>JBBBDQ010001456.1:1207500-2514531 GCA_037127315.1 Ascarosepion bandense | reverse complement strand
AAAAACTATGCGAAATCAGCTAAAATGTGATACTTTTTGAGGTATATTTTGAAATTTTCAGAGTCTCAGAAAATTAATTCATCCTTAGGATAAATTAATGAAAATAGGTGAAACATTTTGAAACCACTTGCTATGAATAGAAAACACTTAGATATTAAAAAAATTTTAGTGTCTTCAATATTTTCTGGGAGTTTGAAAATCTCGAAAATGCAATAGATTTATTACGTAAATTTTGAAAATGTCAAAGTTTCAGAAAATTAATTTATCTTTCAGATAAATTAATAAAAATTGTTATATCATGTTGATAACATTAGGTAACAATAGGAAACGCTTAGATTTTAAAAAAATTTTCGAGGTTTCGATACTTTACAGAAGTTTAAAAACTTTGTAAATTACGTTGAAAAAGTATGCGAAATCAGCTAGAAAGTGATACTTTTTTAGGTATATTTTGAAATCTTCAGAGTCTCAGAAAATTAATTCATCCTTAGGATAAATTAATGAAAATAGGTGAAACATGTTGAAACCACTTGCTATGAATAGAAAACACTTAGATATTAAAAAAATTTTAGGGTCTTCAATATTTTCTGGGAGTTTGAAAATCTCGAAAATTCAATAGATTTATTACGTAAATTTTGAAAATTTCAAAGTTTCAGAAAATTAATTTATCTGAAAGATAAATTAATAAAAATTGTTATATCATGTTGATAACATTAGGTAACAATAGGAAACGCTTAGATTTTAAAAAAAATTTGGAGGTTTCGATACTTTACAGAAGTTTAAAAACTTTGAAAATTACGTTGAAGAACTATGCGAAATCAGCTAAAAAATGATACTTTTTGAGGTATATTTTGAAATTTTCAGAGTCTCAGAAAATTAATTCATCCTTAGGATAAATTAATGAAAATAGGTGAAACATGTTGAAACCACTTGCTATAAATAGAAAACACTTAGATATTAAAAAAATTTTAGGGTCTTCAATATTTTCTGGGAGTTTGAAAATCTCGAAAATGCAATAGATTTATTACGTAAATTTTGAAAATTTCAAAGTTTCAGAAAATTAATTTATCTGAAAGATAAATTAATAAAAATTGTTATATCATGTTGATAACATTAGGTAACAATAGGAAACGCTTAGATTTTTAAAAAATTTTCGAGGTTTCGATACTTTACAGGAGTTTAAAAACTTTGAAAATTACGTTGAAAAACTATGCGAAATCAGCTAAAAAATGATACTTTTTGAGGTATATTTTGAAATTTTCAGAGTCTCAGAAAATTAATTCATCCTTAGGATAAATTAATGAAAATAGGTGAAACATGTTGAAACCACTTGCTATGAATAGAAAACACTTAGATATTAAAAAAAATTTTAGGGTCTTCAATATTTTCTGGGAGTTTGAAAATCTCGAAAATGCAATAGATTTATTACGTAAATTTTGAAAATTTCAAAGTTTCAGAAAATTAATTTATCTTTCAGATAAATTAATAAAAATTGTTATATCATGTTGATAACATTAGGTAACAATAGGAAACGCTTAGATTTTTAAAAAATTTTCGAGGTTTCGATACTTTACAGGAGTTTAAAAACTTTGAAAATTACGTTGAAAAACTATGCGAAATCAGCTAAAAAGTGATACCTTTTGAGGTATATTTTGAAATTTTCAGAGTCTCAGAAAATTAATTCATCCTTAGGATAAATTAATGAAAATAGGTGAAACATGTTGAAACCACTTGCTATGAATAGAAAACACTTAGATATTAAAAAAATTTTAGGGTCTTCAATATTTTCTGGGAGTTTGAATATCTCTAAAATGCAATAGATTTATTACGTAAATTTTGAAAATTTCAAAGTTTCAGAAAATTAATTTATCTTTCAGATAAATTAATAAAAATTGTTATATCATGTTGATAAAATTAGGTAACAATAGGAAACGCTTAGATTTTAAAAAAATTTTGGAGGTTTCGATACTTTACAGAAGTTTAAAAACTTTGAAAATTACGTTGAAAAACTATGCGAAATCAGCTAAAAAGTGATACTTTTTGAGGTATATTTTGAAATTTTCAGAGTCTCAGAAAATTAATTCATCCTTAGGATAAATTAATGAAAATAGGTGAAACATGTTGAAACCACGTGCTATGAATAGCAAACACTTAGATATTAAAAAAAATTTTAGTGTCTTCAATATTTTCTGGGAGTTTGAAAATCTCGAAAATGAAATAGTTTTATTACGTAAATTTTGAAAATTTCAAAGTTTCAGAAAATTAATTTATCTTTCAGATAAATTAATAAAATTGTTATATCATGTTGATAACTTTAGGTAACAATAGGAAACGCTTAGATTTTAAAAAAATTTTCGAGGTTTCGATACTTGACAGAAGTTAAAATCTTTGAAAATTACGTTGAAAAACTATGCGAAATCAGCTAAAAAGTGATACTTTTTGAGGTATATTTTGAAATTTTCAGAGTCTCAGAAAATTAATTCATCCTTAGGATAAATTAATGAAAATAGGTGAATCATGTTGAAACCACTTGCTATGAATAGAAAACACTTAGATATTTAAAAAATTGTAGGGTCTTCAATATTTTCTGGGAGTTTGAAAATCTCGAAAATGCAATAGTTTTATTACGTAAATTTTGAAAATTTCAAAGTTTCAGAAAATTAATTTATCTTTCAGATAAATTAATAAAAATTGTTATATCATGTTGATAACATTAGGTAACAATAGGAAACGCTTAGATTTTTAAAAAATTTTGGAGGTTTCGATACTTTACAGAAGTTTAAAAACTTTGAAAATTACGTTGAAAAACTATGCGAAATCAGCTAAAAAGTGATACTTTTTGAGTTATATTTTGAAATTTTCAGAGTCTCAGTGAATTAATTCATCCTTAGGATAAATTAATGAAAATAGGTGAAACATGTTGACCACTTGGTATGAATAGAAAACACTTAGATATTAAAAAAATTTTAGGGTCTTCAATATTTTCTGGGAGTTTGAAAATCTCGAAAATGCAATAGATTTATTACGTAAATTTTGAAAATTTCAAAGTTTCAGAAAATTAATTTATCTTTCAGATAAATTAATAAAAATTGTTATATCATGTTGATAACATTAGGTAACAATAGGAAACGCTTAGATTTTTCAAACATTTTGGAGTTTTCGATACTTTACAGAAGTTTAAAAACTTTGAAAATTACGTTGAAAAACTATGCTAAATCAGCTAAAAAGTGATACTTTTTGACGGTATATTTTGAAATTTTCAGAGTCTCAGAAAATTAATTCATCCTTAGGATAAATTAATGAAAATAGGTGAAACATGTTGAAACCACTTGCTATGAATAGAAAACACTTAGATATGAAAAAAAATTTAGTGTCTTCAATATTTTCTGGGAGTTTGTAAATCTCGAAAATGCAATAGATTTATTACGTAAATTTTGAAAATTTCAAAGTTTCAGAAAATTAATTTATCTTTCAGATAAATTAATAACAATTGTTATATCATGTTGATAACATTATGTAACAATAGGAAACGCTTAGATTTTAAAAAAAATTTTGGAGTTTTCGATATTTTACAGAAGTTTAAAAACTTTGAAAATTATTACGTTGAAAAACTATGCGAAATCAGCTAAAAAGTGATACTTTTTGAGGTATATTTTGAAATTTTCAGAGTCTCAGAAAATTAATTCATCCTTAGGATAAATTAATGAAAATAGGTGAAACATGTTGAAACCACTTGCTATGAATAGAAAACACTTAGATATTAAAAAAATTTTAGGGTCTTCAATATTTTCTGGGAGTTTGAAAATCTCGAAAATTCAATAGATTTATTACGTAAATTTTGAAAATTTCAAAGTTTCAGAAAATTAATTTATCTGAAAGATAAATTAATAAAAATTGTTATATCATGTTGATAACATTAGGTAACAATAGGAAACGCTTAGATTTTAAAAAAATTTTGGAGGTTTCGATACTTTACAGAAGTTTAAATAAAAACTTTGAAAATTACGTTGAAAAACTATGCGAAATCAGCTAAAATGTGATACTTTTTGAGGTATATTTTGAAATTTTCAGAGTCTCAGAAAATTAATTCATCCTTAGGATAAATTAATGAAAATAGGTGAAACATGTTGAAACCACTTGCTATGAATAGAAAACACTTAGATATTAAAAAAATTTTAGGGTGTCTTCAATATTTTCTGGGAGTTTGAAAATCTCGAAAATGCAATAGATTTATTACGTAAATTTTGAAAATGTCAAAGTTTCAGAAAATTAATTTATCTTTCAGATAAATTAATAAAAATTGTTATATCATGTTGATAACATTAGGTAACAATAGGAAACGCTTAGATTTTAAAAAAATTTTCGAGGTTTCGATACTTTACAGAAGTTTAAAAACTTTGTAAATTACGTTGAAAAACTATGCGAAATCAGCTAGAAAGTGATACTTTTTTAGGTATATTTTGAAATCTTCAGAGTCTCAGAAAATTAATTCATCCTTAGGATAAATTAATGAAAATAGGTGAAACATGTTGAAACCACTTGCTATGAATAGAAAACACTTAGATATTAAAAAAATTTTAGGGTCTTCAATATTTTCTGGGAGTTTGAAAATCTCGAAAATTCAATAGATTTATTACGTAAATTTTGAAAATTTCAAAGTTTCAGAAAATTAATTTATCTGAAAGATAAATTAATAAAAATTGTTATATCATGTTGATAACATTAGGTAACAATAGGAAACGCTTAGATTTTAAAAAAATTTGGAGGTTTCGATACTTTACAGAAGTTTAAAAACTTTGAAAATTACGTTGAAGAACTATGCGAAATCAGCTAAAAAATGATACTTTTTTAGGTATATTTTGAAATTTTCAGAGTCTCAGAAAATTAATTCATCCTTAGGATAAATTAATGAAAATAGGTGAAACATGTTGAAACCACTTGCTATGAATAGAAAACACTTAGATTTTAAAAAAATTTTAAAAAAAAGGGTCTTCAATATTTTCTGGGAGTTTGAAAATCTCGAAAATGCAATAGATTTATTACGTAAATTTTGAAAATTTCAAAGTTTCAGAAAATTAATTTATCTTTCAGATAAATTAATAAAAATTGTTATATCATGTTGATAACATTAGGTAACAATAGGAAACGCTTAGATTTTAAAAAAATTTTCGAGGTTTCGATACTTTACAGGAAGTTTAAAAACTTTGAAAATTACGTTGAAAAACTATGCGAAATCAGCTAAAATGTGATACCTTTTGAGGTTATATTTTGAAATTTTCAGAGTCTCAGAAAATTAATTCATCCTTAGGATAAATTAATGAAAATAGGTGAAACATGTTGAAACCACTTGCTATGAATAGAAAACACTTAGATATTAAAAAAATTTTAGGGTCTTCAATATTTTCTGGGAGTTTGAAAATCTCGAAAATGCAATAGATTTATTACGTAAATTTTGAAAATTTCAAAGTTTCAGAAAATTAATTTATCTTTCAGATAAATTAATAAAAATTGTTATATCATGTTGATAACATTAGGTAACAATAGGAAACGCTTAGATTTTTCAAACATTTTGGAGTTTTCGATACTTTACAGAAGTTTAAAAACTTTGAAAATTACGTTGAAAAACTATGCGAAATCAGCTAAAAAGTGATACTTTTTGACGTATATTTTGAAATTTTCAGAGTCTCAGAAAATTAATTCATCCTTAGGATAAATTAATGAAAATAGGTGAAACATGTTGAAACCACTTGCTATGAATAGAAAACACTTAGATATGAAAAAAAATTTAGTGTCTTCAATATTTTCTGGGAGTTTGAAAATCTCGAAAATGCAATAGATTTATTACGTAAATTTTGAAAATTTCAAAGTTTCAGAAAATTAATTTATCTTTCAGATAAATTAATAACAATTCTTATATCATGTTGATAACATTATGTAACAATAGGAAACGCTTAGATTTTAAAAAAATTTTGGAGTTTTCGATATTTTACAGAAGTTTGAAAACTTTGAATATTACGTTGAAAAACTATGCGAAATCAGCTAAAAAGTGATACTTTTTGAGGTATATTTTGAAATATTCAGAGTCTCAGAAAATTAAATTCACCCTTAGGATAAATTAATGAAAATAGGTGAAACATGTTGAAACCACTTGCTATGAATAGAAAACACTTAGATATTTAAAAAATTGTAGGGTCTTCAATATTTTCTGGGAGTTTGAAAATCTCGAAAATGCAATGGATTTATTACGTAAATTTTGAAAATTTCAAAGTTTCAGAAAATTAATTTATCTTTCAGATAAATTAATAAAAATTGTTATATCATGTTGATAACATTAGGTAACAATAGGAAACGCTTAGATTTTAAAAAAATTTTGGAGGTTTCGATATTTTACAGAAGTTTAAAAACTTTGAAAATTACGTTGAAAAACAATGCGAAATCAGCTAAAAAGTGATACTTTTTGAGGTATATTTTGAAATATTCAGAGTCTCAGAAAATTAATTCATCCTTAGGATAAATTAATGAAAATAGGTGAAACATGTTGAAACCACTTGCTATGAATAGAAAACACTTAGATATTAAAAAAACTTTAGGGTCTTCAATATTTTCTGGGAGTTTGAAAATATCTCGAAAATGCAATAGATTTATTACGTAAATTTTGAAAATTTCAAAGTTTCAGAAAATTAATTTATCTTTCAGATAAATTAATAAAAATTGTTATATCATGTTGATAACATTAGGTAACAATAGGAAACGCTTAGATTTTTAAAAAATTTTGGAGGTTTCGATACTTTACAGAAGTTTAAAAAGTTTGAAAATTACGTTGAAAAACAATGCGAAATCAGCTAATAAGTGATACTTTTTGTGGTATATTTTGAAATATTCAGAGTCTCAGAAAATTAATTCATCCTTAGGATAAATTAATGAAAATAGATGAAACATGTTGAAACCACTTGCTATGAATAGAAAACACTTAGATTTTTAAAAAATTTTAGGGTCTTCAATATTTTCTGGGAGTTTGAAAATCTCGAAAATGCAATAGATTTATTACGTAAATTTTGAAAATTTCAAAGTTTTCAGAAAATTAATTTATCTTTCAGATAAATTAATAAAAATTGTTATATCATGTTGATAACATTAGGTAACAATAGGAAACGCTTAGATTTTTAAAAATTTTGGAGGTTTCGATACTTTACAAAAGTTTAAAAACTTTGAAAATTACGTTGAAAAACTATGCGAAATCAGCTAAAAAGTGATACTTTTTGAGGTATATTTTGAAATTTTCAGAGTCTCAGAAAATTAATTCATCCTTAGTGTAAATTAATGAAAATAGGTGAAACATGTTGAAACCGCTTGCTATGAATAGAAAACACTTAGATATTAAAAAACATTTAGGGTCTTCAATATTTTCTGGGAGTTTGAAAATCTCGAAAATGCAATAGGATTTATTACGTAAATTTTGAAAATTTCAAAGTTTCAGAAAATTAATTTATCTTACAGATAAATTAATTAATAAAAATTGTTATATCATGTTGATAACATTAGGTAACAATAGGAAACGCTTAGATTTTAAAAAAATTTTGGAGGTTTCGATATTTTACAGAAGTTTAAAAACTTTGAAAATTACGTTGAAAAACTATGCGAAATCAACTAAAAAGTGATACTTTTTGAGGTATATTTTGAAATTTTCAGATCTCAGAAAATTAATTCATCCTTAGGATAAATTAATGAAAATAGGTGAAACATGTTGAAACCACTAATTGTGAATAGAAAACACTTAGATATTAAAAAAACATTTTAGGGTCTTCAATATTTTCTGTGAGTTTGAATATCTCGAAAATACAATATATTTATTACGTAAATTTTGAAAATTTAAAACTTTCAGAAAATTAATTTATCTTTCAGATAAATTAATAAAAATTATTATATCATATTGATAACATTAGGTAACAATAGGAAACGCTTAGATTTTTAAAAAATTTTGGAGGTTTCGATACTTTACAGAAGTTTAAAAAGTTTGAAAATTACGTTGAAAAACAATGCGAAATCAGCTAATAAGTGATACTTTTTGTGGTATATTTTGAAATATTCAGAGTCTCAGAAAATTAATTCATCCTTAGGATAAATTAATGAAAATAGATGAAACATGTTGAAACCACTTGCTATGAATAGAAAACACTTAGATTTTTAAAAAATTTTAGGGTCTTCAATATTTTCTGGGAGTTTGAAAATCTCGAAAATGCAATAGATTTATTACGTAAATTTTGAAAATTTCAAAGTTTCAGAAAATTAATTTATCTTTCAGATAAATTAATAAAAATTGTTATATCATGTTGATAACATTAGGTAACAATAGGAAACGCTTAGATTTTTAAAAATTTTGGAGGTTTCGATACTTTACAAAAGTTTAAAAACTTTGAAAATTACGTTGAAAAACTATGCGAAATCAGCTAAAAAGTGATACTTTTTGAGGTATATTTTGAAATTTTCAGAGTCTCAGAAAATTAATTCATCCTTAGTGTAAATTAATGAAAATAGGTGAAACATGTTGAAACCGCTTGCTATGAATAGAAAACACTTAGATATTAAAAAACATTTAGGGTCTTCAATATTTTCTGGGAGTTTGAAAATCTCGAAAATGCAATAGATTTATTACGTAAATTTTGAAAATTTCAAAGTTTCAGAAAATTAATTTATCTTACAGATAAATTAATTAATATTGTTATATCATGTTGATAACATTAGGTAACAATAGGAAACGCTTAGATTTTAAAAAAATTTTGGAGGTTTCGATATTTTACAGAAGTTTAAAACTTTGAAAATTACGTTGAAAAACTATGCGAAATCAACTAAAAAGTGATACTTTTTGAGGTATATTTTGAAATTTTCAGATCTCAGAAAATTAATTCATCCTTAGGATAAATTAATGAAAATAGGTGAAACATGTTGAAACCACTAATTGTGAATAGAAAACACTTAGATATTAAAAACATTTTAGGGTCTTCAATATTTTCTGTGAGTTTGAATATCTCGAAAATACAATATATTTATTACGTAAATTTTGAAAATTTAAAACTTTCAGAAAATTAATTTATCTTTCAGATAAATTAATAAAAATTATTATATCATATTGATAACATTAGGTAACAATAGGAAACGCTTAGATTTTTAAAAAATTTTGGAGGTTTCGATACTTTACAGAAGTTTAAAAACTTTGAAAATTACGTTGAAAAACTATGCGAAATCAGCTAAAAAGTGATACTTTTTGAGGTATATTTTGAAATTTTCAGAGTCTCAGAAAATTAATTCATCCTTAGGATAAATTAATGAAAATAGTTGAAACATGTTGAAACCACTTGCTATGAATAGAAAACACTTAGATATTAAAAAAATTTTAGGGTCTTCAATATTTTCTGGGAGTTTGAAAATCTCGAAAATGCAATAGATTTATTACGTAAATTTTGAAAATTTCAAACTTTCAGAAAATTTATTTATCTTTCAGGTAAATTAATAAAAATTGTTATATCATGTTGATAGCATTAGGTAACAATAGGAAAGGCTTAGATATTAAAAAATTTGGGAGGTTTTGATACTTTACAGTAGTTTAAATCTTTGAAAATTACGTTGAAAAACTATGCGAAATGAGCTAAAAAGTGATACATTTTGAGGTATATTTTGAAATTTTCAGAGTCTCAGAAAATTCATTCATCCTTAGGATAAATTAATGAAAATAGGTGAAACATGTTGAAACCACTTGCTATGAATAGAAAACACTTAGATATGAAAAAAAATTTAGTGTCTTCAATATTTTCTGGGAGTTTGAAAATCTCGAAAATGCAATAGATTTATTACGTAAATTTTGAAAATTTCAAAGTTTCAGAAAATTAATTTATCTTTCAGATAAATTAATAAAAATTGTTATATCATGTTGATAACATTATGTAACAATAGGAAACGCTTAGATTTTAAAAAAATTTTGGAGTTTTCGATATTTTACAGAAGTTTAAATACTTTGAAAATTACGTTGAAAAACTATGCAAAATCAGCTAAAAAGTGATACTTTTTGAGGTATATTTTGATATTTTCAGAGTCTCAGAAAATTCATTCATACTTAGGATAAATTAATGAAAATAGGTGAAACATGTTGAAACCACTTGGTATGTATAAAAAACACTTAGATATTTAAAAAATTTTAGTGTCTTCAATATTTTCTGGGAGGTTGAATATCTCGAAAATGCAATAGATTTATTACGTAAATTTTGAAAATTTCAAACTTTCAGAAAATCAATTTATCTTTCAGATAAATTAATAAAAATTATTATATCATGTTCATAACTTTATGTAACAATTGGAAACCCTTAGATTTTCAAAAATTTTCGTGCTTTCGATATTTACAGAAGTTTAAATGCTTTGAACAATACGTTGAAAAACTATGCGAAATCAGCTAAAAAGTGATACTTTTTGAGGTACATTTTGAAATATTCAGAATCTCAGAAAATTAAATCAGCCTTAGGATAAATTAATGAAAATAGGTGAAACATGTTGAAACCACTTGCTATGAATAGAAAACACTTAGATATTAAAAAAATTTTAGGGTCTTCAATATTTTCTGGGTGGTTGAATATCTCGAAATTGCAATAGATTTATTACGTAAATTTTGAAAATTTCAAACTTTCAGAAAATTAATTTATCTTTCAGGTAAATTAATAAAAATTATTATATCATCTTGATAGCATTAGGTAACAATAAGAAACGCTTAGATTTTAAAAAATTTTGGGGGTTTCGATATTTTACAGAATTTTAAATACTTTGAAAAATACGTTGAAAAACTATGCGAAATCAGCTAAAAAGTGATACTTTTTGACGTATATTTTGAAATTTTCAGAGTCTCAGAAAATTAATTCATCCTTAGGATAAATTAATGAAAATAGGTGAAACATGTTGAAACCACTTGGTATGAGTAGAAAACACTTAGATATTAAAAAAACTATAGGGTTTTCCATATTTTCTGGGAGCTTGAATATCTCGAAAATGCAATAGATTCATTACGTAAATTTTGAAATTTTCAAACTTTCAGAAAATCAATTTATCTTTCAGATAAATTAATAAAAATTATTATATCATGTTGATAACTTTAGGTAACAATTGGAAACCCTTAGATTTTCAAAAAATTTTCGAGCTTTCGATACCTTACAGAGGTTTAAATGCTTTGAAAAATACGTTGAAAAACTATGCGAAATCAGCTAAAAAGTGATACTTTTTTAGGTATATTTTGAAATATTCAGAGTCTCAGAAAATTAATTCATCCTTAGGATAAATTAAGGAAAATAGGTGAAACATGTTGAAACCTCTTGGTATGAATAGAAAACACTTAGATATTAAAAAAATTTTAGGGTCTTCAATATTTTCTGGGAGGTTGAATAATTCGAAAATGCAATAGATATATTACGTAAATTTTGCAAAATTCAAACTTTCGGAACATTAATTTATCTTTCAGATAAATTAATAAAAATTGTTATATCATGTTGATAACATTAGGTAACAATAGGAAACGCTTAGATTCTTTTAAAATTTTGGAGTTTTCGATAATTTACAGAAGTTTAAAACTTTGAAAATTACGTTGAAAAACTATGCGAAATCAGCTAAAAAGTGATACTTTTTTAGGTATATTTTGAAATTTTCAGAGTCTCAGAAAATTAATTCATCCTTAGGATAAATTAATGAAAATAGGTGAAACATGTTGAAACCACTTGGTATGAGTAGAAAACACTTAGATATTAAAAAAACTTTAGGTTTTTCCATATTTTCTGGGAGCTTAAATATCTCGAAAATGCAATAGATTTATTACGTAAATTTTGAAAATTTCAAACTTTCAGAAAATCAATTTATCTTTCAGATAAATTAATAAAAATTGTTATATCATGTTGATAACTTTAGGTAACAATTGGAAACCATTAGATTTTCAAAAAATTTTCGAGCTTTCGATACCTTACAGAAGTTTAAATGCTTTGAAAAATACGTTGAAAAACTATGCGAAATCAGCTAAAAAGTGATACTTTTTGAGGTATATTTTGAAATATTCAGAGTCTCAGAAAATTAATTCATCCTTTAGGATAAATTTATGAAAATAGGTGAAACATGTTGAAACCACTTGGTATGAATAGAAAACACTTAGATATTAAAAAAATTTTAGGGTCTTCAATATTTTCTGGGAGTTTGAATATCTCGAAAATGCAATAGATTTTTTACGTAAATTTTGAAATATTCAAACATTCAGAAAATTAATTCATCTCTCAGATAATTTAATAAAAATTATTATATCATGTTGATAACATTAGGTAACAATAGGAAACGCTTAGATTTTTTTAAAATTTTGGAGCTTTCGATACTTTACAGAAGTTTAAAACTTTGAAAAATACGTTGAAATACTATGCGAAATCAGCTAAAATTGATACTTTTTGAGGTATATTTTGAAATTTTCAGAATCTCAGAAAATTAATTCATCCTTAGGATAAATTAATGAAAATAGGTGAAACATTTTGAAACTACTTGGTATGAATAGAAAACACTTAAATATTAAAAAAAATTTAGGGTCTTCAATATTTTCTGGGAGTTTGAATATCTCGAAAATTTAATAGATTTATTACGTAAAATTTGAAAATTTCAAACTTTCAGAAAATTAATTTATTTTCGGATAAATTAATAAAAATTATTATAACATGGTGAAAACATTGAGTAACAATAGGAAACGCTTAGATTTTGAAAAAATTTTGGATGCTTCGATACTCTAGTGAAGTTTAAATCTTTTTAAGAAATACGTTGAAAAACTCTGAGAAATCAGCAAAAAGCGATTCTTTTTTAGGTATATTTTGAAATTTTCAGAGTCTCAGAAAATTAATTCATCCTTAGGATAAATTAATGAAAATAAGTGAAACATGTTGAAACCACTTTGTATGAATAGAAAACACTTAGATATTAAAAAAATGTTAGCGTCTTCAATATTTTCTGAGATTTGAATTTCTCCAAAATGCAATAGATTTATTACGTAAAATTTGAAAATTTCAAACTTTCAGTATATCCTTAATATAAACTAATGAAAATTGTAATAACACGATGAAAACATTAGGTATCGATGAAAAACATTTAGATTTTTTTAAATTTGATTAGTTTTCATTTCTTTGCGAATGTTTAATATATTTCCAAATACATTGAGAAACAACATCAAAATCAACGAAATGCAATAGTTTTTAACCTAACTTATGAAATATTCAATGTCACAGAAATTTCATTCACCCTTAAGATAAATAAAGATAATAAAGGTAAACCATTTGGTATATATGGAAAACACATATATTTTTTAAAATTTATCGATCTTCGAAATTTTACGGAAGTTTAAACATCAACAAAACGCTATTGTTTTTAACGTAAATTTTTAAAACTTCAAAGTTTCGTAAAATTAATTTATATTAAATATAAAATATTCATAATTAGTGTAACATCATGTAATCATTAGGTATAAATAGAAAATACTTAGATTTTTGGAACTTATAGGCGTTTTCGTTAATTTATGACCGTTTAAAACTTTTAAAAATACGTTGAGGAATTCTGCGAAATCAACTGAAAAGCTATACTTTTAACGTAATTTTGAAATATTCAGTGTCTCGGAAAATTAATTCTTCCTTAAGATAAATTAATGAAAACAACTGAAACAAGTAGAAACCACTTGGTATCAATGGAAAACACGCAGATTGTTAAAGATTTTATGGGTTCTTTGATATTTTACGGATATTTAAATATCAGCAAATTGCTTTTGTTTTTAACGTAAATTTTGAAAGATCAAACTTTCATAAAATTAATTTTCCTTAATATAAATTAATGAAAATTTTTTAACATGAAAAAAACATTAGTTATAAATGGAAAGCGCTGAGATTTTTAAATATTCTTGTGGTTTTGATACTTTGCGGAAGTTTAAAACATTTACAAATACCTTGGATTACAACGTTGAAATCTACGAAAAGCAGTATTTTAACCTAAATTTTGAAATATTCAGTATCACGGAAAATTAATTCATTCTTAAGATAAATTAACGTAAACAACTGAAACAAGTAGAAACTACTTGGTATCAATGAAAGACACTTAGATTTTTAAAGAATTATAGGCTTTCGATATTTTACGGAAGTATGAATACCAACAAAAATGCCATTGTTTTTAACGTAAATTTTGAAAAATTCAAACTTTCAGAAAATTATTTATCCTTAATTAATGAAAATTATTATAATATGATGAAAATATTAGGTATCAATGCAAAACACTTAAATTTTTTAAAATTTTAGGGGTTTTCGTTACATTACGGAAGTTTAAATACTTTTACAAATACGTTGAAAAACAATGTCGAAATGAACGCAAAGCAGTAGTTTTTTTACCTAAATTTCGAAATATTCAATGTCAGTGAAAGTTAATTTATCCTTGAGATGAATTAATGAAAACAACTGAAACACGTAGAAACCACTTTGTATTAATGGAAAACTCTTAGAGTGTAAAAAATTGTAGGTGTTTTCGACATTTAACGGCAGTTTAAATATCCACAAAAATGCCAGTTTTTTAAACGTAAATTTTGAAAAATTCAAACTTTCCTAAAATTAATTTATCCTTAATATAAATTAATGAAAATCATTATAACATGATGAAAATATTACGTTTCAATGGAAAACACTTAGATTTTTTAAAAGTTTTATGTGCTTTTTATACTTCATACAAGTATAAATACTTGTATAAATACGTTGAAAAACAACGTCGAAATCAACTAAAACAATAGTTTTGAAGGTATATTTTGAAATAACCAAAGTCTCGGAAAATTAATTCTTTCGCAAGATAAGTTAATGAAAACAGCTGAAACAATTTACAACCACTTGCTATCAATGTAAAACATTTAGATTTTTAAAAATGTTAGTTGTCTTCGATATTTTACTAAATAACACAATATGCAATATATTTTCAACGTAAATTTTGAAAATTTCAAACTTTCATAAAATTAATTTATTCTTAATATAAATAAAAAAAAGTTATTATAACACGATGAAAATCTTCGGTATCAATGGAAAACATTCAGATTTTAAAAAATCTCAGTGGTTTTCTATATTTTAAGGAACTTTAAAAACTTGTACAAATACGTTGATAAACAACGTCGAAAACAACCAAAAGCAATACTTTTGAAGGTATATTTTGAAATAATCAAAGTCTCAGAAAATTAATTCATTTGCAACATAAATTAATGAAAACCACTGAAACATATTGAAACCACTTGCTATCAAAGGAAAACATTTAGATTTAAAAAAATTTTAATGGCCTTCGATTATTTCCGGAAGTATGATTATTAACAAAATGCAATACATATTTAACGTAAATTTTGAAAATTTCAAACTTTCATAAAATTAATTTATTCTTAATATAAAATAATAAAATTTATTATAACATGATGTAAACATTCGGTATCAATGGAAAACACTTAGATTTTTAAAAATCTCAGTGGTTTCCAATATTTTACTCATGTTTAAAATCTTGTACAAATACGTTGAAAAACTATGTCGAAATCAACTAAGGGCAATAGTTTTGAAGGTAAATTTTGAAATAATAAAAGTCTCAGAAAATAAATTCATTCGCAAAACAAATTAATGGAAACAACTGAAACAAGTTGAAACCACTTGCTATCAATGGAAAACAATAACATTTTTAAAAAATTAGGCGTCTTCAATATGGCTTTTCGTTGATTTCGACGTTGTTTTACAACGTATTTGTAAAAGTATTTAAACTTCCGTAAAGTATCAAAAACCTTAATATTTTTTGAGAAAATAAAGTGGTTTTCATTGTTACCAAATAATTCCATCATGTTATAACAATTTTCATTAATTTATTTTAAGGTTAAATTAAATTTATGAAATTTTGAATTTTTCAAAATTTACGTTAAAAACAATAGCATTTTTGTTGATATTTAAACTGCCATAAAATATCGAAGACCACTAATGTTTTTAAATCTGTTTTCCATTGATACCAAGTGGTTTCAACTTGTTTCAGTTGTTTTTATTAATATCGCTTAAGCATGGACTAATGTCCTTAACATTTGAATATTTCAAAATTTGCGTTAAAAAACTATTGCTTTTCATTGATTTTCAAAATTTACTTAAAAAAATATTGCGATTTGTTGATTTCGACGTTGTTTTTCAACGTATTTGTAAAAGTATTTAAACTTACGTAAAGTATCGAAAACCCTTCAAATTTTTAACAATTTAAGTGTTTTCCATCGATACCAAATGTTTTCATCATGTTATAATATTTTCATTAATTTATATTAAGAATAAATTAATTTTATAAAAGTTCGAATTTACGTTAAAAACAATAGCATTTTTGTTGACATTTAAACTTCCGTAAAATATCGAAGACTTCTAAAAATTTATAAAATCTAATTGTTTTCCATTGATACCAAGTGGTTTCAACTTTTTCAGTTGTTTTCATTATTTTATCTTAAAGATAAATTAATTTCTGGGAATTTTAATTTTTCAAAATTTACTTAAAAAAATATTGCCCTTTGTTGATTTCGACGATATTTTCAACGTATTTCAAAAAGATTTTAAACTTCCGTAAATATCGATAACCCCTAAAATTTTAAAAAATCTACGATACAAATAGTTTTCATCATATCATAATAATTTCCAATAATTTATATTTAGAATAAATTAATTTTATAAAATTTGAAATTTTCAACATTTACGTTAAAAACAATAGCATTTTTATTGATATTTCATCTTCCGTCAAATATTCAAAACCTCTAAAAATTTTTAAAATCTATGTGTTTTTCCATTGATACCAAGTGGTTTCAACTTGTTTTAGTTGTTTTCATTAATTTATCTTTATGATGAATTAATTTTCTGGGAATTTCGACGTTGTTTTTTAACGTATTTGTAAAAGATTTTAAACTTCCATTAAGTATCTAAAACCCCTAAAATTTGTAAAAATTTTAGTGCTTTCCATTGATATCAAATGTTTTCATCAAGTTACATCAATTTTCAAAATTTACTTTAAAAAATATTGCTATTTGTTGATTTCGACGTTGTTTTCAACGTATTTGTAAAATCTTTTAAATTTCCGTCAACATCGAAAACCCCTAAAATTTTTAAAATCTACTTGTTTTCCATTGATACCAAATGTTTTCATCATGTTATAATACTTTTCATTAATTTATATTTAAGATAAATTAATTTTATGAAAGTCTGAATTTTTCGAAATTTACGTTAAAAACAATAGCATTTTTGTTTATATTCATATTCCGTCAAATATCGAAACCACTGAATTTTGTAAAAATCTAATTGTTTTTCATTGATGCCAATTGGTTTCAACTTGTTTTAGTTGTTTTCATTAATTTATCTTAAGGATGAATTAATTATCTCGCAATTTGAATATTTCAAAATTTAGGTTAAAAAACTACTGCTTTCCGTTGATTTCGACGTTGTTTTTCAACGTATTTGTAAAATATTTAAACTTCCGTAAATTATAGAAAACCCCTAAAATCTTTAAAAATCTAAGTATTTTTCATTGATACCAAATGTTTTCTTCATGTCATAATAATTTTCATTAACTTATATTAAGGATTTATTAATTTTATGAAAGTTTGAATTATTCAACATTTACGTTAAAATCATTAGCATTTTTGTTGATATTAAATCTTCCGTAAAATATCGAAGACCCTAATTTTTTTTATAATCTAAATGTTTTCCATTGTTAGCAAGTGGTTTCAACTTGTTTCAGTTGATTTCATTAATTTATCTTAAAGATGAATCGGTTTTCTTGCACTTTGAATATTTTAAAATTTACGGTAAAAAAAAACTATTGCTTTTCGTTGAGTTCGACGTTTTTCAACGTATTTGTATGACACTGCCACATGGCTGGCTGGCTGGCTGGCTGGCTGGCTGGCTGGCTGGTTGGTTGGTTCGATCGCTCGCTGGTTCAGGAACGGATCCTGTTACGATGATGTCGAAACCGTATCAGTTATGTCGACGATTTCAGCCCGCTGTTGCTGGTTGTGTTGATATCATCACAGAAGCTGGTCCTCAAACGTCTATTACAACAACGGACCACTGCCCACGTTGTGATTTGATCTCAGAAAATCGCGTTGTGCAATTCCAGTAACTGTACCAGATTCAGACCAGACATTTGTGTACATTTGTGGTTAAAAATAAACACGGCACCAAAAAAAAATTAAATAATGAATAAGGTCGAAGACGGCCGAAGAGTTGTGAATAAAGTCTTTATAATAAAAGATTATTACTTACAAAAGAGGAAAGTACAATTGTCGGAACTCCAGTTTACAACGGAGAGAGGATTTACTTAAAAATATCAAAGCTTTCAATCTTCAAATGCGAGTGTCTTTTCCAAAGTCTTTTCCCATATTTTCTATAACCAGAGCTGTCAATTCTCTATGCAACTTTTAAACAACAAAGTCATTAAAATGACATTACAAATCCAAGACACTATTTCAACTTACATCTTTACAAGATCCTCTTTTTTCTTTTTTTTTTTTTTTTTGCAGCCATACAAATTCAACAAACAAGTTTTTTACAAAAAAAGTCTCTTCAAGCATTTGAAAAAGTTCATTTTTCACCTCTGGTTCATTTTCCACCTTTGGTTCCATGTACATTGTATTCAACCTGAACATGCAATTTTAATAACACATTTTATTACCTAACCATGCAAATTTAATTTAAAAAGTCCTTTATTAAAATGTCTCTGCAGGCAACTGGAAAGAGCTCCTTATTTTCATTCTCGGTCCTGTCTAAATTTTATTCAAAGCTAAACGTGCAATTTCAATAAAAATTCTTTATTAAAAGTCTCTGCAGACAACTGGAAAAACAAAATTTCTTCTTTTTTTTTTTCATTCTCTATCCTGTCTAAATTTTATTCAAAGCCAAACATGCAATTTCAACAAAAAGTTCCAATTAAAAGTTCTTTATTAAGAAAGTCTCTACTGTCGACCTGAAAAAGAATTAAAATATATGGTGTGTGTGTGTGTGTGTGTGTGTGTGTGTGTGTGTGTGTGTGTGTGTGTGTGTGTGTGTGTGAATAGAGGTATCTTTTTTTTCATGACTTGTCCTACTTGGACACTGTTTTTCTCTGCTCCGCTGGGGTTGGTTCATCAGGAAACTAAACACCATATGGTAACACCCTTTTTTCTTTTTTTTTTTTTTTCAGTGTAACCTGCCAAAATTCTCCAAAATCGATTCCCGTTCAACATTTTCATATTACTGCTACTACTACAGTAATGAATATTAAAGTACCTAACACTGCTGACCAATTTATTAGCATATTTCTTTACCATCCACCCAGATTAACGTATTATTGGGAAATTTCCTTGCTATCGGATTCTGTATTTCTACATGGTTATCCAAATTCCTGTTATCCCAACTAATTTCTCACCTAATTATTCTCTCGTATTATCTTTTCTACTTACAGTTCCCTTTTAGCTTTCATTTCTCTTCTCAATAATTACTAACAGTAGGGAGATTGTTTTAGACAAGCGCGCGCCGACATTTGACCTGGGGTTTCACACCCCACCTCTACTGACAGCTGGCCAGTCTGCCGCAGCGTCGGTCGCTGCGCAGCAGAACACACCTTTTCGTCACGCGGGTCCAATTCAACCATGCCCACCTATATTCTTGCTATTTTCATTTACCTAATTCGGTTCCTATTCTACGAAGTTTCGATTCTTATTCTAGGACTTCTTCATAGTCTCTCCCACTATTCTGCCAATTTTGTCCACTGCAATTAGTTGCTGTTTCATCCTCTTTCTTTTCTTTTTTTTTTCACAATCTTTATGTATTCCCAACCCCTTTCATCCTACAGGGTTGCTTCCCCTATTATCTTCCTGACCTTTGGGCTCACTTATTTCTCCAGTAGCAACCTCAGCTAATATTCCTCACCCTATTCTGAGCTCTTTTTATTCAATTATTTCACCATTAGCAACCTCAGTTAATCACCCTATTCCGGGCTCTTTTTATTCCATTATTTCTCCATTAGCAACCTCAGCTAATATTATATGACACTGGACCAATTTCTCTTGTCCAGACTTTTATCTTTCCAGTGAATTTCGTAGTACGCTGGGTCTCCAACCCAAATTTCTAACACCTTCCTACTGGCGTTCACCCCGCCATTCCACACCTTATTTCAGGCTTTTACAAGCATTTCCTTCTAATGAATTTTGTAGTACGCAGGGTCTCCAACCCAAATTTCTAACACTTTCCTACTAGCATTCACCCCGCCATTCCTCACCTTATTTCAGGCTTTTACAAGTATTTCTGTTTTATTTAATTCAGCAACCACATCGCGTGCGACCCTCACAACAGAAAGGATACCTACTCTCTCTCTCTCTCTCTCTCTCTCTCTCTCTCTCTCTCTCTCTCTCTCTCTCTCTCTCTCTCTCTCTCTGCCCACCCAAACATAGATACTGGCAGCAGCGATCACTCATTGGGACCACTACGATGACCCCTCTGATCTCTATTCTCCAAGTGGGGCCCTCCACTCCCAATGCCTCCATGGGGATAATCACTTTCCGGGTGTTCTGGGCTCTCGCAGAGCCCACACCCCCTGGCTTTCTTTGGCCAGTGCTACCGCTGATTGTTCTTTTAATAATCGGCAAGACTGTGGACTCTGGACCTCCTCATTCTCTGTCGAATGGCGGTCCAATACTCTTTCCTTCCTCCATTTTTCTCGGAGTTGGTAGAGGGGTATCTCATCCTCCTCTTCCCATTCCCTTTCCACGCATACCGTCTTTCTCCCTGGCGGCCCGTAGACTAACCAGATTTTTAACGCCTTCGCCTCTCCCCCAGGGCTCGGCACCCTAGGCTCCCAACACAGACTCCGCAAGTTATCGGAAGATCTGTGTGCTCTATCGTCTATATTCGACCCAGCCATTCCCTGTTCCTCTCGGTGATTAAACATTGAAACAATACAACAGCAATCAACGAGGAACGTGAAGGAAATCGATCCACAACAATTCGGCAAGCACCAGAACTATAGGGAGAACCAAATAGTGTCTTACCAGGTACTTGTTTTCTCTGACGAACTCTGCCAGGCTTCTCGACTCGCTCGGTGGTTATTCAGGGTCGATCCTGGTCATGGCACCAGATGTGATACTGCCACCCGGCTGGTTGGTTGGTTCGGTCGTTCGCTGGTTCGGGAACAGATACCGCTGAGATTATGTCGAAACCGTATCAGTTATGTCGACGCTTTCGAGCTGCTGTTGCTAGTCGTGATGATCTCGTCACAGAAGCTGGTCCTCAAGACGTCTATTACAACAACGGATCACTGCCCACGTTATGATTTGATCTCAGAAAGTCGCGTTGTGCAATTTCAGTAACCATACCAGATTCAGACCGGACATTTGTGTACACTTGTGGTTAAAAATAAACACGGCACCAAAAAAAAATTAAATAATGAATAAGGTCGAATACGCCCGGAAAGATGCGAATAAACTCTTTATAATAAAAGAAAACTATTAATTACAAAAGCGGAAAGTACAATTGTCGGAACGCCAGTTTACAACGGAGAGAGGATTCGTTAACAATATCAGAGCCTTCAATCTTCAAATACGAGTGTCGTTTCCAAGTTTCCTTAAAAATATCAGAGCTTTTCAATTTCTTTTTAAAGTCTTTTTACATATTTTCTATAACCAGAGCTGTCAATTCTCTATGCAACTTTTAAACAACAAAGTTCTTTCGGGCCCTTATCGGAGCTTAACGGAATTTATCGAATCAGAGGCGGCTAATGGCGGCGACGTGACGATGGCGGTGTGGGGTTGGTTTGTTCTTGTCGTCTGGAAGCTCTCTCTCAACTCAACTCTAAAAATTATTTTCATAGCAGTGCAGGTTTTTTGTCGAGAATAATCAGAAATTTTAATTGTCCCAAATAAGTTTTAAAACAATAACGTTCTTTCGGGATTCCTCTTGGAGGCGCATTATTCAACATTATCTCTTTAAGTTCATCGGCGGCAGGCTTCATTCGATATTAACTCTTTAGCCATAAGTTCTATGTTAGGCGCCCGGCCGTGTGTCATGCCTCCCCAGTTGGGAACATTTTTCACAGTCGTACATTTCGACTGCAATTCCAGAAACTCACTCCAGCTTTGATCTTTCTCGCAGAGTCCGGATTTTATAACCATCCCCAATCCTCATGGGGGATTTGGCCGACTCAAAACTTTTGACAAATAAGAACATTTTCCACCAACACGATTGGCTCGACAAATGAAATATCAACAGCTCATATAACGTCATCTTTAGATTTTTCAATTCCCACAATTTCTGTTCTCAGGAACATATGTTGGAGGATGTAACCCTACTTGACCTCATCAAGTAAATCTTGACATTTTATTATAACTGCGACCATTTTGTCAAATTTCCACTTAGTCCAAAATAATGTGTATCGTATATGAAAAAGAAAGCATACTATATCTCTTTCTCAAATTGTCAGCTACTTTATCTATTGCCCGGATTTATAAATACATGATAATACTAAAAGAGTTTTTTACATAAGCTCGCATTGCAAATTACAATAAAGCAAAACCAAAAATAACACTAATATTAATTCCTCTCTCTCCGTTGTGTTAAACCAAACAAAAAAGTATATAGCAGCGAGAAATAGTGTCATATTTATAAACGTTTTTATAGTGTCATATTTATAAACGTTTTAAAATTTCGTAAAGTATAGAAAACACTTAAATTTTTTTAAAAATCTAAGTGTTTTCCATTGATATCAAATATTCCATCATGTTATAATAGTTTTCATTACTTTATATTAAGGATAAATTAATTTCATCAGAGTTTGAATTTTTCAAAATGTACGTTAAAAACAATAGCATATTTGTTGATATTAAAGATTCCGTAAAATATCCAAGACCACTAAAACTTTTTATAATATAAGTGTTTTCCATTGACACTAACTAGTTTCAACCTGTTTCAGTTGTTTTCAGTAATTCATTTTAAGGATGAACTAATATTCTGACAATTTGAATATTTCAAAATTTACGTTAAAAAAAATTTGCTTTTCGTTGATGTCAACCTTCTTTTTTAAAGTATTTATAGAAGTTTTTAAACTTCAGTAAAATATCGAAAACCCGTAAAATTTTGAAAAATCTAAGAGTTTTTCATTGATATCAAATATTTTTGTTGATATTTCAACTTAAAAACAATAGCATCTTTGTTGTTATTGAGACTTCCGTAAAATACCGAAGAACCCTAAAAACTTTTTACATCTAAGTGTTATCCATTGTTACGAAGTGGTTTCAACTTGTTTAAATTATTTTCATTACTTTATTTTAACGATGAATCAGTTTTCTTGCATTTTGATTATTTCAAAATTTTTGTTAAAAATCTATTACATTTCGTGGATTTCAACGTTGTTTTTCAACGTATTTGTAAATGTATTTTAAATTAGGTAAATATCGAAAACCACTAAAATTTTTAAGTCTTACTGTTTTCCATCAACACCAAATGTTTTCATCATGTTGCAATAACTTTCATTAAACTATATGAAGGATAAATTAATTTTATGTAAGTTTGGATTTTTCAAACGGAAAGTTAAAAACAATGGCAACTTTGTTGATATTTAAACTTAAAACAATAGCATTTTTGTAGATATTTTTGTTGATATTTAAAAAGAATAACATTTTTGTTGATATTTAAACTTCTGTAAAATATCGAAAACCATTAAAATCTTTAAAAATCTAATTGTTCTCAATTAGTACCAAGTGTTTCATCTTGTTTCAGCTGTTTTCATTAATTTATCTTAAGGATGAATCAGGTTTCTTGCACTTTGAATATTTCAAAATTTACGTTAAAAAAAACTATTGCTTTATGTTGATTTTGACGTTGTTATTCAACGTATTAGTATCAGTTTTTAAACTTCCGTAAAGTATCGAAAACCCCTAAATTTTTTATGTTTTCTATACATACCAAACGTTTTCATCATTTTATAATAATTTTCATTAATTTATATTCAGGATAAATTAATTTTATGAAAGTTAGAATTTTTTTAAATTTACGTTAAAAACAATAGCATATTTATTGATATCTAAACTTCCGTAAAATATAGAAGACGCATATTTTTTTTTAAATCTCATTTTTTCCATTGATGCCAAATGGTTTCAACTTGTTTCAGTTGTTTTCATTAATTTTATGGATGAATCAGTTTTTTTGCACTTTGAATATTTCAAAATTTACGTTAAAAAACTATTGTGACACGATAACTAGGCGTATATTAAGGTGCTTTGTAAAATATGTATTTTATTATAATAGATTAAAATGGAAAATGGTTAAGAATAGAAAATAGATTAAAAACATGCTTCGTTTAACAAAAGTGAAAATGAAGAGAAAAAATAAATAAGTAAACGCCTTTTCTTTTATGAGGAAAATCGTGGAAGAGAAAAGGGTATCAGATTACTGTTTTAAATCCTACCACTCTCCCGGTAAATATTTGACTCGGTGATTTAATGTGATAAGAGATAAAGTTCAGGAAATAGTTTTTTTGAATGACCAGGTCAAAGGCTGTCTTTTACTGTATCTTAACCACACATTAAGAATTTTCCGGCGGAAGCTTTATTAAGATAATAAAAAAAAAGATAACTGAAATTTCGGACTTGCAGTCGCCAATGGTTATCACCCGCTGGTCTAAAGCATTTCCGGATTTCCGGATTAATTTTAAATAAATTCAGGTGATTTTTCCGAGTCAGTGCAATTGAGTTGAATTAGTTCCGCCGGGCGTGTGCTTGAAGTAGGAACCTCCGTTCGTCTTGTTTCGGTCAGTTCGGATTTGTTGATCTCCATTAATTAGAGTTAGAGCTGTGTGTCACATTCGCCAGCCCCAACCGAAAAGGCTAACTCTAAACGAAATAAAGCATCCTTTCAACTCATCCAAGTTGTGGAAGTTCGTTCCTTATAGTTTAATCTTGTACGCCCAGCTGTTCGGCCGACATTTTCAACAAACTCCCGGCAAAATCACAGCGTGGAGAACGGCCGCCGGAGAAAATGTTCGGACCGTCCATTGGGGTGTTACACTATTGCTTTTCGTTGATTTCGACGTTATTTTTCAAAATATATGTAAAAGTTTTTAAATTTCCTTAATGTATCGGAAAACCCTCAAACTCTAAATGTTTTCCATTGATACAAAATGTTTTCAACATGTTATAATTTTCATTCATTTATTTTAAGTATAAATTAATTTTATGAAAGTTTATATATTTTAAAATTTGCGTTAAAAATAATAGCATATTTCTTGATATTTTAACTACCGTAAAATATGGAAGAGCACTAAATTGTTTTTTAAATCTGAGGGTTTTCAATTTATACCAAGTGGTTTTAACCTTTTTCAGTTGCTTTCATTAATTTATTTTATGGATGAATCAGTTTTCTTACGCTTTGAATATTTCAAAATTTACGTTAAAAAAATATTGCTTTTCCTTGATTTTGACGTTCTTTTCAACGTTTTTGTAAAATATTTAAACTTCCATAAAGTATCAAAAGCCCCCAAAATTTTAAAAAAAATCTAAGTGTTTTCTATTGACAGCAATTGTTTTCATCATTTTATAATAATTTTCATATTAAAGGTTAATTAATTTTATAAAAGTTTCAATTTTTAAAAACAATAGCATTTTTATTGATATATAAACTACTGTAAAATATTCACCACCTCTCACATATTCTGAAAACTAAGTGTTTTCCATTGATATGATGTGATTTCAATTTCTTTCAGTTGTTTTCCTTAATTTATCTTACGGATGAATTAAATTTCTGACAATTTGAATATTTCAAAATTTACGTAAAAAAAACTATTGCTTTTCGTGTATTTCGACGTTGTTTTTCAAATTATTTGTAAACTATTTAAACTTCCGTAAAGTATCGAAAACCCCTAAAATTTTAAAAAATCTAATGGTTTTCCATTGATACCAAATGTTTTGATCATAATTTTCATTAATTTACGTTAAAAAGCTATTGCTTTTTGTGTATTTCGACGTTGTTCTTCAACATATTTGTAAATGCTATCAACTTCCGTAAATATAGGAAGCCCAAAAGATTTTTCAAACTCTAAATGTTTTCCATTGATATAAAATGTTTTCAGCATGTTCTAATAATTTTCCTTAATTCATCTTAAGTAAGAATTAATTTTATGAAAGTTTATATATTTTCAAATTTACGTTAAGAACAATAGCAAATTGTTGATATTTAAACTACCCTAAAATATGGATGACTCCAAATTATTTTTAAAAATCTAAGTGTTTTCAATTGATACCAAGTGGTTTTACTTTGTTACTGTTGTTTTTATTAATTTATCTTCAGGGTGAATCAGTTTTCTTGCACTTTGAATATTTCAAAATTACGTTAAAATTGGTTTCCGTTGATTTCGACGTTGTTTTTCAATGTATTTGTAAAAGTTTTAACTTCCGTAAGTATCGAAAACTCCTAAAGATTTTTAAAAATCTAAGTGTTTTCCATTGATACCAAATGTTTTGTTCATGTTATAATAATTTTCATTAATTTCTATGAAGGATAACTTAATTTTATGAACGTTTGAATATTTTAAAATTTACGCTAAAAAAATAGCATATTTGTTGAGATTTAAACTTTCGTAAAATATCGAAGACCCCTCAAATTTTTTAAAAGCTAAGTGTTTTCCATTTATAATAAGTCGTTTCAACATGTTTCAGTAGTTTTCATTAATTTATCATAAGAATGAATCAGTTTTCTAGCACTTTGAATATTTCAAAATTTACGTTAAAAGGCCATTGCTTTTTGTCGATTTCGACGTTGTTATTCAACGTATTTGTAAAAATATTTAAACTTTCGTAAAGTATCGAAAACCTATAAAATTCTTAAAAATCTAAATGTTTTCTATTCATACCTAGTGTTTTCATCATGTTATAATAATTTTCATTAATTTATATTAAGGATAAATCAATTTTATGAAAGTTTCAATTTTTGAAAATATACGTTCAAAACTATAGCATGTTTGTTGATATACAAATCTCCGTAAAATATCAAAGCCCCCTAAATATTTTTAAATCTAAATATTTCCTTGATAACAAGTAGTTTCAATTTGTTTTAGTTGTTTTCATTAATTTATCTTAAGGATGAACTAATGTTCTGAGAATTTGAATATTTCAGAATTTACGTTAAAAAACTATTGCTTTTTGTTGATTTCGACGTTGTTTTTCAACGTATTGGTAAAACTTTTTAAACTACTCTAATTTATCGAAAACCACTAATATTTTTGAAAATCAACGTGTTTTCCATTTATACCAAATGTTTTCATTATGTTATAATAATTTTCCTTTATTTATATTAAGGTTAAATTAATTTTATGAAAGTTTTCAAAATTTACGTTGAAAGCAATAGCATTTTTGTTGATATTAAAAAATCAGTAAATTATCGAAAACCCCTCAATTTTTTTAATCTATTTTGCTTTGATACCAAGTAGTTTCAACTTGTTTCAGTTATTTTCATTGATTTATCATAAAGACGGACAAATATTCTGACAATTTGAATATTTTAAAATTTACGTTAAAAAACTGTTGATTTTCATTAGTTTCGACATCGTTTTCAACGTATTTATAAAACTTTAAAACTTCCATAAGTATCGAAAAGCGCTAAAATGTTTAAAAACTTAAGTATTTTCCATTGATACCAAATGTATTCATCATGTTAAATAATTTTCTTTAATTTCTATTAGGGATAAACCAATTTTATGAAAGTTTGAATTTTTCAAAATTTACGTTAAAAGCAATAGCATTTTTGTTGATATTTAAACTTCTGTAAAATATCGAAAACCCCTAAATTTTTTTAAATCTAATTATTTTCCATTGATGCCAAATAGTTTCAACTTGTTTCAGTTGTTTTCAGTAATTTTTCTTAAGGATGAATCAGTTTACTTGCACTTTAATTATTTCAAAATTTACGTTAAAATACTATTGCTTTCCGTGGATTTCGACGTTGTTTTCCAGTCTTTAAACGTCCGTAATGTATAGAAAACCCCTAAAAGTTTTTAAAATCTAAATGTTTTTCATTGATACCAAGAGTTTTCATGTTTTAATAATTTTCATTAATTTATATTAAGGATAAATTAATTTTAGTAAATTTTAAATTTACGTTAAAACAAATGCCTTTTTGTTGATATTTCAACTTCCTAAATTTATTTAAAGTCTAAGTGTTTTCCATTGATTCCAAGTGGTTTCAAATTGTTTTAGTTGTTTTCATTAATTTATCTTAAGGATGAATCAGATTTCTTGCAATTTGAATATTTCAAATTTTACGTTAAAAAAAACTATTGATTTTCGTTGATTTCGACATTGTTTTTCAACATATTTTTAAAAGTTTTTAAAATTCCGAAAAGTATTGCAAACCCTTAAAATTTTAAAACATCTACGTATTTTCCATTGATATCAAATGTTTTCATCATCCTATAATAATTTTCATTAATTTATATTAAGGATAAATTAATTTAATGAAAGTTTGAATTTTTTAAAATTTACGTTAAAAACAATGACATTTTTGTTGATATTTAAACTTCCGTAAAATATCGAAAACCCCTAATCTTTTTTAAATCCAAGTGTTTTCCATTGATGTCAAGTGGTTTCAACTTGTTTCTGTTGTTTTCATTGATTTATCTTCAGAATTCCCTAATGTTCTGACCATTTGAATATCTCAAAATTTACGTTAAAAAATTGTTACTTTTCGTTGATTTCGGCGTTGTTTTTCGACGTATTTGTAAAAAAAAATTTTAACTTCCGCAAATACCGAAAACCCTAAAGTTTTTAAAAATCTGAATGTTTTCCACTGATACCAAATGTTTTCATCGTGTTATAATAATTTTCATTAATTGATATTAAGGATAAATTAATCTAATGAAAGCTTGAATTGTTGAAAATTTACGTTAAAAACAATCGCATTTTTGTTGATATTTAAACTTTCGTAAAATATCGAAGACCTCGAATTGTTTTTGAAAATCTCATTGTTCCATTGATACCAAATGGTTTCATCAGGTTATTATCATTTTCATTAATTTATATTAAATATATATTAATTCTATGAAAGTTTCAATTCTTCAAAATTTACGTTTCAAAACAATAGCATATTTGTTGATATTTCAACTTCAGTCAAAAGACTGTTGCTTTTCGTTGATTTCAACGTTGTTTTTTAAAATCTAAGGGTTTTCCATTGGTACCATGTGGTTTCAACTTGTTTCAGTTATTTTCATTAATTTATCTTAAGGATGAATTAATTTTCTGGCAATTTGAATATTTCGAAATTTACGTTAAAAAAACTATTGCTTTTCGTTGATTTCGACGTTGTTTTTCAACTTAATTATAAAAGTATTTAAACTTCCGTAAAGTATCGAAAACCCGTAAAATTTTTAAAAAATCTATGTGTTTTCCAGTGATAACAATTGTTTACATCATGCTATATTAATTTTCATTAATTTTTATTAAGGATAAATTAATTTTACGAAAGTTTGAAGTTTTTAAAATTTATGTTAAAAACAATAGCATTTTGTTGGTATTTAAACTTCCGTAAAATATTGAAGACCCCTTCAATTTTCTAATATCTACGTGTTTTCCATTGATACCAAATGATTTCAACTTGTTCCAGTTGTTTTCATTAATTTATCTGAATGATGAATTAATATACTGGCAATTTGAATATTTCAAACTTTACGTTAAAATCTATTGCTTTTCGTTGATTTCGACGATGTTCTTCAACGTATTTGTAAAAGTTTTTAAACTTCCGTCAAGTTTAGAAAAACATTAAAATTGTTAAAAATCTAAGTGTTTTCTATTGATAGTAAATGTTTTCATCATGTTATAATAATTTTCATTAGTTTATATTAGAAGTAAATTAATTAAAGAAAGTCTGAATTTTTCAAAATTTACGTTAAAAACAATAGCATTTTGTTGATATTGAAATATCCGTAAAATATTTTTAAAATCTAAGTGATATCAACTTGTTTCTGTTGTTTTCATTTATATATTGTTACGGACCCCTTTGTGTCAGCAATACATAAAAATACAATTTTAGTTGGAATAATGCTGAAGGGAGTGAATTAAACTATAACGCAAGATAATTTTATACAGAAGGGAAATTTATTATAACACGCCAAAAATATTCAGCAAACACACAGGAATAAGGTGACAGAACTATAATATACTGGACACTAGAACGGGTTCAATTTCGTACTAGTTTCACAAAATATTCACTGGAAAATAAGAGGTGAGTCTAACGAGGAAGATATTTGGAGGGAGTTTAGGCGGAATGGAAAAGGGTCATTCAACTCGGCTAAAGATTATATATATATATATATATATATATATAGCTAGAGTTTGGTCAGAGTGATTAACAAAACAATCTTTACCTTTCACGGCAGCACGTGGTGTATTCACTGGATGTTGAGGAAGGTCTTCGTGTGGAGAATTTCGGCTGGTAGCTTGATGGAAAGTTTTTTCGACGTCTTGAACGAATATCCGGAGAGAGGTCTATCCTGGCCGGTAGCCCAACAACTCTGGGGTTTTCTACTATTTCTTCCCTTTTATATAGAAACAGGGGCCTATATTCATTGGCCCTCTCATTCTCTGATCTTTTCCTTCTTTTCACTGTAACTGTAGTTACCAGGCTATTTAATCTCTTTTTGGGAAGGGTAGAACCTTACCCAATGACCTCATTCATACTACTTTCCTTTCTGGAGTGGTAGAACTCTGACCGAATGACCAGTTACTACTACTGTTACTAAGATGACTATTTTAGTCATGACCCAAAGCTTTTTGGGCGAAAAAACGCTTCTAACTTCCTCGTTACACTGTGGTGATACCACCGACCGAGCAAAAGCGAGTAAACCGGATGTTGGCTCTATGCTGAGCAGAAAACTAATGAATAAAATGTCGTCGTGCGCAAGTGGATCCGCGCAGATGTTCCGGTTGAAAAATAAAAATTAATCAAATATCAAATTACCATTTTTATTTATCAGCCAATGAGAAGCCCGGAACCAAATACAAGGATGAAATTCGAAACGACCAGCGTTTTGATCCAGAAGGAAAATGTAAAAAGCCGTGACAAAAGGCACCCAGACAGACAGTCAGGACTTGAAGAAAAGAGTGTAATTAGTTTCTCCTTTGACCTACGTCGAGCAGTTACTATGCTTACCTCTTTCTTCCTTCCTTGTCTCATATGTACTATTCTGACTTCTTCCACCTCACTGTCTCAAAAGTACTAAGCGACCTTTTCAAAGACATTCCACACAAACCAACTTACTGACTCACTGACCTTAGAAACGGCAACTTGAAAATGAACATTCTTTTCTTTCAGCTCATCATTATCTTCCATGAACATTCTCTTATCTCTTTCAGATTATTATTTTGCCATGAACTCTTTTACCTCCGTTGAACCTTTATTTCAAGTATTACTTTATTTGTAAAACATTAATTGAAATGTATATATGTATAAATGTTTTTATACTCTAATTGCCTTTCTTGAATTTATAATAATTTTATGAATTATAGTGGGCTATCTTCCCACATGGCCAAATTCCGTTAACCTGCTACGGAATCCTACTACAACTAGAAAAGGAATAAGAGATGCCCGCTATAACACTTCCTCAATTTAAAGTAAAAGTTTTGCATTACAAATGAAAAACCTTCATAGGAAAATTTTAAGTTTACACACAAAATATTTCTTTTTGGGCAATCCGTCCTAAAGTTTTGTAAAAAAAATATGTTCGATTTGTAGCAAAATTATACTACCACAATTTGTCAAAATATACTCTAGATAATGCATCTGCAATAACATTGTACATATGTTTTATTATAATGTTGTAGTCTTGCAGGAGAAGACTCCATCTTGTCAGTCTCTGGTTTTTGTTTTTCATCCTTTAAAGAAAAGTTAGTGGATTATGGTCAGTAAAGACCAAAACAGGATACATAGTGACACTGAGATAGAAGTCAAAGTGTTGTAGCATTGTTAACGCTGATAAACACTCATTTTCAATGGTAGAGTCATTCTTTTGGTGGGTGTTTAACTTTTTGAAGAAGTATCCAATTGCTCTGTCGATACCTTCATCATCTTCTTGGGTTAAAATACCACCCGTTCCGACATCACTGGCATCAGTTTTGTAATTTGAATTGTCTTGTGAAATCTGGTGTTGCGAGAGCTGGGCCCTCCATGAGTGTCGATTTAATTTTGTTGAAAGCCGCATCACAGGTCTCACTCCATTTGTATTTTACATCCTTTTTAAGGAGATCCGTGAAAGGAGTTGCTATTGATGAAAAATGTTTACAAAATTTTCGGTAGAAACCTGCCATACCGAGAAATCTCATTGTTTTTGTTGGTTGGAATAGGATACTCTAGGATAGTATCCACATTTGCGGTGATAGGCCTAACTTGTCCTTGGCCAACAGTATGGCCCAAATAATTCAATTTTACATGATAAATTTCACTTTTGTTTAGGTTCATACATAGGTTTGCCTCTTCTAGTTTTAGGAAGAGTTGTTTTACGTAAAGGTTCGTTCCAAGTCATACTGTATACAATTACATCATCTATGTAGACATCGCATCCTTGGATGTCATGTAGAAGGGAATGCATCATCCTTTGAAATGTGGCTGGTGCGTTTTTCATTCCAAACGCCATAACCTTTTATTGGTATACTCCGTCAGGAGTCACGAAAGCTGAAATTTCTTTGGCGTTGTCATCAAATCGAATTTACTGACGTATTTTGACTTGCCAACTTTGTCAATACATTCATCAACTCTAGGAATTGGATATGAGTCACTTTTGGTTAGAGCATTTACTTTCCGGAAGTCTGTAACAAATATGTAGGTGCCATCGGATCTTAGTACCAGAACACAAGACGAACTCCACTGTTACGTGGTTCAATGATGTCATTCAACAGCATATACTTCACCTCTGCCCTCAACTGTTGAAGTTTGATGGGATTCATTCAGTAGAAATGCTGCTTGATGGGTTTTTCGTCTTCAAGTATGACATCGTGCACTGCAAACGGAGTTTTACTAGGAACATCAGGAAAAAGATTTTTGAAATCACTGACCAAACCATGTATTTCTTTTCATTTGACAAATGTTCAAATTTTACATTCAAACTAGCCAGTATTTCCGAGTTCTTTAAATGACTACATTGACATATTTCCCACTTCCTGACAACTGTATCTTCATCGTTATCTAAATCATGTTCAGATGAATTTATTTTAGTAATGTTAGTTACTGTTGTGACTGGCTTAACCATATTTTTTTCTGTCAATGTAACTTTTTAACATATTAATGTGGCAAACTCTTTTCTGTTTCCTTCGATCTGGGGTGTAGATGATATAATTTAAATCGTTTATTTTCTTTTCTATTTCATAAGGACCAAAATATCTTGCTTGTAGATGATTATGTGGAATTGGTAAAAATATTAAAACTTTGTCACCACTTTCAAATTTACGATTTTTACTATTTTTATCATATTTAGACTTCATTCTTACATGAGAGTTTTTAAATTTTTCTTGTGCTATTTTTAAAGCCTCGTGTAATTTTCTTTAAAATTCAATACATAATCTAAGAGGTGCATTTTATTTTTCTTCGTTAACCATTTTTCTTTTAAAAGTCTTAGGGGTCCCCTCACAGTATGTCCAAACACAAGTTTAAAAGGACTAAACCCAAGAGAGTCTTGTACAGCTTGTACAAAATTCTCTCGCCGCAAACAGAACAAAATGAACGCCTTTGTCCCAATCTTTTATATTGATAACAAAATTTTCTTATGGACTTTAGAGTCTGATAAAAAAGCTCAAGAGCCCCCTATGATTTGGGGTAATAAAGCCTGGATTTGTGCTGTTTAATATCCAGTTCATTCATTACTTGTTGAAATAAACCAGACAAAGTTTGTGCCTTGGTCTGACTGAATGGCTGAGGGGCTCCCAACTAAACAGAAAAATAACTTAAAGCCTTAACTATAGTTCTAGTCTTAATATTTCTTAAAGGGACAGCTTCTGGAAAACGAGTCGACGCACACAAAATTGTTAGCAAATACTGATTTCCTATTTTTGTTTTAGGAAGTGGACCAACACAATCCACCAGTACTCTCCTAAAACGTTCTTCAAATGCTGGAATTTTTAAAATCTAAATGTTTTCCTTTGATACCAAGTTCTAGTCTTAATATTTCTCAAAGGGACAGCTTCTGGAAAAAGTTCTAGTCTTAATATTTCTTAAAGGGACAGCTTCTGGAAAACGAGTCGACGCACACAAAATTGTTAGCAAATACTGATTTCCTATTTTTGTTTTAGGAAGTGGACCAACACATTCCACCAGGACTCTCCTAAAACGTTCTTCAAATGCTGGAATTTTTAAAATCTAAATGTTTTCCTTTGATACCAAGTGGTTTCATTATGTTTCACTAATTTTTAATTATCCTAAGTATGAATTAATTTTCTGAGACTCTGAATATTTCAACATTTACATTAAAAACTTTTTACTTTTTAGTTTATTTCGCATACTTTTTCAAAGTATTTTAAATTTTTTTAAATCTAAGCGTTTCCAATTTATACCTCATGTTTTTATCATGTTATAATAAGTTTCATTAATTTACCTGAAAGATGAATTAATTTACTGAAAGTTTGGAATTTTCAAAATTCACATTAAAAACTATAGCAATTTGTTGATATACAAACTTCCGTAAATTATTGAAGACACCTGAAAATCTTTAAAATCCAAGTGTTTTCCATTGATACCAAGTAGTTTCATCATGTTTCACTTATTTTCATTAATTTCTCCCAATAATGAATTAATTTTCTGAGTCTGAATATTTAAGTTAAAATCTATAGCTTTTTAGTTGATTTCACATAGTTTTTCAACGTATATGTAAAAGTTTTTAAAGTACCGTACAGTATCTGTTGTGGACTCTTGTTTAGAAAACCACACAATAAAATAATAACACATAACAGATACGAATGGAAGAATGTAGGTATATTGCACAAAAGATATACAACCTGTACACGGTTAGTAGATTCAGGAATACTTGTTAGTAGGAGTCAAACATATACAAAGTAACAAGTCCGTGTAATAAATCTGTATACTTTCTGAACAACGAGCGGCGGTTCAACTGCTCTGACACACTACAAACACAGACACTACTGATACTCCAGACAGATACACTCGTTCACTGTAGGCAGGATTATAAGTATACCTTGGACGAACTCATTGAGTGTGTAAAAAGGGGTGACACCATATAGTATCTTACACGTCTAATTTTTTTTTAATCTAAGCATTTTCCCATTGATACCTAATGATTTCATTATATAATAATTTTAATTAATTTATCTGAGGGATAAACTAATTTTCTGAAATTTTCAAACTTTACATTACAAAATAAACCAATTTGTTGATCTTCAAAAATAAATCAATTTGTTATCTTCAAACTTCCGTAAAATATCGAAGACCCCTAAAATTATTTTTAAATCTATGTGTTTTCCATTTATACGAAGTAGTTACATCATGTTTCACTTATTTACCTTAATTTATCCTAAGGATGAATTAATTTGAGACTTTGAAAATTTATTTTAAAAACTATTACTTTTTAGATGATTTCGCATCGTTTTTCATCGTATTTGTAAAGGTATTTAAAATTCCGTAAATTATCGAAAAACTCTTAAAAAATTTAAATTTAAACGTTTCCCATTGATACCTAAAGTTTTCAAGATGTTATAATAATTCCCATTAATTTATCTAAAGGATAAACTCATTGTCTGAAAGTTTGGAATTTTCAAAATTTACGTTAAAAACTATAGAACTTTTTATATCCTAAAATATTGAAGGCCTCTAAATTATTTTAAAATTTAAGTGTTTGCCATTCTTACAAAATGGTTTCATCATGTTTCACTTACTTTCATTAATTTATCCTAAGGATGAATTAATTTTCTGAGACTCTGAATATTTCAAAATTTACGTTAAAATCTATTACTTTTTAGTTGATTTGGCATATTTTCTTCAATATATTGGTAAAACTTTAAAATTCCGTAAAGTATCGAAAACCCCTGAAATATTTTAACATCTAAGCGTTTCCCATTGATACCTAATGTTTTCATCATGTTATAATAATTTTCTTTAATTTATCTCAAGGATAAATTAATTTTCTGAAACTTTGAAATTTTCAAAATTTACGTTAAAAACTAGAAAATTTTTCATCTTCAAACTTCCGTAAAATACCGAAGACCCATAAGTTGTTTTTTTTTTTATCTAAATATTTGCTATTGATACCAAGTGGTTTCCTCATGTTTTCCTTATTTTCATTAATTTATTTTAAGTATGAATTAATTTTCTGACTCTCTGAATATTTCAAAATTTACGTTGAAAACTATTACATTTTAGTTGATTTCGCATAGTTTTTCAACGTATTTGTACAAGTTTTTAAACTTCCGTTATGTATCGAAAACCCCTAACGTTTTAAAAATCGTTTCCCTTGATACCTAATGTTTTCATTATGTTGTAATAATTATCATTAACTAGCAGTATAGCCCGGCGTTGCTCGGGTGTAATGAAAACTTTAAAACTACTCCATGGTCCGCTCAGACTCAGCCTAAAGAATATTTGTGTGAAGTTTGGTGAGAATAGGATAAAAAATTTTAAATATCAGTAAAGTATTGAAAAGAGCTTTTTTTTTTTTAATCTAAGCGTTTCCTATTGATACCTAATCCTTTCATCATGTTATAATAATTTTCATTAATTTATCTAATGATAAATTTTCTGAAAGATTGGAATTTTCAATGTTTACGTTAAAAGCTATAGCAATTTGTTGATATTCAAAATATCAAAGACCCCTAAAAAAATTTTAAATCTCAGTGTGGTTTCATCATGTTTCACTTATTTTCATTAATTTATCCTAAGGATGATTTTATTTTCTGACACTGAAATTTTCTGAATTTTCGTTAAAAACTATGGCCTTTTAATTGGTTTCCCATAGTTTTTCAACGTATTTTTAATTTTTTTAAACTTCCGTATATCAAAAACCTTTGAAATTATTTTGAAATATGAGTGTGTCCCATTTATACGTAATGCTTTCATCATGAAATAATAATTTTCATTAATTTATCTAAAGGATAAATTCATTTTCTATAAGTTTGGAAATTTCAAAATTTACATTAAAAACTACAGCATTTTGTTGATATTTAATCTTCCATAAAATATAGAAGACCCCTAAAATTCTTTTAAATCTATGTGTTTTCCATTTATACCAAGTGGTTTCACTTATTTTCATTAATTTCATCCTAAAGATGAATTAATTTTCTCAGACTCTGAAAATTACAAAACTTACGTTGATTTTTAGTTCATTTTGCATAGATTTTCAGGATATTTTTAAAAGTTTTTAAACTTCCGTAAAGTATCTAAAATCCCTAATTTTTAAAAAAAAATCTAAGTGTTTTCCATTGATACCAAGTGGTTTTATCATGTTTCAATTATTTTCATTAATTTAATCCTAAGGATAAATACATTTTCTCAGACTCAGAAAATTTCAAAACTTACGTTAACATCTATAGCTTTTTATTGCATTTCGCATAGTTTTTCAACGTATTTTTAAAAAATTTTAAACTTCCGTAAATATCGAAAACCCTAAAATATTTTTAAAATCTAAGCGTTTCCCATTGGTACCTATTGTTTTCATCATGTTATACTAGTTTTCATTAATTTACCTTAAGGATGAATTAATTTTCTGAAGGTTTGGAATTTTCAAAATTTACGTTTAAAACTATAGCAATTTCTTGATTTTCAAACTTCCGTAAAATATCAAAGAACCCTAGAATTTTTTAAAATAAAAAGGTTTTCTTTTGATACCATGTGGTTTCCTCATGTTTCTGTTATTTTCATTAATTTCTCTTAAGGATGAATACATTTTTAGAGACTTTGAAAATTTCAAATTAAAAACTATCGCTTTTTGTTGATTTCGGCATTGTTATTCAATGTATTTGTAAAAGTTTTTCAACTTCCGTCAAGTATCGAAAACTTCAAAAACTTTAAAATCTAAGTTATTTCAATTGGTACCAAGCGGTTTCGTCATGTTTTAATAATTTTCATTTATAAGTATAAATTAATTTTCGGAAAGTTGAATATTTTAAATTTTACCTTAAAATCAATCGTTTTTTCTTGGTTTTGGTGTATTTTTTCAACCAATTTGTAAAAGTTTTCAACTTGCTTGAAGTGGCGTAAACACAATTTTTTTAAAATCTAAGTGTTTTACAGTGATGCCAAATATTTTATCACATTTTCATAATTTTCATTTATTTATCTTTGAAACTTTGAAAGTTTTAAGATTTACCTTGAAACTCTAACTTTTTATTCAATTCGGAATAGTTTTTCAACGTATTTGTAAAAGATTTTAAACTTCCGTAATGTGTCGGAAAGCCTTAAAATTTTTCAAAATCTAAGTGTTTTCCATTGACACCAAATAGTTCCATCTTGTTTTGATAATTTTCTTTAATTTATCTTAAAGTAAAATTAATTTTCTGAAACTCTGAAAATTTTTTAATTTTACGTCAAAAGCCGTAGTATTTTGTTGATTTTTAAACTATGGAAGACCACTAATTTTTAAATCTACGTGATTTTTATTGATACCAAGTGGTTTCATCAGGTTAAATCATTTTCATCAAATTATCTTAAAGACGAATTAATTTTCATAAACTTTGAAAATTTCAAAATTTGCATTAAAAACAATAAATCTTTCTTGATTTCGGAGTAGTTTTTCAAAAGTTTTACTTCCGTAAATTATCAAAAGCCCCTAAAATATTTGATAATCTAAGTGTTTTCCAATGATACTAAATGTTTTCATGTTTTAATAATTTTCAGTGATTTATCTTAAGGATAAATTAATTTTTTCGAAAGTTTGAAAATTTCAAAATTTACCTTAAAACTATAGATTTTTCTTTATTTCGGAGTAATTTTTCAACATATTTGTAAGTTTTTAAACTTCCGTCAAGTCTCGAAAACCCCTAAATTTTTTTTAAATCTAAATGTTTTCATCATGTTTTAATAATTTTTATTAATTTTCTGAAACTTTAAATTTTTCAAAATTTACATGAAAAACTATAGGTTTTTGTTCATTTTAAAACTTCCGTAAAATATTGAAGACCCCTAAAAGTTTTTAAAATATAAGTATTTTTCATTGATACCAATTGGTTTCATCATGTTTTGATAATTTTAATTAATTCATCTTAAGAATGATTTAATTTTCTGAAACTTTAAAAAATTTTAAATTTAACTTAAAAACTATAGTTTTTTCTTGATTTTGTTAACAATTGTTAGTTTGTTAAGTATTTGTAAAAGTTTTTAAACTTCCGTAAAGTATCGAAACTCCTAATTTTTTTAAAAATCTAAGTGTTTTTCATAGATACCAAGTGGTTTCATCATGTTTTAATAATTTTGATGAATTTATCTTAAGGATAAATTGATTTTCTGAAAGTTTGAAAATTTTAAAATTTACGTTAAAATTTTGTTGATATTGAAACTTCCATAAAATATCGAAGACCCCTGATTTTTTTTAAAAATCTGTTTTGCATTGATACCAAGTGGTTTCATCATGTTTTAATAATTTTCATTACTGTATCTTAAAGATGAATTAATTTTCTGAAGCTTTGAATGTTTTAAAATTTACCTTAGAAACTATTGCATTTTCTTGATTTCATAGTAGTTTTTAAAGGTTATTTTTAAAATTTGTAAATTTCTGTAAAGTATCGAAAATCCTTAAATTTTTTTGAAATTTAAGTGTTTTTCATTGATACGAATTGTTTTCATCATATATTAATAATTTTCATTAATTTATCTTAAGGATGAATTAATTTTCTGTAATTTTAAGATTTCAAATTTGACATTAAAAACTATAACTTTTTGTTGATTTTAAAACTTCTGTAAAATATCGAAGACTAAAATTTTTAAAAATCCAAGTTTTTTCCATTGATACCAAGTGCTTTCATCCTGTTTTAATAATTTTCATTAATTTATATTAAGGACGAATTAATTTTCAGACACTTAACAATTTCAAAATTTACGTTAAACAACTATTTGTTGATTTATGGAGTAGTTTATCAATCTATATATGTGACAGAGAGATAGTGCCCATTTATGTGAATCGATTAAACAGTTTTAAGGGTATTAATTAATTGAATAAAAGAAATCCCAGAGTAACGTCTGAGATAATTTTTTCTTGTTTTTATTTTAATAATTATTTCTGGTGTTGCATTATTAATTAGGTAGAATAATTACAGAAGGATCAACAGACAAGTTCATTAAGTAAAGTTTAAAATCAATGGTGATTTCACAAGTATGGTAAAGAGAGAATTGTATTCTGAGTGGTCTGAAAGACCAAAATCTGGCCAAGTCCGCAGACGAGATAAGTGTTTTGGCAAAACTCAAGCGGGAATTGTCTGCGGAAAGACTACGGGAAACTCCAAATTCATTTTAGTGCCACTTTAGAAATACTTTCTCCGCGGAGATCCGAAGATTAAGCGAACATTCATGGGGGTCAAAGCGATTTCTATATTAACATTAGTGGTCGGTGCCTAAACATTGTTTAGCCCCACCGCGCTCTATACACTGGAGTAGACCAGTCAGAGCTAGACGAGCAGAATAAGACGGGCGAACGGCAGAACGCGACGAAAACGGTTGGGTGAATTAGCTTTGTGGCTGTCAGGTACCCAAGAATCCGATTCGACTAAAAGACAGATAATGCCCGTACGAATCTGTCAACAAAGCCGAGAAGATAAACTGCTATGTAGCGTGAATAGGCGAAGAATGACGAAATTAACTCCCTTAGACCAGAAAAGGCGCCTTTTCTTTCTCTCTCTGTCGCCTTTTCGACCCAGTCAAGTAAGTCTCGTTAAGACACTTGTATTCTTGTAAATTCTTAAGTCGCGACATAAAGGCAGTAGTCTTGAAAGACTCCTTGAACAGGAACTGGCAGTGTTGCTTTTTTTTTTTCTTGTTATACTTGCGGTTGTGGCAGAAACCCTTTTCTGCACGAATAGTGATTCTCTTTTAGCGTAGATTCCAGCTACTTTATCCTTACCCTACACGGATCAAAAATTAACAACGTGGCAAATGGCGGTGGTCCCTTCAGCTCACCGGGGAAACAGGACATAGAAAGCAGAGGCCGGGCTGGAGTCACGTTAGATTTGGTGCCGTTTTGCCCAGGATTAGACCCTAAGGTGGCCACAGGCAAAGTCAGCGAGAACAAGTGGCAACAAGTTAACAAGGACACGTAACGCCGAAATTGACGAGAACAAATTGCAACAAGTCAACGAAAACTAAATATGACCAAAAAGGACTGTAGTACGAACTATCGGTCGGAAAGGTTTGGAAAAAAAGAGAGAGAAGAGAGAGCATGAAAACGTAAGAGCAGAGAAAGGTAAGTCACCTTTTTGGCCCTCGATTCGCTTGTCATGCACAAATCTGCCAGTGTACGGTGGTTGTGTTTGATTTCTTCAACATTGCAAGCTATTGAAGTGTAGATATTGTGTGAAATGAGTTTTTCTTTCTGTTGTCTCTTGTAGAATAAGGGAAAGGCAGTGATAATTAGGCTTGTGAATGAGTGTGGCATGATTAGATGTCACCGACGACCAGGGAGAGGTGGGAGTCTCCGAAATTACTATGGAGTTCCGCAGACTAATCAGAAGCATGAGACTGCCCTTGTTTAGGGGCGACCCAATGAAGCTGCAGGAATGGATCCTGTTGATCCAAAAGAAACAAGTTGTATATGGCTTATCAGACCAAGAGATGGTCCAACTGGCTTATGAAGCAGCAGCCAGCCCAGTGTCCAAATATGTCAGAAGGTTATATCGGGAGAACCCTGCCCTAACTTAGACAGAGCTGAAGTCTGCCCTGATCTGACAGTACGCCAGGGAGTGCACGGCCATTGAGGCAGTTAGGAAACTGTAGATAGGAAAACCATGGAGGACCTGGGAGAGAGAATAGCAGGTTTAGCAGTACTGGCGTTTCCGGAGCTGGCAACCCAAAACAGTGGTCCCATACAGGCCCTATGAGCCAACGTGTATATGGATGCGTTTAGTGTTTAGTGATAGGGAGCTGCAGGGTGACATCCTGAAGGAAGAACCAAACACCCTGGCCACAGCCAGTGAAGCAGCTTGCAACAGCAAACGACTGAGGAACAGAATAAGGGGTAGCATAGCCAGGAACCTGGAAGAAGTAGTAGAGGAAAATGGAGAATGGGAGACAGATCCAAATAGACAAGAATGAAACTTGCAGTATGGATTCTATAAATCCATGCCAGGTTGGTATGTTCTAGTGTGCTGGACATGCAAATATGCTGGGCACAGTGCTCAAGATTATCCAACCAATTATGGAGGAGACCCCAGGTCCCTGGGAGTGAACTGCAGCACAACTTGTGGCGAGTTCAGAGACAAGGCTCAATGGGTCACTCGTGAAAAAATAAGAGGCAGGGTAGCCCCAGTACAGGTAAGACCTCTGAGATGTTGGACATGTGGAGTGATTGGTCATTTTTCGGCCGACTGTCAGCGGAGAAGATGCTGGCATTGTGGGGGTGAAGGCCACATGAGGTGAACCTGCCCCCACAGAGGAAGAAATCCCCCAAGACGAACAAGTTGGGATAGAAATGAACTGGAGGAACAGAGGGGTAGAGCAGAAGGGTGCTATCATCCAAACCCCATCGCAGCCAGAAGGGTCCCCAGACGAGAAATGGAACCTCAAAGAAATAAGAAAATCCCGTTGCTGGCCCCCGCCTCTCAGTGGTTCAGAGGGGAGGCGAATAGAAAAGAATTTGGAAATGAAAGGGAGGCCCAAGTGTACCATTTGCTAAAAGAGGGACCAGATCTCACCTGCAATGTCTTGCTGGGAGGGTTAAGGCCCTATTTGATACTGGAGTGTCAGTGTCACTGTTTAGTTCTAGGACCTATAGACAGGGAGAAAGGAAAAGTTGAAGCCAGTAGATTTATCCATAAGCCAGGCCAATAACAGTAGAATGAGGATATAGAGCATGACATAGCTGTTGTTTCAATTAGCAAGGACTAGAGGTGTCATGAAAGTATATGTAGTGACTGACTTATGTGGTGAGTTGACTCTGGGGAGTGACTGGCTGAAACAGCACAAGGCCCAGATCCATTTCGAACCAGCCCCCCTGACCTTGGACAGGGTAGGGACACTGCTAGGGGAAGACAATTATGAGCAGCTACCTGTAGTAGCCCAGGCAGATATAATGTTGCCCCCTAGAACCACTGTATCTGGAGAAGGCAAAATTATAGTAGAGGGAACCCTGAATAATGGTTTGTATCAGGTAATCCCTATGGATGTGTATGATAATAATGAGGAAGAAGTGACAGTATGTAGTTCATTAGTGAAATGCTAATAAAACCATCAGAATAAAGCAAGGAGAAGAGTCAGCACAGGCTTGCCCCGTAAGAGAAGTTGAACAAGTGAGGATAAGAAATGAAAATAGGTCTGGGACAAGACAGAGGTTAGTAAATTAAGGGACGAGGACATAACAGTTCCTGAAGGTTACAGAAGGGAATTAAGGAGTTTGCTAAAGTAGAAACCGGGACGGTAACTGGACCAGAGGTGGAGCCCCTATTATACAATAGTAATAATACAGTAGTAATACAATTTGTGATATGGGATCAACTAACAGGTAAAGTGAAAAGAGTACATGCAAACGGCATAAAGTTAGCTGAAACAGAAGAACGGAAAGGCGACAGCATGAAGACAAAACAGAAAAAACTGAGGAAGACCACACTGGTGGAACCAGAACTACTAGGAAGTGATAGTGAAGCTAGCGAAGAGGTCAAATTAGTCCCACTACTCTTCAAAGGCTGAGGGAGATAACTCGACCCCCAGTTGGACACCCTGAGGGAAATAATATTAAACCTAGTGATAGCGGAGAAGACGACAGATCGAGCAATTGGGATCCTGACGATGAGATTCCATTAGCTCAATTATATAATCAATGGCAGACTGAATAAACGCCTGATAATGAGGAGGGGTTGCCATTGGAGTTGCGATTGCAAGGAGCAATGCCTGTAAAGTAGACTAATTAAATAGTAAGTCTGGTGCAGAGGTTGGACGAGTGGCAGTTGATTGTGCAGCTGTCGTCGGCACTATGCAGGCCGCATAGAAGAGCCCCTGTGTGGACTTGGCTGGGATGTGTCACTCCGCAATGCAGCCGTCTAATGAGAAAATATAAATAGATAAGTATGTAAGATAAACTGCTCTCTCTGTCTCTTTCAGACATGGACGAGGGAAAGCCCTGAGTGCTGGTGATGCTGATTTTGGCTGCTAATGCCTGGAAGCACAGTGAAAATACCATGTTTAAGAATACGAAAGAGGTAATCATCACTAAACCGAAGTGGTTAATCACGTTAGTGATAGATTTACAGCCGCATGAATTGCTATTATCCCAGTTGAGGGTCGAGGTAGAGTTAGAGGCAGCCAGGACACAAGTCGCTGGGGAGTATTCACAAGGTTCAGACTACTCCTGTGTGTTGTACTCCTTAACTCAGGAGTTTCTAGTGCTTGAGAGACAGTGGAAGGAGATGAGCAATTATTTAAAGGGAATTAAGTTGCTGAGAACTAGACAAAAGAGGGCAGTGTTACCTATAATAGGTAAAGCATTAGGTGTGTTATTTGACACGGTGTCTGAAGATGAGATTAGGTTGATTAAGAGGTATTTGACGAAGGTGGAGCAGAGGCAGCAATCAATGGCCCAGGTAGTTAAGGAAAGCGTATCGATACTTAATGTTAATAGGTTGGAAGTGGCTAAAAACAGAGAGTGTTAATTGGCTGATTGCATACCTACATGATCTTAGGCAAGAGCTGGCGAATGTAACCACCACTATAATCACTGAGTAACAGGAGCTGGAGGGTTCTTGCTAAAGTATCTCCAGTTGTTAGCTATAGTGAATAGGGTGCGTCAAACCAGTCACACGTTAACAATGCTGCTAGAACATGTGAGAGCACAGTTGGATATGCTGTCTATGAGACACCTATCCCTGAGTATAACCCCAGACCGACTAAGGGAGGTACTGTTGGAGATACAGTCCAAACTCCCCCATCATCTTGGTTTGCCGGCAGAACCCACTCAACAAATATGGAAATATTATAGTGCCTTGGGATATGTTACCCTGTTAGAAAGAAGTAAATTGCTGGTACTAGTGTCAGTTTCCCTATTCAACCAAGACAGCACTTTTGAAGTTTACCAGTTATTAAATCTGCCCCTTCCTTACCCAAGACCAACCCCAAGATTAGGGGCAATAGCTAGGTACAAAGTGAAGACAGAATTCCTCACTCTAAACATAGGACAAAAGTTATGTTGCTAACAAGAGAAGAAGTACAGGGTTGTGAGACTAATGTGTTCGCAAGTCATGTGACAGGTAGCCATGAATTGTGTGTAATAGAATTATTTAGAAAAAATAAGAAAGGAATTAGAGACCATTGCCAGGTAGAGATACTGACTGGTGTAATATTACCCACAGCTGTTAGCATTACAGACAGAATCTGGGTGGTGGCCACTCAGGGCGAAATGGAGCTAAGGTCTGTGAGAACGAGGTGACAATGACCCCTTGACCATTTTAGCTTTGCTCTTGGCTGTGGTGAATACAGACTGACCTTATCCTTAACCCCCTACTATCAAGCAGAAGAGAGGTTCAAAGGGAATGAAGCATTGTTGAAATTAGTAGGATCAAATGAAACTGGATGGGCTGAATTATAGAATCCAATTACGAAAGAGTTCCCTCAGTTTTCGTTAAGAAAAATGACAGGGTTACTGAAACCTGTTGATAAGATTGATTTCGGGCAACTGACGTTAGAATTAACTAGGCTAAGTAGGAAATACTCTGACTGGGGAGAGAAAATGGTTACCATAGTAACCTGGCCAACTGTTGTGGGGATTATAATAGTTATAGGTATGGCTTCTTTGAGTTGGTGATGGTGGAAAAAGAGACAAGTGAGAATGTCGAGTGCAGAAGTAAAACTGGCAGAAAGTGGAGATGCAGAAAGTGGAGATGCAGAGCGTGCTGAGTGCCCGATTAGTGCGCCTTACCAAAATTGGCTCAACCAAAATGCATTAGAACCTGCAGCCGATGCGGAAGATCAGCCCACAGTTGTTGTGAGAGAATTGGAACCCATAAAAGTCGAATGAGGCCTGTTGTGAAGGCCCGGACCACAAGATTGTGAAAAAAAATACGTAACAAAATAAAAGGGAATAAATAAATGGAATGTGTAGTTAAAAACTATGACTGGTTAATCTTGAAAAAAACGTGTGTTTAATTAAAAACAAAAAGAGGAAGAAAAAAAAGAAAAAATCAGTGATTAATTTTGAAAAAAAAAATGTATTTAATTTCAGGAAAAAAAGGAAAAAATGAGTGGTTAATCTTGGGAAAAACAAATGTGTTTAATTTAAAACAAAAAAAACAAGAGAAAAGAAAAAAAAGGAAATCTATATATACATATACAATACATATGTAGATGAATGAAGAGGTAAATGAGCTGGTGAGGATGTGGGAGCATCCCAAGCAGTGAACTGGATAGAAATAGTAATTGTGGTGAGATCAATGAAAACATATATTCTCATAGTAACCAAACGTATTCTTTTTTTTTTCCATGTGAAAATCTGAATAATGAACCTTTAATGAGCACAATAATGTGCTTTATAAGGACGCTCTGAAAAGAAACAGAAAAGGACTCAGAACACTATATCTTGACTTTGTTTTTCTTTTCTGTTCTTGTTAAGTGTTTTTATTCTAGAATTGTTCACAGTTGAAGTCAGACCGTGTTGTCGGAGAGCCATGAAATTCCAGTAATGACGGCTGAACGACCCTGTTTCTATTGTTTTCTTTTGTATGACACTCCATGTGTCATTTACTAATAAAAACAGATGGGTAAGGGAGGAATTGTGACATAAAGAGATAGCGCCCCGTCCCCAGGTAAATCAAATAAATTAACAGTTCTAAGGGACTGAGATGAAATTAATTTTCTGAAACTTTGAAAATTTCAAAAATTTGGTTTAAATGTATAGCAGTTTGTTGATTTTGGAGTAGTTTTGTTAAAGTTTTAAACTTTCGTAAAGTATTGAAACCCCTAAATTTTTGTTAAAATCTATGTTTTCCATTGATACTAAGTGTTTTCATCATGTTTTAATAATTTTCATTAATTTATCTTAAAGATAGATTAATTTACTGAAACTTTGAAAATTACAAAATTTTCATTAAAAACTATTGGTTTTTGTTGATATTCAAACTTCCGTAAAGTATTAAAAATGCCTAACATTTTTTAAAATTCAAGCGTCTTCCATTGATACCAAGTGTTTTCATCATTTTTAATAATTTTCATTACTTTATCTTGAGGATGTATTAAACTTTGAAAATTTCAAGATTTACATTAAAAACTAAAGCTTTTCGATTTTGAGTAGTTTTCAACAATTTGTAAAAGTTTTTAAACCTCTGTAAAGTAAACTTTTTAAACTTCTGTAAAGTATCGAAAAGCCCTAAATTTTTTTTAAATCAAAATGTTTCCTATTGATACCAAGTGTTTTCATCATGTTTTAATAATTTTCATTAATTTATCTTAAAAATAATTTAAGCTTCTGAAACTTTGAAAATTTCAAAATTTAGGTTAATTACTATAGCTTTTTTTTGTTGATTTCAAAGTAGTTTTTCAACCTATTTGTAAATGTTTTTAAACATCGGTAAAATATCGAAAACCCCTAAACTTTTTTAACATCTTTATACCAAGTGTTTTCATCATGTTTTAACAATTTACAATAATTTATCTTAAGGATAAATTAATTTTCAGAAACTTTGAAAATTTCGGTTAAAATCTATAGCTTTTTGTATATTTCAGAGTAGTTTTTCTATGGATTTGTAAATGTTTTAAACTTTCGTAAAATATCGAAAACCCCTAAATTGTTTTAAAATCTAAGTGTTGTGCATTGATACCAAGTGTTTTCATCATGGCTTAATAATTTCTATTAATTTATCTTAAGGATAAATTAATTTTCTGAAACTTTGAAAATTTAAAATTTTATGTTAAAAACTATAGCTTTTTATTGATATTTCACATTCCGTAAAGTATCAAAAACCCCTAAAATCTAAAATGTAAGTGTTTTCTATTGATACCAAATGTTTTCATCTTGTTTTAATAATTTACAATAATTTATCTTAAGGAGAAGTTAATTTTCTGAAAGTTTGAAAATTTGAAAATTTTAGTTAAAATCTAAAATTTCGTTGATTTTGGATTATTTTTTAATTATATTTGTAAAAGTTTAAACTTTCATAAACTGTTGAAAACCCCTGAAACTTTTTAAAATCTAAGTGTTTGCATTGATACCAAATGTTTTCAACATGTTTTAATGATTTTTATTAATTTATCTTAAGGATAAATTAATTTTCTAAAATTTTGAAATTTTCAAAATTTATGTTAAAAATAGGTGTCATGTAACAGAAGATATATCACTTTAAACTTGAAGCTGAAAAAAGTCCATGCAAAACTTTTGGGCCAATGAAAGATCTGAGATGATAATATTCAAATTTCTAAATAGGAATTGTTCAATCTTATTATTATAATTGGCAAGTCTTTGTATTTGAGCATTAACTTTGTTTTGGGTTTTTTTTGTTTTTCAGGGTGGGGGTGGGAGGTAAAACTAAAATTATGGCTAAAATTTCTATTGAAAAAAAGATGAAGTTTGTAACTTTGAAGGGAAAGATGAATCAACAATAGGGAGCAAAATAGCTGAGAATTTCCAGAAACTGTGTACAGACTACTCAAAAGCTGTTTGATACTAGTGGAAGTGTTTAAATTTCAAAGAAAACGAGAAGACCACAACAGTTAAAAATGAAAAAGAACTTGAACAGACATATAGCAGCAAAAACAAAAAAAAAATTCTTAACCAAAAACCATCAGAATAGAAATTGAAGTTGTTGAAAGAATATATATATATCATCAGATGCTGGAAACTAATTTTTAGTGATGAATGCAAAATATATACATTCACTGCAAAAGAATATGTAAAAAGACTAGTGGGAGAAAAAAAGCAATGCAAGATACACCACAAAGATGGCAATATTTAATGGCGGACATAATATAATAGTGGTTGTGTCAAAACAATGGTAGAACAAAATTGGTAAAAGTTGATGGAAACCTAAACAGTAAAAAATATATTAGTTTACTAAGGTCTGTCAGTCTCCAAAGATGGAGAAATTTTTCAGCATGACACATTATGTGCAACAAAAAGTTTCCTATGGATGAAGAATTTCACCTATTGGAAGACTGGCAAGTACAATGTACTATATAATTGAACTATGGTGGTAGAAACTGAAGAAACAAGTTTTCCAACTAAAACCACACAGTTTCCAAGAGTGTTCTAAGAAAAATAGGAAAAACTTCCCAAACTGAGGCAATTATTCATGTCAAAGACAGCAACACTAATCACTAATCCTATTCTTTGAGGTTTTGTAGTTTCTGTAATAATAAAGATCAATTTTTGCAAAAAAAACAAAAAAAAACTCCTTTTTAACTTGAGAAAACTACTGAAAGGGGAATTTTTTTACTGGCAGCCCAGTATTTTTGCATGGTGTTTTCCCAGTATCACTATGCTTAAGATGTGCTATCACCCAATATAGGACATTAACAACAATAATTACATTCAGATTTCCTCTCAACATAGTAAGAGGTTTCAAAGAATACAAACCTGCAAATTGTTTCATTTCTTTCATAAGTCAAATATTTTACAGATTAGCTTTAAGCTGCCTTTCTTTTAAAAATTCCTGCAAGTGTTTATGATAAGAAACGTGAACCTGCAAAACAGAATATTAGTTATATCAGTTGAAGTATTTTTGACTGAAAACATTTAAGTACTCACGACCTAAGTTCACTTTTCCTTATAAAAAAAAACCTGATATAGAGTAATGATTAGAAAAATGTTTTTTGTTAGGTCATTCAATACTGTAGAAGTTGAATCTTTTTAAAGTGCTCTAATATTGTCAGCATTTGTCAGACTAAGCTTAGAAAATAACATCAAAGCAGTATTTAATTGCAATAGCTACAAATCAGTATTTAACTATATAGTTTGAAACTATAACTATATAATTTGAAATAAAAAAACGATATTAATTTTTGTCATAAACCTAACTCCAATGTGACCAGTATTTTTAGTTAATATTTTGGCACAATTTTATAAATAATTTTTTCTAACTGTAAAATGAAAAGCTTTCAAATTCCTACATTGGTGATAATGACAAGACAAGTTCCTTCCAAATTTCAAGCATGTAGGCTGCATGATTAATTTATAGAACTTATTTAGACTTTTTAAAAACCCACAAATTTTTATATTACTGATTAAAAAGTCACTAATAATGTACATAGAATTATTTCAATACCTACCTGCCTAGTTAACTGACTTCATTACAAGATCAAAGAGTGCACAACTCCATGCCACAGTTAATTGTGAAATCCATCATTTTTTTCATTCACACAGGCTAAATACAGTTTTGAATTTACAGAGGTTACCAGCCATGGCAAGAGATTTCAGTCCCCACTGCAATTTAACCCATAGCTGGGGAAGGGAAGATTTATATCTTTCCTAAAGGTATTTTGCAAAAGTAAATGTAACTAAATTGGAATATAAACTCAGCTCACAGAATTTTCATCTCAACTCTAAATTTTCACTAACTCTAAATTTTATCCTAATTTGTTCTAGTATTTTCTTTCTACCAAAGGAACCTTATGGGAATGTGCTCAAATATCTGCATCTTAAATGTTTGGCTGGTGTAATGGATAGTGATTCACAGGCTCATAACAAGTTCATATTATATACGAATACATCTGTTTCCTTTCAGATGTGAGTTACATAGTAGGTCAGATTAAATTTTTTGCTACATCCTGGTATTCTTTAGAAAGCTGAAAGTTTAAAATATTTGACAATGACATCATGTGTAATGGTTAACAAGAGCAAGACCACACCCAAAATTTTAATATTTTAAAGTTTTATCTTCATAAAGAATATCTGGATGCCACCAACGTAATTTTTCCTACCACACAGATAGCACATGGTTCTTGATAATAATTGGGACAGTTGAAAGTACTTGAACAAAAACAACAGCACAAACACAGTTTAGCCTAAATTTTGACCCCCAATATACATCTTATTTAAAAATCAGAAAAATGCAATAAAATATGAAAAAGACCTTGTCAGTTGAATTTAATCAATGAATACTTGCTGCTTAAATATATTTAAATTACATGACTCTGCAGTGAACAAGAATACAAACACCAAAATAGTTTACATTCTCTTATTGAAAAAAAAAATAGCTAGCCAGTGACAGCATCAAGCTTCTACATGTTGAAAAAAAATATTGAAGATAGATTGAAATCTTCCACTACTGCTGACAAGTACAAAGAAGCACTAAAGTCTACCACAACAAATAAGAACACATCAAACACAAAACATAAAAAAATACTTCATAATTTACTTAATTCTTTATAAATCTTTCCAACCAAAAAAAAAAACAAACAGAATTCCTTAACATATGACCAAACTACCACCTCCCCTCCACTTGTGATAACATAAGTGAAGATTGAAATTCTGTCTAAAAATATCCTAAAATTGCAAGACAACAAAATCATGACAACTCAACATAAGACAAGAAACTTTACTCTAAACTGCAGCCATAAATGATACAGCTAAAAAAGACAAACACAACATTTAACCAAGGTATTCAAATACAGGAAACAAAGTTTAGAAAATTAAGAAATTCAACACTTGTCATCCTAAACAAAATGAGTACAATAAAAAAAAAAAAATCTTTAACAACAAAGCTGTCAGCTACATCAAGACATAAATGGATTAACTTATTACAGCTAACAATGTGGAAGTCAGATTCCTCAAACTCAACAAAAGTTTGGGTGTGTATTATCCTGGCATGTAAAAAACACAATTATATATGTATTACCATTGGAATGCAAAAAACACACAAACTTAACACTCTGTTACATCCCAAAATTTCACAGATCTAAATCCTAGTATATCATTTAGCCAAAATCCTAAACCAAATGATATTGCCGTACTTAGCTAGTAACACCACTAACAAATCTAATAAACCTAATAATGGCATCCTAGCCTCATTAGATGTTGAAAGTTTATTCGCCAATGTCCCAGTCAAAGAAACTATAGACATAATAATATAGAACATATACAATCACTCCTCATTCCCACCCAGTAAAATTAGACCAAATATTCTACATATACTTCTCTCTTGAAGAAACGTTTTACAACCATTATGGTAATATGTACATACAGATTAGTGGCATAAATATGGGTTCACCTCTTGGACCAATTCTATCTAATTTCTACATGACTCATGTAAAAAAAGATAAAATAAAATAGTCTTCAACAATTCTGCCAAGCCTTCCATATGTTTGTTACATTGATAAAATTCTCATACTAGTTAAAGCAAAGAAAAAATAAAAAACTTCAAGAACAACTATCCTACACTTACACTTGACTCAATATTAATAACAGCATCTCTTTCCTTGACAGGTTAGTTGAATTTAATGGTCATCATTTTACTATTTCACAATATAAATATAATGCAAACATAAACTGGTGTCTTCTCAATAACAAAAGTGAATGTCCTCACAGATAGCTGTTATTAAAAACATGATTTGCCAAGATCAAAATAATCTCTTCTTTGGACACATTATTCAATAAAAAAATAAGTAACATTAAACAAAAGCTTGTCAACAATAATTTCCCTAACAATGTTGTTGATAAACAAAAAAGATTAGCTTTAAAGTTTTTAAAAATAACAAGATATCACCCTGGTTAAAAATAAACACATTTTATTTAAGATGATAGCATTAAATTTAATATATTATATTTAAAAATAAACATTCTATTGTAACAAAATGCACCCTTATTATAAACAGGATGAAAATGCCAAAATATAATCTACTGGTGCATATCCTTTACAATACTAACAAATTCATTAAATTTATCATTTACTATAAAAAGTTTAAAACATCTAATTTTATTATCAATAATACAGGACCTCAACCCCCACACCATGTACAAATAATGTTTATAAATTCTCATGTCCTCCAGAAGATTGCATCTCCAATATCAACAATCAAAAAAACATTCTTACATAGGATACACATGCACCACACTCACTCAGAGATTATGTTGTCACCTGTTGAAATTCAGTGCAATTTGTGCACATATCGACCAGCACATCATGACTAACCAAAATACAACTATCAATATCAGATAAATATTAGTGGATGATACCAAAATACTATACAACATCCAATGCATGGAAAAGCTCAAAATTTTAGAAGCTATTACTATACAAAAATAACACATATTAAATATATTTTACCACATGAAATGGTATATTAAAGTGTGTATAAAATATCTTATTTTGGGTGATGTCTCCCTCATCTTCATCATCACACATAACATCACCATGGATTATTTCAACCTTTCAACTAATAAAAATATAACTATAAAAAAAAACATTTACAAAATTATTAGCAGATACAACTTGATCAGCATAAAATAATATAAATACAAGTTAAACTCACTTTTGTCTTATTTAGTGGCGAGCTCACAGCATAGTCATAAAGAGCTGTGTACACCTGGCCATCATAACGGCCTAATGTACTGTTCAATTTTCTATCAGTGATAGCAAATGCATCCACTAAAGTAACAGCATTTGGTCGAATTTTGGTCAATAGGTTGAACATGGCATCATTTAATTCTGACACTTGAATTTCTGTTAATAAACCAGGCTGTAGAAATAAAAAAAATTATATACAAATTAAAACTGCACACATGTTAAATGGTGCTCTGACTTGGGAATTTATTCCATTCTCATTTCAATGTTTCGTATTAAAAATCCCTATTACCAAAATGTTCTTGAATAATTTATCATAATTAATTGACTGAAGTAAAAGCCAAACTGAATACTTTACAATATTAAAAAAAAAATATCAAAATGGATGTAAAGAAATGCAAAGCTTAAAAAGTATATGTCATTCTTTAATCAAGATTGCTGATTTCTAAAAGAACAAATATTTTCTTTGGTTTGAAATCCACCAAAGGAAGAAAAGACAAAATTCTTTATCTTAGTAATTTACAGAAATTTATTAGGTTTAATTTGCACACTTTATAGAAAGATGCTTTAATTTAGTTACATTGAAACAATATTTTGTATCTGAATGTTCTGATCTTATTCTATAAGAAATTCTTTAATTAAAGAATATAATATAAATAATAATTGGTAAAATTTAAATATAACAAAAATAAAAAAAGCAAAAACAGATTTATAATTTTCAAAATAGTAATTCAACATTTTTATCAAGAAAATGACAATTAGACATTTATTAATAAATAGTTAAAGGTTTTACAGCAATATTAGAATTAAAATCTTAACAGATTTTGTAACAATACTACAAAAGATCAAAAATAAATTACAATAATTTTGTTATTTCAATAGAAGTTAAACAAACTGCTGCTGTGACAAATCAGAGCTCAACATAAAAAAATATTTAATATATTTTATGACCAATCAACATTTGCTGATCTTTTCCCTTTCACTAAAAAAGAATGAATATTAACTATGTCACTGAAGAAAACTTTCTAACATTGCAGAAATGTAAAACCACAGTAAATACTATTAAACTTCCTACAAATTCATTTCATCCTTTGACAATGGCAAATAGAGTGGCAGGCAATAAATATATTTGTTAATTTTAATATGATCTTCTGTAACAACTACTATTTATCACTAATACAAGCTGATCCAATTTCTTTCTCATAATACATGGTGAGATGTATAAATTATCCTCTATATTAAACAAAAATGAAAACATCTTATTTTAACAGATATATTTACCAAAATTACACAAAAATATCTTGAAATACTATATGGGAAATTTATTCAATTAAATCACTATTGGCTTCCAGACGGCTTTAGGATCTCCTGCAACTCTTCTAGATGAACTCCTTCTTTAAGTTGGCGAATGTTGCTATAGTCCTTTCCTTCAGTTTATCTTTGGTGTTACAGGGAGTTCTGTTGGTCTCTTGCTCAACTGTGGTCCACACATAATAATTAATAGGGTTGCAGTCTGGGAAGTTAGGTGTAAGGGATGAAGTGGTTGCAGAAACTGTCTGAAAGCCATAACTGGATTCTCCTTTTTGTGCAGCATGGTGCAGAGTCCTGTTGTCAGAGAGAGGGCCTTTCAGCAGCCACTCTCTTGACTCAGAGAAGCACTACCTCTGCAAGGCACTTGATGTAGGCCTCCATGTTGAGTCTGAGGCCTTGTGGGAAGATGAATGATGGCATAATGTCACCATCACTAGTGAACACTCCAAACAATAGACTCAGCCAACACTTTCTGAATCATTTGCACTGTCCTCAGATGAACAACCAAACAATCTGAAATGTTTGTATAACTAAATTTTGGGCAGAGTGAATTGCATCACAGCACTCTTTTTTTTTTTTCACAGACAGTGCCCAATTGACCTTAATATACAATGCAGTTGACTAAATCAAATACAAACATGCATGCGCAAAATTAAAAATATATAATAGCGACAATTTACCCATCGCACCGTGTATAGTTAGTACATGGTATATGGCTTACAGGTTAGGTTAAAATGACCAGTTAATTTACCCATGCCAAGAAAATTACTGAATGGTAATAAAGAAGAGGAAACAAGTCATTTTAATAAAACAAGGAATTCATGGATTTACACTCTTGAAGTAGCTCATTTCAGAAAAATAGTCCATAGTTTTAACCTATTGTCATGAAGAGTAAATATTCATACAACAGATTAAAAGATGAAGAAGAGAGATAGTTTGAAATACTTAACTTTCTTGGATTGTTGGGTGAAAATTCTTTGAAGTCCTGCATGCTGTTTAGAGGCCAATAACTGGCAAGTAATTTTACATTGACAAGTACTTCAATGCTGGTCACATGGAACCGAAATGAAACTTTTCACCTGACTTCAAACATTCATCTCTAATTAATTTAATTTTTCTCTTCATTTTATATCAAAAGAATGAATTTAGGCTCACAACATTCTTTTCTTCTCAGCTGACCAGCTAATTCTTGTGAAGGCAAAATTTTCATTGGCCCAAAAACAATTTTGCATAGGGCCATAAATTTATTTCCTTCTTCCTCAGTTCACTGATTAATCTTTCTTAGTCCTCTGAATTTGAAGGTAGTAGGTGAAGGGTTGATTGTTTATTTGTTTTACTAGCATAACAATACCAGTGAGTCATTTAATGCTGAAACTGGACTTTTTATTCAGGAATGTTTCAAATGGTTTTGAGGTTTTTTTTTAAATTGTTTTCAAAACATTACAAGTTATATAGTTCAGGAGTGTTTCAAAACATAAGTTGTATGGTTCAAAGTCCAAAGTCTATTTTTTTCAGATATCCTATTATATGGGCAGTACATACATTTTTAAAGAGCATGTTAAGATTTTGTGCTTGGTAATAGTTGCTATGTATTTTTGGTGCTTCTTGCATTCTACCATTCTATGCTTGATGGTGAAAAATTGGTCACCACAGTGGGTACACAGAGGTGTAGTTGCTACCTTGAGTATGTGTGTGTGTGTCAAGTAAATGTGTCCAATTCTTATTCTGTTCTTATTCTATGTTTTGTCTACAGTCAGCCAATGGCTCTATATTCTCCTTTCTTATTGTCAACTGATGTTTATATAGTTTAATTTTGGGAATCGGTTTCAAGATTTTCCTTGATGCCTATATGGCTAGCAATCCAGGCCAATATTGTTTTGAACTGATGACAATTTTCTAGAATTTCTTAACTATAGGGATATAGATATTGTGTTCTTTTCTTTAATTGCTGTTAAACTAAATGAAGTCTGAGAGTATTATAAAACTTCCTACCTTCTGAATTGTTTTTATTATTTTAAATGCTATTTTTAATGGCTTGTAGTTCAGCTATATAGATGGATACATTATTTGATAACCTAATTTGTTTATGACTTTTTCTGTTTGTGGTACTGCACTTATTCTATCTAGGATTTTTTTATCTATCTCTGTAGAATAGTTTATATTCACTATATTTGTCTCTTAATTCTCCATATATACATTTGTTGATTGTTTCTTTTTTTGTTTTTATGCCATTGTTAGGTCTATGTGAAGTTTAGAGGTTGTCCATAGAGCTACTTTATTTATTGTGACTGGTATTACATTATCAGGTCTTTGTTTATTTGTTCTCATGAAGGAATGGCTGTTGGTTTATTTCTATAGAATTGGATATATTAAGGTTAATGTCTTTGGTATGCTAAGTGATTTGGATTGAATTGTAGTTTTAGTGCATATTGGAGGGATAATTTTGCCCATGTAGTTATTTTCTAAGCACAGCTTAAATGTGGCATAAAGCCAAAGTATGGGGTACCCAGTGAGGATCGATCTCATTATTCAATTGTAATGATTCTACTAAGAGAAACTTGCTAAACATTATGCCATGTTGAGTGTTTACTTTTGTGTATGTAGTCTTTTTAGTTCTCTCATAGTAATGAGAATATTGTATTCTTCTTTATTGTTTGAAGCAAATGTAAATTTATCTTATTCATGTTTTTATATTTTTGAAATTTAGGTGGGTCGTGTTTTTTGTGGAATTTCTTTGAAATTCTGTTGGTATTACATTAGCTATTTCTTTTTTTTTTTCCAGTGAATTTATCTCCATTTGTTTTGGTTAAGTGGACTGTTGCAGTTTATGAAGTTTTTCCATTAATTCTCATTATAATTTTCCAGATTTTATTTATTGAGGTTTTGTTGTTTAGTCTGGAGACATAATTTTGCCAAGATTCTATTTTGGATTTTTCAATTCAGTTGCCTATAGTTTTGTAGGTTAATTAGAGTTGGGTTGTGTAAGAATATTTTTAGTATTTTTTTTCCTGGTTTTAACTACTTAAACCAGGGTTTTGATTTGGTATGTGGAATAATGGAAGATGTGAGTATTGTTTGTCTTGCTATTTGTGTTAGTATATTTGTAAAGGAGACTATTGGTCAGCACCTGTTATATCCGGGCTTTCCTTAAAGGTTGAAACAGCCATGTCACATTCCTTTGTTCCTGGTCTGGTTGAGCCTACAGTCACTGCTTACTAAGTCAGTTTAATGTACTAATGTCAGTTTTATTGTAAATGTGAGTGCATCTTGATTTTCTTAGTCTTAGGAATTGGCATGATCAGCCGGTTCATTGATGTGGGCCTCTCCAACTGCTTGTCTAGCTCAAGTAGGGGCCAAAGTGGTGAGTATATATGTATAGCCCAACTCCTAAAACCCTCAACTACCAAAAGCTCGTCTTCAAGCATTACAGGTGGCCCCCTTGGAGGACTTTTACCCCTTGCAGAGGTGCAGTTGGCATATTCTGAAACCCACTAACAGGATGGAGTGGGTGAAGAGACATTATTTTACACTCACTATAGGTAACACTATTATGGCTACTATTACAAGTAGACAGCCAAAACCTGTTTTTTTTTTTTTAAATCATTTCACCCTAAGCAAGGCTGTAGTGCCACTGGTGCACAGGGGTCTACATAAGAGAAGAGTGAAAGTTTAAGCAAGGGGAGTGCAAAGGGAAAGACAAACCAGTTACTTGGGGTGTCAGAGAAAGCGCAAGATATAGATGAGAATACTAGTGTGAAAACTGTTGTGAGGGTAAAGTACGAAAGGAAAAAATCAAGATACACAAGGTGATGGGGAAAGGATGAGAGAAAGACTGGAGTCAAGAGATGGGAATTGACATTGCATTTAAATTCTTGGAGATTGTAGCTGTCAGGGAAACAAGTATATGAAAGGGAAGTGGGAGAAAAGAAGCTGCTGGAGTAAAAGTGGCAGCTGCATTTAGCTGATTTAACTGTAAAAGGGCGGGAACTTGTTGCCAGTCTGGTTGCTCGAGTAAATTCTTGAGGCAGAAGCATCAGTGAGCTAAGCTCATCAAAGCAGAAGCCATGAAAATATTTATAGACTAGACAGAGGCAAATCACATCCCGCTGGTGAAAAAGTTGCTGGAGCCGAGCTGCCAGGTCAGGACCGATCACGTTACAGATTCTCCTTTAGAGCTTGTCGAGAACCCTGGTGATGAATGGCAGGAGTGCCTGACCAGATATGACAAGAGTATTCAATTCATGGTCAGATTGTTGATTTGTATATGTGCAAGATGGACCCAGGTGGGAAAAACTTCCTAGCCTGCCACTGCTTCCTAGCAGTCGATTTAGCTATTGATTCAATGTAATGTTTCCACTTGAGGTCGGGTAAAAGGGTGAGCAAGGAGGCGCAGTGTATTGCTTTCAGAGAGACTCGCTTAGTACATGCTGATGGGGGATAGGAGGAACTGCTTGTGGTAGTTGACAGCAACTTTATTTTAGAAGCATTAAAATTTACAAGCCACTTCTTAACACAGTCTACCACAAAGTGGAGGTCCTTCTTGAGAAGAGCAACGAGGTTATATTTGGCCACCTTGGCAGATTTCTTACTGAGGCAGAAGTAAATAGTGTCATCAGTGTAGATGCCTACTTGAGTTTTGATCATGTCAGAGAGGCTGTTTATGAAGATCAGAAAGAGCATTGGGCCTAGGATAGAGTCCTGGGAGACACCAGCATTCGTGTGGTAGAATGTGGAGGCATGACCATTCAAGACAACCTTCATTATGCCATTAGATAGAAAAGATTGGATCAGATCAAGAAAGCATCCAGTGATACCATAAACCTGTAGCTTGCACAGAAGGCCAGTGTACCAAACCCTATCAAAAGCTTTGGAGATATCCAGGGCAACAGCTCGAGCTTCGCCGAACTTACTGAGGGCCTGGTATATATACTCAGTGAAGGTCATTAGCATATCAGGCATAGACCTGGCAAAGTGGAAGCCATACTGTCTGTCTGAGAATAATTTATGAGCAGTATGATGCTGAACTATTTCAGCATTGATGATAGCCTCAAACACATTTCCAAAAATTGGTAGGAGGTTGATAGGGCGATAATTGGATGGGTCTGAGGATTCCCTTGAGTTCTTAAATACAGGAACCACAGAAGAGGACTTCCAGCAGGCAGGAAACCAGAAAGCAGAAAGATAGTAATTATAGAGTTTAGAGAAGACAGAGGAGAATTCAGGGGTACATTTCTTTGGGACAATCCACCTCTGCCCGCCTTATGGGGGTCAAGTTTTGATATTATCTTAGATACCAGAGAGGGGGTTATATGAACATCTTTCAGTTGAGCCTCAGTTCTAAGAGGAAAATCGGGTGTGAATACTCAAATGTATCAAATGTGAAGTTTGATGAGAATCTGTGAGCTAAGCACTTGGCCTTGTCCACAGATGCCGTGAAGACCTCGAATTTATTGATTAAGGGAGGGAGGATTTGCTGTTGTTCAGTACACATTTGCAGAGCCGCCAATAGTCTTTGGAGCTGAACTTGCAGGTAGCTATGCGCTTCCTTGTTCTCTCAGCAAACTTAGCGTCATTCAGGGTCCTCTTACACTCATTACTAACAGAAGCAAATAGGCACCTATTGTGGTCAGGTGCATGACTCTGAAATAGCCGAAAGTAGTAGTTCCTGTGAGCAATGGCAGCCAAACAGGCACAAGAGAACCAAGAGGAAGAATGAGGTTTGAGATGGAACTTCTTGATCAGTATGAAGGCATCAATGCCAGCTTTCACCCAGAAAGAGACCTCAGAGGTGCAGTCCTCAACAGGGAGACTGAACACTTTTTCCCAAGAGATGTTACATAGAAAATCGTGAAACGCATCCCAGTCTGCTTTTTGGTAGTAGTAGGAAATCCTGTTGGTAGGAGGCTCCTGGAGGAGAGGGAGAGTAGTGAGATATATTAATAGAAACAACAGCATGGTTGGAGTTACTGAAAGGGCAAAGCTGCGAGACTTGGCAGACGTCAGATACAGAGGTGAAGCAGAGATCTAGTAGAAAAGTGTGTTCTGAAAGGATACTGGGAAAGTGTGTGGGGAAATCCATCACTTGCATAAGAGATTGAGAAATAGCAAAGTTCATGGTGTGAATGCCAGCTGAATCAATGACAGAGTCTTTTAGCCACTTGGCATGATAGACGTTAAGATCTTCAAACACAAATATGTAGCAAATGGGTGGGAGGAAGTAGCTTTATCTATATTGTCAGAGATACTGTCTAGCAGGGAACAGTCAGGAGTGGAGAGGGAAGGCACAGAAAGGGTATGGGTGGTCAGGGGATTTGAGAGATGTCACCCTAGCTAGAGGAAGGTGTTCACTGATGTAAACCCCCAGACCATGCATATGGACAGTGGAGTCCTTCTTCAAGAGGGGAAGGTAGCCAGGGATCGAGATGTCAGAGGAGAGAATTGAGGGGTTGAGATTAGTCTCAAAGAGCGCTAGGATGTCAGGGGACTTTTCATAAAGGAAAAATTCCATGCTACAAAAGTTGGTACAAATACCCCAGATTTTCATGAAAAAAAATGTGAAGAGGTTTAGGTGATTTTACTTTGCCTGGTTTAGTTTTTTAATGAGATACGGTTGTTCATATTTGTTGTTGGTGAGGAGAGATCTCAAATAGAAGAGGCAGACAGTTATTAACTGCGGCATGCACTGGAAGGAAACTGGTGCGGGCTGCAGCAGAGTGTGGCCTCTTGCAAGGACACCTATCCATGCGCGACATGGCACTGCAAGAACCCTGATATTATGCAACTGTTGATCAAAGCAACTGCTCTTGATGCTGCACAAGAGTTAGGGCTCCTAACTACCAGTTGGAAGCAGCAACCAGAAAACTGTCAATCCGGTACCCTCACAATGAAGTGACATTGCCACCAACCACACACATCGCAGGAAAATCACAAAAGCACCAATACTAAGGTCTGAGGAGAGAAAGAGAGCCAGAGACTACTTCCTGAACAGGGAACAAGGGATAAGCTTCTGTAAACATTTAATAAATAAGATAAAAAATTAGTAAGTCTTAACTAAAGTCTGACTGCAACAAATTAAAAAAAAGAAAAACCATGTGATGGCAAACATTCAATTACACATAACAGAGACATGAAAAGCAGACTTAAGGAAAATAAATATATACATAAAAAAATGAAAAGAAACATGAAAATGACTTATATTTAAAGAATTCAAGCCTAAATTAAATCTAGTGCCAGTTCACACTGGAATCGGGCAAGATGATGGCATTTTTGAAAGAGGGAGAGAAATACTAAAATAATATTAATCTTACAGAACACAAATAGAACAGCTAGTACGGTAAAAATGCTTTGCAATTTCAGAGATTTAACTTTTTAGCAGAAACCCTAATCAGACAGGGATGGAGAGAAGTCAAATTTCTATAAAATGAGCAACATCTAATTCTTAACATTATTTACATTGCTCGGACTGTTGTCCTCATCTTTATTGCTATATTTATAACTAAGATATCCAGAAGTGGCATGGCTCATGGAACGAGAACAAAATGATCAAAATAAAGGGTTAGTTCAAAATTTCAATCATCTGAAAGCCAGAGAGTACAATAGTCAAAACATTGTGGATATGAATATGGCAATAAACATGAGAACAACAGTTCGAACAATGTAATTACTACCTCATCTCAGAAGTATAGACAAATATCTAATTCTTTATACAATAGAAAGTTACAGCATAAAACATTCCCCTTAACTGTTAGATTGAGATGTTTAATATATCCCACTATTATCTTGGTTGGTTGGTTGGTTGGTTGGTTCATTTAACCAGCATACCAACCCTCATTAGGTCATTTAATGCTGAAAATCGTTTTGATTTGTTTTATTTAGTTTATTTGTTTTATTGTTTTTGTTTGTTTATATATATATATTTTTTTTTGGTGGGGGGGGATTGTTTGTCTCTTTTTTCATTTTTTTTTTTTCCAGATTTTTTCTTTTTCTTTTTTTTCTTTGTTCCTTGGGAACAAGGTTATTTGTTTTAATTGAAGGTTTTTTGGGAGGGTTTGGTGTTATATTTTTAGGTATAATTTGGTCTCTCTCAAGAATGAGAGAATGTTGTCTGTGCAGGTGTTTTCAAATATGTCTTTTATAATGTTAGTTTTTAGGTGGCATTTTCTAGCGGTAGCATAGGCTTCGCATTCAACGAGGATATGTTTGATTTGCAGGTCTTCTGACATGTCAGGCATTGTGGTGGTTGTTCTTGTTTGAACATATAGGAGTGGGTGAGGTTTGTGAGGCCAATGCGTGTTCTGGTTATAATAACTTGTTCTTTTCTTGATTTTTGGGGAGCTGGTCCCCATTCTCCCAAGGTGGGTTTAATCTGAAAGAGTTTGTTATTAGTGTTACTACTCCAGCGCTGTTGCCATTTTGCATAAAAAAAGTTTATTGATTTTGTGTTTTAAGTCTGTGTAAGGGATGTTGATAGTTTTGGGGTTCAGGTTTAAAGTTGATTTGGCTGCTAAGTCTGCTTTTTCATTTCCTTTCACTTCAATGTGGCTTGGGATTCAGCACATGATTATATCTTTATGGATAGTCAATGAGTAACCTGGTCAGTAGTTTGGTGATTAGTGGGTTCTTGATCTTTTTATTATTCACTGATGATAGAACGGAGAGTGAGTCTGAAAATATTATGAATTTCTTGTGTTTGTTTTTCATTCGGATGTTGAGAGCAAGGTTGATAGCACAAATTTCTGCAGTAAAAATAGAGTTTTCCATTGGGAGCGCCTTTTGGTGGGTGGTTCAATTCAGGACAGCTGCACATGCTGCCCTGCTATGGTCCTTGGAGCCATCTGTGAAGATGTGCAAATGGTCAGGGTAGTCTAGTAGTATGTTGTGGAATTTTTCTTGGTAGGTGTTTGGGTGGGTTTTTGCTTTGGGGAGTTTATTTAGTTCAAGGATCACTTTGAGTTTTTTGAATATCCAAGGTGGGATTTCAGACAGGGTGTGTTCATGGATATTTTTAGTTGATATTTCTGATTCTTGTAGAATTGATTTCATTTGTAGGCTAAAGGGTTTTATAGCTTTTCTTTTTGCTTCAAATAGTTCACTGTATCTGGGATGGAATGTGACATCATATACGGGATTGTTCAGACATGATTTTAGCTTAGTGTAGTATTGGGAAGCTAGTTTGTGACTCCTTATTTTTGCTGGTATCTTGTTAGCCTCTGCGTGTAGACTTTCAACCGGGGATGTCCTGAAAGCTCCAAGTGCTAGTCTCAGACCTCCATGGCAGATCAGGTTTAGAGTCTTTAGATAAGTCCTTTTGGTTGATTGGTATATAAAACTTCTATAGTCTAGTTTTGATCTGATCAATGACCTATATAGTTTCAGAAGGGTTTTTTTGGTCTGCACCCCACTCTGTGTGGATTATTACTCGTAGTAGTTGTAGTCTTTTATTGCAGATTGTTTTCAGGTTCTTCAGGTGGAGGATGAACGTCAGCTTTTTATCAAATATCAACCCCAGAAATTTGTATTCATCTACAATGGGGATTTCTGTTTTTTCAAGTTTCAGACTAGGTTTGTTATGGAGTTTCCTCATGTGACAAAAGTGTACACATTTGGTTTTTGTTCGAGAGAATTTATATCCATTTTCTGTTGCTCACTTGTTTAATTTATTTAAGCATTGTTGGAGTTTGCACTCTATGGTATGTATATATTTTGACCTGCAGTATATTAGGAGGTCATCCATGTATAGAGATCCATCAACACTAGGGGTTAAGCATTTTATTATGTTGTTTATTTTGATATTAAACAAGGTCACAGATAGTATACTACCTGGGGGGACTCCCTCTTCTTGGATGTTGATGTCTGAGTAGGTCGATCCAATGCGAACTTTAAATTTGCAGTCAGATAAGCCCTTTATGAATTGTGGTAGTCTACCTTTTAGATTGAGGTTACTAAGATCTCTCATTATTCCAAATTTTCAGGTAGAGTCATAGGCCTTCTCTAAGTCAAAGAAAATTGATGAGAGGTGTTCATTCCTTATAAATACTTCCCTTACAGCTGTTTCTAGGTGAATCAAGTGATCTATTGTGCTTCTTTTATTACGGAATCCACATTGCAGGTTGGAGATAAGGTTGCTGGATTCTAGATACCAAACTAGTCTGTCATTTACTATCCTCTCCATTATTTTACACAGGCAACTGGTTAGTGAGATAGGTCTATAATTTTGCGGGTTTGAGTTTTCTTTTCCTGGTTTTGAGATTGCTATTATTGTGGTCTGTCTCCATATATCTGGGAATTCGCCTTTTGTCCACAGTTTGTTATAGATTCTTATGTTTTTTGATTAAAAGTTTAATTTGCATTTTTCTGCGTTTTGTTTGATTGTCGTAAATTTTGTACTGTGGTTTTGGCTAGATGAGTTTTGGGAGAAGGTTTCAGCAAGTAAGTCAGCTATGTTCTTTTTATCAGTTATGATGGAGTTGTTTTTAATGAGGTGTTTAATTGGTGTAGTTTGGCATTTACCTGTAATTTTTCAGATCATCTCCCATATTACTCTCAGTTCAGAGGAGGAATTCAGTTTGCTGACATAATTTTGCCAGCATCCTTTTTTTGCTGTCTTTATAACCTTACAGGCTTTAGCTCTGTTTAGCTTATATTCTATTATATTTGGAGTAGTAGGTTGTTTTGGGAATTTCTTTAGGGCAGCTTTTCGTAGTTTGATGGCTTTTTGGCATTTAGTGTCAAACCAGGGTCTGTTGTGTTTGTTGGCTGTTGAGGTTTGGGGGATGTACTCGTTTGCTATTTCTATTAATGTTTCTATAAAGGATTCTATTGTGTCATTGATAGTTTCTGTGTGGTTTAACCTAGTCTTGCATTTTTCCTTGAATATTTGCCAATTGGCCTTGTTTAGATTCCATTGTGGAGGTTTTTGGCTATTAGACTCAGGACTTTTGATTAAGATTGGGAAGTGGTCGCTGCCACAAGTATCATCGTGTACATTCCAAACAAAGTCCATATATACTGTGGGGTCACACATGCTTATGTCGATGACTGAGTGATTTCCGTTAGATGGGTTGACGTGCATAGGTGAACTATTGTTAAGCAGGCATATATCATTTTCGTTGATGACCTCTCCTAGTGTTCTGCCCTTTTTGTTGGTGTCTTTACACCCCCATAAAGTATTGTGACTATTAAAGTTTCCTAGCAAAATGAAGGGTTTCGGCAATTAATCGATCAGTTTTTTAATTCATTTTTGTCTATATCATCATTTGGTGGAATATATATAGAACATACAGTTATTGTTTTGTGCAGTGTGGGCTTGATGGCTATTGCTTGGATATTGGTGGTGATATTTATTTTACTGTGGGGTGTATTGTTTCAGATCAGAATTGACACTCCCCCAGAGGCTCTGCCTCCAGAATTGTGAGTGTAATTGAATGTTTGATAGTTCTTGATGTTGATGCTGTCTTGTTTCAGAAAGGTTTCTTGAAGGCAGATAATTGTGGGTTGCTTTTGTGTTATTAGTAGTAGTAATTCATTTATGTTTGATTTCAAACCACAACAGTTCCATTGGATTATTTTTTGACCCATGGTTGGTAATTTGGTTTTGAGTTTTGTATTGTGGTAGTTTTTGTTTGTCTAGTAAGAGCAGAGATTCTAGAGAAGGGAAAGGTAGTTTGGTTTGTTTATATATATAAATATATATATGCACACATAAGTGTTATACTTTGTTGTTGTTTTTTAGTCATATGTGTCTGGTCTTTGTTCTTCCATATCCATTCCCTCAAACTGTTTTGTGTTGTCTCTTGGTCTGAAGGTTGAATGTGATCTGCTTATTTTGCTTTTTACTTCTTTATTGGGTGAGGTTTTCTGAGTGTCTTTTGAAGTCGGTTTTCTTTTTTTTCTGTAAGGGGAGTTGTTTCTATGGGTGTTGTAGTATCTTAAGATTTTATGGATTTTTGGGTTGAGTTTTAGTTTGGGAGATTTGGCCAGTTTTGTTTATGCTCTTTGTTATGTAATCTTTATTTTTGGTGTTGATTTGTTTCATAGTTTTTTTTAAATCTTCCATTAGTTCTCTCATTTAATTGAGTAGTTTCACTAAGTCTTTGGTGTTGGGTGGATTTGTTTTTGTTGTATTGTTATTTGATTCGGGGGTAAACTTGCACTATGGTCTTGATGACCATCTTGATTTTGTTTTTTTTTTTGACAGTCAGCATGTATCTCGTTATCCCCGTATCTCATGCATACTGATGAGCGTGTACACTGTGGTAGAGACTTACCTCACCGAAGCAAGAGAAGGCAGTCTGTCTGCACGTGCGTTCGTAGATGTAATGGAACCGCGAGGCGAGCTCATGCAAGGCAGTTTTTGGAATGACATGGCACATGCGTCATTGGTGAAAGCAAGGCTCTTCAAGAGTGAGAAATTATGAGACCAAAAAACACATAAAAAGAGCCTACTTCTGTTTCAGAGGCACTTTGCCATTGAAGACTCGAGAAGGCTACACCGGTGTTCGGGAGACAGCATTTTGCTTACGGTGCGCAGGAAACGGAGTCCCTAGTGAAGCAGTGTTCCAGGTTCTACGAGAAGACACAAATTCCCACATACACCGGTCTCGATGGTGTCTTTGGCAGGTGTGATACCTGAGTGGATTTAGGATGTAGAGTTCAATATTTATTTTTTCATATCCTATTTTTATGTTGTTTGGGGTTTGATGAGTGTTAAATGTTAAAATGTAGGTATTTGTATTGACTATTTCACCGGATCCTTTTTTTGTTTGAATTCTCTTGATGTCTATGACATTTTGATTTTTAAGGTTGCTCTTGATCTCTTTCAAGGAGCACAATGATAGTTCAGGACTTCTGATCAGGCCTTGCTAGTGTTTAATGTTTTGTGGGGATAGGTTTTGATTTTTTGGTTGTCAAAAAGTTTCCATTTGGAGATTTCTGTTGCTTGTTTTTGGTTTGTTACTTCTATTAATAGTGTGCTGTTACTTAGTTTTTGGCTGTTTTTGGTTTGATTTTATCTGATAAGATTCTTTCTATTTTGAATGGAGACATTTTAGTTATTGGTTCTCCTTCAGTTGTTTCTATAACGATATATGTAGGGAAGGTTTGTTTTTTGTTTTCAGTTTCTGAGACTGCACTGGTAAGGTCAGAGATTTCAGAGTGGTTTCTTTTTTTTTTTTAGGCTTGTTGTAGTACATATTTGGTGTTTGTTGTTTTTTTTCATCTCTCCTGCTCCCCACCTGCCTCAGAGCCCTATATGGGAGGTGTTGGGGGGAGGGGGCATTCGCCCCAACACAACAGGGATACATGAGGGATATACTCTTTGTGTTTGTGGGTCCAAGCATTTGTGGCTCGACCATTGTTACTAAAAGTTTATTTTAAAGCCTCTTTTTAGTAAGACTATCAGTTTCATGGCCATGTTGGGTCCATTGTCCAGCAAGTTGATTGACCCTTCAGCCACTGCTTACTAAATCCGTTTATTGGAGAGCGTGGGCATATTTTCTTGTTATGTTTGTCAGATTTAGAGCTACACATGACCAACCGATTGATTGGATCAAAGTGGACCAAAGTGGTGTGTTGCAAGATCATGTCCTTATAATATCCTGGACATAATCAGCTCAACCACCAGGATTCCAGTCTCAAGCATTACGGGTCGCCACCCACGGTCAACAGGTGGCCTCATTTAGGGACTTTTACCCTCTGCAGGGGGGCAGTTGGCATATTCTGATGCCCCGCCAATAGGGCGGGCCTATTATCTTGGAAAATAAAAAATAATGAATTCAGCTGAGAAAAAAATATCCTTGTACATGGCATGATAGCTACAATTTGTTTCTTCAATCCTAAGGTAGCAATCTGTTTAATTTTGTGATGCCACCATGTTGTGCTGATGTGTCATTTCTGGTCTGTCAATGTGGTCGCTTCTCCATTAGTTGCTATACTGCTGTCTAAATGTAAATTCTCCTCCGCTTATATTATAGAGATAGGCTTAACTGAACCAAAATTTTAGATTCTCAAGCTTCCATTTGATTGGGCAGATGTTGAATCAATAATACTGATTTTCTTTTTTTATAATCAGTATCACGCCATGCAAGGCAGTAAAACCACTAAGACACAAGAGTTTACAGGCTATAAAAGAAGTAGGAATAGTTTTGTTTATTTGCTTGTTTTACCAGCATATCAACCCTCTTGGGTCATTTAATGCTGAAAATCAGATTTTTATTCAATATCTTAGGAAGTTTTAAAATTTGTGAAATATAATTGAAGACTGGTTGTCTGGATTAAATTTTGTTGTATAATTTACTATTCCTCAATTTGGTCAAAATGTTTTTTCATTAACGATTTCAAAAGTACTTTAAGGCTATTCACCTTATAAAGATATTTAATAATATAGGCAAATTCAGCACAGTCCATCGTTTTACTGTGTAAGTCTCCTGGCATACTATGTATTTAGGTGGATCCTCATCTTTTGGAAGAAATGAATGTGTAATATTGTTATATTCAATTCAATATTCAGTCTTGCTAAGACTACTGTTTAGGAAAGCCTGGTTTTGTGGTGTCTTATTCCAAGTGTAGGTTTGATTTTGAGCAATTTATTATTTCGGTGATTATTCCATAATTTTTGCCACTTATTTAACATAGATATTTAGGTACTATCTGTCATTTTCAATAGCTAACTTTTAAAGTGAATTTTTAAAAATAAAAAATTTTCTTGAAACTTTTATTTTAACTTTAATTGAAAGCTAAATGATTTAATTTACTATTTCCAGTAAGGAAAATACTCTGGTGTATTTCAAACAGAAATTATATTTATTAGAATCTAGAATTTTTAGATTTTTTTGTCCATTTTTGAGCAATCAATACACTTGTAAACAAAAGTTAATTTGCGGTTTTAAAAATCCTACAAAAATAAAATATGCACCTGTGACATGTTATTTTTAGAAAATTAGCAAATTTAATGTTAACTTTATCTGATTAACACAAGTATTATTTATAGCATGAAATTTAGACTAAAATTATTTCTTTATCACAGAATGTTGATCTTTCTGAACTTTCCCTCATATGTTTATACAAGTGACAACTTCCAGATGTGAAATAAGCTAAGTGTCTATGATGATCACAAGTAACATAATTGTCCAAATGTTTCCTATAAGAGGAAGAAACCATGAAACACATGAACATTTAATGTACACACAGGAATTACTAGACAAAAAAAAAAGAATTCAAATACAGAAAAAAAATTATTTTCAAAATACGAAGACACGATCTGTATTAAACTTGACAATTTTCTATTCATAAATATAGTCTTCACTTAATAACTAATGCCAACAAATATTTGAAGTATTTTTAAAATATTTTTGAAATTTTATAAATTATTGCAACAAAAAAAATTAAAACAATTCTTTTAAAATTTTATTATTAATCAAAAATATTTTTTCTTCAGACTATAATGTCCTTAATTTATATTATTTATTAATGCAATTAAAAGCTTATCTAATTAAATGTCATAGTTTTTTTGCATTTTTTATTTTACTATAAAGAGCAGATTTTTAGAAACAAAAGTAAAATGTTTGAAAAAAATAATAAATAATTTACATTCCCCAATGAGTTGTGTTTAACTAATAAAACCAATTTTCCCAACAAAATTTAATTTCTTAAAATTTCATGAATTTACATGATGTAAAAAATAAAATATTTTTACCAAGATTTTTTTTTTTTCAAATAATAATTTCAAAAACAATTTCATGAAAGTTTCATTAAAATCAGACAACTATTGGATTTTTGCAAGAATTTCCAAATTAATGTGTTTTGCACGGGGAAAAAATTGAGTTACATAATATTATATCCATTGTAAACTCTCATAATGATTTGGTTACTCACTAATGAAAATCAAAACAAGATTTTTTACCAAAATTCTGAACAGGTTAGAAAGGATTAGAAATTTTTTTAAATAATTATAAAATACTTTCCTCTTAATATTAACAAACATTTTGATGGAAAAACTTTGTTTTTATTAAGCTTGGGGCCTTTTTTCCTTCATACTGTGCTGTTTTTTTTTCAGTGATTTAGCAGAGGTATTTATATATATATATATATATATATATATATATATATATATATATATATATATATATATACTGTTTTGAAATCTGTGTGAGGGACTTTTGATTTTTGATATATTCATTTTTAGTGATTCTTTAGCAGTCTTATCTGCCTTTCCATTTCTTTGGATGTTTATATAGCAAGGGATATAAGAAAATATGATGTGCTTTTGGTTATAAAGTATATTGATTTTGTTTATAAGTTTGGATTGATCAGATTTTTTTGATCAGCAGTGGGGGTAGAACTCATTATTAAATTTGGTTGTTGAATGTTTTCATACACTTTTTGTACAATTTCATAGAATTTTTGTCTCTGGTCTTATAATTTTGATCATGTGTAAATCACCTCATTTTATAAAAATGTAAATTTCTAAATAAAATGTTTGGAATGTAGCTTTTTGTTTCCATAACCTTTTAGATTGTAGTATTGGTAACCTTAAGTGGTAGGAGTTTAAAATATATCTGTAAAAAAATATTTCTTTTTAAAGATTTTTAAGTGGTCTTAAATTTTTGATCAGGAGTGTATCCATGTGCATTGACATATAAACTTTCAAATGAAAACATACTGTAGGTTCCTAGAACAAGTCACAGACCCTGGTGAGGAATGATATTAAGTTCTTTTATATATGATTTTCTTGTTGAAGCATCTATAATCCAATTCAGATTTAACCAATGTCTAATAGAGTTTCAGTAGCATCTGTCTGCCGGCTTCACTGTCTTTAATGAGATGATTGATGATGATTGCTTTACTGCATTTCTCACAAAAATATTTTATATGTGTTATGAAAGATAATTTTTTTATCAAAGATTATTCCTAAGCATTTTTGCTGGTCTACTACTAGCACTTCTGTACTATTGAGTCTTAATTCATGATTATGGTGTCGCTTTCGAGATTTGCAGAAATGTATACACTGAGTTTTTTGTCTAGAGAATCTGAATCCATTTTCTATGGCCCACTTGTTTACTTTGAGATGCTGATGGAATTGCTGTACAATTGTATTTACATTTTTCCATCTGTAACATATTAAAAGTTATCTACAGTGAACAGTCAACTCCAAGGTTCAAGCATTTAATAATGCAATTTTTGATGCTGAAGAGTGTTACCGATAATATGCTTCCTTGACTGTTTATATAGGTTTGAAAGAGCGATACAGACAAGAACATTTAAGTCTCCTTCTGTCAGGAAGTTAGTGATAAGAATTGTTAATCTTTCTTTAAGACCCATTTCATTTATGCCTTTCATGATACCATATCTCCATGAGGTATCATAAGTCTTTTCTATGTCAAAGAAAACTGTCATTAAATGTTCCTTTTTAGTGAAAGAATTTCTGATAAAAAAACTCCAGTCAGACCAGGTGATCAATTGTGCTTTTGTTCTTTTTGAAGCCAGATTGGAAATTTGTAATTTTATTATTAACTTTAAAAAAACCAAGTAAGCCTATTATTAACAATTCTTTCAAACATTTTGCATAAGCAACTCATAAGTGTGATTGGATCATAGTTTGAGGGATTTTATCTACTCTAATAATTTTGGTAAAGTAAGAGCCTGGTTGTAATTTTCTTTATTGTTAGAGTAGAAATTTAATTTTTTTCCTCTTTTCATTTATTCTAATATTTTGAAATAGTTAACTAGTATTATTTAAGAGAAGTTTTGTGCTAATTTGCAATATCCTCTGTTAGTTGCTTTGATATTGCTTTGACATAAATGTCTCAATAGAGAGCTTTTAATTTTTTTCATGAGGATCATTTAGATTCTTTAATTATTCTACTTTAGCTCTATTTATTTAATCGGTATCCAGATTTTTGGGGGTTGGATGGAATTTGAACTTATGTAAAGCCACATGACACAATCTGATTACTTTTTTACATTTAACCAAGGTCTACCATGTTTGACAGGTGTAGATTTGGATTTGTTCTGCAATACTAAAAAGTGTTTTTGTAAAATAAGTAATGTGCTCTGTATTGTCTACATTGACTTCTGGTGTAATTTTTAGGGCATATGCATTTTTAAATTCCTTCCATCTGGTTTTCTTAATTTTCAAATATGGTGCTCTTTCAACTAGCAAAGATCCAGATATTTCCAACATAAATGGGAAGTGATCACTACCACATGTATCATAATGTACTTTCCAGCTATTGTCTAGGTATGTTGCAGGATCACTTTAGATCTATTGCTGTATATGTATTGCTTGGTAGGAGGAGATAAGTATATGACTTGCCATTGTATAGACATATATTGTTTCTATTGATAAAATCTTCCATTAATCTTCCCTTCTTATTATTTTTGTAACAAACAGTATAGCTTCCACTTTGCCAAGTTTACTGCTGATAACAGCACTCACTGAATATGTATACCTGGCTCTTGATAATAATGGCAAAGCTTGAGCTGTTGCTTTTGATAGGGTTTGACATGCTAGGCTTCTACGCAAGCTCTAGGGTATGTACAATATGTATTTCTGAACAATTATTTGATTTAATCAAATCATTCATATCAAATTGTGAAATGAAGGTCGTTTTAAATGGACAAGCTTTCAGATCCTTTCACATGAAAGTGAGTGCCCCTCAAGGCTGTATCCTAATTCTTACAATGTTTCTGATCATCATCAATGTTATTCTTGATGTCATCATTTTCCAAGTAGGCATCTATGCAGATGACACCACCATTTTACTTCTGTCTTAATAGGAAATCTGCCAAGGATGACAAAGTAAACCTGGCCACTGCTCTTGAAACAAACCTCCAGTCAGTGGTTAAATGAAGCAGGAAATGACTTGTAAATGTTTATGCCTCAAAACAAAAAAAAAAAAAAAAACTGCTCTCCTTTAACTGCCATTGAGAAATCTTTCTGCCAGCTATCAGTGACATACTATGCCTTCTTGGCCTCACTTTTTCACCTGACTTGAAGTGAAACAATATATTGGATCTATAACTCCATCTACTGCTAGGATGGGTAGGTTTCTGTGTTGGCCAGAAAGTTTTTCACACAAGAATCCATCTTGCACATTTATAAATCTACCATCCATCTATGAATTTGATACTGCTGCCATGTCTGGACAGGTGCTCCTGCTATTCATTTTGAAGTTCTCGACAAAATCCAAAGAAGTATCTGCAACATAATTGGTCCTGGCTTTGCATCTCTACTTCAGTCACTTTCTCACTGATGTGATGTGGCTTTCCTGTTTTTTTACAAATATTTTCATGACAACTGCTCTGATGAGCTTTTTCCCCTGATACCCCAATCACATGAATTTAAGCATGCTACAAAATTTGCATCTAGGTCCCACCCTTTTACCACTGAAATGGCTAAATGTAACCACCATTTCTACTCCAACAATTTTTTCTTGCAAAAATCTCGCCTGTGAAACCCTGTCTCATTTACATGCTTCCTTTATAGCTACAATCTCAAAACGTTAAATAACAATGTCAATTGCCATCTTCTATCTTCTTGAATCCCATTCATTTCTTATCCTTTCCTCAATACCCTCTATACCCATTCTTTTCACTCAATGTAACTCTCTGTGCACTAGTGGTGGTCCTGCCTTGCTTATGGTGAAATGATAAAAAAAAAAAATATGATGTTATGGTTATTAAAATCTTCCATTGAAATAAATGGTTTTGGGAGCTGCTGCAGTAGTTTATCTAATTCAGTTTCATTTATAGGATCATCAGGAGGAATGCCTGTAGTGCTATATTCAAGTAAATTTTGCTCTGGAATGTATAATAACCACCTGAAGATCTGTTTTCACTTATTAACAAAATCGTATGATGTATAGTTTTTAATATCTACTTGTTTATTGTCCTTTAAAAAGGTTCCGGAAAGCAAATGATAACAGGACATAAATCTACAATAAGCAAAAATTCGTTTCAATTAGCTTTTATCCCTCTTGCATTCCACTGAATAATTTTATTAACCATGATTGTTATGTTGATGTTTTGTTAGGTTGTCTTGAGTTTCCATTTTTCTAGGTTGATTTTAGGTGATATCTTCTTTACAGTTTTCTTTTTGACTAGTTTGTGTGTTTTCTTGCTTTTTTATTTGCTTTGTTTGTTGGAGATCTTCCTCAAAGAAGAAGATCTCTAACAAAAAGGTGAGGAATTTCTAGATCAAGATGTGTCACAAGATGATTCTTTTGGTCTTTTAATTTCAAAATTTAGCCAGTTAAATTTTTTATATTGTGATTAATAATATCAGTTTTTTGTATGTGATGTGTAAAACACTGCTTTTCTCTGTTGATATCAGTTTTCATTATTTCAATTAATTTCTTTAGCTCCTGAATTAATGTTGTTAATTAACAGATATTTCTCACTACTGTGCTGCTGGGATCTAGTTGCATTTGCATGGTTTATTGTAATAATTTTTCTCAAGTGTTTTCAATGATTTTCCTGGCTTCAAGAAAACTTATATTTCTCTTATATTTGATTTCTTTTGCTTTTTGAAAAGCTTTATATAGATGTGAATATGGAGGCCAGCTTTGATTTTATGGTACCTTTGCACTCAGTTTCTTGATATTTACTGCTGCATATTGAACATACCAGAATTCTAGTACATTAACAGACATGATATCATAAAAGTCTGGGAATGTAAGTTTCTACTTTTGTGATGATATGACCTATTTTTATTTTATTTGAGGATTTGGGTGTGTTGAATTTTAATATGTATGTATTTGTGTTTATGGTTTCGCTATGTTTTTTGTTATTCTGGTTACATCTATTAAATTTATTTTTTTTTAAGTTAACTTTGATTTCTTCTAGAGAGCAAGTTGTGAGGTCTGGACTTTTGATTACACCTCTAGATGTGTTTAGACTTTGGTGTGGATAGATTTTGATTTTTCAGTTATTAAATGTTGACCATTTGAGGATTTTTTCTGCATTAATTTTTTTTCCCCACTTGAATTATTGTATTGTTTAATTTCTTTTTAACAGTTATAGGAGTAATTGGAGAGTATATCCTTTTTTTTTTTCAATTATGAATGGTAATAGTTTTGTAAAAGGAGTTTCTTCAAATGACTCCATTACTATATATTAAGGGAAGTAACTATGCAATTCTGATTTGTTATCAGAATTTCATTTAGATAGGGGTCCTTTTATTTTTTTTTTTGTTGCCATATTTTCATCACCTTTGCTCCCCACTATTCTCAGAGCCCTATCATGGGGGGGGGGGGGGGAATCCCATTTGTCTAAGCATCTCAGGGATACAAAAATGTTTAGTATTTATATGTAGTCGTCATTATTTTTTTTTCATTCATCTAACCCTGTGAAGCTGAATATGTATTAATTTTTGTTGAATTTTAGTTACAACCTGATTTGAAACTTGCCACTGCCTTCTTGTACCGATTTGATTAAATTTGGTTGGCATGCACATGATTTTTTTTTTTTTCATAGGCTGTGAATTTATTGATGGGTGGAAGACTAGCTATGACTAGCCAAACAATCAGATTGGGCCTCTCTAACCACCTGTCTAGTTCAAATAAAGGTCAAAGTAGTGTGCTGGAATTCAGAAGTATTCTATCTAGCACCTAAAGCCCTCAATTACCAGGAACCAGCCCTCAGGCATCATTGGGGTAGAGAGAGAGTTTTACTTCTCTACAGAAACACAGCTGGCAGCCAACAGGGCAGGAATTAGGAACAGAAATATTAATAATGAACGAAGAAAGAAAAGAGTTAGGACAGTAGATAGTGAATGACAAGTAAATTTTTACAGATTAAAGTTAGCCGGATTGCATGGAGCCAAAAAAGAGTTCCATGAGCAATACAAGAAACTGTTAGCATAGAATTTATGGCTACATCTAGCCAGATCAACTGTAGTTTGATGAGATCTTAACACCAGTCTAGTACTGTGCTTAAATTCAAAGTCTAGACACCATAGTGAAGAGCTCATCTGAACAATTATCATGAAAATATTTATAGAAAAGACTCAGTGAGGTAACTTTACAACAATGAAAAATGACTGGAGCCAAGCTGCCAGATCAAAATGAATAATATTGCTGATTCTTCTTTAGATTTTATCAAGGAGTTCAAGATAAATAGCATGGGTACCAGATCATGTGGCAGCAATATTCCGAACATGGTCAAATGGTAGACTTATAGATATGTAAGATAGATTCTGAAGAGAAAAATTGTCTTGCTCGACGCTTTGAACTAATTTTTTAGCCACCAACATAATGCATTCAATTCATAATAAATGTAAACGAGTCTTTCAAGGAGCTAAATCCCTGTTTGCTGAGGGAATGAGGCACTGCACAGTGTTTATAACTTTCGCTCTCATGATAACTTGTGGCTCTATCTTTCCACTTCATGTCAAAAAGGTGCAACAAGTCACTTTCCTAGAGCTTAGCATCAATCATGCTGATGAATGGCAGAGAAAAGTCTCTTAGATGATTAATGGAGAGAAGTTTAATTTTGAAAGCATTAAAATTAACAAGACATCTTTTTCCCCAATTAGCAACAGACTTAAGATTGTTTTGAACATTTAATGTCATTTTAACCTTGTCAGACTGATCAGCCTTAATATCATCAGCATAGATAACAAGTTGAGATGTCATCCAGAATGTCATTAATAAAAATTGAAAATAGAGTAGGACGAAGAATATAGCCCCGGGGAATATCCATGTTAGTTAGATAAGTGACCATTCAGGATAACTTTCATTTTATGATTTGATAAGAAATACAAGATCGGCTCAAAAATGTATCCAGAGACACCATCACTGTTCAGCTTGTCAAGAAAACCTGTATGCTAAACTCTGTCAAAGTTTCCGAGATCTCTAATGATACAACCTGAACTTCACCATTTTCATCTAGAACATGATAGACTCTTATTGCAATTATTGTCAGTACATCAGCAGTTGACTTGGAGAAACAAAAGCCATATTGCTTGCCAGAAAAAGGCCCTGCAATGAGAGATGACAAACCAATTTGGCATTGATTAGGGCCCCTAGGTGGGTAGAAGGCTAATAGGCTGATAGTTGGAAGAGTTGGAAAGTTCATCAGAGTTCTTAAAAGCTGAAACATAAGATGACTTTCAGCAAGCAGGAAGCAGGAGACAGTGTACCATTTCTTATACAGTTTAGAGAGAACAAGAGCCAGTTCAGAAGCACAATTCTTCATGACTATTACAGGGATGCTGTCAAGTCCAGATTCCTTGTAGAAACCATGGAAGGTGTTATATGCATATCACTCAACAGAGACTCAATTCTAAGTGGGAAGTTAGGCCAGGATACACCAGATGAGTCAAGAGTAGAGTTTGAAGAGAATTTATGGGCTACTCATTTAGCTTCATCAGCAGAGGATATTAATACCTCAAATTGATTGAAGAAGGATCAAAGACACCTTATATTTATTTAATATCCCATTACAGAGCCGCCAGTCATCATAAGAGCAAAGATTGTGAGATGCTATGCAATGCCTCATTCTCTCAGCAAACAGGGATTTAGCTCCTTGAAAGACTTGTTTACATTTATTATGAATAGCAACGAATAGGTGCCTGTTATGGTGAGAGTTGTCTCGCTGGTATAGCAGAAAATAGTGATTCCTGTGTATTATAGCAGCTGAGTATGCTATTGTAAACTGTGGAGAGGATTGAGGTTTCACCTGGAATTTCTGAGAAGGGACGAAAGTGTTCATGCTGGCTTTGACCCAAGAAAAAACTTCAGTGGCACAAATCTCAATTGGGAGTTTAAAGATATTCATCTGAGGGGTGTCAGAAAGAGTAAGTACCAATCAGTATGCTTGCCGTTTTGTTACTTTATGGAAACTATGTCTACATATTGTTTACATTACATCTAAATGTCTAAATTAACTAATGTTTTAATCCTGGCTACATCCATCCATCCACAGGAAAATATCTTAGGTGTTTAAAAGTGCGATATCCTATTTTACACATGATAATGAACCAAACAAATATGTAGATACACACATTACTTTAGAAATATGTTACCTACCAACTTCCAAATATTTATTTACTTTTACAGAAGTGATATCATTGTATAAACAGGAAAATATCTCAGATATATACTTAAACATACTGATGTAAAATTTTTGTAAATTGATTGCTAATGTATTGCTAATGTTCATTCACTTAGAATTCAGTATCATAAGTAGCTAAAATTTGTGATTTCACAGACAAAATATTGCTGATGACTACATGCCTAAATGTTTTATCAACAAATATCTATTATTATTAAAAACTTTTTAAAAGTTACTCTGAAACAAATTTCTTTCCAATAAGCATTATTTAAAAGAATATATTGATGTAAGATATAAAAATACAAAAAATAACAGCTTACCAACAAAAAATTACCAAAGTTTTCAATAATTACATGTACACAGTACAACTTGCATAAATCCATCAACACTGACTTCAATTCAGGCTGCTCAATATCATTAACACCAGTAATGAATGTCTCTACTATATAAATTTGACAATGTGCCTGAAATGAAAGTTTATAAATATCACAATCACATCTGTAATATTTTTTAACTGCATAGTGTTCAATTAAAAATTTACTATATGAAAATATACTGAATAGATATGTCACATAAAAATGATTAATAACTAATAATATATGACACATAAATACTTAAAAGAGATTCAAATATAAGGAAAGGATAAAATAATCCTAATATTTTAGTAATAGACTAAAACTTTAGAAAAGAAAAACTTCCATTTTAAATGTAATGGAGAATCAGATCAACCTGACAAGAGACTTTGTTTTTCATAGCGTTAAACATGTTGGATTTTGTGCCAAAGAAAGTGTATTTAAGGGGAAGTTTACTGCACTACTTTATTCGAAAGAAATCTGCAGCCAAAGCACACAGAATTCTTGTTGAGCAACCATGCTCTGTCAGAAACAACCTACAGAGATTGGTTTAGATGCTTCAAAAATAATGATTTTGATGTTGAAGATAAATCACTGCGGGATAATAATCTGCCAGTCAGTCATGTCCCTTTCAAGACATGATTGCCCAAGCGTGTATCCCGTATGGCACTTGACTGACCCATAGAAATAAGCATGAGTATGAAAATTAACATGATATTTGCCAAAAATCTCAAAATATTAAACTTCAGAATATTTCAATATTGAAGAAAAAATGTAAGCCATAGGACATAAAATACTCACCATTGCAGCTTTTTTTATATTTATAGACATCATATTCCACACCTCCTCAAAACTATTGCCAGATGCAATTTTCTTAGAGAATTGCCGAAATACCTTCATCAGAATTCTACAAATCAATTTAAAACTATTTTTTTAGAAAAATGATAAAAACGTGAAGCAAATAAAATGTAATTTTGATTTCATATTTACACTTTATATGTTTGACAGATTTTAGAGTAAACAGATTTAAAATCAGTTTTTGAGTTAAACTAACAACTTCACAACTTTTATCACAGATCAACTCCTCTATCAAGAACTTGTTTCAATTCCCAAATTTTACAAATTTACAAGTTCTTGATATGTATAATCTTTCTAAATTGAGGATCTACTTCTGAAGTGTTGATATTTTTATTAGAAGTAGAGCATAAATTTGAAAATGGCAAAGTTAAATCATGTATAAACTGAACAAGGTTTTACTTACACTTGAGCACTATGTTGGTATAGATTTAATAAAGCTGGTAAATGTAGATTTTCACCAACTTGAGCATGACCCATGCTGAAGTCTTCTCCTAAATAGCCAACAGTACCATGTAATTTAGTACCACTGGATAATTTTTGGGCACATTTCAACAAGTATCTGGGAAAAAAAGTTGCATTATAAAGTAATCAAAAGTATTTCAATCAATTTAATTTGTTGTAATGAATATAAGTAAATGTTTAGAAAAAAATTCTTTGATAAAAAGAATAGCAGTCTATTACAAAATACGAAACTTACAAAACATATAATCTATTAGGATATTGTTTAAATATTATATAACCATATCATTTATTCTCACAAAATCTTGCATTCACTCATCAGCTAGTAAAAGAAATATGATTATATGTAAGTGTTAGAAAGACTACATATTATATCAATAAGTGAAATGCTTTTATATTTATTAAATTAGTAAACATTTTAATTATTTAAATTTTTGATAAGATGTTTTAAATTTGAGGTTATCTCAAGACACTTTCTACAAACACATTTGCTGAAAGAAATGATGAAAAGTTTCCTTTTGAAACAAAATAAGAACATGTACATAAACTTAAATCACCCAACAAAGTCACAAAGAATCAAAATACACAGTGCGATGGATAAATTATCATCTAAATTACACAAAAATTAAAATAACAATGACTTTTCATTTTCATAGATACATTTACCAAATTTACACAAAAATATCTTCAAATACTAAAGAGGAAATTCATTCAATAAAATCACTGTTAGATTCAATCACAGCTTTCAGAATCTCCTGCTTCTCATCAATCCCCTTGTTTAAGTTGGTGAATGCTGCCACAATCCTAACCTTCAATTCATATTTGGTATTACTAGGAGTTTTGTTGGTCTCTTACTCGACTGCTTCCCACACTTAATAATCAAGGCGGTTGCAGACTGGGGAGTTAAGTGGCCAGGTATAAGGGTTGATATTGTCAGAGAAATTGCCTGACAGCCATGACTGGGTTCTGCTACTTGTGTGGCATGGTGCAGAGTCCTGTTGCCAGACACAGATCTTCCAGCAGACACCCTCTTGACCCAGGGCAGCACTATTTTCTCAAGGCACTTGATGTAGGCCTCCATGTTGAGTCTGTGACCCTGTGGGAAGATGCATGGAGGCATAACATCATTATCATTAATGGTCACTCCAAACACCTTCAGAATCACCAATAGACACATCCAACTCTTTCTCAATCCTCAGTACTGGCACTCAAACACTAAAATGGTTGTATTGAAGATTTCAGCACGAATGCCATGCAATACAGCATGCTGTTTCCAAATTTCTGGTGCAGTGAATTGTGTTATTTTTTCTTTTTTTTCTTACAGACAGTGCTGAACTGATCCTACTATACTGTGCAGTCGACTAAATAAAACAACAAACACATGCACAAAATTAAAAATATAAAATGGTGACAATTTACCCAACACATTTTGTATATATGAGGGAGTACTGAAAAGTTCTCAAAATAAGTCTAGACAGACATCAGATTTCTTTTTGAAAGGGGTTCTTGGTTAGGCTGAGAACTTTCAGCACCACCTTCATCTATCAACACATTACTAGAAAAAAAGATAATATTGAAATTGCTAAAGATTAATTCATATTGATCATTTTGTCTTCAAATGAAATTTGATTATCCTGCAAATGAAATAAAACTGAATTTTGGAATCATAAACATTAAATGGCTGAAAATTTTCTTGAAGTTTCCTCTGAAAAACAATTTGCTTCAAAATATTGCCTATTCACAGAAAAATGACAATCACACATAACTTCTACCATACTAAATCTTTTACAGAGCATTATATTAAAATATATCACCAATTTCCAGCCACCTATAAATTTATCTTATACATTTTTACATGTACTTTTAGCTATAAGTAAACAACAGGGCCACTTCAACAAGATATCATGATTAACAGCAGATCATCTTTCTTTCTGAAAGGAACAAAATTTGTTTCCATCTTCAAACCAAGTTAATGAAGGATGTTACAATAGAAAAAATACCTATCAAAAAAGAAAACACTACTTTCAAATCAATTGTGTATCAAATTTATATAATCAAAGTGCTCAAAAAGATATCTCAGTAAACAAATGTTTTCTCATAATTCATTTAAAAAAAAAAGAAATTCAATAACAAACATAATCTCACATTTATAAAACAGTTAAAAAAACAATTCACATTGTAAATATTATAGATTTTATACTATGGATATAATAAATACACCTTTTACTTTCTTTACACTATTAACATTATTCAAACTATTGTACAACATTTCGGCCATTGTATACTCCAGCCTTTTTCAGGTGCTAGGAATTTTGTGAACAAAAGGATAAATATCAAGTCAAGAATCAATCAGATCGACATACACGTTGTTTTGAATAGACTTGATACTTCAGACTGGAAGACAAATTTAATAAAACCTCATAGACATGTTTTGCTTAGCACATACATGAGGCAAATGCTTTATTTACATTAGGGGCAGTTCAAAAAAAAAAAAAAAACGACAAGAGGAGATAACAAAAACTAAGAGCAAATAACTCTTGTCAGACTGACAGCCATTGATAATTCAACACTCCTCCTTAATTGCTGTCAGACTACTGTATTAGTTCTCTAACACCTAACAGTTCTCTGAGCTTCACAAATTGTGTGTTCACAAGTCCTTTTGTCAGCACATCAGCTATCATATCTTTGCTCTGACAGTACTCTAGTTTAATAGTCCCCATTTTCACCCGCTCTTGAATGTAGTGAAACTTAATGTTAATATGTTTGGCTCTTCCATGATATTGTGAATTTTTTGCCATACATATTGTTGATTGATTGTCCTCGTATATCAGTGTCAGTTCAACTGAAGCTCCTATTACATCACCTTGAAGACGCTGCATCAATACTGCCTCCTGTGCCACACTTGCCAATACCATGTATTCTGCTTCAGCTGTTGATAATGCAACACAGGTTTGCTTCTTACTTCTCCAGCTGACAGCTGTTCCACTTAATTTGAACAAGTACCTGGAGGTTGATCTGTATCTAAATCACCAGCCCAGTCTGCATCTGAGTACCCCAGGAGATTGGTTGCTTTCTCCTTGTCATATAATAAACCATACCCTTGTGTACCATTTAAGTAATGCAAGATATGTTTACAGACTGTTATGGTATTCGTTAGTATAAATATTATTAGAGAGCAGAGACAATGAGGAAACGAGTTAAGCTTACAAGGGAGACCTCCGTAATGAATACAGAAGCAACCTCTTTATTAAGGGAAGTAACCCCTATCCCAAGGGAAGGCAACTCATGCCATGACATCCCCCTTTCATTAAGAGGATTGTTCACTGAAATGAAAAGGAGTTCATTCAGAGCCTTTTTCTATAAGGTGTATTTTTGGGGAGGTTTTACGACACGACCAGGTCTAGTGATTGTTTCTGTTGGTGTGTTACCACTAGGCTGCGTTTTATGTACAGGTCTGTGTGTTATTTCAGGTGGGGTGCAAATGTTGGTCTGTGTGTTGGGTGTTTCTGCAGGAAGTGTGTTTGGAATCTTGGTGGGTGGAGGCTCAGAGTGATGTGGGGGTGTACCATGGAGAGGCATCAGTGCCTTGTTGCTAACATTTTCCCTGAGATGCCTGCAGTTCCTGCGAAGAACCTGTCCTGTTGGTGTTTCAATGATGTAGGATTGTGGTTCAGTGCAGACTTGCCTGACCACAGCTGGAGTCCAGTTCTTTGCATCATGATCTTGTACTCACACCAGTTGTCCTGTGCTAAATCTGGCAAGATCCTTTGCATGCTGATCATGTTGCTTTTTCTGCAATAACTGTCTATTGAGTAGACAATCCTGAACTTCCTCTTTCCAGGCATTATTGTTGGTGCATTTTGTGGGGAGATTGCTGACCAGCTTCCAGTTGAAAAGTAATTCTCCCGGAGATGGGATTACATGATCCATTGGAGTCGATCGGAGACACAAAAGGCTCATGTCCATGTCTCGGTTGCTCAGTATAGCCTTCTTCATGGCTCTCTTGATGGTCTGTATGCACCGTTCTGCCATGCCGTTCGATTGAGGGTATTTAAAAGAAGATGTGATGTGCTCAAAATCGCATGCCTTGGCAAATTCTTTAAACTGCTGAGAGCTAAAATGTGGTCCATTGTCACTGATAAGCCTTTCCGGAACTCCTTGTTCAGCAAAGATTTGCTTGGTAAGGTGAATGACTTCCTTGCTGGAGAATTCCCTCAGTTTGCAGATGAAGGAGTATTTCAAGTAGTAATCCACAATGAGGAAGTACTTATTCCCATTCAGGTTGAAAATATCAGTAGCCACAATTTGCCATGGTCGTACTGGGATCTCACGTGGCATGAGGAACTCTGCAGTTTGGGACTTCTGGAGTTCTTGGCATATGGCGCATTGCTGTAACATCTTGTCAATGTCGCTATTTATACCACTCCAGAAAATACAGGTTTTTGCCCTGAGCTTGCATTTGTCACTTCCTTGGTGGCCATAATGTATTTTTTCCAAGGTTTCAGGTTGCATTGATTTAGGGATCAGTATCCTGTCACCTTTGAGCAATATGCCATTCTCACTAGAGAGCTCATCTCTATAAGACCAGTAAGGATGAAGGTCTTTATGTAGTTCTCTGCGAGATTCTGGCCAGCCTTGAAGAATCCATACCCTTAATTCACACAATATTGTGTCGGCATTAGTTGCTTGACAGATCTAAGTTTCTCAGTTGAGAATTGCACAAAGTCTACTTTGATGTCTAAGTCAATGACTTCTTTACTTTTTTTGTTGGGAAGTCTGGATAGTCCATCTGCCAGTATCATCTCTTTGCCCGGTCGATATTTGATGATCATGTCATACTCTTGGAGTCTTAACAGCATTCGTTGAAGTCGGGGGGGGGGGGGGGGTGCTGCAGTGAGGTTCTTAAGGCAAATCATTTCCAAGGGCTTGTGGTCACTTTCAATTTCAAACGAATGTCCGTAAACATAAGTCCGAAATTGTTCACAGCCGAATACAACAGCTAAGAGCTCCCACTCGATATTGGCGTAGCGCTGCTCTGTTTCAGTCAGGGATTTTGACGCGAAAGCTATGGGTTTGCCTTCTTGGATTAGTGCTGCTCCCAGGCCTCTGGATGACGAGTCGACTTGTATTATGGACTTTTTGGAAGGGTCATAATAGTATAGCAGCATTTCTCTGCATATCAAGTCCTTTATTTCTTGCAGCGACTTCTGGTGAGTATTGCTCCAAACATAGTCCGTATCCTTTTTCAGGAATTCTCTGAGATTTGCTGTGAGGTCTGAAAGCCTAGGAATGAATGAGATCTTGCTAGACTTTACAGCCGTTTTTCTGTTTGGTAACACTATGTCCAATGTGGCGAATGCCTCTGTCTGAGGGTATTTTTTATCGTGGGCTTTCACTGGATAGAAAGACATCTTCTCAAAGTCGTCCACTACCTGGTCCTGAACATTAATGGAGTTCTGACGGTTTTTATACGCGTGCTGTACCGGTGTGAATCTTCTGTGTTTGGTAGACCTGTTTGTCTGTGGCTGTCTGCCAGTTTTTTCCTTGACTTTTCTGTTGTGGCACATTCTAGCCCAGTGGTTCTTCCGTCCACATGCTGAGCAAGTACTGCCTCAAGCAGGGCAATTTCCATTTTGATGGCTAAGTCCACATTTGCCACAGTTGTCTGTGTCCTCAGATCCATGCTTTATTGCACTTATTTGGCTGTCACCTTTCCCTTGTAGCTCACCCATTTGCCTCATGTAATTCATTGAAACCTCGTAACTCCTACACATGTTGAGTACTTCTGACATGGACATTGTCTCATTTTTGCTAAGTAGCTGCTTTTGTAATTCAAGGAATTTTGTTCCGGCAATGATCTGGTCGATTACTCGTTCTTCCATCTCACGCTCGTCTCTGAACTTGCATTTTTGTGCCTGAAGCCTACATCTTGCCAGAAAATCATCAATGTTCTCTGCTTCCTTTTGTGAGTAATTTTGCAAGCAGAAGCATGCAATCCAAAAGTTAGTTTGTGGCTCTATTTGCTCTAAGAACTTTGTCTTTTCTGTTGAAGGAGCCTCATTCTCTTTCTTGGAGGGTTTATTTGGTGGAGATTTCTCCTTAGCTGGTTTATCAGCAGGAGTGCGAATTTCTCCTTTTTGGAAGATTTTTCTACAGAAGGGGACTTCTCTTTCTTTACTTGTTTCTCTGCAAAAGGGGCAGCTGACTGCTTTTCTTTCAAAGGAGCAGCATTAATAGTTGGGCAAGTTTTTCATTTGAACTTGCAACTATTATTTCTTCTTTTTTGCCTTTTGGATTCTTCTCTTTACGTGAACGTTGAGTGGTCCAACCCTCATCTTCAGTCACTTTTACTTTCTTCTCTTTAACCTGTTGCTCCTTTTTTGTGCTCACTGTCGGAGGGGTAACATGTTTTTTGGTCTTTTGCTTTTTATTGTCTTTTTGTGTGTGGTTTTCTTGGTATCAACCCGTCCTGAGTGGAAACTTGGAGGTGTAGCTGGGGTTCTGAAACCAAAGGCGAACACAAGAAGGGCACAAATGACTACACCAAGTACAGGTAATATGACCGACAGAGAACCAAGCTCTACCATTTCCAACATGCTGATTGACTCAAAAGCTCGCTGTTCAGTTGTTACAGTCCTTCTTTTCAAACAGACCCGATCAACAAGAAAATTAAGAATTAAAAAAATTAAAAAAATTATCAGCCTCTATTATTTTTTTTGTGTGTGTATTGATGGAAGGTATGCTTGATGTCGTCGTTTCTGTCCCCGATTTCCAGAATTGGTTTTTTGACTTTGATGAGCCGGGTTCGGGAGTTTTCCGTTTTTTGGGGTTTTTTTTTTTACCATAGTTCTTGTTGACCGATGATTGTCTTTCTCTCAACAAAGAGACACACACTCCTCTCAGTCCCAATGGGGTCGAATGTGGCTAGTCTTCTCACCTCATCCACTCACTGATGATGATGACGGCCCATATGGTTGATCTTCTTCCCTTTTCGACTATCCTTCTGGTTGCTTTTGTAAATTTCTTCCTTCAGCTCACCATTTAAGAAAGCAGTGGTTATGTCTAATTGATGTAGCCTCAGATCAAGCTGTGCTGCTAATGCAATAACAGTTTGCACCGATTCAAATCTGACAACTAAGCAGAAGGTCTCGTCATAATCAATTCCGTGCTTCTGAAGAAAACCTTGAGCCACCAGTCAAGCTTTATGGTGCTCCGTCAGCATTATACTTTCATTTAAACACCCACTTGCTACCAATAGCTTTTTGTCGACTAGGCAATTCCATAAGATCCCATACTTTATTAGTATGTAAGGAAGAAATTTCACTTTCCATTGCTTTCATCCATTCATTTTTCTCAGGACTGGAAAGTGCTTCTTTCATTGTCAATGGGTCATTTAAATTATGAGCCATGTAGGCCCATTCACTATACTGATCTGGAGCTTTCTTAATCCTTGGTGATCTTCGGGGTCCTGTCACCTCCTGTGAGTTATCATCATTATCACAGCTGTCTTGATATTCAATTTCTACTGGAGATCGGTTTACAACTTCTTTCCTCCCCTATTCAGCTATTGAATCTGATTTGTTAAAGATGGCATCTCTGCTATAGAATACTCTTGATTTTATTGTATCATAGAGTCTATACTCCTTAACACCAATACCATATCTGAGGAATATACTTTTCTTTGCTTTGAAATCCATTTAAAATCTTTCATCCATTGGTATGTGGACAAAAGCATCACATCCAAAAATGCGTAAATGGTTCACGTTAGGTTTGTAGCCCTTCCATACTTCATATGGCGTCATACATTGTACTGCATTTGTTGGGCTCCGGTTTCAAACATATGAAGCAGTAGATAAAGCCTCTGCCCACAATTTCTTAGGCAGCTTCGAATTCGACAATATTGCTCGCACTCTTTCCACCAATGTTCGGTTCATTCTTTCAGCTACTCCATTTTGCTCTGGAGTTTTAGGAACAGTATATTCATGTCATATACCCTAATTCTTTAAATAATCTTCAAATTCTCTTGAAGTGTACTCCCCACCATTATCAATGCATAGAGTCTTAACACTATGTCCAGTGGATTTCTCCACCATGGTTTTCCATTCCATGAACTTTTTTAACACATCTCTCTTGTGCTTGAGCATGTATATCCACACAAATCTTGATTTATCATCAATAAATGTGACAAAATATTCAGCTCCGTAAGCAATTTTGCCTCTATCCTTCCACAAACATTGCTATGTACAATTCCGAGAAGTTGGGTAGCTTACCTTCCACCAGATTTTGGAAACAAAGTACGATGATGTTTTCCATCCAAGCATGGCTCACAAACGTTGATATCCTTGGTTACATCATAGTCAAGGCCAGTTACTAGTTGGTCCCTTACCAGTTTCTGTAAAATCTTTGCTCCAAGGTGGCCAAAACATCTATGCCAAATCTCTTTCGTGTTACTACCTAAGCAGGTAGTTGCTGCATGGGCTGCTTCATGTACTTCACTGCAGTTTAAATAGTATATGTTCCCAACTTTTGAACTTGTAGCCACCACTTTCTGCCTGTCATCCAAAAGTTGACAACTCGATTCAGTAAATATGCATGTCTTTCCAGATTTAGTAGCTCTAGACACACTTAAAAAGTTAGAAGATAATTTGGGAACATATAGAGTCTCATACAACCTGCATCTTTGGTGCTTTTCCTCTGGTACACTCACTTTCAGTTCTATTGTTCCTATTCCTAATGCCTCAACTGAGAATCCGTCAAAAAGGGTTATTTCCTCTGCTACATCCAATTTTCTGAAATTAATGAATTTCTTCACATCATAACACATGTGACATGTTGCTCCAGAGTCCACAATCCAGTTGCTCTTTTTATCATTAGATAACAATGCATGATGTGCAAAAAGTCCAACAACAAAATTGTTAGAATTGCTTGAGTCATCCTGCATTTTCTTAATGAAGAAGGCTTTCTTTTTTGGATGGTTCCACTTAACACTCACTTTAGTATCTTCACCAAGCAATCGACAGTCACGCTTAATGTGTCCATGCTTTCAATTTGGCACCATTAATTTTCATTTCTTTAACCTTAGTTTCTTCGTACAGTAATCATTCAGTCACTAACACCCATTTGGGAACATCCTGACTTGCTTTGAGTGCTGTCACCAACATTTTATAAGAATCTGGGAGAGTAGCTAGGAGATGTACAACTCTATCCGCCTCATCAATTGAATCGCCAATGACTGCTAACTCAAATATTTCCATCATCGTTTTGATGTGTTCGTAAACAGAGTCACCCTCCTTTAATTTAAGGGAATATAATTTTCTCCTCAACACTAATTTGTTAGTCTACGTTTTCTTTTGAAATTGATCAGCCAATTTCTTCCACATAACTGCAGGATCGTCAGGGTCTCCAATTAGATACAGTGACAGATCCACTGAGAGCACAATCATCACTAAGGTACGATCCCTCCTCGATAAATATTTTGCATGCGTTGTCGCATCTGTCCTTCTTCCAGGAACAATTTCTGTTTCGTTCACAATGCTCCACAAGCCATCTTTAATTAATGCCATTTGGCATCATACTTTCCAAGTGGCATAATTTGTACCATTCAGTGGCAAGAGGTTACTAAGCTTTGTTTCTATCATCATTACACGTTATAAAGCAATACAAAACTTCTACCACAACCGAGAATTCAAGATGGCTGAAAAAAAATTTAAAAAAAAAAAGGTCCCATGTGGCTTATTATCTTCGAGATATTGTCTGAGCCCATAACCTTTGAACAAAAGGATAAATATAAAGTCAAGAATCAATCAGATCGAAACATACCTTGTTTTGAATAGACTTGATACTTCAGACTAATTTAATAAAACCACATAGACATGTTTTGCTTAACACATGCATGAGGCGAACACTTTATTTACATCAGAGACTGTTCCAAAAAAAATAAATAAATAAATAAACAAGAGGAGATAACAAAAATTAAGAGAGATAACTCTTGGCAGATGACAGTCATTGATAATTCAACATTTTGAACTTAACCCAATCACTGGAGTATATCATTCCTTGCATAAAGTCTCTTTTGGTAATCATGAGTTATCTCCCATTGATCATCTAATTTACTTGTTCACCACTGCTGTAGTCTAGTATTGAACTCTTTGGGTCAAGTCACTGGAACTAACCAACATCTATATTCACTGGGCCATGTGTCCTTAAACAATTGAATTTTTGGGACTTATAAACCTCATGTCCAATAACCCTTTTTTTTTACCAGAGTTTATATTGCAATTTTTAATGTTAATGATTTTCTCTAGTATTTTCGATGTTCATGGTTTTCTCTAGTATTTTTTAACAGAGCTCATATTGCAATTTTTGACACTAATGATTTTCTCTGGCATGCTGTATTACTGATTTCCATAGTGTATTCATCTCTATGCTTGGTCAGCTTAGGAGATTTTTGAAGTCAAGCATATGTTTACATAGTTTCCAGTGGCGTTCTCTATCTATTATTTCAACTTCATCCCACAGGGGAGATAGAAAAATCAGGCATAGCTAGCCACATATGGAGGGAGAAAGGAAATCACAGAACGAGTCCCAATCTGCATGTTGCTAGCAGAAATATTTTCTGTTGGTAGGAGGTTTCTGGATGGAGGGAGAGTAGAAAGAGATGTTTACAGACACCCCCACATGATCAGAGTTGCTAATTTGTTTAATACTTGTAAAATCCACAGAGTACATAATCAAATAAAAAATTACATACCTGCCTGTCTGTAGTAGCATAACAGTGTTATCACCTTCATATGTACAAGAAGCACAAGTAAGGCACTCAAGTTGAGGTAAGCCGCTGCTCATTGAGAACCCATGTCCTCCACATGCTTCACGACAAATCTTTACACCTTCTGCACTATTCCAAGTGCTGATAGCTTTCAGCCCAGCAAGCAATGCATGAAGCTGAAAAATTATATATAAGATAGATTTTTTGTTATATTATCTATGATAAAATAAAATCATGTTATAGGTAGCCAAAGCATAATTATTATGTTGCAGCATTGCAAATAAAATGCTGACAGCTCACTTTTTCCAGTTTTCATGACATTTAACTCTTATCAGAATCCATGTTTTGACTTTAGATAAATACTGTACCTGTATATATTGTAACATTTTAATCAAAACACAGCATCACTGGTAGAGACTGATATTTTATCAAATTTTCCTTCTTACACTCACAATGATGTTATCAATACCCCTCCTTCAAGTTTCTCACACCTGATGCATAAGTACTGTTTGGTGTTGCATTTATACATATTCTTTGTAAATAATGATCATGTTTTTTGCTTATGTACAGAAAGTACAAACCATTATTTTACGTGAAATCTTAATTTCATCACTTAAAAATCAATGTGAGCATTACATGATTACTTGTATCTGTATATACATAAAATTCAGGGAATATGTCTAAGCAGTGTTATGAAATGTAAAGGGATACCATGCTTATGCTTGGGTTCTATTCCCAAGCTGCCCCATTTTATACATGCTATATACAAATTAAATAGCCTGTATTCTAAAATAAAAATAAAAAATTTTAATCTGAAAACCAAACCATTTCCTGTTCCAAGAATTTCAGATAAAGGATTTTCAACGTGTGTGTGTGTGTGTGTGTGTGTGTGTGTGTGTGTGTGTATGTTTGTATGATTTATTCTTTACATATATACTCCTGTCATTTTGGACAGGATCTATGTGAGCTAGTTTAGCCGTGCCTTCAAAAAATTATGCAAATATTTGCAATTGCATTACAATTATTAAAAAAGAAAAACAGATCAAAAACTTTGTTTGCCTGCTTTTTCTTGTTGATGTTTTTTAATATTAAATTAAGCAAATAACATTGTATTCCCCCCAAAAATAAAAAAGCAGCTGACAACTAAACACATGAATTTTTATATTAAATATAAAATGGATATATACAATACACTGTTAATGCTTATCTAGTGTCACTAGGTTATACATATATATAAACGTTTCTAAATATAATATATTCTTTTAAAAAATCTCATAGTAATTCAAACATATCCTTGAGACTACAGTAGTTCATTTATCTTTCACTATAATTTTTTTATACTTCAGTTTTTTCCAGCTCAACGTTTAAGAGGAGTTATAGCCCTTGAATCGTAAATATTGGTTACTCAAGTGAAAGACATGTTGGGTGGTCTGCCCTTGAAAGAGTATGAGAACGTATATAAACATGGGTTTGAAGCTTTTCAGGAGAATATTTGGAAATTATGGCTAACCATTTGAACATTAATATCAGAATATTATTAGTAAAAAAAAAAAAAAGAAAAGAAATATCAAACACCAGATCATGTGAGCTGTAAAAAAAAATGGTACCCATTTTGACATTTTAATATCATAGAATTCCAACATATATTCTTATTTTTCAAATGTTTCAAACATATCAAATGTTGAAAGATCTCAAAAATATATAAAATAACTACATAATGAAAAAAGAATATCAAAAATCAAATCCTAACCATTCATACCAAAATATCTAAGAAACAGATTAATGCTTGTTTAATAATTTTTCTGTCTTATTACATTAAGTGGACGAGTGTGTGTGAACCTTGATAAGCAATGTAAGGTATGCTAACTGTAAAGTTTAACAGAATCATTCAGTGTTAAAAACGGTACGTCACCTTTATTTTTGACAAGATTTACTTCCCTTGAAATGAGTTAAAGTCACCACAAAAATCTTCAAATTATGTATGTTTATTTTTTTTAATTTTGGGGGTGTTTTTATGACAAAATATAGCGAGGTATGGACAAATGAAGTAAAAATTATAATTCCATCTTTCATTTTCAAGCTCTTTTCTTCATTTTCTAGAGATTGATATTTGTTTTTTTTTTTTTAAACTACAAAATGTTGTAGCACCCTTCTTAACCATGTCATTTCTGTGTTATGTACCAAGTCATTGTATTCAATACCTATCACTTCAAGAAAAGTGTTTTTATGTTTAAACTCTCTTCAATGAAGGTAGTTTATAATGGAAATGATAATATTAAATTTTATAACATTTCTTCACTTGCTAATGTATGATGTAGTGAATGCGTAACAAAATCAAACCAAGAAACACCACTATAAACAAATTTGGGTGGTTTGCTGAAAGAAATGATCATACTTACCCATCGACGAACTGTTGTGAAAATGGAAAATCCTGGCAGCCATTTGTTTTGTAATATCGAAGTCTCATTATTTATCGGGAGGGGGTGAATTGGGAAAGATAAAAGCATCAAAGAGAAACTTATTGTGAGGGATTCACTCAGTGCACTGTTGTCAGCAAACGTTGAGAGTACTAAGGAATTTTGCACTAACAGTGTTTTGGACAAAACTATATCCTGTAAAATTTAGGACCCATCTTTGTATCTACAACAATGATGCTTTGATGGGTGAATATTCATCTCCATAGAAATTCTTATAGAAAAGAAACATCTCCAATTTTTTTCCCACACATCAAAGGAACACTATCAGTGCAAACACATACTAAATTTATGAAATCATTTTTCAATTTTAACACATTTTCTTATTTCAATAAAAATATCATGTCGCATGTCGACTTGTGCAAACAAAAACTGCATGCCAACATTTTTTTCTATACATCAAAATTTTTATCCACTTCTCAAATAAAAAAGAAACTGAGCTATAACTTGTCACTCTGTACTTTTATCCATTGTTAGGGAATAAAAGTAAATTTCTCTCATCCTTAACTTTAATTTCCAAAAAAAAAAGAAAAAAACAACTCAATAATTATTAATTGCAAATTTTGTCATTAAATACTATAATACAAAATAAACAGCACTATTAGATTCCATGGAAAATAACTTACACCATTGAGTACTATTTGTAGGCCGTGTTTTTTTACCCTACCACCCAATTCCCTTGACATAAAGTAAAGGTGGCAGTGGGAAGTCAGGAGGTTATCTGCTATGGATAAGTTGTTTATCTTATGACAACATTCATTACTTCCATATACCAGTATAATGGATTTGCATGTATATTGGCATTCTGTAATGATTAAAAGAAAATGTTGTGTTGATAAATACAAAATAAATTTTTATATACATGGAAATGTATGCATGTTCTAACATGGGCCTAAGAATAGAATAACTTATCTTTATGTCAGTTCCTTCTCTCTTATTTTACTGTCTTTTCTTTTCTTTCTTCCTCTTTCTTTATATAACTTCGGACTCAAACACGGTTCACTTGAAATGTATGTATCTGTGACTGTCTCTATTTTCTTTCAGTTGACTGTCGTATTTTCAGCTTTCAAATTTTCTGAAATGTCTGCACTCTTCTTTATTTCTTTCTTCAAACAAGCGTCATATTTTCTGCACTCAAACAATTCTGCGGTTTCTTCACATTATCTTCTCTGCGCTGCTATCTTTCTTTCTTTTCTTGATAAACGACTCGACTTCGCCTTCTTTCTCTTCTTTTAACAAATAAGAATCAGTATACAAATAACATTACAGTTTCTTCTCTTCGTCGCTATCTTTCCTTCTTCCTTGACAAATGATTCAGCTTTGTCTTCTTGTTTTAACGAATAAGAATTTATAAGTTCGTTTTTCTTATCTGGAGTTGCTTAAGATGAATTGGTCAAATTACGCCATTATCTCAATGCGTTTTCCTTTTCATTTATAAGTTATCAGCGCTCAGCAATCGTGACTTGCTAATCCAAGATCTGATCTGCAACTAATTTCCAATCTTTGGTTTCCACATGACTTGTCTTTGGCGCAGATTCTAGATCCTGCTGCTTCACGACCTCATGTCTAGCCTCTATCTATTTCCTGTCTAGACATTTGTTACAAAGGATATCTGAGTCAACCAACCTTGACCCGCTATCCTAAAACTGACTTTAGGTTCCTATGTGACCATCTTCTTGTTACCACACAGAGACAAATCTCAATATATGTGTGTAGGTGTGTGTGTGGCAATCTATATTTGTAACACCTCCCAAGGTTAAAAAAAAAATTTTAAAAACCTTTTTTTTCACCATATACCTTAAATAATCTCTGCATGCACAATTGCTCATCACCTTTTTTCTTTCTTATGATTTCCTTATCACTATATAAATATATCATCTCTTTCTTTTTTTCCTTTCCCTTTTTTATACATGACAAAAGTATACATAAAAAAATTTCTTACAGCTTTGTCAAAATATACACATGATATTTTTAAGTTTCAATAAAATACACACAATATGGTTAAAACATATAGATTTTTGTATCTCTGCTATACAAAAGAAATATACATGCATTTTTTCAGTTCCATCAAAGCATACACATTTTTTTCAATTTTACCAGGACATATATATTGTTCTTACAGTTCTAACACAATGTACACACATTTTTTTTTCAGTTTCATTAATTACACATTTCTCTATTTAATTCTCATCCAAATTATAGTTAATATCTGCACTCGCCCATATTTTTAGATCTGCAACTCGCCCATATTTTTAGATCTCAACTATTTTATTTGCCAATCTGGCAATATGTTTTATTTGAAGGCTAAACTCCTATAATAATAATATCAGGCTCCAATTTTGCAATCTTCTGTTTTTGTTTCTCATGCAATCTATAAATATCAGGGGATTATGATCAGTATAAACAATCATGGGAGAAAGAGAATTCATGATATAAATCTCAAAGTGTAGCACAGCTAATATTAATGCTAGGGCTTTCTTTTCTATCATCAAATAGGACTTTTAGAATCGATTGAGCTTTTTAGAATAAAAGCTTATGGGATGTACTTCCCTATTTTCATCTTCTTGCATTAATACTGCTACAATTCCCACGTCACTGGCATTTACGTGCATCTGAAATGGCTTCCTGAAATCCGAGGCCTTTAGTACTGGGTTTGATTTTAATTTATCCTTAATGGTTTCGAAGGCAACTTCACACTCTGTAGTCCATATAAATTTATGCCCCTTTCCTAGTAAATTTGTTAATGGTATAGCAATCTTGGCTAGGTTTCTACAGTGTCGCCGATAATAATTTGCCATTCCTAAAAATTTTCTTAGACTGCGGGACGTGGAAAGTTTACAATGGCTGCAGTCTTCTCTATTGGCTTAATTTTTCCCTGTCCAATCACATGCCCTAAATACGTAACTCGGGCATTACAAACCTTGCTTTTGCTAAGATTGACTGTCAGTCCTGCCTCTTTTAATTTCTCAAATACCTTCTGTACCGTATCTGTATGCTCACTTTCGGTATTACTGTAAACCATGACATCGTCGATATATGCATCAACTCCTGGAATGTTGGACAAACATCTTTTCATTAGACGTACAAATGTAGCCTGTGAGTTCCTCATACCAAATGACATAACTTTATATTGATATGCTCCATTCAGTGTTACAAATGCTGATATTTCCTTTGCTCTATCAATTAACGGTACAGCCCAATATCTCTTCAGCATATCTAACTTGGTAATACATTTTGCTTGACCAATTCTGTCAATACAATCTTCCATCCTGGGGATCAAGTATGCATCTGTTTTAGTGACGTTATTTCCCTTTCTATAATCAGTGCAAAACATTACCGTTTCCATCCAGCTTGTCCACAAGGTGACGCCCATTCGCTTTGGCTCTGTTCGATAATCCCATGTTTCAACATATACTTAATTTCTTGTCTCATGACTTCCAACTTTCTAGGATTCAATTGATATGGATGCTGTTTGATCGGTTGCTCCGAAGTCAACATTATGTCATGAACTGCAGCATTAGTCTGCTGGAGTGTATCCGAAAATATGTCCCAATATTTGATTGTCAGGGTTATCAGTTTACTTTTTATCTCACCCGTCAAATGAGCCAATTTTTCTTCCAAATTCATTAATATTTTGGAATTTTGGTCCCTTTCCATCCAGTGACTAACTTCTTCATGGCTTTTCACTTTCCATCTTTCTTTTTCATTCACTAGCATCACTGTGTGACTTCCCTCTCTCCTACAAAATCTTTTTAACATTGCAAACCATTTTACCTTTTCTTCTACTAGGCATGTGTATTAAATAATTCACATCGCTCAGCTTTTTCAATATTTTGAACGGTCCTTGATACTTTGCTTTAAATGGTTGGCTGCTCAAAGGCTGCATTATAAGTACTTCATCATCCTTTTGGAATTGCCTATTAACAATCTTTCTATCATATTGTTCTTTCATATTTGTTTGCTTACTTTGCAAGTGTTTTTTTCACCAGTTCCTGCACAGTTTTCAGTCTCTGTCTCATGCCTGTTACATACACATGCATATCATCATGCACAGGTTGATCTAACATCCACTGTTCCTGTAACAACTTGAGTGGTCCTCTCACTCGATGCCCAAAAATTATTTCAAACAGACTGAATCCTGTAGATTCCTGAACCACATCATGCATTGCGAATGACACAAAGGGTACTTATCCCAATCTTCCTGGTTCTCCATATAATAGGTTTTCAACATAGTTTTTAACATTGCATGAAATTGCTCTAGCACTCCCTGAGATTGTGGGTGATATGCGCTTGACTTAATATGGGTCACTCCCAACTGATTTGTGACCTCTTTGAACAAACTCGATGTAAAATTGGATCCTTGATTCGTTTGTATTACTTTCAGTAGGCCCATTCTTGTGAAGAAATTTACTAACACATCCATTACCTTCCTTGCTGATATATTTCTTAAGGGAATCACTTTAGGATATCTAGTTGAAGAGAACATTACGGTTAATAAATACTTGTGCTGATTTTTGGTTTGCAGCAAAGGTCCAACGCAACTGATTATAACTCTATTGAATGGTTCTTCCATAGCTGGTTGTAAGGGTGCCTTTGGGATCTGTTGGTTAGGCTTACCCATGATCTGGCATAATTGACACGTTCGGCAAAATGACCTTATATCCTTTCTTATCCCAGGCCTGTAAAAATATCTTGTGACTTTGTCGTGTGTCTTCGCCACTCCGAAATGTTCGGTCCATTGGTTATCGTGCGCCAGAGATAAGATTTCGTCGTGATATTTTATAGGTACAATTATTTGTTCATATTGATCATACTGATCCATCCCGGCACAAGTCTGTGGCTTCCACTGCCTCATTAAGATACCCTTTTTAATATAATAGCATCCTGACTTGTCTTCTTCTTCCTTATTTCTCCCAATTAACAAATGCAGTTTCCTTATTTCATCTTCGGCTTCCTGTTCCCGCTTTAAATCTTTAGGTACGTTCAGTTTGAGACAATCTCCGTTCGTCCATGTTTTCCTGCTTAATCTTTGGTAATAGTTCTTTTATTTATGGTTATATTCGCCTTTCTATGTTTCTCCTTTTCATAAAGCCTTTTCTCCTTCTGTCGTGTAATCGTTGTGACGATTTTTCTACTACCATTTTTTGAGTTACAGTACTGCCTCTTCACCTGATGTGCTGATACATTTTTAATTTCCTTATTCACCCATTCTTCATCTATATCATTTTCTATTATCACTGTAATCCCCTTCATGGGAAGTGAATCTAGCAGCCCTACTTCTATTTCTCTGGTTTTCCACTTGGACCTGAGTTTAATTTTCCATATCTTCGTCCTTATAGGTTTCCCTCCTATACCGACCACTGTTATTATTTTCCCAGTCCTGCACCTCATGTTTTCTGGCACATCCTGTCGGTTTAGTAACGAATGAGAGGCTCCTGTATCTCTTAACATTTTTACAGTTTTCACACTCCTTTCATTCGCCTGCCTAATTTCCAATTCCCGTAATCTCATCTCCTGCTCGATACGCGCCTTTTCTATTTCGGCTTTAGCTATTATTCCTGCCTTCTCAAGCTCCACTTGGGTGTTCGACAATCCTGCTTTCTCCCTTGGGAATTCTTCAAGCACCTCTTCTTCAAATTCATTATTATCCACCATGTGTTCTGTTAATATTCTTATTATCTCCATCTTTCTCATAGATTTTCTAACACTCAATTCCAGCCTTTCCCCAATTTCATATACTTCTTCTTTCTTTAGTTGTCTTAGTTTTCCTCGGGTGGGCTTTTTCATGAATTCTTCCACATTCTCCATTTCGTCCCTTATTTTTACTTGTTCACCTTGTTGCAGTCAGCGATAGTGTTATCTTAGTTTACGAAGCGTTAGATATTCATCCCGGACAAGGACCCCATTTGTCATATGCCTGCTTCGATGATAAACATTAAGATGATTACACATCAATTTGGGAATATTTACATTTCCACATCTATGGACAGATACAGGTTATCTCTCCTAGATCATGACAAATGGACAAGGATAAACAAAAATAAGAAAATGAGATCACTGTTCAAATGATATAATCGAACTATAATCTTCCCAGGTCTGCTTCAATATCAACATATGCGCTGATCAACAATTCAAGGATGAATGACAAGGTGAAATAATTTTTGATATAAAGTTTTAATAAGTAACAAAGTATTAAAATAAAAAAAAATTAAAATATATATATGAGTATGAATAAGAGTGTCCAATGAACTGATCCTCAAAACTTATATTCGAATACCCAACTCAGTCGAAATAACAATTTAAAACAAATATCAACAAATATGAATGAATGCAGGCGTATACAAATGCAAGAGATTAACACAAAATAAAAAGGAGAGAACCATATAATTATGAGCACATGTGGTATGATGTTTGTGGTAACATAATGTTCATGGAAGTGTATGCATGTTCTAACATGGGCCTAAGAATAGAATAACTTATCTTTATGTCAGTTCCTTCTCTCTTATTTTACTGTCTTTTCTTTTCTTTCTTCCTCTTTCTTTATATAACTTCGGACTCAAACACGGTTCACTTGAAATGTATGTATCTGTGACTGTCTCTATTTTCTTTCAGTTGACTGTCGTATTTTCAGCTTTCAAATTTTCTGAAATATCTGCACTCTTCTTTATTTCTTTCTTCAAACAAGCGTCATATTTTCTGCACTCAAACAATTCTGCGGTTTCTTCACATTATCTTCTCTGCGCTGCTATCTTTCTTTCTTTTCTTGATAAACGACTCAACTTCGCCTTCTTTCTCTTCTTTTAACAAATAAGAATCAGTATACAAATAACATTACAGTTTCTTCTCTTCGTCGCTATCTTTCCTTCTTCCTTGACAAATGATTCAGCTTTGTCTTCTTGTTTTAACGAATAAGAATTTATAAGTTCGTTTTTCTTATCTGGAGTTTCTTAAGATGAATTGGTCAAATTACGCCATTATCCTTTTCATTCATAAGTTATCAGTACTCAGCAATCATGACTTGCTAATCCAAGATCTGATCTGCAACTGATTTCCAATCTCTACTTTCCACATGACTTGTCTTTGGTGCGAATTCTAGCTCCTGCTGCTTCACGACCTCATGTCTAGCCTCTGTCTATTTCCTGTCTAGACACTTGTTACTAAGGGTATCTGGGTCAACCAACCTTGACCTGCTATCCCAAAACTGACTTTAGGTTCCCATGTGAGACCACACAGAGACCAATCTCAATATATGTGTGTAGGTGTGTGTGTGTGGCTATATATATCCGTAACAATACATATCTATAGATCTGCTTTGAAAAGGGTGCACTGCATTGGCTCACAATTTTATATACTGGTTGTGAAAGTTTTCTGCTTGGTTAGTCAAACTATGGTTTTGCATATCTGGGGATTTTAAGTAAACATCTATTTTCAGAGATAATGAAATTTTAGTCCACCTTTGGTAGTCATCAGGGAAAAAACAGGTGTAAATATTCCGGGAATTGGTGGTGTAAATCATTGATTTGGTGACTGACAAGTAAAAACAATTTACTCATTTATTATGGACTTGAACAAAGTGGTTATAGCAATTGTGATTAAAATTGAACTATTGTCAAATGGTCTTCATTATGATTAAACTATTAGGAAGATCATAATTCTTGACAGCTAGATATCAATAGGAAACAAAAAAAACTATATTTATATATACAATCTTTATAGTTCTTCCCAATTTTCTGCCTATCTGCAGTAAATTTAGTAGATGGCCCTCACCAAATATTTCAGTATACGAAGTTTGGCTAACAACAAAATAATTAGTTTGTACTTTTTGAGGCCATTATCAACAAGGTCATTGAGTATCTGAATAGGAACACCTCTTATACGAGAAGCAGTACAGGTTTCAACCCAAACTACTGCTGATATACTACTGACTACTATTACACACAGAATTAATGAGGCCCTTGACCATAGCAAATTTCAAAGCCCTTCAACAAGGTGTGGCACCAAGGTTTACTACACAAGCTCTCCAGCTATGGAATCACTGAAAGACTTTTCTCTATTATAAACTCCTTCCTAACAGGCTGATCCCTGAATGGCCAATCCTCTGAGTCCTGACAGTCAATGCAACTGCCCTCTAACCCTCTTTCTGATTTACATAAATGATCTACCTAAAGATATGCTTCGATCATTTGTAAACAACATCTATGCTGATAATACAACAATATACATGCACACCTCCAAAAGTCTTGACGATCAGATTAGCAGCTGACCTCTCTTCTGATGTAACACTAACTTTCCAATGGGGGAAAAACTGGCTGATTACATTCAATGCCTTTAAAACCAAACTGGTTACATTCCATCACCACTGATCAAACCTCAAACTCCCACCAGTCACGATGAACAGATGTCCCTCGAGGATGCCCCATGTTTTGAGAGGATACTGGGCCTCAGACTCACACCCAACCTCGAGTGGAATTCTTATATATGATCCATCGCTAAAGACACAGGTAAAATGATCAGCTTCTTATACCACTCTAGTAAGTACTGGACTCCTCATGCTATCCTCTAACTTAATAAGAACCAGATTAGGTTGAAAATGGAGTATTGTTGCCATATCTAGTCAGGAGGTGCCCAGTCCTCACTTTGCAGTCTTGATAGTGTTTCAAGGCCTTGTAGGAGAATTATTATTTTCCACACTCCAACCTCTCTTTCACAGATGGGATGCAGCAAATCTCTCACTGCTTTATCACTACAACTATGGAAAATTCTAGGAAGAACTGAATCACCATATCTAACCTTCACTATTAGAAGCCACCATGCCACTTACATAGTAGCAAACCACCTATGCTTTTTCCGTATTCCATTAATGAGAAGTTCTACTCAAACAGCTTTTTTCCACAAATCACAGCCTCATGGAACAGACTCCCAAGAGGATGTTTTCCCAATCACTACAATCTTGACCTGTTCAAGTCTAGAGCCAACCATTGTTTTCCCCTCCTATCCATATAAAGTACTCCTTAATATACTTCAAGTTGCCCTGTGTCTTGTATAGGGTGAACAAAACAAAAAAAAATCAAATGCTAAATACTGATGACTTTGCCTGACCTACTTATAAGAGAAACTAACAGAGTAATATTTGAAAAAATGACTGCTTTTTCAGTCTTGTGTTCATTGATGACAACAAAGTCACCATTTTTTTAAAACACTTTCTGAATATTTTTTTTATGAATTAAAAGATTTATAACGATACAAAGACAGTGAAATATTGGTTGAATATAGTCATGCTGAATTTTTTTCTGCATGATTAATTGCCAAATGTATTCTGAGGAATACAAAAAGTTTACTATTTTGAAAACCCTTCATGGTTCACACTGCATAGTCTCATGACTATTTTGTATAGGTCTGCTCTAGCCAATCAGTGCTTGTAACAGAAATATAGTCTACAGAATCATGACACTGTAAAAGTGAAATAAAACTATTTATTCATTTTTTAAACTGTTTCCATTTTTCTTAATAGTTTTCTACCAACAGTTTACTTTTTACATCAACATTAGAAACTTTAACACTTCCATACTGATGACAACTTTACAGTGATAATTATTATATAGTGATGATTGCAACACTAAGCCATAGTTCAATCAATCAGAAACACAAAGCCATAGTTCAATCAATCAGAAACACCAAAGTTCCAATAAGTTCCAATCAATCAAGAAACACAAAGCCATAGTTCAATCAATCAAGAAACACAAAGCCATAGTTCAATCAATCAGAAACACAAAGCCATAGTTCAATCAATCAGAAACACAAAGCCATAGTTCAATCAATCAGAAACACAAAGCCATAGTTCAATCAATCAGAAACAAACAGAAAGCCATAGTTCAATCAATCAGAAACACAGAGCCATAGTTCAATCAATCAGAAACACAGAGCCATAGTTCAATCAATCAGAAACACAGAGCCATAGTTCAATCAATCAGAAACACAGAGCCATAGTTCAATCAATCAGAAACACAGAGCCATAGTTCAATCAATCAGAAACACAGAGCCATAGTTCAATCAATCAGAAACACAGAGCCATAGTTCAATCAATCAGAAACACAGAGCCATAGTTCAATCAATCAGAAACACAGAGCCATAGTTCAATCAATCAGAAACACAGAGCCATAGTTCAATCAATCAGAAACACAGAGCCATAGTTCAATCAATCAGAAACACAAAGCCATAGTTCAATCAATCAGAAACACAAAGCCATAGTTCAATCAATCAGAAACACAAAGCCATAGTTCAATCAATCAGAAACACAAAGCCATAGTTCAATCAATCAGAAACACAAAGCCATAGTTCAATCAATCAGAAACACAAAGCCATAGTTCAATCAATCAGAAACACAAAGCCATAGTTCAATCAATCAGAAACACAAAGCCATAGTTCAATCAATCAGAAACACAAAGCCATAGTTCAATCAATCAGAAACACAAAGCCATAGTTCAATCAATCAGAAACACAAAGCCATAGTTCAATCAATCAGAAACACAAAGCCATAGTTCAATCAATCAGAAACACAAAGCCATAGTTCAATCAATCAGAAACACAAAGCCATAGTTCAATCAATCAGAAACACAAAGCCATAGTTCAATCAATCAGAAACACAAAGCCATAGTTCAATCAATCAAAAACACAAAGCCATAGTTCAATCAATCAGAAACACAGAGCCATAGTTCAATCAATCAGAAACACAGAGCCATAGTTCAATCAATCAGAAACACAGAGCCATAGTTCAATCAATCAGAAACACAGAGCCATAGTTCAATCAATCAGAAACACAGAGCCATAGTTCAATCAATCAGAAACACAGAGCCATAGTTCAATCAATCAGAAACACAGAGCCATAGTTCAATCAATCAGAAACACAGAGCCATAGTTCAATCAATCAGAAACACAGAGCCATAGTTCAATCAATCAGAAACACAGAGCCATAGTTCAATCAATCAGAAACACAGAGCCATAGTTCAATCAATCAGAAACACAGAGCCATAGTTCAATCAATCAGAAACACAGAGCCATAGTTCAATCAATCAGAAACACAGAGCCATAGTTCAATCAATCAGAAACACAGAGCCATAGTTCAATCAATCAGAAACACAAAGAGCCATAGTTCAATCAATCAGAAACACAAAGCCATAGTTCAATCAATCAGAAACACAAAGCCATAGTTCAATCAATCAGAAACACAAAGCCATAGTTCAATCAATCAGAAACACAAAGCCATAGTTCAATCAATCAGAAACACAAAGCCATAGTTCAATCAATCAGAAACACAAAGCCATAGTTCAATCAATCAGAAAGCTTCACAAATAGGATGTAAGAAAAGAAATAAATAATAACAAAGAAACCAAAATTTTATCATTTCTCTCTTAACACTTCATTCTTATAACAACTAAAACACTTAATATATAAACATTAACTTACTGACTGAAACTGTTGCTCTTTTTCTTCATTGCTAGCATTGAAAACTTCTTGGTAGGCAGCAATTGCACAAGAGCCAGTGAAAAAAAAGGCAAATGCTTTACTCAAGACTGTGAATAGTTTGTACTGCTGGGTTTGAAAGTTTAGTATTTGCTCCTCATTCTTGCTGAAAAAGAAGATTAGAGTAACTGTAGAAATAAAAAATTGGAAAAAAAAATCAAAGCTTTAGCTTGAAGAATTATCAAAATCTATAAAGTTGGTGGCTTCATTTCAGTAGCTAGAAATTAAATACTCAAATTAGTTTTAATGTTGATTATGAAGTATTAAAATAATTTCTTAAAGGAAGCTTGATAATTGTTCAGCAACAACTGAGGGTATGAACTGATGAGGTTCATTTTGAGTTACTAAGTAAAGACTGTTTTGCTTCATACATTATAAAAGAAACATTCACTCAATAGAAATTAAAAGCAACTGATTGAAACATTATGAATAACTTTAAAAAGTTAAAATGAATCATTAAACAAAACTAGTGATATCGATTTTCAAGTCATAATAATTTTTTTTGGTTGTTTTGTTTTTATGCCATATCAACCTCGGCAGGTCATTTATTGCCAACTAAATTTTTTTTGTTTATTTTATTGCTGGTAATATCTTTTTCTTTCAACAATTTATTGTTGTTTTTTTTTATATAAGTTTTGTGTCTGGTAATATTTTTTCTTTTTCAAATATCAAGATTCATTGGGATTTGTTTTTAAGGGCAAGGTCCCCAAGTCCTACCCTGTTATTTAACCCATAACTGGAGGGAAGGGATGGATTAATACCTTTCCCAAAAGTACCAGTGCTTAAGTGAATGCAGGGTATTCAACTGGAATTTGAACTCAGCTCACCCATTTCTCTTTCCGAGCCAATATCTACTGCACCACAACACACATCCATCACTACACGCTTACACCACCTGGTATTTCAAAGCGGTCACCCATCTAAGTACTGACCAGGCTCAACGTTGCTTAACTTCGGTGATAGAGCGAGAACCAGTGTATTCAACGTGATATGGTCGTAAGCCAAGTCATAATCATGAAGAAGAAATAATGTCTTGGCTTTAATAAACGTGAGAAATATAAAATTAGCTTCCTATGATAGATACCTCCTTTTTTTTTTTTTTTTTTTTATTAATAAAACTATGAAAGAATTTTTTTCTGGATTAGAATGGGAGGCACATGCCACCACTATTATCTCGAATGGTAAATTAGGTGCATACAAAAAATAAACAAAACTCAAAACTCCAATAATGTGAAATTTCAAAGAAACATTATTTTAACATAAAAATAATACAACAAAAAAGTTAGCAAATAAGTTAGCACAAAATAAGTTAGCACAAAATTTTCCTTTTGTAACAATTCAAAAATTAGAAATGAAAATTAAAAAGATATAAACTATTCAACAAACTTTCAATAATCAAAAAATCTTAAGATACAATAAAATTCTTTTTACAAAAATGCTCAAAATACACATTCTTCAAAAATTATACACTTACTTAATTAAAAGCTGAAACTGAGGTGGCTTTGGCAGGTTCACCAGAGTCAATAGACCTTAAATTTGTTCTTTTTTAATTTCACTGGTTTCACTTAGGTTCTGTTTCTTTTTTTTGTTTCTATCTTTGTTTGCATCTTGGATTATGAATTTATAAAAGGCGTACATGACAATGTTTATCGCAAAATAATGTCTACACAAAGAAGGTTAAGGCTAGAGGCATGGTGGTTCAGCTATTCTACAGATGTATAAGAATAAAAGGTGTAAAAAAGAAAATTCAGACAGACAAAATCACATACACAGCCTAAAGAATTTCAACCTTGGGACAGAATAAACATGGATCATGCTCATGTTAATGGAGTGGTATTATTACTAATACTGTTGGAAGCTTATTCAGTCTGTTCAGAAGTAATACATGTTCTTTAACAAAGAAAGTTCAATTATGAAACAAGCATTAAGAATTATATTTCCAAGAAATTAAATTACAAAAACACTCATATCCAACAACACCCCAGAGTTTTGTGTCAAGGAGATATGCTAATGGTTGAACAAAATTTTATGGAAACTATATAAAACCCCACTATACCATCCGCAATCAAATGGATTAGCAGAAAGAATGATGCAAACTGTTAAAAAAGGACTGAAAATATGTCTACAATGAAAAGAAAAAATAAGCAATTCTTCCTAGATTGTTACTAAGCTATAGGATATAGCAATATTCCATTTTCATGCATATGTAAAAGTCATATAAGAATGAAATCAGTAAAGTAAGATGAAGTTCAGAAATCTGATTTGACAACCGGGGGGAAAAAGACCTTTTAACAACGGGGGAAAAAGACCTTTTAACAACCGGGGGAAAAAGACCTTTTAACAGCCGGGGGAAAAAGACCTTTTGACAGCCAGGGAAAAAAGACCTTTTGACAGCCAGGGTAAAAAACCTTTTAACAGCCAGGGGAAAAAAAACAGCTGGGGAAAAAAAAACCTTTTGACAGCTGGGGGAAAAAAAAACCTTTTGACAGCCAGGCAGTTAGGGAAAAAAGACATTTTGACAGCCACGCAGTCAGGGAAGAAGAACTTGTGACAGTCGGGGAAAGAAGAACTTGTGACAGTCGGGGAAAGAAGAACTTGTGACAGTCGCGGAAAGAAGAACTTGTGACAGTCGCGGAAAGAAGAACTTGTGACAGTCGCGGAAAGAAGAACTTGTGACAGTCGCGGAAAGAAGAACTTGTGACAGTTGCGGAAAGAAGAACTTGTGACAGTCGCGGAAAGAAGAACTTGTGACAGTCGGGGAAAGAAGAACTTGTGACAGTCGGGGAAGAAGAACTTGTGACTTGACAGTCGGAGAAGAAGAACTTGTGACTTGACAGTCGGGGATGAAGAACTTTTGACTTGACAGTCGGGGATGAAGAACTTTTGACTTGACAGTCGGGGATGAAGAACTTTTGACAGACAGGTCGACATCAAAAGAACATCAACAAAGTTACCAGCCAGAAATTTGAGGTTCCAGTGAAAATTCTCCTGATGTTGGACAGCCCAAAACAAAAAGATTTCTGAGAAATTTTTTCAAGAATGAACTGTGTAAAAAGGGATTAAAACAAAATTACTGTGTCCCAGAGATACCTGTGGGGCAGTTTGCAAGCGGCTTTTTTGTTTTCTCAAAGGGGTTGCACTTTTCTTTTTTATTGCCTTATTGTTTTCTCTTTTCGTCATTTTTAAAAATACTTGTTTTTTCCTGAGTTGTAATTTTTTTTCTCCATTTTTCATTGGTCATTCTTTATCATAAATTGTTATCGTAATAGGCACACAAAAAGAAACTTTTATGCAAATTTTGTTTGTACTCTTTTTCATAATGGTAGACTGTAAATAAATGTGTTTTCCTTTTAGAATTTCACACAGTTTTAAAGTTTTGTGTCTGGCACAGGAGCTTGGATTTCCTAGAAATGAAAATTTTTATATGTGGTTCATTTTCAGCATTGATGTGGATAAGTTTATGATGTATAAAAAAGATTATAAAGAAGTATGTGGTTCATTTGCAATATTGATGTGGACTTTCTGATTTATGAATGACTATAAAAAACTACCAGCTCTGAAACTGAAATCATGATTTAAAAAAAAATGTTAAGTTTACTTTTTGTTAAAGAATAATTTAACTTTTTTTGTAATTTTTTTTAAATGCAAAAAATATTGAAAAAAAATATAAAAATTACTTACTTTGGATATAATACTGTTTGTCTCCGAACAGCACTGTAACGTATAGCTATGGTAATTGCAGAAGCAAGTTTATGGTAACTGTCGAGGATTATCACAGCTCTCACATACATCATAGAACCATAGAAAACTTTAGTATTCTCATTTGCAATATACGTACCATCCTTTTGTAACTGAATGAAAATAAAATTTAAATAAATTGATTTTGTTTTGAAAAAGAAAATAACGTCATCAATACCAAAATAAAGCAAATATTATTTATATTTTATTTAGAAAATTGAACTCATTCTTTGTATTTTTATGGTGTTATTTTGGCTTATTCATTCTAAAGGAATTTTTCTTTCCTTAAATTGATAGAATTGAAGAAAGCTGAAAAATAGACCAAAATGTTGTGCTAACAACATTAGCTGCACAAAAGTTTTGTCCAAACATTCTGTTGCAATACTAATGACTCTTTTCAAAATTATAGTAACATACATTTACATTTCTTCAAAAAGACATAGAAGACAAATACTAAGAAAAAATTGGGGGTATAGATTTAAAAGGTGATGGGCAAAAGAGATTGATATATTAAAAGAGAAAGAAACACAGTGAGATAAAAAGAATGTGATACAGAGAAAGATTGGTGGGAGTCATCTAAGATATAGTTATTTATCATGAGAGATTAAATCAGGTTTCATGACCTAATGATCTGTTGAACTGCAAGTAACCTTTTGAAATTAAAATCAGAGAGTGGTGTTGAAGGGAAGCATCTTAGAGAAAAGGCAGTTGTTTGTAGTGAAGAGTTGAATCATGTTTCCTACCTTACCTCTTTAAGAGAATGTCATTTTCTGATAATTATCTGCAAATGGTCATGGGTTGAAAAGTACAGTACAACATTAAAAACATTCATGTATCCATTACATGGATACATGAATAAATGTACTTTGTACTTTTCAACTCATAACCATTTACATGGGCCCTGTTAGTTATTAATATTTTCAATAAAATTCCATCAGAAGGCGTGTTTAATAAACAATAATTACTAGGGCAAATACCCCAAAATACATAGTAGATATAGTTGTAGACTGACCATGTTATTTTTAGACCACTTAGAAAATAATAACTTTCACAAATTTTAAAAAAAGATTTTTGCAAGCCAGCATGAAATAACTTTCTGACCAATTCAAAAGTTTGCACTTCTATGTGAAACTGGATTTTAGATCCCTTTAACAGATAAAAGATAGATGCATATGGCTTCTCAGGGTTCAAAACAATTCTGAATTCTGTTCTCACAGTTCCAAGAATACATAATTACTTGATAAAACAAACTTCATTGCAAAGAAAATTGAACATTTTGATCTTATTGTATATTTTATAAGAATATATATATGTTCTTTCAACTGATGTTCTACTTCTACTTTTCCTTTGAAGAATAATCTTTTTTATGTTTCATTTAAAAATGTGTCCTTAAATGTTTGGAATCTCAACACTCAGATAAAAACAAAAACCCGAGCAAATAAAACTCATCTCTACAAGTTCATAGTTGAAAATTTCTCTGTCCAAATTAATGGTAGGTAGCAGGTTACTGTATATATTCAGCCAATTAAAGAAATCTGCAGGTTTTATAATTATCATTTTATAATTTGACAATGCTGATTTTAAAGACAAGCAGATTCTTCTAATTTGAAAGGATTTATACTCAATTTCCCCTGAACCAAGTAAATTAAGAAAAAATAATCAAATCCCAATAATATTCAAAATACCAGGAAATAATTGTTTTCTGATGGAATGGGTGAGAGTTTGAATTTTGTTTAATGACATATCAACCTCCATCGGTTATTTAATGCCAAAAAGGTGAGTTTTTAAGGTTTTTTCTTAAATGTTCAGTTATAGTGAGAAGGCTGATTTAGTCAGAATCTAAAGAAAATTGTTTTGTTTTTATTCTTTTTATTTTAGAAAACTGAAAATGTCTTCCAGTTTTGTATTCAAAAATGTTTTGCTGAGAATAATTTTTCCCTTCAAAAATGTGTAATGGTAATAATTTTTTCTTCATAAATGTATATTTTTCTATAAAAGCCTATTTTTATGCATATATTTCAATAAAAGTGTATTTGTATACTTTCATAGTGTTTTGACCCCAGTTTGGGTGGTGGGTAACTATTTGCCCATAGCTGGGACCCTAACAGGTACTACCACTCCGGGTCAGGGTGGACCTGAGAACAGCAATTAAGAGGTGGTTCCATGCTCCTCACAACCTCCCAATCAGAGACCTTGCTGCCGGATGCAGTAATGGGTGAGAGGTGTAATGAGTGTAAAATAATAACTCCATTTACCCACTCCCTTCAAATTCAGAGGAATGAGGAAAAAGATGGAAATTTTCTTTGAACCACTGAAAACCTTTCCTCCACAGAAATTAGCAGAAAGAAAGAAGCAAGCCTATGCCAAATTCTTTTTTTATATAAAATTAGGAAAACAATGAAATTAAGAAAAGTGTGAATGGTTACATTTCTGTATTTATCTATATTTCTGAGATGAGTTAGTATTTACACTATTCACATTATTTGGTCTACTGTCCTCATCTAGCACCTAAAGAAAGGCAGGGCATACAATGGCCGAAACATTGTACAAATGGCAACAAAGATGAGGACAATAGTCTGAATAATGTAAATAGTGGTTACATTTCTGTTCACTGCATCCAATGTTGAAGTTTTTGCCAGTGTAAAATTACTAATTAATTATATTATCAGCTTTTGACCAAGCATGTGCCACTTCAAAGAATTTTCTTTCAACACTCCAAGAAAGCTAAGTATTTCAAACTATCTCTCTTCATCTACTTTTGAATGTATGCAACTGTATATCCCTTTAGTAAGCAACAAACTTCCTTACCATTGTTTTAAACATTTTTAATATTTTCTGTTGATCATACACTCTCGATCAAAAATTTAAGACCACTTAAAAATCTTTAAAAAGATATTTTTTTTTACAGATAGATTTTAAACTCCTCCCACTTAAGGTTATCAATACTACAATCTAAAAGGTTATGGAAACAAAAAGCTACATTCCAAATATTTTATTTAGAAATTTACATTTTTATAAAATGAGACGATTTACACATGATCAAAATTATAAGACCAGAGACAAAAATTCTACGAAATTGTACAAAAAGTGTATGAAAAGTGTATGAAAACATTCAAAAACCAAATTTAATAATGAGTTCTACCTCCACTGCTTTAGATGACTTCAAAAATTCTGTCGGGCATGCTAGAAATAAGTGTTTCCATAAAGGTGCAGGGCATGTTGCTCCAGCTTCTAAAGATGGCTTCACGAAGTTCATTTTTTGTTGAATATTGTTTGCCATTTTGATAAACATCTCTTGTCATCCATCCTCAAACATTTTCAATTGGGTTCAAGTCTGGTGAGCATGCAGGATGTCCCAAGAGATGGACACCATTTTCTTGTAGAAAGGTCAAGGTCAGTCTTGCAGCGTGGATTGCAGCATTATCCTGTTAGAATAACCATCCATCCCCACACAAACGATGGCCCTCCATCATCAAAGGTGCTTTTTGTAGCATGCTAACATAACCAGCCACTGTCTGACGACCCTGCACCACCTGGAGCTCCATCGTACCTCTGTAAGAAAAGGCACCCCATACCATTAGGGACCCTCCACCACTATGACGTGTGGAGAAAATTTCAGGAGGCATGTTTTATGCCAATATCGTTGGAAGCCATCAGGACCATCTAGATTAAATTTTTTCTCATCAGAAAACAGGACTTTCTTCCATTTCTCAATGTCCCATGTTTGGTATTTACGACCAAACTTTAAGTGTGCACCTTGTGACATGGAAGCAGCCGAGGAATTTGTTTACGCTTTTTATTTAACATGCCTTTTTGTCGTAAGTGTCATCTGATGGTTTACAGGACTGCAATCAGCTTCTGTGACTGCCTCAATTTGACAAGAAGAAAGTCCCTCGTCTTTCATAACAACCAGTCTTATTCTCTTACTCAATGCAGGAGAAATTTTTTGGGGCCTACCAGAGGATTTTGCTTTTCCATAATTCTCACTGTTCTTTAGAAAGTTGCAAATCACAGTTTTGCTGCGATTACCCGCTGTGACAAACCTTGCTTATGGAATTCTAGAATTTGAGAACACGTAACTTTGGTAAGTTTGCTTGCTTTAGGCATGGTAACACCTTTATGCAGTGATTGCTAATCTCTAAGTGAACTAAAAACATTGGAATTACCATAGATCTAACAATTTATACCCCTGGTCTTATAATTTTGATCATGCATAAATCGCTTCATTTTATAAAAATGTAAATTTCTAAATAAAATGTTTGGAATGTAGCTTTTTGTTTCCATAACCTTTTAGATTGTAGTATTGGTAACCTTAAGTGGGAGAAGTTTAAAATCTATCCGTAAAAACAAATTTCTTTTTAAAGATTTTTAAGTGGTCTTAAATTTTTGATCGGCAGTGTATAATCTGTTGTATGAACATTTTCTCTTCATGACACTTCATTAAAACTATAGCCTTTAAAATTTGTCATTTACTTTCCTGAAATGAGCTACTTACACAAGTTCAAGTGAGTAAATTGGTAAATAAATTCCTTATCTTGTTAAAATTTACTTGTGTATTTCTTTGTCATTATCATCCTTCATTAATCTTCTTGGCATGGGCAAATCAACTGTTCACTTTAACCCCTCAGCCCCATACCATTATAGAGTTATCCTACATGTGATCATTTGCAAAATGGCAACATTTTTTTCTCTTGTTAGAATATGGAAAAATATTTCTTAGCTAAATAAACAAATATTAAGTGAATAATATGACACTTACCTGACAATGTTTCATTAATAGATGATTACGTGGAATACGTACATGGTCAACATAAAAAAAGCCATTATCAATTACATTAAGAGCCATTTTAGGACCAATATCTCCGAGTGTCACTCCTAAAAATGAAAACAATGGAAAATAAAACTTCTATGGTCATCTTTGAAGATTTTTTTTAAATTAAAAAATAAACCTAGATAGAAAGATTTTTAGTTAGGATGACAAACTCAATATTTTCTTATTAGTTTTAACATGAGATTTTAAATTTTAGTTTTAATTTTTTTTTATAATAAATTATCAATTACATGAATTTTATAATTATTTAATTTATAATATTTATTAATATTTTAAAAATGTGTGTGTGTGATCCATAAAATGATCAATTTTAATACTGAGAATGATAAAGATTAACAACAATTGGTCACATCAAGTGAATTGGGCACAGAAATTCTGTGATTCATAATAAAAATATTCCTTGGGGACATATTAACACCATGACAACAGAATTAATCTTAATGTAAGTTTAAAGTTCAAACTAGTAAAAGTTAGTTAGAAAATTAGAGTGGGGGTATAGTGCTAAAAGATATTCAATAAATAGACTCTGTGATAAGTTCAGAGCTACACCCACTTCCCAAAATCTGACCAAATATTAAAATGTGGTCAGTCCATGAACTTTTCAAAACACAGTTGTGAATGCATGCATATGTTAGGTGTGGCAATAAAATATTTATTCAAACAAATTTTGATGAAACTAACAATCAAGTTATTTTTTCTTATTGATGGATTAATATCTGTATCTTGATATTGTAGTTATAGAGCAGGGCTACACAAAGTGGTCAATATCAATACTTGAAGGGTTAGTAAGACTGGAGTTGATGTCAGAATGCCAGAAGATTGATTGAACATTTGGAACTCAAAACTGACATTTGAATAAGTCAAGAAATTAAAAGACATAAAATAATGCAATAAAATATTTTTTTTAATTCCTAAAAATTTGATTAAAATGTTATTTAATAGTAAGTCTATCCTTTGAAAGCTTTTTATCAGAGTTGGCGTTTTATGAGAGAAAAGTAAGATAGGACATTTATAACATGAAAAACAGCTATCAATTAAAAGTCAAACTTGAGGAACACGATAACGATATAACTAAAGAAAATAGTAGAAATATCTGGTATGGTAAACCCTATCTCGAGGGGGAATAAAGTACACCTCACTATTTCTGAAGTAGGTTCTTAATAAACACATTATAGTCTTCAAAAATTGTTTTCTTATGAATTAACTATTTGTGAATTCTTTATGAACATTAAATGAAAATCAGTTAAATTTTGTGCAACAAAATGTTAATTTTTTGTGTTTGAATGCACTATCTTCTAAATTCTGAAGGCACAGTTGGTTGTTATGTTTTTATAATTATAATTAAATTTCACTAACAGGTTCTTCTGAGATTCTTTTTATTTTAGGCACTACCTTATGACAATGGTATACATCTATATTAACTAGATTATGACAGTGAAATTATGACAATGGTATACATCTATAGTAATTAGTATGAGAAATTAAATAAGAAAATAGGCAAAACAAAACCTGGTAGTGGCATGTGATCTTCTAGACTTCGAATTTGGACAATAAAAGGATGAATTCCATGACATTTTCCCTGGGTATATAATTGAGCCATCAAAATACAATGTGTGGTATTCATCCCCACTACAAAAAATGAAAATAATTCAATCAGTAAACTTTTTTGAATACTAAATCTACAAAATGCTTAACCTAATTAGAACTAACTACTTTAGCTAAATGAAATAATTTCTAGCAAAATGGACAGAGATATTTAGTTTGTTATAAAGTACAAAAAGATTGTTTGGTTCTCACAAATGTTAGGATGGTCCAACTGATATCACTAGAGGTCATTTGAAATAGAATAGTTTGTGGCTCTTATGATTTATGTTACTGCCAAAGTAACATAAATTAAGAGCAGAAAACAATAAGAGAGGAGAGGTGCTGCTGACATCCAAGATCACCAGAAGTCAATTTTAGTTTATAGTAACTTCTTTTTTTCATCCAAACAAAAAAAATTTAACTTGAAGATATGTAAGGCGAAAAACATTTTCAGACAAAAACTATTAAATTTTCAGGATTAAACAATTTTCCAGCTATTTTAAATGTAAAAAATAGCTCCAAACTAAGGAAGTATTAGTATCTGTGAATACTGTATTATTGGCCTAAGGAATGAAGCTATCAAATAAATAAATTGAAAGCCATTACAACAGAAGATGTTGAAGATCAGTTGTACAAATCATTTCACACAATTCTGAACACTTCTGTTCAGAGCCTAACTGATTTCCCTAAAGCTCTGGAGCTATACAGTATTCCTTCTGAATGTTAGAATGCTTATAATGTTTCTCAGAAATCTCAACTCTCTAAAGATGTGCAATGATACTCACCTGACCGCAAAAGACTTTCTCCCAAATGTAATGAGAAATAATGTTGAATTAAAATTCCTTAGAAATGACTTTCTTTGTGTTTCAGAGATGAAAATAAAGTTAATAGATAAGACCTTAACAGAGATGTTCTTTCCTCATAGGAGTAACTTGCTGAGAAGTGCTTTATAGCCAGAGGTTTGAAAGCATTTTGGATTATATAGTGGTTTATATAAGGTGGGATGTAGCTTCAAGCCTCAAAGAGCATATTTTCTTTATTAAAGATAAAAAATAAGTCAGTAGATAATAATTTGGTTTAAAAAACAGATGTCTATTCAAACATATACATCCACTAAATATAATACTTATAGAAATGAGAAACACAGCACAGTGCTAAATATTTTGGTCACTTTAAACACTGTTAAAAATTTTTAATAATTGCCAGTTTGTAAATGGAACTCATGGAGTCATTTTTATACCTAATTGTCATATTTCAGTGGTTCTGAATGAGAGATGAAAATACAAGACAATCCCCAAAATTGCAAAAAATTTCAGTAAGTTCATATAAACCTAGCTAAATACAGTATGTTAAAACAGAAAAATACTTATACTAAAAATTGTTTACATAATTTTCCTTTCAAGAAGTTACTATAGATTGTTAATATTTTGTGTGACTACTTTTATCTTAAATGCTTGCTTTAATACACTTAGAAAGGAATGTGTACAAATCAATCACCATTCTCACAGGTAAGAGATATCATTCACTGTAATAGAGCTTCCACTTCAGCTTGCAATTTCAAGATTGCATGAATTCTTCTGATAAATTCTTCTCTTTAGTTCTGCATACTTAATATTTCAATCAAGAATCTAGACAGGTGAATTTCTCAATATGATAAAACTTTCATCAGTGAGACTGTTGTGTTGTTTTAAAGAATAATGTGATAGTTTTAAGGAGATAATTTCTATTAAAAATCAATTACTACCAATTGTATTTTTACACTATTTGGCATACATATGACCTCCTCCTCTGATTTGTGATAGCTCAAATATATTTACATTTTTGCAACAAATGTAAAAAGGGAAATTATATCAGTGAGACAGGTATAGAATTTTGTCTTTGGTTTAATAACAATAAGAAAAACATCAATTTCACTGCAGCTACACATTTCATCCAACCGGACCATAGCACTGAAGTTAGATGCCTGCTTTTGGTGTCTTCAATTAAATATCAACAAGAACAATGAAAATAAGCTAAAATATATTTTTAAAATAAATTCACACATTCTAGATTTAAACAGGAATTTAACACTCAAAGAATACCATTTCCTAAAAAATCCTTCTGCAATCCTACTCATGGCAAACTAGGCAAAAACTATCGGATATTTTTGTGTGGAAAAAAAAAGTCTCACATAATTTTTCATTTCTCACCTCATTGAGAAAGGACACAGGTGTGTTTGAAAATTCATATTTTTAAATCTTTCTTATTATGCTTCCATTTGGTCAAAAGGCTTACTAATATGCAATATACATTATTAGTTTTTTTCAATATTATTATTTTTGGAGTTTTTTTTATCTCTTGAATTTCCTCCACTGGCCTATTATACATAGATGGTGCGAAGGGTAAATTATTGCCATTTTAAATTTTTAATTTTGCGCATGGATGTTAATTTTTTTAAATTTTGTTGACTACACAGTATAGTAGAGTCAGTTGGGCAAAGTCTGTGAGAAAAAGAGCACCATGACGCAATTCACTCCACCAGGAATTTGGAAACAGCATACTATGCTAACTGGCATTTACACCAGAAGTTCTAATACAAACATTTCAGAGTGTTTGGGTGTCAATTTGAGGACAATGCAGAAGATTCAGAAAAGTGTAAAGGAGTCTAATAGTGATTAAGAAGGTACAGCAAATTGGAAAACTCACTCTGATCATTCTGATGAGAAAACAACTCCAAAATTTGTTGGTAAAGAGGGCCTCAGACTCAACACAGAAGCTTACATCAAGTGCCTTCAGGAGGTAGTGCTGCTCTGGGTCAAGAGAGTGGCTGCTGAAAGACCCTGAGTCTGGCAACAGGACTCTGCACCATGGCACTCAAGCAGGAGAAGTAAATAAAAGTATGTATTCCCTAGAAACTACTGGCCAAATTTCAAAGTGAATCTTTATTTTGATTAGTTAAAAGGAAACATAGAAATTTCCATGTCGCAATGTACTTTTAATTCATAATTATATGCCTGCCTCGATGATAACCATATATTTTCACATCTATGGACAGATACAGGTTATCTCTCCTTGATAATTGACAAATGGACAATGATAAATAAAAACAAGAAAATAAGATTGCTGTTCGATTGATATAATCGAATGGCAATCTTCCCAGATCTGCTTCAATATCAACACATGCGCTGACCAACAAGACAAGACAATTTTTGATATAAGATTTTAATAAGTAATAAAGTATTAAAATAAAAAAATATCTCAGTATGAATAAGAATGTCCAATGACCTGAACCTCAAAACTTATATTCGGATACCCAATGTAATCAAAATAACAATTTACAACACATATCAACAAATATGAATGAATACAGGCAAATACAAATGCAAGAGATTAATACAAAATAAAAATGGAGAGAATCATATAATTCATAAACACGTCATATGGTGTATGTGGTAACATAATATTCGTGGAAGTGTATGCGTATTCTAACATGGGTCTAAGAATATAATAACTTATCTTTATATCAGTTCCTTCTCTCTTATTTTACTGTCTTTTCTTTCTTTTCTCTCTTCCTCCTCTTTCTTTATACAACTTCGAACTCAAACACAGTCCACTTGAAATGAATGTATTACAACACTCTCTATTTTCTTTCGGTTGACTGTTGTGCTTTCAGCATAAAAAATTTCTGAAATGTCCACATTCTTTTTCATTCTTTTATTCAAACACTCGTCATATTTTCTGTACCCAGACAATTCTACTTTTTCTTATCTTCAATATCTCTTCCCTTCATGTTAACTTTTCTGCATCATTATCTTTCTTCCTTTTCTTGATAAACAACTTGGCTTCGCTTTCTTTCCCATACAGGAATCAGCATACAAAAACATTACAGCTTCTTATCTTATCTTTATCGCTATCTTTCTTTGTTCTTTGCAAAGCTATTCAACTTCATCTTCTTGTTTTAACGAATAAGAATTTAGAAGTTCGTTTTTTCATTATTCGGAGTTGCTTAGGATGAATTGGTCAAATTACACTATAATCTCAACTGCGTTTTCCTTTTCATTCATCAGCGCTCAGCAGTCATGACTGGTTCATACAAGATTCAAACTGCAACTGAATTACAAACTTTGCTTTCCACGTGATTTGGTTTTTGGTGCGAATTCTAGCTCCTGCTGTTTCATGACCTCATGTCTAGCTTCTGTCTATTTCCTGTCTAGACATTTGTTACTAAGGGTATCTGGGTCAATCAACCTTGACCTGCTATCCCAAAACTGACTCTAGGCTCTCACATGATCATCTCCTTGTTACCATGCAGAGACCGATCTCAATATGTGTGTAGGTGTGTGTGGTTATCTATATCCGTAACAATATATATATATATATATATATATATATATATATATATATATATATACTCACTCACCCACACCCACACACACAAAATTTGAGATTGCAAATTCTTTTATATTCCATATTTTCTAAACATTTATCTAGTTATAGGAATGGTAGAAATTTCCTCTCACAAAACAGATTCTTCTGAAATGCATCTAAAGATACCTGAACAAAAAACAAAAATAAAATAAAAAACTCTGAAAGACTTCAACCATAGAGTGATATGTTTACAATTCATAACCATATCGCAGAGATCAAATTAATATAGAACAAGTATTCTATATTAACATGTGTCACAAATAAACCACTTACATTTTGTAATCATTCAAAGTAATTCTAACATATTTGTTTTTACTTACATCCTCCTGACCACCACTTAGCTGATGTCATGGTAGGGCTGTTCAGAACAAATTCTTCAGTGTCTTTGTCATAAGTTGCAGTTGTTTCAAGGCCTCGAATATATGTACCTGTAATATATTTAATTAGAAAAAATATCATTGAAAATAAACAAATTCAGTTGTTAATAGCATTAACACAACACTATAACTCCAAAGTATTTTTATGTAAAATTACCAAAGTTAAGCAATGTCAAGCCAATTCAGTAACTGGATGTGTGACTGCTAACTACTTGGGAATTTCAGGTGCTGTAAACTTAAATGTGTGAGTATAGTAACAGATAATGGCTGGAAATTAAAAACTGGCAAGCCAAGTTCCAATTTTAGTTGGATTCATTATATTCATTTAATGAATCCATCATTCTATCCCTTTTTTGGTGGTTGTGGTTACTCTACTTTTCCTCTTGTTGATATCTCACACCACTGCAGACAACTCCTTTCTCTTCCTTAGTATTTCTACTGTGCCTGCCACTCAATCTGTCCTTTGACTGGTTGCCAGCACTTCTCCCTCAAGTTGGCATCTCTCACCATGTTCTTCAAGGGCATGGAATTCTTTCTACCTCCCTCCTTACCATTTTATTAATTATAAATTATTATTCCAAATCACAAAATTTAATTTTCAGGAAAAGATTACCTGCTTCAAATCAGACAGATGCCTTTTTGGTTTTCCCTCAATCTTTTTGTTTAACAGGGTTGTTAATTCCTTTCCATAATATTTTTCCTACACAAGGAAAAATTCCATTTCAAATCAAACAAGTGCTAGATCCCTTTTTTGTCTTTTACTTGGATTTTTATCAGGGTCATGAACTGCTTTTTATAACAAAGAAATCCTACCTGACAACCCCAGTCACCACATAACCATCAGGGATGATCTCTTTGTGATCCCTAATCAATTTATTTTCTTTTTCACTTTCACCCAAAAGTGGTTGCTTATTGTCAGCCCAATTCTGATTATAAGAAAACCATACTGAATCTTATTCGTTCTATGATTTCACAAGCTCTCGGGAATTCATAGATCAACTGTCAACTGTCACCCAGTAAAACCACATGGGTTTTTGAGTTTCTGCCAGTCTATGGAAAATTCTATGTGTCTTTCAAATTTTCACTTTTTAAAATAAAAAATATCTACATTCTCTGCTTTTGGTATATTTATCATTCTATTCAAATATATTCACTTCCTTTTTTTAAACATTTGTCATTTCCTATCCGTTAATACTTTGATTGTGTACCAGAAAACAGTGTTACATATGTTCAAGAAAAGTAATTCAAAGAGAAATATGATTCATATTAATTGCTTCTGAAATTCAAATAACCTGTAAAATTTTTTAATTTTATTAAATTTGGTCAAAATACTTACTTGGTCATGAACAATCAAGAGTATGAGACTCACCTTCACAAGGATGTTTCCAACCAACGTCCAGTTGGTAGACAAAAATAAACTGGGTTGTAACTCAATACATGTCCCTCTCTCCTCGAGATTTACTGCATAAAATACAATTACGGCAGATGGCCAAAGTTGGTGAACGGAGCAAAAAACTAGGATGGTCAACAGTAACTAACCTATATCTAGCTAACCCGATTCACAACCCAGACATACATTACAATTTTCTCTCTCACCACAAGAACTTGTCCATCAGCATTCAATCCTTATACCAAAATACCTCATATGTACCAGGGACCTAAAAACACCCCAAATGAGTATAAAAATTTCATAATGTACAATATATATACAAAAATATATTTAAAAATTTCTCATGACATGACATGTGGGGAGGATATAATTCAAAATCCCCAAAACAAAAATTTTTGACTAAAAATACAAACATAAATCATGATGTTAGTTGGACCCAACCGTCCCGCAAATCAAAGAGGCCGCTGTTTTCTGCCCATAAGACAAAATCAAGAAGCACTCTTTCTACATGAAGTGGAGAAGAGAAAATAAACTGGATAGAAAAATATAATCCTGACCCAGACAAGATAAAACGGGACAATAAAAAGAACTGTTTAAACTAGGAATCTTGACCTGGATCATAACAAAAGACAATGCCAGGAACAGGCCAGGAATCACATTCATTAACTAGATATACAAAAAGGAACTACCTTAACCAAGGAAGGGATTCAAAGGAATCCACCTTGATGCAACTAACAGACCTAAAAGAGAAAATCAAGGCTAGCCCCATTCATGCGAACCAGCCTTGCCACATTCACCCACCTTTTGCTGAAACCTGTCAAAGTCAACCAATTCCAAGCAGTTCTAATCTTCATTTTGAGCTGATGCTCAAAATATTGGATCAAATCCTGATGTGCAAGACAGACACCCCGCAAGACTTTCTCCTTTCACATCGTCCATATCACCTTCCTTGCCATGGCCAGCAGTGACAGAAACACCATACACTTCACCCAAGAGAACAAGGACAACACATTGTCACAGGCGTATGCACGATCAATGAGCACAAGTTCACGTGGCATGATACGAGCAGTCAACTTGCCGACACAGTCCCATAGTGGGTAAACACGTGAACAATGGTAGAAGGCATGCGCCAAGGTCTCCTTTAAACCAAGGTTGCAGCATTCACAATCTGGCAAATTCGCCAGGCCCCATATGAAGGCCATGTCATTGAGAGACAACAGGTTCCAAACTAACTGTCAGGTTAGCAAAAACTCAGAGTTGCTGAGATAATCCACACCTGGTACCCAAGACCAGAAGGAGCGATACTCCTCCTCCGACACGACATGCCAAGCACTTCATGTAGTGGATCCTTCACAACACCCACCACTAATCCCTGATAGAAGACTTTCCTAAGCCAAGAAAAGTCACCGGACCGAGGAATGGCCGGCAAGGCTGCCAGACATTCGAGGAGGAAACATGATTGCTCTCAAGGCCAAGTGCGACATTCCCAGATCCCCATGACACAGACATTGATAACAGACATTTGTTGATGTGATGTTTGCATCCTCTCCACAAAAAGGAGAATAGCAAACACTCGATCACTTTCTCATGAAGCTCACAAAGTGGAAGTACAGCCAGCTGGTAAAGAATAATGGGAAAGACGTATGTGGTACACGCTTTAAAGATAATTCCTTTGACGCCAAATCTCAACTGACGCACCAACCTTTGCCTGTACTTCAGACCAATTTTTCTCCAGCTGGAGGTTGGCCCCAAACCACACTCCAAGAATGCAGACAGGGCCATCTGTCCAGTTGAAGGCCCTGGGAGGGTAGCACCCTTCCAAGCACTTAACTGTAAGCCGGAAGACTTGTCACGGTTAATCTTGGCCCCGGTGACCTGTTCATATCATTCAAGCACCTTCTGTACTGCTTCAATGTCATCCAGGGACAACATGAAAGCAATTACATCATCAGCGTATGCAGAAACTCTGGCTCGAGCTCCACCAGGGACAGTGATTCCACGTAGGGCCGAACTACATGCCCTGTCCCTTAGCCGACAAAGGAGAGGCTCCAACGCCAAAGCATAAAGTAAGGGTGACAGTGGACAACCCTGATTGACAGACTGTGACAGCACAAAAGTGCCCAACAACATCCCGTTCACCTGTACCACAGCCATTGGGGATTGATACAGGAAGTTAATCGAGTGGGAGAAGTTGGGTACGAATCCAGCAACTTGTAGGACAGCCGCCAGGTAGTGATGATCAACTCTATCAAATGCCTTGGACTGATCTAAATTGATCAGTGCGACTTCTTTGACATCTTTTACACCCTCTATAATCGTGCGAATCAGATGCAAATTGCTCTAAATTGTTTGGCCTTTCACAGAACAAGTCTGTTCAGGTTCAAACAGACTCGGCAACTAGCTGCAAACAATTCATCAAGATCTTGGCAAAAATCTTTAGTTCTCTGTTTAGCAGAGTTATGGACCTGTAAGCCTCTAGCTCCCTCCCAACATCCTTGCTTTTTCTCAACAGCATGATCACACCTCTGCTGAACCAGTTGGAGATTGACCCCTGCCAGAACCAGTTGTTGAACACAACAGTCAAATTCAGGACAAAGATGTGCAACAGCCTCAAGTACAATTCATAGGGCAAACCATCCAGACCTGGTGACCAGCCATATAGATGAAACTCCTCGTCACAGAGACCAAGCTCCTTGGTAAACTGGATCTCAAAATGCTGCCAAAATGCCTCGCACATGTCCTTGGTCAACCGAAGGGTATGCCCCTCCGGGTCTCGCACATCTCGAATGTACCGATCGTCGCCTCGACGAATCTCTTCCTTGCGCAGTTCTGTCCCCATGTTCACAGCTTCAGAAGTCATCTTGCTTAACTTATGTCTAAGTACCTGACCTATGTAATGCTCGCTATTCGAATGCTCCAGGGCCTCCTTAGCTATGGCTTTCTCTAGGGGATTCCCACCAGCCTCCACCCAGGAGTAATTAGCTTTAAGGACAGATTGAACTTCCAGTAACCTGCCATTCTAGGCCTAAATTCTAACGCTACCTGGGCACAAACGAGTTTGTGGTCCAAGTAGCCTAACCAGTGGAATGTAGAACATTCTAAGAAATCTATGTTGGCTTCTCTCACTAAAATTCTATCCAGGTAACTAGCTACCCGGGTAGAAGTCCAACTATTTGTCCAGTATCTATTGATGAGACCAAATTTGTCAATATGATCAACCAGGCTACAATCACCACGCCTCCCGCTAATGCCCCTCCCTCTATCCCACTTGAGGTTCAGGACGGCATTCCAGTCCTCCATTAGGATTAGTCATGATGAATCAACCAGAAAGGGCCTCAACAGCCGAAAAAACGAGACACACTTCTCCTGATCATTGGACGCATAAAACGCAATCAGACAAAACAAGTTGCTCTTCACTGCAATATCAGCCATGATCAACCAGCCCTCGCCACCGACATGAACAATATCCACCCTCGCGTCCAGGGTATGCTTGACCAGCAAAGAAACTCCTCTGGCCAATCAGTCCATATATGCTGAATAGACAACAAAGTTGTTAGTACACAGGCATCAACGTCGCAAACAAAGTGAATCTCTTGGATCACGGCCACATCCATGCTGAACGACAAGAGGTCACGAAGCAGGTGGACAGCCTTACCCCGATTCTTCAGACTATTCGCATTCAAGCTGGCTATCTTAATAGACACCTTTTAAGTCTGAAAAAGATCAAAAAGAGAATTAATCGCATACAGGGAAGAAATCTCTGGGAGCAAGAACCCTGATGGATTGTCCAAGAGAACCAGTAGCAATATCGGACATAATACGCCCATCCAGGACAATGCTGCAACATCCATGAGATAGATTAGTTTTACAGCCCTATAAAGTGAGGGATGGAGCAAAACTGGGACCCTACCTGCACAATTCTTGCTGATTTTGCGTAATTTCGGAGTGTCACTCCAGAATATGGTAATGTTCTTGTAGAACTTGTCTGCGGCGTTGATATGCTCCTCACACCCGAAGATTACCCCTAGTGTTTCAGACGAGGTTAATTACACCAGGAGCCTTCGGGAAGTTTGTGGGATCTTCCGTGATTTCTAGTGAAACTGGTAGCGATGAAGCTTTTGACGCTGCTCCTTCCTTCTCTTTGCTGCAGCTTTTCCTCAGGAACTTTGGGTTGTCTTTTTCATCCTCTTCTTCGTCATGACCTCTCTTTAGGGATGACGCTCTGGGTGCTGGTGCTTCCACTTCCATCTTCTACTCCTGGGCTGACTTTTTAGGGGACTGTTTCGGCTTTCCCTTTGGGACGTCCTGCTTCAGGGGTGATTTCAGCAGTGGTGACATCGGAAACAACTTCAGAGGAGACTTTTGCGGTGGAGGAGACTTGGACTTCTCTTGTGGTAGAGGAGTCTTGGTTTTCAATCCCTTCTTGCCGACCGTTTACCACTCAACCTCCTTCACCATAAAGAATTCTTTCAGTGTCTCCTTCTCGGACACTTGCAAAGCTTGGGATGAAGCTTGGGTTGATGCTTGAGACGACAATGATTGTGATGCCTGGGTCTTTGGAGCAGGGTTCTTCATAGGGCATGCCTTGGCAACATGCTCCGATGCTCAGCAGACCCAGCAAAACGGCCTTCTTTCCTCGACTACCACAAATATCAAACGTCTTCTGCAGGTGAAGATGTTCAGGATTTCTCCAAACTCCTTGCAAGAGACCGTTACCTGCAGAGTAATGTCTCCCATAGTGAAACCGGACTTAAAAATTAGAGTGGTCACCTCCGCTACCTGGACGTACCAGGCAAAAATCACTCTGACATGGTCTGTCGATATGTCCATAGGCACCCCATGTAGAGTAACCCGTGTCTTCCAGGTGCTCATGTATTCTGTCTGTAGATGGAGTGCTTTTGTAGTCAAGGTCACACTGGCCAACTCTTTGGCTTCTTCAACAGAACCGAGCAGGACATCCCACATGGTGTGGCTACATCTGGAAACCATTTTAGCCTTGATCTGGAGGGCCTTGATGGCCTCCTCCACCATCTCCCTGCTGACCCCCAACAAACTTGTGGGTCTTGGGATCTTTAGTCAACAGGGAGATGATCCTCGGCTTGATATCCTTGAGACTTTCTAGCACAGAGAGGAGTTCTGTACCAGAAATATAGTCGGCAAACCATTCCCTAGCTTCCTCATAGTAGGAAGCATGCTTCTTGACTTTGGTCCCTCCACTCCAAGCCAACGTGGAGGGCACTGGCAACTCTGACAGGCCTTTGTCAGCCCGGATATGGTCCTTCTGTTGACAGAGGCTCTCAGTAGCTACACGATCAATGGGATATACAGATAATAACTGACATTGAACTCGAAAAATGACACAAACTTCCAACACAGAGAGTAACTCTCCAAAAAACCCAGGATACTTACAAAAGTACCTAGGGGTACTCCTAGTGTGAAGCCTGGAGAGATGTCATTCTCTCCTCTCACTATAGGGTGGATATTGTACTAATATTTATTGAGCACAATATCCACACTGGAATCATCAGCCAATCAGAACCTACAGAATAGACGTGCCTAGATAGCAAAGTGGAATCTCCAGGCTGTTATATAAAACACCTACCAATTTGCTGGGCATCTGAGAGTTGTTAGTTTTGGACTAAGCCGTCAGTTACCGTGGGTCATTCATTCAGTTTGCTTGTTCGCTTTGGTGTAAGTCAGGTACAGAAAAGTTGTAAAGTAAAGTTGGTATGTGATTGAAGTACGTTTGTCAGTATTTCCAGGCAAATACTACTGTGAAGAGCCTCCTTCAGCAGAAGTACAAAATGGAAGAGGCCTCAGTCATCAATTCCCTCTACTTTGGCCTGGAGTGAGGGGAAAGAAGGGGAGTGGCAGGTTCCAAGCACCGTGATCCAAGAATCACCACTTTCCTCGAACAACAGCAAAACCCAGTCGATGGCCTCAAAAAGGCTGGAATCGCAGGTTCCCTTCACCTCGGCATGGGGTGGAGGGAAGGTAGTCAAAAATGAGGCTTATTATGAGGAGCAGAAGCTAAAGTTCGCAGAGTTCATCTCCAGGAACAAACTCTTATCAGTTCCTGAAGGACTACAAGCTATTGAACCGAGAATTAACTCCCTGCTGACCAAGAACCCTAAAACGCACAAGTTTATCGGGGTCAGAAGGGAGGTTGTGAAGAAGACCATAAAAAGCCTCCAAATCAAGGCAAAGATAGTGGCTCATAGAAGTCATGCTTGTAAAACATCCTGCTTAGAACCCAAGAGGAGGTGAAACAGCTAGTCAGGGCGACATTGTCCACAAAGACGCTTCATCTCTAAACAGAATACATGGGCACCCACAAGACCCACATAACCTTGCATGGGGTGGCCATGGAAATATCTGAGGACCATATCAGAGTGTTCTTTGCTAGATATGGGAAAGCAAAGCGGGATTTGACACTGGCGATATCACTCTGCAGGTGACGGTCTCCAGGAAGGAATTTGGAGAAATCCTTAATATCCTCACCTGCATCAAATAAATAAATTAATGACTGTGGATGGAAAATCCACAAATGACCCAAATAACTTCTGAAGGCACCCTTATTAGAAATACTGGGGGAAGACTTCAGGTCTGGGACCATCTGACTGCAGCCAAAGACATAACAAAACTGATTTCCTATACTGGAAAATGGCAAAAATGTGTGCAGGGAGAGTCCCTATTTTGCTCCATCTCTGCATATACAGGGTTCTAAAACTAAATCATCCCACAGACGTTGGCAGAATTGTCCTATACGGGCAGATTACGTCCGATGTAGGAACTGGTTCCCTAGGACAGTCCTTTGAGGTCCTTACCCCCAGAGTTTTCTACCTGGTATGTGATTAGGAGTAATTTTCTCTTTTTCTTGTTTCAGGTTTCAGGTCTAACAGATGTCAATCAAGTTAGCTAGCTTGAATGTGAACGGCCTGAGAGATCAGGGTAAGGCAACCCACCTGCTTCAGGACCTCTTTTCATTCAGCGTGGATGTGGTCATGCTCCAAGAGGCTAGCTTTGTTTACAATGTCGATGCCAGTGTGCTGTCTAATGACTTTGTTGCCTATTCAGTATATGGGGACTGATTGGCCAGAGGAGTTTCTTTGCTGGTCAAGCATGCCATCAACGTGGAGATGGACCTTGTTCATGTCAGTGCCGAGAGCCGGTAGATCATGGCCTATATTGCAGTGAATAGCAACGTTTCGTCTGATTGCGCCCAATGATCAGGAGGAGTGGGTCTCATTTTTTTCAGCTGTTGGATCCCTTTATGGTTCATTCATCATGACTAATCCTAGTGGGGGACTGGAATGCCATCCTAAACCCCAAGTGGGATAGAGGGAGGTGTGCTAGCAGGTAGCATGGTGATTGTAGCCTGGTTGATCTCATTGACGAATTCGGTCTCGTCAATAGATACCGGGTCGATCATCCGGGTGGGAAGATGTGGGCGTGGACAAATAGTTGGCTTTCTACTTGGTATCTAGTTACCTGAGAGAAGCCAACATAGAGTTCCTAGATTGTCTTACGTTCCACTGGTTAGGCTACACGAACCACAAACTTGTTTTTGTCCGCGTAGCATTAGACTTTAGGACTCAAATGGCTGGTTACTGGAAGTTCAATCAGTCCTTACTGGACAGGCGGGACTTTTGGTGCCTGCTAATTAATGTAGTGCAGCAGACGTTAACTGAGGGAGTCATTGGGAATAAGTGGTAGGAGAATCTTAAGAATAAGATTAGGTCTTTCACCACTGAATATAGCCAACGGCTCAAACTAGATAAGGCTAACAACGTGAAGACACTTAAAGCTAATTTTGTCCAGGCAGAAGCTGGTGGGGATCCCCTAGAGATAGCCTTAGTTAAGGAGGCCCTTGAGCGTTTGAATCGCGAGCGTTACATGGTTCAGGTAATTATACATAGGTTAAGCAAGCTGTAAACATGGGCACAGAACTGCGCCCGGAAGAGATTCGTCAAGATGGCGATCAGTACATTTGAGAGGTGCGAGATCTGGAGGGACATACTCTTTGGTCGACCGACGAAATGTGCAAAGCGTTTTGGTGGCATTTCAAGAACCGGTTTACTAAGGAGCCTAGTCTCCATGATGAGGAATTTCACAGCTATTTGGCTGACTTCCTTCAACTTTCACAGCTAGCTGCGAGGGAGAGATTACAGAGAACAAAGTCTATGCGGCTTTGAAGAAGGTCAGCAGTGGCAAGTCGCCAGGTTTGTGTGGTTTGCACTATGAATTGTACTTGAGGATGTCGCACAGCTTTGTTCTGAACTTGACTATTGTGTTCAACAACTGGTTCCGGCAGAGGTCCATCCCCAACCGGTTCACCAGGGGTGTGGTCACGCTGTTGAGAAAAGGCAAGGATGTTGGGAGGGAGCTAGATGGTTACAGGCACATAATACTGTACAGTACAAACAGGTCACAGGGGCCAAGATTAATCATAACAAATCTTCCAACTTGTTGTTAAGTGCCTGGAAGGGTGCTACCCTCCCAGGGCCCTTCAACTGAACAGACGGCCCTGTTCGCATTCTTGGAGTGTGGTTTGGACCCGACCTCCAGCTGGAGAAAAATTGGTCTGAAGTACAGGCAATGGTCAGTGCGTCAGCCAAGATTTGGTGTCAATTAAAGGGTTTGGCTGAAGTGTGTGCCACATACATCTTTACCATTATCCTTTACCGGCTGTCTGTACTTCCACTTTGTGAATGGCATGAGAAGGCAATAGAGTGCTTGCTATTCTCCCTTCTGTGGAGAAGATGCAAACATCACGTCAACAAACGTGTCTGTTATTAACGTTCGTGTCATGGGGATCTGGGAATGCCGCATTTGAGAAGCCACTGGCTTGCTTCAAGGATGGTCTTTCTCAGACGTGCGTTAATAGAAGACTCATTGTTGGTTGGGATAGTGAGGGACATGTTCCTTAGCCTTACTATCACTCCCCCCTATCTCGAAGTGGTGTCGTAAGCCTCAGGAGTGATTGAGTTTTCTCCTCGAATGTCTGGCGACCTTGAAGGCCATTCCTCAGTTTCGTGACCTTTCTCAGTCTAGGAAAGTCTTCTATCAGGGATTAGTGGCGGGTGTCACGAAGGATCCATTACATGAAGTGCTCAGCATGTTGGCGGGTAAGTATCACTCTTATTGGTCTTGGATGCCAGGTGCGGATTATCTCAGCAATTCTGAGTTTTCACTTACCTGGCGATTGGCTCGGAATCAGTTGTCGCTCAATAACATGGCCTTCATATGGGGCCTGGCAGATTTGCCAGATTGTGAACACTGTGAGCTTGGTTTAAAGGAGACGTCTGTGCACACCTTCTGCCATTGTTTGCGGGTTTGCCCTCTATGGGACTTTGTTGACGAGTTGACTGCTCATATCCTGCCTCGTGAGCTCATGCTCATTGATCATGTATACGCCTGTGACAATGTGTCACTCCAGTTTTCTGGAGTAAAGTGAGTGATGTTTCTGTCGCTGCTGGCAAATGGTGATATAGATGACGCGAATGGAGGAAGTCTTGCAAGGTCACCATCTTTCAGATCAGGATCTAATCTGATATTTTGAGCATTAGCTCAAAATGAAGATTAGAACTGATTGGAAATGTTTAACAGGCTTCAGCAAAAAGTGGGTAAATATGGCGAGCCTGGTTCGCGTGAACGGGGTTAGCCATGATTTTTTCTTTAAGATCTGCTAGTCACATCAAGGTGGATCCCTTTGAAACCCTCCCCTGGTTAAGGTAGTTCCTTTTTGTGTACCTAGTTTACGGGAATGAATGTGATTCCTAGCCTGTTCCCAGCATTGTCTTTTGTTATGATCCAGGTCAAGATTCCCCGGTTTTATTTTTCTTGTTTTATTTCATCTGAATTAAGATTATATTTTCCCCATTCATTTTATTTTCTCCACTCCACTCCCTGTAGAAAGAGTGCCTCTTGATTTTGTCTTATGGGCAGAATATGATGACCTCTTCGTTTTGTGGGTTGGTTGGGTCCAACTAACATCATGATTTCTGTTTGTATTTTTAGTTTTGGGGATTTATGTCATACCCCTTCCCACATATCATTTCATGATATATTTTAAAATAGTTTTGTATTTAGTGTTTATAATAAAATTTTTATGCTCATTTGGGGTTTTTAGGTCTCTGGTATGTTTGAGATATTTTGGTATATGAAGGATTGAATACTGATGGACAAGTTCTTCTGGTGGATGAGAAAATTGTAAAGTATGTTTGGGTTGTGAGTCGGATTAGCTAGGTATAGAATAGGTACCTGAGTTTTTGCCCCCACCCCACCCCAAATTGGCCTTGTTCCACAATTGTATATTATATGCAATAAATATTGAGAGCTGTCAGTTTCAACCTCAACTGATTACTGGCTGTTGCTATCTAAGGATTCTACAGGTCATATAAAATACTGAAAATCTACAAAACTTATTTTTCTCTTATGAATATTTACATGTATATTCCCATTAAATTGCAGTGCTTCTATAAATACAATAAATATTTTTACTTTGCACATAAACTTGATTTTATTAAAAAAAAACTATAAACAGATTAAAATCATAAGTCAGAGAATTTATTTCAAAAGTCGTCATTTATATTTTCATAAAATGTTTATGAATTTTTTACTGAATTTATGAATATCAAGAAAATTGTGTTGATTAATTTCTAAAGGATGTATTATTTTTATTTATCAATATTACAGGTAAAATCAATAATTCTATTAAGGAAAATAAAAAGCATACCATGTCCAAGTTCAGTCTGAGCATAACAACCAATAATTTGCAAATTATTTGCCTTTGGAAGCCAATAACTGACTTGCTCTTCAGTTCCCATTAATTGGATTGTGGTCACAAAAGTAGCATAATGTAATGTGAAGAGTTGCAAAATGTCTGGGTAAAAATCACTGCAAAAGAAAAATTTATAATAAAAGTATTAACTTATAAGAGAAGAACCTATTTTATAAACATGAAGATCAATAAGAAGTAATGCTTTGTTTATTTTTATATATTTTAATCAATATAATTAAGATTTCAGTTTCTTTTACTGAACATGTATCACAAGGGATATATTAACACATAACTCAATAAGTCCCACATAAGGCCTGACATATAGATGGTGCCACTAATTAAAAATCTATATGATTTTATGAAGTACTAACCCTCAAATGGCACATGACTAAATTTGGGCCCAATCAGATTATTAGTTTACAAATTACAGTTATTTAAGTGAAGCTACTGTTGCAAATTTTTAAAACAATGGAAAAATCTGAATTTCATGTGTTGTTAAAGTATTGCTTTCTGATGGGGAAAAAATACTGTTCAAGTAAAGCAATGGCTTGATAAGTGTTATTCAGACTGCTCTATCAAAAACAACAGTTAAGAGGTGGTATGCTGACTTTAAATGCAGTTGTACAGACACAAATGATGTTAAATGCTCAGGTTACCCAAAATCAGCAGTTATCCCGGAAAATACAAAAAAATCCACAAACTTGTTTTGGCCAATCATAAATTGAAGTTACATAAGATAGCAGAGGAATTGAACATATCAGAAAGCAGTGTATCAACCATTTTGCAGGAACATTGGTCAATGTTCAAAGAGGGTCACACGTTTGCTCAGTCAATCAAAAACAACAACACATCACTGACTCAAGTGTTGTTTGCAAGCATTTCAATGCAACAAGAAATTTTTACATAAATATGTGACAATGGATGAAACATGGATCCATCAAATCTGCAGTCAGCCGAGTGAATAACAGCAAGTGAAAGTCATCCAAAGCGACCAAAGATGCAAACATCAGCAGGCAAGATTTTGGCCTCCGTATTTTGGGATACGCAGTGTTCATTGATTACCTTGGGAAAGGAAGAACTATCAGTAGTGAATATTATATAGCATTATTGGAGCATTTGAAGGAAGAAATCACCAAAAAAGTGATCTTTCACGAACACAATGCACCATGTCACGAGTCAATCACAACGATGGCAAAACTACATGAATTGCACTTCGAATTGCTTCTGCATCCACCCTATTCTTCAGATCTGGCCGCCAGCAAATACTGACTGTTTGCAGACCTCAAAAGAATGCTCTAGAGAAAGAAATATGGCTCCAATGAAGAAGTGATATTGAAAATTGAGGTGTATTTTGAGGCCAAAAACAAATCACTCTACAAAAAGGTATTGAATTGTTAGAAAAGTGTTAGAATTAGTGTATCACCCTAAAAGGAGATTATGTTGATGAATAAAGTCAAATTTTGCCTAAAAGTTGTTGTTTTATTAGTTAGGCCTTGGATTTATTGAGTGATGTGTTACAGACTGATTTAGGTCTTCATTTGTCTTAGAAAATTTGCTAACATTTGAATTAATCAAAAATTAAGCATTATCTCAGGACAAAATTATATTTTTCTAGATCATTTTTATCAAATTCATAATTCTCACCCTCTAAAATTATAAATAATGCCATAAATAATACCAATTTAAAAAAAATAATGCAAATCTTTAAAAAAGAAAAAAAAAAGAAAAGTTTTTTGTCTTTAAGGGCACGTGGCCCAGTGGATATAGACATTGGTTAGTTCCTGTGACTTGACCCAAAGAGTTGAGAGTTCAATACCAGGCTACAGCAGTGGTGAACAAGTAACTTACAGGGTTCCAGAAGAGGCATTAGGCAAGGAATGGAGTTCATATACCCCAGTGATTGCAATAAAAGGTTCAGTTCGAAATTCCTAGCACCTGAAGAAGGCCAAAGCATACAACGGCCATTACTTTGTACAAATGGCAACAACGATGAGGACAATAGTCCAAATAATGTAAATACTGTAAGAAAAAGTTAATTACAACAAAAAATAATACCAAAAATAATGTCAATCCTCCCCAAAGTTCAATTAGCACAGTTTTATTATTACAATGTATTAAATACAATAATAAAAATGATCTACTTTATTTCAAAAAGTATCAATTTCAAGATTTTTTCATTTATGATTTTTCATATATCCTTGAAAGTGATAATAAACTATTGTAATTTAAGTTTCTTTTGTAAACAAATTATTTATTTAAATGAGCGTGATTAAAATTTAAAATATTGACACTAACAATTCTAAAAACAATTTAATTCTATTTAAAATAAGAAATACTGGAATTTATAGTATTGTTAGTTCTAAAAATAACATTTTATTGAGTTTAAAATAAGGATGTAGTCAATAGTTTTGTTACAGTACTAGAAATAAAATTTAATTCTATTTAAAATAAAGGTATTCCTTAGGCAAATGGTAGAAAGTGTACAGTAGCTGATAAATCAGTAGATCTAGTCTGGATGGATTTATGTTTGAAAATTCTGATATATTTAAAGATTTAACTGTGTTTTTATTTTGATTTTAAAGTTGAAAACATTTAAACATTTTTATGAAGATGACATGTTACATGTATTTTCCAGTCAGATGAAATAATTCAATAAATTAATTTTAAAGAACATTTTATTTTTACAAAGGTCTGTCAAATAACAATGAATGAAGAAAAAAAATTTTAATTTCTGGCTAAGTTTGAACAATACATGCACATCATGGAACATATTTGACAGTCGTCATCATCATTAGCAGAATTTGTTGCCAGGTATTGATGTGCTGATCAGCATTTCTTTCTGTGTTAAATGAGCCCTAAGTTGGATCTAAAGAGATGTTTAAAGTCACCTCATGGTAGACTAGGAGTGTTCAAGGGATGAAGAGCTCTGGTGTTTCTTTGGAATCTCTTTGTCACTTTTATTTGTTTTCTGGTGTTTTTGAAGGCTCTTGTTTTTCCATGAACTGCTCTTCTCCAATTGTTTTTTTTTTCTGCAGCTTGTCTTCCAATTGACCAGATCACATCTAGAGCACATTCTCTCCCAGTATTTTTTTTTTTTCATGAACATGTTGTTTTTTTAATTTTCTGGTTTGTAATGAATTTTTTTTTCTTTACTTAGTTATTTCATGAACTTTGTTTCAAAAAAGTTAAAATTTTAAAAAATCTTTTCCCAGGATCTCTGTCATCCTTCCTTACCCTTAAATCTCCTCCTTCCTCCCTCGCAACCTTTCACATACAAAGTGAACATGCAATATTGCCCAACTCATATTTTCAGTCAAGCTTTATTGTCTTTCTTCCTTCCCATATTCTTCTCCCTTTCAGCAATATCTTCTATAAAAGAAATCACTACCTGTCACTGCTTTTTCTTCTCCCTCACCATGAGGTAAGTGATATTTCATTTTCTCTTCATTCAAACTAACAAGTTACTTCAATCGTTTTGCATGTTTTAAGTCTGTTGTTTTTGTACATGATTAAATTCTCTTTTGTTCTATTATTTTTAATTTTCTTCAGTTTTACATTAATGAGGTTAAGAATTTTGTTATATTTTTACTAACAATAGCATATAATGTTTTTGTGAAATATGTCATGTGTTCTTCACTTTTTGTATTAGCCTCTGGTACTAATTTGGATTGGCAGGACTTTCCAAATTCTTCCCAGTTAGCTTTTTGAAGGTTCCATTGTGTTGTTTTATGACTATGTTCTGGTTTTCTAATAGGGAAACAGTCACTTCCACATGCATTCTCATAGACTCTCTAGTTATACACATGATATTATTCTCTTACATATCATGCTGTCCTTTAGTTATTCAAAGCCACATTTTTCAGCTTTTGAAGTGTTGACCATTAAGAAAGACAGGAATGTTTCTCCCTCTTTCTGGTTTCTGTTGTTGAATATGTATTGTTTGTGGGTTAAGACTTTTTACCCTCAATAAACTTTGAGAACTTGCAAATCAAAGCATTGTAGTTACCTTTTTCAGTGTCTGTAAATGACAATTTGTTGGATATCTCAATTGCCTTTTCATCAGTTATATGTAGAAAGAGTGCACATTTAATGTTATCAGGCTTGAATGTTTTTTCTTATGCCACAAGGTATAATCCAAATTTCTGGAACCAAATTTTAAAAATTTTCTTCATTGTTGTCTGTCCAGGACATTTGTGTTGGCAGTTGTTCTTATGCTGATTCTCCACTTCTGACACCATGTAATATATTGGGACCTGGCTGTAGTCAGTAATTATCACAAGACACACATGATCTTAACTACACGTTTTTATAAACTATACACATTTTTAAAATGCCGCTGTCCATCATGAAAAAGAGGCTGAAGCTTCATTTCTATTTTGGTCATTAAGAGTTCCAATAAGTGGAGATAACTTCTTATAACTATTACAGTACGTGTGTTAAAAGTCATTGCATATTTGTTTGTATAATTTGGTTTTCTTTTCTTATAAATACTCTCTTTGCATCCATCACACTTTGGCTATTCAATTCTCTTGTAATTTCTTCGATTTGGCAAAGAGAGAGTTCCCTACTTTGAGCTACACTTTTTAAGTATTTAGTGTTGTGTGTGAGTGTGTGTGTGTGTGTGAAAGATGTTCATCTTCAGCAGAAAACCTGCATGTTTTTTATTCTCCACTATGTGCCATTTCATAGAGTTTTTACCATTTTCAGTGTGATGTTTGTAGCTATGACCTTTTGTGACAGTTGAGAGTTTTGACAGAAAAGTGACAGTTTTGTCAATGGATTTTCCTCTACATTTTTCCTAATTCAAAAACTATGAATCTTAGAAATATTTTTTTGGTTATTTTCTGATTCACTTTTCATATCACTATCTGATAGTGTTCTCATGGGTTTGTTTTTATCACTCATGTTATTCTATTTATTGTGGTTGTTCATCAGTCATGATCTCACCCACCTCAGAGCCTCATGTGGGGAAGTTAATGAGAGAAAATCCTATTGGTTCCATCCCGCCAGAGCTACATAACTAATATATTCAAATATGAGGACGAATTCCAGCAACTGTTGTATTTAGGAACACCCACCCAAGTATGGACTTTCCCTACAATGTCAGACTCCTTTATCCCTAGTTTGGCTGATTCTACAGCTACCACTTACTAAGTCAGATTTTGGAATTAGGTGTGATTAGTGGAGGTGTATTTTTGTTTTGTAAGTCTGACTTAGAGCTTAATGTGACCAGCCAATCATTTGGATCAAACCCCTCTGACTGACCATCTAACCCAAATAAGGGCCAAATGAGCATGTATTTTACCAAACTCCTGAAGTCCTTAACTACCAGAATCTTGTTCTCAGGCAGCATGGAAAACAGATGGCTTCATTGGGAGTTTGGGGGGGGGGGGGTCTTACTTACCCCTCTGCACAGATGCAGTCAGCATATTCTACAGCGGCAGGTGATAATGTGCTTGACTGCAATCCCTGAAGCCTTTCCCTTTTTTACACTGCTGCTGTTGAAGACTTGCTGTCACTTGTCTTCGTTTATTAGTGGCTCCCATAATTTATTCATTTCTATGCTAGGCTTACTAAGAAGCATATGTGCTGATTCTTTCAGACATCTAACTCTTCAATGAAATTTCTCTGTAGAGTGGAGCTGCTTCTAAATATTGTCCTGATGTTGTATGAACAACAAATATTTTTTCCAATAAGCCCTTAATGTAAGGCAGACAGGCCATGGCAATTTTCTGATTTCCTTCCTTCATCCTTCTCTTTAAAGTTAGGCATAGTTGATCATATATGGAGGGAAACATGTAGTCCTCAACCCCTGTGGAATGAAATCAAAATACTGAACAAGGAAGAACACTGAAAAAGTAGATGTGTGAAAGAATTAGCACATATGCTAAGTTATGAAAATCTCCTTAGGCCTAAAATAGAAATAAATACAATGTTGGAACCTCTAATGCAAAAAGACAGCAAGTTTTCAACTGCAGCAGGTATAACAAAAAATGTTTCAGTGAGTGCAGTCAAGCATGACAAACAACATCATTAATCAGCAGGTAGGTTAGGTTTAAAGCTTCAATTTCTCCACAGAGAATCGTACAATAGCCTAATGGATTAAAGCATTGGTTTGTGAATTTAGTGACATTGTAATTGTGAGTTCAACCCCTGGGCCAGGCAATCTGTACTTGAACTCAATGATAACAGGATGAGCAGTAACCAACTAGTATTAAAAATAAGAGCTAGACAAGATTTTCTCAGACAAGGGCATTGAAACAAGAACAGTTTATCCCTGTAAATTAAATAAAACATTAAGTTCAAAACTCTCTGGTTACCCAGACTGACATACAACTGATGAAGTTGGGCACAATGACCAAAAGATTGTGATAACACCAAGATAAAGAATGAAGAACATAATTTGCATGTAGATAGTGCAAATAATGTATTTTGTAATATTGGCCAGTGTAAAATCATTCAAGTGTCATTTCAAAATATAACTGAATCTTCATTTTACTCTTTCCTCTTGATATCTCCTATTATAATGCTTCATTTACCTATTATGAAACAATTAAAAAGATATAATACTGAAAATCAAAGTACAAAAACACCCACTAAGTTAGGCACAGCTTTCTCTTCTGACTTCTTGAAGATTCCATTGACAAGACTATGATGACTATCAGTTGAATAATCAAGGCTGGATAATGTACATCTTTTTTTTTTTCGATGATTTGAGAAATTATTTAGGAAGTATTAAAAGTTACTCATTTAAAACCAATATTTATCTTGTGATTTTTACTAAAAACAAACAAAAATAAAATAACAAATTTAAATTTTTTGTAAACTGACTTACTTTTTGATTAAGTCCTGTTCAAAGTGGTCTGTGATGTTCAATTCTTCAAATCGTCTATGAAAATAAAGAGATTTCTCGACTACAAAAGAAAACAGTTCCTCCCGGGAAAGGAAATGAACTTGCTTCAATTCATTAATATTTGGATCATCTTTAAATAAATTAACTGTAAAAATAAACAAACATATACATCAAAATTATTTTCTTATAAGTTATAACAAAAATAACTGTTTATAACATGTTTTTATTGCAACATTTCTTAAAACAGTATTTCAAGTATGCTGTCTGTTCAGAATTTCAGTCTTTCTTTCATCTTCCTAAATTAAACCCAGAATCATTTTGTACATAATTTCTTTGAGGAAATATAACAGACCAATGAATATTTATGAGTTCTGATAACAACTTTTGTCTTGAAAACCTTTTTCAAATTGGCTGATGGTAGCAGAACAGATATGATTTGAAGAAGAGTAATATCTTTGATGGTTCTTTGGTGGATTCAAATGGAAACATACTGAGTGGTATGCTGAAAGATACACTTTAGATACTATCATTTAAACAGGATATTTCTTCTTTATAAGCAGAAATAACAGTGGTTCTTTTGAATTTTGGAAGAATTTTTCTGAGGTGTTACATTCTGATAATGCAAGATTTAATGTTGAAAGAAGCATTTGTATTTTCTCAACATACCATTTTCTTGAATATATTTGGTCAGTTAAGTGCTATACATGATACACGCTTGGTTGATCATGTCTCAAAAGACATGACAGATTGGGAAGGATATTTTCCCACAGTAGGTTATCATTACTTTCTGCAGTAGACTGGTTGCCAACCAAGATCATAGAACCAAATATGTCCTGCTATTTAACCCATAGCTGGATGAAGAGTCAAATTCACACCTTTCCCAAGGATATTTGTGTGCAAGTGAATGCAACAAATTCAACTGGAATTCAAACTCGGCACTCCAATTTCTCATTCCAAGCTAATATCCACTACTACACAATACACATAACGCACACTGAATATGTTATGGAATTTAAAAGAATGGTATAACATTTTAGGCCATTGTATAATAAGATATAATCAAATATTATAAAATATAACCAAATTCAAAAATGTTAAAGATATTAAAATTACATCAAAATAATTTGGAGTATAAAATTTGTACAGAAGAAAAATTATGCTGTAGAGAAAAAGAAAGCCAGATAAATAAGTGAATTTGGTACTGAAATGACTGCATTGAAATTTGGCTGATCTAATGAATCTTGTATCTAAAGAGGATTTCTGGCATACTACCAGTTCATCTTCCCTAATTACAAGGTGGTTGAAATATCATCAGGAACAAAAGGAGTAGGTTATAAGAAAAGTAAAAGTAAAAAATTGACTTTCAAAACAAATAACTGACTCTTGGTATTGAACACATAGCATAAAGTTTATTTGCCAAGAATTACATTTATGATTTTATCCTCCCAAGTTCTGAAGTGGAATTTGTGCAGCAACAAAAAAAGTACACGACTTAATTAAGGATGGTTTCAAGTAGATCTCCATGAATTGATTTTGTCATTGGAGTTTACAGAAAAAACAATAAGATTGTAAAATCCACAAAACGCCATGTGATTAAATCACTGACAAGTTTGGGTATCAAGGTGTAACAGGCTGTAAAAAGTACAATCTTTCTCATGTGAGACATTCTGCTGCATGCATCAAAAGGCAGTTTGATCCTGACTGCCCCCACCACCCAAAAATATTAGAAGCAAAAGATAGTATCATTTGGACATCAGGACTAACATCAGACCAGAGACACTGTCTTCAAAATCCCTAACTTCATATTGAAATTCAATTGGCTGCATACTTTTTGCAATAGAAGGAGAATGCGATCATGAATGTTGAAGGAAATGGCATTACTAATGATAATATAAGAATTTATTAAGAAAATTGAGAACAATGTGTTTTAAAAATAAAAATATTTTATTTGAAATATCATTTTTAAATTGGACATTTAAAAGCTCTCTACACTTAAATATATATATATATATATATATATATATATATATATATGTATATATATATATATATGTGTGTGTGTGTGACACGATAACTATGCATATATTAAGGTGGATTTGTAAAATATGTATTTTATTATAATAGATTAAAATAGAAAATGGTTAAGAATAGAAAATAGATTAAAAACATGTTTAACAAAAGTGAAAAAGAAGAGGGAAAAATAAATAAACACTTTTTCTTTTATAAGGAAAATTGTGGAAGAGAAAAGGGTATCAGATTACTGTTAAATCCTACCAGTCTTCCGGTAAATATTTGTCTCAGTGATTGAATGTGATAAGAGATAAAGTTCAGGAAATAGATTTTTGAATGACCAGGTCAAAACTGTCTTTACTGTATCTTGACCACACATTAAGAAAAGATAATGGAATTTTTTCCTTTCTCCAGGCAATAAAAAACGGGTAAAGTGTAGGGCTATAAAAACATCCGGTGGAAGCTTTATTAAGATAAAAGGTTAAAAGAATCCTGGAAAATACTTGGAGGCTTAGTGCAGATGTCCCGTTTACACATCAAAGGAAGCAAAATTTAAATACCTTGAAATTTTGGACTTACAGTCGCCAATGCTTATCTTTTAGTTTTGTTTTAGCCTGGGGGTCTCTAGTCACTTCCGGATTGTTTTAAATAAATACAGGTAATATTTCCGAGCCGATCAGTCAGATCAGTTAAGTTAGTTGAGTGAGTAGAAACTCCGTTCGTCTTGAGTCGGTCAGTTTGGATTTGATCTCCATTAATTAGAATTAGAGCTGAACGTCACATTTGCCTGCCCCAACCGAAGGACTAACTCTAAACGAAATAAAGCATCGTTTCAACTCATCCAAGTTGTGGAAGTTCGTTCCTTATAGTTTAATCTTGTACCCCCAGCTTGAAGCTCCGACTTTTTCAACAAACTTCCGGCAAACATCACAGTGTGGAGAACAGCAGCCAGAGAAATTGTTCGGACCGTTCATTGGGGTATTACAAATATATATATATATATATATATATATATATATATATATATATTAAAAAAGGATTAATTCAAAGATGTTGAATGGCCATTTCGATATGAAGATCCCCACGGGGGACGACACATCAACTCAGCAACAGAAAAAACCTTTCAGAAACTGGAGAAAAATTAGTCTACTTTTCCTTTTTAAATAGATTGCAAAGAAATTAAAAAATAAATAATAAAATAAAATAAAAATAAAGGGAAAGAAAAAGAAAACGAAAAAGAAAAAGAAAAAGATAGAATAAAATCAAATAAATAAGAAAAGAAAAAAATTGACATCGTCTGGGTTCGCAAAAAAAGGGGAGAATGTAACTAAAAATTAACAGACAACCGTGTTAAATCGACGTAAGTTTAAGCAACACGGAAAAAAGGTGGTAAGAGAGATAAAAGAAGGAAGGGAGGGAAAAAGAAAGAAACTAAAGAAAAAAATTTTTTTAAATATTACAGAGGCTGGACAATTGAATTTGTCCAGCGTCTGTAATATTTAAAAAAAATTTTCAGATTTTTTAATATTTAAAAAGATTTTTCAGATTTTTCAGAGCATTATTTGCAGAGTCTGTTGAAAAACAACAGACTCTGCAAATAATGCTCTGAATAAGAAGTGGTAGTATTAGAAAAAGCCTTTTAATTTTATTTCTTCTCTACCAGAGCAATTACTGGACATTTCTTTGAAACTGAAGTCACTGATAAACTATACAGCATCTTTAATATATGAGTACATCACCAAAAGAATGGATTTCAATGAGGTCTTGTCAGAAAATGATGTGTGTAAAAAATATGATATGGGGAAGCATAATACTAAAGTATGCAAATCACAATAACTGGTTTATGTTCTTAACAGGGACACTCCTAACAATTTGGTGCAAGCCATAATGAATATTGAAATTGGTGATGTTTCAATGAAGGCCTTAATAGATACAGAGAGTTGTAAGTGTTTATTAATCATGAAGTTGCAAAACAGCTTGGACTATCCATGACAGTAGTACTTCAGTCAAACTGTTGGTTGAAAATAAGCAGTACCCCATTGTGAAACTATATTACATGATTTATGTAGCGATGTAATACTGGGTCAAGACTTTCTACATTTGTGTATATCCACCACTTTCAGCAGGCTTTTGCAACATTTATACGAGTGATAATCCATTATTGCCTGGTATGCTGCAGTGGATTAGGAGCCCAAGCAATGGGTCCTCACATTTTCGTAGAATGCTTTTCATGGTTTCCGCCATTTTTTCAGTGAGGCCATTGGCTTGTGAATAATGCGGAGATAATGTTGTGATTTTGAAGTCTGACTTTGTTTCAAATTTTTGGTATTCTGCTGTACTTTGAGAGCTGTTTTCCTTTTATATCTTTTTCTATAATATGTAATTTAGTGAATAGTAAATAAATTTTGCAAATTTCTGCATCAGGCATGTAGTCTTTCTTTATGTCATTTCAGTTTCTATCAGTTATAATGTCTTGCTTAGGCACTCAGTGATATCTATAAGAAATATCCTGAAGACTGACTGACTGAATGGGATTTTTAAACTACTTAGAGTTCTTTATTTAAACGTCCAGACTGATCCATTTGTGTTACCAGAGGGTGGGTTATTTACTCCACAACAGATGCTATCTTTTCTACCTCCACCATGAACAAGGAAAAAAATAAATTCTAAATTATGTATTTGAAAAAATTTCTCACTAGTTAACATTCATGAAAATTCTTAATTATCAGATAATTTGAAATAATTTTTTTTATACTTTCCTTATGTTATATATCGCCGTACGACGACAAACAACGAGAACACGCATATATAAAAATATAAGGTTATATTTTTATTCCTGACGACGAACCTGTGTGGAACAGAGAATGGAAGAGTGAGAGCGCACATAGAATGGGTCGACGGGAGTGTAGTCTTGCCTGTGGTGTCTCTCTGCTTCCACTGGCCGTTCTCTGCTGGCGAATCCGTGTGTCGAGGTCTTTTTATAGTCTTCTAGAACCGGGACTTTTCCTTCCGGTTTTGCCTCGCCCACGCAACGCCCACGTAATTCCAAGAGACACCTGTTCTGTTTGCCTCCGTAGTCATTTCCGCCGCTGTCGGAAATAAGGTCAAACAAGCCCGACTCATAACCCTGTGACATCCGCTCCAGGCCCCGACAGGATGTATTTCTCAAACACCTGTCTTGTCGTTCGCCGACCCCTTCACCGACGGGAAACACCATCGATTGCATCAACCTTCCTCGGGTGGGGCCAGATTGCTATATTACACTCCTCGCCCTCCCATTTTCCAAAATGTTCACCTAAGAACATTTTAAGCGCAACACCCTCACACACCCCCCATGCCACACAAGCCCGACAATTGTACAAAACATGTGCACGCCGAAACAAACAAAACAACAAAAAAAAAAAAAAATATAGGGGAGCCTACATCGGCAACCCAACAATGTTCGTGTCCATTGTGGAATTTTCATAATGTTCTCCCAGCTCGATGTTTCATTGTTCTTTTTTTTTTCTTCCTTTTCCCTTCTCCTTTTCTCCCTTTTTTTTCTTTTTCTCTTTTTTTTTTTCTTCTTACTTTTTAAGTTTCTGTAACTTTCAATGTTCGTTTCCTTTCTCGACTCTGTCCATACGCGTAGACGCCTCGATGCACGACCATATGATCATAGGCGGTAACCGCGCCCCAGTTTCTAAACTGACATCGAGTAAATGACCTTTGACCAACACCATGCGTGTTTCCGCTCGAGTTTATTGTTACACATGTAACTTCATTTAATTTAATTTAATTTCAAACATACTATGTTTGAACACAGAAAAATGGCCATTATCTGCAGTACATATCATTCATAGTCTGACCGAGAAATGTTCAATAGAAAACGAAGAAAATTACCCTGATTCCAACGTTAATCCGCATGCAATTTACTTGTGGAGGATTGGAGGTTTCATCTATCTTAATTTAGTCTAAAAAAATGGACCCATGACTCGTAATTCCTTAGTTTGTATCTTCCGCATGTTTTGCTATAAGGAAGGTGACCTAACTATTTCACTTAAACTATCGTTAATCCTCCCACTGCTTTCTTTCCCAATCCTATAGCATATCAGCCAATAAGTCTACAAGACTTTTCAGTTGTTCTTTCTTTTTCTTCCGATCAACTGTGGAATCTGCAGGTCTATCCGTGCTTTTTGCCCCAACAGACGTTTGCCTCATTCGGACATCTTCGCTGCTAGGTGATTCCCTAGAAAAACCCTGAGATCCAGACGTTTCACACTTTGAGCAATCATCCTCGGACGTGGATGAAACATTATTTATACCACCGATTCTATCATCATTATCAATAGTTGACATGTTTTTATTCGCCATTTTACGTCGCGTCATGATGCGACGCTCCATTAATGGAACATCAGACTCATCGTCTGATTCCACACGTTGGTGTCGATTTTTGTGCACTGGAAAGTCGGTCTGTTCCGCTCCGGATTCGTCATCCGAATCACTGGATTCTACTGGAGCAGCCAATACAATCTTTCGTAATGGCCTATCGGAAGTAGGGATTTTCCATTCATCAATGGACGCTGCCCGAAGATGCTCAGCATGCGTCTTAATGACTGAGCCGGTTAACTGATCTCTAATTCTATAAGAGACCGGGCCAGTCTTTTCAATGATCACATAATATGGCCGCCAGCGCACATCTAACTTCCCTTTCTTTTGGTGATTTTTATAGTACACCAAATCACCAACCTCAAAAGTTGTATTTTTCGTCTTACCACGCGACTTATCTATTGCGGCTCTCCTCGCTTTTCTTATATTATTCCTAACTAAAGTGAAGCTACGATGCATTTCCTGTTGTGCAATTTGGTGATGCTCATCACCATAATATATGCGACGAGGCCTCAGTATATTGTCCAAGGGCAAAATAACATCCCTGTTGTAGAGCAAGTAATACAGTGAAAACTTAGTGGTCTCGCTCACATGAAACCGGATAGCCGCCAACATTTGGTTAATGTAAACATCCCACAACTGTTCATTGTTGCCGATTTTTTTGCTAGAACATCATGCATTGTTCTGTGAAACCTCTCAACCTTACCGTTGCTCTGGGGGTGATAAAAAGAAGTTGTCACATGGTGTATATTTAGGTCTTCTAATGTCTTTTTCATTACCCTGTTGACATTTTCTGGCCCATTATCAGTTAAAAGCTGAAGTGGTGTCCCAAATCTGGGGAAGATTTCGTCAACTAAGAGATGCACCACTGTTTCTGCCTTCTTGTTAGGAACCGCAAATGCCTCCGGCCAACCACTGTACATATCTATGAATGTAACTATGTATTGGTTACCTGAATGGGTCTTTGGGTAGGGTCCTGAGACATCTAAAGCAACCTTTGCAAAAGGAAAAGGAGGGAAGTCACATTCCTGTATGTGGGGTTGCTGCCTCTTTAGGTTTCTTGTCTGACACGGGATACATTTACCTACGAAATCATTTATTTCTCTAAGTAAACAAGGCCAGAAATACTTTTGTTTTATTGAGTGGAATGTCTTATCCACCCCCATATGGCCACTGTCATCATGGTATTGAACTAGCACCCTTTTTCTAAGGTGAGATGGTACATACAGCCTGATGAGGGGTTCATCATCAGGCTGAGACAAATAGTACACCACCTCATCCATTACTATATATCTCTTCTGTTCTGCTTTGGTAGCCCTACCATTTTGTAATCTAATCTTCAGGTCTAAGATGTTTTTGTCTGATTCTTGCTCCCTGATTATGTCTATTCCTTTCAATGTGGGCCGTTCGGGTGCCTCTGATGAATTTCTGACATTTTTATGGGCTGCTAATTCTTCCGGCTCCATTAGGTTGGAGTTTATAACACTAACCAAGTAATTTCTATCATCTATATCTACTGGAGAAGCAATATGGTCTTCATTCACATCAACAGCGCGTGATAAGAGATCCGCGCAAACATTATCCTTACCCTTAAGATACTGTATGCTGCAATTGTAGCCAGACATGCTCAGAGCCCAAGTCTGTATTTTCTTATTTTGTATGGGCGAGTTAAGTAAGTGCTCCAGGGGCCTATGATCAGTGTATATTGTGAATGTTGCGCCATGCAGGTAGTGATTCAGTTTTTGAAGAGCATAGTGTATGGCATAAGCCTCTTTCTCTATAGTTGACCACCTCGTTTGTGTGTCACTTAATTTATGGGACAATAAATAAATTGGTTTTTCTACATCCTTCCTATTTTCCTTATCGTACACCACCTGGGATAGGCATGCGCCAATCGATTGATCGGATGCGTCAGTATATAACCTATACGCCTTATTTGGGTTGGGATAGGCTAGTGTTACCATCTCCGCGAGCTTCGTTTTTAGTGTATCGAAAGCAGTTTGGCAAGCATCGTCCCATTGGAATCGTGCATATTTCCTTGTCAAATTGACCAGCGGTTCGGCTATATCAGAGAAATTTCTAATAAAGCAGCGATAGTATGAGGTCATCCCAATAAAAGCTCTTACTTGCCTAACAGTGGTTGGAGTAGAAACTGACTTTATAGCCTTGACTTTATTGAAGTCTGGTTGTATTCCTTCTTCACTTATCTTGAACCCCAGGTATTGGGTCTCTTTCTTAAAGAACTCACACTTAGCTGGCTTCAGTTTAAGGTTGTGCTTACGTAGACTACTCAAGACTGTGTCTATATGTCTTAAATGATCTTCCACCGTATTTGAAAATATCAGAATATCATCTAAATATGCCAGAGCAAAATCTTCCTGTCCCTGTAAAACAACTGACATTAATTCCTGGAAGATGCCGGGTGCGTTTGCAAGTCCAAATGGCATAACATTAAAATGAAACAGACCCTTGTGGCAGGTGAATGCACTTTTTTCTTTGTCATCATCATGAAGCTTAACTTGCCAGTACCCTGATTTTAAATCAAGCTTCGAAAAGTACCTTGCCGAACCAAGTGATGCCAGTATATCATCGATGACAGGAAGAGGTCGAGCATATTTCTTTGTAATCTTATTAAGTGCTCTAAAGTCTACACAAAATCTCTTACCACCGTCTTTCTTCTCTACTAAAACTACTGGAAAACCCCACGGGCTATTGGATCTCTCAATTACACCTGCCTGCATCATTTCATCAATTGCTGAATCCATTGTCTTTCTTTGTTTGAGGGGTGTGCGATATGGGCGTTTTCTTATGGGCTCATGCGTTCCAGTATCGATACGCATCTCCACAGTATCGGTTCTGCCCAGGTTTTTGTCGTCACTAACGAACATGTCCCTATTTCTTTTTAGCAATTTGTTAATTTCAGGCTTGAATTCCTCCGGTACATGTACCTGTTCCAAATCTACATCAGGACTTTTATTATTTTGTTTATCGGGCATAGTAATTTCAGTAATATCACCTGCACTTTCCAATTTAGCCAGCGGACACCCTCGTCTCAAAGTGATTGTCTGGTTAGTGTTATTCATTATCAGCAACTGAAACTTACGAGACTTTGGCATTTTTACAACTGCGTTGGCTACTGATATACCACATAAGTTGCTAACATATCCACTACTCAGCTGTTCGATTTCATATTCTTTGCCACGTCCATTTCTCAGCCTGGTTAATCCCAGACAAGCATGCAGGTGTTGAGGTCTTAATGTTACTTTTTGAGCTAACCTAACAATAGAGGAAATATGAACATCCTCCTCCAATGCCACGTATTCTTCACCAATCTTCAATGCCCCCAAATCGAAATACATTCTCACCCCGTTCTGCATCAGCCAATCTCGGCCAAGTATAACATTTCTATTGAGATTTTTCACGACTAAAAAATCATGGGGTATGGACTTACTTCCTATCTGGACCTGTAGACGACAAAGGCCTTCAACGTATAACGGGGATCCATTCGCAGTTCGAAGTTTAATGTCCCTCTTTTGCAGTTCAAGTCCCAGTCGCAATTTTTTAAATACCCTACAGCCTATAACCGATACCTCTGCTCCCGTATCTACCAATGCCCTATAAGGTCTACGTTCTATTCTAATAAAGATGGAATTTGGCGCGCCCATATTACCAACTATGTGCGTTGGTACCGTCTTGTTCCGTTCGTTGGGTATCGCACGAACGGACCTCTGCCGTTTCCCGGGGCGCGTCTACAAAATTTCGCTATGTGGCCTTCTTTCCCACAATTCCAACACCTAACAACGCTCCCGTTCCTCTCCGTCTCGCGAGTTTTGTATTCAGTTCCCCTATTACCAACTTTTCTATTGTTCTTATTCCTATTATTATTATTATTATTATTAGATTCAGCGGGGCTTACGGCTTCTATCGGTACCCGTCTCCGAGAGTGGCAAATTTCCATAGGCTCCTCTTCGTATTCAGAGTTTGCATCGAGTCGAATTTTCCATCTCAACTCAGATAACGCTTTCTGATAGGCAGCCTCTAGTGTTTGTGGCTCATCCTTCATAACTGCCATCTTTATTTCCCGATCCCTTAGACCTTTTATGAAAAATCCTAGAACCTGTTTTATCACAACTTCATTCCTCCTGTCAACCCCAACATATGCGCTCTCCGCTAGGCGTACTACTCTCTGCATGTAGTCCTGCACCCCCTCTGTTCTACCCTGCTTAATGTTCACTAATTCGACTAACCGTGCGTCGGGGTCTAAAACCAATCCGTAGTATTCCTTTAAAGAAGTTTTGAACTCCTTCCATGTGAGTTGTGGGTTATTAGAGATTAGTCTATATACATAGTGTCCAACAGCTCCCCTTGTTGTGAGAAGAGCTGCCTGACACTTGTCTTCTTCTGCCACGCGCACAACTTTAAAATACCTCTCCATATCCTCCAACCAAGCACTATAACCACCATCTTCTTTGCACGCTAATGGCTGTATATTCTTCAAAAAAGATTCTCCCCTTAAAGTGTTCGACACCGAACAAGCCACATTTCTCAATTCCAGGGTCAGACCTTGAACAAAATCGGCAAAAGTATGCTGTTCCATTTTTTTTTTTTTTTTTTAATTAGACTTATTATAAACTTATTATGAACAAGAGCAGAACACACACAACATCGAATCAAAAGTCACCTACCTTTCGTTGATGTCGTCTATGGTCGTCCGGTTGCTTTCTATTTTCGTCTTCTTTTTTCTTTTTCTTCCTCTATCTGGTGGTTTTAATTCCGTAGAATTTCAAATTGTCGCCGTGGTAACCAAGTTCGCATCTATCTGTTTTGTTGTTGTTGTTGTCTTAAAACAGCAAGTCACTAGGCACCAATTTGTGTATGTTATATATCGCCGTACGACGACAAACAACGAGAACACGCATATATAAAAATATAAGGTTATATTTTTATTCCTGACGACGAACCTGTGTGGAACAGAGAATGGAAGAGTGAGAGCGCACATAGAATGGGTCGACGGGAGTGTAGTCTTGCCTGTGGTGTCTCTCTGCTTCCACTGGCCGTTCTCTGCTGGCGAATCCGTGTGTCGAGGTCTTTTTATAGTCTTCTAGAACCGGGACTTTTCCTTCCGGTTTTGCCTCGCCCACGCAACGCCCACGTAATTCCAAGAGACACCTGTTCTGTTTGCCTCCGTAGTCATTTCCGCCGCTGTCGGAAATAAGGTCAAACGAGCCCGACTCATAACCCTGCGACATCCACTCCAGGCCCCGACAGGATGTATTTCTCAAACACCTGTCTTGTCGTTCGCCGACCCCTTCACCGACGGGAAACACCATCGATTGCATCAACCTTCCTCGGGTGGGGCCAGATTGCTATATTACACTTAGTTACTTTCAAAATATATCAATATTTTATGCAAAAGATGCTTGTACCAAATTACTTTCATGAAATCATATTTATATTTAACACAAAACTTGAAGCAAGAGACTTAAATCATTTAAATACAAAAAAAAAAAAGAAAATGCCTGACTGCAAAGGTCGACTCATAGCTTCCTCTCCATATTCTAAGTAGAATTGTAACTTATTTAAGTCAATTATCATTTTTTAACTTTTCACCTAGTTTAATAGGTTAAAGTATGAGTGTCCACAAGTCACATTTGTTTTCATTCTTTATTCTTAGGTACTGTTACAAAGAGCTATCTGTAAGCTGGTGCTCATGTACTTAAAATATAACAGTTGCTGAGCAGATTTTTGTGTTTGTATGAATAAAACACAATGATTGGTAGAAAAAGAAACCACAAAAGACAGCTTATAGACTTGACTGAAAAAGAAAAAGAGACTTAAATTTTGGCACCCAATGCAGTTTGCCAACTTGGTGGTATCTCTGAGGAGAAGAATTAGTCTAATAATTCTAAAGTCATTTACATTGAGAAATTTTTAGACAACTGAATTCATTCTTTTTTGTTATTGCCACATTTTGGCCAACCCATTCAATTGTCATCACTTACATACCACATCATCCTTCATGGATCTCCAGAACATCAAAGCCAGGGGGAGCAATGATTTTTTTTCTTTGAGGCCTGCATTATTTTTAACCCTTAAGTGTTAAGTGGGCCATATCACAATAACAACTCAAGTTTCCCATCAACAATATAAACAACAATCCTATTTTGTATGTTATTTGTACATTTACTTATAAGATATATTTTGTGAACAGACTGCACAAATGTACAAAAAATTAGTTTAATACATTTATAGTAAAGAAATAACATCCTATGTATACACAGGCACCTAGATCTCTACATCATGTTACACTGTGCCAATGACTGAGCATTGACAAAGTGTGGGACATGGTTATCCAGCTGCCCTTCTGGCTGTACATAATGCAATATGCTGATTTTGTAGGAAGTGAGTTTCTGGAGGACAGAAGTTTGCTATTGAATATGGTTTGCATTTTCACTGCCTTTCTTCCTGCTTTAAAAAGATTACTATTTTGTGTAACATGTAACCAAATAATATCAAAATCTATTAATGAACATTTAAAAAAGAATGTTTGTTGTGCTCTTGCAGTCTGCATAAAATCATCAGACAGGTCCTACATGAAGCCTGCAGGCAGTAGTTTGCTCATCCTTGCTCTAAGCAATGTTTAAGCATTTACCATCTTTCCTTGTCTCTATGCCATCCATTCACAAAAATTTATTTGGCAAATTACTCACTGTTTCCCCTCTTTCCATCCTTCCTCTAGTATGTCCTGTGGGTGTTAAATTTTCTAAGCTGTCCTTCCTCATAATGCATCCCAGAAATTTCAAGTCTTTCTGATTTTAAGTATGAGTAGCTTTTAGGTACCACCAAAATTGATACTTTTTCTTACAATGAAAGTAAATATTGACACTCTTGTGTTACAATATTTTCCAAAAACCAGAAATTATCCAATTCAAACAAAGAGGACTTATTCATTAATGAATGACTATTTTACTGAATTTATTTGGGAAAAAATATTTTGGGGGAATGTTACACACACCACCTTTTTGATATCATGTGCATACTTTTTAGTTTGAAGGTTTTCATCCAATTTTCTAGTTTGATAAAAAGAAATGCCTGCAAATATTTCAGTAAAAAATTATGCAATATTGAGTGTAAATATACAGAAAATTCAGCCAACGTCTTGCCAAAAACAATTCAAAAAATTCAAAAATTTCTTTTTGAGAATTGGTGCTTGTATAGTTTAATGAAACATTTTCTTTCAGGTTCTACAAAAAATCTATACTTATATTTTTTTTCAATTTCTTGTAATTTTCAGTGTAATTTTGAAATTGACTCCATTGCTGTTCATCACAAATGTTTCTTTTATTAAATAAAGAAATTTTTGAAGATAAGAAATTTAAGTTACATGAGCACTCATCAAGCTTTCAGAGATAAGCAGGAGCTTTAATGGGCCCTTAAGCTTTAAATTTGAAAATCTGACTGTGGTAAAACAGTGTTTTTGTCCAATAAAAATATTTTCCTCCAAATGGACAACTCTGTGAGGAACATGTTTGAAGCCTGTCTGGTATATAAGGAAGACCTTGTAATTACCAATCAGAGTCAGAAACAAGCTGAATAGCAGGTAATGCTCAATATGAATATAAATTTTTTTTTAAAAATTGGTTAAAGTGTCTTGTTTTTCAAAGAGGTCCTCTATGCCAGTTGGTTAGTTCTTTGGCCAATCAGTGGCAGCCCGAGACAATAAAATCCCAAGACAAGAGTGAAAAGAGGATGTCATCTTGGCAACATTATCCAGACTGTTGAAGTATAGTGAGGATTTGTGACTGAAGTTTTTTTTTCCTACTACAAGCTATTTCCACAGATTTTGATTTTTCTATAAGAATGACAGAGAAAGCATGTGATATCCAATTGATCCCTGAATTTAGTGGTATTGACATCAATTTACCAATCATAGAGTGGATTGAGAATATCGAGTTGGTATGTCAACTGACATGAAGAAGATCAAGTGTGTCTTGCTTTTACAATCGCGAAATGAGGTTCTCAGCACATACCCAGCAACTAAGTAAGGAGCAGAGATCAGATGAGAGCAAGCTTTAGTGACTGTAACAGATTCTTTCAATGCATTTGGTGTTCATCATGAGGTAACGTCATCCAGGGGAAACTTGATAGATTTTTAGACAAAGACATGTTTTAACTTGGTTGGCAAACAGCTGCCTGAGTGATGGAGAGTGCATTCATGTCTGGGCTCCCACAGGATGTCAGCAGCTTCTTAGAACATCATCCAGAACAGAGAGTGACTTTGGAACAACTTCTAACCGAGGGTGCATATCACATTGTGAAGTGTGTTGTTTTCAGTGGAACAAGTTTAGACATATTTAGTGTGAGTGCCAGGGAAACAGTTCAGAGAAATATGTCAATGCTAGTCTCCTTTAAGTAAAGAATGGTACACAACCCATCATCAAAGTGTTTGTAGATGAACAGAAATGCATGGCCCTGGTAAATTCTGGATGCTTGCAGACACTAGTGAGCAGATCTTTAATAACAGTAATCACTGCTGCAGCCTGATATTGAACTCACAACCCTTTGGGCCAAGTCACTGGAACTAACCAACATCTATATCCACTGGGCTATGTGTCCTTAAGGATATAGTGGTGAACAAGTAACTTAGAGAGTTCAGTTAGAGGGAGATAATTCATGACTACCAAAATAGGCTTTGCACAAGGAATGAGAATGATATAACCCAGTGATCATAAAGAGTTTAGGTTTGAAATTCCTAGCACCTGAAGAAGGCTGGAGCATACAACGACTGAAATGACATACAAATGGCAATGAGGACAATAATCTGAATAATGTAAATAGCATAAATACTACCTCATCTCAGAAATATAGGCAGTCACAAAGTCAGTCGTCAAGAATTGTGAAGCTTGTCAATCAAGTGAACACCAGTACATTGAGAGAAAGGAAATTCAAACTCTGCTCTCTGATTTCTCATTCCAAGCCAATATGCATTTATTTTGTTCTCTATGTTTACATCCAGCCAACATACAGAATGAATAGTCAGTCAGTTAAATGCCATATGTGCTACACGCTTTGGGCGATCATGTCTTGAAAGAGACATGACTGACTGGGCAGAAAATTATCCCTCAATAATTGCTTTCTGTGATAGACTGGTTGCCAGCCAAGGCTATAGAACCCAATCTGTCCTATTATTTAACCCATAATTGGAGGGAAGAGGCGGATTATTACCTTTCCCAAGAGTATTTGTGCGTAAGGGAATGCATCAAATTAACTGGAATTCAAATAAAATAAAAAGTTGTTTTTTGCAGAGGCACTGAGCATCACACCTGCTTCCCAAAGCAAATCCCTGCAATGAAAGTGACATTGGCCAATCACAAAATTCCTGCTGGAAAAGGTGTCACTAAGGACTACCAGATCCACATAAAAGCAGGCTTCTCACAATGAACAGAGGCAGCTATAAGCAGTTGTGGGCAGTGACAGGCAAGTTGCGAGCCATCAGGTCACCTTCTGACCCACAGAGTCCATGACCACTCCTCTCAACATGATGGCTACTTCAACAAACCACAGCCATTTACTTCAGCATACCCAACTTGTTATAGGCATTCCCTTTGCAGTTGTCACTGCAATCATTTCATAGACCAGGCCTACCAACTATGCAAATCCCTCATCACCTTGACAACCTATGAGCCCTACCATAAATCGACCCACCATCTACCATGACACTGATCAACCAACATGTGTGACAACCATATCCTGTGACCTCAATCAATCTAATAAAAAATCAGTTAACCCCCTGCGCTACCCATACAACCCATCACCATTCTGATGAGCAGCAACAGAAATTAACATTTCAAAAGATATATATGCATGTAAATAAAAGTATGTAGTTTTAAAATGCTAATCTTCATTATTCCTTCCCTCTCGCAATCAAATGCTTAATATAACATTAATAAAATTCCATATACCCTGTTCATAATCAGTATAAAATTATTCATTATAAAATAAAAACATAGAATGAGAAATTATATTCTGAAACTATTGGTTATATAATGTTAAAGAAAATTTTGTTTTAAATTAACAAATTCTTGATTATTGCGCTGCTGATCTTCCATACTTTATGTTCTATTTACTTTTTTCGGACAGTGGATAGTATGACTATATAATTCTACTCGTCACATGTTCAGTCAGTTAAGTGCCATACGTGAGAAAAACACTTGGGCCATCATGTCCCAAAAGAGACATGATGACTGACTGGGCAGAAGATTATCCTGTAAGGTTGCCAATACTTTCTGCGGTAAACTGGTTGCTAGGTAAGGTTATAGAACTCAAGCTGTCCAGTTATTTAACCCATAACTGGAGGGAATATTAATACCTTTCCTAAGGGCATTTGCGCATATGAAACGAATTTAATTAGAATTCGAACTCTAATCCCCGATTTCTCGTTCCGAGCCGATATCTACTGCATCACAAAAACGTTATTTTTATTCTGCTGAAGTAAAAAAATAAACATTACTGAGTACTCTTAGAAATCCAGTTAATTAAAATAAATTTATTACGACTTCGAAACACATCTGTAGGACAAATATCGGATTTTAATTAACTTTTTTATCGCCATATAAAAAAAAAATAAACAGAAATTAATAAATGAAGGACGAAGGTACTTTGTTTAAAAATGCCACAAACAAATAAAAGATTTTTTTCTCATGCGGATTATATTTACAAACAGGACCGAAATTTCAAAGGACGCATTTAAAATGTATTTTTCTGATTTCTCTTGGGTGGAGGCGGGGACCATGGCGGTACCTAGATGTTTTCTAGCGCCTATATTTTTTTTAAATTTCTTTATTACTCATTATGTTCAGTCCATAGCATTCTCTTACACTGAGAATCTTACTAAAATTGTCCAACATTCAGTTCCTTTCACTTATAGAAGGAGAGATCTGCTGATCTGGCACAGCAATTCAACACCTCTTTTTTTTTTTTTTACTTTGTTTCGAACGAAATAGTCTTTTTGCCGTCAAGCAAAAAAATGTAATGAAAGCTATCTTTTTTTCCACTAGTGCAAAAAAAAGTTAAACATTCATTAAACAGCAACATATGATTTGTAAGATAACATGAATATCAAAAATCAAAACTTCCATAATTTTTAAAAATATTTGAAAATTACTTTGAAAGTGGAGAAAACTTCAATATTTTTTTGTACGTTTTTTTTTATGATGACGTTCATTACTACAACAAAATATTTGAAAATCTCACAATAATCGCTATTTATTTTACTCTCACACAATATTTCTTTTTCAACTTGTAGGAGTTGAAAAAAAAAACAGGTGTTTTTTCTTTTTTCAATTATAATTTATAAATTATAAACATTCAGTATTGCAATTATTTTCATACTTTTGTTGGCAAGATTTTTTTTTTTTTTTGTAATTTATTTTGATTTTTCAACTTACTCAAATATTCTTTCCTCTCGTATTTCTCACGTCCTCCATATAATAAATACGTAAGTTCTTCTTTTTTGAAAGTTGCTCTATTTCTTTCTTCGACTAAATCCAGATGCACTTTGTTGTTGATGACTGAATTCGAATCGTACATATTGCTCTTTAGTATTGAAATTAAATGACCGGCAAGTGAACGACATGAACTTTGGAGTAGGCGGTGGTGGAAGGGACAGTTGATTGGGAGAAATATTCCTCTCTAAATAATTTGTGAATAAACAAATCTGCCTTAAAAAAAAAAACAATAATTTAGCTATTTGTGATTATGAAACTAGTACACAATTACATAATTTTTTTTTAATTAAGACAACGCGGTTACTTTTTTTTTTTAAGCAACTTTACTCAACTCAACTTTTTCGAATAAGTAGGGAATATTTAAAAGTAACAGAATGCTTTATTAGTTAGTAAACATTCAAATGAAACTGTTCTGATTTGATACTCGGAAATCTGGTTAGATAGGTTATGGTTAGAGACGTTAATTAGGACACGTAAAATTTCAATTAGAGGGTGATGGTGCTCTCAAAACAAAGTTGGTATAGGCTGCATGAAAGACTAACTATATAGTTTTCTTTTTTTTCTTTTTCTTTAAATTGTATCTCACCAGAAATAAATAGGCCATACATGTGTGTACGACTATAACTATAGAGTGGCCGCCCTTGACATCAAATACGCATGCGTTCTTTTCTTAATTTTGCCGGATCGGCTCTATCCACGCAGGAATCAGGTCACGTTTCTTCGCGTGAATACTCTTTCTTTAGTACAATTTGTATTTTACTATCTTCACTTTTAAAAATACACTGAAAAAGTCTTGCTTAATTGTACAAAAATGGCACCAGTACCAGACGTCACAATGAACGAGGAACAGAGGATCGGAGTAAAAGCTGTTCTCCTCGGACCACCAGGATCAGGAAAAGGAACTCAGGTAATTCAAACAAAAATCAAATTACTGTTTTTTTTAAAACTTTGTTTTTTGTTTTTCTGCGTTAAGGGAACCACTTAAAGTAATTTGGTTGTTTGTGTACTGTGTAATATACCGATGAAATTTATTTATTTTAGAATCTGGGCCAAGTCAGAAACTAAGCGGTATTTTTTTTCTTGAGTGTACATGTGGTTTATTGCTGTGGCATTTACTAAAAATCTGATATGAAAATGCACACGTGGTTAGCAGTTTTAATTTCTGGTAACCTGTAATTTCTTCATAAACCTCGACTTTAAAAAAAAAATATATATTCTTGGACTTTTTACTTTTACCTCTCTACTTCCACCACTTATCGAAAATATTTAGAATTTACCCGTAGGGAGAGTGAAAGAACTATTATGAAATTTTATTTATTATTAAATTATTTAGTGTTTATCAGTTGCTTTCAACTTTGTTTATAAAATGAAATAGGGGAGTCAAATTTGAGCTATTTTATTCTCTTCAAAGTCTACTTCATTCCCGGAAACCTTTTCCATAAAAAGCCTTTAAAGATTTTTTTCCCCAATAGTCGAAATGTCAATTGAACAACCAACAATTTAAGAATTAACTTAAAATGATTTTAACCGTCGTGTGTTTTGGAATGAAAAAAAAATCATAGTGGAAGACAAAGTTGACTTAATTGTATTGAATAATTGCGATTGATGAGGAAGACAAAATTCGTTATTTAACAGTAAAATGAAAAATATTAAGCAATGAAAAACTTTTGCTTTTGTAACTCTGTTTTTATTTTATCTCAAGGAAAGATTTTAAAATACAAACAAGATTCGTAATTTTTTTATATCAAATTACCGGTGCACAAATAATATTGCGTGGCATTCAGTCAAGGACATATCGTGGATGAAATAGTCTTCGAGTAAACAGAATATATCGAACGATTGATTCAAAGTCATTAATGCCACTAGCAAATAAGTGTACGGGATTTGCATACCGCCGCACCGAACTTTGTAATAAAAGGACAAGGTCATTTGGTTCTTGCATTTCTTATTAGGTTTGATGCAAAAATCCCGTGTTCCATCATTTATTCAATATCGGAAACAGTTACACATACACCAAATAAGCTTTTCTCCACAACCAATTTTTGAAAAAATATTTGTTTTGGTTTTCTTTTAATTCATGGTTGGTGGACAATTCATCGGAAAGTTAACTCTGTACACAGTAAAATATGCAGCAGGTATTTTTAAAAAACTGTATTGGCAGTAATGATGTGTCAAGTTTAGAAAAAAAGTCATAACTTTACACGCTGAAAGAAAAACCTTAACTAAAGCGTATGGATGGAGGAGGCACTTGCCAAGGAAGATGCAACAAAAAATGTGAATTTGCAAAAAAAATTAGGTGAATCAGTGCGTTAACAAAATAACGTAATGATTCACCTAAGCTCCTCATATCGATGCCGTTGCTTATATTTCCCATTTTTGTCATTTCCTATTTAATTTCACCACGGGGTTAGTATTTTCATATTAGTTATTGCTGCTAATTACCGTCGCCAGTGCAAGGGAGTTAATCTAATACGGTAAAAAAAAAAAAATGGCAGCTAAAAAAATCTACAAATACGCGTGTAAAATCTTTGACTAGGTTAACTTTTCTTTTTTTTTTTTTTTTTTTTTTTTCATCTTTTGTGTTGTATATAGCATATTTCCTCACACTTTTTAATGACAATGCTGTAAATTTTGGTTTTTAGGTCCCGAAGGCTTTTAGTTTTATTCCCTTCAAAATTTTTCCAAAATATCCTTTTCTTTCCGTGCTGAACTCCAATCAACAAATATAGATATTTTAGAAACCTACCTTTTTTGATATTAACGACCAGAAAAAAAAGTCGAACTTCTTATCGCTCTTTTTTTTTTTTTCACCCACTACTATCTCAATCAGAAGACATTCGCTGCAGAAGATAATTTCGGACTATTTACCTCCTTTACTGTAAATTACTACGCTTTTTTTGCTTTTTTTGTTTTTTTGTACATAATTTCAAAAGAAAGTTGCGTGTGCTTGACTTTAGGAGGAAGTTGACCTTCAAATGTATTGCATGTATTTGCGTTTTTTTTTTTGTACTTAATTTCAGAAGAAAGTTGACTTTCAAATATGAAAATAAGTGATAAAAAAAGTGTAGTTGTATTTAACCTTCAAATATATGAAAATACTTATCAACAAAAAAAAAAAACAATAAGTAGTACACTGTACTAATTGTTTTTTTACTAAGTACAGCAAAGCATTTTTTTATACTTAACACTGAAAAAAAAAACAATAATACGTCAATTGCAAAAGGAAGTTAAAAAATGACATTGACAATTAAAAAAAAATGCAGTAGTTTTCAGAAAGTTGCGTGTATTCGCATGTTTTTTTTTTGTTTTTTGTACTTAATTTCAGAAGAAAGTTAACTTTCAAATATATGAAAATAAGTGATAAGTGTAGTTTTACTTAACCTTAAAGTTTACTTAAAAATTTTCATTTTGAGAGTTAACTTTTGTCGGAAAAAATTAAGTAAAACTACTACAATTATCATTTATTTTCATATCATTGAAAGTTAACTTTATTCTCAAATTAAGTACACGCAACTTTCTTAAATTAATTACTAACAACAAAAAAAGGGGGAAAAACGCAACATTCTGCTAAAACTGAGAACAAAAAAAAAAATTACTTAGTAATTTCTTCATAGACTTTTCCTTAAAGGAAATATATAGGCCGAAATTAGCTTCCTACACCTAAAGTGATTCTGCAGCTAATGTCTTCTTATTGAGATGGTTGTAGGTGACAAAAAGAGCAATAAGAGGTTCCTTTTTGTTTCTTTTTGTGTGTGTTTTTTTTTTTTTTTTGTTGTTAACATCAAAAAAAGGTAGGTTTCTTCAATATCTAATTGTTGATTGGAGCTCAGCATATAAATTTGCACGGAAATAGGATATTTTGGAAAAATCTGAAGGGATAAAAGCCTTCAGGACCTAAAACCAAAATTTACCAATGCTTCATCTAGAAAAATTTAAGTACTTTTTCACTGGGGGGAAAAAAACAAAAAAAAAAAACAGCATGGCATAAGGAAAAACTCAAGTTGAAACTTTAAGAAATGTTTTGTCAAAATGTCTTAAGACTTAGAGAAAAGGCCGAAGTAATATTTTAATTTATTAATAGAGAAATTCGTCCACAAAAAATAAATTAGCTAAAAGCAGGACTCTTTAGAGAATATGAATATTATAATTCTATCTTCAATTCTTAATTTTATTTCCTGAAAATCTGCTCTGAATTGTAAAATAAAAAATTAATCGAATTAATTCGATAAATGTTTAATTGCAATTTTTTTTTTTTTTTTTTTTTTTTTTTTTTTTTTTTTTTTTTGTCATTGATATAATCTTTTTGAATTTCCTACTTAAAAAAAAAAAATTTGCTTTTAGCTTAGCCTTCTGTTGATATTTCTGCTTTATTTTATTTTTTTCTAAGTCCTTACATCACTAACAAGCATATATTCTAACCTTTTAACTTCATTTATAAGCCCTTTGCAATTTTATTGAAGCATAGCTATAATAGCTTGCTGATATGTAATGGATATAAATAGCCACTTGTTGATGTCTTACTGTTTCTGAAGAAGAATATAACAAAAAATGGCATCATTTGGAATATACTTATGTAGCTGCTATAAATTGAGTTTTTTTTATTGTTTTTTAAATAATTTTTTGTAATTTGAGTAATACTTTTTGTTTTTTGTCTTTTTGTTTTATATATATATATATATATATATATATATATATGCCTGCTTGAATAATTGAAAAATCTTGCTTGGAAAATATGCATCTTCCGGCAAGATTCGAGCCTGCATTTCTTAGGGGACACCATCAATTGATCTGATGTATCTTGACTGCTCGACCACAAAAGACTTACAGCCAAACAAAGCCCAAAATAATGCTTTTAAACACATTTTCTGATTATTTCTTTTCTTTTTATTATGATATTCATATCTGTTCTGCTTTCGCATCTTAATGTAAACAAAGACAATTTATTTGCAAAATCTGTTGCGAAATGGATTGGATCTGACTTTTTAGATTTACACATTATTTTTAATGGATACTTGCAATTGAGTAGATACTGTTTTTTATAATTAAGCATGTATATTTATACCTACTGGTCTGAATAATAGACAAATCTTGCTAGGCTCGAATCCTGCCAGAAAACTTTCCAAGCAAGATTTCTCGATTATTCATTTATTGGTAGATATAAATAAATGTACTGTTTGATTGTAGAAGGGATATCTGCTCAAATGCAAGTATCCATTGGAAATGTTTGAATTATGAAATGTCAGAGTTGATCCATTTTGTAACATATTTTGTAAATAATTAATATTTAATGGTTTGAACAATATTCAAGTCAATAGCTTTTATCAGTATTATAAAGCCTGTTTAACTTCATGCGTAAGAAGGTCTGTCTGGGAAGTATCCAACCTTTTAACATTGTGATTTTTTTTTTTTTAAGCACAGCTTAGATGTAGCACAAAGCCAAAAGTATGAGGCACCCAGTGAAGATAGAGCTCACTACTCAGTCGCAATTCTTCTAGTGAAACAAGTTAACTAACCATTACACCATGTCAAAGTGCATGATGTAATATTAAAGAACAGTACCCTGCTTACCCGAGACCTTTAAAAGCATTTTTAACGCAGTCTCATACATTTATCATGGCATCACCATTTGTTTCATTGTTTGTCTTAATTTTATCAATGGCAATTTTAGCTTTAGTAATGGTTATAGAGAGTCTGATATGATTCATATGTGGAGGCTAACAGACTTGGGTCATGTGACATTAGCCCCTCTCCACTAGCCTTATTTGATATGTAATGAATTTATGTAGTCATTGTGAATGTCATGGTCATGCAGTACACAATCCTAATTGATATTGACTTATTTCTGACTGAATAACTCTATAGAGCTTCTGTTCATGCATGTGTTATAAGGTCTCTTCTAGTGACATCAAAGATGCAAGACTGATTCTTAAGATATCCAGAATGGCAGGCTGTATTCTGGGCAGATCTCACATTTTGTTTATCATTAACTCCTTGTTACATTGGCTTGATTAAAATGATTTGGATATCTTTATTAAGGGATAAAGGTTTGGGAATTCATTACATTAAAAGCTTAGAAAACCAAATTGTCTTCCCAATTTTTTATTGGGAGCTCTTATGATTTTCTTAGGCAAAAAGTACTTTCCTTTGTTTATAAGAATTTAAAAATGTACTTTTATTGACTAAGGTAAAACAATTTTTAGGGAAAGGTAGGCGTTCAACAAAGTACACCACAAAGAATTGATAGAAATGCTCAACAATCTCGACATATAGACATTAGAGTAATCAAAAATTCCCTACTAGCAGCAAACCGCCTGCATACAGACAGGAAACAAATTCAGCAAATATACAAAGATAGAAAGAGGCGTAAGACAAGGATTTGTCATCAGCAGCCACAATCTGAACAACATAAGATATTAAGATGATACAGTGCTGATAACAGACATGAAAAGGAAACAAGACCTGCTGAAGAAAGTGGAAAGAAAGGACTACAAATAAACAAGAAAACCAAATGCATGGTCATCAGCAAAAAGAGGAGCCCAGAATGCGAAATACAGGTGAGGGATACTAAAATCAGGCAGGTGAAAAAAAAAAAAAAAAAAAATTAAATACCTAGGAAGTGTTTTAACAGAAGACTGGAAGTGCAACTTGGGTCCGACAGTGAATTGGCATAGCAAAGGGCATATTCCAGAAGCTGAGTAGAGTATTGAGAGACAGGAAAATTTCACTAGAAGCAAAGAAGAGTGCTGGATTGCTATGTGATGTCAGTTCTTCAATATGGCAGTGAATGCTGGACAACCTCATTGAAGATGAAAGAAAAACTTGAAGCAACAGAAATGTGGTCCTACAGAAGGATGCTGCAGATGTCATGTATCAAACGTGAGCAATGATGAGGTTTTCGAAAGGATAGAAACGAAAAGGAAATTAATACTGAGCATCAGGAAAAGATAGCTAGTTCCTGGGACATGTAATGAGGAAGGAGGGCTTTGAGAATCTGATACTAACAGGTCAGAGGAAAGAGAGACAAGGGAAATCAGCATGTATAAAACTTGGCGAGCCTGAGCAGAGTAGATGGCAGAGCAGGATTTGGGTGGGGGTAACAGGAGAAAGCCTGTTAAGTGCCATCAGGGATAGGGAGACATGGAAAGCCATGATCACCTACATCCTGAAAGGACATGATACATAGAAGAATAGACTTGGTTACCAATTCAATGTAGGACACAATGATGGTGATTCTGTTTTAATCCAGTTGTGCATGCAAGTATCAGTTTGTTTTAAAGAGCTAAAAAGGTCATACTCATGTCTGAGTCATTATACCTATTTTTAAGATAGTCATTATTTCTTCTTAGTATTCTTTGATAAAGCAGCTATGCAGCTTTAAAATAATCTTAGTATTAAAAGAAATAGAAAAGAAGCAAGCAAGAAATTTGCCTTGGAAACTTATAATCGAGGCTTTTTTGAATGATAGCCATAGTATTTTATTTTGAAAATTAAAAAAAAGAATTGAATAGGCACTAAAAATAGAATGAAATATCATTGTACATATTTTCCCAAAATGGCAATATTTATGCCTATCAGCACTAAATGTGATTTAGACAGCAGCAAGTAAATTTTATCACCCGGTTCACACTCCACCCACGTCTATTGAACAGGTGAAGAGGCTCATCACTTGTTCCCTGTTTAGGATGTGGTTTCCGGCTTTCTCTTTTCCAATCTTTTCACTCTTAAGTAGCCCCCTACACATCAGTGGCGTTACCGCCTTGCTCGGGGTGATATGATTTTTAAAAAAGCAAGAATCGCCTTCATTTCTGCATTACTTTAATCTTGCTGGGTGATTTTTTTTTTTTTTTTTTATATGTATAACTAGGTTTTATTATATATATATATATATATATATATATATATATATATATTCAATGAAACCTAGTTATTAATTGAAAATTGGAAACCTTAATTTATTTTGCACCAACATTTAAAAAAAAATTTTTTTTTTTTTTCCTTGAAAGTATTTATCAGAAAATAAGAACAATGACTAAAAAATTTAAAGTCAACATTCCTAAAATTAGATTTACAGGGAATATTTTCAACATATTTAACATGACTTAAAAATTGTTTTAATTCTTTCTTCTCTATTCTTCACTCGTTTTTATGGCTTCTAATTCTTTCTCCTCTATTCTTCACTGTTTTTATGGCTTCTAATTCTTTCTCCTCTATTCTTCACTCGTTTTTATGGCTTCTAATTCTTTCTCCTCTATTCTTCACTCGTTTTTATGGCTTCTAATTCTTTCTCCTCTATTCTTCACTGTTTTTATGGCTTCTAATTCTTTCTTCAGCTGAAATTCTTTTAAGAAAACATTACTAAGTTTTTTCCTGCACTTATTGAAGCCATTTCAATTAAGGCTTCATGCAAAAATGAGTTCACTGAATAGCAAATTGTATAAATTTCACAGGGCAAATCTTTTCAAGTCAATCAATGCACAAGATTTTAAACTTTTCTGGTGAAAGCTTACCAACAAAATTAACTTGTAATTAACTTATAATAATATATATTATATAATATAATTTTTTTGAATTACCTAAAAATGTTTCTTTCATTGATAAAAGTATTTTCTAAATGTCATCAGATATAACTAGTAAAGTTTTAGTAAAATGATAACTATATTAACAAATTTACTTTGAAAAAAAAATCATCCCTATTTGTGAAGTTCAGATTCATTTTCAGTAAGTAACTGCTTTTATTCTAAATGTTAACAAAAATATAAAAATGCTGCTGGATGGTTACAATTTAGGATTTATCATTATGAACTTCTGTAATTTTTAATTATGATTTAAGTCACATTTGATTACTGACTGCATTGAAATGTATAATTATTTTTATTTGTTATATTCTTTTCCAAAAACTTTCAAATTTTAAAATAAAAAAAGGCATTAAATTTATCTTTATAATTTGAAAAAGTATTTTGCTTATTGGGAATATTAAATTTATAAGTTGAAATTAAAACTGAAATAAAAGCTTTAAAAAAAATGAATTTTTAAAAATTCATTTTTTGTATTAGTGGACAAATATTAAAGATTTGCTTTAATTCAAACTTGTAATTTACTCTTATTCATTAATGTTTTCTTAGCCTGTTTTTAATAACAGTAGTTTCTTGCATTCAATAGATAGCTAATAAGTTTAAAATTGCCAACTCCTTTCAATTTATTAACCAATCCTATTTATCTGTTCTATATAGATAAACTTGTACAAAATGCATATTGTTTGGATAGTGCTTTATTATTACAACACTATTCAACTAACTCATCCTGTTTCAGATCTTGTTTTCAAATTTAGAGTAGGACAAGAATTTTTTAGCATCCCCTTGTAAGTATAAGTGAAGTAACATCTTCAATGTTTAGCTTTGGCTTTTTGCTTGCCTTTTGTTGCTTGTGTCACAATTTTGTTCATGCATATGTTAATACATAGACAACTCATAATTTGTGAACGAGTTGTGCTTAATACAAATATTTCCATTGTTCCCCAAACCGACAAATTCACTATATTGTTTACGTAATGGATTTTTGTGTGTGTGTGTATCTAGCCTTTGAGATTGCACTCACCCAATCGACTCGGTCAATTAAAAACTTAATTGGTCAATTAAAGTTTATAGCTTTACTTGCCAGCAGTTGATTAAAACTCTGTCCATTCAAATGTAGAAAAAAAGGAAATGATTTCTTTTATGATCCAAAAGTATGCCATTGAAGATTCACAAATTACTTATAATGACATTATTGAACTCCTTGGTCTTATGCATGGCACCTGATCTCGCTTTTATTGTCCTGGTCCAGAGTGAAGCCAAAATCTCTCTGTCGCCTAGATTAAAGACGCTCACAGATTTTTAGAGTCATTTAAAAAAATATTATCCTTGACTCAATATTCACGCTATATTTACATAAGGCGACTATTAAAAAACAAAACAAATGCAGACAGTCAAGTAAAATGATTTTGGGGCAAGTAAATTTTCCCTCAATCTTGACCACCAGTCGAGTGATTCCTTTTTAAAATCTCATAGGCCATATATATATATATATATATATATATATATATATAACACTTATGAATCCAATTCTGCTTTCACTGCTGTAATTAAATCATTTTCCTCCTTGATGGAGCCCCCCCCCCTTCTAAAAAGCTGGAAAAATTGCTAGAATCATTAAAAGTTGCTCTAGTATATTATTGTTAAACACTAATTTTTTTAAAATTTTGCTTTATTTAGTAATGTATATGGTTCACACAAAAAAAATTAATTCTAGGAATTATGCTTAAAGATTCATTTAAATCGATATCTGATAAAATTCTTTTTCACAAAAATGAAAAAAGATTCAGTACCTTTTTTTTTTCCTCTCTCTAAAGGAGGATCTGCTTTTTTTTTTTTTTTTTTTTTTTTTTTTATAACAATAAAAAAAAAATGCAACTTAACTACACTATAAAAATACTGCTAAAAATATGCTGACTCAACAAAAAATGTAATTTAATTTTTTTTTACTTATAAAATTGTTGTATACCTACCTAATATACAAGAATAGGATGTTCCTATCCTCTTAAATACATGGACATTATTGGAGTAGAGGAGGGTAATTATACTGAGTAGCAGTTTACTAACAGTGTATCTACTTCATGCATCATGCAAGTTGTACTTGTTGATATACTATTATTCCTAACCGCTGTTTTGGTGATTACTCATGCAGTGACCCATCAGGGTTACAACATTGGCAACAGATTTTTGGTCGCAAAAAAGTTTGGACAACCTTTAAAAAAAAAATCACCAACACAGCATCTTTTGTGACAACAAAAGATTTGGGTTATAATTCAAACATTCTACAAATGACAAATTGACAAAAACGCGCAGAAAAAAGGTTTCACATAAAATTCACCAAGGTTCATGGGTAAAAGAGTACAGAAAAATATAAGCTTTTTTTTTTTTTTTTTTTTTTTTTTTCTCTCTCTCTCTCCTTCTTACAAGGATTATGTGGTATCAACCAGTTGTTCAAAATGCAACAGTCTAAAAGAAAAATATTATTCTGACTAAAATGTAATAGAAAAATATGTGAAATTTGGAAATTTCAATTTTTGCGAAACAGAAAAGGCATCAATAGGGATTCTTGGTATGAATTTATGTGGGAGTAATTTTCAGGAAATTTTTTTTTTCAAAAACAAAGAAAATGTAATTTTGAAAAATAAGAAATGGAGTTCTGTTGGAAATAGAAAAGCAACAGCTGGGATAACAAAAAAAAACACCTTGAACAAAGGCTCGAAAAATTTTAGGAATTATGTTACACCAGAAAATTTTACAAGCAACATTAATGGCAATTCACATGCTATCATTAAAGCCTTAAGATTTTACCTACGGTCTGGGGAAGACATAATCTTTACATCATATTTCCACAGATATGAAGACATTTATAAGTCAAAGGAGACACGTGTTTGCACAGATTTTTCCACGGGCTTAAACAATGCTCCCAAAGATTGTCACTATCCTCTTCTGGGACCGGAAGAGGTTTTTGTGCATCTTAGCGGAGGTAAGATTGTTTTTTCAAATTCAAGTTGATGAAATTTTTTTTTTTTTTTTTAACCATAACTACACATAACATTAATTTTTATTAAGTACGGTGTTCCATAGGGGTCATAACAAGTTTCCGTAGAGGTTGTATTGTTTTTAGAAGTTAACAAGTGTTTGGATGAATTCGCCTTACATTGAAAATGACACAGACCACACTTTGATTCTAATTTCATTCTTTCTTTATTTAAATTAAAATTATTCTAAAAAAAATTTTTATTTTTTTATTTATTCAGAAAGCATATTTTTATTTATTCAGAAAGCATAGTCTGGCTATAAATCTAAACTAAAATTCTATAAAATATTATATACTTGCTGAAAATGTTAAATTTTTAATTTTACTATTTAGTTAAACAACAAAAAAAATTTAAATTTCCAAATGTTACGTTTTAAGCTACATGAATTTTTTTTTTTGTCACTTTCGGTCACCATCCAAGCGTTATTGACACCTACTGCTTGTCAATACATCATTTGTCACCTAACATAACGCAGATAACGAGGGCTACCATAGTTAAAGAGAAGTTTATATCGTAAATTTCCAGGCATTAAGCACTTACCTTTTATCTGATTTCAAGCAAGTAGTAAGTTTCGATTGTAAAAATCGACTTGTCAAGGAGGTGTTTTTTTTTTTTTTTTTTTTTTTTTTTTTTTTTTTTTTTTTTTTTTTTGCAAGATTTTTAAAACAAATTTGGCTACTGTTTATGTAATGTGTCGATCAATCAATAATGGCGGTATATTAAAAAAAAATTTTTCCAGCAGTTAAATTTTTGATTACAATCAATATAATTTCAGTTTGAACTAACCAGGGTATTTTGCTTACTGTAATTAGTAAATTTAATCTCTTGGATTTCAATTAAAGCTTCAAAAAAACATTTTTATTTTTAAAAATTAAATTTAAATTGAGGTATCGAAAATGAGCAGTAACTTTGTTGGATGAACCTACAGTAAATAACACCAAAAAAAAATTCTCACAGTATATTTCCCCAGATATACCGTAAAGCTTGGTTATATACTAAGTGGGTTACTTGCTATGGAACAAATTCCCTATGGGTAGCAAACTTGCGTAAAACTGCATATGGAACAAAGACATCTTAGTTAAAACACTATTTAACACTACTTCCATGGCATGATGTCTTAGATACCAGCACTTGTTCCCAGAAATATCTACCCTATGCCACCCATACTGCAAATCTTTCTTGGTTAAACAATGGAAAGAACATAACTAACATTGTATAACTTTTTTTTGCAATGCTGAACAAACCAGTCCTTGAATACTTATATTCCAACTTAATTCAAGGCCAATGTGCTTTAAAAAAGAAATACCATGAAAATTTACATTACATTATTTGAACTATTGTCTTCGTTGTTTCAATATACACTCCGGCCTTCTTCAGGTGCTAGGACTTTTGAACCATACCCTTTATTATGATCGCAAGGGTGTATCATTCTCATACCTTCTGGTATTCATGAGTTATCTCCCTTTAACCTGACTCTCTACTGCTTTAGCCTGGTATATTGCTTTGGGTCAAGTCACTGGGACTAACCAATGCTTATCCACTGGGCCAGGTGTCCTTATCTGAATTTCTGGGGCTTATAAACCTAATGTTTAAGTACTTTTTTTTTTTTTTTTTTAAACCAGAGTACATTTATATTGCAATGTATGTACCCTGCATAATTATGTTGCATGGTACTGCTTATACTGACCATTTCCTAGTCATGTCTCTGGGTTGCTGTTTATGACTTTTGCTCAATGTTACAGGCAGTGGACTTAGTTTACATTGTATGGGTGGTGAAGGTTGAAGTTGAGATATTGTCCAGTATATGGATGTCTTAAATCCCCTCTCTCTGTTCAAGCTATAAGCACATCCAGGAATGGCAGTTTGTTGTCGCTCTCTCTTTCCATAGTGAACTGTATCAGTGATCTTATTGAGGTCACATGGTCCAGTAGCGTCTAGCCCTTTTCCTGGTGTGATGAGAGTATGAAGGTGTCATCAACGTATCTCAGCCATACTTGGCATTAGAGCTGTGTATTCTAATGCCATCTCTTCAAAGTATTCCATATTTGTTAGCCAGTGATGGTAGTATTGATGAGCCCGTTGCTAAGCCTTCATCCTGTTATGTCTGATCCCAGTTCAAAGTATGTCTGTGCAGAAAGTCAGTATCTTCATCATGTTATCTAGTGGAATATTAAGTTTCACAAAGGGGGCAGAGTTTAAAACATATAATGGTGACTTTCCTATCAGTGGAAGCAACTCAGAGGGTGGCACACCAAGCATAGGCTGCTAACAATTGGCCTGAGCAGAATACTGTCTTTGTACGTCTTACATAGGTCATACAGGTAGCTTGCTGTAATATTGAGACAAAACTACCTGTATGTCCTAGGCTGAAAGTAATCTTTGTTCCTGATTAGGATCTCTGACAGCTGTCATACCATTTTCAATGTGGGTCCTTTCTTTACCTTGTCATAGCTATTGCTACCACTTCTAATGAGGTCTCCTGGTTTCTCAGTGTATTCAGTTTTGTCCATTGCTACAGTTGCAGCCTGCCCTGTTGGCGGGGCATCAGAATACGCCAACTGCCCCCCTGCAGAGAGTAAAAGTCTCTCAATGGGGCCACCTGTTCGCCGTGGGTGGCGACCCGTGTCGTCTGGGGACGGGATCCTGGTGATTGAGCAGGCCATGGCCCGGGTGCAAAGAGGTCATGGTCCTGCAACACATCACTTCGGCCCTTACCTGGGCTAGACAGGCGGTCGGAGAGGCCCAATCCGATCAACCGGCTGGTCAGGTCAAGCCCTAACATCTACTTCCAAACATACCCTCCAAAAACATTTTCTACTAAGACTGACATATCCTACCATACATACCCCTCCAAAAAAACAAAAAGCTACCAGACCATGGAAAGTTATAAGAAAACTACGACCAGCTTTCTATGAATAGATGTTAGAAGGCGCTGGCTAAGAGTCAATCGACGGTGCAAGATACATAGGCCCAGACATGGCTGCAAGCCATCCAACTGTGCACCTACATTATGGGGTGGTGCACAGGGGGAGGAGACAGGTGCTCCAGGTCTCTCGCGCCGTCGAGTATATTGGAGGGGAAGTCCCTGATCTGTCAGGGCGAATGGGTTTCCTCCCTGACAGATCCTGTTCGTGGGCTCCAGCCTGGTTTGGGGGTGGGGATAACCCTCCAATGAATAATATATTATATAGTATATCTAATAAATATTCCAAACGCCCCCCCCATATAGAATCTCCCTCAGACTCAGAAAATGAGTTTATTATTACAAAACAATTTCCTCAGTTTATTGTTTTGAAGTCATTAGAAGAAAAACATTTAACAAAGATATCCCCATTTGTCATTGAAAAAGTACTTTCTGATGCTATAGTACCAAAGATGGTAAAGAAACTTAAAAATGGTACGCTACTTGTCCAAGTAGAGAAAAAATCATATTCTGATACACTTTTAAAAATGGAAATCTTTTCTGAAATAAAGATAAAATCATATCCGCACAACACGCTGAACAAATCTAGAGGTGTAGTCAGGAGCACTGGGCTTTCACTCTGCACTATCAAAGAAATTAAGACTCGACAACGAGGTGTAATAGACGTGCGACGTATTCAAATTAGAAAAGGAACAGATGTCATCGAAACAAACACATATCTATTCACTTTCAACCTCTCCAAAGTCCTGAAGGAATTAAAAATAGGATTTACAATTGAAAAGGTCAACCAGTACATCCCAAACCCTCTACGGTGTTTCAATTGTATACTTTTTGGACACCATAAGGAGAGGTGCACGTGACTTCCAACATGTAGATGATGTGGAGAAAGAGACTCTGACCACCATGGGCAAGAATGTAACAAAAAAGCAAAATGTGTTGTCTTGAAGATCACCCATCAGACTCCAAACAATGTATAATCTGGAAAAAAGAAAGAGATCAACACTATCAAGTTTACACGTAATATATCCTTCTCTGAAGTTAGAAAGATAAGCAACTGGCTTATTCCCCACTAAATCATATGCATCAGTTACTAAACCAGAACCAAACAACTTTGAAAAACAAGAATGCCATTCTTGCAAACTCCTACTCAGTAAATTATCAAAACTTTCTTGAAAGAAATTAATCCACTCACTGAACCTGACAATAACACTGAACCTTCAAGCATGAAAAAACCATCAACATCAAATACCTCTATGGCGGAACAAAAACTTCTTCTCCAGAGGGAAACTATCAAAAAAAAAAAAAAATCAACTTTACAGAAGGAATCTAAGTCCCCTCCCACAAAGAAAGTTATTACTACTCAGAAGACTGTACAGAGATCTTCTTCTAAACAAAGAACTATAGTAGAGAAAAACACAAAAAAAAAACCGATGAACATCTGTAGATTCAGAAGACATGGAAACGGAGAGTATCTCTCCTGTAGAAAACGACCACCTCAATACTCATAAAGATAAATGGAAATCAAATACATAAAATTTAACCATGGCCAGCAAAATAATTCAATGGAATTGCAGAGGTATAAAAGCCAATCTGAATGAACTTCTTCTACTAATATCCAGTCTATGTCCTTTAATAATGTTTACAAGAAACTTTTTTAAAACTGTCAGAAAACTCCACAACTTCTCTGAATACAATCACATTGTAAATAACTCGAGTAGAGCTTCCGGAGGAACATCCATTCTTATCAATAATAAAATAGCACAAAGCCAGATAAATTTACAAACTAATTTACAGGCAATTGCCGTTACAACCACTTTACATCGGACTGTCACAGTCTGCTCCATTTATCTACCTCCAAATGACCCTATAGACGAAACAGAAATAGAAAATCTTATTAACCAACTCCCTCGTCCCTTCCTACAATTAGGTGACTTTAACAGTCACAACACTAGTTGGGGATGCTCAGACACAAACAGAAGTGGAATCATAATAGGTTGTTATTGTTGATAACATTTTCTATGTCTATATAATAAGAATAAGAAACCAACTGCTACAAACACGTTCTCAGCAATTGATCTTTCTATAAGTGATCCAAGTATATTTATGGATTACAACTGGACTGTTCATGAAGATACATGTGGAAGTGACCACTTCCCAATAACATTAGAACATACTGGCCCTGAAATAATATCAAAAATACCTCACTGGAACCTTAAAAAAGCCAACTGGAATAAATTCAAACAATTATGCAAATATAAACTCCTACCTGGAAAACATGAGAAAGACCTGATCACTCATTTTACAGATACTATTATTTCTATAGCTGAGGAATGTATCCCTAAAACAACTTCATCAACTAAATATAACCGGCCTTGGTTTAACGACGATTGTAAAATGGCTATCAGGCTACGGCGTGCTGCATTAAGAAACTTCAACCACTGACCCACTGCTCAGAATTTAAACCATTTTAAAATATGCAGGGCTAAAGCACGCCGAATAATAAAAGCCAAACGAGAGTCATGGAAGAGCTTTGTTTCCAAAATTAATAACACCAAAAGTAAAACCATATGGAATATGGCGCAGAAAATTTCAGGGAAAAACATCAGTTCCCCACTCAAGCACTGCTGTATAAACAACAACAAAATAACCCAAAAAAAGGACATGGCCAACCTACTTGCAGACTCTCTTGCAAATAACTCGTCATCCAAAAATCACAGTAAAAAATTCCAGACTATTAAACAGGAATCAGAAAAATCAAGCTGAACTTTAAAAGTAATAATGAAGAAGAGTATAATAAACCTTTTTCTTTTAATGAACTGAAGGATTCATTAAAGAAAGCTAATATCACAGCTGAGGGACCAGACGAGATATCGTATAAGTTCTTAAAACAACTACCTGATCAATCATTGAAGTATTTACTATCTATTTTTAATGACATCTGGATCAGTGGTAATATCCCTGCCATATGGAAACAAGCCATAGTCATTCCTGTAGTAAGACCAGGAAAAGATGCATCTAACCCCTCCAATTACCGCCCCATAGCACTAACAAGCTGTGTATGTAAGACTCTTGAGAGAATGGTTAATAACAGATTAATTTGGTTTTTTGAAATCAATGAAACAATAACCAATCTTCAGTGCGGTTTCCAAAAACAGCAGAGTACTATGGATCATTTAATAAGACGAAACTTTTATTAGGAATGCCTTTATCCAAAAAAAACCTATTACTGCTATTTTCTTTGACTTGGAAAAGGCATACGATACCACATGGAGATATAGTATGAAAAATCTCAAAGAAGCTGGACTGATGGGAAGACTACCTATTTTCATCAATAACTTTTTAAACAACACATTATTTAATGTCCATGTAGGAGCATACCTCTCGGACCCCAAGGAACAGGAAATGGGGGTCCCACAGGGGAGTATTTTATCTGTGACGTTATTTAACTTAAAAATCAATGATATTGTATGTATAAACCCAGGTGTGGATTGCTCACTGTATGTCGATGATTTTCTAATCTGCTACAGCTCAAGGTATATCCACATAATTGAGCAGCAGCTTCAACAATGCATTGACAAAATAAAAACAATGGTCAACCAAGAATGGATTTAAGTTCTCCACTAACAAAACAAAATGCATGCACTTTTGCCAGCTTAGAAAATTACATCCAGATCCTCTGTTAAAACTAGATGGGGTTCAGATTCCTGTTGTAGACCAACATAAATTTTTAGGACAAATACTGGATAAAAAGCTCACCTTTATTCCACACATCAAACACTTAAAAAACAAATGTAACAAAGCTATCCAGCTGATGCGAGTTATTGCCCACACAGATTGGGGAGCTGATAGACAAACCTTACTGAAGTTATATAAATCATTAGTGCGATCGAAATGGGACTATAACTGCTATATATATGGCGCTGCCAGAAAGTCATACACAAAATCATTAGACACTGTTCATCATCAGGGGCTTAGACTGGCCTTGGGAGCTTTTCGAATTTCTCCCATTGATAGTCTATATGCAGAAGCCAATGATCTGCCATTATCAATTCGCCGCAACAAACTAGCTTTACAATATTTGACCAAATCCTCTCTTGCCCATCCAATCCTGCCTACGACTGTATTGTAAACCCATTACATCACCCTCTCTATGATAGGAAAAAGAAAAGAATTAAAACATTTGGCCTAAGGATGAAAGAAATCATCAGAGAATTAAATATAAACCCAGAACGAATTCACAAATCGCTCATTTCAAAAAGCCCTCCATGGGAAATCATCCAACCAACAGTATTGCTAAATCTCACCAAATTCCCTAAATCAAAGACCAACCCTACTAATTTCTATGAAGAACTGAACAAGATTGTTGATAGTTTCCCTTCCTATAAACATGTATACCCAGATGGATCGAAAGAAGGTGAGAAATGTGGATGTTGTGCCCTACTAAATAACGTCACAAAAAAAAGACGTCTACCCGATGGAGCATCAATTTTTAGTGGTGAAGCCACAGCTGTTGAGCTGGCACTTGATCTAATCACTGACAAAATATGAAGGTCCCATTCACAGATCAAAGGCCTGCAATAAAAAGATATATTCAACTCATATGGCAAAAACGTTGGTCGACCTGTCAGAACAACAAACTCTTCCAAATTAAAATTAAACCAAATTTGGGAGAGGTGCATTAAGGAAATCCAGAAAGGAAGAGGTCATACTGGCTCAAATTAGGATAGGACACACCTTTTTTACCTACTCCTGGCTGTTAAGAGAAGTAGATCTGCCCAAATGCTCTAAATGCCAGATGAATAATAGCATAAGACATATACTAATTGATTGTACAGACCTGGCAAAAATTCGTCAACAGTTTTATAAAGTACAGAACTTAAGATCTTTATTTGAAAACATCAACATTGATAAAATACTAGCCTTCCTTCGGAAAATTGACCTATTTAATAAAATTTAACTTTATATGTCTATGTTGAATCTATATAATAAACTATAACATTTCCTCCTAGCTATGGGTAAAATAGCCTGCTGTGTTCTGAATAAGCCTGTTTCCAGGGAATAACTGTCATTTAAAATAAAAATATGCTCCCGGCCTTAAATGACCCTTTAGATGTTGATAGGCCGTTAAACAGGAACAAACAAACAGTTGCATTACCTTTGTCAGCTTGTAGTATGATCTTATTCCTCTGTAAATTCTGGTAAAAAATACTAGAGAAAACCATTAACATCAAAAAATTGCAGTATGAACCCTATGGTAATATGAACAATATGGTTTAAAAAAAAAAAAAAAAGGTTACTGGAACATTTCAAGGAGACATGGCTGATAACATAGATTCTTCTTTGGATTTTATCAAGAATCTCTAAATACATAGAAGCATCAGACTAAATATTAAATGCATGGACAAATGGTAGACTTATAACTATGGAAGATAGATTCTGGTGAGAAAAATTCTTGCTCAACACAGTGAACCAACTGGCATTAGACCTAGCAATTGATGCAATTTCTAGTTCATGTTAGCAGAAAACATTAGCCCAAGAAGACATGATTCACTCTCCAGGAGGTTAGCCATGCTGATGAATGGCAGCAAAGGTTTTCTCATAAGATTAAAAGAGCAGTTTTGTTTTGGAGGCATTAAAATTCACAAGCCACTCCTTGTCCCAGATTGAAGGTCATTTTTGAGATCAGCTATCAATTAGATCTTACTATTCTGACTTTATTAAGACTGTAAATAGTTGTCATCAGCATAGATGAGAACTGATGACCTCAGGAAAGTTGTTGATGAAAATTATGAACAATGTAGGTCCAAGGGTAGTTCCACAAATCCTGAATAATTCACTGCAATTCTACAAGTCCCACTGAAAAATTGTATTTCATCAGTTGTCTTTTCAATAAAGTTTGAAAGTTCACAAATTGAAATTGTAAAGTTATCTCCAAATTAATTTTGTTTACTATTAAATGTCAATATTAAGGTATGTTTTTTTTATACTAACAGCTTGTAATTAACATTCAAAACAACACCTGTAGCCCTTTGAAAAGTTTACTCACACTGAACCAATATTGTCTCCTCTTCAAACAATAGTTGTTCAAACGGGTGTTTTGATCATGAAAGTCACTCTACTTAACCAGACCAGCCACTCCTCCTGTCTCTTTTTCTTAATACACCTATATTGTAATTAAGCAAAAATAAAAAATATTAAGTAGGAAAATGTTTACCTAACTTACTCTTAGTATTTTGGAATTACCAGGAGTCTATTCATGTTGAGGTTTTTTTAAACACAACATAGAGGTGGGGGGCTTTTTTTTCTTTTTCAGCTTTAAAAAAGAAAAAATACAGTTTTAAAAACAAAATGGCTGTTTCGTTGGCAAAGCGATAGACTTTTTGTCTGTTCTCCCACTCAAAAAAAAATAGGTTTCTGAAAAGAAAGTAAATAAAATAAAATAATAAAAAAAAATGAAAGTGCTAAAGTAAAGAATTGAAACTAAAATGACAAGTGAGGACTTCTTAAAATGATTTAGATACCCAAACTCTGTCTAAACAATGTTGTGACAAGCCAAACAACATACCCACATGAAGAGCAAGTTGGTGTATCTGCTTGAGTTGAGGGTATTGAAAAAACTGTTTTACAGAACAAGTGACTGAAAGACTTTTGCAACCTTAGAATAGACTGAGGAATGTAGATGACCCTAAATAGATATCCCATGTTTATTTTTAACTATTATGTCTATCTGCCTGCACAGTTAAAAAAAATTTTTTTACGCACTCTCTCCACAAAGAGTACTTGGCTGATAAGTAATATGAACTATTTAAAATAAAGCATCTACTCCAGGGATCGGCAACCTTTTAGAGAGTGAGGACCAAAAAGCTATGTAGAGTCATGAAGGAGGACCAAACAGCTATGGCTCCAGTGTCATGGAGGAGAACCATGTTATTAAATATGTGAATAAAATTTTGAAATGATTTGGAAATTATTTTCAATAACTTTTGCCTTGGAAAATGTATTTTGATTCCTTTTTTTTTTTTTTTTTTTTTTACAAAAAGGAACTCTAACAGGGAGCGAAAAAAATTGGGGTTGCAGAAAGTATTTCACCTCTTTCTCAATCTGATAACAGGTTTCCAAAGCATGAAAAAAAAGAAAATATCTGACGGGAATTTTGTTAAAAAAAAAATATTACATCTTTAAAATGTTTCATAAATCAGTATTGAAGAAAAATTCCATTAAAACCGGTTGAAAAAAACTTTTATATTTAAGTGCCCATACACGGAAGCAATTTCACAGAAAAAGTGAAAATTAAGCTGTATGCTAATTTTGGCGATCCCTACAAATAAAAAAATAAAAGTAAAACACATTCTCCAGGTAAAAAGAAATAAATTTTTAATTTCGGCACAATAATTCAGACTATCAACTGTCACTTTGGGTTTTTGTTTTTTTTTGGGGGGGGGGGGGGTTTCTTCCTATATTTATATCATGTCCAAAGTAAGATAGCGGGCTGGACAAGATTCAAAGTGTGAAGAAAAAAAGGCCCCTGAACTTAAAAGGCATTTTTCTGCAAAAAATATTCAGTATAAGATCAAAGCAAATTTTTTTCCAATCAGAGAGTAACCAAATCATTGCCAGAGTTTACTATGGGTAATATAATATAATGAATTTTTTTCCCTCCCTGTTAAAAAACACATTAATTCTTGCAATAATCAGTCAGCTTTTTAATGACTTTCTGGACTTATTTACAAATGAATGAAATTATTTTTAGAAAATCTTAAAAAGTTGTTTGTTTGTTTGTGTGTGTATGTTTTTTTTTTTTTTTTAACTGTTGCTTTCTATACATAAATTTATGAAATTTCAAGAGATTAAATTTTAAATTTGTTTTTATTTAAACACAGGATTTCTTTGTGTGTGTGTGTATATATATATATATATATATATATATATATATAGTGTAACTTTGGTATTACAAAGATTTATAAAAGCATTATATCACTGTGCAAAAATTTTCATGTTTCAGAACAATACTGTTCTTCAGGTAATGTGTTAAAATATATGGTGAAAATTATTTATTTTGAATTTTAGATGAATTCATGGTTACTTAGAAAATTAAGGGGTGGTAGTTGCTTTAGGTGTGTCAATATTATTGTTCAATCAAAAATGAGAATTAGGTGATCATGGAACTTTAAGATCTAGGTCTCAAAAGGAAGCCTGGTATCTAGACATGTCACTTTAACATTGTCTGGATAAAATACATAATGGGACCATAATAATTACCTCATGAGTAAAGACTTGGAATGTTTAGGATTAAATAATTATGGTATACTTGTAAGAAAAGTATTATGTGGATCATTTATTTTAGTAAAATAATTTTTATTTTTTTAAGTTATAAATGAAACATTCTTTTTTTTTTTTTTTTTTTTTTTTTTTTTTCTAATTTTAAGAGAAAATATAAGATGGATTTATGGTTATTTAGAATATTAGGGACTTATATAATTTTCAAAGTTTTTTTTCTTCTTCTCTCTCCCAAAAATCTGCTCTGTATAGTGAAATGCAATAAAACTAATATTATAAAGATTTTATTTGCTTTGTATTTGTTTTTATATATATATATATATATATATATACACACACACTACAGGTAGCTGGAACTTGTCAGCCCAGGAGGTTTATTTAAGAAGTAGGGCTTCTGGAATATAATCTAAAGACAAATCCATAGTCCATCCCTAAGAGAGTCTGACGTTATGTTCAACTTCATTCTGGCAACTTCTGCAATGACACTGGTGCCAATCTATGTTGGACTCTACCTTTTCCTTGGACAACTGCTGATCTTTCATAAAACCCTGCCCCTGCCTGAACTCTAAAGACACTTCAGGTGGAGTGGCATTGCCAACAATCACTCCTGCTGGAGATTCGATTTACACTAAAGGCTGAAGCAAGGAGAGAAGAAACAGGCTTACCACCAGGAATAAGCATGCTTAAAGGAAAGACCACACAATGGCGAGTGGGGGGTCACATGCATTCATTGCAATCAGGACTGTTGCTTACTATCCTGTTGTTAACTTAGCCAGTCACATTTACAGACCTAACCAGTTTTCATTGATCCTTTCACTATAACAGCATTTCATGTAACAATTTACAAAATGTCACTTTTCCTACAATAATTCTAAATCAATAATTAAATGTTACTAAGATAAGAAAACCTATTTGTCTAGATCCAAACACCTTTGGTATGCAAGTGGTTAAAAAAATTACATAATAAACCTGTTGAAAAACCCAATTATTTTGAAATCTCCCATGAGGAAAAACAATGATGATCATTACTTTTTTGCATGCTCTTAGTTAAGTAAGCTTTTTATCACTTATCATTTTTAATAATAAAAAGAAAATTCATTTATGTTCTTAAGAGGAATAAGTATGGATCATAGAAAAATGGTTCTTGATGTTTAATTTAAAGGCTGTAAATGAGAGAATGAAGATGGATTTTATAAATTAGATATGTTGTTTAAAGACGACTGGAAACTGGTCTGCATCAGTCTATGCTTACTTATTTGAATTTGACTGAATTGTAGCAAAATTAAAATGGTACAATATTATCATAACCCATGCTAACATACAGAACCATGAAAAGTGCTAACAACTTCATAAGCATAAGGGTGGTTTCAACTTTGCACATTGCAAGTCAGTTTGATTTGTCACATAGCTGTCTTGAATATTGTTAAAAGTAAGCCATTTTTTATTTTTTGTTGTTATTTTTGCTTAATTTTAAACTTTTCATGCTTAATTGAGGGATTGGTTTTGTTTTTTAGTAGAAATTTCTTTGACTGGACTTAAAACTTAGCAAGTCACCAACCTAAGCTTTTTTTTTTTTTTTTTTTTTTTTTTTTTAATTAAAGTAGAGTAGATAGACGAAACTATTGCCCGGTTCACACTCCACCCACGTCTATTAAACAGGTGTAGATGCTCATCCCTTGTTCCCTGTTTAGGATGTGGTTTTCAGCTTTTTCTTTTCTCTCCTCTGAAATGGTGCTTCCGTGATTTTCCAGTGGTGCGCTTGGTTGGTGGCAACGTCTCGTGAAGGTACCGGGTTGGCAGTTTCCTGGTTGCTGCTTCCAACTGGTTATTAGGAACCCTAACTCTTACATAGCATCAAGAGCGGCTGCTCTGATCAACAGTTGTATAATATTGGGGTTCTTGTAGTGCCGTGTCCTTGCAAGCATTTTCAGTGGGCAACCCTGAGGCCACACTTTGATGCAGCCCAAGCCAGTTTCCCTCTCAGCACAGATTGTGGATAATGACCACCTGCATCCTCTACACAAGGTCCCTCCCTATCAACAAACCATAACATGATAAACAGAATCAGAAAAAATCCTAAACCAGCCAAACTCAAATCAACAAAATCACTAACTTTTCTTTTATTAATATCCGGGGCATTCATACCAACTTTTGCAGCATAGAAGCTTTCCTCCATGAAAACTCCCCTGACATCCTAGTGCTCTGAGACTAACCTCAGCTCATCAATTGCCTCCTGACTTCTCAATCCCTGATTATCTTCCTCTCCTAAGGAAGGATACCACTGTCCATATGCATGGGTTGGGGGTCTACGTCAGTGAACACCTCCCTGTAGCTAGGGTGACATCACTCGAATCCCCTGACCACCAATATATAGGCTCATCCCTTGTTCTCTGTTCAGGATGTGGTTCCCAGCTTTCTCTTTTCCAATTTTTCACTTTTTTTTTTTTTTTTTTTTTCAATTGGAGTAGATAGACTAAACTATCGCCCGGTTCACACTCCACCCACTCAACTAGAATTTGAACTTAGCTCACCAGTTTCTCATTCTTAATCTCTATTACACTAAATGCTTTCTTGTATTCTTTCAAGTACTTGGTAATCTTAAAAATGTTGGAAATATTCTCCGTAATCTAATTTTAGGAATGTTGACTTAATACAATAGTCATTGATCTTGTTTTCTGATAATGTCATGTATAGTCACCCATACTTTTAAAAATAGGCATGTTTTATACAAAAAACAAAATTACATTATTCTAAAAATCTTGGCGTGATAATTTGTATTGAGCTTGTCAATTTTTTCTTAGTAGATAATCTTCACTTAATAATATAGGCAAAGTTTTGAAGAATTTTAAATGATTATTGAAATTTTAAAGATGACTTGCAAAAACTTTATTCATTGAAAAAATATTTTTTCTTCATGTCCTTAATATATATTTATAAAAACAATTAAGTTACCTAATTAATGTCAATATTTTATTACATATTTTTATTTTACTATTTGAAACAAACTTTCAGAAAAGCATTAAATATTTGAAGGGGAGAAAAAATGTATGATTTTATATTCTCCAAGGAGTTCAGCATTTAATTAATAAAATCAAGTTTGCAGACTAAATTTAAGTTTTAGAAACTTTCATTAAATTAATTTGGAATGGTGGGCAACAAATCTGAAAAAATATTTTCATTAAGATTTTAAAAAAAGAATGTGAAGTCTGGAAAAAAGGGGGGGAAAAAAAAGTATCTGAAATTAAACATACCAATAATATATCATACCCAGAGGCAAGAAGGATAGTAGAGCGCTCACTGAGCACTCAACATATGCAAGTATAGCCAGAGCATCAAACAACACAAGGCAAGGACAAGAAACAACACAAGACAATCTATCAGAAGTGGTGAAAGAACTAGTATCTCTATTGGAGATACTAAAGAAAAATTTGACCAGTTCAACACCTAGATCCGATATGGAACCAGATCTAAAGGAAAAATCCCAATTCCAGACCAAGGAAACTGAAGGTGCTACAATTGAAAGAAAGTTGCAATCCAAACAACAGCAAACACCAATCCTCCCCCATCACCACTATCAAAGTTAATAACTCTTTGTCTCCAAAAACGAATCCTCCTTCAAACATTACAAACCAAAAACTGAAATTGTTCTAACGGAAAAGGAAAACAAATATGAACTGATGGAAATAGACAGGAAAGATGATCAAGACAGAGAAGCTCAAAAAGTCCAGACAAAACCAAACCAAAAAAAAACAGTTCATCTCAAACACAGGAATGGTCTGCTTCCAGACAAAGAACAACAAATGAACCAAAGGATAAAACCAAAGGAACATCCCCTAATAAACAAGCAGAACCAAATTAAATTCAAGGAACAAAACATAAGAATCGAAATGCAAATAAGAGAGAAAGCATAGAAGAGATGGACACCTCTACTACTAAATATTATATAGACAAGTAAACTCTCTTAAAAATTTCTGTATATAAGTATGGATCAAAAATCTTACAATGGAACTGTCGGGGTTTAAAACCAAATACAAATGAGCTAGTTCTTCTTATAACGAATTATCATCCAACTATCATCTGTCTACAAGAAACCTTTTTTTAAAAACTGAAGATAAAATAAAAAAACTATACACAATATAATTGTATACATAATCTCAATCAGAAGGCATCGGGGGGGTGTATTGATTCTAATTAGAAATGATATCCCCCAAAGTAAAATACAATTAAAGTCTGATATACGAGCTGTTGCTGCAAAAGCCACTATACATAGAACCATTAACATTTGCTCTATTTACATTCCTCCTCAAGATCCCATAAATGAATCTGAATTAAACAATCTAATTGAACAACTTCCAAGACCTTTTTTATTACTAGGTGACTGTAATTGCCACAATGTTATATGGGGATCTATATACTCAGATAAAAAAGGCAAAAATATAGAGAAAAATCATTAATCTCAATGACTTATGCTATTAAATAACAAGTCCAACACCTATTTACATCCAGTATCAGGCACTTAGTACTGGACCTATCCCTTTGTGATCCATCTACACTCATGGAGTATGATTGGAAAGTTCTAGATGACTCATGGGGTAGTGACCATTTCTCAGTTGTTATGACATGCTCAAAAGAAATTGAAAACCACCACCCGACTCGATGGAAGCTAAATAAAGCAAATTGGAGGGAATATAAAAAAAAATGCTACCAAAAGCTTTCAGTCAAAGAAGACAACAGTAAATCCATCGAATACTTCACAGAAACCTTAATAGCCATTGTGAAGGTATGCATAGCAAAAAAATAATGGACCAAACAGACAACAAAAACCATGGTTCAATGACAAATGCAAAAAAACTATCAGGTTAAGAAAAGCAGCACTACGGAAATATAATGCTCAACCCACAACTCATAATTTAGATCTTTTCAAGCAAAAAAGAGCAGTAGCACATAGTGATCAAGAAAGCCAAAAGGGAATCCTGGAAAGACTATGTAAACAAAATAAATTGTAACTCAAAGCCAGAAAAAAATTTGGAACATAAGGAAAATCACCGGAAAGACTGTATCTCCTCTAAATCACGAAAAAATAACGGACAAAAGATATAACAAACCTATTAGCGGAAACCTTTAAAAACAATTCCTCTAACAAAAACTACAGACAACCTTTCCAAAAAATTAAGCAGGACACAGAAAAAATGAAAAATAAACTAAATTTTAATTCTAATAACAAAGATTGCAATCAGCCTCTTACGATGAATGAACTTAAAAATGCCATAAATGAATCACACAATACTACTACTGGCCCTGATGAAATTCATTATGAATTTTTAAAACAACTCCCCCATCATTGTATAAAATATTTGTCAGATATCTTTAACAAAATATGGCTCAAGGGAAAACTGCCAAAGATCTGGAAACAGGCCATCATGATTACCATAGCAAAACCAGAAAAAGACAAATCACTCAGAAAACTTTCGACCCATAACGCTAACAAGTTGCTTATGCAAAACGTTTGAAAGGATAATAAGACTAAAATGGTACCTGGAAACCAATAACTTAACTTCCAATTTACAGAGTGGCTTTCGAAGTAAAAGAGGGACAATCGGTAACATAATCCGATTAGAAACATTTATTAGAGAGGCTTTCATCAAAAAAGAACATGCAATAGCTATTTTCTTTGACTTAGAAAAGGCTTATGAGACCACATGGAGGCATGGAATTATGAAAGACTTATTCAATCTGGGTCTAAAAGCTAGACTACCCTTGTTGATAAAAGATTTTTTTACCCAATAGAAGCTTTAAAGTAAAAATTTGATCTACTCTTTCTGATTCAAAAATACAAGGAGTTCCACAAGGATGCATCTTGTTGGTTACTGTTTTTAGTATAAAAATCAACAACATTGTAAACTGCCTGAACAATGAAGTTAATGGCTCTTTATACGTGGATGATCTTTTGATTTGCCATAGATCCGAAAATATGCATACCTCAGAACGTCAACTGCAGATATGCATAAATAAATTAAACCAATGGACCATCGAAAATGGTTTCAAATTTTCATCAACCAAAACCAAGGGTGTGCATTTTTGTAACCAAAGAAAAATGCACAATGACCCAACACTCAAATTAGGAACAGATATTGAAATAACAGACCAACATAAATTTCTGGGAATAATTTTTGATAAAAAACTCACATTCATCCCCCCATTTGAAATACTTAAAACAAAAATGTTTCAAAACCTTACCACTTATGCAGGTTATAGCTAATACAGAATAGGGTACAGATTGCATATCACTCCTAAAAATATACAGATCTCTAATAAGATCCAAACTGGATTACGGTTGTTTTATATATGGTATGGCTAGGAAATCCTACCTAAAAATTCTTGATCCTATCCCCCATGCAGGTCTAAGACTTGCCCTTGGTGCATTTAGAACATCTCCTACAGAAAGCCTATATGTAGAAGCACATAAGGCTCCATTAAAATTGAGACGTGAAAAATTAACGCTGGAATATTATCTAAAACTTAAAGCTAACCCATCAAATCCTACCTATCAATGCACATTTAACTCAAACTATAAACACCTGTTTGACAAAAAAGAAAACGTTATTAAACCTTTTGGCCTACACATGGAAAAAATAAAACCAATAAATGACAGTTCGATAGATGAAATTAGTATACATGAATTTAATGTCCTCGAACATCCACCCTGGCTTTTGAAACAATCCAAAGTCATTTTAGAACTGGCTGATCACATTATTTTTTTTATTTTTTTTAATCATATCACCCCGAGCAAGGTGGTAAGGCCATTGGTGTGCAGGGGGCTATGTAAGAGTGAATAGATTGGAAAAGTGAAAGCTGGAAACCACATCCTAAACAGGGAACAAGGGATGAGCCTCTACACCTGTTCAATAGACGTGGGTGGAGTGTGAACTGGGCGATAGACTGAACTATCTAAATATAATCGAAAAGTTTAATGTAGTTTTATGTCGATTACCGTCCGATTGTAGTTAGTTCGACGTAAAAAGCTAAAAACCCGTTAACTTCGATGAAAAAAAAATTATTTTTCAAGAATTTACTCGATCAACCAGACTGGCAACAAGGTCCCACCCCTTTACAGTTAGATCAACCAAATGCAGCTGACAATTCTACTCCAACAGCTTCTTTTCTCCTACTTCCTGCCTGTGGGACTCCCTTCCATATACTTGTTTTCCTGATGGCTACAACCTCCAGAAATTTAAATGCAATGTCAATTCCCATCTCTTATCTACTAATTCCAGTCCCCTCTACATAACATAATCTTGTTCTTTACCTTTTTCTCTACCTTCGCAACTGTCTTCACCTGCGTTCCCATCCTTCTCTTGCCCTTTCTCTGACACCCCTGTAACTGTTTCGTCTTTCTCTTCACTCTTCTCCTGATTAAACTTTTACTCTTATGTAGCCCATTGTGCATCAGTGGTGCTTGGGGTGAAATGATTAAAACAAAAACTTAATTTTATATATTTTATACAACTGGCATATTTTTATAAGTTAGGTCATCATATAAAATGACTAATGAATTATTTTCCATAATACAACACCCTTTCCACAGTTGAAATGTTTACTAGCTTTTGGTTATTTTAACATCAGGAAGAGGCAATTGAAATTTTTTTGAACACGTAATGAGGAAAGAGGCTTAAGAGAATCTGATACTCACTCATAGATGGAAAGAGGGTTAGCGGAAATCAGTGCATGACATACTTGATGAACTTGAGCAAATGGAGGGCAGAAAAAAGTTTGGGATAAATAACTAGACAAAACTAATTAATAGTTACGAAAGACGGGAAGATATGGAGGGCTATGATTGCCTTTGTTCGAAAGGAACACGATACATAAAAGAAACTAAGTGATCAACATTTTCATGATAGATGTACGGGCGAACTACATTCCTCAGTTCCGCCAGTCCAGAATTTCACCACTAGGGTGCATTATGACACACCCACTATGTTGACTCATCCTTATTCCTTTGGTGAATAATTTAACTTAAGATATTAACTTTCCATAATCTGTGCTGCTTACTCTGTAATCTTCTACTTCAAGTGGCTCTTGAGCATTGTACAAGGCAAACATTAATGTAAAAAATAAAAAGTTATTTACATTTTTCGGGATGTTGTCCTAATCTTTTTGTGATATTCACGAGGTTTCGGTTTTTGTACACTTCGACCTTCTTCAGGTGATTAGAATTTTGAACCAGACCATTTATTTCAATCACTGGGGTAGATTGTTCTCATTTCATGAATCATTCTTTATTTAACTCGAATCTTTCATTTTTCTTTTTTTCCACAATTGCTATAGCCAGGTATTGAGCTCATATCTTTTTGAGTCAAGTCACTGGATTCAGTTAACGGTTTTATCCACTGAACCATGTGTCCTTGACGTTATTTGTTTCAGATTTTTAATTTTTCTTCAGTTTAGAACCTTTTCCTTCTTTCCAAGTACATTGAACAGTGTTTGCAGAATTCATATATCATTGTCAATAAAAAAAGAAATATTGTGGATTCATTATTATTATTATTATTATTATTATTATTATTACTACTGTTTCCCTTTCCTGACTTCGACTGTCTCATTTCTGGAGGTTATCGTGATGATTTTTATGTCTTTTTTTGTTAAAGTATTACATCTTTTCTCTTCAGTGAGTGATCCTTTGTCATTTGATGTTCTTTGTTTTCATAGCTGCAAAATATTTATTGTATACATTGCTTGTAAACTAAAAGAAACTTAGTGATGCAGGGATGTTTGTCTTTATGATTAAGACCTATTAAATTTGTAATATTTTTTTACATTTTATATAGTTTATATATATATATTTATTTATATTTATTTATTCAGATACTTTAATCCAAGCGGAAAAAGCAGGAAGGTAAATTCCAAAAACCCGATCCTAATTAATATTAAAATTTTATTTTAATATTAAAAAATGATACAGGAAGAGAGCTCTATGTAATAAAATATTACAGAGCAAATATAAATTAAAATAGGATTAATTCAAGGATGTTGAATGACCATTTCGATATGAAAATCCCCACAGGGGAAAATCAGTCTAATTTTCCTTTTTAAATAGATTTGCAAAGAAATTAAAAAAAGATAAAATAAAATAAAATCAAATAAACAAGAAAAGAAAAATTGGCATTGTCTGGGTTCGCAAAAAAGGAAAGAGAATTGTAACGTAAAAGGAACAGACAGCGTGTTGAATTGATATTAGGTTAAGCAAAACGGAAAAAAGGTGGGAGATAAGAGAGATAAAAGGAAGGAAGGGAAAAAAGAAAAAGAAAAATTTTTTTTATATATTACAGACGCTGGACATATTCAAAAACCTAACTTCCCAAAAACGTTGAAGTATTAGAAAAAGGCCTTTTACTTAAAAAGGTATAATTATTTTTAAAGGGAATAAAAAGATATAGGATTTAAAATTAATTTTTTTTTTTTTAAATTAGGTCATTTAATTTAAACTAAATAAAGATACCGCTAGGTATAAAAAAAAAAATTATTTTACAATTATACATACATATAGATGTACACACACACACACACACACACACACACACATATATTCAAATACATACACACTTATATATGTATATACATACAAGCACATACTCACACATATATAAAACATCAACACACACAATATGTATGGCACTTACTTTTGAATCTTAGAAAGGAATTCATTAATAAGTCCTGATGAGGATACTTCAAAATGAAGTTATGTTAATATTTCAGATAGGGACTACAGGATTATACTGGGAGCTAGAAAATCCATTCTCGCCTTTGATAATTCTAATTGGACAAAAGGGCCTAAAGATAGTTTTGATGTCGCTATGGGAGCCTATGATTCTGCCCAGGTAGCAGATCTAATAGGTATTTATATTTTATATATTTTAAGTAGATTTTTAGACCCTAAACTAATAGGCCTATATCGGGAAGATGGACTAATATGTATTCTCAATTCCAATAGAATACATAAGAAAATTATCAGAGCCCTAAATTTTCTAGGTTTTAAGGTTGAGGTTACTTCCAATCTCAAAATTGTAAACTATCTAGATATCACCCTTAACTTAAATGATGGTTCCTACCAACCCTTTCTCAAAGAAAATAGTTCTCCCACCTATATAAATAGTTTATCCAACCACCCCAAAAATATTATAAGACAAATACCCAAGATAGTAAATAATAAGGTTAACCAATTATCATCTAATATAAAAATTTTCAATGCAAGTAAAGAAATTTACGATAAGGCCCTTCAGAAAAGCGGTTTTATTAACAGGTTAACATATAATAAGCCTGCTATAAACCCAGAATCATCTAAAACTAAAAACACTGGAAAATGTAGAAAAAGGAAGATAATTTGGTTTAACCCTCCTTATTGTAAACTAACTAATAATATTGGAAAGTATTTTCTCAGATTAATCGATAAACATTTTAATAATAATAATCCCTTAAATAAAATTTTTAATAAATTCACCCTAAAAATCGGTTACACTTGAACCTCAAATATTGATGACATTATTAATTCCCATAATAGGCATATTTTAATGAACTTAAATAATACCGACGTCAAATCTGGAATTGTTGATAAATGCAATTGTAATTCTGTGGATGCCTGCCCGGTGCAGGGCAAATGAAAATCCACCCAAGTAATTTATGAAGCCCGTATTTCTCCATCTAACAACAAAGACAATTACCGGACTTATATTGGTATGTCCGGGCCCTTTCAAACACTTTCCAACCACATGTACTCATTTTCGAACCTTAACCAAAGATTCCAGACGGCAGAATCACGTAGATTCTGGAAAATGAAGGAGGAAGGGCAGGACCCTATAATCAGCTGGATTATAATAGGCTCAGCCTGTACCCCTAAAGATTTTCGTGATACGTGCCGTCTATGTCTATTGGAGAAGATTCTGATTTTGAAGTATCCTCATCAGGACTTACTTTTGAATCTTAGAAAGGAATTCATTAATAAGTGCCGTCATAGGGCGGATTTTAAATTTTGAATTTTTCTTTTTATAATTTTTATGTATATATGTATTTATGTGTGTAAAAATAATTTTTTTTTTTTTTTTTTTTTTTTTTTTTTTTTAGATATTTAAATGCTTTTATAATATTCATTACATTTTTATATTTTTTTGTATGTGTGTGTGTGTGTGTGTGTTGTTTTGTATATGTTTGTACATATGTGTGTATGCGCTTGTATGTATATACGTATATAAGTGTATGTATGTGTGTACATCTATATGTATGTATAATTGTAAAAGAATGTTGTTGTTTTTTTTTTTTTTTTTTTTTTTTTTTTTATACCTAGCGGTATCTTTATTTAGTTTAAATTAAATGACCTAATTTTTTTAAAAATTTATTTTAAATCCTATATCTTATTCCTTTTAAAAATAATTATACCTTTTTAAGTAAAAGGCCTTTTTCTAATACTTCAACGTTTTTGGGAAGTTAGGTTTTTGAATATGTCCAGCGTCTGTAATATATAAAAAAAAATTTTTCTTTTTCTTTTTTCCCTTCCTTCCTTTTATCTCTCTTATCTCCCACCTTTTTTCCGTTTTGCTTAACCTAATATCAATTCAACTGCTGTCTGTTCCTTTTACGTTACAATTCTTTTTCCTTTTTTGCGAACCCAGACGATGACAATTTTTCTTTTCTTGTTTATTTGATTTTATTTCATCTTTTTCTTTTTTTTCTTTTTTTTCTTCCTTTTTTTAAATTTCTTTGCAAATCTATTTAAAAAGGAAAATTAGACTGATTTTTCTCCAGTTTCTGAAAGGATTTTTTTGTTGCTGAGGTAATGTGTTATCCCCTGTGGCGATTTTCATATCGAAATGGTCATTCAACATCCTTGAATTAATCCTATTTTAATATATATATATATATATATATAAATAAAAGGTCATTTGTCAATATTTACGCTCTCACACCCTGATTGAGCTCTCTGGAAGAATGGGAGACTTTGAAAAACAGTAGCTACTCTGGCGTGTATGCATCACTCATTCAGTAAAATGAATTAGGGCACTCTAGCGATTGGGCGTGTATAATAATATGTGCTAAAAAGTTTGACTTCTTCCACCAAACGCCCATAGCCCAGAGGTAGAATCACTGACTGATGCCAATTTGGTCGGGTTTCAATCCTGGGTTAAAAAGCAATCTAAGTCTAACCGTACTGATGAGCTGTGATACAGCGAAACAACAGATCTGTCTGCGGATGATTTCAAACATACGCACCGTAATGGGGGTGCTAGAGGGTGTCATCAGTGATGTCATCGCAAGGATCACTAGGGGGTTTCAGGTCTTTCAACATCATGCCCCCCTCACCATGCTGACCCGACCAGAGATGATCAGCCTCAGGCCCACCCTCGATAAGCACTTTCAGACACTGGAAAATTACGTTTAGGCCCAGTACGAAACCCAGATCTGTCTGCGGATGACAATATATAAATTCACCACCATAGAAAAACTAAATTATATATTGAATCAATATCCAAATTGGACCCATATATATATATATATATATACACATACTGATGGCTCCAAAGTCAATAACAAAGTAGGATGTGCTGCTATCTGTAAAAGTACCATTCTACAAAAAAAAGATTACCTGACAATTCATCAATATTTAGTGCAGAAGTTATTGCCATTGACTTAGCCCTGGATCTCATCCCTAAACTTAACTCAAACAAAGTTATTATATTCTCGGATTCTTTAGCAGTGCTTGAAGCAATAAAGAACCAAAAATTAAACAATCCTTTGATCATCAAACTTTTATATAGACTACATGTGATTTCACAAAACAAATTTATCATTTTCTGTTGGATTCCCAGTCACTCTGGATTTCATGGAAATGATAAAGGCTATGTGGCTGCAAAAAAAAAACTCCCTAAAATGTGACGCAAGTAACATAAAGGTTCCATACACAGACTATAAACCCCTAATCAAGAACTATATTTTAAAGAAATGGCAAGAAACCTGGAACAACAAATTATTTAAAATCAAACCCATCCTAAAGAAACAACTATCAGAGCCCAGTAAATAATGCAAGGAAGAAGTGATTATATCCAGTATTCAAATAGGACATACACACAAAACCCACTCTTATCTCCTACAAAATGAAGAACCTCCTGAATGCATTGCATGTCAAGAACCCTATACAGTGAAACATGTTCTACTTGACTAGTGATTTTACATATCTCCGGCAATCCCTCTATAATGTTAACAACCTGAAAGATCTTTTTGAAAAAATAAAATACTATTTTAACCTTCCTCAAAAAGATCAAACTATACAACAAAATATAATCTAAAGATCAAAAATAGATCTGATCCTCACAAGGGGGAAAAATTTTTAAAGTAATACAACTTGAAAGCAATGGAAAAGTTTAAAAAGCAAGACATCTTCCAAAAGTCTGTAAAAATAATATAACCTTACCCAAAAACATTTGTTATGACCTTAAATGATCCCATAAGGATTGATAGGTCGCTAAATCTCAAAACAAACAAACAAAGTAAACCCTGTTACTGGGCTCTTGGCTATTTTCACCATATTCCTGAAAAATTTTAAAACCATCTCAAAATCTTGTAGTTTAGTAATAGTTGTCAGTAATGAAAAAAAAAAAACATTAAAATGCTTGTGCAATAAATATTTATTTTGATGCATTCAATTTTTAACAAGTCTCTGCCACTATTCCTATATATATATATATATATATTAATGCAATAAAAATAAGTTATAATATTTTTGGAATAGTAAGCTGGTAATAAAAATGAAAAAAAAAACTTTATGTATAAATAAAAAAAACAAATTTAAATTCTACTGTAATATAAAAAATAACTTTTCATTTAAATATTTTGGTTAAATCACTTTAATTTTTATAATCATACTTTAATAATTGCACTTTATGCATTCATTATCTATATAACAAATATTAGTGCATTTTAATTATTCACAATCAAAAAGGTTTTCAAAATGTTTATCAAAAACATTTTAATTAACTTCCTATTGTGACTAAATTTGTCATTTTAAAATTCTTTTGTATTTTAAATTTAATTTATAAACTGAAAATATAACACATTAATTCATTCGAGTTTTTTAAAACAAAACTTGATAAAAAATATAATTTTCTAACTTATTAAAGCAAATTAGTTCTTATGAGATCCTTATGTTTCTTCACATCTAGAGATACTACATATCTAAACTAATTTGTCTAAAAAGTGATCAGGCTACTGTTTTAGACTCCATTTACTCTTTAAAAAACTTTTAACTGAATTGTATAGATTATCTACAAAGCCACTAATGCTAATCTGGATTTATAAGACTTCATAGTTATTCAATTTTCTGTAAATTTAAGCTAAATGACTGCAAAATAAAGGAAAAGGTAGCAATAAAATAGAGAGCTTTGGTGAAACGGCTGCAAAATACAAAATAACAAAAGGTACTAATCACTGAAAATAGTGGTCTTTTTACTTATCTAAACAACCAAGGATCTGAGTTTGTTTTATTTAGTGATATATTAACCTCTGTGGGTTATTTAATGCCAAAAAGGTAGGGTTTTAAGTTTGATTTTCAGATTATTACAGTAAAGTGATCTCTCTTCGGATGTGCGTTGTGGTGCAGTGGATATCGGCTCAGAACGAGAAATCGGGGAGCCGAGTTCGAATTCCAGCTGAATTCATTGCATTCACTTATGCGCAAATACCCTTAGGAAAGGTATTAATCCGCCTATTCCTTCCAGTTATGGGTTAAATAACAGGACAGATTGGGTTCTATAGCCTTGGTCGGCAACCAGTCTACCTCAGAAAGCAATGGCAACCTACTGCGGGATAATCTTCTGGCCAGTCAGTCATGTCTCTGTCGAGACATGATCGCCCAAGCGTGTATCACGTATGGCACTCAACTGACTGACTGATCTCTCTTATAAATGGCTGCAGATTACAGTTGATAAGAAACTGTGTAATGGTTGTATTTTGGTACTTCTAAATGGTTTCTTTTTTGTTATTACAGCTCTTGATTTGGTTTCCTATTTCAAATTTCTTAATTCTATAGATATTAAGCATTTCTTTTTTAATTTTATGTATGGGTCTGTTTAATTTTTGCAAGCTTTGTATTAATAGAGATTGGCGGGCATTTTCCCTTCATAGATTAGTCTATTTTGTATATGAGACCTGAAATAAGTTTCAACTCTAACAATAGATATTGTTAAAGATAAAATTTGCGTGTGGAGTACGTAGCCTTTAACATATCTACATACAATATTTGTATTTTAGTTCAAATTTGCTCTTTAGGAACTGACAATGTTTTTGACAACTTTCAAATTTACAAATACTCTTTTCAGGAGGAATTGATTTCTTCTCCAGGTTTTTTAGCTGTTGCTGCCAATAGTTTGACTCGTTCTAGATACTGAAAAATAGTTTTATTTAGTAGTGCCACCAAAACTCAAAAACTTGTCTAAAATATTGCAAATTTATCAACTTCTTGTGTGTACTTTTATTTCTAAAAGTAAAATGATGGTAATGATTTTAAAGTTTTGTACACATAAATAATTAAAAGCATAACAATCTGAAAGCAGAACAAAGAACTTGTTTTGCAATTATATAAGAACATTTTCAGTCACCAGATTTTACAAATCATGGAATTGTTCATATTTTCAAACTATATTTTGGGTTTGCATTTGGTATTTAGCATAACTTTCATTTTGGTGTTCTCTCTCTCTCTCTCTCTCTCTCAAAAAATGTTTTATATATATTTTTTTTATTTATTTATCTTTCAAGGCTCCAATGTTAGCAGAAAGGTATAAAGTTTGCCATTTGTCTACAGGTGAGTAATCTTTCTTTGCTCTCTCACCTCCTTGCTAGGAAACCTGTTTTCCAGATAGTAGTACAAGAAAATGGAACTGGCTACTAATGCTGCCATCAGGTTTTCAGCAAATTTTAACTTTTGCAGCATTATGCATCATTGCACGTTTAACTCTTACCAAGCTGTCAGTCATGTCTTGTTAGGGATTATTGTCATTTTAAAATGATATTCTTCAATTGAGAAACAATTACACTGTATTTCTTGGGCTGATGCATAATCAACAAGGAATGAACTCCATTGAACAGTTGACAACCCAATTTTATCCATTTCCAGCATATGGCAGTGAAGAAAAAAAAAAAACTTAAGATATGACTTTTGAGATTCTGAAGCTGTTTTCCATGTTGATAATCAGGAACAGCTGTTGATGCAAGTTTACCAAGAATTCTGAGAATATAAAATCTTGTCAACTTGATATGGAGGATAGAGTATGTTTTACACAGAAATCATATCAGACTGATTTGATTTGGGTAGGTACCTCCACTCATTTTTGAGACCTAAATTTAAAGTGAATTTTTTTTAAATAAAAAAGGCTTCTTGAAGCTTTAATTGAAAGCCAAGGGATTAAATTTACTAATTCCAGTAAGCAAAATACCTTGGTGTATTTCAAACTGAAATTATATTGATCAGAATCTAAATTTTTTTTTTAATTCAGTTTTTTCAGACATTTTTCATTGATCAACACATTTTGTAAATAGAAGCCAATTGTTCGTTTTAAAGTCTTGCAAAAATTAAATACACCTCACTGACACATTTTATTCAAATTAGGGAATTTAAACTGGCCTTTACTCTGATTGAAACAAAAATTACTTACTGCCAGAAATGTACTATAAAAGCATTTCTTAATTACAGTATCCTTGTTATCAGTAGCTGTCAAAAAAAAAAAAAAAAGCTCAGTATGGAAGATGAATTTAACATAATCTTATTTGTATACTTTTTTATGTTAAAATTTAACTCTATTTTCAGCAAGTATTCAATATTTCATAGAATTTTAGTTTAAAGAAATGATGACTTAGGTTTGAAGATGTTTTATGAAAAATTAAAATAATATAAAACTTAAAAAAAAAATTTACAATTTAATAACAATGAAATTATAACGGCAAACATTAATTTTTATTTTAATATCTATTTTTCTTCCATAAATTGTGAATTTCACAATTTTTTTTTTTTTTTTTTTTTTTTAACAAAATTAGGAATTGAATTTTTAAAAAAAACTTGCTTTAAATTTTGAACAGATGATTTGCAAGGGCTGTTGAATGTTGAAATGCAGGGCATAGGAAACACTGAAGCATGATGAAAGAGTTGTACCCTGCCAAAGATGTTTATATAGATTTTTTTTTTTTTTTTTTTCTTTCTCATGTATGGAGCACAACCTTTTGAAACGCATGACCTTTTAATGATATATATTATGTACTGCCACCTGTAACAAGAAAATGAGTAATCAGCATGCACACAACTAAAATGTTTTAATTATTTTAAAAATCTATTTGCTAAATTATTTGTATTAAGCTTTTCAATTTTCAATTAATAAATGTAGTCCTCATGCATTAATTTAACACCCTAGTGTTAACGATGAAGGAGGAAATTTAAATTTTTTGAAACTATAAATTATTATAAAAAAATTTATTGTAAAAATTCATTATTTATTGAAAAAGTTTTCTTTTCAGACTATGATAAACTTAATTGCTTTTATAAACAATAAGGACATTTGAATAAAAATTGCATAGTTTATTGCATTTTTGTTTTTGCAATTCAGATTTTCTAAAAAAAAAAAAAAAAAAACAGTTGATAGTCATTTCCCAATGACTCCTAAATTTAATTATTAGGTTTATAGGGAAACAATGGCATATATATATATATATATAATGTCTTAATATGTATAGGAAAGAATATTAAAACGTTTTGAGTTTTTAAAATTTTTTTATTTTTTTTTATTTTTTTTTTTTTTTTTGACAGTATTTGTTTATTTCTACTACTATATTTTATATTCCAGACCGGCCTCGGTCCTTCATCAGAAACAAATGATTTTAAAATTTGAATTAGTAACGTATTTCGAGATTTCGCAAGAGCGTCTGTGAAGAGTCTGTTTACATCACGTGGTGTGTTTGTTTACATCACATGACGTGTTTGTGGAGAGACTTTTTGTTTTTACATCAAGTGACGTTGAAAGCAACAGATTTTTTTTTAAATTATGTTTGTAAACCTATCTTTAATAATACTTGTAAATTTGTTTTAGATAAATCTTTTAAATGTATCTAAAAAAAGTTTAGTTTTTGAAGTATTTGTAAAGATTCAAAGCACCTATTTAACCCTAGCTTGTGTGTATTTAATTTTAAAATCCAGTATTTTTCTTTCTTTCTGCATGTGTATGTAGAACTAAAATAGGAGTCTATTAGTAAACATTTGCAATTTTCTAAGTTGTGACCCGGTTGATTGAAATGTGCTCCTACTGGGGAATATTGATTATTTTGGCGTATATTAAGTTTGTGATTGTTGAAGCAAAATCTAAAGCTATTACCGGATTCGCCAATATATCCACTATTGGGACATATTGAACAGAAGAGGAAGTATATTATGTTTTCGCTGTCACAAGTGAGGCGTGGTGGGTGCAATTTGATTTTGGTGTTGGGTACAGAGAATATTGTGTCATTTACCAAATGTTTACAAATTAGGCACCTGGGTTTCTGATATTTTAAATTCCCTGATAGGTTTGTGTTTTTTAGATATTTGTTAGAAGTGAGGATAGTTGATAGGTTGGGTGTTTGTTTCATTGCATTTATGGGTGGTTTATCGAAAATGTCTGATGTTTTTGTTTGATTGGAGGTTCTTGTAATCATTTTTTAAATTTTTGATAAGTGTGTGTGAATGTTGATTGTGGTTAAAAACCATGGGAATTCGGTTGTTGTTTTTTTTTTTTTTCTTGTATGTGAGAAGTGTGTTACGATTTATGTGGATGGTTTTATTTAGTGCTTCTTTTAGTATTTTTATTGGGTATTTAAATTGAATTTAAAATTGTGTGTTAAGATGATAATTTTAAATTCAACAACAAACACTATTTACAGATCAGTGGCACAGCAATGGGCACGAAAATGGCATAACTAGGTGCCAATGTCTTTATGCCCATTCTAGAAAGAAAGATACTAGACAATTCACAATACAAACCATCACATTATTTTAGATACATTGATGACATTTTCTTAGTATGGACTCATGGGTTAGAAAAATTAAAACTTTTACTTTCTGCAACAACTTCCATAATACAATTAAATTTACCATGGAATACTCAAACACATCCGTCCCTTTCTTAGACGTCATGATAAAATTAAACATACACTTTCCACCAGTCTATACAACAAACCAACATAAATTCCTGCACTTTAACAGTTGTCATCCACTTAAATTAAAAAAATCTATGATATACAGCTCATTTCTAAGAATCAAACGCATATGCTCAGACCACCCAGATTTTCTAAACAGCATTAACAACCTAACCAAGCAATTTCTAAAATGTAAATACCTTCACAGACTTCACAGACACTCTCGCGAAATCTCACGAAATACATTACTAATTCAAATTTTAAAATCATTTGTTTCTGATGAAGGACCGAAGGCGGTCTGAAATATAAAATTTAATAGAAATAAACAAATACTGTCAAAAAAAACACATTTTTAAACTCAATGTTTTAATATTCTTTCCTATATATATATATATATATATATATATATATATATATATATGGTAGGTTGATATTTTTTTTTTTTTAATATTAAAAAAATCTCACTTACCTAAATTTGTGTATGGACCTATTAAAAGCTGATACAAAATATTAGATCAAATACTTCAATGGCTTTCTGCTCGTTTGGCATCAAAGATCGCAGACAAAAATATACTGAAAATTCCTCATTTTTGCAAGATTTGGCTTGAATATTAGTGAGAAAACCAAATAATTTGAGTATTTAAATCAGGGAATGTCATTTTATTTCATAAAAATGATATTAATTAAAGAAATGATGACTAATCTTCAAATTGATACCCCCCTATTTTCAGTATTTGCTTTAAAAACTGCCTTTTAATGTTATGAATTAAGCAGTAATATTTGAATACCTTAAATTTATTTTTTCTGCTTATAAGTTAAAATATAACAAACAAGGAAAAACAAACAGTATTTTAATAGAGCTATATATAGTCTAATTGCTCCATATAAGAGTCCTTATACAAAAAATGCTGGTTTCAATTTCTGACTCAAAACTTTGGCTGTAATATGTTGATGCCTTGCTTCAAAACCATATACAGTTTCCAAAGCTTCCATTGTTAACTTGACTGCTCATTCCATGCTTTGGAAATGTGAGGGCAAATCTGGCAAGTCAAGCTTTGGTTCCATTTAACAATGACTCCTGAAGTTCAGATTCAGAATAATCTTCCGTCATTGGTGGTTCAAAAGTGCCACATAATGATAAATCTATCAATTGTGTCCAGTGTGACATTAAAATTAATGGTTGGTATTCTTTTTAACCTTTTTCTTGGTTGACTCCCCACTCCTGAAAGAATATAAAAATTTATTTGATTCATTTAAAAAAAATTCCAATCTCTATTTTAATAATTTTGGTGAAATTAGATAAAATCTTTAAAAAGATTCTATAAATTGCAATAAATAATTGAGTCACTGATATATAAATATTTACTTACCTAATGGCTAAAATTCTTTTAAAAAGCCTTTTTCTTTTCTTTTTGACCATGGAATATAGGTTTTCAGGCAGTAAACAAAATGTATTTCCTTATATATTTCTTAATGTGATGTTGACTTTCATGAGGCTGCTTCTTAAATCTTCTGGATCATATTAAAAATGTGCACTTGCTGATTGTGGAACTTATTTCTTTTAATTTCAAACCAACAAGTGGCATACACATTTACAATAACATTTATTAAACTGGAGTTTTGTTATGAGCTTTTGTGGGTATGCACCATGAGTCCATAAACACATAAGCCTGATGGCCAAAGTTAACTACCTTGCCTGGTTTAAAGGACCAATTTTCCAGGAGACATATCTAGTCAACCTTACCTCTAGAAATATCCACTGTGTATTCATACAGGAGTCTTTGGTCACAACTATGATCATGTATTTCATTAATTTTCAAAATTGAATGCAAAGGACTGCTAATAGTGGAAAATAATATTTGGGGTAAATTATGGCAATCATTTGAGCATAATTTCCCACTGAATGCTGTAGGGCCTTTTGAGCTCTGAAAGGTAGTTCATTATGGTGCAAAGAGCAACCAATTGTGTGAAGATTTTTGCTTTTTTTTTTTTTTTTTTTTTTTTTTTTTTTTTTTCTAAAATTGCAACCATTCCACCTTCACAGCCTGTGTTGTCAACAAGGATAGCGTTCTCACTGTTGAATTCCTGCTAAACATCCACCACTTGCTCTGCATGAACAACACCTGTTGCACCACTATTAGGAAGAATTATAAGGCCCTTTTGGATGACACCTTGGCTGCAATTATTCTTCTGGTTTTTTACTTGAAGAAAATGAGTAGGAGAGGAAAGAAACATTAGCCTGGGCATTTGAGGTTGAAGTTGTTAGTGATGAATCTAATTTTTTTTTTCTTTTTTTCTTAACCTCTCCCTTTTCTTTTTACTTTTTTTTATAGCACTTTTATCAACAGGTCAAAGCTACAAAGTGCCCTTAGGTCCTATTTTGCCTCTCTGATCCTTTAGGTATTCACTATCTTGAAATATCTGAAAAAATATATGTACTATCAGAAATTAAATTCCACAAATATTTTTAAAATAAATTTGATAAAATTTGAAATAAATACATTAAATTAAAAGTAATGTTTACTTGCTTTAAAGTAGAGTTTCTTCCGAGATTAGCTCGTAAACAGGCTTTTTAATGAATAAATATTAACTTTTTAAAAATATAAACAAATCATAGTAATTACAAAAGTTGAATTTTTCATTAAATTAAGACTTAACTATTAAAAAAAAATACAAGAGATATTTGTAATAATTAAAAGCGTAAACAATCATTTAGGCCCTAGATTGAGGTAATTTCAACAGATGAATACCATAAAATATTCCAATAAATAAAACGGCATACATAAATAGTTATTTGTATATTAAACTAAATATCATAGTGTTTTTATTCCTTTTTAATTTTGATATATCCATTTAATTTCTAAAAAAAAAATCTGAATACTAAACTTAATATCTATTATTAAGCGTATTGCATTTTTCCTTTTTGTTAAAACTCTGGTTATATTTAAGCGACACGGTTCCGGTGATGCCTATATCGCGATAAAAACCGCAATTTATTTTGTCTATAAGTTTTATTGCTCAAATAAATACAAAGTTTTGAAGAAAAATATTGTAACTCTTGACATTATTTTACAACTTTAAGTGTGATTTTTTTTTTTTTTTTTTTTTTTTTTTTTTTTAGTCCAAAATCGACTTACCTTATATATATATATGGATATGTTACAATATCACTACAAAAGCAGCCATTTTGTTTCGACACTGTTTGTGTCTTGTCAAGTGATGTGATATTTTAAAATGAATGGTTTAAAAGGTTAAAAACAAGCAGGACCCCTTTAATCAGGAAGGCATTATTGTATATACAATGTGAACCAATCAGAGTAAAGCAACTTCTAATTTGGAAAATATGTGGGCAGGCTTAAGATTAATCTTGGTGGGCATTGCTATTAAGATTTGAAGTGGGATCAGTATTATTAATTAACAATTATATCTACTTTATTATTGTTGTGAAAAAATATAATATATGTACGTGTATATATTTTACAATAACTGCGTGCACTTACACATACACACATGACCCGGCCGCGGCATATAAACACCACCAGATGAATTAGATAGATAAGACAATAGTAATGAAACTGGTACTCTTTAGCCTGGTCAAAGAGTCAAGGGAACCATCACATCACATCACACTGAGATAAACCACATTTACAAGTAGACTAATATCGCCAGACCACAGAGGCCCCAACTAGAATACACACATGGACGCACGTACAGCGGTTAGAATGCATGCACACATACACACATGCGTGCGTGCGTGCGCGCGCACACACACACACACACACACACACACACACTCACACTCACATATAACATCTGCAGATAGCCCTAAACAACTGTTTATAGGAGGGCCTATAATAGTTTAAATTCATATTTTAGTTACTACAGTTTGTTAGATAATCAAAAACCGTGAAACCCGATACAACAGCTGTTCATAGAGAGGGCGATATTTTTTTTTAAATTAATATTTCAATTATTACAGTTTGTTAGATGATCAAAAAGGCGTGAAACCCAATACAACATCTGTCTATCTCTCCAGCCATCCATCTATCCCTTCATCCATCTATCCAGCCATATTCATACGTACATACACAAATATATATACCCCCATACACATACATATGCATCCACACATGCACACATACACACAAATATTTTCAAACAAACACGTATAGATCTAGACGTGCAGATGTGGACACACATACCCATATATAGATACCTACGTACATACATACATACAGACACACACACACACATATATATATATATATATATATATATATATATGCATTTACGTACCATACACACATACATGTAAGATATACACACAACCAAACAAGTAAAGGAATACAAATACATACATATCAGTAAGTGAAGTAAATATTAATATGTCTGACCTGTATGGATTGACAAACGTGCGCCCATATGCACATACCTACACGTATGCGCACGAGCACACATACAAGCATGTACACACATGCATGCGCACACGAGCACACAAAGAGAGAGAGATATATATATATATATATATATATATATATATACACACACACACAACCGTATATACACATATACAGACATACTTACATATACACACATTAACATCCTGACATTAATTTACCTATACTTGATCGGTATTCCCACCCGACCTGAATGCCCCCAGGAGTTCCCCCTAGGTGCACAATTCAACATACATCAACACAGCAGGGCTCTGTAAGTACAGAACCCAATGATGAACACCAACCTGAACAGCCATGAGGCATCCACACCGACATCGATTATCACGCCAATTTACGACAGAGCTCGTACCAATACAAATTAATCGGCCAAAGCCCAACACGCTTCCCCATAGCAACGACTGTCTAACCAATAACCATGGTGCCCGGGGCCCATGTCCCAACCAGTTTTTTTTTACTATTTATAAATCCTTGGCTCCACGAAAACCAATGTCGGGTGAAGTACCACACAACCATACATCCTGCCAATCAGCATCAGGCTGAATGGCCGGCAAAAATAGTATGATGCATGGCGAACCGAAACACCCCACAAAGATCAACCAGGCCGACCAGCCCAAACAGAAACACCCATCAAAACGGCAGTTCAGGGTATTTTCCATAGTTTTTCACTATTACAACCCGGACTTTGATGTAAATGCTGAGCTATGCTTACAGTGGACTGTGAGCTCATTCTTCTGGTTTAACAATTTAACCCTGTCCACAAATTTGATAATTTCTAATTTTTCATTGAGACAAAGGTAGCAAGGTGCATGAAGGGAGTTGCAGGTTTGGGTCCTTGCAAGGATTTTTCATTTAACAGTGAGTATTTTGTTTTTTCCTTTAGAGACCAATAGTATTTCGATAATGAAGTGCTGTATTTGTAAGAATTATTATTGAAAGATAGTGTGTGTTGATACCAGCAAGTTTTGAACGAGTTTTTAGTAGAACCTATATAAAATTTTATAGTATTGAGATTTTCAATTGTGGAAACGGTACAAAGATAAACTATGATGTCAATCAGACAGTTGTTATGCAGAGGGCAATCTTTAGTAGGTTTTCTAAAATTACAATCCGTGGTGTTAGTTTCTATCTCCTTGGTATGATCTCTTTGAGCATTATGATTTACAGGTTTTGTTTTTTTATTTTTTTTTTTTTTTTTTTGTCGTAATATTTGAGGACTTTGTTGTGTTTTTAATAATTTTTTCAAGATTATCAGTGCAGCTGTAGCTTACTTAAGTGTTATTATTAAATATTTTGCTAAGAGGATTGGTTTTCGGAAAGTGTGTGCCGATTAAGCTTAAGAATTTATGCCCTAATTTAGTTTTAATCATCAAATTGTAGGAAGGGCTAAACCATATGATTTTTCTAGATCTTCGTTTCTTCATGCTATTATTATTGTTAGTGGGGTTTCTGTATTTGATGTCGGCAGCCTTATAACCGCTGTTTCTAAGTGCAGAATTATAAAATTTATTATGTTTATCAAACATTACTTTACTAGATGAGTTGTTGCTGAGTCTAGATTCAATAGAGGATGGCATGTTTAATGACTGATGGGGGATAGTTAGAATTAGGATTAATGTATATTGGATTGGAGTTGGCCTTCATGTAAGGTTGGAAAGAATTATTAAGGTTCAGATTAACATCTAAGAAGTCTACTTGTTTAATGTTGGTGGTAATTTCTACTTTAAGCCCTAAGCTCTTTAATTCTCTGTGTATAGTCTTCCTAATGCGATCTACCTTAAATGTAGTGGAACCTCTGACAACCATTAAACCTTTGTCTCTATATAGACCTATGCTATCCGTATCTATGCCCTCGTAAGTGGTTAAATTGTAAAGAATAAATAATCCTACAAGATAGAGGCTTCGGCCGAATCTAGGGAACCCATTGCAATGTCAAAATATTCATCAGAGGTCTTTTTAGTCCATTGCTCATCATTATAAATTAGAACAGAACTTCTACGTTTTAGTATAATATCCATTTCGCCAGTAGAAATATCGGAGTACTTTTTGGTGAATTCCAAAGCCAAGGTAAAGAGGTCCTTAGAAATGGATGGGTAAAATTCAATAACGTCAAATTGGATAAAGGTACATTTACCTTTATTCTGTATGGTCCTAAACCAGTTGATGACATCTGTGGTATTAATCCACTGCATGAGTCCAATGGTGCATTTAATAGATCTAGAATGGTTTTGCTAATTTTGCCAACTCCCATTCTTGTAGGATTAATCAGACATGTAGATGGTTTTGCTCTAAAGTCTGGTTTATGGTCCTTTAATAAAACATATGCTTCTTTTGTTTGTAACTTACTGACTCGGTCACTAATGCATAATTTGTCCGTAATTGATTTGCTGACTTGGTTAATGTTATCAACCAGACTGAAATTGGTAGCGTCTATTTTCTTATAGCTTTTGGTTAAGGTGTTTTTAACTAGGTTGTCGTAATCCTTGGGGCATACTTTGTAAAAGTTTGCGGTCTTATCTGATTTAACGTAGACATCATCAGATTTATTTATGCTCCTAACAATATTATCCAAATGCTTTTGAAGAAATTCTTTCTCTTACAGAAGGTTAATCCATTCATGATTTCCATCAGGTCATTTTCGAATCCAGAAAGTCCTTCAATAAGTGGCGCCGTTTTCATGCTTTTAAAGCCATATTTTTCCTGATGATGTATCTGGTTCTTTTCGAGAAGAAAGAAATGAGCTTTCCATCTCATTCTTCTAATGAGGTCTTCAGTTTGTGGAACCAACCTGGCGAAATAATCCTGTTTGCTTGTTGTGAGAATGTTTTTAAAGATATTTCGAAATTTATCTTTTCCATTATATAAAAATAGAGTAGATAGTGCTTAACTATAGAAGGAGCTGATATCCAAGTATTGTTGGAATAATATTCCTTGTCCAAAGAAACACGATTTTTTAAAAAAAGTGCTCAATACAAAGATAGCTGATAATATTTATTCATAAATTATAACATGGATATGTTACAATATCACTACAAAAGTAGCCATTTTGTTTTGAGACTTTTTGTGTCTTGTCTGATGTGATTATTTTAAAATGAATGGTTTAAAGTGTTAAAAACAAGCAGGACCCCTTTAATCAGGAAGGCATTATTGTATATACAATGTGGACCAATTAGAGTAAAGCAACTTCTAATTTGGAAAATATGTGGGCAGGCTTAAGATTAATCTTGGTGGGCATTGCTATTAAGATTTGGTTGAAGTGGGATCAGTATTATTAACACTTATATCTACTTTATTCTTGTTGCGAAAAAATAATAATATATGTACTTGTATATATTTTATAATAACTACGCACAATTAGACACATACACACATGACCCGGCCACAGCATATAAACACCACCAGATGAATTAGATAGATAAGACAATAGTAATGAAACTGGTACTCTTTAGCCTGGTCAAAGAGTCAAGGGAACCATCACATCACACTGAGATAAACCACATATACAAGCAGACTAATACTGCCAGACCACAGAGGCCCCAACTAGAATACACACATGTATACGCACGTACAGCGGTTAGAATATACACACATATACATTCACACATACACACACGTGCATACACTCACATACAACATCTGCAGATAGCCCTGAACAACTGTTTATAGGAGGGCCTATATGAAATATAAAATTTAAATTCATATTTTAGTTACTACAGTTTGTTAGACGATCAAAAGGCATGAAACCGATACATCTGTCTATCTATTAGCTGTTCATAGAGAGGGCGATTAATTTTTTATTTTTTAAATTACTACAGTTTGTTAGACGATCAAAAAGGCGTGAAACCCAATACAACGTCTGTCCTTCTATCCCTTCATCCATATATCCATCTATCTGTCCATATTCATATGTCCATACACAAATACATATACCCCCATACACATACATGTGCATACACACATACACACAAATATTTTCAAACAAACACGTATAGATCTAGACGTGCATATGTGGACACACATACCCATTAGGGTAGGTCGATTTTGGAACTGTAAAAAATCACACTTGAAGAAAGTTGCAAAATGTCAAGAGTTACCACAATAAATTTTTTTTCTTCAAAACTTTGTATTTATTTGAGCATTTAAACTTAAAGATAAGATAAATTGGGATTTTTATCGTGATATAGGTGTCACCGGAAACATGTGTCACTTAAATAAAACCAGAGTTTTCACAATAAGAAAAAAATACAATACTCTTAATAGATATTTTAAGTTTAGTATTCTTTTTCTTAAGAAATTAAATGAAAACATCAAAATTAAAAAGAAATAAAAACACTATAATATTTAGTTTAATATACAAATAACTATTTACATATGCCGTTTTATTTTGAAAATTGATGAAATACATGATCTTAGTTGTGACCAAAGACTCCTGTATGAATACACAGTGGATATTTCTAGAGGTAAGGTTGACTCTAGATATTCCTCTTGGAAAATTGGTCCTTTAAACCAGGCAAGGTGGTTAACTTTGGCCATCTGGCTTATGCGTTTATTGAGTCATGGTACATACCCACAAAAGCTCACAACAAAACTCCACAGTTTAATAAGTTCCACAATCAACAAGTGCACATTTTTAATATGATCAAGAAGCAGCCTCATGAAATCCAACAGATTACTTTAAGAAATATACAAGGAAGTACATTTGTTTACTGCCTGAAAACCTATACTCCATAGTCAAATCTGATGAAGTTGAAGTAAGAGAAGAAGCTTTAAAAAGAGTTTTGACTATTAGGTAAGTAAATATTTATTTATATATGTATCAATGACTCAATTATTTATTGCAATTTATAGAATCATTTTAAAGATTTTAACTAATTTCACCATAATTATTATAGTAGAGACTGGAAGTTCTTAAATGAATCAATAAATAAATTTTTATATTCTTTCAGGAGTGGGGAGTAAACCAAGAAAAGGTTAATAATACCAACCATTAATTTTAATGCCACACACTGGACACAATTGATAGATTTATCATTGTGGCATTTTTGAACCACCAATGACGGAAGGTTTTTCTGAATCTGAACTTCATGAAACATTGTTAAATGGAACCAAGCTCGACTTGCCAAATTTGCCCTCACATTCCCAAGGCAAGGAATGGGCAGTCAAGTTAACAACAGAAGCTTTGCAAACTGTATACGGTTTTGAAGCAATGCATCAACATATTACAGCCAAAGTTTTGAGTCAGAAATTGAAACCAGCATTTTTGTATAAGGGCTCTTATATGGAGCAATTTGACTCTATATATTAAGCACTATTAAAATAGTGTTTGTTTTTCCTTGTTTGTTATATTTTTACTTATAACAGAAAAAATTATTTAAGGTATTCAAATATCACTGCTTAATTCATGTTTTTAAAGCAGATACTGAAAATGGGGGGGGTATCAATTTGAAGATTAGTCATTTCTTTAATTATCATTTTTATAAAATAAAATGACATTCCCTGATTTAAATACTCAAATTATTTAGTTTTCTCGCTAATATTCAAGCCAAATCTTGAAAAAACGAGGAATTTTCAGTATATTTTTGTCTGTGATCTTTGATGCCAAACGATCAGAAAGCCGTTGAAGCATTTGATCTAATATTTTGTATGAGTACTTAATAGGTCCATACACAACTTTCAGTAAGTGAGACTTTTTTAATATTTTAAAAGTGAAAAATCGACCTACCCTATTACCCGTATATAGATACCTACGTACGTACACACACACACACACACACATATATATACACATACATACATATACATTTACGTACCTACACATATACACATACAAGGGCATACACACATACATGTAAGATATACACACACAACCAAACAAGTAAAGGAATACAAATACATGCATATCAGTAAGTGAAGCAAATATTAATGTCTGACCTGTATGGAAGGACAAACATGCGCCCATATGCCCATACCTACATGTATGCGCACGAACACACATACATACACACACACACACAGATATATATATATATATATATATATATCCGCATATACAGACACACTTAGATTTACGCACTTACACATACGCACTTACACATACGCACTTACACATACGCACTTACACATACGCACTTACACATACGCACTTACACATACGCACTTACACATACGCACTTACACATACGCACTTACACATACGCACTTACACATACGCACTTACACATACGCACTTACACATACGCACTTACACATACGCACTTACACATACGCACTTACACATACGCACTTACACATACGCACTTACACATACGCACTTACACATACGCACTTACACATACGCACTTACACATACGCACTTACACATACGCACTTACACATACGCACTTACACATACGCACTTACACATACGCACTTACACATACGCACTTACACATACGCACTTACACATACGCACTTACACATACGCACTTACACATACGCACTTACACATACGCACTTACACATACGCACTTACACATACGCACTTACACATACGCACTTACACATACGCACTTACACATACGCACTTACACATACGCACTTACACATACGCACTTACACATACGCACTTACACATACGCACTTACACATACGCACTTACACATACGCACTTACACATACGCACTTACACATACGCACTTACACATACGCACTTACACATACGCACTTACACATACGCACTTACACATACGCACTTACACATACGCACTTACACATACGCACTTACACATACGCACTTACACATACGCACTTACACATACGCACTTACACATACGCACTTACACATACGCACTTACACATACGCACTTACACATACGCACTTACACATACGCACTTACACATACGCACTTACACATACGCACTTACACATACGCACTTACACATACGCACTTACACATACGCACTTACACATACGCACTTACACATACGCACTTACACATACGCACTTACACATACGCACTTACACATACGCACTTACACATACGCACTTACACATACGCACTTACACATACGCACTTACACATACGCACTTACACATACGCACTTACACATACGCACTTACACACATTAATTTACCTATACTTGATGGGTATTCCCACTCGACCTGGACACCCCCAGAAGTTCCCCCTGGGTGCACAATCCGACATCCATCAACACAGCTCTACCTTTGTATTGAGCACTTTTTTTTTATACTTATATTATTACAACGTACAAAATTTTATGACAGTAAGAAATAGTCAATTTCATACTTACAGGCATTTTTGAAGATGATGGAATAAGAAACATGAAAATGACTGACCGCTGATATATATATATATATGATCTGGCAACGTCTTAGACCGCTCGACCACGAATGACCTCCAGTCTAAACGAGGTTTTAATCAAGCCTATATAACACAATTTTCACTTCATCGCAACAGCCATATCTGTTCTGAAATGTATCGTAATGTCAACAAATGTAAACATTATGGAAATTAACGAATGTTAACGAAACTTGGTTATAAACAACCGACAATTTGAAATGAATTGTTTGAACTTTTTTTTTTTTTTTTTTTTTTCCTCTAGCGCCTTTTATAAATTGTTTTTCATAAAATGCAAGTTTGGTTTAAGCAAAGAAAAATTATTCTCCAAACAAGATGCAGAAATTTTAATATTTTAATGTTCATCAACCATGATAACACATTCCTTTATCTTTACAAATTATTATTCTTAGCTAGTTCTTAGCTAAGTTCTCACTTATTCTGATTACTTTAATTTGAAGAATATCAGGTTGTTGCAAAAGTTTTTCCTGTGTTTGTTTTTCTATTCACTTCTGCTTTACTCTTCTTGCTCAACACAAAAGTGGTGGGGGGTTTGGGGTGCCTCAGTCTCGGCCAAGCAAATTATTTCTACTTTTAAATAGTTGATTGACCTTCTGGAATAAACATCCAGGTTGAGGTGTACAGCATTATGTGAATGAAATTAAAATTATGACCATTTTCATGTTTCAGATTATAAAGTGTTTTATTTTTCCTCCTTTTAGGTGATATGTTGAGATCTGTTGTGGCATCAAAGTCTGCTCTGGGCAAAGAAATCAAAGAGGTGATGAACAGTGGCAAATTGGTCAGTGATGATCTTGTTGTAGAAATGATTAAGCAAAATTTGGACAAAGCTGAATGCAGATATGGATTTTTACTTGATGGATTTCCACGCAATGTCAAGCAGGCTGAAGCTGTAGGTACTACATGCAGTGAACTTCAGTTTTTTAATTCTAAATTTATTTAGAGTATTCTATTCTCATGCACTCCAATAAATATATGCTTTAACATGTTTGCAGTCATTTTGGCCTCTGTCATCTAACCATTGATATTTTAATACTCAATTTCTATTATTTACCTTGAAGTAAAGAGAAAATTGAAAAGAAAATATAATTTTGATCATGACCCTGAGATTAAATAATTTTTTGAAACTGATTGGAGTTGAAGAGAAATAATTAATAGTGAGATTGTTTCCTTATAAGGAAACATTTAGCATTCATTGAATGAACAGTTTGTAATACTATCACTGATCAGCTGAAACTGATAAAATCATTTAAAAAAGAAATTCTCAATTTAAACTAAAAGTCGGTCAGGTGACAGACACCGCATTACATTAAGTAACTGGCAGACTAAAATTAACATCAGCAATTTGTATCTTTCTATTTACATTGTTCAGATTATTGACCTTCTTCAGATGATTGAATTGAACCTTTTTACTTTGTTCACCGAGGTAGATTGATCTAGTTCCACAAGTCATGCCCCTTAGTGTAAATAATTACAATACCTCATTTCAGAAATATAGACAAATATTGTATCTTTCTGTGCCTCCTCCCTGATAACTACTGGAATGGACATAAGTACAGGGTGTGGCAGATATACCTCAAAGTTAATGGTAAGACATTAGTCTCAGTGGTGCCATCATCTAGCTAATGTCTTACATGGTAAATTATTTCTGCTGCGCCTTGTACTAGGACATTTTATACACGCGCACATACACATAACTTGATCACATTATTTGAATCAGACATTAAAGCTAACAAGAACTTGAAAAATTGTTCTGACTTTAGATTTAGTTGATTTGATTATATATGTATATCAAGTTTTTAATGTGAGTCTTAACCAACAACAATAATTATAAAAAAAAAACAGATTTTTATTCACTGACAAGGACACAATAAAAAAATTTTTAAATTTAAAATCAACAATTATGCATTTTCATACTGTATCACTTTTTTGCTATTATAATACTATAACAATGTCATATGAATTCAGCAGTATATTCATTTCATTTTGTATATTTAATATGTAAATATTTGATAATTTTACAAAGGAATTTTTATTAACGAAAACCTTGAATGAAAATTTTGAGTAATGTAGGAAGCTGATATTTGTAATATAAAGGTTATATTGGTTATGTGCATTATTTTTTTGCTATGTTATTCCTTTTTTTCCTCTTTCTAGCTAGATAATTTATTGGAAAGACGTAACATTCAATTGGATTCTGTGATTGAATTTACCATTGATGATTCCCTATTAATTGACCGAATCACTGGACGACGCATTCATCCTCCAAGTGGGCGATCATATCATATTACATTCAACCCTCCTAAAGTGCCTAATGTGGATGATGTGAGTATGTTATGTATAACAATAGTTAAAATACAATTAGCCCCCCCCCCACACGCACACCACTTTAATTAGATATATATATTGTGTGTGTGTGTAAAACTAGAACTGCATTTATTAAATTTTATCCCTCTATATCGAGACATCTAGTAAATTGTATTAATTTCACTAGAAACAACTAATATTCCAGCAGCGAGAAAATCCCTCCTGACCCTTAATGATTCTACCTGGACAAAAAGTCACAATAGTAAGTTTGACGTTCCCATGGGGGCACATGATTCAGCCCAAGTTACCGATTTAATAGGCATCCTAGACGCCCTGGGTAAGGTTGTGAATCCTAAACAGATAGTCCTATACCAGGATGATGGACTTATGTGCATCCCGATTAGAAAATCCAGAAGAAAATCTTTAATTTTTTCAGTATGCTAGGATTCAAAATAGAAATAGCATCCAACTTAAAGATAGTAAATTATCTAGATATTACCCTTAACCTCGATAATAGTTTCTTTAAACCATACATTAAAGTCAATGAAATCCATAGCTACATCAATATTAATTCCAACCAGCCAAGCGCCATTATAAAGCAAATACCAAGGACTGTTAATATTAGTTCTAATTAGTCTTCTAACCTTAGAATCTTTAGGAATTAGAAGAAACTATATAAGGCCCTCCAGAATAGCGGCTATAAAGATAAATTAACTTATTTAATACCCACTAGTAATCCGGAATCGCTAAAGGTCAAAGGCAAACATATCAACTATTAACATTGGTAAGATCTTCCTTAAATTAATAAGTAAATATTTTCATGGAGATAACCCCCTGAGTAAAATATTCAATAGGAAAACTATCAAGATTAGTTACTCATGTATCAATAATATGTATAATATTATTAGCTCCCACAATAACCAAATCTTGAAGTGTAGGGAATCCAATACAGAATAGAATGATACCCCGCTGTCATTGTAGATCTAGAAATAACTGTCTGGTTGAGGGTAAATGAAGATTGGAAAATGTAATCTATCAAGCCACCATCTACTTTTAGGAAAATAAGGAGAAATGTAATGTTATATCGGAATTTCGGCAGGAATTTGGAAGCAACGGCTTTATACCCACGGGCACTCCTTCACCAACCCTAGTTTAAGATACCAAACAACCCTTTCTAGAATATACTGGGAATTAAAAGAAAGTAACTTAAATCCCCAGATAAAATGGAAGCTCATAGGCAAGGCTGGGACTCCTAATGGCTTAAGAGATAGATGTAATCTATGTTTGACAGAAAAAATTAAAATTTAAATATTTCAATAACAAAATATACTCCTAAATAAGCGAAGGGAGATCATGAGTATGTGTCGCCATAGAAATATGTACAAATTACAATAATTATCCTATTCTTCCAAATAGTCACATTAAGGTTTTTTTTAATTTGGCCAAGCAGTTACTTCCCCACCACTTACCACTACTAACTCAAGGGTCAACCCACATAACTCCCACTACCAAAGAAAAATTACTACTAAATTTTTCCCTGGCCCTACCCCTAATAAAACCAATACTCCCAACCCCTTCTTTTACCTAAGCTAACCTCTGGGCTTAGAATTTTTTCTCATTCTCTATAAATGGTTGAAGAATGCATGTCTTAAATAACATGTTGAAAATGGCTATTCCCCCACCCCCACTAAGTTTTATCTGAATTTACAGATAAATAAATATACACACACTCTACAAAATATCTAATTTCAACCATGTTGACTTTCACAAGAATTGGGGAAATTTAATCTATGGTGGAGGTACCTGTATGAGCTTAGGTAATTGTCATTCAATATCAGAAGGAATAGTAGTAGCAGTCACTTATGGACAGCTACATCTTAGGCCTCGTGGAGAAAGAAATAGTTTTGTAAGCAATCAATTACGGTCACCATAAAACATAACAAAATATAAAAGAAGGGTTTAGCTGAAATACTTTTATACATAAAGGCACAAAAATAACAAATATAATGTCTCTTTATTGTGTGCAAGCACAAAGTCCGTTCTTAAAATGTTCATTTGAAAGAAAGGAAAGAAATAATTTTATAAAAAGAATTAGTGTTTCTTTTGTAAATACTTAGTTTTTTGCCATGCTGGTCCCAGAAGATGAAAGCGGTCAATGGATTGGTGGGTATAATTCGATATCTTCTTTAGTGAATGAAACACTGACAGCAATTAAGGATTGATGGCACAAAGGAGTTGATGAGAAAAACATAGTGACATTGACTGTCGGTATACTTCTCACTTTCTGGTGAGAAGTCTAATTTGTCATTCTTTTAACTGTCCCCCAAGGGGCTCCGAATGGGTGTGCTGAAAGGATTCGTTAAATATGGCACGGTGCCTTTTGATTGGTGAAAATTGCTTATGTTCTTTTTATTTTTTCATTTTCCACTGGAACTTATGCGTTGTGCCTAGGTGTGCAAAGACCAGTTTTGGTCATTTGCTGTCTAGGCCTCTGAGGACAAACATCCGGCCCCTTGCTTGCTCAGTATCACCACAAATCCATATGAATTATTAATTAGGTTAGAGAATCTATTACAAAACTTTCCTCCTTTATCAGACAAATTAATTCAATACAAAAGTTTTATAAAGTTTAATGTAGTCACATAACTGGAAGTTAGCTGTATATCTTGACCATTTGTTTTATTAGATATTAAAGAAATCTGCATTTTCATTTCTCTTTTAATGTGATTAATTTCATCTTTTCAAAATTTTAGATAACTGGTGAACCTCTTATTCAAAGGTCAGATGACAATGTTGGTGCTCTGCAGAAACGATTGGAAAGTTACCATGTCCAGACAAAGCCATTGGTTGACTATTATGTCAGAAAAGGAATTCACTGTGCTATAGATGCTTCACAACCTCCAAAAATTGTTTTTGCTTGTATCAAAGCAGCTTTTGCAAAAGCAACATCTAATGACAAAACTATGTTCAGTGTTAATTAAAGAAATAGGTAGAACTAGGCTTAAAAATAGTTGTTCTTTTTTTTTTAAATCCTTAAAACATGCCTCTTTCACACAATTGTTTTTACTCTCAATATTCACAACTAGTTAATTTCTAGAAATAAATCACTTTTTGTATCTAGTGATGGTAATAACTATGCCAAATCAAAGTTCCATTTCAATGAAAATACGATAAGTTATTAACATATTTTCAAATTATAAATTACGGTAAAACTAAAGTTTACACGCTGTCATCATGTCTTTAAATTTTAGTTTTAAGATATGACTTAATGCTTTATCTGCCTTATTTCACAGATATTGACAATTTTAATCAGTTAAAGTAAAAAGTGATAGTATGTTAATTATACAAGTTAATTTTATTCACATTTCAAATATGATTTTTAATTTTCAATTTTTAGACAAAAAATTTTAGACAACTAGGCAACAAAAAATTGTATAAATTTTACGACTGAAATTTACAAGAACATATTCTTGAAAATCTTAAAAAAATTATATGAAAGATGCAGATGTTTACATGTAATGCCTTTGAGACACTTGTGCTAGAATGAAGTGAGTTTTTTTTTTTTTTTTTTTTAGACCAACATGCTGATTGATCTTTAAGTGATTTCAATCAGTGCCTCTATTGGCAGTGCAATAAAATGATAATGAAAAAAAAAAAAACCTTACAAAATATTTTTTGGGTTGTATCAGATTTCATGTTATTATATATTCTCAACATAATCAGGATTCTTCTGATAGTTTTTTTCCTCACTTTTTCCCCTGAAAAATATTTTTCTCTCAATTTTTAAGTTAGCATCATGTCTCATTTATAAACCTATTTGAACATCAGAGCTATTTTATTTTCTTATTCCTATAGTATTTGGGTTGCATTGCTAAATTCTGGATAAACAGAATTAGAAGCTTGATTTTTTTTTTTTTTTTTTTTTTTTTTTTTTTTTTTTACACGCACATCTAATTTTAAAAATGCAACACCAGAAATTGTGAGTTTATATTTAAGCATTATTTCATTCACATTTGAAACTATAATCACAAGTTTCTTTTTGTGTGTTTTTTTTTTTCTCCTCTCTAAAATACAATTAAAATTGCTACCGAATAAATTCTTTTTGTGAGAATGACCAAATTAAATGGACTGTTGATTTAAATTGTCATAACAGAAATTTGTGAAACCATGTGTCTAGCAGTATTTATCATCAGTTGTTTCAACTGAAAGGTACAGTGTAATTTCTAATCTTCAACGTGGCTGCTTGTTTCCAGGATTTGTGTTTCTTCAACCCTCACAAGGCCAACCTTTTGGTTTAACAGGGGTGAACTTGCAGCCTTCTAGGCCATTGTGTGGCATTTTTGAATGAATCCAAATTTTGCAGAACAAATCTTTTATTTTTATTAATGTGGTTTTTGTTTTTTTTTATCATTATTTTTATTATTATTTTAACCTTAACCTTAAAATAAATGCATTTACTATAAATGAATTCAACAAAATAATCCTCAACTGACCACTTATTTAAAAAAAAAAATTAGTAAGTAATAAAGGCTTGTTACACTCATGATTTCATTAGAATGGTACTCGAGAATGTGTGTAAACTTCCCTGCCTGGCTAATGTTATCACCACCCAAGGCTGCTTGACAAGAACTTGTGGTGATCCAGTGATTATCAACATGACAACAGTGCACATAGCTTTTCTATATGAATTGGAATTTGAGAATATTTACACAGCTTGACCATATCCAAGTAATTTTTTGTTTAATACTCTGTCAAAAGAGCAAGAGAATGCGAGGTGGGTGGATTAGTGAGGATTGGGAACTGCTGTATTATTTTTGTCTGCTGATTTGCTTGCTTTGTAATGCTGTAATATCAGCATTAACAAAATCTAATGCTAATCACTGTATGTGACCACCTCTACTGCCATCAAAATCTGGTGGCAGGTGGTCACTCATTAAAGGCTCACAATATCTACGCCAGAAACATGTATTCCATTCACCAGAATGTACATATTAGATTTTTGCCATATTATGTGAAGTATTAAAAACATATTTGCAACCATCAACAAAAAAGATTAATTCACAATGGTGTAGGCTTAAAAAGTCAATTATTGCAGTGTGTGTATTTATCTTTTTTCCCACTCGTTGGTGTTTAACTGCTGTTTGCTCACTGGGGCTCAATTAACATTAGCAAATTGTATGTGGACAGAAAAAACGGGGTCGCTGACAAAAACGGTCACATACAACAGGTTCCACTGTATTTCAAATTAGAGGGAAAGGTACAAAAAGTTGCATTGCAAAAATTGAGATAAAGAGCAAAGACAGTTAATTTCAAGCAGTGCTAATACCTGAAAATAATGTCAATGGGAGAACTTTAAAAGAAAGATTATGTATGAGGGTGGGTATCCAGTGATGTGTCAATAGTAAAAAAAAAAATGTATTGTCAAAGTTGTAAGATGCTTAGACTACAATGTTTCAAAGTACAAACAACTTTCTTTTTCAAGGAGAACCATAACTGATGGACAGCATTAACCTTCAATGTAACAAAACAACTTCATAACAATACTCAAAAAAGAAACTATATTATTTAATCACTTTGATACTGATGCTATTGATTTGGTACAGTTTTTATGCTTCATTCAGGCCATAGATTTTATTTGCTATGTTCTGGCTTTAGGTACTTGTGCAGGTAGGACACCAGTAATAGATATCTTCACAAACTTTCAAGATAAATGTCCTAAATCTACTAATTTTAAATTACTGTTTGCAACAAGTTACAAGTATTGTTAACTATATTCATGCAAATACAGCACATCATCAGTTTTATAACATGCTAGTGTTAGATGATGAGGTATTCAGTGTGGATTTGGTATAACATTCTACATTAAGTTGGTTATCACAAGGATAGGTTTTAACAAAAATGTTATCTTTACAAGAGCACGTAATTAAATTTTAGGAAGAGCAAAATCAGAAATGTGAATTATTGAAAGATGATTTCTATCGAAATGCTGCATTTCTGTGTGATAATCACGTCAATGCAAAATAACTTGAATATTTCCTTGCAAGTTAAAACTAAATGTGTGTGTATTGGCAAAAATCAAAAAGAAATTTTAGATGAATGAACAGGGTTCATGCTAATAATTTTTATCAAATGATTTGCATTAATCCTGTATGCTGCTATTATATAAATTGGAAAAGTTCACTAATTTTGAGTGTGCTATCATGATTCTCAAATTAACCTTTCCACCTCGTTGATGCTTTTAAGGCTTCTAAAACACTTTAATTAAAATTGATTGAGCTCACAGATGACCCTTATTTGATGCAAAGAATTGAAATATTGAAAAGATGCAATGGAATATCCATGTCATTGACAATATGTGCAAAAATGCTTTCCTCCCCCCCCCTCCTTTTTTTTTTTTTTAGCTACTGATTGCTGCAAATCTTCATTCTCCTACTTAACTTAAATCATGACAACTTTAAGGTCACAAATGATGGATACACATCTAGAGAAGCTGAAACTGCAGACCTCTATGTTGCAACCACATATTCACTTTCCTACAAAAAGTCAATCACAACAAAATCATTAAAATGATAGTTAATTTTAGAAGTAACATATTTTTTAAGTTTCTTGAATCTTGAATGTGGCCTCATTAGATTCCAACTAACTAAATACTGCTTCCCAACATGTAAATATTCCCCCACCACTAGTTTATATAGTAAATGTGTTAAGCAGATCTTGGTTACAGTATAAGTACATTCACCAACAGAGCAACATGCAGTTCTGAATTTGGTTCTTCTGCTGTACTGGTTGCCAGCCATGGCTAGAGTTCAGTCTGCTCTTTTATTTAACTGATGTGCAAAAGTGAATTTAACCAACTCTACTGAAATTGGAACGCATTGCACAATTTCTCATTAAGCCACTATGTATTGTATCACAATATTACTCTCTTGGCAATATTAAACCATCAATATTGCCTGTCTACCATAATATTTCTAAATTACATTTGACTTTTTTCTTAGGTTAAGTGGTGATAAACTTAAGTAATCTCATCATTACTTTTTTTTTTTTTTTTTTTCCATAAAACTATTAATGGTATAACAGTAGTGATTTGATCTAGGAGTAAAGACTTAAATTATTTAACTGGATGTTGCTAACTGAACTAGATATCTGTGTGTGCATCAGGGGGTGGCATGCTTGTATTTAAAAGAAACTTCAAGATTTAAAAAAAAAAAAGGCTTTACTTTTATTCTGCACAGTTTATCATTTAGATGAATATCATTTAGATGAATAATTCCAGAATTTCAGCCCAACATCCATTTATGTATATACTTAATATCTTTAATAGTTCTAACAACTTGAATGGCTGGATATGTGTATGCAATTATGTTAATTGAATACAGTATTACAAATGTTGGAATTTGATCTCAAATGCCTTTTAACGCAGTAATAATAACTGGCAATTACAAATTTAATTATAAAATAGCTTGTTGCCCATTATAGCTTAGGTGTTGTTAGCTGTAAAATGATCCTGATTAAAGCTCATCTAAGGCCCACCAAGAACTAGAATTACAAATGTTCTAATATTAGGTACTTCTCAAAAAATGCATGAAACTATCAAAATTCTTAGAATATAGTATTTTTCAGTTACTTCTCAGCAAGATATCCAAGTTTAAGCTAGCAAAATAACTAAATTTTTTGCTTTATATTTATTAATGCAAAAAGGAATGAGATATATGTGAGAGTAGTAATCCTGAAATTTTGTTGAAAGTATTCCACTATATAGGGTGCAATAGATAAATTGTCATCTAAATAAATAAAAATAACACAAACATCTTGAAATACTAAACAGTAAATTTAATCAATAAAATCCCTATTGGCTTCAACCATGGCCTCCAGACAATTTCACAATCTCCTACACCACTTCTGGACAGACTTCTTGTTTAAATTGGCAAATTCTGCCATAATGTAACACCCTCTCTATCAGCCTATGGTTAACCAAAAGCACAAATAGCTTCTTTTTCTCTTTTCAGTTGTCCAAAGCATTCAACACTATTGATTGATAGATGAATTGATTTCTTTAGCCCTCAGCTCATTCTGCTCCACATTGTGATTAATTGATCACAGACAGTTTGAGATTTGTCATCAATATCCTGCCTTGATTCGATCCACACAAAATGAATGCATACAGTGATAAAAAAAATAAAATAAAATACTGAAAGAATGATGAATAATAAATAAATAAAAATTCAGATTTATCTTGATTATATTATACAATGACTTCATTAGTAGTGTACATGCTGGGTTATCAATCTAAATTTTCCCCAAATCAGATGCAACACTTAGTTAAACTGGCAAAGGTTGACTAGCATATAGTTAAATTTGTTCAGTTGATTTTTGGTAAGCCTTGGCTGATGTCTCAGACAGTGGTCAGGTGCAATCAATCTCTGTCTGTTTGAGTCTCGGAACTCTCTCTTTGTGTCTCTTCTTATTCACTTTTATTCATGTCGGGCCCAAACTGGTTCAGAGAGTAAGGGGTCAGTGAATTATAATTTCCAACTTGATTGTTATCTTCTTCTCTCTCAAGTAATGGTTGCAGGCAGGTCTCTCCCTCTTCTTCCTCTGTATTGCAGTAATTACCAGCAACCAAATAGTCTCACAATAATACTTGCCTTCCGTACATCTTTGGTATTACAAGGAGTTTTGTTGGCCTCTTGCTCAACTGTGCTCCACACACGGGTAGTAGTATGAAGAGTTAAGTGGCCAGTTGTAAAGGTGTGATGTGGTCACAGAAATTGTCCAACAGCCATGATTGGGTTCTGCTTGTGTGGTTTGGTATACCCCCATTGCCAGACATAGTGCTGCCCTGGATCAAGAGGGTGGCTGCTGGAAGACCCTATCTCCTCAGCACTTGATGCATGCCTTCATGTTGAGTCTTCTGGGAAGATTAATGGAGACATAACATTGCCTTCACTAGTGATCACTCCAAACACCTTTGTAATCGCCATCAGGCTCATCCAACTCTTTTTAAATCCTCGGCACTGTCCTTAGTTCAACACCCAAACACTCTGAAATGTTCATAGTGGAAGTTCTGGAGTGAATGCCAAGCAGTACAGCATGCTGTTTCCAAATTTCTGGCACAATGAATTGTGTCATAGTGCAGTGCCCAAGTAAGCCTGTGCAGTCATAAAAACAAACATCTATATGTGAAATTAAAAATATAAAATGGCTACAATTTACCCACTGCACTCTGTATAAAATTAGTGAAAAGTTGAGCAATGGCACCTTGGTGCCTTTCAACGTACTTACAACATCCATTGCACTTTTCAAAACAACCTTTTGAACATTGCCCACAACTTTTTTTTTTTTTTGCATCTTCTTTAATCATTCTTTCATAGCAATTTTATCTTTGGAAAAATCCAGAATACACAGGGAGCCAAATTTGGGTTGACATATGTAAATGATGCAAAGTCTTGTCACAGAAACCTGCTCAGTACACAATATCTTTCACTGCTAACTGCATCAACCCCATGACTGCATGTTTTAAGTTCACCAGGTTAGATGAAAAAAAACTGCACAGTTTTCAATCTATTCAAAGCCCCCATCCAGAGATCTTTGGATATAGCTGAAATGACATTATGCTAACAACAGTAAGCACAAACAAATTGATAAAAAGCTTCACCCTTTGAAATATTCAAATGGTGGAACTTTTCATTGAACTTAGTCAATACAGTGTGCCTGGATTACTTTCAAGCTGTAGAAATTATGTCAATGAAAACACAGAAAGAGACAAATGTAGAAAAGTAACTTTTAAAGTTTGCCTGGTTTGTCAGAGGAAAAAAATAGATGTGAAAGAGCTACTAAAATGAAAGTTTTAAGTTTTCTGTTTTTCTTTTGATCATTTCACTCCAAGCGAAGCAATAAAGCATAGGAAAGATATGTCTAGGCAGTAGCAAAGTAACTGGATCTGAAGTGCCAGAACAGTACTGGTAAGATTCTTCTTTGGACTTTATGAAAAATCTCTTAAATAACCAGCAGAAGCACCAGACCAGATGTGACAGTAATATTCAATGCATGGACAAATGGTAGACTTTAAGAATGTGTTTTAAAAAATGGCATGAAAAATTGTCTACTACAACACAGTGCACTAATTTTCCCAACAATTGATTCAATATAATCTTTCCACTTCATTTCTGAGAAAGCATTAGCCTGAGAAGATGCAGTAAATCACTTCCTGGAGGTTAGCATCAGCCATGCTAACAAGACAAAAAAAGGTAATCTCAGAAAATTAAGAGAGTAGTTTTTGAAGAGATTAAAATTTGCAAGTTATTTCTTGTCCCAATTAACAGATTGTAGGTCATTTTTTTTAGATCAGTTGCCAATAACTTTCAATTTGTGAAGAAGACCAGTATGCCAAACCATGTCTAACTATTAACACATCAACATATTTCTTGTCTGGAAAAAGACCCTGTTAGGTGAGATGCTTAACTGATTCAGTGTTGATTAGAGCCTCTATTACTTTGCCAAAAAGAGTTAGAAAGATCAGATGGTTTGTTAAAGTTCTTAAAGACTGGAACTACAGAAAAAGAATTTTCAGAAAGCAAGAAACAGCAAGGCATTTATTGTAGTTTAGAGACAACAGGAACACATCTAAAGATTATTGCAGTGATTCTATCAAGTCTACATGTTTTGTGAGGATCCAGTTTAGAGATTATACCAGAATCTATAAACAGATTATAATGCCTATCACACAGTAAAGATTCAGTTTTAAGTGGATACTCTAGATTACTCAAGAATAACATTGGATGAGAATTTACCAGCAAAACATTGTTTTATCAGCAGAAAATAGCACCTCAAATTGGGTGAAGATAGGAGAGATAGTATATTTTAAATATTAACAAGAACCCATTAGCAGAACCAAGCTTGTTACAACCTATATGGTGACTCATTCTGACATTGAACAAAAATTTGTTCTTTTTGAGGATGTGTTTAAAATTATTATGAGCAGAAATATGTTAGTACAGTCTGTATGAACTATGTAGAAGATTGTGGTTCATCTTGTATTTCTGAAAAGACACAAAAGTATCATTGCTCACTTCTACCTCAGTTGCACAATTCTCAATCAGAAAGTTAAAAATTTCACTCAAAGAGATATAAAGAAAATCACAAAATCCTAATCAGTGCACTCAAAACAAAGAAGTCTTGGAAATAGGAGGTTCATGTCTAATAGATGACTCCACATAAATATAGCATAAATAAATAGCATTTGTCTATACTTCCGAGATGTGGAATATTTACATTATTTCCACTGTTCGAACTGTTATCCTCATCTTTATTGCCATGCTTACGTTTCAGCTATTGTATGCTCATGTCTTTAGGTGCTAGGAATTTTTAACCGATTCCTTTATTGCATTCACTTTACTAGGTTATTTGTTCACCACTGCTGTAGATAGGTATTGAATTCACAACTCTTTCAGTTAAGTCACTGAAATTAACCAATGCCTGTATCCACTGGGCAATGTTCTTGATAGTTCCTGAGAAGGAGAGTGCTAACAGAAAGTAATAAAGTCAAAAGCACATAAAAAAAATCCTCCAGGTACTCGAGATGAATCTCTTGCTATTGAAAGATTTTCCTGGATGTAAACACCAAGTCCATTCATATGTATCCTAGAATCTTTTCAACAAAGAGGAAATGAGCCTGGAACAAGGAATTCATTAATAGTGATAGAAGAGTTTGAATTCAGTTTCATAAAGCACTAAGATATCTGTTAGAGCATTTCAAAAGAAAATATTCTACACTACAATTGGTGCAAAAAAAAAATGTCAAAAGGTGTTACAGCTCAAGGATTGTTAATCCTGAGTTCCAATTCCTGTTGGGTTTGTTATATTCATTTACACACAAATACACTTGGGGAAAAATATGAATCCACCTTTTCTTTCCCCCAGCTTATTTAAAATTAAAATTTGTGTCACCAAACCCTTATTGTTTCAAAAAAAAAACATACAATCTAAAAATATATTCTGGCTTTAACTAACCTGCAAAGGGTTGATAATCCATAGAAAATGAATCAACTGATCAAAATATACTGCAAATACCTCCATATTATGCGATGGTTGACATTCTAAAATTTTGGGCTTCTTATTACGAGTTGGGATGCAGCAACCAGAAAACTGCCAACCCAATAACCTCAACAGGAAAGGTCGCAGCTATTGATCAGTCAGATCAAGAAAGAACTTCATACCTTATTGCATTTCAGAGTAAAATTTGATCTATGGTTACTCTGGCATAATATACAATATTTAATAGCAGTGTATATATATATATGTATGTACACCCTTGTGCAAATGAATTGAAACAACTGCTTTAGTTTTTTCTTTCACCATATGACCCACTGAAGTGACAGAGTGTAATCAAATTCTATTTCTTCCTCAGATTTGGTCATTTGTAGTGGTGGGTAGTAATATGAATCTATTTTTGGGGTGTAGGATGAAATTTGTTTGGTTTTGAAAAATATTGTGTCATCCATGATTGCATCAGATTTTTATCACGCCCAGTCACCTTATCTGCGGTGAATGTTACTCCAAGCATGTGTATGAAAATTATAATGCTGCACAAACACTAGTAAGCCTTACAGAGAGATCATGGACTTTGTGGGTGTTAACTGTTAGTCGTGTCATCAAAGTAAAGAAACAAACTAGATACATCAGTCAAAACCATTAAAAAAAATGTAGTCAAAAAAGAAAGAAAAACAATGCCAAGAGACAACATATATATAATCAAGGAAAGTATCAAAAAACCCAGAAAGACATTTTTTGTTTGTTTCAAATACTTTGCACAAGGGTGTATGTGTGTGTGGGTAAGTATAAGTGTGTGTATGTATGTATATATATATATATATATAGTTATGAATTAATTGTACATTGCAACGTAAATTTCTATGTGTCGAAATAGAATCATCAGGCAATGTTTGATGTTGGTTGTGCAGATGATTACATTTAAATAACAAAAGCCTTTGGTTTACTGTGTATGTATGTGGGAAGATATAAAATTTACATGTATGTGTTTCTTTTAACTAATCAGAGTGAAGATTCATTTTTGGATTTGGCCCCAAAGAATACATACTAACCAACTGTTTCTCTTTTTTTCCTTCCTCATCCTACCCTTTTCCCTCCTTAACGGTCAAGATGTTAACCTGCCTTTAATCTGATCTTATTTTCCCTTTTTTTTTCTCTCTCTCTTCTCCCTTTAGTTTTATTGCTTTTGATGTGATATTCTCATTTAGTACCAATGCTGTATTTTTCACTTATCATTTTTGGTCTATTTATTTATTTATTGTAAAGCTTTTTTTTTATAAAAAGAAAGATTTTTTTAAATAAATAATTTTATGTTTCAATTTATTTTGATAGTTCGTCAGTGATTATTTTCCTTAAGCACTTGTTGGTTATATACATGTTATTTCATTTAGGTTTTACCCATTTTCTAATGTGAACAATTTGCAATGTCTACATATGAAATTTATCTCATTGCGTTTATTTAATAGATTTTTATTTCCGAATTATATTTGTATAAAAATTATCCAAAGGTTGTCCTAGTACTTACGAACGTCATCGCTCATCATCAGGGACTATATTACAGTTTAAAAATCAAATATTGCCTTGTAGCAGGAAAAGTGTTACATTTTAAAAGAAAATAAATAAACGTGGTGAAAAAATTTTTAAATTCAAAGGCAGTAATAATGTAAACAACATGCACACATGAAGATATGTGCTCACGTAGATGCGTGAATTATATGGAATACTTGGTTGTTAAAGATTTTAAATGCCGTAAAAATACGTTAGAGAATTTGAACTTCGAAGGAACTAATTATGTAAATTATCAAATTACTCAGAGGCAAAGAATTATTTACCTTAACTATATTTCAAATAAACCCTCTAAACACAACTCAGTACATGTCCAGAAAGCTGTGTGATTGATAAGAGGTTTTTTACTTCTGATATGTAGTGCCTTTAAAAATTTTAGGCGTCTATCTGTGTGTTGTTCAATAATTTTAGTATTGTCTATAAGAATTTTACGAATGTCAGAATGCTGAAGGGAAACAGTATGTGACTTAAGATGTTGTGCTCAAAAACATTATCGTTTAACACAACTTGCTTAAAAGAAAAGATGCGGCCAAAACATACGTATATATATATATATATATATATATATATATATATATATATATATATATATGCGCATTTGCTTACATATATATGTGTGTGTACACATAAATGTATGTATACATATATGTATATATGTAGGTGTGTATATATACATATGTATATGTGTGAGGGGTGTATATCTATATATAGAGAGAGAGAAAAAAAAGAGAGAGAGACAGATGGGCAAGTAAAGGTTTATATGCAAATAGGTAAGTCCCTTAAAATGCCTTGCTGTTAAAGATTTATAGCATCATAATTTTATTTTTAATTTTTAATAATTATTAATTTAATCTTTTAATAGTAATGATTGCTTTTATTATTATTCTTACTTTAATCTTTTTATATATATATTTTTTTAAGCATCATAATTCGATTTCTGCTATGGTCGCATCACCTACCAAGTCTGTGGAAAGACCTAAGGCAGGTTATGGGGCGTTGTTATGGCTACATTTCATGTCTTTTCTATCTCTTATAACATTCCTGGCATTGCATAGACAAAGTTCTCTATAGTGTGTGGACTGATAGGATTATTTTATTGTTGCCTGAAATCTGTCTGATATTACCTACAATATAATATAGTCAACAATACAATAATCCTCACTCATACACACAGTAAAAAGAACCTTCAGATGTTGGAGGCTATCTACATTAAATTCAAACAACCCACACTTAATAAAATCACGTTTAAATCTGGTCATAACACATCACATTGCATTTGAATATATGGTTCTGTTGTCATTTCATGCTATCACGCGGTGTGACGTCATAGAACCATATTGCAAATTTTCGAACTGCGTTTTTTATTTTTGGTAACTATTGCTGTTGCTTAGAGGAGTTTTATGTCAACACAAGATAAAATCGTCGCTGATGGTGGATGTTTTTGTGTTACCGTCCTTATAACCTCTCTGAAGATGGCTCATGCGAGTCGAAAGCTTAGAACCAACTTAATAAAAATGATCCAAATGTTGGAGAATTTTTGTCTTTATTTTCAACTGAAATTAAAGCCAAAATACGATGTTTAGAACGGCTCATGATAATAGATATTCATTGTCTCTTATAATTTAACAGTATATGTTTAGAAAATTATTTGCTGTCTCGATACACTAAATATATTTAAATGTATATATGTATATGTATATATGTGTATGTATATGCATACATGTATATATATAAGTGTATATATATATATATATATATATATGTATATATATATATATATATATATATATATTGATGCAAGTTTCATTACAAGTCTTTTCTAATTATTTTGTGTAAATTCTTTTCATATCGTTTGATAAGCTTAAGAGCATTATCGTTCAAAGAAGAAAAAATCACAATATTGATACATTTTCTTTTCAATCCTATCTAAGCTTTAGGCTTACATAAGTCATTATCAAAGATGACAATTATATTACAGAAAATTAAACAATTCACACACACACACACACACACACACACACATATTTTATTAACCTGGAGAGAGTCAATTTTAGACTCGAAAAACATGTAGTGACGCAAATACCATTATGAATACTTAATATATAATACAAAAAGCAAGTAATATTAATGATAATAGGAACAATAAATCTACACTTTAAACAAAACGTTTACGGCTTCTCGCACTTTTCCTTCTATATATATGTATACATGTATCTATATATGTATATGTATGGATATATGTATATATATATATGTGTTTATTATATAAAATAAAATTCCGAATTCTACACAAGTTGTATAGCTATTTCAGCGAAAAGATTTTCGCTTCTTCAGCAACGTTAAAAAACAAAAAAAAATTTTCAAATATGGTACAAAAATTCACATACTGAAAGGGTACCCAAAAACATATCCAAACACAGAAAGTTTGCATATAAAAAAAAAAAATGGGGAAGGATTTAAAAAAAGAAAAACAATTTTCAAAATCTGTCGTCTAGACATAGAAAGAGATTCAAAATCCGATTATAGAAGAAAACTTTTCGATTACGTTTGTATCAAAAGATCAAAATTTAATCGTGTCACAGGAATAGAGAAGTGGTGGGGAGGGAAAAGAAAAGAAAAATGGTGTAGACAGAGTTAAAGGAGAAATTAGACATAAAAAAGGAAGAAAAAGAAATAAAAGAGAGAAAAAAACTTTGGTAACCATGATGACAAATGTCGGCTTCAGTTAGTGAAAGGCTAAAGGAAAGGAGAGTTATATAAAAAAAGAAAAAGAAACAAGAGGAATGTAGAGAAAGGAAGCAATATATTATATATTTAGCTGTGTTGAAAATTTATCAAAAAAACTTTTAGTTTAAAATAATATCGCCAGACTATTATAGGAAGTTTAAAATCTACTAATAGAATAAAAATAAAAATAAAAATGGCGTTAGTATTAGTGTGCCACTCACTCACACATCTTTATCCATATTTTAACATATATTTGTTTAATATATTTTGCTTACACAATTTCACTCCTACACATTTTAACATGCTTGTTTTCATCTATGAGGCACGCATTTTTCATCCAATGTTCACGTGATATTCTTACTTTTTCGCGAATTTTGGCGTAGTTATTTAAGGAGGCACAACGTGTTATCCGGCAGTTGGGCCCCACTTTCGGCCGGCGATAGCGGTCGCGTATGCGCAACAGTTTTTCCAACACGTGTGAGACCCCTGCTATTTCAGTATGGCAGTGGGACGTTTGTTTAATTCTCGCTCTCACACACCCGCATTAATTGCAGGTCGTAATTAGGCGCGATTTTATTTCTCATACACATGCTTGTGCACACACATTACAAACTCCAATGGAACTGACTTCAACTCAGGAATTGTATGTATCTCTTCTTTTCAGAACTTTATTCCAATCAATCTCTCATTGACTTTATTCCAGTGAACATTTCACTTTTCTCGTAACGGAATTTTTTTTAAAATCATATCACCCCAAGCAAGGCGATAACGCCACTGATGCGCAGGGGGCTACGTAAGGGTAAAAAGAATGGAAAAGAGAAAGCCGGAAACCACATCCTAAACAGGAAACAAGGGATGAGCCTCTTCACCTGTTCAATAGACGTGGGTGGAGTGTGAACCGGGCGATAGTTTAGTCTATCTACTCCAAAGGGAGAGAACTTCTTTCTCTATTTGCATGCATATTCAGCCATCTTTGTAACCTTTTGTTAATACATGTTTATTCCAGTTACTTTGGCCTTCATCGTTGTTTCTTATTTCCTGTGTCATGTCTTATCAATCGTACGTCGAGTCGAATCATAAATATAAATATAGTAATGGACGTTTTGTCCTCTACAGTGTGACGTCATAGAACCGCATTGCAAATTTGCGAACTGCGTTTGTTATTTTTGGTAACTATTATTGCCGTTGCCTAGCGGAGTTTTATGTCAACGCAAAATAAAATCGTCGCAGATGGTGGATGTTATTGCGTTGTAGAGGACGAATGTCCATTACTAATTTATGTTTACGAGTCGACTCGGTAACTGACGTCATTGAATAGAGCAGGAAACACGAAAAGGCGAAAGTAACCAGAACAACAATATATTAACAAAGGTTACATAGAGTTGAAAGCATGCAAATCAAATAAGGAAAGAAAAGTTCTTTCCCTTTGTCTGGAGAAAAACGTAATTGTTCGGTAGACAGTTTTTTTTTTTTTTTTTTTTTTTTTTTTAATCATCTCACCCCAAGCAAGGCATTCCACTGCCACTATTGCGCATGGGGCTACATAGGGGAAGGTAAAGAGAAGGAGTGGATAGACATAGGGAATGTCAGGAGAAAGGTGATAGATGAGTAAGGATAGCGAGGATGAGTGTCGGGCAGATGGGAAGAGTGTTTGATAGAATGGGAGCAGGTTAGTGTGTTAGGAGGTGTCTATTGACTTTACATTTAAACTCCTGGAGATTGTAGCCGTCGGGGAAGCAATCTTTTGGAAGAGAATTCCACAGTCGGGAAGTGCGAGGAAAGAAACTGTTGGAGTAGAAGTTACGGCTGCATTTTATCGATTTCACTGTAAAAGGGTGGGATCTAGTTGCTAATCTAGTATCTCGTGCAAATTCGTATTTAGGGGGCACCAGTGATCTAAGTTCATTGGAGCAGAAGCCGTGAAAGTATTTATAGAAGAGACACAGCGAAGCCACGTCTCGCCGGTGGGAGAGAGACTGCAGGCGGTCTGCCAAGTCGGTATCTATCACATTACAGACCCTCCTCTGAACCTTATCGAGAAGCCCGAGGAGAACAGCAGGGGCACCTGACCAGATATGGCAGCAGTATTCAATGCACGGGCGGATGGTAGATTTGTAAATGTGCAGGATAGATTTAGACGGAAAAAACTTCCGGGCCCTACACAGAGAACCGACTTTCATAGCAGCGGATTTAGCAATGGATTCGATATAGTCATTCCATTTGAGGTCCGCTGAAAGTGTGAGACCAAGGAGGCGTAGTGTTTTACTCTCTGGGAGGCAAGCCTGGTCCATGCTAATGGGAGGTAGGTGAGATTGAGTTATTTTTATTGGCATGCTGGAGCGCGGAAAAAACTAAGGTTATCACGTGAACGCTGAATGATCATGTGTTTGTGTGGGTGTGAATGTATCAAACCCTACAGCGTTACCGTCTTAATAGCCTCTCTGAAGATGGCTCATGTGAAAACTTAGAACCAAATTAATAAAAAATTATCCAAATGTTGGAGAATTTTTGTCTTTATTTTCAACTGAAATTAAAGTCAAAATACGACGTTCAGAACGGCTCATGATTAAAACATAATAGACATTCATTGTCTCTTATAAAACAGTATATGTTTAAAAATATATATATACTTATACACATTACCACATATATATAAACATACATACACACAAACATACACATACATACATACACACACACAAACATACATATATACATATAAATATATATACCTATACAAATATATATATGCACATCAAATATATACATATATGCACCATAGACACATATATCCATATACATATACATACACATATATACATATACATACACATATATACAAATGAACACACACACACATATATATATGTATGTGTGTGTGTGTGTGTATAGGAAAAACTACTAAAAAGTAAGTTTAAAAATGTATTTTTTTACAGTATTTATTTATTTCTATTATTTAATAATAAATACTGTCAAAAGAATTCTATTATTTTATAAATAAATACTGTCAAATACGATAAAAGGCGTTAAACAAAGTATTTAGCCGTCTGGGAGTACCAAACACAATTGTGAGTGACAACGGAACTATGTTTACGGGAGCAGAATTTAAACGTTATTGTGATTCGTTAGCAATCGAACACATAACCACGCCTACGTATAATCCGAGATCGAATGGTCAGGCAGAAAGGTTTGTCGATACATTTAAAAGAGCTATGAGAAAAGCTAATGGGATCGACACCGAAGACAAGAATATCCAAACATTTCTGATGGTTTACAGAATTACGCCGAATCAGAACATTAATGGAAATTTATCGCCTGCTGAGGTCATGTACGCGAGAAAGATTTGATCAATTTTTGATAGGTTGTAACCAAAGAAAAAGAAGAGTTTTAAAAATTAAACTCTGATATTAAATCTTTCAAGGAAGGCGACAAGGTCTTCTTTAAGAACTATCGGACTGGAAAGTGCTTTTGGGAAGACGGTTTAGTAATTAGAAGAATCGGAAGAGTCATTTATATAATTAAAGGAGAGAAGTTTGTCTGTAAAAGACACATAAACCAATTGAGACACCGATACATCGAAACCGTTACAAATGACCAAGAGATACCAATGGAGGTAATATATGACACATTCCAGATTAAACCACACGCTCACAATGGAGTACCGATGGAGGTAACACCTACGCAAAGAACGACTGATTCTCCTAAAAGTGAAGACACAGGGACTGACAGGAGAAGAAGTAACAGGAAAAGGAAAAGGACTAAACGGCTATGTTCAGATCCTAAGAGAAAAAATATTAGGAGCAAAATTCTAAGAAGAATTTAGCTCGAGGGTAGGTGTTATAGTGGAACATCCTGCCATCCCCGAAAATAGAATGCTCTACTTTATAAAAGACGGTAACGAGCGGTACGAAGGGAAAAGGGTTTTAGGCGAAGGCATTCACTATTCGATAGTCAATTCCGATCCAACCCGTGGCTTGCCTATATGTGTATTATTGTTAATTGTGCCTTCGTACAATAAATCTGTATTTCTTATTCCTGGTGTCGAGTTCCATTTTTCAACTGATCATTTTATACTGTATTTCTTTTCGGGATATATCATATTAATAGAAGGGTTTAAAATTAAAATTACTTAAATTTAAAGTTTAAAATTAAAATTACATATATTTAAAATATAAAATTCAAAATTAAAACTTTTAAAATTCAAAATTAAAAAATTTAGATTTATGGCAGCATTTGCTTAAGAATTCCTAAGGTAAATCTAAAAGTAAGTTTTGATTAGGACTCTTTATTATTTTAATTTTTTCAACTAAACATAGGTTACATCTATAGTAAAGGTTTATGGGGGAGTGGACTGAGCCTATCAGTTTCCAACTAACTATGGGGTTTAGTCCTTCTTCCTTCATTTTCCAAAATCTTCGGGAAAGGGATGTTTGAAATCTTAGATTGGGGTTAGAAAAGGAGTGTTTATGAGTATTATATAAATTCCCCAGTGGAGATACCGATATAAGTTTGGAAAATGTTTCTGTTGTTAGTTGGGGAGATTTGGGCTTGGTAGGTTACCGCAGTAGATGCATATATGTATATATATATGTCTATGTATATATGTCTATGTGTAACACGTCTGCCGGCTGGTTGATTCGCTGCCCTCGGTCCGGAGCCTGCCACGATGATGATGTTGAAACGGCATCAATTATGACGACGCTTTCGGGCCGCTAGTCGTGATGACCTCGTCACAGTAACTGGTCCTCAAGACGTCTATTACAACAACGAACTCACTGCCCATGCTGTATTCTTGTGACACGATAACCAGGCGTATTAGGGTGCTTTGTAAAATATGTATTTTATTATAATAGATTAAAATAGAAAATGGTTAAGAATATAAAATAGATTAAAAACATGTTTCGTTTAACAAAAGTGAAAAAGAAGAGAAAAAATAAATAAACGCTTTTTCTTTTATGAGGAAAATTGTGGAAGAGAAAAGGATATCAGATTACTGTTTTAAATCTTACCACTCTTCCTGTAAATATTTGACTCGGTGATTTAATGTGATAAGAGATAAAGTTCAGGAAATAGGTTTTTTGAATGACCAGGTCAAAGGCTGTCTAAAAGACACACATTAAGAATTTTCCGGCGGAAGCTTTATTAAGATAAAAAAAAAAAAAAAAAAAGATAATTGAAATTTCGGACTTGCAGTCGCCAATGGTTATCACCCGCTGGTCTAAAGCATTTACGGATTTCCGGATTTCCGAATTAATTTTAAATAAATTCAGGTGATTTTTCCGAGTCAGATCAGTTGAGTTGAGTTAGTTCCGCCGGGCGTGTGCTTGAAGTACAACCTCCGTTCGTCTTGTTTCGGTCAGTTCGGATTTGTTGATCTCCATTAATTAGAGATAGAGTTGTGTGTCATATTCGCCTGCCCCAACCGAAAAGGCTAACTCTAAACGAAATAAAGCATCCTTTCAACTCATCCAAGTTGTGGAAGTTCGTTCCTTATAGTTTAATCTTGTACCCCCAGCTTGAGGCTCCGGCTTTTTCAACAAATTCCCGGCAACATCACAGCGTGGAGAACGGCCGCCGGAGAAATTGTTCGGACCGTCCGTTGGGGTGTTACATTCTTTTGATCTCAAAAAGTCACGTTGTGAAAACCCAGTAGCCGTATTTCTACCATATACAGATCGGACACTTGTGTACACTTGTACACTTGTGTGCACAAAAAAAAAAAAAAAAATTAAATAAATGAACAAGTTCGAAGACGCCTGGATGAGCTACGAAAGAAAGTCTTTATAAAAAAAATAATTAATTGCAAAAGCAGAAAATACAATTGTCGAAATTCAAGTTTACAACGGAGAGAGGATTCGTTTAAAAATATCAGAACTTTCAATCTTCAAATAAAAATAAGTCCTTCCGAAGTCTCATTAAAAGTAATCAGAGCCTTCAACTTTTAAAAATCATCTGACTGTCAATTCTCCACATAAAAACACATCTTTTCGGCCTTTATCAAACTTTGCAGAGACAGCTAAATAACAGTGCGACTTGGCGGCGGGCGGTGTGGGGTCGTTTAGTATTTGTCGCCTGAAACTTAAAACTTCTTTCATAGCAGTGCGAACTTTTCGTTAAGAATAATTAGAGCTTTCAATTCTACAAATAACTTTTAAAACAATAAAGTTCTTTCGGGGTTCTTATCGGAGGCGCATTATTCGTCATTAACTCTTTAAGTTAATCGGCGGCAGGCTTTTTTAAACTTGTTTATATCTTCAGCCATAGTAGTTCTATTGGGAACACTTTCCCCTCAGTCGTTACATTTCGGCTGCAATTTCAAAAACTACCCAAACAACTGATTTTTCGCACTGAGTTCGGATTTTTATAGTCGTCTCCAATTCTCTTGGGGGACCTATCCGACTCAAAGCTTTGACCAATGAGATTATTTACTGATGAGCTGTGATACAGCGAAACAGATGTCTGCGGATGATTTTATATATATATATATGTGTGTGTGTGTGTGTGTGTGTGTGTGTGTGTGTGTGTGTGTGTATATAGATGTATATATATATATATATATATATATATATATATATATATCCGAGTGAATACAGAACAAAGAAAGAATTCTTACAACGTCCTAAACATTAATTTAAAACAGTGCTCGATATATAATATATAGAGCTGTGTTAAATCTGTCTAGAAATCAAAAACTCTCATTAATCAACCACTTTTAAAAAACACCCTCTCCAAAAATTTCAACGGTCCCCTATCACTAATCCCCACCTACACTTCGAACAAAACTAAACAAATATAAGGAAAGAGACTTTCTATTACTTTACACACCGCCTGATGAGACATTGAAGTTTCAATGTCGAAACAAAGGTACCTTTGTTGTGGATATATATAGAAAAATGATGTACATGTTCTAAAATACAATATATATATATATATATATATATATATATATATATATATATATATATATGAACGTGATTATAATTATTCTCGTCTCGAAAACCTTTCTCGAAAACTATCGAACGAAGGAAAAAATGGTTGTAAAAAAAAGAAAGAGCTTAGGGCACGAATGTCAGTCAAAAGTGTTCGGACCGAAATCAGCACAAAGCCCAAAGCCGACACGAGTAACCATCTAATAGAAAGCGCTAAATACAACGGTAGAGCAAACTAAGTAGCACCTAATGAGCCAGACGAACCTACCTAGGATTCTCCTAAACGGATCGTCAGGGAAAGCTTACTAAAGAGGAAAAGCAAAAACGACATATAAAAAAGTAACCTTTTATATTTTTGATATGTCGTTTTTTCTTCTCTTTAGCCAGCTTTCCCTGACGATCCGTTTAGGAGAAACCTAGGTAGGTTCGTCTGGCTCATTAGGTGCTATTTTGAAATATATATATACAGTGGAACCTTGAGATACGAATTTAATTCGTTCCATGACCACCGTCGTATTTCAAAACAATTGTATCTCAAAGCAATTATCACTTAAATTAAAAGAAACCGAATTAATCCGTTCCAAGGTTAATAAATTTTCCCAATTATACTTAAAAATTATACTTAAAATTATACTTAAAATTATCTTATATATAACTAAAATCATATACCGTATAGTAATTATAGAGTAAAAACACCAACATGTATATATTACAATAATAAATGTTAATAAAAACAATGAAATGTTGAGTTGTACTCACCAGTTGAGCGAGCGCTAATAGTGAACGGGATGCATGCCAGGAGGGGGGAGGGAGAGACGCTAGGCTACCACACACACACGAGACTAGAAAGGCCATGATAAACGCAAATTAGTTTTTAAGCTTTCATTTTAATTTTTTATGTTTTTTCATTAGGCCCTAACAATGAAAAAAAATTAGATTTGTTACTAGCAGCTAATGGGATGCATGCCAGGGGTGGGGAGGTAGAGAAGCAAGGCTACCACAAGCAACCTGGTTACTATGGGCAAGTTAAACATGGGGGGTAGGAGAGAAGCTAGGCTACACGCACGATAAAGAGACAATGAAATTGACAGTACGTACAGTACAAAATGGTTATTTCTTTCCTTTTTTACATTACATAATAAAAAATCTAAAGAATAAAATTGTAATTAACTTACCATGGAGACAGGGATGAGTAGCTAACGAAGGTGAGCTGAGGAGGAGGAAGGAGGTGGGGAGAGAGGGCTATGAGACAGCATAGCTTAACCTACGACACCCCCCCCCACACACACACACACTTGTTTTAATTTTCATTTTGTTTTTTTTTAATTTTCATTTTGTTTTTTTGTTTTTTTTTGGGGGGGGGGGACACTTTTTTTTTCTACTTAAGCTAATCACTCCCACTATCAGTTTTAGCCATTTTGGCCTTTTCACCCTCAACACTCTGACTTCGTGGTCGTTTTATAAGATATCGATCAAGAGAGTTCTGCTGTTGCCTCTTTTCTTTCAACACCTTATGGGCTTTAAAGGCCCTGGGATTCTCGGAGTGGTATACCAACAATGGCTTCACTTTACAATCGCCCGTAGCCTTAGCGCAAAGACTGAGCATTAGCCTATCCTTCATAGGCTTATGTCCGGGAAGCTTTTTTTTCCAAGAAAGCCCCGTTTCGTCGCAATTAAATACTTGTTGAGGTATATAGCCTTCCTGGGAAATAATAGAATTGAATTTCAAGATAAAATTTTCAACAGCGTTTACATCTGTGCTTTCAGCTTCGCCATGCCTAACGACTGAGTGAATGCCAGAACACCTTTTAAAATTATCAAACCAGCCACGACTGGCTTTAAACTCATCTCCACTGTCTTGCGATGACTCCTCCCTCCTCAGCTGCATCCCGTTTAAGGTTATTAAAGATGGCGACAGCCTTTTCACAAATTATAGTTTCTGTAACGGAGTCACCAGCCAGTTCCTTTTCCCTTATCCAGACCAAAAGTAAGCGTTCCATCTCGTTGTGCAACTCTGAATGCAATTTTGAAATAATAGTTACGCCTTTAGAAGGCTGAAATTTCTTTATCACATCCTTTTGTTTGAGAATAGTTGATATGGTCGAAGCATTTCGACCATATTCAGTGGCCAAGTCAACGATTCTCACACCTCGTTCATGCTTCGATATTATCTCATGTTTAATTTCCATTGAGATCATTTTCTTTGGCTTTTTCTTATCCCCATTCTTATCTTTAGATGTAGGATCCATGATTCACACAGTTAATAAATGTTCGCAAAGTGAAGAAAAAACACGTGATTCGCACACTCAAAGCATCGATATGTTCACTGTACGACACGCCGACTAATGAACTGGCTGGAGAAAATTGTATAAGAGAAATGTAGCATTTCATAAAAATAACAAGTTATAAAATTAAGCCAAAGAAACAGATTGTTAAAAATGTATCTCTCTGATCTTGCTCTTTTTCCTTCTTTCATTCTTTTTAAGTTAAAACTATTGTCTATAAATCCCACTTCGCTTAATCAGTGAGACAGAGACAGTGAATTGGGAGGGGTGGTTCTAACTGACTTTGATCTGCTTTGCTACAGTTTCTTAACGTTTTTTTTTAATAATCTAGGATTTTTTTGTATGAGTGCAGAAACTGAACTTTAAAATTCTTCTTTTAGGTCTTAAAAGGAAAAATAATTAGAAATATTTATAAGGAATAAAAATAAAAGAAATAACAAGGTCATGTTTTATTTATTTGGATAGCCCCATCGACCCCCAGAGGTTGATATCGATCACTTTGCCGATCCCTGGGCTAGCCGAACGAACAAACGAATGAATGCTCGGCTAGCCGAACGAACACACTGCCATCTACCTATGGCGTCTCGCGATTTTTTATTTTTTGAAACGTCGATCGTTTTATCTCAAATTATTCGACGTATCTCAAGGTGTAAGTCTAGCGAACATTTTCGTCGTATCTAAAACAAAATCGTATGTTGGGGCATTCGTATATCAAGGTTCAACTATATATATATATATATATATATATATATATATATATATATATATGCATATGTCTATATATGTATATATATGTAGATATATAAATGTATATGTAAATATATGTGTATATATGTATATAAGTATGTATATACATGCATATGTGTCTATATATATGTATACATACGTATATGTGTATTTAGGTAGTAAATTTTCTTTTAAATATGTTTGATTAAATAAATTGCAAACATTATGTTTGCTTATTTTTAATAAAATCCATTTTGGATAATTTTCACGTTCTAATGGAACGCTAGCCATCAACCTATAACGGTTGATGGCTAGCGTCCATTTGAAGCAGAAAAAAAAGTACAGTAATTTTTAGCAACACAGTTTACGGGTTACATTTGTTACCATAATTCACACCCCTGAAGATGATCTCAGAAAGAGGTTGAAAGTACTTGGGTACCTTGAGAAATGAATGAAAATAACATCTGTCAATGTTACAGCCCAATGTTATACCTTTTGATTGTTTCTACGTTGATTATCCGTGAGTATGAACGGATTTTATTAAAAATAAGCAAACATGATCATTGCAATTTATTTAATCTTATATGTATATGTATATATACATATGTATGTATATATATATATATATATGTGTGTGTGTGTGTGTGTGTGTGTGTGTGTGTGTGTGTGTGTGTGTGTGTGTGTGTGTGTGCGTGTGTATATATATTGTAACGAGGAAGTTAGAAGTGTTTTTTCGCCCCAAAAGCCTTGGGTCATGACTAAAATAGTCACCTTAGTAAAAGTAGTAGTAACTGGTCATTCGGTCAGGGTTCTACCACTCCAGAAAGGAGAGTAGTCTGAATTAGGTCACTGGGTCAGGTTCTACCCTTCCCAAAAATAGGTTACAGTGAAAAGAAAGAAAAGACCAGAGAAAGAGAGGGCCAATGAATATAGGCCCCTGTTTCTATATAAAAGGGAAGAAATAGTAAAAAACGAGAAAGTTTTTGGGCTATCGGCCTCTCTCCGGCTATTCGTTCAAGACGTCGAAAGAACTTTCCACCAAACTACCAGCCGAAATTCTCCACACGAAGACCTTTCTCAACATCCAGTGAATACACCACGTGCTGCCGTGAAAGGTAAAGATTGTTTTGTGAATCACTCTGACCAAACCCTAGCTGTTGAATGACCTTTTTCCATTCCGCCTAAACTTCCTCCAAATATCTTCCTCGTTAGACTCACCTCTTATTTTCCAGTGAATATTGTGTGAAACTAGTACAAAGTTGAACCCGTTCTAGTGTCCGGTATATTATAGTTCTGTCACTTTATTCCTGTGTGTTTGCTGAATATTTTTGTGTGTTATAAATTTCCTTTCTGTATAAAATCACTCCCTTCAGCATTATTCCAACTAAAATTGTATTTTTATGTGTTGCTGATCCAAACGGGTTCGTAACAGTTAGGGGCTCGTCCTAAGCTAAAACATAACAGCTCGTCCAAAGATAAAATAAAATTAGGAGTTTCGTCCAACGCTAATATCATAACAAAATTAGAAACTCATAAATCCCGATAAAATAAAACTAAAATAAACTAAACATTCAAGGGTTCGTATAATATCGTAAAAAAAAAAAAATATATACGTAATTCGCGAAAGAAAGTAACTGTATCTAAATATCTTTCGTAAAATATAAAAACCAAAACAACAAAAAAGCATGCCCTTTTCCGTAGAAAATTTTCTCAGTTTAGCCGACCTGGGCGAAAATTTTGAGACTCTACACAAAGCAGAACTAGTGGAAATCGCAGATTCTTTCGAATTAGATTCAAACCCGACAATGAGAAAAGCTATAATTAAAAAAATCGTAGCAGATAAATTAATGGATAACAACCTTCTAAAAACATCTACTGTAAAGGAAGAAGACAACCAAATTTTAATAGAACAAAGAAATTTGTCTTCTGAAAAACAGCGTTCTACCTAAAGAAGAAGAAAAGAAAGTTAGGGAGTGACTTTATATGATGGCATTTTAATGAGAAAATGGCGCCCACTGGATGCTAAAGTAGATGAAGAATGGAAGATAAAAAATCAAATAGTAGTCCCGAAAGTTTATAGACAAGAAATACTAAAAATAGCGCATGATACCCCCATGTCAGGTCATTTAGGAATAAAACCTATAAGAAAATTTTCAACCACTTTTTCTGGCCGAAACTTAAGCATGATGTTGTAAATTTTTGTAACTCATATCACACATGCCAGATTGTCGGAAAACCTAATCAAAGGGTTCCGCCTGCGCCCCTCAAACCTATTCCAGCATTTGAAGAAACTTTTAGTAGAGTACTGGTGGATTGTGTTGTGTTGGTCCACTTCTTAAAACAAAAATAGAACATCAATATTTGCTAACAATTTACGTTAGTGACCCCCCCCCCCCCCATAGCTAGGGTAACTTCATTCGAATCTACTGACCACCAATATGTATATCTCCGTCTGTCTCTCCTGGGTTCGGTTAGTTACCTATTCTTTCTTTTCCTCTCCTAACTGCTCCCTTCTAGATAGCATCGCTGACAACATAGATAAGGCTATTTCATACCACCCATTCGCTCACATATTTTTATTCGGAGATCTTAACGCCCATCACTCTGAGTGGCTTAAAGACTCTATTACTGATCCAGCGGGCATCCACGCCATGAACTTTACTATTTCCTAATCCCTTACGCAAGTGGTGGACTTCCCCACTCGCTTTCCAAGCACTCCCTCTGGACACTCCTCGCTAATAGATATATGTTTTACCTCTGCACCTAACGCCTGTCAAGTCTCGCAGCTTTGCCCTCACGGCAACTCCGACCATGCTGTTGTCTCTCTTAATATTTCTTTTCAATCTCACTACCCACAGGAGCCTCCTACCTATAAGACCTCCTACTGCTACCAAAAAGCTGACTGGGACGCCTTTCGCGATTTCCTCTGCGACGTCCCTTGGGGAAAAGTGTTCGATCTCCCAGTTGATGACTGTGCCTCTGAGGTTTCGTCATGGGTGAAAGCTGGCATTGATGCCTTCATACCTACCAGGAAGTATTATCTAAAACCTCATTCCTCTCCGTGGTTCTCCCCTGCCTGTTCGGCTGCCATTGCCCACAGGAAACATTACTTCCGACTATTCCGGAGACAGTCATCTAATCACAATAGGCGCCCATTCACGTCTGCTCGTAAGGAGTGCAAGAGAATCCTGAATGACGCCAAACGGTTGTTTGCTGAGAGAATGCGACAGCTCATAGCTGACCGCAAGTTCGGCTCCAAGGACTATTGGCGGTTATGCAAACGGGTACTGAACAATAGCAAATCCTCAATACCTCCTTTAATCAATGAATTTGAGGTTCTCACGTCATCTGCGGACAAAGCTGAGTGCTTTGCTCGCAGATTCTCATCCAACTCCACATTTGACTCATCTGGAGTGCACTCACCCGACTTCCCTATTAGAACTGAGGCCAAACTGCACGACGTATATATTACCCTGACAGTAGTATCCCGAGTAATTTCAAAACTTGATCCCCCATAAGGCGAGCGGTGGTGATGGAATCCCGGTGATAGTCCTTAAAAGGTGTGCTCCTGAACTCTCCCCTGTCCTCTCTAAACTGTATAACTACTGCCTTTCTGCTTCCTGTTTTCCTTCATGCTGGAAGTTCTCTTCAGTCGTTCCTGTATTTAAGAACTGTGGTGAACCCTCGGATCCATCCAACTATCGCCCTATCAGTCTTCTACCAATTTTCGGGAAAGTGTTCGAGGCCATAATTAATGCTGAAATAGTTCAACATCTTACTGTCCACAAACTCTTCTCTGACAGGCAGTATGGCTTCCGTTTTGCCAGGTCCACGGCCGACATGCTAACAACCGTTACGGAGTACATGCCCCAGACCCTTGATGAGTCCCAATGGCGAGGCTCGTGCTGTTGCTCGGACATCTCCAAGGCTTCTGACAGGGTTTGGCATTCTGGCCTTCTATGCAAGCTACGGGGTTACGGCATTACCGGACCATCTAATTGCTTGATCTAATCTAATCTTTTTTAAATAACCGCAAAATGAAGGTCGTTTTGAATGGACATGCCTCTTCATCCTACAGCACAAATGCTGGTGTCCCACAGGGCTCTATCCTGGGACCGACGACCTCCCAGATGAGATCAAGTGCTAAGTAGGCATCTACGCAAATGACACCACAATTTACTCCCGCATGTCGCGGCGAACAAACATAATCTCGCTGCTGACCTTGAATGGGATCTACACTCTTGGCTTGTCAATTTCAATGCGTCTAAGACCAAGCTGTTGTCTGACAATCATTACAGGCAACCTCTCCTACCTCCCATAAGCATGGACCAAGCGATTTTCCCTGAGAGCAATACACTGCGCCTCCTCGGCCTTACTCTCTCTTCTGATCTCAAATAGAACCACTACATCGAGTCCATAGCTAAATCTACTGCTAAGAAGATTGGGTCACTGTGTCGGGCCAGGATTTTTTTTTCCGCCTGAATCCATCCTGCATATATACAAGTCAACCATTCGTCAGTGCATGAATTACTGCTGCCATATATGGTCAGGCGCCCCTGCCGTTCATCTCAGTGTTCTCGACAGGCTCCAAAGGAGAATCAGTAATGTGATAGGTACTGACTTTGCGGTTCGTCTACAGCCACTTCCCCACCGACGAAATGTGGCCTCCCTTTGTCTGTTCTATAAATATTTTCATGGTTTCTGCTCGGACGAACTCAAGTCACTGGTGCCTCCTCAACAGGTGTTTACTCGTGCAACCAGATTAGCAACTGGGTCCCACCCATTCACAGTTAGATTAATCAAATGCAGATGACAATTCTACTCCTGCAGCTTCTTCTCTCCCACTTCCCGCCTATAGAACTCGCTCCCATATTCTTGCTTTCCTGACGGCTACAACCTCCAGGAATTTAAATGCAATGTCAATACTCATCTATTAACCACTTGACTCTAGTTCTTTCCCCACTCCGTATATCCTTACCTTTCTCTCCACCTTTGAAACTGTCATCACACCTGCATTCTCATCTTTCTATTGCTCCTTTTTAACTGGTTCGTCTTCCTCTTCACTCTTTCCTAATTAATCTTTCTACACCTATGTAGCCCCCTGCACATCAGTGGCATTACCGCCTTGCTCGGGGTAAAACGATTAAAAAAATTATGTGTACGTCGACTCGCTTTCCAGAAGCTGTCCCTTTAAGAAATATTAAGACTAGAACTATAATTAAGGCTTTAACTAAGTTTTTCTGTTTAGTTGGGATTCCCTCAGCCATTCAATCAGACCAAGGCACAAACTTTATATCTGATTTATTTCAACAAGTAATGAATGAAATGGATATTAAACAGCACAAATCCAGTGTTTATCACCCCGAATCACAGGAAGCGTTTTCATCAGACCCTAAAGTCCATGATGAGAAAATTTTGTCATCAATATAAAAGAGATTGGGACGAAGGCGTTCATTTTGTTCTGTTTGCGGCTAGAAAAGCTGTACAAGACTCTCTTTTGAACTTGTGTTCGGACATACTGTGAGGGGACCCCTAAGACTTTTAAAAGAAAAATGGTTAACGGAGAAAAATGAAATGCACCTCTTAGATTATGTATCGAATTTAAAGAGAAATTACACGAGGCTTAAAAATAGCACAAGAAAATTTAAAAAAACTAAGTAAGTAAGAATGAAGTCTGGATATGATAAAAATAGTAAAAATCGAAAATTTGAAATTGGTGACAAAGTTTTAATATTTTTACCAATTCCATAATTTACATAATTCCCTACAAGCAAGATATTTTGGTCCGTATGAAATAGAAAATAAAATAAACGATTTAAATAATATCATCCACACCCCAGATCGAAGGAAACAGAAAAGAGTTTGCCACATAAAAAAAAGTTACATTGACAGAAATTTTTTTTTACATTGATAGAATTATTTCTATCAATGTAAAAAAAATTTCTGTCAAAAATATGGTTAAGCCATTCACAACATTACTAAAATAAATTCATCTGATCATGATTTAGATAACGAGGAAGATACAGTTGTCGGGGGGCGGATAGGTCAAAGTAGTCATTTAAAGAACTCGGAAATACTGGTTAACTTGAATGTAAAATTTGAACATTTATCAAATGAAAATAGAAAAGAAATACATGGTTTGGTCAGTGATTTCAAAAATCTTTTTCCTGAAGTTCCTAGTAAAAATTCGATGGCTCCTACAGATTTGTTACAGACTTCCGGAAAGTAAATGCTCTAACCAAAAGTGACTCATATCCAATTCCTAAAATTGATGATTGTATTGACAAAGTTGGCAAGTCAAAATACGTCAGTAAATTCGATTTGATGAAAGGTTATTGGCAAGTACCTTCAACTGTCAACAAAGAAATTTCAGCGTTCGTGACTCCTGACGGACTATACTAATACAAGGTTATGGGGTTCAGAATGAAAAACGCACCAGCAACATTTCAAAGGATGATGCATTCTCTTCTACATGACATCCAAGGATGTGATGTCTACATAGATGATGTAATTGTGTACAGTATGACTTGGAACGAACATTTACGCATCATAAAACAACTTTTCCTTAAACTAGAAGAGGTAAACCTATGTATGAAACTAAACAAAAGTGAATTTTGTCATGCAAAATTGAATTATTTTGGCCATACTGTTAGTCAAGGACAAGCCTATCACCGCAAATGTGGATGCTATCCTAGAGTATCCTATTCCAACCAACAAAAACCAATGAATGAGATTTCTCGGTATGGCAGATTGCTACCGAAAGTTTTGTAAAAATTTCTCATCAATAGCAACTCCTCTCACGGATCTCCTTAGAAAGGATGTAAAATATAAATGAAGTGAGACCTGTGATGCGGCTTTCAACAAAATTAAATCGACACTCATGGAGGGCCCAGCTCTCGCAACATCAGATTTCACAAGACAATTCAAATTACAAATTGATGCCAGTGATGTCGGAATGGGCGATATCTTAACCCAAGAAGATGATGAAGGTATCGACAGAGCAATTGGATACTTCTCCAAAAAGTTAAACACCCACCAAAAGAATTACTCTACCATTGAAAAGGAGTGTTTATCAGTGTTAACGCTACAACACATCGGCTTCTATCTCAGTGTATTCTGTTTTGGTCTTTAACGACCATAAACCACTAACTTTTCTTCAAAGGATGAAAAACAAAAACCAGAGACTGACAAGATGGAGTCTTCTCCTACAAGAATGCAACATTATAATAAAACATATTAAAGGAAAGAACAATGTTATTGCAGATGCATTATCTAGATGCATTATCATATTATAATATGACAAATTGTGGTAGTATAATTTTGCTACAAATCGAACTTATTGTTTTACAAAACAGTTAGACAATCTTTTTGGGCAATCAGTTACGACTGATTGCCCAAAAAGAAATATTTTGTGTGTAAACTTAACTAAATTTTTCTATAAAAGTTTTTCATTTGTAATTCAAAACTTTTACTCTAAAGAGGGGAAGTGCAACGAGGAAATTAGAAGCGTTTTTTCGCCCCAAAAGCCTTGGGTCATGACTAAAATAGTCACCTTAGTAACAGTAGTAGTAACTGGTCATTCGGTCAGAGTTCTACCACTCCAGAAAGGAGAGTAGTATGAATTAGTTCATTCGGTCAGGGTTCTGCAACTCCAGAAAGGAGAGTAGTATGAATTAGGTCACTGGGTCAGGTTCTACCCTTCACCAAAAGAGATTAAATCGCCTGGTAACCATGGTTACAATGAAAAGAAAGAAAAGACCAGAGAAAGAGAGGGCCAATGAATATAGGCCCCTGTTTCTATATAAAAGGGAAGAAATAGTAGAAAACGAGAAAGTTGTTGGGCTACCGGTCAGGCGTACACCTCTCTCCGGCTATTTGTTCAAGACGTCGAAAGAACTTTCCACCAAGCTACCTGCCAAAATTCTCCACACGAAGACCTTCCTCAACATCCAGTGAATACACCACGTGCTGCCGTGAAAGGTAAAGATTGTTTTGTGAATCACTCTGACCAAAACCTAGCTGTATATATATATATATATATATATATATATATATATATATATATATATATATATATATAATCTTTAGCTGAGTTGAATGACCTTTTTCCATTCCGCCTAAACTTCCTCCAAATATCTTCCTCGTTAGACTCACCTTTTATTTTCTAGTGAATATTGCGTGAAACTAGTACGAAGTTGAACCCGTTCTAGGTGCGGTTCTATCACCTTTTTCCTGTGTGTTTTTCCTGTGTGTTTTCCTGTGTGTTTGTGTGTTATAATAAATTTCCTTTCTGTATAAAATTATCTTGCGTTATAGTTTAATTCACTCTATTCAGCATTATTCCAACTAAAATTGTATTTTTATGTGTTGCTAACCCAAACGGGTTCGTAACAATATATATATATATATATATAAAAACTTTAATCCAAAAGGAAAAGCAGGAAGGTAAATCCCAAAGACCCGATCCTAATTAATATTAATATTTTAATATTAAAAAAGGATCCAGGTGGAGGGCTCAATGTAATTAATATTTAAATTACAGAGCCAATTATAAAATAAAATAAATTTCGAAGTTCAAAACCGTTGTATGATCATTTCAACATGAAATCCCTAAGAGAGATTTCACATCTCATCAGCAACTTTTATACTCAAAATAAAATAAGATATTCCCGGCGGAAGTTCAAAAATTTACGTCTCAGAAAAAACTAGATAGATAGGATAGTAGGTAGCAATCAATGTCTATTTTTAGATTTTGGACAACGTTACTTTTAGATTGAGTTGTAAGTGAAAAATTTAAAAATTTGGCATTGTCTAGCTCTAAAAAAAGAGGAAGGGGAAGTGAAGGAAGAAATAGGAAGTGGTGTTTGACAGGGAAGTGGGTTAAACAAAATGGAAAGGAAAGGTAAGAAATAGGAAAAAGAAAAGAAAGAAAAAATAAGGAAAAAAAAGCTTTAATCTTCGTAGAGACGCTAGGGACGTGTTAACAAAACTAGCGTTTTTAAATGGGATGAAGTTATTAGAAAAAAGATTTTTAGAAAAAAAATTATTTGGTGGGACAAAAGCTGACATATAATTTATTTAAGTTTAATTAAATTAATTTAATTAATTATAAACCTAGATTTGAATTAAAAATAAAATTTATTAAATTTATTAAATTTTTTTTTTTAAAGATTTTTAAGTGAGGAGAAAATTATACAAACATGCAGGAAAAATTGGGGGTTAAGCTAGTCTAAGTATCCCTACTTCTTAAAAATGTCCTGTTATTAATAGGAGAAAGGAAGAGGAAGGTCGATATTAATAGGAGAAAGGAAGAATAAGGTAGAGGGGTTCAAATTTACTATTTAAAAATTTAATTAATTAATCAAAAACAATTTAATTTATATTTTCTCTCCTAAAAACTGAATTTAGAACTTAAATTTTAAATGTTCACAAATTTCGCCTTATGGCGGCACTTATTAATGAAGAGTAGGTGCTGGTTTGGGTACTTTAATATTAGTATTTTTTCTTGCAGACACAGATCGCACCTATCACGAAAATTCCTCGGAATTCGGGCTGAACCTATCAGTTTCCAACTAGCTACAGGGTCCAGCCCTTCTTCCTTCATTTACCAGAATCTCCGTGAAAGAGCTGTCTGGTATTTATGACCCGGGTTCGAAAAAGAATACCTTTGCTTAAAGGGCCCCGCGGACATACCAATATAAGTCCGGTAATTTTTCTTGTTGTTGGATGGTGAAATGTGAGCTTCATAAATTACCTGGATTTACATTTTCCCTCCACTGTAATTTCCGTAAAAGTATATATGCATATATATCTATATGTATGTATGTATGTATGTATGTATGTATGTTAATATATTTATGTATACATATTTATATGTATACGTATATATGATTGTATCCACATATGCGTATATATGTATATATATATATATATATATATATATATATATGTGTGTGTATGTTTGTAAATAAATATATATGTGTTAATATATATATATATATATATATATTTATGTACATATTTATATGTATATGCACATATTTATGTACATATGTATGTCGAATTAGTTCCAAGATAATTGAAAATTACTCATCTCGGAATAAATACAAAATTATGACAAGTGACATGTACCCACAACATAATTCAGCTGTCAAAATCCATCTGACACTGAATATATAAGGCTCCAAAAAGACATCACTGAGTCCTTCAGATAGGTGGCGTAGTCTATATAGTAGTTGGTTATACATGTGTTAGTATCATCTAGTGGTCATGGGTCCAATCCTTGGATCTGGTAGGGGCGAACCAAATCCAACATGAATGAACAATAACTGATTTCACAGGACATTTTGCACTGAAGGGATGAAAGGCTTCGGGACCTAAAACAAAAATTTACCAATGCTTCATCTAGAAAAATTTAAGTACTTTTTCACTGAAAAAAAAAACAAAAAAAAAAACAGCGTAGCATAAGGAAAAACTCAAGTTGAAACTTTAAAAAATGTTTTATTGTCAAAATGTTTTAAGACTTAGAGAAAAGACCGAAGTACTATTTTAATTTATTAAGAGAGAAATTCATCGAAAAAATATAATAAATTAGCTAAAAGCAGGACTCTTTAGAGAATATAAATATTATAATTCTATCTTCAATTCTTAATTTTATTTCCTGAAAATCTGCTCTGAATTGCAAAATAAAAAATGTAATAAAACTCGAATTATTTAATTCGATAAATGTTTAATTGCAATTTCTTGTTTTTTTTTAAGGAAAATATTGTCATTGATATATAATTTTTTGAATTTCCTACTTAAAAAAAAATTTTGCTTTTAACTTAGCCTTTTGTTGATTATTTCTGCTTTCTGTTATTTTATTTTTTTCTAACAAGCATATATTCTAACCTTTTAATTTCATTTATAAGCCCTTTGCAATTTTATTGAAGCATACCTATAATAGCTTGCTGATATGTAATGGATATAAATAGCCACTTGTTGATGTCTTACTGTTTCTGAAGCAGAATATAACAAAAAATGGCATCATTTGGAATATAGTTATGTAGCTAATTGAGTTTTTTTATTGTTTTTTAAATAATTTTTTGTAATTTGAGTAATACTTTGTTTTGCTTTTTTTTGTCTTTTTGTTTGTTTTTTTTTTGTTTTTTGTATATATATATATATATATATATATATATATATATATATGCCTGCTTGAATAATTGAAAAATCTTGCTTGGAAAATATGCATCTTCCGGCAAGATTCGAGCCTGCATTTCTTAGGGGACACCATCAATTGATCTGATGTATCTTGACTGCTCGACCACAAAAGACTTACAGCCAAACAAAGCCCAAAATAATGCTTTTAAACACATTTTCTGATTATTTCTTTTCTTTTTATTATGATATTCATATCTGTTCTGCTTTCGCATCTTAATGTAAACAAAGACAATTTATTTGCAAAATCTGTTGCGAAATGGATTGGATCTGACTTTTTAGATTTACACATTATTTTTAATGGATACTTGCAATTGAGTAGATACTGTTTTTTATAATTCAGCATGTATATTTATACCTACTGGTCTGAATAATAGACAAATCTCTTGCTAGGTTCGAATCCTGCCAGAAAACTTTCCAAGCAAGATTTCTCGATTATTCATTTATTGGTAGATATAAATAAATGTACTGTTTGATTGTAGAAGGGATATCTGCTCAAATGCAAGTATCCATTGGAAATGTTTGAATTATGAAATGTCAGAGTTGATCCATTTTGTAACATATTTTGTAAATAATTAATATTTAATGGTTTGAACAATATTCAAGTCAATAGCTTTTATCAGTATTATAAAGCCTGTTTAACTTCATGCGTAAGAAGGTCTGTCTGGGAAGTATCTGTTACATTATACGTGATCCATTCATGCTGATGGATTCGATATTAAGAAGGAAGGCAGGGACTCCGGATCTGACATGTTTTATTCATGCTCGGTCATTCCAGGAAGTGACAAAAACCAAGGGCAGATTATAAGCCCTTGTCTTAAGGGATCATGCTAAGGGGAACAACTTATCTACTTATCATGACATCTCCCTTTCTCAATTGAGAGTGGGCTCATTTAATAATTCTTTTTTTTTTTAATTTCTCTTTTCTTTTTTTTTTTACTTCTAGTTTTTTAAGATTGCTACTGGGGGCTAGAGTCTATATATTTGTAGGAGGAATCTTTAGAGGTCTAGCCTCTGAGGAGTCTTTACACACCGCATGGATCGTCTCGGCTTTGGGACGGGTCTGTAGTGCCTGCTGATGGGGGGTTCAGAGGTTGGCTGTTTTACCAACATGGGTTGTGCTCGTTCCTCTGGTAATATTCTCTGCTTGGGTTCTGTCACTGGTGAACTCTGCTGAGTATACTGAAGTAGTGGAGTACTGACACTATTATGTGCTCCTTTTGCTTCAGTTGTAGGCGGTTGGTCATCATTGTTCCTTATTGGGTCTCCCTTAGCTGGTCTGATATATTGTCGATTTCTTCTGTGGATATTACCACTTTCAGACTCAACTATGTACGACCTTGGATGGGTATCATGATGACGGATCATCCCAGGCTCCCATAGCCTTGTTTTCTCATGCTGGACATAAACTTTTTGTCCAGCATATAGACGTGAATGCTGTCTACTATTCTGCCTGTTGTAGTATTCCCTTGATTTTTTTTTTTGCTTTAGAATTTCCATTCTTGTTTTTTCCTCACCCAGCTGTTGTTTTGACACCAGTGGGGTCCGTATCTGTCGACCATTCAGCAACTCCGCTGGTGAGCCAAGGTTTGCTGATATTGGTGTGACTCTATAAGCCATCATCGCTAGATAACTGTCTTGTCCAGTTTCACGCGCCTTGAGCAGTATTTTCTTACACACTCCAACCATCCTTTCTGCAAAGCCGTTGGATTTCGGGTAGTGCGGTGAGGATGTCTTGTGCAAGAAACTGTAAGTTGCTGAGAAGTTTCTGAACTCCCAGCTTGTGAACTGTGTGCCGTTATCTGTGTATACGATTTCCGGTACACCCCTCTCCTCGAATATCGCTTTTATGTGTTTAATAACAGCTGCTGATGAGGTGGATCTGAGTCGACGTATGAATGGGCTTCGGCTGTACTGATCTGCTACTAACAGGTACTCATTCCCTGCCATTGTGAACAGATCTGCACTGATGTATTGCCATGGGTAAGTAGGGCTTTCATGCTGATGCATAGTTTCAGCTGGAATACTTGTCTGGTATTTTTGGCAGGTTCTGCAGCTATTGATAAAGTCTTCAATGTCTTTATTCATCCCTGCCCAGTATATTACTGTACGGGCTCTCAGTCTTGTCTTCTCTACCCCTTGATGTGCTGCATGGAGTTCTTCCAGTATCCCTTTTTGTAGAGATGCTGGTATTATGATTTTGCTACTCTTGAGCAAAATGCCATCCTCAATTCCTATCTCATCTCTGAAGTTCCAGAAAGGTAGGAGGCGGCTTGGGCAGCTAGCTCGATTGGCTGGCCACCCTGACATCACTATACGTGCAAGTTCTATTAATAATGGGTCCTGTAATGTTTCGACCCTAATGTTCTCTATCCTAGTTGGTGAGAAGTTGAAACATTCCATCGTGGCGTGTACATTGAGATCAATTCCTTCGATGTGTTTGCTGGGTCTTGGTGATACTCGTGATAGGCAGTCTGCAATTGGTACTGCTTTTCCTGGGGTATATTTTACAGTAAAGTCATATCCCTCCACTTTCAGTAACATTCTTGCAAGTCTTGGAGGTGCTTGCGCTATGTTTTTGAGTGCTATGGATTCTAAGGGTTTATGATCTGTTTGGATTGTTATCTTGTGACCCCAGACATAGTGGTGAAATCTCTCCAAACCAAAAATGATGGCTAACATTTCTCTTTCTATGTTTGAATATCGAGTTTCTGGACCCGACAGTGTTTTGCTTGCAAATGCGACTGGCATCTCTTTTTGAAGAAGTGCTGCACCAATACCTGCTGTAGATGCATCGACTTGTAATATTATTGGTTCTTTTGGATCGAAATACCTAAGTATTGTAGCTTTCCGGATCTCTTCCTTGACTTTTTCGAATGCCCCTTGTTGTTGAGATGACCATTTAAAATCATTTTTTGTGGATATTAAATCCCGAAGGGGTTTGGTCAATGTTGCGAGTCGCGGTGAGAACTTGTTTATGTAATTCACTAGACCCAGAAAACTGGTGAGTTGTTTTTCGTCCTCAGGAGGTTGCATTTGTTCGATAGCTTCCACTTTCTTAGGGTCTGGTTTGATACCATCTTTTGAGATAATGTGGCCATAGAAGGGTATCTCAGATGTCTTTACAACAAATTTCTCCGGGTTGAATTTGCAGTTTATCTCCCTTGCTCTTAGCATCAGCTTTCTTAGTGCTTTGTCATGGTCACTGCCATCCTCTTCGAATCCATATACAATCATATCATCGCATATGGATAGTACATTTCTTATGTCGCCAAAATTTTCTTCCATAGCCCTTTGAAATTCATCTTGGGCACATTTTATTCCCATTGGGAATCTGTTAAACATGTATCTACCATGTGGGGTTATAAAAGTTGTGAGCTTTCTTGACTTGTGATCTAAGTTCAAATGCCAGTATCCCGACTTTATATCTACAGTAGTAAACCATCTTGCACCGTGTAGCTTCAAATGTTGGGGTGACATAATGGGGTCTGCGTATCGCCTTGTTTAAGTCCCGAGGGTCCAAACATAGTCTGACTGCGCCATTGGCCTTAGTCACACAAACAATTGAATTAACCCATGGTGTTGGTTCTGTCACCGGAGATATTATACCTTGGGTTACCAGGGAGTCTAGTTCAGCCTTAACTTTTCCTTTGAGAGCTATTGGGATCCGTCGAGGTGGATGGACAACTGGTTGTACAGTTGGGTCCACATGAATCGTGTATTCACCAGGTAGACAGCCTATGGAATCGAATACATCGGGAAATTCCCGAATTATCTTGTTCCCTTCTTGTATGTTTCCTTTGAGGCTTGATCTTGGCACTGGAATGGGTTTTGTCTTGTGTTGGGGTCGTTGAGCATCCCCTGACTGTACTGCTGTAGCTGGAGTGTCTGATTTCACAGCTAAATTTAGGGTTACTAACCCCAAATCCCGTGAAGATTTCAGTCCTATTAACATTGGTCCCTGAGAATTTACAACATGGAATGTTGTGATGATATGTCTGTCTCGGAACCTTACCCCTAATCGACATGTCCCTTCCTGATTGATTACTGATCCACCGAAAGCAATCAATCGGACTGGAGACTTTTCCAGTTGAATGCCCGTCAGTTTTTTATACAGCGTCTTTGGTAGCAGGTTGCTCATTGCTCCTGTGTCTATTTTCGCTTTTACAATTATTTGTCCTTGTTTGTTGCCGATTTTTAGTTTGGCATATGCCTCCGCAGCGTTTGTTGGTAAATTTCGGATTGAGTGAAAGTAGTACTCTTCATTCGAGTCACTATTTTCGTCCTGAGTTGCTGTGTGGATTCTTCTGTTTTTATTCCACTGTTGTTTTGTTCTTATATTTTTCCTTTGCTTCTTGGTTCGGCAAACGTTCGCAAAATGTCCTTTGTTGTTGCATAAGACGCATGTTTTCCCTTTTGCAGGGCACTCTTCACGAGGGTGTTGTCTGCCACAGCATCCACATTGCTTCTGTCTATTTTTTGCTCGTATCATGTGCGTGCTACTGTCTTCCAACGGGATACGGATAGCCTCAACTTGTTTACAAGTCACTTCCTCCGTCTCTGCTATGCGTAGAGCTTTTGCGACGGTCAGGTCGCTCCCTTCCTTGATTAAGGATTTCTGTGCCGACTTTGAATAAATGCCGAATATGAAAAGGTCAACTACGAGTGTGTCTTCTACCACTTGCTCGTATTCACATTGTTTGGCTATTTGACGAAGTCGTTTCAAAAATGAGTGTGCAGACTCGTCTGGGCTTTGGCGACATTGTAGTAATTCGTGTCTGGCCACGCGAAAATTCGAACGAGGGCTTACATACTGCTTAAAATGTGTAATATATGCTTCGGCAGTTCTTTCCTCGTCGTCCCTAAAAGAGAATGTGTCACTTATCTCTTGTCCTTCGACGCCAGTCCACAGAAGGAGATACCGTAACTTGATATCATCATCCACGTCTCGCATCGGACCATCAAAGTGAAGCCTGACTTGCCGGATAAATCTATCCATTGCCTTGGATAGGTTCGCACTAAACCAATCTATCGTTGGTGGAGGTATTTGGAATGAAGCTGCCATGGTAGTTCCGTTATTTCTCTTATTTTTTTGAAATTATAGAGAAAATTCTCTTACCTTCGTTGGCAAATGCGCATGTGTTGACGCTCCCTTTTTTTTTTTTTAAGGGTTGTCCCAAAGTTGGGCTAAATAATCCTTTTTCCTCCGTAATATTCAAGTCTGTTTCCCGTGTGGGTATTTGTAATCCCTTTTTCTGACACCATGTTACATTATACGTGATCCATTCATGCTGATGGATTCGATATTAAGAAGGAAGGCAGGGACTCCGGATCTGACATGTTTTATTCATGCTCGGTCATTCCAGGAAGTGACAAAAACCAAGGGCAGATTATAAGCCCTTGTCTTAAGGGATCATGCTAAGGGGAACAACTTATCTACTTATCATGACAGTATCCAACCTTTTAATATTGTGATTTTTTTTAAGCACAGCTTAGATGTAGCACAAAGCCAAAAGTATGAGGCACCCAGTGAAGATAGAGCTTACTACTCAGTCGCAATTCTTCTAGTGAAACAAGTTAACTAACCATGTCAAAGTGCATGATGTAATATTAAAGAACAGTACCCTGCTTACCCGAGACCTTGAAAAGCATTTTTAACGCAGTCTCATACATTTATCATGGCATCACCATTTGTTTCATTGTTTGTCTTAATTTTATCAATGGCAATTTTAGCTTTAGTAATGGTTATAGAGAGTCTGATATGTGGAGGCTAACAGACTTGGGTCATGTGACATTAGCCCCTCTCCACTAGCCTTATTTGATATGTAATGAATTTATGTAGTCATTGTGAATGTCATGGTCATGCAGTACACAATCCTAATTGATATTGACTTATTTCTGACTGAATAACTCTATAGAGCTTCTGTTCATGCATGTGTTATAAGGTCTCTTCTAGTGACATCAAAGATGCAAGACTGATTCTTAAGATATCCAGAATGGCAGGCTGTATTCTGGGCAGATCTCACATTTTGTTTATCATTAACTCCTTGTTACATTGGCTTGATTAAAATGATTTGGATATCTTTATTAAGGGATAAAGGTTTGGGAATTCATTGCATTAAAAGCTTAGAAAACCAAATTGTCTTCCCAATTTTTTATTGGGAGCTCTTATGATTTTCTTAGGCAAAAAGTACTTTCCTTTGTTTATAAGAATTTAAAAATGTACTTTTATTGACTAAGGTAAAACAATTTTTAGAGAAAGGTAGGCGTTCAACAAAAAATCCCTCCACACTCAATTATATTAGTGAATGCCCCCACTATTACAAAATAGCCATCATAAAAAATCTATTATATCGTGCAAAAGTCAATTCATCTACAAATCAGATCTTCTACAGTGAAATAAAAAACATAAAACAGACACTCATCAATAATAATTTTCCCAACTATATAGTTGATGAACAAATACATTATTTTCTTAAAAAGCTTAACATGGAAAAAACAACACGTGATACTAACCCAACCAATCCTAAACATATCACTCTCTTATACCGTAGCCAGATGCACTCCAACTACCAACTAGATGAAAACATCCTAAAAAAACTCATAAATACTAATATTTCTCCGACAGACTCTAACAAAAGAATTAAGTTCATTATATATTACACAAAATCCACAAATGAATGTATCTAATTCATTTGTCCGCAACGACTCTTCCCCCACCGTTAGTGATTTGCAAAAAACCAATGTAGTATATAAATTCATATGTCCATTTAGAGAATGTATCTCTAACAACCTCAATAATATCTACATCGGCCACACCACAAATTCGCTCTCACGGCGTCTGACGTTGCACTTAAATAAAAATTCAAATATATTCCGTCATTTAGAACAACACGGTTATCAACGCACACTTCTGAGAAAAACGCTTGTTGATAACACGTACATACTCAAACAAGAAAATAATAAGCAGAAACTAAAAATCCTCGAAGCACTCTACATTAAACAATTTAAACCTGGTTTGAATACAATCAATTTCGATATTTCCAATAACGTACTCAAATGTCTGTAATCAGACCAGGGACCACAACACCATTATTTTGTCACTGTCTTCGGCCATCCGCCACGGTAGGGATGGACTTATATTTTCAATTCAATTATCTTTATTGTTAATAACTTAAATGTTCTATGTTTACTGTGTGTTAATATTTACTCTTTGATAATGGCTTATGTGAGCCGAAAGCTTAGACCCGATAAAAAATTCAACAAATACTGTGATTTTTTGTTGTCTTTCAACGACATCACCATCAAGTATATCAGACGATATGAACGGATCCTACACAAAATTAATAGACAAAACTTGTGTATATTATTCAATGAAACCTGCATTAATGAAAAATGCTGCCAAAATACACACAATATATATATATATATATATATATATATATATATATATATAAATTATGTTTTAGAACATGTACATAATTTTTTCTATATATGTCCTCTTATGGACAATCATATGGTTGTTTCAGTGTTTGGACTCAAACACATCATCGGGAGAAGTAAAGAGTAAGAGTTTGGAATCATTCTCTGTTTATATTTGGTTCGTTGTTGTCGTGGGAGTTGGTTGGGGTTATTGATAATTAAGTGAATGTTTCTTTTGTTTTGACCTTTAGACTTTTGAAGAACCTGGTGTGTAAGTGTGAAATTGTTGATTAATGGTATTATCTGTTGGAATGTACGTTTTATCGGTCGAGTATATATTTTGGTTAGAATTTCTAAGAGAGCGGCGTGTGAAGTGGTCAGTTTTATAGTTGGCTATCGTTTAATTGATTGATGTCTGTTGTTAGCGGACCTAATTCATGTATTTACTTTGATCCTGTGGCTAGGTTTTCACTTTGGGGTTTCTTAGATAGACGTGATAGGGGTGGGGTGTTTTTCTTTCCACTTTTGACTTTTTTCGGTATGGAATATTTTTTTATTTTATAGGTTTTTTTTTTAATATATTTTTTTATTTTATATTCAAGTTTGGAGTATTATTGTATTTAAGCGTAGTTATTTCAAGAAATCTAAACTTGTATTTTTTAGGAAGTAAATGCAAATTAGCATTTTCTCAGTTTTTTATATAAAGTTGTATGTTTAATCTTAATTTTAAGTTTAGAGGGTCGGTTTTTTCTTTTAATTTTTTTATATTCTTTTTCTATAAATTATCGTTTGGAATCCTATTTATTTCTTTTAATTTTTTATATATTTTATTTATTTAGATATTTTTGCGGGTATTAGATCTTACTTTAAGGATTTATTAGATCGATTTTTCTATAGCATTTTTTATCTTTTATAATAAAAATATTTATTCAAATTTCCAGTATTTTTTAGTGTGATTGTAGGGTTAGATCTTACGTGTGCTTACAGTTTATTTTTGTGTATGATATAATTATTCTGAAGTAGAATATTTAATCTTAATTTTGAATCTATGAATTTTGATTCTTTTTCGAGTTTGGGAGACATTTGTTTAATTTTCATTTTTCCAGTACGGAATATTTTTGTATTTAAGTAAGTATTTATTGCGTTAAGTAAGGTTATTGGTGTAGGCTTTAGTGATAGTTTGAGAGCTTTTTTATTTCTTTAATTTTACGTTTTATTTATTTAGATGTTTTTGTGGGTATTAGACCTTCCTTTAAGGATTTATTGGATCGATTTTTTCTATAGCATTTTTAATCTTTTATAATAAGAATATCTAATCAAACTCTTAGTATTTCTTAGCATGATTGTAGGGTTAGGTCCCTAATGTGCTTGCAGTTTACTGTGGTTTCGTGTCTCTGATTTAAGAGCTTGTTACTATTTATATATTTAAGGATCTCTTTTTTTTCTTGAAGGCAAAGAAAGCATGGTTCTTTTATAGATTTTGCTGTTCTTGCTTTTTTGAGGATTTTCCATTTGACCTTAGGTATTTTATTTTCGTCTTTTAATTTCCAAAAGTATTTGGAGAGAGATGTCATGTTTTGTTTTTCTTTATTATTGAAGGATGAGAGGTGATTGTAAAAGCGCTTTTTAAATACATTCATGGTATTCCCAATATATATTTTTTCATCTTTAAGATTTTCTAAGGATGAAATTGAACACATATATATCAGAGATTTCTTCAGACATTTATTGGCCATGGGGCATTGGTTGGGGTTTCTACAGTTACAGAGGTTGTTATCATGGGACGGACTTGTTGGATTTATTTTTGCTGTGTATTTTTAATATTTTGGTGTTATGCATTTTGATTATTTTTTCTAGATTATTGGAACAGCTATAGGTTAATTTTATGGTATTTTTATTAAAGATTTTGCTCAGAGGGTTATTTTTGGGAAAGTGATTCTCTACTAATTTAAGAAATTTATGTCCCAGCTTGAAATTAACTGATTGGTTGAATGGAGAGTTATACCATATTATTTTCCTGCTTCTATTTTTGCTTTTTGGACTTTTGAATTTTTCCACAAAACTGATTTTTGATTATTTATACCCGCTTTCATTAAGGATTCTATTATAAATTACCTTGTGCTTATCAAATATCTCTTTGTTGGATGAGTGTGTGTTAATGCGACGTTCAACCGATGATGGGATGTGCTTAACAATGGATGGTTGGTGATTAGAGTTGGGGTTTATATATATTGGTTTAGCGTTGTTTTTCATGTAAGGTTGGAAAGTGTTCGATACTAGGTCTAATGTTATGTCTAGGAAGTCTACTTGCTTGATATTGTGGTTGATTACTACGTTAAGGCCAAAGGATTTAAAGACTCTATGGATTAATTTTCTGGTTTTATCAACCTTACCTCCAGTGGATTTATCAATTATCATCAGCCCGTCGTCCCTATACAGTCCTATCCTGCTCGTTTCTATTTCCTTATGTGCAGTTAAGTTGTACAGTAAGAATAATCCGGTTAGATCCGAAGCTTCTGCAGAATCCAGGGCACCCATTGATAAATCAAAGTTCTCCTTTGAATTCTTAGTCCACTGTTCGTTGTTGTGAATTATAACTGATTTCCTGCAATTCAGGATAATTCTGATCTCATCCTCTGTGATGTCCGAGTAGAATTCCGCGAACTCCAGGGCGAGGCTGAATAGGTTCTCCGAAATTGATGGGTAGAAATCTACAATGTCAAATTGTAAAAAGGTGGCCTTATTTTTTCTACCAATTTTTTCAAACCACTTTATATATATATATTTCACTGAAAATGACAGACAAGGTATTATCATTAAGATTTTTATATAATTTTTCATGTGTTCATATAATTTTCGGAACTCAAATTATTATAAGAATTTCCAAAGCTTTTGTACTTTTGAGCGCTTTCGGCTATAATTTTAGCCATTATCAAGAATTAATTTTGTTTTGGATATGTCCTCGAAAGGGATATATATCAATATGAGGTCGTTAACCCTCTAGGGCCATTCGTATCATATTTGATACAGTATGAAAACAAGCCTTGAAAGAAATATTTTCCTGAAAAATTTTTTAAGAGAAATATTTTATAAATTTCAAATGAAAGCAGTACTGACTGCTCAGTCAATGAATACCAAATGTTTCCTTATAGGGAAATACTGTATCAAATATGATACAAATGGCCCTAGAGGGTTAAGTGGTTTTGGCAAATGTAACCGCGTAGGTCAATCTAGTACGTAGACGTAATCGTCGTATGCAGTATCCTGAGAAGTAGGCGTAGTTAAAGGGGGTAGAACAATAGACCTCTAGTGGAAAGATCTCTACATCTATCTCACTCACTTTGGACGTCCTTACCTTCATCTGTATTTATGGCTGACACCAGCCAATCACATTCCAGTGAGAGGGAACCAAGGTGTATACATATTCATTACCTCTTCAATATATCACCTCCCACTGAGCTAAATTTTCCGGTGAAATTTAGCTTCAATATTTCCTCTTTTTAGGGTCTGGAGATAATCGATCGACTTTTTTCGTGTGTCTTTTTTGCCTCAAACCTTCCCGCTGTGGTGGTGTTTGGCATACTGGTACTTCTGGCCTTGAGGTCTGGAATACTTCCATTGGTGAATGTTGACTTTCTGGAACGGGAATTTGAAATGTGTCATACAGGACTTCCATTGGAATTTCTTCAGTGTTTTTCGTGACGTTTGATGTGTGTTTGGATCTCAATTGATTCCAATGTATTTTACACCAAAATTATTCCCCTTCTATGTCATATATGACCTATTCAATCCTTTTAGTTATAATTCCTTCTTCCCAAAACATTTTTCCAGCCCTAAAGCTCTTAAAAAAACATTTTCTCCTGGCTTATATGCTTTAGTCATTAGGTTTACTTTTTCCCAAATTTTCTTTGCTGGACTAAGCAACAGCCTGTCGAATACAGAGCGCATCTTCCTCGCAAACTTTAAGTCTACTGGCGATAATCCTGACGTTGTATTCGGGTTTGGCGTGATCCTATATACTGTCAAAAATCTTTGAATATTTCTTTCATTCGTGTCCACGCCTTGACTTTTCTTTAACGCTCGTTTAAAGATGCCCATGAATTTTTCCGCCTATCCATTCGACCTTGGGTGGTATACTGGTGTTGTCACGTGATCGATGGACAATGATGAACAGAATTCCTTGGATTCTCTTCCCGTAAACTGCGTTCCGTTGTCACTGACTAAAGTTTTAGCGACTAAAAATGTCGTTAAGTGCATTGATTGTATTTGTTGCAGTCGGATATCTGCACTTAATTTCTGGCCACTTAGTGAAACTGTCCACCACAATCCATTTATGGTCCCTGCATAGTCGATATGCAATCGAGTCCATGGGACATCTGTCTTTGGCCATGGTTGAATCTTTACCAGTAGATCCGTTGCTGCCAGTTGACATCCTCTGCACAGTTTCACCAGGTTTTCTATGTCTTGGTCCACCCTTGGTATAGCTTCTCATTAGAGATTTCATTCTCGAAATCTCTGGATGGCCAGTGTGAAATTCTTTTAGAATTTTCTTTTGCAGAATAGCCGGTATTACAATTCTATCTGCGTATAGATATAGATAACACTCTGATTTTTCGGTTTTTCTTTTTTATATCTATATATTTTTTATAATCATATCGCCCCAAGCAAGGCATTTTACTGCCACTGTTTTGCAGGGGTTTACATAGGAGGAAAGTTATGAGAAAGAGTGACAGGTTAAAGGAGGTATCAGGAAGTGGGTAAGAGAAGGATGAGAATACTGATGAGTGGACAGAGAAAGGAGCATGAGAGAGAGATTAGTGAGGTTAGTGAGATAGGAGATGACTATTGACTTTACATTTAAATTCTTGGATATTATAGCTGTCGAGGAAGCAAGTAAATGGAAGGGAATTCCACAGGCGGGAAGGGCGAGAAAAGAAGCTGATGGAGCAGAATTTGCGTTTACATTTTATTGGTTTCACAGTAAAGGGGGGGGGGACCTAGTTGCTAATCTTGTGGCTCAAGTAAATTCATATATAGGGGGCACCAGTGAGCTAAGTTCATCGGAGCAGAATCCATGAAAGTATTTGTAGAAGAGACACAGAGAAACCACATCGCGACGGTGAGCTGCCAAGTCAGAATCGATCATATTACAAAATCTCCGTAGGATTTTGTCAAGGACACCTAGGTGGATAGCAGGAGCACCCGACCAAATATGGCAGCAGTATTCAATGCACGGTAGATTTATATATGTGCAGGATTGTTTCAGACGGGAAAAACTTCCTGGCCCTACACAGAGAACCGACTTTCTTAGCACGGATTTAGCTATGGATTCTATATAGTCATTCCACTTGAGGTCTGTTGTGAGAGTTAACCCGAGAAGGCGCAGTGTTTTGCTTTCAGGGAGAATAGCCTGATCCATGCTAATGGTGGGTAGGTGCGATTGTCTGTGATGGTTAATAGATAGCAGTTTCGTTTTGGAAGCATTAAAATTCACGAGCCATTTCTTACCCCAGTCCACCACGGGTTGGAGGTCTTTTTCAAGCTCGGCAGCGAGGTTAGCTTTGTCAGCCTTGGCAGATTTTTGATCGATGCGAGAGTAAACCGTAATGTCGTCAGCGTATATGCCTACCTGGGATCTTATTACATCTGGGATATGTAGATAATGTAGATAAGGAAAAGCATAGGACCTAGAATAGAGCCTTGAGGGACACCCGCGTTCGTATGATAGTATTGGGAGGCATGTTCTTTCAATACTACCTTCATTGTGCGATTTGAAATATCAACAGTAGACCTGGTGAAGCGGAAACCATATTGTTTGTCATAGAAGAATCTGTGGGCTGTGAGATGTTGAACCACCTCGGCGTTGATGATGGCCTCGAACAAGAATTTCAAAAATCGGTAGGAAGCTGATAGGGCGATAATTAGAGGGATCAGATGGTTCACTAGTGTTTTTATATATTGGAACCACTGAAGAGGACTTCCAGAAGGCAGGAAAGCAAGAAGCAGAGAGGCAGTAGTTATAGAGTTTGGAGAGAACAGAGGAGAGTTCAAGAGAACATTTCTTCAGGTCAATGATTGGGATTCCACCGCTACTGCTCGCTTTATGGTGATCAACCTTTGAAATTATGTTAGAGACCACCGAGGGGGTAATGCGGACGTCATTCAGTTGGGCCTCAGTACAGGGTGGGAAGTCGGGTACAGATACTCCAGACGAGTTCAGTGTGGAGTCGGTGGAGAATCTGCGAGCGAAGCACTCTGTCTGTTATAGAGGTACGGTTCGTTGATTAGAGGTGGGGTTGAAGATTTGATATTGTTTCGTACACTTTTACAAAGCCTCTAGTAGTCTTTGAAACCGAGCTTACGGGATGCTATGCGCTGCTTCATTCTGGCTGCAAACAGCAGCTTAGCTTCTTTAAGTATCTTCTTGCACTCATTGCGAGCAGAGACAAAGAGACACCTGACGCGTGACTCCGATAAAGCCGGTAAAATTGATTGCGATAGGCGGTGGCGGCCGAGCAAGAGAGGGAGAACCAAGGGGACGAGTGAAATTTAAGTCTCAACTTGCTGGCTGGGATGAAAGCGTCGATGCCAGCCGCACAGTCTTCAACGGGAAGACTAAAGACTTTGTTCACACAGGAAATCGCGGAATGAGTCCTAATCAACTCTTTGGTAGCAGTAAGATATTCTGCTAGTCTGAGGTTCTTGGGTAGAGTTGGAGTGGAAGGAGATGTTAACGGAAAACACCGCATGGTCAGAGTTTCTGAGGGGGCAGAGTTGCAAGAGTCAGGGATGAAAATGAAACAGAGATCTAGCCGTGAGCCAGATCCATTAGGGTTATTAGAGAAACGCGTGGGGAACTCCACCACTTGCGTAAGGGACTGAGTGATTGAAAAATTCATAGTGTGGACACCAGCAAGATCTGTGATAGTTTTTCAGCCACTTGGCATGGTGGGCGTTAAAGTCACCAAACACAGATGTATGGGCAGACGGATGAGAGGAAATGGCGGTAGAGGAAGAAGTGATAGCTAACAGAGCTTAGTAGGGAGAGACGGAAACACATATAAGAATGATCTAGGGATTCAAGAGAGATCACCCTAGCTAGAGGAAGTTGTTCACTGATATAAACACCAAGCCCATGTATGTGGACATTGCAGTCCTTCCTGAAGAGGAGAAGGTAACCAGGGATGTAGAATTCAGAAGAGACGATAGAAGGGTCAAGGTTAGTTTCGCAAAGGGCTAGGATGTCAGGTGAGTTGACTTGGAGAAAGGATTCGACACTGTAAATTTGGTGCGTATACCTCGTATGTTAGCGAAGGAGATATTGATGGGTTTGGGTGTTTTTAGGTTAGCTGGTTTAGTTTTGCTTTTATGATAGTGTGTATCCATGAAAGTTTTATTAGGAGAGAGGCCTAGACCAGAATCAGTCGGTTGCTGTATGCAGCATGTGTGGGAGGGAAACTGGCACAGACTGCAGCATAATATGGCCTCAGGGTTGCTCACCGGAGGTTCATGCAGAGATACCCATCCATGTGCGACATGGCACTGCATATAACCCCGATATTATTCAACTGTTGATCAGAGCAGCCTCTCATGACGCAACGCACGAGTTCGGGCTTCTAATTACCAGTCGGAAGCAGCAACCAGGAAATTGCCAACCTGGTACTCTCAGACGTTGCCACCACCCACAAACACTGCAACAAGCTTGCGACAGCACTAGATGGGAGCATAGATGGGAGAAAAGAAACCGGGAACTCCTTTCTAAACATGAAACAAGGCTTGCGCCTCTACTCCTGTTCAAAAGAAGAGGGAGGTATGTGCACCGGGCAATAGAAGGGTCTATCTACTCCAATTAAGAAAAAACAAAAAACAAAATTCAACTTAGTTTTAACTATAAGACGGAAGAAGCCTTCTACGCCAACAGTTTTGCAGTCCCCACCCCACAAAGCCCGTTAAGGAAAACACAAGATAAGCAAAAAGCCTTTGAAAGTGCTGACTCATTTTTTCAAGTAAATTTAACCACCGCTATGAAAAGAACAAAATATAAAATATGTTGTACAGTAAGTAAATAAAATACATTTCCAAAATTTAAAAAAGCAGTCAAAAGAAAACAATGTCTAACCGTACTGATGAGCTGTGATACAGCGAAACAGATCTGTCTGCGGATGATTATTTACGCTCTCACACCCTGATTGAGCACTCTGGAAGAATGGTAGACTTTGAAAAACAGTAGCTACTCTAGCATCTACGCATCGTTCATTCAGCAATGAATTAGAACACTCTCAGCTTTCGGGCGTGTGTAATGATAATATACACGCTAAAAAGTCTGCCTCCTTCTACCGAGCGTCCATAGCTCAGAGGTAGAATCGCCGACTGACGCCAATTCGGTCGGGTTTCAATCCGAGTAAGTCTAACCGTACTGATGAGCTGTGATACAGCGAAACAGATCTGTTTGCGGATGACTATATATATATTAAGTAATTCATACTATATATATATTAAGTAATTCATCGAGCTTTTTATTCGACCGCAACAGAATGCAGAAAGCACTGGACGGCCGTTTCGTCCTATATTTGGGACTCTTCACCAGGAATCGAAACCCTGACAGTTAGGTTATTAAGCTGATGTCATACCAACTGTACCATGGGCCCTGGTGACGAAGAGGTAACGAATTAAACTCGTGCATTTCCCAACAATAGCGAACTATTGAACCGTAGAGATGAATTAGCAGTATTATGTAAACATCGCAAATATTTCTCGTTAAAATTTAAATAACCAAAAAATACCTTATCCACATGAAACAATCCCCCCAAAGTAACAAATGCACATAAACAATCCTCAAAATAAAAAGAACAAATAACGTATAAATAAAAGAAAATAAATCTCACACAACATTAATAGCAATTCCATCCACCTATAAATAGTAGTAAAATAAAAACTATCTACACTTCCTTCGTTTTCATTAACAGCGGCGCCACTCCAATCACACATAGATAGCAGTAAAATAAACAAAAAGTGTCTATCCTTCCTAAAAAAAACATAAATCCCAATATATGAAGTACCCAGACAAAATAAATAAGGAACCTGTCTTAAACTAAGCTACCTCTCCTAACCCAAGCCCACATTCACTTCAACATCATATCACCATAAATAAACCGTTTTCACCATTTAATTTTCATTTCAACTTATCACCCAATGAGAAGCGCACGTAGCAGCTTCGAAACGCGAAAATTTTTGTGTAGTGTTATTATGAATTTATAAACCATTGTAGCAACCATTACAATATAATGCGCTACGTTGTATCGAGCAGTCTATAAAAGTAAATGCATGAACAGTAGGTAAAAAAAACCACGTGTTCTACAACTTTGTTACAATATATATATATATATATATATATATATATATATATATATATATATATATATATATATATATTGGATGTCGGAATAAACAACACGAAATGTGTCAATTTAAAAATTTGAACGATAAAAAATAGAACAAATTGACTAACAGTAAAAATGAAACAAAATCACGTTATAACTGGGAACGCGTTTATAATAAAATTGAAATTACGTTACTTGCAAATAAAAATAATGAAGAAAATGTAAAGATTTAAAATTCATGCTAAATGTTATAAATGTTATAAAAGAAACTTTGTTTGAATATAACTAATAATGTCAAAAATGCTGTTCACTAATTTCGAAAATTACGACCACAGTTGTATATCCAACACACACACACACACACACACACACACACACACACACACACATATATATATATATATATATATATATATATATATATATATATGTTGGATATACGGTTAGAGACGCCCAATCCGAGTAATCAACTTCCGAAATTACTCCACTTTTCTCCAACGTTTCTAATTCGTCATTTATCGTGTCTAGAGCTGAAAATGGTACTTTTCTCTTCGGTCTAAAAATTGGTTTAACATTTTCTTTCATTTTGAAGTTGACTTCTGTTTTTGTGTATAGACCTAATCCTTTTGAAAAGACGCGAGGAAATTCTTTTTTCGAATCTGCAATAAATCTTTCTGTTTTCTTCGACCTATCGTTCTCCATGACGTTACAGAATGAATTCCCATAAGCTAAATAATACGATCTAATCTAAACCAAAGAGGTTTTCTGAACCAGGGAGCGCATATATTTCGATTTGTGAAATTTTCCCATGAACACAGTGTTACATTTTAATTCTCCTTTAAATTTCAGTCTTTTTCCTGAGACTCCCCTAGCAATTTTGTCTGTGTTATTCAACCGTGGGTAACCAATTTTTTTCATGTTTGCTCGTTTATTAGTGAGATATCACTTCCGGAATCGAGTAATAATTTTACAGTCTGACCATTTATTTTTACATTGAGGTATTTTCTTCTTTTACCCACCACAATTTCGTTTTTCGGGCAAACTACATTCGTCTTTGTTCTCGACTTTTCTTTTCCTTTTCTCTGTTTTGCTCGACAATGAGAACTTCTATAGCCTACACGCCCACAATTAAAACACTTTTTATCCCTAAAGGAACAATTTTTCTTTATATGCTGTCCGCCACACGAACTACATATCATTTTCGTTTCTTTATTTTGTCTCCACTTCTGCTGTCTTACATTTTGTATTCGCGAAATGCTCTTCTCCTTAATCCGAGTATTGTCATTTTTAGATTTATAAGTCTCTGACATTCTTCCATTATTTTTTGTAGCCTAATCTCCGGATCCTTTTCCATGATAGTGAGGATTCGTGACCTAATATATTTGTCTTTCGGCGTCGTTAGCCCTTGAACAAAAATTAGACACTTGAACATGTCGTTTGACAATTCATTTAATTTAAATGCTTCACACAGTGCATTCACTATACCTGCATACGTAACAAAATCATTATCCTCCTCCTTTACGATATTTAGACAATTATATCGTGTGTAAAATATGCTGTCTCTTTTATCGAAAATTTTCGATAAAATTTCAACTGTTTCGTTGAATGTCATTTCTTCTGGCTTCTTTGGGAAGAATATTCGTATATTTCGTATTCTCTTCAGTTCCCAACTTCTGCAACAATAGCGAGATTTTTTCCTCGTCCGACCACTGTTCGCATCATTTCGTAAATATTGTTTCGAATCTACGAAAATATGCTGGAAACGCCGAACCATTGTCGAGGTCGTACTTAAATTCAGATAATGAATTTGCAATTTCTTCTGCGTAAAAAATTGTAGCACTCGGTTATTTTGTTCTCCTTGATAAAAAGAAAAAAAAGTACTTTATTATCTTGATAATAAAAAAAGTACTTTATTATCTTGATAATAAAAAAGTACTTTATTATCTTTTGTTCGCTGTTCGCATAATTTTTCAAATGTTTCCTGTTGCTGCATAAATTGTTGTTGTTGAAATTGTAATTGTTGTTGAATAAATTGCTGTTGTTCTTGTTGTTGCTTTTGTAGCTATAGGGTGATGGTTAATGTTTCTTTGATTCGGCCTTGTGTCATACTTAACCGAACTCCCTACAGCTTACAAGTTTTATCCAGAATTATCATTATCATTATGAGAAGGTTTTCATCAGAAAGTTTGTTGGTAGCAGGTTGGAATGCGTGAATAAGTGTGGAATAATGTAAGAATAAAATATACATTTTCCTTGTTAAAATTGAAGTTTATTAAAAGGAAAGAATAACACAAGTTAATATGTAATTAGAAATATTATTAAGAAGTTAAGGGTAAAGTTCGTGTTCAATGATAAAGTTATGGGTATCAAGATTTGTAGAAAATATTCATAGTAGTAATTTGTTGAAAGAGTATATGCGTACGTACGTATGAACGTTTGTTTCCTCGGAATGTCTTTGGATGGATAAGAAGAAGTAAAAGAAATCAGCACATGAGAAGGAAAGAGAACGAGGATGAATGTCCGGGTCAGCTTGAAGCTTCTCTCGTTACATTTTAATTTGTCGTCTTTGCTGCTTCCATCCCCTGACTGACTGACCCTTTTATTGTCATTATATTTTTTGTACTGACTCGCGAAGTCCGCAAGTCTTGCAAGTCACTCCCATTGGTCAAAAATCAATTTAACACCTACTTGCGAAATCTGGTTTTGACTTTTTCTTTAAGCATATGTTCAATCCTTGTCTATTTGGGTTTCAAACGACATTGTGAAGTTTTGTAAAAGTGAAGAAGGCTGATTTTAATTCTTAATTTCTTATTCACTACACTGTAAAGTGACTTGTAGCACCTTAATTAATTCAACAATTTCTTCCATTTTACCAACGTATTCAATTTATGTATACCAAAAATTCTTCAGAAGTCCAACAAGAGGTGGGGAGCACTTTTTTACTTCTTGTAAGCGTTGCCAATTTTTTCCTCTTCTTAATTGTAGGATTTTTCTTTTTTTATTAGTAATGCCTCTATTGCTTTTAATCTTCTTTTGCATGTGGATGATGCTATTATGTATGTATTCTCAACAAGGATATCACGGATAGGTCCCCCAAGACCTCGATGTGTGTTTAAATGAGATCAGATAGAACTGTTGTGGGAAAGGTGTAAGGCCAATCTTCTCATCAATGTTGTGGTGGTATAGCCAATGTAATTGTTTACTGATTTGGATATTTGAGGAATACAGTTTTTCAAAAGAAAAGTGAATTTGTAAATGACACTTCCATTGCATAAAAGTATAACCGAAAGCGCTCGAAAGTAAAAAAAGTTTTGTAGAATTCTTATATAATTTAAGTTCTGAAAAGAAAAAATTATACGAACATATAAAAAATTATATAAAACCGTAATAACACCTTGTCTGTCATTTTCAATGAAACCTGTATAAAAAGAGATTGTTAGCTATATATATATATATATATATATATATATATATATATAATATTGTTGCGGGGACGTTGAAGAAAGTCGACCCCGCAAGGTTAGATTTAGAAAAGTGTGAACAGCCAAAACAATGAGGAGACAAGGGCGGAGGTATTAACAATAACAACTTGGTGTTTATTTTTATAAGGTTTTGTACAGGCTTCGTTCGGATAGGCTATGGAGTTGATGCTGCGAGAGTTAGGCTTCGTCCAGTGTTGAGTCCAAAGGGTCGTTCGTAGCGGTAGCGGGTAGACTGAAGGTGCTGGAAGAATCGCCTGGCTGGTTGGGACGTGTCCATCTTCGGGTCCAAGGTGATATGACGAGCGTGGAAGCGAGCTCTTCCCGGCGGATGGCACTTGACGAGAGGCTGAATCCATAAACAAGGCCGAGTCGAGATAAGGTCGTTGCGGGTGCGGGACGGTACCGAAAGGTAGTGTTACGCCGGCGGAATCCCTAAACAGGGCCGAGTCGAGAAAAGATCGTCGCGGATGCGGGACCGTCCGAGAGGTTACGGAGGCAAAATCCCTAAACAGGGCCGAGTCGAAGTAGGGTCGTCGCAGATGCGACTCCGAGTGGCCGATTCGACTGCTGACGCAGGATCAATGCCAGAAGCTGGTATTGCGGCTTCGATGGCCGAATCGACTGCCAGGAGGCAGGATCAATGTCAGAAGCGGATATTGCGGCTTCGATGGTCGAATCGACAGCCGGGAGGCAGGAACAATGCCTGAAACGCAGAGTGTTATGACGGAACAACTCCGAATTTTTCCGGGCGAAACGAGGTTGGTGATTAGCAAAAGGGTTCGGTCAACTACTCCCAGATCGGTGGGAGTAGAAAAAAGGTAAATAATAATTGCTCCCCATGTCGTTTTATGTTTTCGGGAATGCAGCCTAATCCGATGCATATTATGGTAGTTTTAGGCTCGGACGTATTCGTTAAATTATTTTGTGTTGCACGTGGAGCTGGATTTTCTTTACGGCGGGTCTTAAAATCCGCCATTGTTTGTAGAGGGTCAGAGTCGTTTCAGTAGAGGCTAATAGCTGCTGCTGTTATGGTTGTTTCTTTCTGGGAGCGGCTATCAGTGGTCGCGACAAGGGTAGTTTCTTTCTAACGAAGGGCTATTAGTAGCCGCGAATATATATGTATGTATATGTGTAAACAAAGACTTGTGCCCACAGAAACGAATAATTGATTTGAACAAACAGGACGTCATCTTTTATTTCTTTTTACTTTCTTTTATTTTAAAACCTTATTTAAGTTATTATCAACTGAACAGAATCTTCTTGTTATCAAGCTATTCAAATATTTACCATTCTTATCCCCAACAGTTCTAATTTCAATCTGCTGTTGACTAAATAAAGGGTAAAACGAAAATAATCAAAAATACCAAATTCGGAGCGGATCGCAGATAAAGTTATTCGAAAAGAACGTAAACAGTTCGTAGAAAAATTAAATAACTTATTCAATTCATACCTAATTAAAGCATGCTCAACAGTAATAGAATTATTTTTTTAATTCTAAGCAGCCTTCTTCTTATAAAAGAGGTGCAACAGTACAGGACAAGCAGGAACTGAGAAACTATCTTTTTAATCTCAAAGAAGTCAACTTATGTCATAAGCGGACAGCCTGATTGAGTTGATAAACAATTTCTCTGCGGTACCTACGATGTAGATAAATAAACAAAGACTTGTACCCACAGAAACGAATAATTGAACAAACAGAACGTCATCTTTTATTTCTTTTTTCTTTCTTTTATTTTTAGACCTTAGTCATCTTTCGGCCAACACTTGTTCGTAGGTTATCCGTTGGCACTGTAACGGCCTCGGTAAATTGGCCTTGTGCCATACACGTCGGAAGTCTCCACAATTTAAACTTCAGAAGGTTGCGTGTTCAAATCACGTCGGGGTCACCAATTTGTAGGGGTGTGTCGGCTATAACTGGTACAAGGCCAATTCCAAATGCACGCATTTAAAGATAGCATCAGGTTGTTGAAAAAATAAGTAGAATTTTGTTCGCTGTTAATGCTATTATTATTTGCGAAAAGAAAAATGTTCATTCAGAAAATGCATGCAGTTTTGTAGTTAAAATTGTTAATAGAAAAATGTAGGTATTAAAAATGTCCGCAGAAGTTTAGAGTTCATGGTTGTGTAGTAGCAGAATGTAAAGTCTTTGTTCCTTCCTCTGTTTGCTAGGTCGCGACAGAGAGAAAGAGAAGGCAAAACAAATAAAGAAGTAGTACTTAACATGTTCATTTGGTTGTTACTTTTGTCCTCTTTAGCGGCGTGGTGTCCAAATGAAGAAAATTACGTTGGAAGAAGAGGTCGAATGAAACTGTGACGTTACCTATGTCCGGGTTGGCGTGGAGTGAAAAAGAAGAAAAGAAAATTGGCAGTGAGGGTGAGTCAGCTTGAAATTTCTTCTTTACTTGGTGAGATGCTGTCAGCTACTGCTTCCATCTGATGGACTGCCTTTGGCAGGTTAGCGTCGTGGTTTAAATAGTTAAGCTTCTCATGATGCCGGCTCCGGCGAAGCTTTTTACAGCTAAGTGTGAAAATACGTTATCTATGAATTTGCTGTTTTTAATTCAATCGGAATTCAGAATTTGCTTTTTGCACTGACTTGTGAATTTTTCTTAGTTGGGTTTTTCCAAAGTCGTTTGAATTCCCTTTTGCGAGTGTGCGATTTTACTTTGGGTTTTTCTCAAATGCTTTTAGTCATTTGAATTCGGTTTTGCAGGTGAGCAATTTATTTTGTGTTTTTTAGTTGGTTGATGGATTATATAGGATTTGTATCCTATAACACTTATAATAATACATGGGACACAAAAATTCAAATGTTAACTACAATAGAAGGAAAGTTGGAGCTAATTTAAAATTAAATTTATTAAAATAATTTGTTGTGTGGTTTCGTTTTGGCATAATTAGAAGATAACACAAACATGAATCAATGATGTTTATTTTAGTATAAAACTTTAGGTTTTTACATCAAGTTACCACCTTTAAATTTAGTGTCGATACAGGAGCAGACTAGCTAAATTCTCTTCAATGTGGGATGCTAGTAGTAAACGAGTCTATCCCTTCTGGACTCTAGTGGTCAACTGACTAGCATCTTCCTCTTTTCAAATCTCCTACACAAAACTACTGTCCTTGACTCCTACTTGTTACTCCTACTCTTACTCCTACTCCTACCAAAAGAAACGGTTCTTTATTTTGCCGCCCAATTTTGAATTCTTGGCGTCAGTGTGTCTACCGTTTTCTATTTTTAGAACACTCGCCATTTTATAAACCATAACGGAAGTTCGCCCTTTAGAACTGAGTGTACTACTAATAATAGTACTCGTTATATTTCTTCCAGGAAACTTTTCGACCTGAACGAGATTTTGTATTTATGGGAAAATCTTCTTTTTCATTTCTTGCATTTATTTCTTGTTCTGAATCACTAAGCGTTTTGTTTTTATTCGTCTTTTCTTCTACTTGTTTCTCTACTATTTGTTTTTGTACTTCTATATATGGTTTCAACCTGTTCACAGAAACTTGAGTATCCATATCAATATTTATCTTAACCAGAAAATATTTAGGCGTTCGCTGAAGGACTGTGTAGAGACCTGCATAGGGTGCCTCCAATGGTCTTCGAACACGATCCAGTCTAATCCAAACTTTATCACGAGTTTGAAGTTTTTCTGGGACATAAGATTTTGCGGAAAGTCTCTCACATCAATTTGTGACATGGTTTTATGTAAATCTCTTGTGAACTTTTGAGTTATAGCCTCCTCGCTTGTGCTATCTATTAGTAGCTGTGGTAGCAAACATTGTGTGCCTGTAACAGCATAAAAAGGAGAAAAATCAGAGCTATTGGGAATACTGCGAATGCCAAGAAGTACTATTGAAAGAGCTGAGAGCCAGGACTCTTTTCGTGCTATAATAGCAGTTTTAATGGTCCTGTGTATTCTCTCAATCAAACCATTACATTGAGAATGATAAGCTGTCATACGTGGTCTATAAAAACTAATTATGTTTGCTACTTCACTAAACAACTCACTTTCAAATTGTCGGCCTCTGTCGGTTATAACATGCAGCGGGACGTCCCAACGTGTGACCCACGTGTTTATAAAAGTCTCAGCTACACTAGCTGCAGTGATTTCGCTGATGAGTTGTGCTTCTACCCAACGAGTTGTGAGGTCAGTACATGTGACGATATATCTATACGGGCTGATGTAACTGCTATTTGGGCATTTTGCTGGTGGGAGTGGTCCTACTATATCTATGTGGATTGTGTGAAATCTAGCTGATGGTATTTCTAATGTCTGTATAGGTGATTTTGTATGTTTGTAGACCTTTGCTTGTTGGCAGGCTGTGCATGATGCACAAAAGTCTTTGATTGATTTATCCATGTTTGGCCAGTAATATCTAGCTTTAATCATCTTAATGGATGATTTAATGCCAGGGTGATTTATGGAATGCATACTATAGAATATGGACTCACGCAATTTAGATGGAACAAAAGGTCTAGGGTAAGACGTTGATAAGTCACACCATATAAATTGGTTATCTCCAGGTATAGTGAATTTTTTTAAGTCCTGAAAAGATTGAATTTCTGTATCAGATGCCTGTGCTTCTGCAAGTGCAGGTAAATCACACGCATCTATTTGTACAGCAAAAGTTGGTCGGGATGGATAATCAGCAACTATATTCTGACTACCTTTTACATGTTCAATATCTGAAATAAATTCTGTTAAGATAGCTAATTGTCGTTGTTGTCTGTCTGATTTAGCGGGGTTGAAACTATAAAGTGTACCACACAATGGCTTATGGTCAGTTAAAAGTAGCACTTGACGACCTTCTATGAGATGACGGAAGTGCAGCACTGACAAATAAGCTGCTAAAAGTTCGCGATTGAATATCTCATTTGTGTTTGTGTTAATCTTTTAGAGAAAAATCCGATCGGTATTGGATTTCCTTCCACCATTTGGTGCAATGCCGCACCGACAGCATAATTACTACTGTCAGTGACTAATTGATAATTTGTACAGTTAGGTTCAGGGCGAGCTAATGAGGATGTATCATTAAGTTCTTTAATTACAGAATTGAAAGATTGTCGTTCAGATTCATCTAATAAGAACGAGCCTTTAGGAGATAACCTCATTCTCTCAGATAGGGGTAAGACTATCACTGAAAATTTTGGTATTAATTTTCTGTAAAATCCTACCATTCCAAGAAATCTGCATAGCCTTTTTGCGTCCTTAGGGTAAGGAAAATATTTTAATTCTTCTATTTTACTAGTTGTAGGTTTAATGCCATCTACGCTAATATGAAAGCCTAAGAAATCTAAGGAAGTCACATTGAAAATAGATTTTGTGGCTGAAATTTTTAATTTGCGTTCATTTAAAATATTAAAAACAGTTTCAATGTCTTTTTTATGAGAAATCTCATCATTGCTGAAAATTAAAATGTCATCAATATATATAAAAACACAATCAATGTCTTCAATAATTTTGTCCATATACCGTTGAAATGTAGCTGACGCATTTTTTAATCCAGACGGCATATAATTATATTCATAAAGACCAAATGGGGTGGTGAGAGCAGTTTTTGCTACATCGTCCGGATGCATTTTAATTTGGTAGTAGGCTGAAATCAAATCGATTTTGGAGAATCGTCGTTTGTTCGCAAGTTTTGCTGAAAAAGAGTTTATATTTGGTATAGGGTACCTGTCAGTCTTGGTTATGCTATTGAGAGAACGATAGTCTCCACAACATCTAAATCCTCGGCTTTGTTTAGATACTATATGTAGTGGGCTAGACCACTCGCTTTTGGAAAGGGAGATCACTCCGTCTTTTTGTAGGGTTTTAAATTCGCTACGCGCGACTTCCAGGTTTTCTATATTAAGCCGCCTTGGTTTTGCAAATACTGGCGTATGGCTTCCTGTGTCAATTCTGTGGTAGACGCCTCAGTATCTTTTGTTACTGTTCTTATGTGGTGTGATTAGGTTCGGATATTTTTCTTTAATCGTGTTCCGTATGAATGACGGGAGCTCCGTTTCATTTACGACTAGATTCACCGCTGATGCAGATATTTTTAAACTCTTTCTCTGGTTTGTTGTAGGATCGTAAATGGTTTTGTTACTGCAGTCTACTATTAGACCAAACTTGTTGAGGAAATCCAGTCCAAGGAGTGGGTTGGTGATATCAGCGATCACGAATGTCCAAGTAAAAGTAACTGGGCATTCCAATTTCCAAACTCGCTTGTCCGTAGCATTTTATTTTCTCCCCATTTGCAGTGGATAATGATATGGGAGTCGGTTATAATGTAATACCATTTACTGCAGAAGTTGGTAATATTGAGATACTTGCGCCAGTATCTACAATAAATTTTAATTTGGTAGCCCCTAATTTTGCGGTAATTTCTAATAGCGGCGAACCACGTGGGACTGAACTTGTTCGCCCTATTAGTTTTCCGAATCACTTCCAGTAGGTGTTGCTGGTCGGGAACTAGGCAACATTTGTAGATTGTTCTTTTTGGGCCATTTACACCAAGGTTTACATGTTCTTGCTTCATTGGCGAAATAAATATGCGCTCTGCAAATGTTTGTCCGTTGGTTATTCCGATACGGCCTGACATTTAGTGACACTGAAGTGTCTTGGCTGTATTTTCATTTATAATTTGTTTGTGAGTTCTTCATAGTAGATAAGGGTCGCTGAACAACAAATGCCTTATCGTTATTCAGTAATGGCATCAGTTCATCTGCTAACCTGCCAAGTTGGGTATGATTTAAATCTTTTTGCGAGGCTATTACTGGAGCTATTGTTGACGGTAATGCCTGCAGGAATTTATGTCTCACAATGTCGTCGCTAATACCTATCCGTTTAGCTACGGATAGCATTTCGTGCAAATATGTCGACGGTCGTCCTGAAATAGTCGTAGCCGACATTAATTTTTCTAGAAGCTTCGGTTTTGTTTGTTCGTGAGCTTCTATCAGAGTCCGTTTTAATTCCTCGTAGTCTTGTGATGCGAGGGTAGCATTTGGTAGTTTACCCACTTCTTCGGCTGTTAACGACGTTATTACTGTATAAAGACAACAGCACCTCCCTTCCATTAGCTTGGAACAGGCTTGCCTCCCAGAGAGTAAAACCCTACGTCTGCTTGGCCTGATACTCACAGCGGACTTCAAGTGGAATGACTACGTTGAATCCATTGCTAAATCCGCTGCTATGAAAGTCGGCTCTCTGTGCAGGGCCCGGAAATTCTTTCCGCCTGAATCTATCCTGCACATATATAAATCTACCGTCCGCCCGTGTATTGAATACTGCTGCCACATCTGGTCGGGTGCCCCTGCCATTCTCCTCGGGCTTCTTGACAAAATACAGCGGAGAATCTGTAATGTGATCGATACCGACTTAGCTGACCGCCTGCAGTCACTCTCTCACCGGCGTGACGTGGCTTCCCTGTGCCTCTTCTATAAGTACTTTCACGTCTTCTGCTCGGATGAACTTAAATCACTGGTGCCCCATAGGTGTGAATATGCACGAGATACTAGATTGGCAACTAGGTCCCACCCTTTTACAGTGAAACCGACGAAATGTAACCTCAATTTCTGCTCCAACAGCTTCTTTTCTCGAACTTCCCGCCTGTAGAATTCCTTTCCGCATGCTTGCTTCCTCGACGGCTACAATCTCCAGGAGTTTAAATGTAAGGTCAATAGACACCTCCTAACACACTAACTCTCACCCATTCTGTCACATTTCGCAAGTGAAACTGGGCTTCTAATATCGTAAACCATCCATTTACAGCAGTTTCCATGAATTCCGGTGCCTTGATATTGACTTGATGAGTCGTTTCCTCTCCTGTCTGCTCCATTTATCCTTTTATATGTGTATATATATATTTTGTATATGAGGTTGCTTTCTGTTTGTATGTCGTGGTCACCACTGTTGTGTTGCTTCGTTTTGATATAATTAGAAGATAACACAAACTTGAATTAATGATGCTTATTTTTTGGTATAAAACTTTAGGTTTTTACATCAAGTTACCACCTTTAAATTTAGTGTGGATACAGGAGCAGACTAGCTAAATTCTCTTCACTGTGGGATGCTAGTAGTAAACGAGCCTATCCCTTCTGAACTCTAGTGGTCAACTGACTAGCATCTTCCTCTTTTCAAATCTCCTACACAAAACTACTGTCCTTGACTCCTACTTCTTACTCCTACTCTTACTCCTACTCCTACCAAAAGAAACGGTTCCTTATTTTGCCGCCCAATTTTGAATTCTTGGCGTCACTGTGTCTACTGTTTTTTATTGTTAGCACACTCGCCATTTTATAAACCATAACAAATTAAAACGTAAGGGGGCTGTATACCACAGCTCCACAAGAGTTCATAAAATCAGAAAAAAATAACTTACAGTCCTTCCAAAAGTCTCAACGATCGTATAAAGTGGTCCTTCTGCCTGTACAAACTAGGACGATGTAATTTCAAATAAATTGCTTCAAGAACACGCAAACGATAAACGGTTTGAGCACTATGCAGGACAGAGAACCAAGTGTCCTCATACACGGAGGCACAATCCTGATTATTTAACAAATTTGACCAATAGCTGACTCCTGGACGGCCTGAGTAGGTCATGTACTAAGTTCAGGATTACTGGAACGAATATATGCGGGGACATGTTGTGAGACGCGCTTTTCCAATCGAAGATTTAGTCCATCCTACATCACCGCATCACAGCGGCATTTAAACTTGTATATGACCGAATTTCTGCATAGATAGGACAGTCTATCTTTCGAAAAAGAGGGGAACCCGGTTCTAGTTTGGAAAATAGTCCGTAATTTTACGGAAAAGAAACAAGAAGAAATACAAGCCGAAACTTTATCAGTTATGACTTGACATCTCCTACCAAGCCAAGGCACCTTTAGGTAAATGGGACAACGACTATGTTTTGGGACCTACACATAAACACCGCACTAACTGCAGGTCGCACTTAGGCGGCAATTATTTTTCTTTAACACACACACACACACACACACACACACACACACACACACACACACACACACTTTCCATTTGGAACTTTCTTCAACTCTACGGAACTGACATCAACTCTACTTTCCAAGTATTTGTTTTTCTACGTTTTCAGTTTCATCTTTCATGAACATTTTATTACGTTCAAAAAGTGACTTTCTCTTATGTTTCTTAACGTTGCAAGGGAAACAACTTTTCCTTCATTATTTGCATCCTTAATCAACTCTATGTAACCTATTGTTTTAACTGTTTAACTCCGGTGTCGTTGTCTTATTTCCATCTTATGCCGAATCGAATCGTAATACAAATATCGTTTAGCGGATACCCTATATTTGGCCCACATAAGCAACATCCGTCACCCAACTAACAGCAAATATAATTGCAACTGCCGAAAAAATAAAACCTGTCCAGTGTCCGAAAGTATTGTTTAGAGCACGAATTCATTTGGATGATAATGATGTTAAATTTTACTTTGGAAGTACTTAAAACAGGTGAAAGATAAGATTTAGCATGTTGTTTTTAAATAACAGCAAATACAGTAAAAGTATTGCTTTTTTATCCAAACATTATTGGAAATTATAAAGTAAGAACCCAATGATTATGGAATATATAGTCTAAGTGCAAGTTCCAAACATTACAGTGGAACAGAAGATGACTTTTAGAAAAACTTATCATTCTTAAACCATATCAAGAATCCAAATTTGCTTAATAAAAGAAGTTTTTTTAATGACCACATGCTGTCATAAAATAAAATATTTAATTAAATTCTTAGACCCAGATTGATAGATCCGTTTTTACGTTTTCCTCTTTCTTTCTTTCTTTCTTTCTTTCTTTCTTTCTTTCTTTGTTTCTTTCTTTCTCTGCAATATTACTTTTTGTTTTAACAATTATGAATTAAACTCCTGTTATTTTTACCCTTTACATTTTTAATTCTTAATTATACCGTTTAATTTTTATTTTTTATTTTATTTTATTTTTATTGTCATTTAAAATTTTCATTTTCCTACATTTTTATGTACATGTAATATTTGAATTTTTAACATTTTAAGATTTATGATTTGCGCCTTTTGATTTTTTCCTTGCATTTTACATTTATTTTATTTTATTTTGATTTTGATTTTAATTTTTAATTTTAAATTGTTAAAAATAAGAAGAATATTTAAATTTTTAATCTTGTTATTAAAAAAGCAGTAACATAACTGTGGGGTTTGATACATTGACACACACACACGCACACACACACATACATGGTGATTCAGCGTTCACGTGATAACTTAGTTTCCCGCGTAAACGAATGCCAATAAAAGCGGGGAACGTCACGTGGTACGCTAGTTAGGATTTTGTCCCGGACAAGAGCAGACATGTTTCTCTAACTCACAAAAACACACGCGCACTAATTGCGGATAGCAATCAGGGGCGCAATTTTTTATTTCTCACCAGGGAAAGAACTTCTCTTTCCTTAATTTTATGCATGCTGTCAACCCTATGTAACCTTTGTTAATATATTGTTTTTCTCGTTACTTTCGCCTACTCGTCTTTCTTATTGCCTGTTTTATTTCATGACCCCATGTTACGTCGAGTCGACTCGTAAACTTAAATTAGTAATGGACGCTTCGTCAGACTACAAATGGTGACCGCCGACGTGATGTCGATTCGACGTAATTCAGTCCAGCATCGTTGGAAATGGGACCCAGCAATTCTTCTTCGTCTATCAACAAGAACTACTATTCAACGTCGTTAGCTCCCAACTTTTTCCACAGGACTCTACATAATATGGCGACCACACATAGAACTCTGCACAGTTTAACAATGGCACACTAGACAGCACAACTGTCATTTCTCCCGGACTGTTTAGAAAAAGAGTGGCACAACGTCGATTTAAAGACGTTTTTTTTTTATCATTCAACGCAACGTCAACTTACTGACGCCTTTCCACACTCAACCAGAACTACTAAGAGATCGAAAAAAAAATTCGAATTACCTATACTGGATAACGGGGACATCCAAAAACAATTCGACATTAAACCCAGATATCTCTTTAGTTCTCTCAAACACGCGTCGACACTCGGTATCAACACAAGCTTCAAACGACCACTTTGCAAATCAAAGTTTATAACCAACTGTTAATTCTTCTAACGCCAACATAAATCCACACACACAGCAAAACACGGGAATTCTTACAAACGCAAGCAACTCAACGTGGAGCATTGGAATAAATTAGAAGATTTTTAACAGCCATATCAAACACCGAGAATATTTTTCCAGGGTTACATCGTTGCAAATCCTGCTACATTTCAAACTCTTTTTCTCTTCAGCCTACGAGAGACAACAAAAAAAAAATTCACTTTCACGAAATTCACTCGCAATTAACGACGCTATACAAACTTCAACGCAAAAGTGAAAACGACTTTTCTCTACATGTACACTGCTCAACGTAAAATTTTTCTCACTCTTCCATTTCACCATGTACTTTTCCAGGATCCAATATGGCGGACCATCAGTCTAAACAGTCATACGTTCCAGCAACCTTCCCCCACACCTATGAGCCACGTCCGTGCCACCCACCTTTTTTTCTTCGGCAACAAGCCTTTTCTGTCATTCTTGGCATGACTACTACTACTACTACTACCAGCATCACCATCAACGTAAATCAAACCAACATATTCACGGACATATTGAAAAAAAGTATTTTTAATATTTGTTTCAATCTAAGGGGGGGTATTTGTGGGGTTTGATACATTGACACACACACACGCACACACACACATACATGGTGATTCAGCGTTCACGTGATAACTTAGTTTCCCGCGTAAACGAATGCCAATAAAAGCGGGGAACGTCACGTGGTACGCTAGTTAGGATTTTGTCCCGGACAAGAGCAGACATGTTTCTCTAACTCACAAAAACACACGCGCACTAATTGCGGGTAGCAATTAGGGGCGCAATTTTTTATTTCTCACCAGGGAAAGAACTTCTCTTTCCTTAATTTTATGCATGCTGTCAACCCTATGTAACCTTTGTTAATATATTGTTTTTCTCGTTACTCGTCTTTCTTATTGCCTGTTTTATTTCATGGCCCCATGTTACGTCGAGTCGACTCGTAAACTTAAATTAGTAATGGACGCTTCGTCCTCTACATAACTTTATAAGATTTAATTCCCATGATCACCGAGTGAACGTCAATTCAAAAACCGTCAGTTAAAAATATGCACCTGATGACTGCATAAGACATGAAACTATGGCAGAGTTATGCCATAGACGAAGAATAATGTATATATTTATTAATATACACATCATACAGCTCTGATCACATATTGAGCAATGTTTTAATAACAGATGAATAATAATCCTATACATATGTAGACCACCCTCATATGTTATTTTACGTCACTATATACACATATATGCATATAAATATATATATATGTGTGTGTGTGTAATTATTTAATTATATAATGTAATAATTTATATTTTATAATTAAATAATATAATTATAAATTATATAATGATTTATAATTAAATCGGGTCTAAATATATATATATATATATGTTAAGCTCTAATAATATTGATAATATTAATAATAATGGTGTACATCAAAATAAACAAAACACTATTAACTTATACTATTGCAACCAAATACATAATAATTACAAACAAGATGAAAAATCTCTCAAAAATATAATACGTAGAAATGTTAAACCAGTGGATAGTAATAATCAAATTAAACTCATCATTTATTATAAAAAATTCAAAACATTTGACCTCATAATCTCTAATAACCCTACAAGCACTAAACTAAATTCTCTACAAATACCAATGTAGTGTATCAGCAGCTAAACTAAACGAGCTTGTGTATGTCTTACTATATGTCCTAAATGAGTGACTTTAACTCGGCAAAACTCACTCTTCGACAGATTTACAGTGAAGTTAGCCTGCCTCAGCCAGTTGAGTAGTTTGTAAATGCTCGTCCCAAGAATTGTTGTACACTACCATGTCGTCGATATAAACATTTACATTTTCTTAATTACCTACACAGTGATTCATCATCCATTGGAATTGTGAGTTCTTAATTCCGGACGGTATGACACAGTATTGAGATAGGCCATCGGGAGTTACAAAGGCTGAAATTTTCTTTGCGCGGTCTGTTAAAAGGTCTTCATTTGTAATGACGGTAGAGACTACAATCTTATCAATACGGGGAATGGGATAAGAATCTGTTTTGGTGATGACAATTACCTTTTGGTCAGTACAAAATCTCACCATGCATATTAGTCAACTAATATGCATAGTGACAACTAATTGCTCATGCTTAGTTCTATGATGCCATTCTCAAGCATATACATATTTCTTGGCGTAAAATATCAGTTTTCCTCTGGTTTACTCGGTAAGGGTGTTGCTTGGTCGGGGTTGAGTTTCATTGTGGGAACTTAAATTCGTTTGGCTAGGGACGTCAGGGAATAGGTACCGGAAATTTTCTATGAAGGTGGTCAGAGATTCTCTTCCCTCAGGGCTTGCATGTGCCAACTTCCCATCCAAATCAGCTAATATTTCCGAATTTCGCAAAGTGGTTGGGTGTCTATAACATTAATTACTTCAGGAATCCCATTTGCTTTGTATCTTGATTCTGGGGTACGAGTACAGGACCATCTTTATTTCAGTCATGATACGGCTTTAGCATGTTTATATGACACAATTGTGTTGGCTTTCAGTGGTCAGGCGTTTGCACGACATAGTTGACACCACCTTTCTTACCCACTATTTAATAAGGTCCATGGAATTTGGCTTTGAGAGGGGTTTCCGGGTGTTTGTAGAAATACAAAGACCTGATCACCACAGTCAAAGTTTCGTTGGACAGCCTTTTGGTCATACCTATGCTTCATTCTGTTTTCTCTCGTCCATGATATTTTCTTTTCTAGAATTTTCCGGGTTTTCTCTTCTTCATCCTTGCATTTAGATTCCCATAATTCTGATAAGAATATTCGTGTTTCTTTTTATAATAGAACATATTTCTATCAACAGGTTTCAGTGCTTTTTCACATATGCTTCTCAGGTGACAGCCAAAAATTGCTTTTCTTTCTGGCTCCTTATTCTTCTTCAGCATGAATTTTTTGTGTCACTTTATCTTCCCTCTTGATTAAAACATTGAAAATTTAATCTTCTGCTTTGAAATTTTATAACATTCTTCCTTGAAAATACAGTTTCTTTCTGTTTTAAACTCTGAATACTTTCTGAAGCTTTTCTGCTAGCCCTTCCCTTTATTTAAATAAAGGGGCTCCAGAAAGATCTTAAATTTAAATTTATGTGGGCTTAAGCCCACACTTTTGATTGAATAACAAATACAAATTGTACATATTTCTGAAATTCAAAATTAATTTTGAAACAACTTACCTTGAACAAGGTATATTTTGGGCAATTCTTTAAAATGAGAAAATTTTACACACAAATGTAACAATTTTTTCATAAACCATTTGGCATTCATTAAAATACACTTCTCTAAAAAGTATGTGTATAAGACTAACCTTATAATATTTCTTTATTTATTTATTTGTTTAGTTACACATTTAATTCCTATTTCAAGTATTTTATATTATTAACAAATAAAATTATTTACACTAAAGCATCAGACAAAACCTCACTGTTTATGTTGTGTAATGTGGGTCATTTTATTTTCTTGTCAACTTTATGACAAATTCAAACTCATTAGAATTCAACTCTTCATTTAATCACTGAAATCTTATCCTAAACATTTGCATTTCATAGTTCATACCATTTTTCTTTGTTGAAATTAATCTCTTCAGTCCATGATCTTGAAGGATACTCTTTATATTATCTTCTTACACCAAACTGAACAAGCTGCATTCATCCATCACTTTTCTATCAGTTCTTTCACTGAGTTTTTTTTCTTTGCTGTCTTGATCAGTTTTCATATTATTCTAGGCTGCAGCTTTCAAAGGCAACCATAGTTTAGTTGATTTAAAACACTTCCAATGTTCTGAGATTTCAAGAGGACTTCTAAAATGCCTCTTCTTGAAATTCCAAGTCTTTTAATAATTGCTCACTGGTCCATATTCTTTACTATCTTCATCCTGGTTTCCTTGAGAATTTTTTGCAATGATTTCAGATTAAAAAAATGCAATGACAAAATTGACCAGAATTTTCTACAAGAAGCTACAATTTTCTAAAGATCACAAAAATTGATTAGGAAAATGTTACCTGGTCTAATGAGACTTGATTTTGCTGTGACAATCAGCAGTAAAGTTTGGTAGAACTTAGTGTAAACAAAATGAAATTATAGATCCATCCTGTTTGTACCAATGTTTCAGGCTGGTATTGGAGGTGATATATGAAGTATATTTTCTTGGTATAAATTAAAAGGACATTCCAAGGTGAGCAATTTCAACTTCAACATCTTGTCATCACACAACTGCAAGCCCATCAAACTCCTCACAGTTGTTAATTTCAACCATAAAAAGGGTGCACCAATCCAGACCTATACTCAAGTGTGATCTCAGGCAACCAACTCAAGAAATCAGTCAACTCCTGGCCCTACCAACAACACAATTCTTTACTAACAGCCAATGAAGAGCCATACATGAACAATTATGTCTAAATTTCAAACACTTAGGTATATATTCCAAATACTGATGAATACACACTGTTGAAAATGTAATCTTTGTTTGTTCCTCTCCTTATGCACTTATAACATATGTTAGATATAATTTTATACATTTACAAAATGTGGCTTTTTCGTGGAGCCTGTCATTTATGTGCAACTTTTTGACACTCCACCATAAAAAGTTATTTGATTATTATATTTTGATCATTTCTATATGGCATAGACACATGTCTAAGATGTATGAAGAATTCTCTATTTTACAGTCTTAAAAAGTCTATGTTTGGGTTTATTTTTTATGAACTTAAAATTTATATTTAAATTTGCTTTAAGATAATTATGATAATAATCAATGTATTTTTGCTTCTATTCATTAATATTTTGAAAGTGATAAAACAAATGAAAAAAAAGATCATGAATAAAATATTAAAATCTTTGGAATTTATACTCCTGAAAATTTATATGATTTTGAAAATTTTTACAGTTTTATCAGTTTTATGTAAGCCATTAAGTGAAATTAATTCATATATTTTATTGTTACATTACACTCATTATGTCATCAAATAAATATTCATTTGTTATTTTTATCAAAATCAGGAAGAAAAACATTAGACATATTTAGCTTTCTCTTAATAGGTAAACATTTTCTCTACAAGTTATTTTTTTCCTTTTTGTAGGTTTCCTAATCTTGGACATTCATTGTAGACACTTGATTTTCAAACCAGGGTTTAATAGGCCACATGGACTTAGTTGCAAAGAATGAAACATACACCACACAAGCTCTAATGTCTTATATACATTATATTACAGCTAAGATTCATGAACTACATAAAATGCAGAAAAGACTTAGATAATTATTGATGTTACAATTCTATTGAAGACTATAATGAAAAGGACTTCTTGAGATTTCAAATAACAAACAAATACCAGGTTAATTCTTTGTTTGTCTTTGTAATTAACATTACAAGTTCTTGGACTTGTGTTATTATCAAATGAGATCATTGAGTAATTGCCTGAAATTTTTGGTGCTCTTCTGACACAACTAATTTTATCTATTGTAGCCTTGCTTTATTGCTACTGAATGACCGAGTCATGTAAATGACATGGAACAGTTTTTAATAGAAGCATACAGACAAAGAGACATTACTTGGAGCCTAGAGGCTATAAAAAAAAGACTAGTTACGAGTGATCTTAGATCATATATATATATATATATATATATATATATATATATATATATATGAGTAGGAATCTTTCACTGAAACATGTTTTGTTAAAAACGACTGACAAGGAAGATTTTATTAAATTTTGATTTAATTTTTCCAGGAAGCTTACATGTTTCCTTTTTGCTGGAGATAAGGAATGTAAAAGTGATCCATAATTTTTGACTTTCCAAGCCCTTTCAGCCTCTTCACAGGCCATTTTCCAACAATAACAGTCACCAAATTTTCAGTCTCACAGCGCACTACTAATTTACGATCTGTGTCTGCTATTCCATGACTGTTATCGACACAATGCAATGTTTTATGTCAACACAAGAGAATAACATCTTTGATGATGGATGTTTTTATGTTAACGTCCTTGTAACCACTCTGAAGATGGCTCGTGTGAGCCAAAATCTTAGAACCTGGGTAATAAACAAATATCCAAATGTTGAACAATTTTTGTCTTCATTTTCACCAGAAATTAAAGCCAAAATGCGATGTTTAGAACAACTCATGATTAAACACAAGATATACATTGTTGGTAATATTTACCAATGCATGTTTAGACAATTATCTGCTGCCTCAGTACACTAAAATATATATATATGTAGCAACCAACATATTTAATTTATTTTTTTGAACATTATTTTAATCGATTCTCATATTTGAGTAGATATTCTATTTTTAATCAAACAGTATTTTTATATACTTATTTCTAAAGGCCTGATTATTTATGATAAATTTTGTTATAAAAATGTGTGTCATTGGGCAGGATTGAACCTGCAACCCCTAACAACATAAAAACCCTTAACAAAGTAAAAGAAGCCACCAACTGATTTGGTGCATTTTAGACTGCTTGATCAAGAATGATTCCACAGTATGTTGATGCTCTCAGAGCAGAGATATTTACTTATCTAGAATCGATAATTGTGTTATAAGGCTTGATGTTTTTTCATGCACGTGCATAACTATGGCATTAAACATATAAAGAAATTTCCAATTTTGGATAATTTTCACGTCCTAATGAAGGTCAACTGTTACATTTGAAGCAAGATGAAAATTTACAGAAACTTTTAGCAACACAGTTTTGCGGTTATTATTAAGATGATCATGAAAGGAGATTAAAAGAATTGAATAATAAATCATACATCAAAGTTACAGTACATTTCTTACATTTTTCAATTATAATATACAAAAGATTATCCATGAGTATGAATGGATTTTATTAAAAATAAGAAGACACAATGTTTGCAATTTATTTCATCTGACATGCCTAAAAAAAATGTACTACCTAAATACACACACACACACACACACACACACATATAGTGATGATCCACGTATACTGTCTTAATATGTATAGGAAAGAAAAGAATATTAATAAAAAGTTTTGAATTTAAAAATGTACTTTTTTTTTAACAGTATTTGTTTATTTTTATTATTGTATTTTATATTTCAGACCGCCCTCGGTCCTTCATCAGAAACGAGTGATTTTTAAATTTGAATTAGAAACGAATTTCATGATAGCTTCCGAATATTTTTTTTGTTTACATCACGTGGTGTGTTTGTTCACAACATGCGGCACGTCCGTAGAGAAAGTCTGTTTGTTTTAGATAAAAATTTCTTGGAATATCTGAAAAAAATAAAAATAAAAAATTTAGCTATTGAAATATTTGTAAAGATTCAACACACCTAAGTCCCTATTTAACCCTAGCTTGTGTGTATTTAATTTTAATTTATATATATATATATATATATATATATGTGTGTGTGTGTGTGTGTGTGTGTGTGTGTGTGTATTTTTTTAATCATTTCACCCCGAGCAAGGCGGAAACGCCACTGATGTGCAGGGGGTTACATAAATCATAAATGTAAAAAGATTAATTAGAAAAGAGTGAGGAGTACAAACTAGTTAGAAAGGAACAATAGAAAGCAGGTGCGATGACAGATACATAGGTGGAGAGAAAGGGAAGGTTATACAGGAGTGGGGAGAGAGCTAGAGTCCCAGTGGTTAGTAGATGAGTATTGACTTTGCATTTAAATTTCTGGAGGTTGTAGCCGTCAGGAAAGCAAGAATACGGGAGCGAGTTCCACAGGCGGGAAGTGCGAGAGAAGAAGCTGCAGGAGTAGAATTGTCGTCTGCATTTGGCTAACCTGACTGTGAATGGGTGGGACCCAGTTGCCAGTCTGGTTGCACAAGTAAACCCCTGTTGAGGAGGCATCAGTGACTTAAGTTCGTCCGAGCAGAAGCCATGAAAGTATTTATAGAACAGACAAAGGGAGGCCACATTTCGACGATGGGGAAGTGGCTGCAGTCGAGTTGCCAGATCAGTACCTATCACATTACAGACTCTCCTTTGGAGCTTGTCAAGAAAACTGAGGAGAACGGCAGGGGCACCTGACCATAAATAAACCTCCATGCACGGACGGATGGTTGACTTGTATATATGCAGGATGGATTCAGGTGGAAAAAACATCCTGGATCGACATAGTGACCCAACCTTCTTAGCAGTAGACTTTGCTATGGATTCAATATAGTGGTTCCATTTGAGGTCTGAGGACAGGGTAAGTCCGAGGAGGCGTAGTGTATTACTCTCAGGGAGAATCATTTGGTCCATACTTATGGGAGGCAGGAGAAGTTGCCTGTAATGGTTGACAGACAACAGCTTGGTCTTAGATGAATTGAAGTTGACAAGCCACTTCTTGCCCCAGTTCACCACAGAGTGTAGATCCCGCTCAAGGTCAGCAGCGAGATTATGTCTGTCCGCCACGACAGGTTTCTTACTGGAGCGGGAGTATATTGTAGTGTCATCTGCGTAGATGCCTACTTGGGACTTGATCTCATCTGGGAGGTCGTTGATGAAAATAAGGAAGACCGTTGGGCCCAGGATAGAGCCCTGTGGTACACCAGCACTCGTGCTGTAGTACGAAGAGGCACACCCATTCAGAACGACCTTCATTTTGCGGTTATTTAAGTAAGATTGGATTAGGTCAAGCAGGCGACCGGTAATACCATAACCGCGTAGTTTGCATAGGAGGCCAGAGTGCCAAACCCTGTCGAAAGCCTTGGAGATGTCCAGAGCAACAACGCGAGCCTCGTCAGACTCATCAAGGGCCTGTAGCATATACTCCGTTACGGTTGTTAGCAGGTCGGCCGTGGACCTGGCAAAGCGGAATCCATATTGCCTGTCGGAGAACAGTTTGTGGGCGGTGAGATGATGAACTATTTCAGCATTGATTATAGCCTCGAATACATTCCCGAATATCGGTAGAAGACTGATAGGGCGATAGTTGGATGGGTCCGAGGGTTCACCACAATTCTTAAATACAGGAACGACTGAAGAGAATTTTCAGCATGCAGGAAAGCAGGAAGCAGAAAGGCAGTAGTTAAATAGTTTAGAGAGGACAGGGGAAAGTTCAGGAGCACACCTCTTAAGGACTATCACCGGGATTCCATCGTCTCCACACGCCTTATGGGGGTCAAGTTTTGAAATTACTCTGGATACTACTGTCGGGGTAATATATACGTCGTGCAGTTTGGCCTCAGTTCTAATAGGGAAGTCGGGTGGGTGTACTCCGGACGAGTCGAATGTGGAGTTGGATGAGAATCTGTGGGCAAAGCACTCGGCTTTGTCCGCAGATGACGTGAGAACCTCAAATCCATGGATTAAAGGAGGTATTGAGGATTTCCTATTGTTGAGCACTCGTTTACAAATCCTCCAATAGTCCTTGGAGCCTAACTTGCGGTCAGCTATGTGCTGTCGCATTCTCTCAGCAAACAACTGTTTGGCGCCATTTAGGGTTCTCTTGCACTCATTGCGGGATATATATATATATATATATATATATATATATATATATATATATATATATATATATATATATATATATATATATATATATATACGCTAAAAGTCTGCCTCTTTCTACCGAGCGCACATAGCTCAGAGGTAGAATCGCCGACTGATGCCAATTCGGTCGGGTTTCAATCCTGGGTTAAACGCAATCGGATGTCTAACCGTACTGATGAGCTGTGATACAGCGAAACAGATCTGTCTGCGGATGACTATATATATATATTACTTTGAACAAAATGGATATCATTATAATAACCTAACCTGAGTAACCTTTCGGCCAACACTTTTCAAAGGCTTACGTTGGTTTTATTCTGAATTGTAAATGCAGGACACAGGAGAACAACGAAAGCTTGACTTACAAAAATGGGAGGTAAGTTTCACATCTTTGATGTGATTGTCCACAGCATTCACTTCTATACACAAGGACAGATATCACATAGTAATCCAGCACTCTTTTCTTTGTTTCTAATGAGATTTTCCTGTCTTTCAGTACGTTGGCTAGCTTCTGAAATGGGTCTTTGACTATGTCAATGCGTCTTTGGATCTCCGTGTCGCAACTTCCATCCTCTGTCAAAAGACCTCCCAGGTACTTTAATTTTTTTAATTTTGTTATTACAATGGTTTATCATTGCATTATATTCTACACAAAAAATTTCATGTTTCAGAACAATACTATTAAATCTAAAATTAATAATCAACATTAAAACCTAACAATATACATTATATATTCACCTAAAGTTTAATCAAATATATGCTCTACTCCATAGAATATAGAATTAGTAAAAACTCTTCTAGTGAAGACGTATTTTAGAAACCTAAAGATTTTTATCATAATGCTCTACGGATTAATGGCTACAAAACCCAAGATATCAAATACATAAGAAGATATAACTATAACAGAAAAAATAGAAATAGAAAAATAATTTGGTATACAACCCCCTTTAACCAAATGATTAGCACCAAGTTAGGGTTGAAATTCCTCAATTTAATTAAGAAACATTTCCATAATAATAACCCTCTAAGTAAAATTTTCAATAAAAATACCCTTAAATTAAGATATAGCTGTACAAATAATCTAGGAAAAAATCATTAAAAATCATAATAATTAAATCTTAAATCAGCACATAAACAAAAGTAACAATATCTATCCAAATAATAAAGATAACAATAATACAAACTTATGTAATTGTCGAAATCCTAACAATTACCCACTGGAAAATAGGTGTCTAACAAATTCTATTATGTACCAATGTAATATAACATCAAATGAAAACCCAACTATTAAAAAAGTTTATATTCCATCTATTAAGAACACTTTTAAAAGGCGTTAGTATATGCACTTAACTTCGTTCAAAAACAACACGCACCGAAATCAAAGATCCCTTTCTGAGTATTTTTGGAAGTTAATTGGATACAAACAAAATATCAAAAGTAACATGGAAAATTCTGGAAAAAAATAAGTATCTGCAAATTGTTCTATGATATCTGCCCTCTGTGCTTGAGTGAAAAACTGCAGATTTTAAGGTCCCCAAAAAATAAAGAATTACTGAACTGTAGAGATGAATTGACTGTTTTATGCAAACATCAAAAAAGTTTTCTTTAAAATTTAATTAATTATAATGTTTCATTTATAAGTTATGCTCCAGTATAATCTAAAAATTAAAATTTATTTTACTAAAATGAATGACCCACACAATACTTATTTGTTTTTCTTAACTACAATATACCTTAGTGTACTATAATTATTTAATTCTAACCTAAAGGTAATACAAAATCTATTTTAAAAAAACCCCAAGATCCAATCTGCTGCTAAAAGTTATTTCTACCCATTTAAATAATCTAAGGTCTCACAATGTGATTTACCCAGACAAAATAATTATTTTAAAATTTAATAAATTACAATATTTCATTTATAAATTATGCTCTAATATAACTTAAAAATTAAAAATTATTTCACTAAAATAAGTGACCCACACAATTCTTAATTACTTTTCTTAAGTACAATATACCTAAGTATACCATAATTATTTAATCCTAACTTTAACCTAAACATTCCAGCCCATTCACTCTTAAATAGTACTAAATCTAACAAAAAAAAAAAAAAAACTAAAATTCAACTTGTTGTTAAAAATTATTATTTACCCATTTAAATAATGTATGGTCTCACTATGTATCTTATTTAGACAAAATTAAAAAGTGACATGTCAAGACATCAGGCCATTCTGCTTCCTTTCCCAACCCAGATCATCAACTCCATAGTTACCTAATTCTCACTTTTGATTCTCACAATATTGACACTGCTAAAATGTATATTCTTCAACAATCACTCCTTAATTTTTAAAAATAAATAATTTTCACCATTTATGTTAATATATCACCTAAAGAAGAACAGTTTTGTTCGGAAACATGAAAATTTTTATGTAGGGATATAATTCTGTTATAAACCACGACAATCACAAAATTACAATATTAAGCTCTACTCTGTATCAAGCACTCTTTATAAAATTAAATGTTTAAGCAGTGGATTTTAAGTTACGTGTTCTTTCACTTTCTTATAATATGTATATATATATATATATATATATATATATATATACGTGTTTACATATATGTACATATAAATGTACATATGTATATGGATTTCTGTATATCTATATGTATGTGTGTGTATATGTATATATACATACACGTATATGGGTGCGTGGCCGAATGGTTAGAACAATCGCTTTCTAACCATGACACCCGGGTCCAAATCTCACCATAGTCAATTTGTCAGGAAGGTGACTTCTTGATGTTATTGATCTGGAGATGATCACAGCCTGCGGCATCTTTGGAAAATGCCTGAAAGCAATATCACAGATTGACCCAAGTCTCGTGAATAAAATTGGGTAGACGGTTTCCTTTGAGGAGTCGTTGATAGTTGTGCTAGCTTGAAGTCGCAAGTCATTGTGACCAAGGGTTGGAGCATCCTGGCCTTGTTCAGACTGTTGTTCATGCTAGATAACATGTTATCTCCCTTAAGCTGTAACTAAGGTCCACTCAGCATAGTTGCAGTATAAACCACAGGTCGGCTCTGTGGGTGTTGGACAAACACAAGCGTGCCTGAGCAGGCATCTACAATAGGGATTAGCTAGCTCGAATACGAGTGGCCAGCCATTGTATATACGTACGTATATATATGTACGTATATATGTATATATATGGAGCGATCGTAATACGATTGATCTGGAAAGTCTTACAAAAATCCTTAAATTTGCGGGAGGTAAATTGTGTTTCATTGTCTGATACTAAACAATCGACTACCTCAAATCTGGTGAACAGTTCGTGTAGGAAATTGATTATCACTTCTGTAGTGGGATTTCTACATCTAAGAACTTCATGCAACTTAGAAAGAATACTACTAAGAGAGAAGAATCCGTTCTAGCGGACCTGCAAAATCTACATGAATTCGAGACCATGTCGGTGCGCTTTGGGCCAAGGATTATATTTGATTAAAGGTGCTTTCACTGCCAAGGCACAGCTTTTACATGATTTTACCTTATTTTCGATATCTTTATCCATGTTTGGCTAGTATACATAACTACACATAAGGCTTTTTATCCTTCTAATCAATAGGTGACCGATATGGAAATCTTTCAGAATTCTTTTTTGCAGTGTTGTGGGAATGACGAATCGCTCATTATATAGCAGTGCTTCGTCGCATAAAGAAAAAAATATCAGAAGTTTGTCCTTTTCAAGAAGTTTGATTTTGGTTTGCCTGATAAACTCATCGTTTAGTGCTTCTCGTTTTATCTGGTTGAGAGTTACAAGGAGTTCTCTTACTGTGTTGTATAATGTAGTTTTACAGTTCATACACTTCCGTCTCTTATGAGAGAGTGAAGTTTTAGAACTAAAAAGTTCTGTAAGAAGTTTAACCACTTCAGTATATGTCAGTTTGCTTGTTTTACGGGGTAAAATATAATTCACAAATTTGGTGTGCTCTGTTTTCGAAGATGGTGAATTTTCTTAAGAGCCTGACCAATTTATGCAATTTGTGGTGTATATATCCTCGGATCTTCTAAAATATGAGGCGAAAGTTACATCCACGTCCAGAGAATATGTAAAAGTGTCTATTGCGCCCCAGATCGTGTTTTTGAACGCATTTTCGTTTTTCAATAATTTTTCCACTGTTTGCCAGTTCAAGCAAGTTTCTTTGCTGTTGTTGAGTTTGAAGTAAAATTTCTTCAAGTTTTAGATGTATGATTTCTGTTTGTTTTTGAAATTGCAGCCGTTATTTTTCAGCTTGCTTTAGCATTTCAAGTCATTCTTCTTGTTGTTCAAGTTGGAACTTAAGAATTTTCAGCATAGTGGATTTAAATTCGTCTATGTTGAAGGATTAAACCAAATACAATTAATTTAGAGTTCCGAAAAAAAAATGACTGAAATCAATAAAAAAGAAAACAGGCATTCTCGTAGTTTAGCAGCTCGCATTCAAGTTCGGTGTAAGTTAGTTACACACTTTTTTTCAGTTCGGTTTCTTTTTCTGGATTGCCAAGTACTGTTGAATAGAAACAAAGTACAACGAAAAATAGGATTCCGTGCGTCCAGTGTTTAAACTATATTGACAATTTTCACGCACTCTTTTTGGGGTCCTTAAGAGTCCTCGTTGCTAAGTTGCTGTAGCCTTGTTTTGGGGCAAGAAGTAAGAACAAAAACGAAATAGAATTAAACATCTATCGTCATATTTACAAAAAACAGTAGTACAAACAGTTACAACATGAGAAAAACACAGTTGTCAGTGCTCTCTCTCTCTCTCTCTCTCAGGATTCATTATATATGAAACATAATTTTGGCACAAGGCCAGTGTTTGGGGGGGGAAAAAAACAGGTTGGTCATCAATAACTATCTTATACCTAGCTAATCAGAAGCACGACCCAATCACTCTTTACAATTTCTCCATTCACCATAAGAGCGCATCTATCGTCATATACTAAAATACCGCATATTTTCAGGGAACCTAAAAAATAATCACCCCATGAATTTTTAAATATGTTTTATATACAATATTCATATAAAAATTTATGCATGATATGAAACCAAAAATACAAACAAAAATAACATAATATACAAAAATAAATTGATGTTAGTTGGACCCGTCCAACTGACAAAAATAAGAGGCTGCTGTATTCCATCTTTCTGACAAAATCAAGAAGCTCTCTTGCTACGGGAGATGATGAAGAGAAAAAATTAAATACGGTTAGGGGAAGTTTCTGACCCAGTCGAGATGAAACAACGGGATTCAAAAAACAAAGCAAAACTAGGGAAGGTTGGGAATTTCGACATGAATCATAACAAAATATGAAGCCGGGAACGGGCCAGGAATAACACCTACTCACATTAACTAGATATGCCAGAGAAGACTTACCTTAACCAGGGAAGGGTTCCGCAGGAATCCACCCCGATGCAACAAGGAGACCTAAAAGAGAAAATCAAGGCTAACTGTTAACGCGAATCAGGCTCGCTTCAGTCACCCACCTTTCGTTGAAATCTGTCGAAATCAGTCACGCTTTCTATCAGTTCTCAGATGCTCAGAATATCGGATTAGATCCTGATCAGGAAGGCGCTGACTTCGCAAGACTTCCTCTATTCGCGTCGTCTAAATCACCATTCGAGCCAGGGCCAGCAGCGACAGAAACACCATCTGTTTCACCCCAGAGTAGGGGGCGACACATTGTCACACGCATATGCACGATCAATGACAACGATCAATGAGTTTTTGGGGAGTGATACGAGCCGTCAACTCGCCAACACGGTCCCATGGATGGCGAACCTGAGGACAATGGAAGAAGTGTGACGAGTCGTACCCCAGGAGCCTTCGTGGCCTGTTGTCCCTTGTGTCAGGATCAATCTTGGTTTGAGAACAAGTCGTCAGCTCACACTCGTCGGTCGTTGATGGCGTTGACACAACAGCTGGTCCTTGGGTTGACCACTTCAACTGTAATCTCTCTTACCCACGTTGTGATTTTGATCTTAAGAAAGTTAAGCTGAATTCTCACTGGGGTATCTCTGCCAAGCTAAACCAAGTTGGATACACGCGCACAGTTGTGTAAATAAAAACGGCACCAGTTTTAGAAATAAAATGAATGACGCCTGCATAGATAGTATTTATATACAAAAAATAAGAGAAAAATAATTACTGTTCGTCTTTTCCCAATCCTGTTTCTATTAATTGGCGACGGAAAGAAGTTTCGACGAGTTTCTCTAAGTCGGGCCAGACTTGTTAATCAGGTAACTGGTAAATTCAAACACTACTGTTAGTCAGTCAGTTAAGTGCCATACATGATACACGCTTGGGCGATCATGTCTCGAAAAAGACATGACTGACTGGGCAGAAGATTATCCCGCAGTAGGTTGCCATAGCTTTCTGTGGTAGACTGGTTGCCGACCAAGGCTATAGAACCCAAAAAGCTTAGAACCAACTTAATCAAAAATTATCCAAATCTTTCTTTTTATAAAAAAACTTTACAACAAATAAATAGATTTAATAATAAATAGTTTTCCGTATAAACATAATGAACATGGTTAATTTAAGGACTTACATATTTTAGCTTCTCTTAGAATTTTCCACTTTATTGTGGGTGTTTTTTTTTTTTTTTTTTTTTTTTGTTCCTTTAGGTACCAATGATATTTCGATAGGGATGTTCTATTTTTGTATTTGTTATTATTAAATGAAGAGGTTTGCTGGTGAATCCGCTGCTTTAGAGTGTTTTTAGTACTCCTTATATAAATTTTCTTTTCGGGTTTTCTTTTGAAGATATTTCTCATTGATAAACTATTGATTCCGTTAAGCACCTGTTTTCTAACGGACAGTCTATGGGGTTTTTACAATTACCTTTTTTCTTGTCTAAATTGTTATTTTCTGTTATCCGGTTGTTTTTATTGATTTTGTTGAAGTTTTTTTTAATTTTATTATTGTGATTTTTTACAATTTTTTCTAGATTGTTCATACAGCTGTAACTTAATTTAATAGTGTTTTTATTAAAGATCTTACTTAGTGGATTTTTTCTGGAAAGCGTTTCCTAATTAACGCGAGGAATTTTTCCCCAGTTTACTACTAGTCATCTGCTTGAAAATGGGGGTGTAACAGATGATATTCCTATTCCTATTTTTTCTTCATTGGTTACTTTTCTCGTCTACATATTTAATATTTGGGTTTTTGTATCCACTATTTTTTAATGCAGTATTATAAAAATTGCTATGCTTATTAAATACTTCTACATTAGCTGAATTTCTACTAATGCTGTATTCTATTGATAAGGGTATATGCTTGATAACAGATGGAGGGCAGTTAGACTTTGGGTGGATGTATAAAGGATTGGTATTTGTTTTTTTTTGTTTGTTTGTTTTTTTTGTATGGTTGGTGCATATTTTTCTCTAGATCTAAGGTTAAATTGAGGAAATATACTTTTTTTATATTTGTTTTAATTGTTACTTTTAAATTAAGATTTTAAAACTTTATGTATCATTTTTCTGTAACACCCCAGTGAACGGTCCGAACAATTTCTCCGGCAGCCGTTCTCCACGCTGTGATATTGCCGGGGGTTTGTTGAAAAAGTCGGAGACTCAAGCTGGGGGTGCAAGATTAAACTATAAGGAACGAACTTCCACAACTTGGATGAGTTGAAACGATGCTTTATTTCGTTTAGAGTTAGCCTTTTCGGTTGGGGCAAGCGAATGTGACACACAGCTCTAACTCTAATTAATGGAGATCAAATCCGAACTGACCGAAACAAGACGAACGGAGTTTCTACTTCAAGCACACGCCCGGCGGAACTAGCTCAACTCAACTAATTCACTTGATCTGACTGATCGGCTCGGAAAAATCACCTGTATTTATTCAAAATTCATCCGGAAATCCGGAAATGCTTTAGACCACCGGGTGATAAGCATTGGCGACTGTAAGTCCGAAATCTCAAGGTACCTAATTTTTCCGTCTTTTGATATGTAAACATCCCGACAGACATCCGGTATGCACTTAGCCTTAGTATTTTTTCCAGGTTTTTTTTTATCTTTTTATCTTAATAAAGCTTCCGCCTTAAAATTCTTAATGTGTGGTCAAGATACAGTAAAAGAGAGCTTTTGACCTGGTCATTCAAAAACTTATTTCCTGAACTTTATCTCTTATCACATTAAATCACTGAGTCAAATATTTACCGGAAGACTGGTAGGATTTAACAGTAATCTGATACCCTTTTCTCTTCCACAATTTTCCTCATAAAAGAAAAAGCGTTTATTTATTTATTTTTTCCTCTTCTTTTTCACTTTTGTTAAACATGTTTTTAAACTATTTTCTATTCTTAACCATTTTCTATTTTAATCTATTATAATAAAATACATATTTTACAAAGCACCTTAATATACGCCTAGTTATCTTGTCACATTTCTAATTCTATCTATTTTAAAAATGTGTGGCATTTCTTATTATCATAAGTCCATCGTCTCTATATAGTCCTTTGCTGTAACAAATAGTTCTTTTGAAAGAACTATTTGTTACTACATTGGAATTCGCCACTCTTTACTCAGTTATAACGGAGGAAGAGAGAATAATAATAATAATGAATACAAAAACATATGTGCTTTCTTTCAAAAGAACTATTTGTTACAGCATTGGAATTCGCCACTCTTTACTCAGATATAACGGAGAGGAGAGAATAATAATAATGAATGCAAAAACATTTGTGCTCATTCATAAAGAAAAACAGCAGAAAAAAACTAATTCCAAAGAGGACAATTTTGATATTCCCATGGGATCTATGTACTCATTCATAAAGAAAAACAGCAGAAAAAACATTACTTCCAAAGAGGACAATTTTGATATTAGCATGGGATCTATGGACTCTACGGAATCTTCAAATCTGGTAGGATTATTAATATTATATAATCTCACAGCCTATAAGGAAGTAGATACTAGAGACGACGGATAAGAAGAAATGCCACAAATTTTAAAAGGAACAAAGAAAAAAAAAAACAAAACAAAAACACCCACAATAAAGTGGAAAATTCTAAAAGAAGCTAAAATATGTAAGTCCTTAACCATGTTCATTAGGTTTATACGAAAAACTATTTATCGCTTAAGAATAAAATAAAATAAATATTAAATCCCTTAAGAATAAAAATGTTATAAATAAACGCAATGAGATATGTCATATGTAGACATTGCAAATTGTTCCCATTAGAAAATGGATAAAATCTAAATGAAATAACATGCACATAACCAACAAGTGCCTAAGGAAAATAATTACTGACGAACTATATAAAAATAAATTGAAACAAAATTATTTTTAAAATAGATCTTTCTTTTTATAAAAAAAAAACTTTACAACAAAAAAAGATAGATGAAAAATTATTTTTTATAAAAAAGTTCTTTCTTTTTATTAAAAAAAACTTTACTACAAATAAATAGACTAAAAGTGATAAGTAAGTGAAAAATATAAAATTGGTACTGAATGAGAATATCAAATCAAAAGCAATAAAACTGACAAGTGAAGAGAGGAAAAAGAAAGGGAAAATCATAAGATCAGGTTGAAGGCAGGTTAGCATCTTGACCGTTAAGGAGGGAAAAGAAACAAGGGGAACAGGTAAGATGAGAGAGGAAAAAAGAAAAAAATGAAAAAATAGAGAAAAAGTTGGTTAGTATGTATTCTTTGGGGCCAAATCCCAAAATGAATCTCAACTCTGATTAGCCAAAAGAAACACACATGTAAATTTTATATCTTCCCACATACATACACAGCAAACGAAAGGTTTTTGTCATTTAAATGTAAATCATCTGCACAACCAACAGTAACATTGCCTGATGATGAGAATCTATCTCGAAACATGGAAGTTTCTGTGTTGCATTGTACAATTAATTCATAACTATATAATTATATATATATTTATATATATGTTAGTATATTTATGAATCTGTATGTGTATATGTATGTACATGTATATTTATATATATATTCAAATGTGTGTGTGTGTGTGTGTGTGTGTGTGTGTGTGTGTGTGTGTGTGTGTGTGTGTGTATTTAAAATTCGAGCGAGCAACTCACAACACAGGGGTCACAAAATGCAACAAAAAGATGTGGGGTATGCAACTTAATAACAGGAGGAAAACACTTCAAGTTTGAAAACACATCTACATTCGAAATAAAAACAAATCTGAGCTTCAATTCTAAAAACGTAATTTATGCTCTAAAATGCGATGAATGCGCAAAATATACGTGGGGACGACACAAGGCCTGAATAAAAGAGTAGCCCTGCACAGAAGTAACATTAAACTAGCTAATAGCAATTGTACGTCTCTCAGTATTTACACGAATGTAGTGGAGGTTAATGCAGAGTAATGCCTATCTACCAAAATGCAGGTTATGACACGCTCATGATGCAGGAAAAAATATTTTTAAAAAAATACAAGCCTCCCCAAAACCTGAAAAACCTAAAACACACACAGACACATATTCAAATGTGATCAACAAATAAACACACACACACACTAAATATATAATAGTTTTCCAAAACAATAAAAAGAACTAGATGAATTGAATAAAAATAGCTGAAAATAATTTTGAAACAGAAAGACAAAATCAAATTTCGTAAGTTAATGTAAAAAAAAGAAATTATCGCCAACGAAAGGTGACGGAAAGATTTAACGTGCGAACGTAAAAAAAAAAAAAAAAAAAAAAAAAAAAGAAAGAAAAAAAGAAACACGCATATGAACTTTCTGATTTGCTCACCGCTTAACTATTTATTTACGATATTTTGGCCAGCAGCAAAACAAACGGATCTCAATATGTGAAGTCACAAATTTATTCGTCTGAAAAGAGTCAACTTTAGACTCAAAATACGTGTAGCGACAAAACTATCATTATGAATACTTCATATATCAGACAAAAAGCAAGTAATATTAATAATAATAACAACAATAAATCTACACTTTAAACAAAACGTTCATGGGTTCTCGCACTTTTTCTTTTCTTTTCTCTTCTCTCTCTCTCTATATATATATAGACTTCGTTTATACTGTTGGTCATTCGTTGTCGAGAGGTCTAAGTCTCGCCAGATCAATTGGTCGCTTCCCCGATGTGGATCGGGGTCGCAGGTTCGAATCCTGCCGAATGAGACACATTTTCGTAACAAAAATTTATCGCAAATATTTAAGCCAATACTGTTTGATTAAAAACAGACTAACTACTTAAATACGAGTATCAATCAAAAATAATGTTCAAACAAATCATTTCAAATGTGTGCATAGCACTATTTATAAAAGTAAATGTATGAACAATAGGTTAAAAAACCTACGAGTTCTACAACTTTGTTACAATATATTAGGATAGTGTTAAATAAATCAAAATTCTGAAATCATTTGCCTAATAGTAATAAAAAGTTGTATCTTTACTTAGAAGTAAAAAACCTAAATATCAAAATTTAATATCTTGGACTGCTAAAATTAGACTAAAAAATTGACATTTTATATTAAATATACAATTTTCAAAATTTTACATTTTTTTAAATTGACAGTGTTTATGATCTAATAATTATATAAATATTACTGATTATAGTTGCCAATAATCATTATTTTTATTTATTCATTTAAGTTAACAATAAAATGATTTTGTTTCAAATTTTGTCATTTTTGTCTAGAGAAAGACGTTGGTCAAATAAATCCATCTCGACATTTTGTCTACACATTGAAGCACAAGCTTCAGTTACTACTTTTACACAACGTTTACACAACGCTTGGGTGTGACAAAGCAGTCCAAAAAATGGGAGAGTTCTACACTTTTCTCGAACTTCCACAATTGTGAAATTCGTTGTTAAGGTGGTGGTGGTGGGGGGTTCAGTATAAGATAATAAACCTGGTCAAGAAACCAAAGAAAAGTAATAAGAAGCAAAATTGATTGTCTCGTTCTTATCTGGTTTTGAAAATTCGCCTGATAGCGAATTCTCGCACAAATTCTTGTTTATCATAGAGCATAGAAACGCAAATGTTCTCGGGATGCAGAAAATATGCATTTCTTTGAAATACAATCTGTGCTATTTCTTTTTGCTCAATGGGCAATTTTTTTTTGGTCTCTGAATCATTTTGAGAATATGAGGAACTCCTTGACTAAGTGACCAAAATCGTTTGATGAAGAGGCATATACTTTAATGATAAATGTTGCAATTGCTTTCTTTCAGTTTTTCTTCTGGTTCTTCGGTCGTAAGATAGAGACGTAATGTTCAGTTTGCCGTTGTCACCCAGCGTAAGTGAGAGAGTTTTCTTTTTTTTTTTTCAGGCAAGGCATCTGGAACTTCACCTTTGTCAATAGTTCGATACATGTCAAGAAGCTACCTTTGATCCGTGGTTAGTTCAATATCATTGTCTGGAAACTCTTACTGAAAATAAAATTTTTCAAACCTTTTCACTTTTAAATGTTCACATTCTGTTAGTGTTTTCCTACATTACCAAAATGGCTTCGAGGGTCTGTAATTGTTTCATCCTAGTATTTAAAGATGTGAAGCAGAGATAACTCATTCAGGTGAATAAGACAAATGATCCACTATAATAGTTTCTGCATTTTCTTCTCCAGTAGTCTAATTATTCACCTAGAATAGCTGGTATTTACAGCAGTTCCATCACATCCAAGGCAAACAAGGTTTTCAAGAGATATACATTCCTTATAGCAAAAGTCTAGTATTGATTGAGAAATATCTTTTGCTGTTCCACTGTTTGGCGCAACATGTCCCATACATATGGATTGTGGCTCTTTGATTTAAGAAATATGTTCCTCTGTGATAACTTTCCGTTTGTTTGTTTGTTTTTGTTTTATTTTGTTTTGTTTGGTTTTTGTTTTTTTTTTCATCACAATTGTCTTATCTTTTCTTCCATCAAAATATATGGCCTTTGGTGCTTTGGATTGGCGTGATTCATTGTTCTTCAATATGCTCCTCACTTTAGAACGCTCTCTTCGTAGTTTACTTCTGTCAGTGACACTACCTGATTCTTCAGCAGAAATTATTCTTATATCTTACTGAATGGAGGATGATAATGCTGCTGCAGCTCTATCCGACACCTTGAACCTGTCGCAAGTCATAGCAAAATTTAGTAGTGATTTCCGCATCTGCTTTGGCTTCCAGCTAATTGACCTTTCTGTCACCTTTTGTGGTTGCTCTAGCTCCTTGTCTTCTGATTATTAATCTCTGTTGAAATATCATGAGATTAAATTGGAGAAATAGTAGTTGATTTCTTTGGCCATTTTGACTTTTCGGGCTTTACGTTTTCGTATTGTTTTGGTTTCTTCTACATCAGTGTTTCCTATGATCATTTTCAGAGCAGACATTTTGTTGAACAAAAACTTAGGTTTCTTCACAGGAACATTTTGCTCCTTTTTAGTTTTTGCAGGAACATTTCAACAAGTCAATACATTTAAAGGAGCATATGTAAAACAATCGAGAGGAATCGTCCTGTAATCGTCTAAGTTTTTCATTACATCGCATTATTCTTAAGTTTCTGATATGATTTCAAAAGCCCTCTATATTTTTCATTATATGTCTTAAACATTTGTATGACGCGGGCCAAAGATACAGTTGAAAGACTTGCTGAATTCCATATTAGCATGATAGTGTTGCAAACCTGCAATGCCAGGAAAACAAGGCTCTTGCTGGTTTCTCTCCGTTTGAGTTCCAGTTTAGTTAACATTAACAATGAAAATTTCATTACATCATTATAGGTAGGTAATGAATTTATTTTCAGAAGTTCTTGTGGCTCAAAAAATAAAAACCTCAAATTTTGGGATGAGTAGTTATCCTGTAAAACGTATTGTAAAATTAAAATTAAAGTTTCAGTACTCACCAGCAACAGCGCCTTCACTGGTCTTCCGGTTACACTGCTCTGCAAATTTTGTATCTATTATTTATATTGTTATCAGGAACGCCTTCTAAATGCTGTCCCCACCTTTTTGATTCCGGGGGCGAGTGCTTTTCTGTCTTGATGGAAAAATGCACTTGAAGTAAAATGTCAAATTTTATCAATTTGCAAAGAACTTCAAGCCACTTAGAAAAACTACCTACTACTATAAGATAGTAGTAGAAGTGTTCGAGGCCATAATCAATGCTGAAATAGTTCAACATCTTACTGCACAACAAACTCTTCTCTGACAGGCAGTATGGCTTCTGCTTTGCCAGGTCCACGGCCGACATGCTAACAACCGTTACGGAGTACATGCTCCAGACCCTTGATGAGTCAGGCGAGGCTCGTGCTGTTGCTCTGGACATCTCCAAGGCTTTTGACAGGGTTTAGCGCTCTGGCCTTCTATGCAAGCTACGGGGTTACGGTATTACCGGACGCTTACTTGATCTAATCCAATCATTTTTTATATAACCGCAAAATGAAGGTCGTTTTGAATGGGCATGCCTCTTCATATTACAGCACGAATGCTGGTGTACCACAGGGCTCTATCCTGGGCCCAACGCTCTTCCTTATTTTCATCAACGACCTCCCAGATGAAATCAACTGCCAAGTAGGCATCTACGCAGATGACACCACAGTATACTCCCGCATCAGTAAGGAACCTGTCGTGGCGGACAAACAATCTCGCTGCTGACCTTGAACGGGATCTACACTCTGTGGTGAATTGGGGCAAGAAGTGGCTTGTCAATTTCAATGCGTCTAAGACCAAGCTGTTGTCTGTCAATCATCACAGGCAACCTCTCCTGCCTCCCATAAGCATGGACCAAGCGATCCTCCCTGAGAGCAATACACTGCGCCTCCTCGGCCTTACCCTCTCTTCTGATCTCAAATGGAACCACTACATCGAGTCCATAGCTAAATCCACTGCTAAGAAGATTGGGTCACTGTGTCTGGCCAGGATGTTTTTTCCGCCTGAATCCATCCTGCATTTATACAAGTCAACCATTCGTCCGTGCATGGAGTACTGCTGCCATATATGGTCAGGCGCCCCTGCCGTTCACCTCAGTGTTCTCGACAGGACAATCAGTAATGTGATAGGTACTGACTTGGCGGCTCGACTACAGCCACTTCCCCACCGACGAAATGTGGCCTCCCTTTTTTCTATAAATACTTTCATGGCTTCTGCTCGGACGAACTTAAGTCACAGTTGCTTCCTCAACAGGTGTTTACTCGCGCAACCAGATTAGCAACTGTGCCCCACCCATTCACAGTTAGGCTAGCCAAATGCAGACGACAATTCTACTCCTCCAGCTTCTTCTCTCGCACTTCCTGCCTATGGAACTCGCTCCCATATTCCTGCTTTCCTGACGGCTACAACCTCCAGGAATTTAAATGCAATGTCAATACTCATCTATTAACCACTTGACTCTAGCTCTTTCCCCACCCCGTATATCCTTTCCTTTCTCTCCACCTTTGAAACTGTCATCACACCTGGATTCTCATCTTTCTATTGCTCCTTTCTAACTGATTCGTATTCCTCTTCACTCTCTTCTAATTAATCTTTTTACACTTATGTAGCCCCCACACATCAGTGGCATTTCCGCCTTGCTCGGGGTGAAATGATTAAAAAAAAAGAAAAGTAGAATCTGTCTAGCGTACCTGCAAAATTCACATAAATTTGAGACCATGGTAGGTCTGCTTTATGCCAAGGACTATATTGATTGAAGGTGCCTTCTCTTCCAAGGCACAGCTTTTACAGGATTTTACCATATTCTTGATATCTTTATCTATGTTCAGCCAGTATACATACTTGCGCATAAGACTTTTCATCCTTGTAATCCCTGGGGGACCCATATGGAAGTCCTTCAGAATGATTCTTTGTAATGTGATGGAAATAACGACTCACTCACTATATAACAGCATTTCATCGCATAAAAAAAGCAAATATTTTCGAAGTCTGTTTGTCCTTTTCAAACATTTTGGTTTGCCTAACTAACCGTTTACGGCTTCTTGTTTTATCTAGTCAGTAGTTACAGGAAAGCTCCCTTACTGTGTTGCACAATGTAGTTTTACATTTTCTTTCTGTTCGAAGAGAAGCAATCACAGTATCTTCAATAGATTCTCTGTATTTTGGTAATAATCTGGTGGACAGACCGTTGGCATGACAGAGTTTTTTAGATGGTAACAACTCTATTTTGAAGTTATAATTTAAAAGAATTGTTCCCAATCTCTGCATTCTGTTTGCTATATCCACAGACAGACCTTTTTTGAAACCGAAGATTGTAAGTAACGGTTTATGGTCCCTCTGCGAAGTAAAATGTATATACCGTGAATGTACCGGTGAAACTTCGTTACTGCTAAAATGATCTCTAGTACAAATCCTAAATACAAATATTAAACTGCTGTTGGATTCTGGTTTAGATTTAATAATCATAAATCTCTAATCACTTGAAAAAAGTTGGGAAAATCAACCTGGCTAAGAATTAATAAAATGCCCAGGTTCGTGACATGGTAGAAATCAAGTTTACGGGAGAACTTATCACAAAACATTTCAAGTACGTTAAAACTCAAGACATTCGTATTAAAAAATACAGAAAATGTTTTTCTTTTCCTTTTAACAAGTTTGTTCTAAAAACGATGAATCAGGAAATTAGGTTGATTGGACTTTGGCCTCATACAGTTCATGCCAAAGTACTCTTTGACCTAACAGTATCAGTAGCAGAGAGTCAAGTCTCTTCGTCTCTTTTCACTTTGTGATAAATTTCAATTCACATAGAATTTAAAGCTCAAGGTAAAAAATGAATCTTTTTAAGAACGTGATGAGTGAGAGAAATTCATTTTCAAAGCTAATTGTCCAACTGTGTCACTAACCGCTTTCATATTGTTACATTACTATTCGATCAAAAACACTATCAAATTATAAAATTTTGAAAATTGTATATTTAAAAGGTCAATTTTTCAAACTAATTTCAGCAGCCCAAGATATTATTCAAATTTGATAATGTTTTGCATTTGATACTTCTCAGAATTTTAATTTTTTTCACTCTACCATTATATGCATTTTTTTGTTTCTGATGAAAGGCGGAGGTCGGTCTGAAATATCAAATATAGATATATAATAATAGAAATAAATAAATACTGTCAAAAAAATACATTTTTAAACTTACAACTTTTTAGTAGTTTTTCCTATATATATGTGTGTGTGTATGTGTGTGTATGCATGTTTATATATATGTATATGTAAATGTAGATAGATAGATAGATAGATAGATAGATAGATAGATAGATAGATAGATATCCAAGTGAATAAGGAACGAAAAAAATATTAACAACCTTCAAAACATTAATTACAAATTTATTTTAAATATAAAAATAGAGCTATGAATATTTATTATAAATTATAGTTTAGAACATGTACAAATTATCATCTACTACAAAGTGTACATTTTGTTTCGACATTGAAAGGACAATGTCTCATCAGGTAGTGTGAAGGGAGATGGAAAATTCTTTACCTTATATTGGCGAATTATGTGTGAGAGGTAAGTGGGGTAGAAAATGGGAAATCAGAGTTGTAAGTTGTAAGTTAGAATTTGAACAAAAGGAGGAAAGAGGAAGAGGAACATGGTGATTGATGGACATGTTGAAAATTTTAGAGACAGATTTAACCGTAGATGATAAGGTATGGTACTTTAGAGCCTTTATGGCCAGTCCTTTGGGTTTAACAAAGAGTAAAAAGTAAGTAAATGTATATGGGGTGGGAAGAAGTAGAAAAGGGTGGGCTAAAAGGGATAGGAATTGGTATTGGATAAACATATCTGTATTAGTGAAGTATACGGTTACAAATATTTTTTTGTAATTAAATTTAGTTTTTATATTTTTGGTAATTAAATTTAGTTTTTATATTTAATTTTTTTCTATATTTAATCTTAATTTAAAATTTGTGAAATCTCACTCTTTTTTTTATATATATATATATAAAACTACCAGTCGATTACCTCCAAAGTACCACTCCATTGTATGAGTTGGTGTTGTTTTTTTATTTGTCGGTTAAAACTTTCTAGTTGAAAAAATTATTTCTAGTTAACCTAATTCTACCGATCTTGATTTTGTTGGATTGGTAATCCTAGTGGGTAATATAAAGACTAAATTTCTTTCTAACATTACCTTACTAATTCTATCTATCTCAGATTTTGTTGGATTAATAATCCTAGCGGTTAATATAAAATTGGATAAACATATCTGTATTAGTGACGTGTAATTAAATTTAGTTTTTATAAAAAAGAGAGAGAGATTTGCTAAATTTTATATATATATATATATATACATATATATATATATGTATATATATATATATAATAACTAAATAGACTCTGTAAGTATGTAGGCCGTAAATTTATACTAAAATAAACCTCCAAAAAAAACATTAACAAACAGAACCTAATTCCGTTACAATCCGGTGCACTAAGACGTCGGATAAATGGGGAGAAAAAAAAAGAAACCCGCGGAACAAGAACAAAACATTCAATACTCCGCAGTAAAGAAAAACCCCCAAACGGAACTAACCACAAGAAAAAGTGCTCGATACAAAGTACAAAAGAAAATATACAAAAGTAGAGCAAAGACACGCAAAAATCTAGAGTGAGCCAAAACCTACCGCGGTTTCACACTACGGATCGTCAGGGCAAAGGCTTTGCCCTGACGATCCGTAGTGTGAAACCGCGGTAGGTTTTGGCTCACTCTAGATTTTTGTGTATTATATATATATATATATATATATATATATATATATAGAGAGAGAGAGAGAGAGAGAGAGAGGTAAATATTTTTTCAGGAGAACCGCTGTCAGCATTGTCCGACAGGCGTTTCCTGATTTGAATTAAGTGTCTTTTGTGAGTGAACTGGGGACCTTTAATTATATAAACTGTATTTCCTATTCTTTTGTCAATTTTACTCATTTCCCAGAAATATTTGTTATCTCGGTACATCTTAAAAAAAATTTCTCTCCGAGTTGACAGCGTTTCGTAGGTACAGTGTTTGTTCGTCCAAGTTATGTTTGTCTGGGAAATAGCTTGTCGAACACAGATCTTACGTGCAAACATTATTTCGGCTGGGAGTAATGATGATGGTGTGTTGTTGTCGGCCGTTATTCTATATACCTGAAGGTCTATACACCTGAAGGGACTGATGTAGGGCTTTTTCTGCGAATGTGCCCCTTGTTTTATTCAGAGTTCTTTTTAGCGTGTTAACGAAGCGCTCAGCCTGTCCACTGGACCTTGGGTGATATGGAGCAATCGTAATATGATTGATCTGTAAGTTCTCACAAAAATCTTTAAATTCGCGGGGCGTAAATTGTGTTTCATTGTCTGACACTAAACAATCGACTAACTCAAATCTGGCGAACAGTGCGTGTAAGAAATTGTCATTTCTTTAGTGGGATTTCTAAAAAAGTGTGATTATATATATATATTTAAAATTCGAGCGACCAGCACATAACACAGGGGTCACAAAATGCAACAAAAAAGATGTGGGGTATGCAACTTAATAATAGGAGGAAAACACTTCAAGTTCGAAAACACATCTACATTCGAAATAAAAACAAATCTGAGCTTCAATTCTAAAAACGTAATTTACGCTCTAAAATGCGATGAACGCGCAAAATATACGTGGGGACGACACAAGGCCTGAATAAAAGAGTAGCCCTGCACAGAAGTAGCAACATTTACACGAATGTAGTGAAGGTCAATTCAGAGTCATGCCTATCTACCAAAATGCAGGTTATGACACGCCCATGATGCAGGAAAAAATATTTATCAAAAAATACAAGCCTCCCAAAACAACATGAAAAACCTAAAACACACACACAGACACACTAAAAAGAACTAGATGAATTGAATAAAAATTGCTGAAAATAATTTTGAAGTAGAAAGACAAAATCAAATTTTGCAAGTCAATTTATAAAATTTTTATCGCCAATGAAAGGTGACGGAAAGACTAAACGTGTGAATGTAAACAAAACAAAAAAAAACACGAATATGAACTTTTTTCATTTTTTCTTTTTAAAATGGCTTAGATACATAGAAATCTAAGAAAATAAACTTGTAGCAATAATGAATACATTCCAGGTAATAAAAGCAGTGTAGCTGAACAAAAAGACACTTTTTCATTAGACTTGAAAGGAAAAACCCTATATCCTCCAAAATATAACCTATATTTTCAAATTTACAAGTCAAACTTCACTCTTAGTTAAATTAAACACACACATAAAATTAATTTTTTTCTCTCTTCCCCCTCCATATTTGATTCTTTAAATAACAAATGTATTGTTTTTGCATTCAAATGTAAATCATTTTCAGCATAATTATTCAACATTACCTGATGACAAGGTGAAATCTCAAAACAGAAATGTTTGTGTCACAATGTAAATAAATTTTAAATAAAAACTAATTTATATATATATATATATATATATATATATATATATATATAGTAATTATTATTACAATGATAATAGCATACTTCAACTTAGTAGCTATAAAGTTTCAGTGTTAAAACATCATCATCATCATCATCATCAAGCAGTAATGTGTGGGTAATTTATTTGGTAATATATATAAATAAGGAGATTTTTAAAAAATAAAATAAAAGTAAAAAATAAAGAAAAACATCAGAATTTAGAGGTCATCCAATAAGATGAATTAAGTGGGTTTGAGAGGTTATGACATTTTAAAGAATGGTGTGAATCAGACTCATTCAATGTTTTGCCATATAAAGCCAGACATGTCAAAAATTTAAAACAGAAAAAAAATTAGTGAAAAAGGAAAAAAAGAAGAAAGGAAAGAGAACAGAGAAGAGAAAGAAAAGAGAAAGATTAAATGATAGAAAAATCAAACCTAAAATAAAATAAAGTCAAAATAAAATCAAAAACAACACAAAGAATAAGAATAATTTAAAAAATTAAAATATTTTCTTAAGGGGATTTGTTAATAAGGGCAAAAAAAAGAATGATATTAATTTTTTAAAAATACCAGTAAAATAAGCTAAAATTTAAGGAAAAGTGGTAAAAATATTAAGATAAAATTGAGATAATTTCTCATATCTTCCAATTACCAGCAGTATTTAGAAAGAGAAATAGAATTTCTATATATTTTATTATTGAAAGATAAGTTGGGCTTGTAAAATTAAGACTTAAAATTATTCTTAGTACATCCAATATAATGTTTGTTAAGATTAGTATTTTCAGTCGTGGAAATGGTAGCTTGATATACTATTGAATCTGTAAAGCACTTATTTTGCAAAAAACGTATGTTAGGGTTATAACAATTGCAGGAAATTGCATTATCATTATTTATGGTAAGTTGGTTATAATTAATATCATAATGTTGTTTCAGAATTTTATTATTGTGTTTTTTATTATCATAGCAAGATTATCAGTGCAACTATAACTAAGTTTCAGTGTATTTTTATTAAAAATTTTGCTAAGGGGATTATTAGTTGGAAAGTGTTTTTGAACTAGATTAAGGAATTTATTGCTTAACTTGTTACTAACCATTTGGTTAAATGGTGATGTGTACCAAATTAGTTTCCTATTTCAATTATATTTAGTATTATGATTAAGCTGTTTATGACATTTAATATCATTGCATTTATAGTTGCTGTTTTTAAGAGCTGTTGGGCAGTAATGACTATGTTGATAATGTCTTCAGTTGAGAAATTATTGTTTATTCTGTGTTCAACTGAATGTGGTATATGTTTAATAATAGATGGTAGGTGATTTGATTTAGAATGTATGTAGATAGGGTTAGCATTATGTTTTACATTTGGTGAGTGAGTACTGTTAACTAAGTCAAGTATAACATCTAAAAGTCAACTTCTTTGAGGTTGGTATTTACTATTACTTTAAGATGAAAGTTCTTCAGTATTCTGTGCATGTATTTACAGATTCTATCTTCTTTCTAGTTAGTGAAATTATGAATAATCATGAGACCATCATCCCTATATAATCCAGTATCTGTTATATCAACATCATAATGGGCAGTGAAAGTGTACAAAATAAAAGAAATCTACAAGTTCCAATGATTCTGCAGAATCAAATGCTCACATGGCAATGTCAAAAGTGTTCTCAAAATTAGATTTTATCCACTGTTTGTTGCTATGGATGAGGACGGAATGTTTTGAGTTTTAAATTATATTCCTTTCTACACAAGTGAAGTTTAAAAATTCCAAAGCAAAATAAATGATAATTGTAAAAGATTACTTCAAGATAGTGGGGCAATAATCCACTATGTCAAATTGAACAAATGAACATTTATATATTCACACACACACACACACGCACACACACACACATTCTTCATTTGTAAATGAGTTATTACACAACCTAGGTTTCTACCATGTGGTGTCTTCAGGCGATTTGCAATAACTGATTTTACCATTTTTTTTAAGAATTTCTGGGTCTTTTCCATATTTTGATTTCGATTTCCACACATGGCTAGCCAATTTTGTAGTTTTTTTAGTTTTCTATTTTGAATGTAGACTTGTGATTGAACAACCTGGTCTTAAAGGTGTCTTTGTTTGATTTCAAATATATTTTATTTTGACCATTTAAGTTATGTATTTTGCCTTGTAAATGACTTTTTTTTATATTACAAAGTCCTTGAAGTAGACATTTATTTTTATCCCTGCAGTTGCATTCTTTATTAGGGGTCTTGTTTTGTACAATGCTATCTAAATTTCTGGCATTTTGTTTTTTATGAAACTTTCTAAATTCCTAGAACAACTATAACTTAGCTTGATTGTGTTTCTATTGAAAATTTTGTTTAGTTCTGAGCTCAGAACTAAACAAAACTTTAGATACATAGTGGGACCTTAGATTTTTTAAATGGGTAGACAATAATTTTTATTGGGAGGTTGGATCTTAGTTTTTTATTATTGAATAATAGACTTTTTTAAACTATTATCTATGAGTAAAGGGGATAGAAAGTTTAAGTCAGAATTAGGATTAAATAATTGTAGTATTCTGAGTGGTATTTAGAACAATTTAGTATTGTGTGGGTCATTTATTTTATTAAAATAATATTCATTTTTTATTTGTGTTAGAGTATCAGTTATAAATGAAAGATAGTAATAAATTAAATTTTAAAGAAAATTATTTTGTCTGAGTAAGGTATCTAGTGGGACCACATAATACTTAAATAGGTAAATAATTTTTATCTATCCCCTTTACTCATGGAGAATAGTATTAAAAAAGTCTATTGTTCAATAATAAAAAAACCTAAAATTCAAACTCCTGATAAAAATGATTGTCTACCCATTTAAAAAATCAAAGGTCCCACTATGTATCTTACCCAGACAAAATTAAAAAGGGACATGTCTAGATTTAAGGCTTCCTGCATGCTTTCCTACCCCAAATATTTAAATCTCCATGGTTACATAATTCTAAATGCTGATTGACTAGTTTTGACACACCTAAATACATTTCCTCTAACTACCACTCCCTAATTTTCTAAATAACCATGAATTCATCTTGTATTTTCATAAATAAATCATTTTCACAATTTATTTTAACATATCACCTGAAGAAGAACAGTTTTGTTCCAAAACATGAAAATTTTTGTGTAGTAATATTATGCTTTTATAAACCATTGTAATAACAAAATTACAATATTAAGCTCTACTTTGTATCGACCACTCTTTATAAAAGTAAATGCTTGAACACTGGGTTTTTAATCTACGTGTTCTTTCACTTTCTTGTAATATATATATATATATATAAAGTAAATTGCCATTACCACACTGTGATATAATACATTCCAGGAAATAAAGAGAGATTATATTTTACTCCTAAAATGAGATACAGAAGTATCATTGCTTAAAATATGTTAAGCACATTTTGATCAACACTTCTTCAGAACAATAATCAGCAAATATTAAAACTGAGTTGCTAATAAGAAAATTTTTTATTAGCAACTGAATTTAAAATGTAAGGATAAAGTGAGGCGGTGGGGGGTGTATCCTCCACTAGGACTAGTTATATTTTGTCTATGCTGGGTTCAGCCCAACACAGCCTAGCTAAGTGGTTGGTCAAGGTTCTTGATCCGGTGTTAGTATCCTAATTGCAGTATTGTGTGTCTGACTCCATTCAGTTCACTGAATATATGCAAATATTGAAACTCTGACACTTAGTATTTTGTGTTGATTGATATACAAGCCTGTTCACGAATATTCCAACTGCCAAAACAATTGACATCTGTGCGGACTTCTTGTATCGTGGCCCCACAATGTCTCCATCCTTTCCTGAGAGTGTCTTTGTTGAGTTGATGAAGATGGCAGTTAGGTCTGTCTCCTTCAGCTTCGACAATTACATATAACAACAAATAGATAGAGTAGCTATGGGTAGTCCATTGGGTCCTCTGATGGCCAATATTTTTGTTGGCTTTCATGAGAAATAGCTTTTCGATAAGAGTGATAAATTCTATTGTTACTTCTGTTATGTTAATGGTATGTTTACATTGTTTCCCAACAGTAGTAAGGTGGAAAAGTTCTTTTCACAATTGAAGCTGTCTTACTCATCAGGCTCTGATGATATGTTCTGAGTGCAAACTTGATGCTACGCTAAAGAAAATTAAACAACAGTTTCTGATGAATGGCTATCCTGAAAAAAGGAAACAACAGTTCTGATTAATCAGATCAATTAATCAAATTTTGGTAACCCCACAAACCAAATATGATCCCATCAAAATTAAAATTGAATCCTGTAAAAGGTTTTAGAAATGGAGTCTTGGTTGCTAATGATAACAAATGTGATGAAAAAATGAAAGCAGTTTTTTTAGTTTCTTCCCTTATTTTTTCTGAAAAACTTTCAGGAAAAATATTTGAATCAAAGAACTTTATTTAACTTCTACTTCATACATTTTTAATTCATAAATCTTTTACTGACATTTCTATTTCCAATAAAAAGAAATAACAAAGAAAACTTATTTATGACAATTTATCTGAAAGTTTTTTTATATATAAAATATAGTGTAAATTATTTTTATGACAAAAAGAAAACATTTTCTTTTGTAAAAACTGTCAAGATGCATTAGTTGTAATTAAATTGCCACCTCTTTTAAGTAAGTCATGTGATGAGAAAACATTTTCCAATAGAAGTTATATGGTTCCAGTAGAGACTTTATGTAAATTCCAAGTGTATTGGACAATACTCTTCTTAAATGAGTTTCAATAATATTATATGTATCAGCCAAGATTCATTATTTATTCAATTTGTTGTTCATTTTTTTTTCTTTTTTTGTCTTAACTCCTAGTATCTAAATGATGACAAATTCTTTCAAAACTGCAACTTATATCTCCTATCAGTTGACAGACAGAGGCATGCTCCATATGTTACACATATGGAGGCAGCAACAATAAACTTGTTCAGATCACAAACTTATCTGATATCAAGTAGCAATTTTTAAACAAACAAGTGAAAGTCTACTGAATGAGATTAATGTGTTAAGCTTTCTCTCCTAATAAAAAAGACAGAGTTAACGGAAACAGTACAAAGCAGACAAGCAGGTAGTAGACCTCAAGTTTTGTAACCAATATTATACAGACCTGTCTTGCTGAAAAAGATGATAGATGAGAAGGAACAATGGAAAAAAAAGGTTAGAAACAGAACAGACTGGCCTTAAAAAGGCAGACAATAAGAAGTACTGCAGTAAAGTTCTTGAAAGCAGTGAACATAGTTACTAACGTGAGAAATAGGTACATTGAGGTACTGAGAAATACATTCTGTCAGCAAGTCCTGAAGGAAAGTAGAGAGCTCTGCAAAATATTTAAAAGAAGAATGCAAAGATTTTATCTATCCTTGTAAAGAATTGTTTCTTTGTCAGTTCAGTTCTGAGTGATGATATTTTGTGTGCTTTCTTCATCCATCACCTCAAATTGGTTACTACAAAAGTATTAGATGTGCAAATCATATTTAATCAAAGCCTGAGCTGTCAGATAACTTTTTGCTGATTAGTAAACAGTATAAAATGGGAAAATTCTCACTGATGCAGTAAGTTATAGTGAATTATGAGCATGTATTTTTAGACTCATAAGAAGCTGTTAATATAGTGTAGACATCTCAAAAGAAAAGTGATACTAAGGTTTAAAATGAATTTTTAAAAATGTAAAATATTTCTTGAAGCTTTCATTGTAGTTTTAATTTCAAGCTAATAGATTAAATTTAATATTTCAAATAAACAAAATAGTTCTCTGTGCTTAAAAACTAACTTAAATTGATTGGAATGAGTTTCTTTTTAAATCACTAAAAACGCTAGAGAGAGAGAGAAACACATATAGATAAATAAAAAGAATAGAAAGATAGTATAAGACTCATGGCATGACAAAGTGATGGTGACATTCTATCTGTTGTGGTATGTAAATCTACCCAAAGTAGCTTGAGGCAGTCAGTGAATTAAGTAAAACTTAGAAACTTTAGAAAATTAAAGGAATAATTGTTAATTAAATCTGAATGGGGATTGGATAAAATTTCCGTCCACCCAAAACTTATTTAAAAGTGATAATTAGTTACAATCAATGAGAGCTGATATGATGAGGCTGAAAGTCACATCAAGGTTTGAACCAGGGGACAACTTAATAAAATGTATCTAAATAAATCCTTAACCTCACCCACATCACCCTTAAATTTATTCAAGTAGGTTGACATGACAAATACAATCTGAATAGTATGATGTTATTCACTGACCAATATTATTCACACCAAAATCTTTATCTCTTTATAGAAAAATATGGAATGTTATGGCTATTACTGCTAGGTTGGTTCTTTCGCTTAAACATCCAAAACTTGTTGAATAGCTTTTGCCACTGAAATAAATAGGCAAAGAGAAAAGGAATGATACAGAGACACTTGAGGGACAGTTTGGACACTGATTTTATTTTTTTGGTTCCAATGAAATCTTGTTGGGGAAATTCCTTCCTGAACAGTTTTGGCACGTCTTTACCATCCAAAGTCCAACAGTGCAAGTTTATTTTTGGCACCAGGAGGCCTCTCTTTTTGTGCATACATCAATTGTCTTTCCTGTCAGAGGACTCCTGGGAGATTTTTATGTTTATTTTATTTCGTACTTTTATTTTATTTTGTATTTTTATTTTATTTCATAGTTTTTATTTTATTTTGTATTTTTATTTTATTTCGTATTTTTATTTGATTTAGTTTTTTTTAATTTTATTTCATATTTTTATTTAATCCCTACAACACATCCCTACCCAATGTAGTGGAGATACAGTAAGGATGCATTGAAGGCAAAGTTAGTCTTTTATAAGGTGCATGTGTGTATGTTACTCTTTTCAATGTACATATCATTTTGTTTATGTGTGTATTTTTATGTGTAGTAAAAAAGGTCATTGTTTCTTGCAAACCGCACACATCTACCTGAGCGGGTGACGATTGGTTCTTTTGGTGAGTCTTGCTGCATTTCAGGTGTTGGTGATGATGGGTTTTCTGTTAGGCTGTGTTTTTTGTTTTCATTCTTTTTCTGGGCATGGGCGAGTATTGCTGGTTTCAATTGCTCAATTGAAACCATTTGCTCATCACCAGCCAATGTTTCTATGATAAAATATTTTTCTTCTTGTTTTATTACTTTGTATGGCCCTGAATATGGGGCTTCCAGAGGTTTCCTAATCCTATCGGTTTGCAGCCATACATGTGTTGCTGATTTTAGTTCTTTAGGTATAAAGGATTTTTGAGTTGTATGCAGCTGTCCTTCTGAAAGGAGAGTTATATCCAACTCTTGCATTTCTTTGGCAATTTTTTTTATGTCATGTTTTGTCAGGTTGGGATATTCCTGGTCGATTATTGGTCTTGGAAGTAATAACTGGGTTCCTATGACAAGAGCGGCCGGGGAGAAACCTTGCTCATTAGGCATATTCCTAATACCAAGCAATATAATTGGCAATGCATTCAACCAGCTCTGCTTTCTTGTCATGATTGCTGTTTTAAGAGTACGGTGCAACCTTTCGATTATTCCATTGGTTTGAGGGTGGTAAGCCATTGTACAGAGCCTGTGAAAATTATTATAGCAGACAGGTCCCTAAACAGTTCACTTTCAAATTGACTTTCCCTATCTGTGACGACATGTAATGGGACTCCAAAGCGAGAGATCCATGTATGCAGGAATGCCAATGCTATGGTAGTAGCAGAGGTATCTTGTAGAGGTGTAGCTTCTGCCCATCTTGTTGCTCTATCAATGCACATAAGTACATATCTAGCTGGAGATGTGTATACCCCGTCATAGGTAGTGGTGGGTAACAAGGGACCAATGATGTCTATATGCACGGTTTCAAACCTTCCTGATGGTAGAGAGAAAGGTGTGGTTTCTGTTCTAGTGTGTCTAGAAATCTTATACTGTTGGCATCGTGGACAGCTTTTGACCCAAGATCGTATGTTTTTCTCCATTTCTGGCCAGAAGTACCTAGCTTTAATTAGCTTTGTTGTTGGCGTCGGTCCTGGGTGGGAGATGTCATGGAACATATCAAAGATTCTCCTACGAAGTGGTTCAGGTATGTATGGTCTGGGAGTAGATGTTGATAGGTCACACCAGATGGATGACCCTTGCATCTCAAAGGCTTTAAGTCGGCTCCTGTATGTATCGATTTCCTCATCCTCTCTTTGTGATTCACTGATAGCTGGTAAGTCACAGGGGTCTACAGTCACCGAAAATGTGGGTAGAGATAGACAATTAGCAATGATATTTTCATCTCCTCTTATATACTGTACATCTGTGACATACTCTGTGATAATTGATAAATGTCTTTGTTGCTTGTCCGATTTTATCGGTGTTTTCTTTTTGAAAGCCAGGGAAAGTGGTGTGTGGTCTGAAAACAAGGTGACATTTCTGCCTTCAATTTGTGGTTTGAAGTGCAAGACTGCCTGATATGCTACCAAAAGTTCCCTGTTGAAGGTGGAATATTTTCTCTGGTTTTCAGACAGTTTTTTTAATAAAACCCAATGGGGACTGGATCACCATTTATTATCTGATGTAACGCTGCACCCACTGCATGGTTGGAGCTATCCATGACTAGATGGTATTGCGTGGCATCCAGATCAGGGTGTATCAATGCAGATACTTTGGCAAGAATGTCTTTTATTGCCACAAATGATTCACTTTCAGTCGGGCTTAGTTTTGATACTTTTTCTGCTGGATTGTGTTTGATGGCTTCAGTTAGTGGCAGTAACACATTTGAGGTTTGAGGGATTCATTTCCTGTAAAAATTTACCATTCCCAGGAATTGACGCAAAGATTTGGAGCCTGTGGGTTCTGGAAAATGTTTGATGTCTTCGACTTTCTGGGTTGTTAGTTTTAATCCTTTCATGCTTACATTATAGCCCAAGAAGTCAATAGAGTCTTTGTAGAACTGACATTTTCCAACAGGGACTTTTGAAGGTTAATTTTCATACTCAGTTGAATTTATACATTGATTCAATTTGGAGTGAGTGAAGAACAAACCACAGAGTGAAAACAAGGAACGTTCATGGGAGAGATATATATTTTGTCAGAGTTGAATATACATTAAATTCACACAAGAATGAAAGACAAACATTTTGTGAAAATCAATGAAAAGTTGATAAAACATAGAATGAAAAGATACATGTATAACAGAAACAAAGAAACTTCAAGTAAAAGCATCAATGCCAGAAAACTAACAAAAAGACATTTTTATTAGGTATAAATGTCAAAAAGTGTCAAGATCATATTACTTTTTATATGAACATTTCTTAAATGATATTTATAACAAAGTAATTGTTGTATCCTATGCAAATGAGCTGAGTTGCAATGAAAAAACGCACAAATTTATCTGCATCAGCAGAGAGACAATGGAGGACCCTCTAAAAAGCCTAAAGACTATGCCAAAAATCTTAGCAAGATGCTCGAGTGCGATATGGAACATACTGCTAGGTTCAAAGGAGGAGGTGAAGTCATTGGCTGGCAGCGTCCTAATAACGAAAGTATACAGCTCCAGACAGAGTATATAAGTACAAGAAAAAAAACGAATGATTGCACATGGTGTTCCACTGGAATTTTCTTGTGACCATGTGGGTGATTATTTTGCTCAGTTTGGAGCAGTAGAGGCAGTGTCTAGAGTGGATAGCAAAGCAGGGGTCCTGACAAAAGATGTCGGTCTCCAGGCTGTCCTGAAATTACAGAATTTTAATAGCATTCCAGAGGTTTTCTTGTATTGGGACAGGAAGTTATTTGGGGATGGTCATAGACCCCACTGCTGGATGTGTGGTGCTGCGGGGCACTTAGCGAAAAGGTGCCCTACAAGGAATCCAATGGCAGAACCAGCAGCACCAGGGGCTAAAGAATCATCATCACCAAAAGAGGAAGCAAAAGTTGTAAAGTCCGACCAAGAAGTTAAATCTACTAAATGGACTGAGGTAGTGAGGAGGGGCAAAAAAATGCAGCTACCCCCTCCTCCTCAGCAAGACATGCCACCCAAAAAAGCAGATTCAGTGGAAAAAAATGAAAAAGCTCTCCCCAAAGAAGGGTCAACAATGTGAGCAGAAGAGAGGGTTCATGGAATCACCCCAAACTGAAGTTATGGAGACGGAGGAAATGCCTCCACCATGTTCATCATCATTAAAATGGTGGAGAGAAGACAAGGAGGAAGGAGAAAAAATATAAAAAAGAAAGAACTGAAAGCTGATCCAAGCAGTGTGGAAAGGGCCCTGGCTATCATCAAGACTAAATTTTTAAATTGACAAATTTAATTTCATGTTGTTCATTCTGATATCCAATTTAATATATATATATATATATATATATATATATATATATATATATATATAGATAGATAGATAGATAGATATATATATAGATATGTATTAAACGATAAAGACAACTTAGTCTTACAGATTTTCTTTTGTATTTTCTCATATTTTCTAATGAGGCTTTTTATTTCAAAATTATATTTTTGCAAATGTTGACCAGAGGTTAACCGAGTACTTTTGAATGCCATCATTCATCATCAGGGTCAAATTTTACAGTTTTACTATTTTAAACATCAACAATTGCCTTGTAGCACAAAACATGTTACGACAATTTGAAGAACTAAATAAACGCTAAGAAAATTTTTTTAAATTCAAGGGAAGTAATAATGTGATCACGTGCAAGCATGAAAATATGTGATCGCATAGAAGCGTGAATTATCTGATAACATGGAATATTTAGAGTTTCAAAAAAATTTTAAATACCGTAAAAATACATTAGGGAATTTAAAATTTAAAGAAATTAATGATGTGAATTATCTAATTATGCAGAGGCAAGAATTATTTACCTTAATTATACTTCAAATATTCTATCTGAACACATTGAAGAATGTATCCAGAAACTTGGTAATCTGTGCGATTGATAAGAGGTTTATTACTTCTGATATGTAGTGCCTCTAAAATTTTAAGGCATCTAATGTCTGTGTGTAGATCAATAATTTTAGTATTGTTCATAAGAATTTTACAAATGTCAGAATTCAGAAGGGAAACAGTATGCGACATAAGATGTTGTGTAATGGCGCTAGAATCATTTAAATGCATAGTTAATCGTCTAGAGAGCCGGGTAGTCATAAATCCAATGTATGTATGTGGATTAGAAGAGCATTCTTCAAAAGGACATTTGAATTCATACACAACATTAGTTCTATCAACCCTGGTAGCAGCTGGAGAATGGTGGTTGCTCATTACCAGATTAGAGGTTTGGAATTTACTATAGTATATTTTAAGTTTTAAGGTTTTGTTAGAATCAACAGAATACTTGCTTCTACATAATTAGATAATTCACATAATTCCCTTGAATTTTAAATTTCCTAATGTATTTTTACGGTATTTAAAAATTGTTTGCAACTCTAAATATTCCATGTTATCAGACAATTCACGCCTATACGTGATCACATATTTTCATGCTTGCATGTGATCACATTATTACTTCCCTTGAATTTTAAAAAAATTTTCTTAGCGTTTATTTAGTTCTTCAAATTGTTGTAACACGTTTTGTGCTACAAGGCAATTGTTGATGTTTAAAATAGTAAAACTGTAAAATTTGACCCTGATGATAAATGATGGCGTTCAAAAGTACTTGGTTAACCTATGGTCAACATTTGCAAAAATATAATTTTGAAATAAAAAGCCTCATTAGAAAATATGAGAAAATACAAAAGAAAATCTGCAAGACTAAATTGTCTCTATCTTTTAGTACAACGTGTTTAAAAGAAAAGATGCTGCCAACATATATGTACTTTATTTATATATATATATTGACAGCATCAAATTTTCAATAAAAATACAATAAAACTAAGTTATAGCTGCTCTAATAATCTAGAAAAAATAAAGTACACAACAGCAAAATATTAAAAGCACACAACAAAAATAACCCCAACACTAATACCAATCCGCCCCATAATAACAACCTCTGTAACTGTAGAAACCCTAACCAATGCCCCATGACCAATAAATGTCTAACGAAATCCCTGATATATATGTATTCGATTTCATCCATGGAGAATCCTAAAGATGAAAAAATATATATCGGAAATACCATGAACGTATTTAAAATGCGATTTTACAATCATCTCTCATCCTTCAATAACAAAGAAAAACAAAACATGACGTCTCTCTCCAAATACTTTTGGAAGTTAAAAGACGAAAATACAACGCCTAACGTTAAATGGAAAATCCTTAAACAAGCAAGAACAGCTAAATCTATAAAGGAACTATGTTTCCTTTGTCTTCAAGAAAAAATTGAAATCATTAAATATATGAATAGGAACAAGCTTTTAAACCAGAGGCATGAAACCACAGTAAACTGCAAGCACATTTGAGACCTAACCTTACAATCATGCTAAAAAATACTACAAAAGCCAGAGCTAGGACCCCCTAGAAATGATACACCTTCATTGTACTAACAACACTCCTACATACACCACAAACTGTGATCTAATTTTTAAAAAAAAATTTAAATTAAAAATTCTATAGAAAAAATCGATTTACTAAATTCTAAAGTAAGGTTTAATATACATAATTAGATTAATTATAAGAACTGTCCTTAATACACACATTAAACTTCACCTATTACCTTAAATACAAACACACCTATTACCTATTCACCTATTACCTTAAATACAAGCATTTAATCTTTCCTCCTACATAAAATTCTACTTATTACGCACCTATTACCTACTTACCTATTACCTTAAATTTTAAACATTAAATTTTACCTTTTACATTAAATCTTACCGCAAACAGTGATCTAATTAAAATTTAAAATTTAATAGAAAAAATCGGTTTCCAAACTGTGATCTAATTAAAATTTAAAATTTAATAGAAAAAATCGATTTCCTAAATTCAAAATTAAGATTAAATATACAAAATTAGATTAATTATAAAAACTCCGCTTAAATACAAAAATATTCTGTATAAAATGAGCATCCCACCCCTTACCTGCTTCTCTAAGAAATCCAAAGGATATAGTCTAGTCGCAAGATAATAAAAACTTACATTCTAACTGCTAATGTTAAATCTGTCTACAAAACCCACAGACACTCATTAATCAACCATTTTCACTACCCACACCACTTTCTTCAAAATTCTAATGGTCAATCCACAAGACTTATTCCCTTATCACTAACCCCCACCAACATCCCACACGCAACTGACCAAATATAAGAAATGAGGCTTTCCATTTCTGTCCACATCGCCTAATGTGACATTATAGCTTCAATGTCGAAACAACTGTACTATTTGTTGTGGATATATAAAAAAACATTCTGTACATGTTCTAAAATATATTTTAAAATAAATATTCACAGCTCTATAAATTATATATCAAGCACTGTTTTAAATTAATGTTTTGGACGTTGTAAAAAAGATTTTTCTTTGTTCTGTATTCACTCGGATATATTATTTTCTTTTGGTTGCTTTTTTTCATTTTGGGAATGTATTTATTTACCTACTGTACAACACATTTTATATTTTGTCCTTTTCATAGCGGTGGTTATATTTATTTAAAACAATGAATCAGCACCTTCAAAGGCTTTTCGTTTATCTTGTGTTTTCCTTAACGGGCATTGGGGATATTGCAAAACAATTGGCTTAGAAGGCTTCTTCCGACTTATAGTTAAAGCTTAGTTAAAGTTTGTTTCATTTTTTTAATTGGAGTAGATAGACACTTCTATCGCCCGGTTCACACTCATCCCTCTTCTTTTGGACAGGAGTAGAGGTGCACGCCTTGTTTCCTGTTTAGGAAGGGATTCCCGGATTCTTTTTTCTCATCTAGTCCTAGTCCTAGTGCTGTCGCAAGCTTTTTGCAGTGTTTGTGGATAGTGGCAACGTCTCTTCATTCTGAGGGTAACGAGTTGGCAGGTTCCTGGTTACTGCTTCCGACTGGTAGTTAGGAGCCCGAACTCATGCGTAGCGTCATGAGAGGCTGCTCTGATCAACGATTGAATAATATCGAGATTATAAGTAGTGCCATGTCGCATATGGATGGGTGTCCCTGCATGAACCTCCGGTGGGCAACCCTGAGGCCATATTATGTTGCAGTCTGCGCCAGTTTCCCTCCCACACATACTACATACAAGAATCGACTGATTCTACTCTAGGCCACTTTTCTAATAAAACATTCATGAATACACGCTATCATAAAAGCAAATCTAAACCAGCTAACCTAAAAACACCAAACGTATCAACATCTCCTTCGCTAACATACGAGGTATACGCACCAACTTTTACAGTGTCGAATCCTTCCTCCAAATCAACTCACCTGACATCCTAGCCCTCTGCAAAACTAACCTTGATCCTTCTATCCTCTATTCTGAATTCTATGTCCCTGGTTACCTTCCCCTCTTCAAGAAGAACTCCAATGTCCACATGCATGGACTTGGTGTTTACGTCAGTGAACACCTCCCTCTAGGGTGATCATTCTTGAATCAATAGATCATTCTTATATGTGTTTCCGTCTCTCCCTACTAAGCTCAGTTAGCTATCTCTTCTTCTTCTACCGCTCCCCCTCATTTTCCGGCTGTTCTGTTCTTGACAGCATCTCCAGTAATATTGACAAGGCCATTTCCTCTCACCCGTCTGTTCATATGTTTGTGCACGAATGAGTCCACGAAGATACTTAAAGAAGCTAAGCTGCTGTTTGCAACCAGAATGAAGTAGCGCATAGCATCCCGTAAGTTCGGTTCCAAACACTACTGGAGGCTCTGTAAAATAGAAAACCCTCAATAGCAAATAAAATAGCAAATAGCAAATAAAAATAAAAAATAAAATAAAATAAAATAAATATAAAAATATAAATACAAAAATAAATAAAATAGCAAACCCTCAATCCTCCCTCTAATCAACGAATTTGAGGTCCTTATTTCTACAGCAGACAAGGCTGAGTGCTTCGCTCGCAGATTCTCCACCAACTCGACACTGGACTCGTCTGGAGTATCTGTAGTCGACTTCCCACCCTGAACTGAGGCCCAACTAAATAACATCTACATTACCCCCTCGGTGGTCTCCAATATAATTTCAAAGCTTGACTCCCATAAAGCGAGCGGCGATGACGAAAATACCAATAATTGTCCTGAAGAAATGTTCCTCTGAACTCTTCTCAGTTCTCTCTAAACCCTATAATAACTGCCTCTCTGCTTCTTGCTTTCCTGCCTGCTGGAAATCCTCCTCCGTGGTTCCAATATATAAAACACTGGTGACCCCTCTAATTATCGCTCCTACCGATCTTTGGCAAAGTGCTCGAAGCTATCATCAACGCCGAGGTGGTTCAACATCTCACAACCCACAGACTCTTCTCTGACAAACAGTATGGTTTCAACTTCACCAGGTTTACTGTTGATATGCTTACGACCATCACTGAGTATATACACCAGGCTCTTGACAAGAACGGCAAAGCCCGAACTGTTGCCCTAGACATTTCCAAAGTGTTTGACAGAATCTGGCATGCTGGTCTTCTACGCAAGCTGCGAGGCTATGGTATAACTGGATAATTGTTTGACCTTATCCAGTCATGACTTTCAAGTCGCACAATGAAGGTAGTATTAAACGGACATGCCTCCCAATGCTATCGTACGAACACGGGTGACTCACAAAGCTCTATTCTAGGTCTTATGCTTTTTCTTATCTATATTAACGATCTCCCAGATGTAATAAGATTCCAAGTAGGCATATACACTAATGACACTACAGTTTACTCTTACCTCGATCAAAAATCTGCTGAAGCTGACAAAGCAAGCCTCGCTGCCGAGCTTGTAAAGAACCTCCAATCCGTGGCGAACTGGGGTAAGAAATGGCTCGTGAATTTTAATGCTTCCAAAACGAAACTGCTATCTATTAACCATATCGCCCCCCCCCCCATTAGTCTCCTTGAAAGCAAAACACTGCGCCTCCTCAGGTTAACTCTTACAACAGACCTCAAGTGAAAGACTATATAGAATAAATCCGCTGCTAAGAAAGTTGGTTCTCTATGTAGGGCCAGGAAGTTTTCCCCGCCCTGCACATATATAAATCTACCATCCGCCCGTGCATTGAATATTGCTGCCATATCTGGTCTGGTGTTCCTGCTATCCACCTAGAGGTCTTTGACAACATCCAACGAAGAATCTGTAATGTGATCAATCCAGACTTGGCAGCTCAAATAGTCACTTTCTCACCGGTGTAATGTAGCTTCCCTGTGTCTCTTCTACAAATACTTTCATGGCTTCTGCTCCAATGAACTTAATTCAATGGTGCCCCCTATATATGAATTTACTCGAGCCACAAGATTAGCAACTAGGTCCCACCCTTTTACTGTGAAACCAATAAATTTTAAACGCAAATACTACTCCAGCAGCTTCTTTTCTTGCGCTTCCTACCTGTGGATTTCTCTTCCATTTGCATGCTTCCCTGACAGCTACAATCTCCAAGAATTTAAATGTAAAGTCAATAGTCATCTCTTATTCCACTGACCTGCATCCTTCTCTCTCTCTCTCTCTCATGCTCCTTTCTCCGTCCACTCCACTCTCATCAGTATTCTCATCCTACTCTTACCCACTTCCTGACACCCCCTATAACCTGTCACTCTTTCCGCCTATGTAACCCCTTGCAAAACAGTGGCAGTAGAATGTCTTGCGTGGGGCTATTTGATGATATAAAAAACGTCCCAATCTACACCTGCTTTGCCAACAAAGACACAACAGACACCACAGAGCCATTCATTATCTCCAACCAGAACGCCTCTAACTCCTTTCCCCCAGACCAAGTCGTTTAGCGGAATACAGCAGTCACTCTTGATTTTGTTGAGTGGACAGGTCTGTTTATTTTGTTAGAATATTTTGTTATATTTTTAGTTTGTTTTGGTTTATTCATCCCCTCCCTCGCTCATTTTCATATCAATATATATTTATATATATTTTACAAAAATTAGTGTATATACATTTTTATCTCTTGGGTTTATTACTCTTTTTTTAGGTTCCCCTATAAATATCTGTTATTTATGGTATGTGTTTGATGGTAAGGTGACGGATGAGTTTTTGTTTTAAATGGAGAAATTGTTAAGAGTGATTGGATTGTGAATGTGATTAGCTAAGTATAGGATAGTTAATGAAAATCACCCTCTACCCACTTCCATTTTTGGCCTTGTGTCACATTTTTCTTTCTTTTTTTTTGGTATTTTTTATACAAAAATAAATATTCCATTACGTCACGCGTTTCGGTTGTAGTTTTTCTTTGGCAGTGTTGTACTTGTGCAAGGCTTGAGTTATTGAAGTAAGTGTGTTATTTGTCTACGGAAATATATGTCTACGTCTATTTAATGTTGCATGTATTACTGGATTTTATTGTGTGTTTTTGTGCTGTGACCACAATGGCAGAGTCTCCCCAGTCGACTGTTTCACCGTCAGTGTCACTGTCTGTTTGGTCGGCAACTGTGATCTAAAAAGACGCAGCACACTATGAAAAAATGTGTCTGCAGTATAAGGACTTTATAAACAGCAATGAATTGGTGTCTATTCCAGAAGCACTAGATGCAGTTACGGCAAGAATCATCTCCCTGCTGACAACTGATGTGAAAACTCGCAAGCTAATTGGTGTCATTGGGGAGACAATGGAAGAGGCTCTCAAAAGCCAGCAGACCGTTGCGAATATTTTGGCTAAAAGAACGAGAGCAATGTGGGACGTCCTGCTGGGAACAGAAGACTAGGCGAGGAAGCTAGCAGAAAGTATCCTTATCACAAAGAATATTCAGTTACAAACCAAATATATGGGCACATGAAGGACAAGAAGAGCGGTACACAGTTTTCCTACAGACTATATGGTAGGATTCTTCGCAAATCTTTGAAGCTGTAGACAAAAGCAAAGCAGGAATGTTAACTAGAGATTTCTGTCTCCAGGTCACACTGAATAGGAAGGAATTCCAGCGGGTACCAGACATACTGATGTGCAGGGGTTAGAAACTATTTGTAGTAGTGGAAGACAGGAGACCCTACTGCTGGTCGTGTGGTGCTGCAGGACACTTGTCTAAAATGTGCCCTGCCAAGAATCTGGTGACAGCGTCGGTAACACCGGTAAAAACTACAGCAACAGAAGTAGTAGTAGTGGTGGTGGCTGAGAAGACGAGCTAGCCTACCAGTAGTTCGACAGAATGGACAGAGGTTTTGAGGAGGGGAAAAAATCTGCTACCCCTTATCCTTCTCAGCAAGATGCCCCACCAATGAAGGAGGTATATTCTGGAAAAAAAGAAATCACAGCTATCCCCAAAGATGCAGCAGCAGCAGGAGCTGTAAAAAATAAGGCTCGAAACAGTTTGTCAAGACGTGCAGACAGATCTCAACATGGAGTTTGAGGAAATGCTTCCACCACGTTCCTATTCATTGAAAATGGGAGATAAGAGGAGGAGGAAGGAGAAAAGTTGACCAAGAAGGAAAAAAAAAAAACAGATCAAGGGCTGAAAGGGCCCTGGCTGATGCAACCTACCCCTGCTTCGCCTGTAAAGTCACAAAGAACTGCAGACAAGGTAAGGAGTATCTCTTCTTCTCCATTTAGAACTTTTTCAACTCCCTCCCCCAAACACCCCCTCAACTCTTCCTAAGAAAAGGGAAAAAATATAACTGGAATAAGGAGAAGATTTGTGAAGTGGACAGAAAGGCCTGTGAAAGAGACCTCTCTTCTCAAAGGAGGGCCCTATTAAGGCCACTATTTAAATGTACCTCTGTAAATGGTAAATCTACAGAAGACCTAAGAAATTTCTCTGACGTCTCCGGAGTAAACACCCTCATTAGAAGCTCTGGGGGTAATCTCAAAGTGTGAGATCACTTTTGGGGGGCGAAGGACGCTTTTCCAGAGCTCAGGATAGCCAAAGTTGAGTCTCCTGAGCTAAAGAAACTTTCTGGGCAAGGAGGGTCTCAGTTCTGTTCCACCCCTCTTTATATAGGGTCTTAAAACTCATGTACCCAACGGATGTCAGTGGTTAAGTCAGTGATTAAGTCCGAGATGCGTACCTGGGACAATCCATCGGGGTCCTAACTGCAACGGATTTCTGATCAGTATGTGTCCCTACTTGAAAAATGTCTATCAAGCTAGTCAGCTTGAATGCGAAAGGCCTGAGAGATTGAGGTAAGGCTGCCCGCCTGCTTCATGATCTCTTGTCCTTTGGGGTAGATGTGGCTGCGATCCAGGAGACTCACATTGTTTGCGATCATAGCTTGATGGATCTGATTGACAAGTTCGGTCTTGTCGATACCGAGTCAATCACCCTGGCGGGAAGATGTGGACGTGGACACTTAAGTGGCCATCTACCCAGGTGGCTAGCTGTCTGGATAGAATGTTAGTAAAAAGGGTTGATCTAGATTTGCTAAATTGCCCCATGTTCTACTGAACCACGAACTCATTTATGCCCAGACGGTTTCAGATTATAAGCCTATATTGGCTGAACACTAGAAAATCAATGTGCCTTTGCTGAACAAGCTAAACTTCCAGCAACAGCTAACTAAACTAGTGCAGTGGGAATTAGTGGAGGGCGATTATTGGCAATAGGTGACGGGAGAGGCGTAAGAATAGCATTAGGTCTTTCATCACTGACTATAGCCGTCTACTCACCTTAGCTATGGCTAACACGTAAAGGCACTTAAAGATAGTCTACCCTGGCCAGAGACAGGAGAGGTCCTCCAGATATAGCATCAGCCAAACAGGTCCTGGAGCAGTTGGCTAGCAAGTGTTACCGGAGGCAGGTAATTAGGCATAGGTTAAACAAGATGTCGAATGTAGCTGTGAGCATGAGCACTGGATTGTGCAAGGAAGAGATCCGTTGAGGTAGCGACTGATAAATTTGAAAGGTCAAAACCCCTGGGGGATGTACTCTGATGATATGTGTGAGGCGTTTCAGTGGCATTTTGAGAGCTGCTTTACCAAGGATCCTGGTCTCTGTGAGGAAGAGTTTCACAGCTACGTGGCTGACTTTCCTCAGCTTGCACCAACTGAAGTAGCTAACTGCAAGGGTGAGATCACGGAGGGCGAAGTTTACTTGGTATTGAAGAAAGTCAGCAGAGGTAAGTCTCCGAAGCTTGACGGTCTACCCTATGAATTGCACTTGAGGCTGTCGCACACTTTTGTACAGATTTTCGATGGTGATGTTCACCAACTGATTCCGGCAGGATTCCGGCAAGGATCTGTCCCCAACCGGATCTCAGAGGTGTAATCACACTGTTGAAAAAGCTCAAGGGTGTTGGGAGGAACTTAAACGATTACAGGCCCATAACTCTGCTAAATACAGAGTTAAAGATTTTGGCCAAGATCATGCTGGAGATTTTGCAGTCAGTTGCTGAGATTCTGCTGGGACCCAAGTAGACTTGTACTGTGAAGGGACAAACAATTCAAAGCAACCTGCATCTGACCTTCATGATCATAGAGGGTGCAAAAGATAACGAGAAGACCACGCTGATCAATTTAGATCAGTCCAAGGCATTTGATAGGGTCACCCATCAGTATCTGGCTGCTATCCTGAAGGCCACTGGGTTCAAACCCGTCTTCTGCACGTGGATCAGCCTGCTGTATCGCTCTCCCAGTACTGTGGTACACGTAAATGGAAAGCAGTCAAGTGCTTTTGCGCTGTCTTGGTCAATTTGTCAGCTGTCACCCCTACTTTACACTTTGGAGCCCCTCCTTTGCCGGTTAAGGGACAGGGCATGCAGTCCAGCCCTACGCGAAATTACTGGCCTTGGTGGGGCTCGAAGTAGAGTTTCTGTGTACGCTGATGACGTATCCATTTTTCGTGTTGTCTCAGGACAACATTGAGGTGATACAGAAGGCACTTGAGCGGTACAAAAAGGTGACAGGAGCCAAAATTAATCGCAGCAAGTTTTCCGATTCGCAGTTAGGCGCCTGGAAGTGGGTCACACTTCAAGTGCCCTTCAGTTGGACTGACAGACCCATCAGCATCCTTGAAGTGTGGTTTGGCTGGATCTTCCAGCTGGAGAAGAATTGGTTAGAGGTAGTGGTAAAGGTTGGAGCATCGGTCCAGACTTAGCTTCGACAGTGATTGTCTGTAAAGGGGAGGGCTGAGGCGTGTGCTATATACATCTTTCACTTCATTCTTTACAGGTTGTCGATACTTCCTCTGTGTGATTATAGGAAAGCTATCAAGCAATTGTTGTCCACCCTCTTGTGGAGTAGACGCAAGTATCAGTTCAACAGAGATGTCTGCACCAGCGTCATGGGGGACTGGGAATACCACACGTGAGTCATCAACACGGCTCAAGGTTGGATTTTCTATGTCACGAGTTGACATAGAATTTGATTTTGGCAGGGAGTGTTAGGGACGCCTTCCCTAGACTTACTATTACTCCTTCCATTTTGAGGGGTAAGCATAGGCCCCAAAATACATCAAAATTCTTACTCGAGTATTGAGAAGCTTTTCAGATCATTTCTCAATCCACTGATCTTTTTCGGCCTTGGAGGCACTTGTATTGTTTAATAGTGGATGGGTCACAACAAAGGACCCCTCTACGTGATCAACTTAGCTTGTTGGCAACTGAGTTGTGCTCCTTTTGGTCTGATGTGCCAGCAACCAATTACCTCAGCAACCCTGTAATTTCACTTACCTGGCAATTGATTCAGAATGGGCTATATCTCAATGACATGGCCTTCAGATGGAGCAGCGCAGTGATCGGTGTGACCTTGGTTTAGGAGAAATGGCTGAGCATGTCTTTTACCATTGTCCTCAGGTTCACCCTTTCTGGGATCATGTCAGGCGAGTTGATGATTTATATCACTCCTAAACAGCTTGTGTCTATCAATTATACGCATGTGATAATGTGTCACCCTCATATTCTCGAGTGAAATGGATGTTGTTTCTGATGTTGTTGGCCGTAGCACGAATGGTGATTTGGATATCGCGGATGGAGAGACTCTTACAATATGAATGGAGAGAATCTTACAAACTTATCAGCATCTGATTAGATTCTTTGTGCATTAACTCAAGATCAGATCTGATAAAAAGTGTTTGATTTCAGTAAAGAGTGGGTAACTGTAACAAATCTGGTTCCCATGAACGGGGCCAGTCTTGGTTTTATTTTTTAAGTCCTGTATGTCACAATGGAGTAAACTATAATGTTTTGTGTACCTAGTGAATGTGAATCAATGTTTTTGTTCTATTGTATATAGAATCAAATTTTTATCTCATACTCTTTGTTCCATTTTTTCTAGGCTCCACTGTAAATATGTGATATTATGGTATATGTAGGATTGTAGGATAATTGATGAGTTTTATGGTAAATAAAAAAATTGTAATGAGTGTTTGGGTTGTGAATGTGATTCGCTTAGTATAGGATAGACAGTGTTGATCAGCCCCAACCCACTCTGCTTTTGGCTATGTGCTACATTTATTGTATTTTTATACAATAGTAAATATTTCATTACGACACGCGTAACAGTGTAACATGTATCGAGTACTAAAACTGCGAGATATACCAAACATAACAAATGGTGTTGCTAATAGGATGCTCGGATTCTATGGATGATCATGAATACATTGAGATTTGGATAAAGGCATTTGCGCCTACAGCAAGACTGCCTAATCTCAAAGACTCAAGAATGGAAGGCGAACAGTACCAAATAATGAATTTCTGTGAGGTGTGAGTGTTACTTGTTAAGTGTAACAAAAGAAAAAATGATTGACCAAAACTCAGAGTTAAAAATTACATACAAATATTTAATTTACAAAAAGAATTAAATAAAAATATTTACAAATATACAGTTTTTGCTTTCAAAAGGAAAACAGTTGACTACTGACAGAGTGTCGGGTAACTGTTACGAAGGGGAAGGAAGGTGTCAAATATCTTTACCCAGTTAAGATAGCGAAGAAGTTTAAGTGATATACTTTTAGGAAATCTTCAAATGTGTATATAAACAATAATTATTAGTTTGGTCAATGAAAGAATCAAAAATATCTATTTACCCTTTTAGTTCCATGACGTTCTCTTTCAGGTTTTAGTTGGTCGGCAACTTTTCTTTGTGATACTTTCAGCTAGATGCACAGATCCACGAATTGGGCCGGAGTTGATAATGTCAGCAAATCCTGTTAACAATTAACTACTCTCTTCTCAAAACCTATTTTTATAGGGGCTGACACCTAATTTGCATATTCTAGAATCCTTTAGAATTCTCTAGATTTTACTCGAATTTTCTTGAACATTCTAGCATCTTCCAAACGTTCTATTTCTAATTTCTTTATTTTTACGACTACTTCATAAATTAAAACGTTTTTGTAATAACAATTAGGGCTCAATAGAATCTCTTACTACAACTTTTTAGACATTATTAATATTATTTTCATATATAAATGCATCCTAGTAACAGTGAAGCATTCAAGAAAATTTCCACAATGGCATAAATCTGTTAAGGTGGACTCACTTACCATTTGGAATTAAAACTTCTGGTCATATATTTCAAAAAGCACTCGAAGGAATATTGTTAGGCAAGATAACTTACATGATTATTTACCAAGATGATATAGGGGTAAGAGCAAAGACCAAACAAAAGTTAAAACAAACAGTGGATCTGTCACTCCAGAATTAACTCTTCCTAACACTATATATACTACGCAGAGAGAGAGAGGGGGGAGAGGGAGAAAGAGAGAGACGTGTTGTTAGTAGTTCTCTTCAAACCAAACTGACAATCGTACTAACACCTTCCTTGTGGTCGTGTTGTTCTTTTCAGACCTTAACCTGGCCCATAACAGTGGCGACGAAGATATTGAAGAAACGGGTTCTACGCGGAGAACAAAAGAAAAAACCTTGTGGCCATCGGTCGCCCATAACAGTGGTGACTAAGATACTGAAGAAACGAATTCTACGCGAAGATAAAAGAAAAAGACTTTTTGGACACCAGCCATAACAGCGGTGACGAAGATATAAAGAAACGGACGCTACTTGTCGACCATAACAGTAATCAAATTCTACGCAGAAGAAAAAAATTTTCTCACCACGTTTCCAGAACAACGGGCGACAAAGACCTGAATTCTACACTGAGATCAAAGGAAAAATCTTTTACTCAAGTACATAACTTTAGTTACAAAGTTTTTAAGGAACGATTTTTCACACATAAAAGCAACCAGTATTCACAACAGTGGTTTTCGAAAACCGTAAACGCAAAACACAAAGGAGCTAAAACAAGGTAATCGGTGTAACCAGAAAGGGAAAAAATCTGTAAGTTGATTTTTTCTTTAACCAAAGTGATTTTTCTTTTTCTTCCTTGTGCAAAGAAGAAATAAATAAGTCATTATATTTTCTGAACAAGAAAAGGAATTTTTTTTTTGACCACCGTAACTATAAACCATATGTATATGAATAACGTACTGTGAAAAAAAAAAAAAAAAAAAAAAAAAGGAAAAAAGTGAATTTTTTTTCTCCTCTCATTGTGGCAACAGATATCTTGTGTTATAATTACGTTGTAAACATGGAGGATTTTAAGACAACCATGTTGGAACTGATGAAAATGCAATTTGAGCATCAACAAAAAAAAAAAAAAAAATGAGGAAAGACAGATTAGGCTCGAAGAGAAACAATTAGAAATTCAACAGAAAAACGAAGAAAAGCAACAGAAAAACGAAGAAAAGCAACTCGAACTACAAGAATTACTACTACGAGCAGAATTCTGGAAATGAATCGGCATTCTCACAAAATGCTATGTGGAGCCCAATCGAAGACTTCACGTATGCACCAAAGACAAAACCCTCGCGGCTTATAAAGATATGAAGATTTATATGAGATTGATTGCGGGAATTAGTCAGACGCGAAAAAAGTGCATCTACTACTTAGGAAACTAGGTTCAAGCGATCACACTAAATTCGTAGACTACATCCTATCGAGGAAAACAAATGAGTTGACTTTTGGGGAAGCCATGAAACTCTTAACGGAATTATTCACTCCGAAAACTTTGCTATTCCACAAAAGGTGGAAATGTTTAAATTTAACAAAAAAGGATAGCGAAGACTATATAACATTTGCTTCCATAGTAAACAAACACTGCGATGAATTTAAGTTATCTGAACTCAGCGATGTCAATTTTAAATGGTTGATATTTGTCCAAGGCCTGGTTTCGACTAAAGACGCGGAGATCAGACAGAGAACTTTAACAAAACTAGAGAGCGAACCAGAATTGACGCTACAAAAATTAGCTGAGGACTGTCAGAGATGTATGAAAAAAAAAGGACTCGAAAGATATCAAAGAGTCTGGCGTCGTTCACATACGGAAAGTACAACGAAAAACACGTTTTTCACACCCCTGCACTAAAAAAAAAAAAAAATCAAACCAAACCACTTAGTTTACTACAAAAAGTTAAATGAAACCTTAGAAGAAATCACCACCCAGTCCATGCTATCGCTGTGGAACTCTGCATTGGTACAAAGATTGTCCATACCGCTATAAGACTTATCTGTCGTGCAGTAAATTAGGACATAAAAGTCAGCATTGTAGAACAAAGAAAGAAAACAAAAGCCGAGTGAGAGCCACTAGAACTGACCAAGCTGACGGAATAAATATACGAAAATACGTACAAGTGAAAATGTAAAACAAAAATTCAGATTACAATTAGATTCTGGATCCGATTTAACCATTATTAACCTACAGACATGGAAGAAATTAAACAAACCGACCATGTTGAGAATAGATAAAATAGGCAGGTTGGTAACAGAAAGATAAACCAAATTTGAGAGGGAGATTATCACAAATGTGACGTTCAACGGAATGACCAAGAAATTAAAGATGTTTGTTCTAAAAAATACAGAAAATTTATTCGGTACTGTATGCAGAAATTTGACCTCTGGGATTTACCGATAAATACGTTCTGCCAAAAAGTGGAAAATTTATCGACCGAGGTAGAGAAATTGAAGGAGAAATTAAAAGAGTTTCCCCGACATATTTTGAGCCGTCCTCGGGAGGTGTAAAAATATGGTGGAGAGATATGAGTATGTGCCGACTTCTCAACAGGATTAAATGCAGCAATTAAATATTATCACTATCCTCTTCCTAGTCCAGAGGAAGTATTCACAAAGTTGAACGGAGGAAAATTTTTCTCAAAAGATAGACTTGAGTGAAGCATACCTACAAATACCTGTAGACGAGGAAAGCTCGAGGTTGTTGTGCATAAACACTCATAGAGGGTTATATAAGTTCCAGAAATTAGCATTTGGGATCAAGCTCTCGCTGGCAATATTTCAGCTAATAATGGACACTATGCTATGCGGACTGGATTTCATGATCGCATACCTTGATGAGATCCTGATAAATAGCAAAAATATTGAACAACACTGGGAACACATTCAAGAGGTTTTCACGCGGATACAAAATTACGGTTTTAAGGTAAAGGAAAATAAATGTGACTTCTTTATTTATTTATTTTTTTTAATCATATCACCCAAAGCAAGGCGGTAATGCCACTGAAGCGCAGGGGGCTACGTAGGAATGAAAAGATTGGAAAAGAGAAAGCCGGAAACCACATCCTAAACAGGGAACAAAGGATGAGCCTCTACACCTGTTCAATAGACGTGGGAACAAGGGATGAGCCTCTACACCTGTTCAATAGACGTGGGAACAAGGGATGAGCCTCTACACCTGTTCAATAGACGTGGGAACAAGGGATGAGCCTCTACACCTGTTCAATAGACGTGGGTGGAGTGTGAACCGGGCGATAGTTTAGTCTATATACAAAATAAACACACACAGGCATATATGCATATAATAATATACATACAATAATAACACAAAGCTAGAACTAAAAATAACCAAACCAAAAAAGTGATTCAAATAAAAATTTAATAAGAAATAATGAAGAAGGGTCTATATAATATACACATAGTGCTAACATTTTAAAAGTTTTTGTGATAGCTATTTATTCAATTATGTGTTTCCTTCTCTTTCTCAATCTCTCTTTATATATATAAAATTTATAAAAGATTTTAGATTATTACAATGGATAATACATATTTCACCACATCCTGATGTTATTATCACGGCTCGTCTGTAATGATCTAAAATCTTTTATAAATTAAATTAAATAAATGAATTTAACATTGAGTTCTCTTGAGTTCATCTCTGTCGGAAATGTAAATCATCTGCACAACCAACAGTTACATTGCCTGATGATGAGATTCTATCTCGAAACAAATTTCCGTGTCGCAATGTACAATCAGTTCACAACTGTATAATTATATTAAGCTCTATAATACTCATTATATTGAGCAGTGTTCATAATAAAATAAATGCCAGAGCACTCAAAATAAAAAAAACCTTGAGTCCTCTTCACCTGGAATTATATATATATTGACAGAATAAACCAGGAAGATAAACTAATTACAGACAAACTGAAAATAAGTGACCGAGTCCCCAAAATAGCAACGAAAGAAGCATATGTACTGTTGACGGACCACAAACCTGACTTTCACAGCAAATTACCCACAAGGATAATAAACCCCACAAAATCCGAAATAGGTAGGATAAGTAAAACAATATTAGAAAGAGTCAACCAACAAATAAAAAAACAAAATTAAACTAACGCAGTGGAAAGGTACGGTAGACGTAATCGAGTGGTTTGAAAAAAGTGGTGGAAAGAATAAGGCGACTTTTTTGCAATTTGACATTGTGGACTTCTACCCATCAATTTCGGAGACCTTATTCAGCCTCGCTTTGGAGTTCGCTGAGTTCTACTCGGACATCACAGAGGATGAGATTAGAATTATCCGAAACTGCAGGAAATCAGTTAAAATCTACAACAACGAACAGTGGATTAAGAACTCAAAGGATAACTTTGATTTATCAATGGGTGCACTGGATTCTGCAGAAGCTTCGGATCTAACCGGATTATTCTTACTGTACAACTTAACTGCACATAAGGAAATAGAAACGAGCAGGATTGGACGACGGACTGATGATAATTGATAAATCTACTGAAGGTAAGGTTGATAAAACCAGGAAATTAATCCATAGAGTCTTTAAATCCTTTGGACATAACGTAGTAATTAACCACAATATCAAGCAAGTAGATTTCCTAGACATAACATTAGACCTAGTATCAAACACTTTCCAACCTAACATGAAAAACAACGCTAACCCAATATATATAAACCCCAACTCTAATCACCCATCATCCATTATTAAACACATCCCATCATCAGTTGAACGTCGCATTAACACACACTCATCCAACAAAAGATATTTGAGAAGCACAAGGTAATTTATAATAGAATCCTTAATGAAAGCGGGTATAAATCATCAAAGATCAGTTTTGTGGAAAAATTCAAAAGTCCAAAAAGCAGAAATAGAAGCAGGAAAATAATATGGTATAACCCTCCATTCAACCAATCAGTTAATTTCAAGCTGGGACATAAATTTCTTAAACTAGTAGAGAAACACTTCCCCCAAAAAAACCCTCTAAGCAAAATCTTTAATAAAAATACCATAAAATTAACCTATAGCTGTTCCAATAATCTAGAAAAAATAATCAAAATGCATAACACTAAAATATTAAAAATACACAGCAAAAATAAATCCAACACTAATACAAGTCCGTCCCATGATAACAACCTCTGTAACTGTAGAAACCCCAAGCAATGTCCCATGGCCAATAAATGTCTGACGAAATCTCTGATATATATGTGTTCGATTTCATCCTCAAAAAATCCTAAAGAAGAAAAAATATATATTGGGAATACCATGAATGTAAAATAAGCGCTTTTACAATCACCTCTCATCCTTCAATAACAAAGAAAAACAAAACATGACATCTCTCTCCAAACACTTTTGGAAATTAAAAAACGAAAATAAAACACCTAAGGTCAAATGGAAAATTCTCAAAAAAGCAAGAACAGCAAAATCTATAAAAGAACCATACTTTCTTTGCCTTCAAGAAAAAATAGAAATCCTTAAATATATAAATAGTAACAAGCTCTTAAATCAGAGACACGAAACCACAGTAAACTGCAAGCACATTAGGGACCTAACCCTACAATCATGCTAAGAAATACTAAGAGTTTGATTAGATATTCTCATTATAAAAGATAAAAAATGCTATAGAAAAAATTGATCCAATAAATCCTTAAAGCAAGGTCTATCACTAAAGCTTACACCAATAACCTTACTTAAATACAAAAATATTCCGTACTTGAAAAATCAAAATTAAACAAATAGCTCTCAAACTCGAAAAAGAATCAAAATTCATATATTCAAAATCAAGATTAAATATATTACTTCAAAATAATTATGTCATACACAAAAATAAACTGTAAGCACACGTAAGATCTAAACCTACAATCACACTAAAAAGTACTGGAAATTTGAATAGATATTTTTATTATTATAAAAGATAAAAAATGCTATAGAAAAAATCGATGTAATAAATCCTTAAAGCAAGATCTAATGCCCGCAAAAATATCTAAAAAAAATAAAATATTTAAAAATTAAAAGAAATAAATAGAATTCCAAACGATAATTTATAGGAAAAAGAATATAAAAAATTAAAAGAAAAAAAAACGACCCTCTAAACTTAAAATTAAGATTAAACATACAACTTTATACAAAAAAACTGATAAAACACTAATTTTCATTTACTTGTAATAACTTTGCTTAAATACAATAATACTTTATGAAGGAGATAAAATACCTGGGCCATATTATTGAGAAAGAAGGAAGACCAGACCCAGAAAGAGCCACGGCATTAAAAAAACATGCCGGCTCCAAAAGATATAGCCGAATTACAAAGCTTTTGGGGGCTTAGTAAATTATTATCAAGAGTTTATACCTAACATGCACAAATTACGCGCACCCCTAAGCGAACTGTTAAAGAAGGGAAAAGTTTGGGAATGGTCATCCGAATGTCAGAAAACTTTCGACAAAATCAATAAAACTCTAACAGTAGATTTATTTTTAACGCATTATGATCCAAAATTGAAAATAATAGTCGCGAGTGAGGCAAGTTTCTATGGTGATGGGGCATGTATACTTCATAAAATGCCGGATGGGACACTAAAACCCATTGCGCATGCGTCGAGAACGTTACTACCAGCCGAAAAAAAATTACTCACAAATCGAAAAGGAAGCGTTGGGGATTATTTTTGCGGTTACGAGATTCCACAGATATATTTATGGCAGATTATTTACCATATAGATGGACCACAAGCCATTACTGAAAATATTTGGCTAAAAACAAGGCCTACCTGTCTACACTGCCAATAGATTACTAAGATGAGGGATGATGCTATTAAATTATAACTTCAAATTAGAGTATCTTCCATCAAACAAAATCGAGCACGCAGACAGTCTTTCGAGAAAGAAAACGGAGCCATTAGAAGATTCCGTAATTGCCGTTTTACGTAATGAGGGAGATATTAGAGCATCATTATTCAGTACGATTCGAGACCTCCCCGTTACATTACAGGAAATAAGAAACGAAGCAGTGAATGACGAATTTATAAAGGAAACGAAAACAAAAATTGCAGAAAATAATCATATCCCAGACAGTTTTTCATTATGTGATAATGTTCTACTATATAATGAAAGAATAGTAATCCCGGAAACACTACAAAGAAGAATCCTCAAGAATTTATACGTGGGCCACCCAGGATGAATTTCTTAATGCGAAGTTTTGTGTACTGGCAAAACATGGATCAAGATATTGTACATATGGTGGAAAAATGCAAGGGCTGTTCTTTAGCTGCCAAGGCACCTCCAATCACTCATAAGCCATGGTCAAAGACAGAACTACTGTGGTCAAGAATCCATGCAGATTTCACAGGTCTATTAGAGGGCTTCTATTACTTGATTGTAGTAGACAGTTACAGCAAATGGCCAGAAGTATTTCATTGAAGAAAACCTACTTCTGAGATGACAATAAATTGCCTCCACGTGCTGTTTGCTCACTTCGGAGTGGTGGATTTTCTAGTCACCAATAATGAGACACAATTTACATCTGCTGACTTTCAAAAATTTTGTGAAACCTTTCAGGTGAAACACATTAAATCTCCACCATACCACCCAAGGTGAAACGGTCAAGCGGAGAGGTTTGTAGATACACTAAAAAGAGCACTAAGAAAAGCTTATGGCATACCAACAAAAAAGGTATTACAACAATTCTTGAAAGTGTATAGAATTACACCAAACAGTACTACGCCATCGGCACTATCACCGGCGAAAGTAATGTTTGCACGAAAAATTAGATCGGTATTCAACAAGTTACTGCCGAAACAGACAAAGCAATCACCAACATCGTTTGTACCGAAAAGAAAAGTTAGTCAAGGGGAGAAAGTTTTTTTAAAATGTTCAAAAACAACACATCCTATTGGGAGCCAGGTACAATAGAGAAACGGATCGAGAACATGATTTACATAATTCAGGGTCTAAAGTTCTCACATAAAAGACATTTAAAAGGGAGGAAGAGGAGGAATCAATGGACACAATATTTGACACATTTGATATACAAAGCCCTCAAGCATTTTCAGAACCACAGAAAAGAAAAAGAAAATTTATAGAGCTTTTGATGATTAATCCAAAGAGGAATAAACCTTAAAGACCCCTGCGAGGTAAAAGCTTGGTGGGGGGGGATGTCATAGGTCCTTACCTGTAACTCTAGATTTAACTCTTCTTAACACTATATATACTACACTTCTCAAAAAAGAGAGAGTCGAGTTGGTAGTAGTTCACTCCAAACCAGACTGACAGTTATACTTAACACCTTCCAGATTTTGTATTGTTATTTCTTGTTAATATATATTTGTTATTTCTACCCTTGTGGTCGTGTTGTTCTTTTCAGACCTTAACCTGATCCATAAAAGGATCAAATATTATAGTGATTGAAAAAGGCTGGATTAAACATTTATAGAGACAAATGTAACTCTGATTGCAAGAACCTGGCATATTTGGAATACCAAATATCGAAGAACAGTATAGCACCAAATGAAAGGCTGACAAAAAAGATTATAGAGATAATGACTCCAACCAATAAAAAAGAATTCAAATCCTTTTTAGGGTTAATAAATTCTTACAGTAGATACATCTCGAAAAATAGTGAACTGATTGAACCATTGTCAGAATTGTGTAAAAAGAACAGAGTTTGAATGGACACAAAGACAAAATAACACTTTGATGATACTGAAAACAATTATAAAAAAGAGATCCTAAGAAAAAGATAATGTTAACCATAGGTGTGAGTGAGAAAGCGATTGCTACTATCCTATCACTGGAAGATCATGCAATAATGTACTTTTCTAGGAGATTGGCAACAGCAGAGATAAATTACTCAAACATTAAAAAGAGGCCCTAGCAATTGTTTGGAGTATAGAGAGGACACAAAATATTTTAACAGGTAAGAAATTTTTATTAAAGTCTGACCACAAGCTGGTGGAGTTTATTTTTAACCCAAGGAAGGAGCTGCCAAAGGTTACGTCACTGAGAATTTTACGCTGGGCCATTAAAATCACATCATTTGATTTTGACATTAAGAGAAATACTATCCCTCATGCAAATGATTGAGAAGACAGAGCAGTATGTTTTGACTTATGTGGATCAATTTAGAAAAATGATTGTGTCAGACAATGTGGAGATGGAAGACCAAAGTCGAGGGAAGAATGGTAACTACAATGAGGAGGCAGAGCAGAGAACAGAAACGCAGAAGCAAGAAGAGAGAGAAAATTACAGTGATGAAGATGAACAAGAAATGGACATACACTTCCGATCAAGAATTTAAGACCACTTAAAAATCTTTAAAAAGAAATTTTTTTCATGGATAGATTTTAAACTTCTCCCATTTAAGGTTACCAATACTACAATCTAAAAGGTTATGGAAGCAAAAAGCTACATTCCAAACATTTTATTTAGAATTTTACATTTTTATAAAATGAGGCGATTTACACAATCAAAATTATAAGACCAGAGACAAAAGTTCTACGAAATTGTACAAGTGTATGAAAACATTCAACAACCAAATCTAATAATGAGTTATACCTCCACTACTTTTGATGACTTCAAAAATTCTGTCGGGCATGCTAGAAATAAGCGTTTCCATTAAGGTGAGGGGGATGTTGCTCCAGCTTCTGAAGATGGCTTCACGAAGTTCATTTTTTGTTGAATATTGTTTGCCATTTTGATAAACATCTCTTGTCATCCATCCTCAAACATTTTCAATTGGGTTCAAGTCTGGTGAGCATGCAGGATGTCTCAAGAGATGGACCCCATTTTCTTGTAGAAAGGTCAATGTCCGTCTTGCAGCATGGATTGCAGCAGTATACTGTTAGAATAACCATCCATCCCCACACAAATGATGGCCCTCTGTCATCAAAGATGCTTTTTGTAGCATGCTAACATAACCAGCTGCTGTCTGATGACCCTGTACCACCTGGAGCTCCATTGTCCCTCTGTAAGAAAAGGCACCCCATACCATTAGAAACTCTCCACCACTATGACGTGTGGAGAAGATTTCAGGAGGCATGTTTTTGTTAGGCCAATATCATTTGAAGCCATCAGGACCATCAAGATTGAATTTTTTCTTATCAGAAAACAGGACTTTCTTCCACTTCTCAACGTCCCATGTTTGGTATTCACAACCAAACTTTAAGCGGTCCACCTTGTGATGTGGAAGCAGCTGAGGAATTTGTTTACGCTTTTTATTTATCATGCCTTTTTGTCGTAAGTGTTGTCTGATGGTTACAGGACTGCAATCAGCATCTTTGACTGCCTTAATTTGACTAGAAGAAAGTCCCCCATCTTTCATAACAACCCATCGTATTCTCCTACTCAATGCAGGAGAAATTTTGTGGGGCCTACCAGAGGATTTTGCTTTTCCATAATTCTCACTGTTCTTTAGAAAGTTGCAAATCACAGTTTTACTGCGATTTACCTTAGCTGCGACGCCCGCTGTGACAAACCTTGCTTATGGAATTCTAGAATTTGAGAATGCTCAACTTCAGTAAGTTTGCTTGCTTTAGGCATGGTAACACCTTTACGCAGTGATTGCTAATCTCTAACTGAACTAAAAACATTGGAATTACCATAGATCTAACAATTTATACCACTGGTCTTATAATTTTGATCATGTGTAAATTGCCTCATTTTATAAAAATGTAAATTTCTAAATAAAATGTTTGGAATATAGCTTATTTCCATAACCTTTCAGATTGTAGTATTGGTAACCTTAAGTGGGAGGAGTTTAAAATCTATCTGTAAAAAAAAAAAATTTCTTTTTAAAGATTTTTAAGTGGTCTTAAATTTTTGATCGGGAGTGTAGGTGTAGAAGAAAAAACTAACAAAGAAGAGGATGAAGAAAAACCAAGGTCACCAATAAAAAATAGGAGCAAAAGCAAGAACTACATAAATCAATAGTAGCAACAGGAAAAACAAGGGTATACAACCACTTTGGTTCAGAGAGGGTGTGGTATCCTATGCAAATGAGCAGAGTTCTACTTAAGTGCTAAGCTGCTAACTTTTTGATCTCTGTTATATCACACGTAAAGATGTACCACATATCAAGTACTGAAACTGCAAGATATATAAGATATAACAGTAATGTCCTAAAAAGAACATCAAATTACAGAAATATAAATTCATCAAGTTCAAAATTATTCAAAAGGAAGGAATGCATAGAAAAATAGACACTTCTACAGCTCTAAATGCTTTACCAGTGGCACTAAAAACTTAAATTTGTTTTTAATTTTGTAATCATATGAATTTACTATAAGAAAATCTTTTTCAGAAAAGTCATAAAGTTAAGTTTTTAAGTTATATGAATTTTATTGCTCAGAAAAGATTGGAAATTGCCTAAAAATTGTTTAAATCATTACATAACAACTGTCTGTCTCTATATATGTATATATATAAAATTATTTAATTACTTAGTTTTTGGTCATAATAAGTTACACAGTTGTATTAAAAAGTGTTCAATACAATTATATTGTAGAACTTTTGAATATTTTTAATTTGTAAATGAGTTATTATGCAACCTAGGTTTCTACCATGTGGTGTCTACAGGCAATTTGCAATAACTGATTTTACCGGGTTTTTTTATTATTCACATAACGGGGATTTTTTATGATTGCACAATTTTCAAAATTAGAATAAGTTATGTTTTAGCCTTAATAGATATTTTTATGGTCTGGTTACACTTAGTCATAATTTCTGTTTTTTCATTCAGTAATTCATTTTTGTTTGGGAATAACATAATACCTAACTTTTCTTCTTGGCACAGTCTATATATTTTGCCACTGTTGTAAGGCTTGACTGTTTTCACTATACTCCATGTTACGTCAGGGTCTTTTCCATATTTTTTATAACTTATAGAAAATGTTATTTGAAAAAAATATGCTTTGAGTAATATTGAACAGTAACCTGATAAGCTCAATAGTGAATATGTAGATTGTTAAGAAATATATTAATTAAATAAACCACAACATTAAATATATTTTAGATCTCATAATAGGTTTTATTTGTTGCCTTTTCATCTATAATCTAAGAAACTCAGTTGCTTGGGAAAAAATAATTTCAGATATTCTGGTTTTGGATAATTGTATTTTTCAGTGTGTTATGTGGGCAAATTTTTATTGACAGCAAAATTTATTTTATATAAATAACTTATTCAGAGCATAAGTTTCCCCAACAAAATCACAGAAAGCAGAAGATTTGTGTGGTTTTGTTTACAACTTGACTTTAATTCCTGCATGAATAAAATGAGAACACAGCAATCAATTTCAAAATGCTTTATGTTGATTGATTTTTTTATGTAACAAACCCCACTAAAACATTTTAATAATAATAATGATCATAGTGAACTATCCTATCTTACCCATTTCAATACTAACTGTAACACTATTTTCTGGTACACAGGCAAGAATTAATAGATATAGTGATAGGCATACCAAGAGAAAGAATGAGGATATACTGGGAGAAAAAGTGAGGATATACTGGGAGAAAAAGTGAGGATATACTGGGAGAAAAAGTGAGGATTTTTCTTGTCAAAAAACAGAAAGAGAAATTTCCCATGGATAAATGAAATCAGAAGCCCTGTGCTTTTGGACTGATTGATGATTTATGAGAGAGTTGGTTATCAAAACATGAACAGAAAAGTCACAAGATAGGGAAAGACAGAAATTGATTAATGATTTTAAGAGAAGTCAACCAGAGGTAAATTTGAACTATGGACAGAGTTCCTTGTTATTGTGGAAATTTAATGACCCTGATAAAAAAAAAAAAAAAAAGCATGGTATTTCTCTAATTTCAAAGCAGATAAAAACATTTTTTGTTTTTTTTCTAAAATAGAGATTCTGGGATTTGAAATAACAAGTAATAAAATGCTGAGGAGAGAGAGAGAGAGTCACATGCCCTCAAAGAGTGTTGTGAGAGATGCCAATTTGAGAAAGAAGGAGTGCTGCCAAACAGTCAAAGGGTAACAGGTGGTGGGCACACTAGAAATACTAAGAAAAGAAAAGTCTTCAACCCTTAACAGGTGGTGATGTGAGATACCAACAAGAAAAGGAGAGGGTGGTAAAGCAGCACATTGCCTCTAACTGCACCAACCAAGAAAGGGAATCCTCTTTCCCAAAAGAATGACGGATTACCTAGTGACAGCAACAAGAAATGCTTTGTGTATGGGGTCCATAAAAATGAACACACAAAGGCAGTTAGCGAGATGTTGCAGTTCCAGCAGCCAACTGAGAGATTATAAACATCAAAACAAGAAAGGCTGCCTGAGGAGAACCTCTGACTTAAGCCTTGTGCAAGATAAACTAAACTGGAAGAAGTGTTACATCTGATAAAAGACATAGATTGGAATTGAATTTGTTTACATAGAGAAACAATAGAATTGAACCAAGAAAAAACACCTACATAAAAATTCAGTTTTAATCTTGCAAAGATACTTTGTTATTATTCAATTTGACATTTCACCCCACACTGAGGATTTCAGCAGTGAGCAACCAAACTGACCTTGTGATCAATCAAACTCAGTCCTGTGGGACAGGACTGAGTTTGGATCGAAATGATCAACCATTGATTGACTTCAGAGACCAGGTATCATTATAGTGACTGAGATGGGTAAACATCACACTAAACCCTCTTTATAAGGGTCATCTAATTATTAATAATTCAGCTTAGCAGAATAAAGCTTCTAAAGTTGATATTCAGTGTTGTCTATTACAATTTATTCTGCTAAACTCACTGGTCCTACGTACTAATGAAACATAGGCTCTATCTAGAGAAACTAACCACTGGTTCCAATTTACCAGATGCTGAGAGGAAGTATCACCACTGGCAAAGAATCTTTTTACAATTTTTTGAAGGACAGTCACAGTGCTGCTTGCAATAAACTGCGTTACTTGATAAAATTTGTATCTGTTTTTGAATTCTTTTCTGAAATGACTGCATTCAAGGAAGTTCTAGGAACTCTATAGATAAATTATATATCAAGAAAAGAAAATTATCTCAAGTCATCTGCTTACTGCCAGGCACCAGCAGCCTCTTAAATCTATTAATAAGTTTCTCAAGGAACTCAACATACTTAAAAGATGTACCTTTACAGCTATCTTAGCTGAGCAGTATCAGAGTGAATTGGTGATAGATGCATTCATTAATAGATTGCTATTAGTAGACTTCTGGCAGTAACTATTGGAATAAGAGGGTCTTTATCCCTGGCCAGTACAGGTTAACTAGAGCATTAGAGGTGGCCCAACATAATACAACATTTACTACCTCACTAGGTTCTTTCTTTTTTTATAATCATTTCACCCCAAGCAAGGCAGAACCACTACTAGTGCACAGGGGTTACAGTGAAAGAAAAAACAAGGTACAAGGGATGTTGAAGAAAAGATAAGGGATATATGGAAATCAAGTAGATAGATGATAGCAATTGATGTTGCATTTAAACTTTTCAAGATTGTAGCTATGAGGGGAGCATTGCAAACAGGAAGGGTGAGAAAAAACTGTTAGAGTAGAAGAGATGGTTACATTTAACTATTTCAATGTTAAAAGAGTGGGACCTAGATGCCAATCTAGTAGCATGAGTAAATGCATGTGGTTAAAGAACCAGAAAAAAAGCTCAAAAGAGCAGTTGCCATGAAAATATTTGTAAAAAAGACAGTGGGAAGCCACATCATGTTAGTAGAGATGAGCTGCTAAGTCAAGATCAATTATACTGAAGGTCCTTCTTTGGATTATGTCGAGAACCTCAAAATTAATAGCAGGAGTACCCAACCAGATATGGCAACAGTATTCAATGCAAAGACGAATGGTAGATTTATAAATGTGCAAAATGGATTCTGACTAGAAAGACATCCTGGCCCGATACAGTGACCCAACCTTCCTAGCAGTGGATGCAGCTGTTCATTATATATTCTATAAATATGACAGACAGAAAATCTTTTTCTGCATTCCCTTAACCCCCAGTCCCCCTAGAAAACCCAGAAGCCATGGCCTCCACTAGACATGCTTGCTTTTTCTGTGGTGGCAAATACAGCCACTCCTGAAAAGCCTTGCTAGAGATGATAATTACCTGTTTTCTGGAAAGAAAGGTGACTGAGACAAGGTTTGTAAAAACAACAAAAGAAAAATCTCTGTACCCTGTTCCTTCTCAGTCCAATCTAGTTTCTTATCAAATACCATTATATACTTAGAGGCTAATGGCCTACCCCTAAATGCTCTGGTAGATCTGTATCAGCTTCAAGAATTTTGTCAGTTTGAACATAGCAAAATTTAACAAGTGGAAAATTTTTCCATATGTCAGTATAGTAGCAATGGCCAACACTGCATTGTCAACTCAAGTACTGGGATTTGCTATGTGGAAGTAAAAGTAAAAAGAGTTATCTACAAAAATGTAAAACTTCTAATGATGAAGACTCTATAGTGATATAATATTGGCTCACAATTTTCTTTGGCAACATTCCCATGTTCAAATATTATCCAGGGGGGCCTGAGCCACCATTAAAATGCAGCCTCACTATAATTAACATACCATACCCTGCTGTCTTTTCTAATCTTACACCCAACTGTAGACCTGTATGAAGATGACAAAACCTAAAACAATTTATGAAAGCTGTAAAAAATACAATCTGTCCACTACCATTTCTTCAAATGATTAAAACTATTTCTTTCAGAGTGACTACCTCACTCCAGAAAAATCTTCTACAAGCACTAGTAAGTGTTCTGCAGATATCTCTAATCTATGTTATGTCCTCAGTCCAACATATCACAAATTTCAAGCACAGCCATTTTCAGCCAACTCTAAATGGAATCCTAAGCAGTTCTAAGACCTTCCATTAAAGAATTCTCAGGTTGAATGGAGAATTGGTTTTAATCTTGCAGCAACAAAGCATGATTTTAAGGATACAATGTAAAGATATGGATATAATGTGATGAGTATCCTGTCATTAGTTCTGCCAGCTAAAATTGATATCAATACAAGAAAGGAAACAATGAAAAGCTTGTTCAAGTTATATTGGAAAAACTTTCAAATACTGACAGAACTAAGGCTGATGCTGTACTTGTAGGTTTGACAATGAGAGAGTTTGTTCTTGAGACAAAATCTATATAGCACAAAAAAAAATCAGCTATATATAACTACTCCAACAGCAGTTAAGAATGAAAATCAGTTTGCTCTTTGTGTTGAAGTTAAAACTCAAAAACTTTTGGAATGTGGTCATAACTTTGATGAGGAGTGCATAATGGCTTGGGTATATCATCATACGAGATCCTGCCCAACTTGTGGACAACTGGTTTTGTTTTTTGAGCATTATTCCAAACTTGCTTAATCACTTAATTTAAGCTATTTAAAATTCTCTGGATCATCATACAGAAATTTCTTTATCAAACGATTTGGTGTAACAACTTTGGTTGAATTTTCTCCTGTTCAAGTAAAACAATACCTGGGGGAGAATGAACTATCCCATCCTACCCATTTTAATACTAACCACTCTAATTAATGTAATTTACGTCATCTAATTACTAACAGTCTAGTTTAACAGAATAAAGTTTTTTTAAATATTTGATGTAATCTATTCAATAATAATAATTTCTACCTGTTTTTTATATTTAAACATATTTAAGTAAATACTAAAAAAAAACATTGAATATATTAAACACAAAATGTAGGCTTGTTTCTTGAGCTTCTTAAGTAACATTTCTTTTTTCTTATAAATGGAAGTAGACTTTACCTTTATTAGGGTAAAGTCTACTTCAGTTTTATCTTATCAAATGTAGACCTAATAGTCTCAATTGCAAAATCTTGGAAAAATATCAATTATCTGAGAGTAGAAATAAAGTAGTAATCTCTACCACATAACAGTTGAACATTTATGATAGACATTTGAAAAAGATCACTGAAATGTCACAAGTGATAAGAAGCAAATTATTAATTCAATGGTAACAAAAATATTTTGCCTCAAATCAATATTCAATGTTAAAAAAAACTTACAAATTTTTTAAAGACCTACAGCACAAAGGGCTATTAACTATTGCTCAGCACAGTGGAAAATGATGCAAGACATAATGTTGTCATTGTACTGTAGCAGTGTCTAAGCAAATTTGTTAGTTATCACCTAAAATAGTGATTTCAATAAAGCTAGTGTTACTGGAAATTTTATCATGTCAGATTGTTAATTTCTTTACTTGTTTTATTATGATGCAAGATATTTAAACAGTCGAGATGAAATTGATAAAATATACAACCTTCCTTTGTCATATCTACATATAAGGAATTTTAGTTAATTATGATTAAAAACCACATCTATAGTATTTACACAGTTTTATTTATATAAGTTTACATTATCTACTTGATGGATTATGACAAATATTTAAGGACCTTTATCAAAACAGAAAAACAAGGTATTTGAGAGTGACTTCTATTTCACCATTATTACTGATAACTGCAAAGTCAGTGTAGAAAATTTAACTAATGTATCATATTTACTTGCTATTTTTAAGTAGAAAAAAGTATGAAAGTCAACAATTGATTTTGAATGCAAATGCATGAAATGTTCTGACTGTACAATTTTCTTAACATTTCATAATTTCCTAAGATCTCTTACTTAACCCTGCATTAAACACTCAAGATTTCTGAAAATAGATAGTCTCCTGACATCTGAGCTACAACTGCACTACACCACATGCTACAAGCCGACACTAAATTTCTTCAGATATGTTTTGAATTTCTTCAGTCAGTTATGAACCAACTTTTTGCATTCACATATAAAAAAGGAAACTTTGGCTTCATTAATTAAAAAGTTATCATTTTACATGGAATCCAAATATTTTGGCAGCTAATGAGGGCCAAATTCACTAAACACATAAATGGTCTGCAAGATAAGCTAAACTATCACACAAGTTTAATTATGTTTATAGCTATATTGTCTCTCATATTCACCACTTCATGTTTTATCAATAAAAAATTTAAATACTGAAATGTAAAGGTTTATTTACTGAATAATAGCAACATTTATTTGTGCAGTTAGAATGAAAGCTGCACAGATGTTAATAAATGGTAACCATTTATATAAAATATCTAAAATTTGAAATGTTAATTTAATAGCCATGTTGCAAATCTGATGCTTTAAATGGACTATCAAGCTGATTTTATAAATAAAGAGCTTGCAAAAAATGACTCTAAAAGTTGTAAAAATAATTAGCAGGTATGACCAAACAGTAAAGAAGTATGGTGAAAACCTTTGAAAACTGATGCAGGTTTGGCAAAGGAATATTGAAGATTTTATTTTATCAGTGGATTACGTATCAAGGGAGAAGTTATAAAAAAATCCACTTTTGCCAGTTCAAAACAACGTCAATGCTTTCAGAAAGATGATGTGCCATAACATTTGATAAAGAAAATTAATGAGTATCTGAATAAACTCTGTTCAAAGACAATCATTTGATGAAGAGGCTGGCTGGTCTTCCTTGACTTTAACCTGATTGAAATATTATTCATCTATATTTTATGTTTATTCAGTTTGAATTATTTTATCTGTGAATTTCTCATCAGGCACACTAATCCTTGTTAATAGGTTTATGTAATGAGTTGGGTTTCTTTTTTAAATGCTTCATATATATTTCCTCATTGAGGTGTGACAGAGAGAGAAGTCTAACATATACACACACACACGTTTAAAGGGTTCAAAATTCCTAGCACCTGAAGATCGAAACATCGTAAACGTGCCAATATCATTTTTTTTTTTATTAAAATTGGAATAAATTGAACAGTGAAATTAAACCACTACATTTTTTTTTTACTGGTGTCACAATCTGATCTGGGGCATAAGATGTGGCCCTTGAATCTGGGTCTTTAGAAGACAATGGAAATGAACAAATTCATTTTTAGCAAATAAAAATTAAAATAGCACTGAATAAGCAAGAAGAACTTTGGAGTATACATGATTTTTGCTGTGGCAGCCAGAACTCTGTGACAACCACATGATGGCCTATAACTCTCCGAGTTTCCTATATAAACACGTAATCATGCTGACGAGTAAAACTACAACTGTGTGAGCGTACGATTAAGTAAGATCGGGTCTCTCTGATGGAGTGGTGTTGCTGACAACTCTGACCAAACAACCACCTAACCGAAGATGTCTTTGTATGAAAAAGGAAAGTAAAATATATTTTACTTACATTTGGTTCTCGTCCCATTGTTTCAGATGAAGGCCTTTGTTGCAGATTGTATTTTTTATTACTGACGGTGATGACGAAAAGACAAGGAAGAAGAACTGGATTATGAAATGATTATGTGAAACTGATTTTTGTAAAGAAGTCGGATTGAGTGGTGCCCGACAAAGTGATTTATGATTTGAAAAGTTTAATCATTGCCTCAAATTTGTTACGAATTTTTGAAATTTAATAGTCGCCCAAGGACTTTGTCAGAGCGGTCGCATTGAAAAACCACTGAGTATATGAAATTTAAGATTCATCACCAGCCTGACAACATTGGAATTGCATCATCTGTCCAGCACCTGTGAAAGGCACTGTGGTCCCAGCGTTTTATTTGAGAAGAATTGTCTCTGTCAGAAGAGTCTGGAGAACATTTTCAAAAAGAGTTATATATCTTCTAAGATGATTTAACAACAATTTAACCGTACACACTCTCTGTCTAGAATCCAGTGTGTGAGTTGTTATGCTGAAAAATTTTACTGTCTGTAACCCCTTTTCTTTTTTCTACTATTCTTTTCTTATATATAAAAGACATTAACAGTGCAACCATTGAACAGTTGTTTGTCCGGCTTTCTGTAGATATTTTTTTCTTTTTATTTCTTTTTGCTGCATTCTAAATTGTTTAACACAGGCTCCCAAGCCGTGTCTACATCTTCAGTCAACCATGAGCAAACAACACTTCTGCTTTCTAGATCAAATAATCACAATGTGGGCAGGAAGTGGGAGTAAACCAGTGGACCAGTCAAATAATCTCGGATGTTCAGGGGACCTACAGCCAACCCCTTAAGTTTGGTTAGGACCGAATAGACACCTCAACCTGAAGAGGAAGATGCCAGAGGTTGAGGAGCCAAAGTGGAAGAATTAGATCTGGTGCATGTTGACCAGAATAGGCCTGTAGAGAGGAAGTGTTAAAGAGGGTTAGTATAAGAAAATTTCCAGAATTTGATGATTCAGTCAATTCTTTGGTTGACTAAAATAAATGCTTGCAACAAGCATTGTTGCTTCAGCAGCTCTCATAAAACCATATATACTCAAATGTATCTTCTTCACTCTTCATTTGTGATTTGAGATACAACTGAATGTGTTTTCTATCAAACGATTTCACATCAATAATGTTTTTGAAACTTTTCTAAAAAGAATATGATTTTATTTGTCAATTCTCATAGTCTTTGGAATATAAACTGTTATTTTCATTTATTCTTAACATACCTTCATACATTTATTTGCTTTCTTAATGCTAAGTCAAGTTTGAATTCTGAAATTTTGAATAAACTTAACCTGAATAACACATCCCATGACCTTTAAAGGTGTTATACTGCTTCTTCAAGCAGTACATCTAGTATTAGAAAAGATTAGAAATCTCAGGGAAAAGATTGTCTACATCAGTGACAACAATATGGAGTTAAATTCACAAAAACAAAATGTTTATTGGTCATGAAGAAAGATCTGCTGTACTGAATTAGAAAAAATATAGTGAAAAAATATCAAAATGACAAGATAATTTAAAATCAACTTTTTATAAGAACAAAATGTTTCTAAAGAGTCAAATGCTGAATTGATTTAGTACAAATTTTAAAATAATAAAAACAAAACAAATCTAACAAAATGTTTTTATGTTATCTAGGTAGATTCATCCATCTTGCAGAACACTTGACTGCCAAAGAATTTCTACTGTATAATCAGATAAGGAAAAGCAACAACCTTCATTATAGGGAAATTGATGTTTATATCTTTCTCATATGGTTAAATTGTCTCTTCTCGTGTCTAGTCTGTTGGGATGCGTTATGTTTTTTGCAATTGTTTCTTTCTGTCATGTCTATTCTAAATGTTTCCCATTTGCTTGTTGCATTTCCTGCTGATGCAGAAAGAATGTCCCATCAGTGAGACACCTACATGAGTTCTGCTGCTGCTGCTGGTAACAACCTCCTCCTCATATACTCACCTTTTCGCTTGTACACATTATTTTATACATTACGAAACAGGATATTACTGTCAAGAGCTTTACTAGTAGAAATTTCTTTGCTTTCAACATATGTAAATGTCATTAGACTAGGACTGAAGTAAATGTGCCCTACTTGCTCAGGTTTCTTCTCTTTCATTTCAAAGTAATTCTCTTTATTATTGTTATTAAACACTTGACAGGTGTCTAGGCAATGATATTTTGCCAAATTGTTGCTTGTCATTGTTGATAGATCTTGAACAGTGGTGAGTTCTGATTGATAAAGTTTTTCTTATTTGGTTTAGACAGATCTACTTGTGACCTAATTCCGGTATTGCACATCAGTGTTTCTCTCTCTTTTTGGAATAAAAACATTTTGAGAATTTATCTCCCTACACAGATTTTCTGCAAATATTTTTTTAATGCTAAATGATCATATTAAATTCTTTCAGATCATTCATTATATTCCTGCTTGTGATAATTGGATCATTTATCTTATTTAAATAAAACACAAAAAATATTAGTAAAATAAAACATACATTTGTTTTCAGCTCATAATGACTGTTTAATTCTTTTTCTCTAAAATGTAAGTTAATAGAAATGTTCAATTTCACTAATTAAAAGTATTTTAATAAAATTTTCATTACCTTTCATTTTTATAAGTTTTACTTATAAGATTATTTATTAGCTAATAAAGATTAAAATAAAATTAAACTATATAATTGTTTAATTTTATGTTAATCTTTATTATATAGGAAATTAAAAATGAAAAGCATTAGATTTTTTTCTAAAGAATTCCATTTCTGTGTTTGCTCACTGTCAATTAAATGCAAAATAAAAATATTAATTGACATTTTCTTTAAACTGAAACCAGAAAACTAAAACCAAATCAACAAAAAAAAAAGAAGAAAAACACACTCAAGTGCTTTAATATAAACCTTTATTAATAAACATAATTTACATTGCAAAATTTTATGAGGAATTATTTGTTAATAACAACCCCTAGCACGTTCAGTCAACCTCCCTGACCTTTGGCCGATTCCACCCACGTTGTGTTGTTAATTTCAGATTAGCCAGAACAGGACTGCTTACTACCATTTAATAAGGCTGATCCAGACACACAAGTGATAAAATTAAAATTCAAGACTGCAACGACACTGTAGATTTATATATATATATATATATATTGAATTATTACAAGATTACAAGTCAAAACTGCTGACACTCAACAGTTGGCTGGTATTCAGTAGAATATTTGTCTTATATTACTTCTAAGGGATGATCAGTTGGTTGAATTTGCAATATTTCTTTCTCTTGTCTTCTTCCTCTTATTTCTAGCAGCAGATGAGTTTTTCAAACTGACTGTATACAAACCACCTTCAAATCACTTCTCCCAACTTATCTCCTTCCAAACATGCCCCACCCAACTTATTAAATTCATCTTGCAGTCAGATTTTGTTGAAAAGCACTTAGACCTAGGTAGGAAAGAGAAGTGTAAGGTTTTCATCCCTTTCACTGTATAACCCTTCTTCTTCTATGTGCCCTGTCCTTTCAAGACGTAGGCGATCATGGTTCTCCACGTCTCCCTATCCCTTGTGGCTCCTAGTATGTTTGTTCCCGTTACTCCTGTCAACCACCGTTCCGTCAACAACCTGATCAGACCCTGCAAATATGTTATCTGCTGTCTTCCTCTGTCTCTCTTTCCTTCTATCTGGCCAGTCAGAATCAGGTTCTCCAGGCTCTCCTTCCTGCATGTCCCAGGAACTTCAGTTGTCTCTTCCTGATGCTCAGTATCAATTTCCTCTTTGTTGCCATTCTTTCCAACACCTCATCGTTGCTTGCATGTTCAGTCCATGATATCTGCAGCATCCTTCTGTAGAACCACATTTCCGCTGCTTCCAGTTTTGTCCTCATTTTCGATGATATTGTCCAGCATTTGCTGCCGTATTGAAGAACTGACATCACGTAGCAGTCCAGCACTCTTTTCTTTGTTTCCAGTGAGCTTTTCCTGTGTGTTAGTATTTTGCTCAGCTTCTGGAACGCGTCCTTTGCCATGCCAATTTGCCTTCGGATCTCCGTGTCACACTTTCCATCTTCAGTTAGGACACTTCCTAGGTATTTAAATTTTTGTACTTGCTTGATTCTGGTATCTCCCACATTTATTTGGCATTTTGGGTTGTACCTTTTGCTGATGACCATGCACTCAGTTTTCTTAAAGTTTATTTATAGTCCTTTTTTGTCGCTCTCCACCGCTACCTTCTGTATGAGGTCTTGTAGTTTACTTTCCGTGTCTGCGATCAGCACCCTAATGTCTGCCTACTCTTATCAACTGCCCTGGTAATCCAGTACACAGGAATTACTCAGACCATATTTTGACCTCAGGTCGCACATTATCAAAACCCACTGACAGATGTTGTAACTGCAATTAGGTAACTAACTTAACTTACTTTCTCAACAAAAGAATTTTGAACCTAGTATTTTCCACTTTTTAAACATTTCAGTTACTTTAATTATATTCTCCAATTTAAGAGAAATCTCTTCTCATCTTGAAAATCACTTAAAATTAATACCAGCCATTTGAAAATAGGGTTACATCATTCCCATCATCACCTGTCATTTACACTATTGAGCATGCATATTAATTTTTATGCTCTATCCAAAGGAAAAATAAATTTCTATGCAAAACATGCATTAAATGTGTTAGTTTTAAGCAATACCAACAATACAACAATTTCTATGCATAATAGAAGTGTCTCTTTTTCCTAATCCTATGCAAATGCAAAAATGTCCTTTTTTTAATGTCCTGTAATAAGGTAAAACGTCTTTCATGCAATAATATACAATAATGTAAAAAAAAAAATGTCTTCTGCTTTTAATTTTATGCAAAAATGTCAAAATGTTTTTTTCTTTAAGTAGCAACAGTCTCTTTAATAACACATAGGGTTCACACCCCTTATGGCAGGAATAACAGTCCTTTTATCACCATCTTTTTTTTTTTTTCAGATAAGTGTGTGGGTGTGCTTATGTGTGTGTCTCTTAGTGCTTATTTCTTTTTTGTTGCTAGCCTCCTCTCTGCAAGGGGAGGTTTCAGTGACTTCTTGACAGTTCTTCAGTTCCTGCCGTCAGGTTCATTTGGATCTTGAACTCCCCTGCCAGTTCTGCTCTGCTCAGATATAGATCACCAGATGATATTCCCTTCTTCATCAGTCCTACAACTCACTGAAACCTCATTAATTCGTTTCTCTCTGTATTTCCTTATTTTCCATGCTACCACTCCCACTGCAACAACAACCAATAAAGTACTACTCCCCACTGACCAGTTTATCAAAATTACTTTATTATTTTTCCAAAGTATTTAGTTTGTCTTTTAACTGCTCCAAATTAATTTTATCTATGGGCTTTAATAACTCTGGTATTTGCTCTATTGTGACCTTAAGGTGTTTATTCATTACCAACTCCCATAACTGTGTGCAGTTATTGAAGACTTTGTCAACCAACTTCATTATCAAGTCTTTTTCTTCAAATTTTTCTTTAAATTTTTCTTTGACCTGGTAATATGGGGGCAAGGTCATGGACATATCGATTGCAGAACACTCCAAGGGTAATTTTATCAGGGTCAAGAGTGGTTTCACTCTAAGTGTCCTATTGGATTCTTCTTCACACACCCTGGAGAGATCAATGGGTTTCTGAGCAACCACTGCCCAAATATCCCTCAGTTGTTTGTGGTAGTACTGTATGGATTAATATCTCAACCTGGCAATATTCCTCAACCCCCTTTCTATTATCATTAATAATTTAAGTATACACAGTCTGTGCTCACTGGTCACATAAATAGGACTCAGTGAGGTACATGTTTCCAAGACATCGTTTCTCCACTCTCTAGTTTCTTCTGCTGTTAACATCATAACTTTGTTTGGGTCGCATTCATAGATATATGCCCCGTTTCAACTTGGTATTTGGCTATTACCTCCAGGTTATCTTGTGGTCAGCGGGGTAGGGAAGAGGTAAATTTATAACCTGATATATCTCAAATAAACAGTCCCTGGTATGGACACTACAACCAGTAATTTGTTATCCTCCAACAAAGTTATACAACCCAGGGCACTATAATATTTCCATCTTAGCCCTGTGTGAAACTAACCTTGACCCATCTATCCCCTCCTCTGAGTTCTATATTCCTGGTTACCTTCCCCTCTTCAGGAAGGACTCCAATGTCCATATGCATGGGCTTTGTGTATATGTCAGCAAACACCTCCCACTAGCTAGAGTAACATCTCTTGAATCCCTGGACCAGTCTTTCATGTGTTTCCGTCTCTCACTTCTAAGCTCCATTAGCTATCTCTTCTTCCTCTACTGCTTCCCCTCCTCCTCTGACTGTTCAGTACTTGACAGCATCTCTGACAATATCGACAAGGCCATTTCTTCTCACCCATCTGCCCATATTTTCATGTTTGGTGACTTTAACACCCACCACACTAAGTGGCTCGAAAACTCTGTAACCGACACTGCTGGTGTCCGCACCTTTAATTTTTCAATCTCCCAATCCCTTACGCAAGTGGTGGACTTCCCCACACATTTCTCCAATAGCCCTAATGGAAGGGACCCGCTACTAGACCTCTGCTTCACTTCCACCCCAAATTCTTGCACCACCAGACAGCTCTGCCCTCTCGGAAATTCTGACCACGCTGTAGTTTCTGTCAACATCTCATTCCACTCCACCCCTACCCAAGAAACCCAGACCAGCAGAATATCCTACTGCTATCAAAGAGCAGACTGGGATTCGTTCCGTGACTTCCTCTGCAACGTCCCTTGGAACAATGTTTTTAGTCTTCCCGTCGAAGACTGCATCAGAGGTCTCCTCCTGGGTTAAGGCTGGCATCAATGCTTTCATCCCTGCCAGGAAATTTCAGCTTAAATTCCATTCGTCTCCCTGGTTCTCGCCCACTTGCTCAGCCGCCATTGCCCACTGGAATCACTTCTTCCGGCTTTATCGTAGCCACACATTGGACCAAAACAGGCGCCTTTTCGAAGATACTTAACGAAGCTAAGATGCTGTTTGCTGCCAGAATGAAGCAGCACATAGCATCCTCTAAGTTCAGAGCCAAAGACTTCTGGCGCCTCTGTAAAAGCGTGCTCAACAAGAGTAAGTCCTCAATACCCCCACTAATCAACGAGTTTGAGGTCCTCACCTCCTCAGCGGACAAGGCTGAATGGTTTGCCAGTAGATTCTCGACCAATTCGTGTCTGGATTCGTCTGGAGTCCAGACACCCGATTTCCCATCTAGAACTGAGGCCCAATTGAATGACATCCACATCACACCCTCGCTGATTTCTAGCATAATATCAAAACTTGACCCTCACAAAGTGAGTGGTGGGGATGGAATCCCAATCATAGTCTTGAAGAAATGTGCCCCTGAACTCTCCTCTGTCCTTTCTAAGCTCTACAACCTCTGCCTATCTTCCTCCTGCTTTCCTGCCTGTTGGAAGTCTTCTTCTGTGGTTCCAATATTCAAGAACACTGGTGAACCCTGGGACTCCGCAAATTACCGCCCTATCAGCCTTCTTCCAATCTTCAACAAAGTGTTCGAAGCCATTATCAATGCCGAGGTCGTTCAGCATCTCACGGCCCACGGGCTCCTATCGGACAAACAGTATGGCTTCCACTTCACCAGGTCTACTGCTGATATGCTAACGACCATCACCGAGTATATATACCAGGCTCTCGACAAGAATGGTGAAGCCCGAACTGTCGCCCTGGATATCTTTAAAGCATTTGACAGAGTATGGCATGCCGGCCTTCTTCAGAAACTGTGAAGCTACGGCATTACTGGACTTTTGTTGGACTTAATCCAGTCATTCCTCTCCAACCGCACACTGAAGGTGGTTTTAAATGGACATGCCTCCCAGAACTACCCTACAAACACAGGTGTCCCCCAAGGCTCTATCCTAGGTCCTACACTCTTTCTAATCTACATCAATGATCTCCCCAATGCCATAAGATCACAAGTAGGGATGTACGCCGATGATACCACAGTATACGCTCGCCTCGATCAAAAAGCTGGTGTTGATGATAAGACAAACCTCGCGGCTGAGCTTGAAAAGGACCTCCAATCCGTGGTAGATTGGGGTAGGAAATGGCTCGTAAAATTCAATTCTTCCAAAAAGAAAGCTGCTGTCAATTAACCACCACAGACGACCGCACCTCCCTCCCATTAGCATGAAACAGGCATGCCTCCCAGAGAGTAAAACACTATGCCTGCTTGGCCTGACACTCTCAGCGGACCTCAAGTGGAATGACTACATCAAATCCATTGCTAAATCCACTGCTATGAAAGTTGGCTCTCTGTGCAGGGCCCGGAAATTCTTTCCGCCTGAATCTATCCTGTACTTATACAAATCTACCATCCACCCGTGTTTTGAATACTGTTGCCACATCTGGTCGGGTGCCCCTACTATTCTCCTCGGGCTTCTTGACAAAATACAGCGAAGAATCTGTAACGTGATTGATACCGACTTAGCTGACCACTTGCAGTCACTCTCCCACCGGCGTGACGTGGCTTCTATAAATACTTCTATAAATACCTCTTCTATAAATACTTTCATGGTTTCTGCTCTGATGAACTTAAATCACTGGTGCCCCCTAGGTGTGAGTTTGCACAAGATACTAGATTGGCAACTAGGTCCCACCCTTTTACAGTGAAACCGATGAAATGTAACCGCAATTTCTACTCCAACAGCTTCTTTTCTCGCACTTCCCGCCTGTGGAATTCCCTTCCACATGCTTGCTTCTCCGACGGCTATAACCTCCAGGAGTTTAAATGTAAGGTCAATAGACACCTCCTAACACACTAACCCTCCCATTCTCTCCAACTCTCCCCTATGTACATCCTAACTCATCTATCACCCTGTGTAACCCCCTGCGCTATAGTGGCAGTGGAATGCCTTGCTTGGGGTGACATGATTAAAAAAAAAAAAAATTTCTTTAACCATTTATGTCCCGTTCATTCATACTTACAAATTCCTTAATTTCCATTCCCATCTTCTAGTAGGCTAGTTGAATTCTAGACAGGTGTGCAGCTCCCCTGCTCTAAAGGTGAGAGGTCATTATCTTTATATGCATCTGCCCCTTATGACCTGCTAGCCACACCTTATTTCCTTAATGAGACTCAGGTTTTTCTGCCCTCCCAATCTTTTCTTGAGGGATAACTTCGGACATACACTTGGGCTCTTCACACTTTCTTTAGTAGTGTTTTACATTCACTATCCAATCAATTGGCACTTCATCTTTCTTGCACTCACTCAATTCCTCTTCAGACTTGGGGAGTTTCAAACTACAACCCTGGACTTTGTCATGAGGTCTCTTCTTTACTTATGGTTGAGGTAACTTTGGCTCAACCTCTGACCTAAATGCCTGCTCCTTCTAGCTTTTACTCAGGGGTTACTTCTGATTCAGCTTCTAACCTATTATCTTCTTTCTGCTAGTCCTGGACCTGAAGTGAAGAGAAATCCTCCCTTGCTAACTGGACACATGGCTTTGAGGTGATCCCCCCTTCACACTACTGTCTGTTACTGCTTACTTAAAGGTAACTTAAACTTTCCAGAACTGAATAGAAGAAACAAAATGAAGATAATTTTTTGAAATTTTCTTAACTTTTTTCTGTCAGTCAGCCTGCAACTGGTAAGTTTTAGCCAGTGTGATCTTATTTTTTGAATTTTTTTTTTTTTTAAATTTGGGTTCTTATCTTTTCTGCCTAATTTTTGTTTCTGTTTTGTTACTAACCTAAGTTCTCTACTTGTCGCTCTTGTGATGCACTGCGACTATGTTTGTGTAAATTGTTCTTAATTATCAAATTTAGGTTTGACTTATACTAAGTTAAAACTTAGAATAAATGTGTGCCTGAAGTTAACTTGCTTTTTTTTTAATTGGAGTAGATAGTACCTTCTATCGCCCAGTCTCACACTCCACCCCCTTCTTTTGGACAGGAGTAGAGGTGATCACCTTGTTTCTTGTTTAGGAAGGGGTTCCCGGTTGATCTCTCTCTTTTTCGGTCTTTATGTCGGTTCGGCTGGAAGCTTTTTGCAGTTGGTGAGTATGGTGGCAATGTCTCTTCATTCTGAGGGTACCGGGTTGGCAGTTTCCTGGTTGCTGCTTCTGACTGGTAGTTAGGAGCCTGAACTCTTGCGTAGCATCTTGAGAGGCTGCTCTGATCAACAGTTGAATAATATCGGGGTTCCTGTAGTGCCATTTCGCGCATGGACGGGCGTCCCTGCATGAATTTCTGATGGGCAACCCCAAGGCCACATTATGCTGCAGGCGGCGCCATTCACCATCCTTCACCTGCTGCAATTAACGACCATCTCACCCTACTCTAGACCTCTCTCTATCCACAACTATAACCAGCATGAAATTAAAAAAACAAAATAGCAAGCCTAAACCAGCTAGTCGTAAATCGCCCAAACCTATCTGCGTTTCCTTCACAAATATACGAGGTATTCGCAGTAACTTTAATAGTGTAGAGTCTTTCCTTCTGACTAACTCACCCGATATCTTAGCTATATGTGAGACTAACCTTGACCCTTCTATCCCCTCTTCAGAGCTGTTCGTTCCTGGTTACCTTCCTCTCTTCAGAAAGGACTCCAATGTCCATATGCATGGGCTTGGTGTATATGTCAGTGAACAACTCCCCTTAGCCAGGGCCACATCTCTTGAATCCCTTGATCATTCCTTCATGTGCTTCCGTCTCTCACTTCTAAGCTCAGTTAGCTATCTCTTCTTCCTCTACCGCTCCCCCTCCTCCTCTGACTGTACGGTACTTGATTGCATCTCTACTAATATCGACAGGGCCATTTCTTCTCACCCATCTGCCCATATATTTGTGTTTGGCGATTTTAACGCCCACCACACCAAGTGGCTTGAGAACTCAGCCACCAACCTTGCTGGGATCCGCACCATGCACTTTTCAATAGCCCAAGCTCTAACGCAAGTGGTGGACTTCCCCACGCATTTCTCTAAAAACCCTAATGGAAGGGACTCTTTACTCGACCTTTGCTTTACCTCCATCCCAGACTCCTGCACTACCAGGCAACTCTGCCCCCTCGGAAACTCTGACCACGCCGTAGTCTCCGTAAACATATCAATCCGCACTAACTCTACCCAAGAAAACCAGACCAGCAGAATATCATACTGCTACCAAAGAGCCGACTGGGACTTGTTCAGGGACTTCCTCTGCAACGTCCCCTGGAACAACGTCTTCGATCTTCCTGTCGAAGACTGTGCCTCCGAAGTCTCCTCTAGGGTTAAGGCTGGCATCGATGCTTTTATCCCGGCCAGGAAATTCCAACTAAAACCAAATTCGTCCCCCTGGTTCTTACCCGCTTGCTCGGCCACCATTGCCCACCGGAACCATTTCTTCCGGCTCTATCGAAGCTGCTCGTCGAACCAAAACAGGCGCCTTTTCACCTCAGCACGGAACAAGTGTAAAAAAGTACTGAACGAAGCCAAGAGGACGTTTGCTACCAGAATTAGGCAATGCATAGCATCCTCTAAGTTTGGCTCTAAAGATTACTGGCGTCTCTGCAAAAGCGTGCTCAGCAGGAACAAGACTTCAATACCCCCACTAATCAATGAATTTGAAGTTCTCACCTCCCCAGCCGACAAGGCTGAATGCTTTGCCCGTAGATTCTCAACCATTTCAACACTGGACTCGTTAGGAATACCTACACCAGAATTCCCACCCAGAACTAAGGCTCAACTAAATAACGTCCACATTTCACCCTCGCTGGTCGCCAACTTGACCCACACAAAGCGAGCGGCGGTGACGGAATCCCAGTCATAGTACTGAAGAAATGTGCCCCTGAACTCTCCTCTGTCCTCTCTAAACTCTATAACCTCTGCCTATCTGCTTCCTGCTTTCCTGCCTGTTGGAAGTCCTCCTGCATAGTTCCTATATTTAAGAATTCTGGCGAACCCTCAGACCCCGCCAATTACCGTCCTATTAGTCTCCTTCCAATCTCTGGCAAAGTTTTCGAAGCCATTATCAACGCCGAGGTGATTCAGCATCTTATGGCCAATGGGCTTCTCTCTGACAAACAGTACGGGTTTCACTTCACCAGGTCTACTGCTGATATGCTAACGACCATTACCGAGTACATATACCAGGCACTCAACAAGAATGGTGAAGCCCGAACCGTTGCCTTGGATATCTCCAAAGCATTCGACAGGGTCTGGCATGCTGGCCTCTTGTGCAAACTGCGAAGCTATGGGATAACTGGACATCTGTTTGACCTCATCCAGTCTTTCCTCTCTAACCGCACATTGAAGGTGGTATTAAATGGGCATGCCTCCCAAAACTACCATACAAACGCGGGCGTCCCTCAAGGTTCCATCCTAGGTCCCACGCTCTTTCTGATCTACATTAATGATCTCCCCAACACCATTAGATCCCAAGTTGGCATGTATGCCGACGACACAACAATCTACTCTTGCATTGATCAGAAACCAGGTCTGGACGACAAAGTGAACCTTGCTGCCGTACTTGAAAGGGACCTCCAATCCGTAGTGGCCTGGGGTAAGAAATGGTTGGTAAATTTCAATGCCTCTAAAACAAAGCTGTTATCAACTAACCACCATAGACAATCGCATCTACCTCCCATTAGCATGGGACAGGCTAGCCTCCCAGAGAGTAAAATACTACGCCTCCTTGGCCTTACACTCTCGGCAGACCTCAAATGGAATGACTATATTGAATCCATTGCCAAATCTGCTGCTATGAAAGTCGGCTCCCTGTGCAGGGCCCGGAAATTTTTCCCACCTGAATCTATTCTGCACATATACAAATCTACCATCCGCCTGTGTATTGAATATTGCTGCCATATCTGGTCGGATGCCCCTGCTGCTCTCCTTGGGCTTCTTGACAAAATACAAAGGAGGATCTGTAACGTGGTTGATACTGACTTGGCAGACCGGCTGCAGCTGCTCTCTCACTGGCGTGATGTGGCTTCCCTGTGCCTCTTCTACAAGTACTTTCATGGCTTCTGCTCCAATGAGCTTAGATCACTGGTGCCGCCTAAGCACAAATTTATACGAGATACTAGATTAGCAACTAGGTCCCACCCTTTTACAGTTAAACAAATAAGATGTAACCGTAAATTCTACTCCAACAGCTTCTTTTCTCGCGCTTCCCGCCTGTGGAACTCCCTTCCACAAGTCTGCTTTCCCGACAGTTACAATCTCCAGGTGTTTAAATGTAGGGTCAATAGACACCTCCTATCACATTAACTCCCAACTATTCTCAGAACACTCATCTACCCAACCCTCATTCTCGGTATCCTTACCCGCCTATCACCCACCCTCTGACATTTCCTATATTTAATCATCCTTTCTCCACTCTACGTAGCCCCCTGCGCAGTAGTGGCAGTGACATGCCTTGCTCAGGGTGAAACGCTTATAAAAATAAAAAAAAATTAAAAAAAAATGTAATTCATCTTCCTCCTCCCTCTCCCTTGACTCATCTTTCACAGAGTCCTCATCTATCTCCATTATTATTATTATTATTATTGGGCTTCCACTTCAACTTCACACCCCTTCTTAATGTCTGCCTGCTCTTATCAACTGCCCTGGTAATCCAGTACAGAGGAAATTCTCAAGGCCATATTCTGACATCATCAAAACCTATTGACAGATGTTGTGACTGCAATTAGGTAACTAACTTTTAATAAATTCACTTACTTTCTCAACAAAAAGATTTTGCACCCAGTGGATCCTTAAATCTGTGTTTTCCACTTTAACATTTCAGCTACTTTTCTTGACAAAAATATTTATATTCTCCAATTTTAGAGAAATCTCTTCTCATCTTAAAAATCACTTAAAATTAATACCTGCCATCTGAAAATAGGGTTGCATATTAACAGAAAAAATCTGTACCAAGATTTATATCAAGAAATGATCAAGTCCAATCACATCTCCTGCTAACAATTACAGGTTACATACTGACAATTAACATGGATCAATATTTTTAACATAAGTAAATTTAAAGTATGACAAATCACATTTTATGCAGAACAAGGAACAAACTTTATTCTATTAGCTGTTCTATTCAATAGATCTTCAGTCAAACCTTTATCAATGCAACTTCTCAGCTACTGGGAACTAAAAGTTTAGATTATACATCATGATGCAGGGACAGAAATTTACAGCCAGAGTTTGAGTGAATCTGATGGTTTGAAAATATAAGCTTCTCAAATAATTTACTGGTAGAAGCCTAACAACTTCTTATATTTCCCCTATGAACTCAAAGCTAAAGACAGCTATTAAAAAGTTTATGGCATAATTCTAACAATGAAAACATGCTTTTTTTTCCATAAAACATTTTAAAACATATGTGTTGCAAACATCTCAGAAGTGAACAAAATGTTGTAAAAATGTATTTCTTTTTTTGCAGAAACAACATGCAAAATTATGAGTAACATAAAAAATTTGGTTGGTTTCTGGAGTAAAAACTGTTTTTCAACATTAACTTTATTGAACAAAGTATTTAGCAGTTTGTTCTACAATGTTTTATAGCCAATAAATTACATCCTCATAAAAAGCCTTTACCTTTGAAAAAAAAAGAAAAAAAAGAAAGTGCCTTTTGTGTTTGTGCTCTTCAAGGGAACTGAATTATTTTTATTTATATAATCATATCACCCCAAGCAAGGCATTTTACTGCCACTGTTTTGCAGGGGGTTACATAGAATGAAAGTTATGAAAAAGTTTATAGGGGGTGTCAGGAAGTGGATAAGAGAAGGATAAGAATACTGATGAGGGCGGAGTGGATGAAGAAAGGAGCATGAGAGAGAGAGGATGCAAGTCAGTAAGATAGGAGATGACAATTGACTTTACATTTAAATTCTTGGAGATTGTAGCTGTCAAGGAAGCAAGTAAAAGGAAGGGAATTCCACAGGCTGGAAGTGCAAGAAAAGAAGCTACTGGAGTAGAATTTGTGTTTAAAATTTATTGGTTTCACAGTAAAAGGGTGGGACCTAGTTGCTAATCTTGTGGCTCAAGTAAATTTATATATAGGGGGCACCAGTGAACTAAGTTCATCAGAGCAGAAGCTGTGAAAGTATTTGTAGAAGAGACACAGGGAAGCCACATTGCACCGGTGAGAAAGTGACTGTATCTGAGCTACCAAGTTGGGATCTATCATATTACAGATTCTTCATTGGATTTTGTCAAGGACACCTAAGTGGATAGCAGGAGCACTGGACCAGATATGCCAGCAGTATTCAATGCATGGGAGGATAGTAGATTTATATATGTGCAGGAGGGTTTCAGGTGGAAAAAAACTTCCTAGCCCTACACAGAGAACCGACTTTCTTAGCAGAAGATTTAGCTATGGATTCTATATAGTCATTCCACATGAGGTCTGTTGTGATAGTTAACCTGAGGAGGCGCAGTGTTTTGCTTTCAGGGAGACTAGCCTGATCTATGCTAATCGGGGGTAGGAGTGATTGTCTGTGATGGTTAATAGATACCAGCTTCATTTTGGAAGCATTAAAATTCACAAGCCATTTCTTACCCCAGTCCGCCACAGATTGGAGGTCTTTTTCAAGCTCGGCAACAAGGTTTGCTTTGTCAGCCTCAGCAGAATTTTGATCGAAGCAAGAGTAAACTGTAGTGTCATTAGTGTATATGCCTACTTGGGATCTTATTACATCTAGGAGATTGTTAATGTAGATAAGGAAAAGCATAGGAACTAGAATAGAGCCTTGAGGAACACCCATATTTGTATGATAGTATTGGGAGGCATGTCCGTTTAATAATACCTTCATTGTGTGATTTGAAAGGCATGACTGGATAAGGTCAAACAATTGTCCAGTTATAGCATAACTTTGCATCATGCCAGACTCTGTCAAACGTTTTGGAGATATCTATGGCAACAGTTCAGGCTTTGCTGTTCTTGTCGAGAGCCTGGTGTATATACTCAGTTATGGTCTTGAGCATATCAGCAGTAAACCTGGTGAAGCGGAAACCATACTGTTTATCAGAGAAGAGTCTGTGGACTGTGAGATGTTGAACCACCTTGGCGTTGATGATGGCTTCAAAAACTCTGCCAAAAATTGGTAGGAGGCTGATAATGTGATAATTAGAGGGGTCAGAGGGTTCACCAGTGATTTTATATATAGGAATCACGGAGGAGGACTTCCAGCAGGCAGAAAAGCAAGAAGCAGAGAGGCAGTAGCTATAGAGTTTGGAGAGAACAGAGGAAAGTTCAGGGGAACATTTCTTCAGGACAATGATTGGGATTCCATCGCTGCCACTAACTTTATGGTGGTCAAGCTTTGAAATTATATTAGAGATCACCAAGAGGGTAATGTGGATGTCATTCAGTTGGGCCTCAGTTTGAGGTGGGAAGTCGAGTACAGATACTTCAGAAGAATATAGTGTTGAGTTGGTAGAGAATCTGCAAGCGAAGCACTCAGCCTTGTCTGTTGTAGAGGTAAGGACCTCAAATTCGTTGATTAGAGGGGGGATTGAGGGTTTGCTATTGTTCAGTACACTTTTACAGAGCCTCCAGTATCTTTGAAACCAAACTTATGGGATGCTATGCACTGCTTCATTCTGGCTGCAAACAGCAGCTTGGTTTCTTTAAATATCTTCTTGCACTCATTGCGAGCAGATGTAAAGAGGCACCTGTTATGTTCTGACGTGTGACTCCAATAAAGCCAGAAGAAGTCATTTTGATGGGCGATAGCAGCCGAGCAAGTGGGGGAGAGCCAAGGGTATGAGTGGGATTTAAGTCTCAACTTCCTGGCTGGGATGAAAGCTTCAATGCCAGCCTTAACCCAAGAAGAGACCTTAGCCACACAGTTTTCAATGGGAAGACTAAAGACTGTTCCAAGGGACATCACACAGGAAATCGTGGAATGAGTCCCAGTCAGCTCTTTGGTAGCAGTAAGATATTCTGCTAGTCTGAGGTTCTTGGGTGGAGTGGGAGTGGAAGAAGATGTTAACGGAAACCACTGCATGGTCAGAATTTCTGAGGGGGCAGAGTTGCTTGACATTGCAAAAGTCAGGGATGGAAGTAAAACTGAGATCTAGTAGTGAGTCGTGTATATTAGGGTTATTAGAAAAATGCGTGGGGGAACTCCACCACTTGCATAAGGGATTGAGTGATTGAAAAATTCATGGTGTGAACACCAGCAAAATCTGTGACAGAGTTTTTCAACCACTTAGCGTGGTGGGCATTAAAGTTGCCAAACACAAATATATGGCAGAAGGATGAGAGGAAATGGCCTTGTCAATATTATTGGAGATGCTGTCAAGAACAAAACAGTCAGGAGATGATGTGGAGCGGTAGAGGAAGAAGAGATAGCTAACAGAGCTTAGTAGGGAGAGATGGAAACACATATAAGAATGATCTATTGAGTCAAGAGAGATCACCCTAGCTAGAGGGTGGTGTTCACTGACGTAAACACCAAGTCCATGCATATGGACATTGGAGTCCTTCCTGAAGACGGGAAGGTAACCAGGGACATAGAATTCAGAAGAGAAGATAGAAGGATCAAGGTTAGTTTTGCAGAGGGCTAGGATGTCAGGTGAGTTGACTTGGAGGAAGGATTATGTTAGCGAAGAAGATGTTGATAGATTTGGGTGTTTTTAGGTTAGCTGGTTTAGATTAGCTTTTACGATAGCATATATTCATAAATGTTTTATTAGGAAAGAGGCCTAGAGTAGAATCAGTCGGTTGCTGTATGCAGCATGTGAGAGAGGGAAACTGGTGCAGACTGCAACATAATGTGGCCTCAGGGTAACCCACCAGAGGTTCATGCAGGGACACCCATCCATGCACAACATGGCACTGCATATAACGTTGATATTATTCAACTGTTGATCAGAGCAACCTCTCATGACACTACACACAAGTTCAGGCTTCTAACTATCAGTCAGAAGCAGCAACCAGGGAACTGCCAACCTGGTACCCACAGAATGAAGAGACGTTGTCACCATCCACAAACACTGCAAAAAGCTTGCAACATTACTAGGACTAGCACCAGAGGAGAAAAAAGAATCCAGGAATCCCTTCCTAAATAGGAAACAAGGCATGTGCAAAAGAAGAGGAAGGAGTGTGAATCAGGCAATAGAAGGGTCTATCTACTCCAATTAAAAAAAAAAAGAAGAAAAAAGAAAGAAAAAATTTAATTAAGTTTTACCTTAGTATAAGTTGGAAGAAACCTTCAAAGCCAATAGTTTTGCAGTACCCCCCCCCCATGTCGTTAAGAAAAACTCAAGATAATAAAAAAGCCTTTGAAAGTGCTAACTCATTTTTTTAAATATAACCACTGCTATGAAAAGGATAAAATATAAAATGTGTTGTACAGTAGGTAAATAAAATACATTCCCAAAATTTAAAAAAAAGCCAAGAGAAACAATAATATAGATATATATTATTTATATATATTTTACATTGGATATCAGAATAAACAACACAAAATTAAAAGTGTGAATTTAAAAATTTGAATGATAAAAAATTGAACAAATTGACTAGCAGTAAAAATGAAACAAAATAAGGTTATAACTGGGAACATGTTTACAATAAAATTGAAATTACGTTACTTTGCAAATAAAAAAATTAAGAAAATGTAAAGATTTAAAATTCATACTAAATGTTATAAAAGAAACTGAATATAACTAAAATTGGAAAAAAGTCAATTCTATAAAAACTGGATTTGGTCAAATTTTGGGAAGTGGATCAAGCCAAAAACTTTTCAGTACTCATTCATAGTAGCAATTTACAATTATGTATGATTTAAAATTATACACCTTCAATATTAAAACACTAAACCCAATAAACTGTTCCTTTTATTTCTACTCAACCAAAAACTTATGTAATGAATAGTATGCTATTGTTTTTAAAAACTATTCAATAATTTGAGTATAAAGAAGTGGATATGCAGTAATAGAGTTTTTTCTCAATTGTTAACTCTGTACTCTGTTTTTAAGAATATGGGTAATTGCTCATTCCTGTTGCAATATCAACCTATTAGCTTCCTTCATGTCATCAGCAAACTCTTTGAATTTATATTGAGACATGAAGGTTGCAAAACATCTTAATACAAACAGCAAGATTTCAAGGTGCACCTCCAAAAATTTGGAAGACTAGAACAGTTCATCTCTCCTCTGACACAATGGGCAAAAAACTGGCTTGTAAAATTCAATAAGGCCAAAACCAAACTACTAATGTTCTACCTCCACTGAACTGACTCTGAACGTTCACCCTAAATGATAGAGGGGTCTTCTTTCAAGAAGATTCTTTGTTTTGTACATCTATTGGTATGTAAAATCTCATGGAACTCATATATCTGATACATTGCAAAAGATGCTGGAAAAATAATTGGTTCATTGCACCACTCCAGTAAATATCTGATTTCCCTGCTATAATCTATCACTACAAGAACCAGGTCAGATCAAAAATGGGATATTGCAACCAAATCTGGGCTGGAACTGTATAGTTCTCACTTGCCTGTTTTGACATAGTAGTTTTTGAACTAAGTGGAATTGTGGTTGAAGAATTATTTTCACTCTACCCTTTCCCACAGATTAAACCTTGCAAGCCTGTTGCTGCTCTACCACTATTTCTATGGTATGTGTACAGACAATCTACCATCAGCCATGATCTTTACAATTGAGATCTGTCATGCCACAAGAGTGAATCATCCCCGTTCTCTTCATATTCCATTCATAAGAAAGAAGTTCAACTCACAGATTTTTCTCAAGAACTGCTGCTTTGTGGAACAGACTCCTGGCCAGATAATTTCCCAATAACTACAATCTTAACCTTTTCAAGTCTTGGGTTAACTATTACCTTTCCTACATAACTTTATGAACTTCACTTCTTTCCTTTTCTTATACTCATACAACACTACACAGTATCCCATCTACGTTGAGTGGCTCTTGGGTCTTGACATTATGAATGATTGCAAACCTTTATCCAGATAATTCATACATATTTAAAGATGAGAAAAAAAATTATATGAATATAAAGAGAAAAGTTTTATTTCCACTCAATGAAAAGTTTCTCTCTCAAAGCAAATTGTAATAAAAAAAAAAATTATACAATTAAATTATTCATATATTCTTTTAAAAGTTAATGAAACAACATAAAGAATGATATTTTTACATCATACACACACACATATATATTCAGTTAAATAGGTGCAAGTTTATGACCCTGGGTTTCATGCTCTTACAATTGTCAGACAGTTTGTCTGACGATCACAACAGCATGAAAACCAGTGTCACAAACTCACTCCTACCTAACAGATATTGAGCACTTTCAAATAAGCACCGTGCATATATCATATAATAATTTTGCTTGTTCCTTCCTTAGTTAGTTACTTAGTTCATCCATCCATTATGCCACTTACTCTCTATATGAGCTTTTCCTTCCCTTCTATCTTTTTAAATGCTACTCTCCTCAGCCTTTTTCTCACCTTTGCCAAACGGAAGGGTAGTAAAGAGTAAGAGAGTAGGAGGAGAAAGTCTATAGCATTACCGTAGCAGCAGCAGCTTAAGCTGTGTGCATATGTGTGTGTACTGTACAATATAGTAAAAATAGGTAGATTTGTTGTCATATCCTGTGACCTAATAATGAAATTTCTGGCCTCTACACCCTTGGCCATTACTCAGTTGGTATTTTCGGTTTACAATGGACACAGAAGCCTTTAAAGTAACTTTAATTATTTTTTTAAATTTTTTAATCCCTTCTAACATTTTTGAAATTTTGTCAGAAAGTTTTGTTTTGATTTGAGTCAGCAGCTTAAATGTTACGACTGTTTTACAATGGAAACATAATGATTGCATTACCCACTTTTTTCAGTAACAAACACATTAATTTAGAAATTCTCACAAAAATCAAATAATTGTCTGATTTTAATGAAACTATCAGTACTCATTCACAAATGAATGAAATTATTTTTGAAATTATTTTTTAAAAATCTTGATAAAAATATTTTGTTACCTCTGTTACCTCTGTTACCCCCCCACCCTTCCACGTAAACCCATGAAATCTTAATAAATTTTATATTGATGGCTAACTTTTGTTTTATTTGTTCAACACAGGACTCATTGGGGAATATAAACCATCTATTTTTTTTATTTTAAGTTTGCAGTCATTATCTGAAAAATCTTCTCTTAAGAGTAAAATAAAAAATGCAATAAAACTGATATAATTTGATTTGATAAGCTTTTAACTGCTGGAATAAATAACTATTAAGAACATTATACTCTGAAGAAAAAAAAAATTTTTGATTAATAATAAAACGATTTTTATTAAACCTTTCAATTTTAGATAGGCAATATAATCATCAATTCTTAACTAAAAAGTCTACTCGCAATCAATTCTTTGAAGATTTTAAAAATATTATTAAAACTTTATATATTATTAAATTATTTAATAATAATAAAAATGAAAACAATTCTTTTAAAAATTTTATTAATTTATTAAGATGTTACTAGTAGTAACGTCTTAATAAAACGGTTCCGCTAGTAATATATAAATAATAGAAAATTATGTATATACACATTTCACACACACACACACACACACACACACACACACACACACACACACACATATATATATATGATTTGCAAGGAATTTGCCTTAGATGTGAGAACTCTGTAAAATCTAAGTTTTTGTTGCTATTTACTTTAGAAAAATTTCTTTTTATCCTGTTGCATTTGAATTGTTGGAACTTGCTAGCAAAAAACAGAAAGGACTTTTAATTGAATTTATTTTTTGTTTTTTTATTTTTATGGTATCTGTAGTGATTTTGTTTGTGCTGTAAAAGTTGCATGATTCATCATTATAACCATCATCAGTCACATGACTTTCAGTGGATGAAGAGTTACTATATCATTTCACTCCATATATCTCAGTTACATGCCTATGTATGAGTCTCTGTGAATGATCACTAGTTCATTCAGTAATGTGTTCAGCCCATTTTTCCCCTCTCCCTGCCTAATGTGGTACCTTATAGGGTGACAGCAGAAAGATTGTTGGCTCTTACTGTGTGTCCATAGCATTTCAACTTTCACTTAATGGTAGTTATGGGGTTGTCTAACTCTTCCTGCTTCTTGTTTGATCATTTGTGATGCAGCATATGTATTTTATAACAGAACTTATGCATGGAGCTTCACTGATTTTTGGTATTTTTTCAGCTCTGATCCAACAAACTTCTGGCATTTTTTTGGCCAGGTTCAGTCTTTTCTTCTTCCTCTTTTTATTTGAGAGTTGCCTTCTCATTAATTGAGAGGGTGTTGCAGCCTACTATTTACACTTGTCATGATTTTTTTTTTACAAAAGGGAGTAGGATCAAAATGTATCTGATCTCAGATACTGGCTTTTCACTCTCCTGCAACCTCCAGCAAGGCATGTTTCATTTGCAATCCTGCTACCTGTGGTTGATTCCTGGAGTGCATTATGTTTTAGTTAGCAGCTGGTCCTGCTTTAGGTTTGACTGTGCTTCAGAAGTGGAATGGTATAGTCCGCTTGAGATCCCATTATCCGCAAAGGAGACGACTGTTCAAGTCCAATTGCCATGGCTCTTGTATGTGCAAGCTCGTAGTGATCCTGTTTAACCAGTCAAATCCTGCAAAGGAAGCAAAACACAAGCCAGCCAATGGGCGCCATACAGACATGCTAGCTCACCCACCAGCTCAGATACATACAACCGCTAGGCCACAACTAAACCAGTCCTAAGACTGCATTCAATTGCAGCTGAGACTCAACCTCAGTGTTGCAGGTGATTCCTGCCAGACACTAATGACTGGGAAAGTCATTAGTGTCTGGCAGGACACCATTCCAGCCTTTCAATGATGACTTTCCAGCCTGAGGTGTACATGGAACTTTTTGCTAGTTGACAATGTTCCAGCCTGTGTCAATCCTGCCAGACACTGATGACTTTTCAGCCTCTGGCTTTCATGTCAGATGCTAACAATGTTCCTGCAAACAATGTTCCAGCCTGAGCTGATACTGCCAATCACTACAGAAGTTCCAGCCTTTTCCGATTTACTAGTTTGCTTGTCGATTTTATCACAATAAAATTGACATTGAAACTTAACCTTCACCTCCATCTCCTCAGTGTCTCTGCTGTTTTCACACATACAAAGGTTTGAAGGGTCACACATACAAAAGTTGTCAGCTGAGAATGTTAACCCAATTTGTAAATGGGTTTACATTTGAATTTTGCTGAAATGTATTTATTATTAAGTATATACAAATTAGCAAATATGTTGAATATTTAATTCTTTTTCCAGTTTCAGTGTTAGAATGAAACACACTAATTTTGACCAAATAATACACGTTGAAAACAGTTGTCAATATAGTGGGCGTCAGTCTTTTTTAATTGAGTTGATTAAAAAATGAACAACAAAAATAAACTAATTTTATAGGCTACCCAATATTTCTTTTTATCTTATGGAAAGAACAAAGTAAATTTGAGATTCTGTTTACTTAACAGTCAACAATTAGGGAAATTAAATAATGCCAACATAACTCACAAATGTGAGTTATGTTGGCATTTTGTGATGAAGTAGTATTAAAAACTTTTCTTTAACTTATTCAGGTATTTTTTTTTTTTTTTAAGGAAGAATGTTTTCACCAGACTTTTTTTTCAAAGAAGATAAAAGTTTATCTTCTTTGCTAACTAGATTATTTATGTCATCAGCAAAGTGAAGATTTGTGATGTTGCAACCTGCAATGCAATGCAGACCATGCTCAAGTGTGTCTCACTCATAATGCATTCAAGGAAGATGCTAAAAAATGTGGGAAACAGAAGACAACCTTGGCATATATCAACTGATGTTATCTTGCTGAACTTGTTTAAACTTTTCCAAATGCATTATCATGATATTTTTTACTTCCTCCCTGCTTCAGACACCCAGAGAAAATTTTTCATTTGATATGCTAGTCATATTATTTTAGTAAACAAAAATTAGTAAGCTAAAAGTACTTTTGAATAGAATGATAATGAATTTGAAATTTGGTTCTCTTATTCTTTCTTTTTACCACAGCATTTATAAATCCATTCTACAACTTTAGCTAATTCACAAGAGAAAATGGAGCATCTTATTTGCTTTGTTTTTATAAATTTTTCTTTCTCTCTCTGATTGGCTAAGGCAGTATTAATAACATAAAAGTGTTTAATTAGTTGGGAAAATATTTTGAATAGGATACAAAAGTTATTAAGAATATCATTACAATTCATTGTGGATGAATGGATACAGCAGGCAATACAATCTTCTGCTGACAGTACTGTGACAGTAGTATACAAGCAGTACCTATATATTACTAATCTAAAAGAAGCTATCTTGCTTTGATTACTATCTTGCTAGTGGAAAGAGCTATGACCTAGACAAAAATGAGCAGAATTAAAATTAGAATTGTTTGCTGCTGAAGCATCTACTCTATATCCACTATTTCATTGGAACTAAAATTAGGAACTGCTCGTCATTTAATGAAAGCGTTCTGAAATTATTTACAAAATGTTTATTGCCATCAAAATCCTTTGATAAAGCATAAAATAAATATTGTTTTACATGCCATAAATAATTACTTTAACCTTCATAACATACATTGTTTTCAAACAAATATGAAATTCATCTAAAAATGAAAAAATATTTTTGTGTCTATATGCAAAAAAACAAAAACAAAAACAGAAATATTAAAGACTAAATGTAAAATTCTAAGCATTTGTTGCAAAATATATACAGGAAAAATCTCATTGAAAAGTTGACATACACAATTACAAAAACCAGCAAAATAGTATGAGATTTGGGGTTTAATTTTGAAAATAAGTCTTATATATTCGTGTTAATATTCTCAATAATCAGACAAACAATATGGCTTTTGTTTCTCTAGGTGAACTACTAATGTGTTAACAGTTATTGCTGCATCTATCAAGCTTTAAATAAGAATGGTGGAGCTTGGACTGTTGCTTCAAATATCTTGAAGGTGTTTGATGGGGGTTTAGCATGCTGGTCATCTTTACATGTTGCAGAATTTCAAATTTCTGGACAAATTTTTGAACTGATTCCATTTTTCTTATTAAATCAAAAATGAAAGCTATATGGCCACTTTTCTAGACCTTTTTGCATTAATGCAAGTGTGTTTGCAAAGGTGTCAGGGTCTATTGCAAATAACTCCTGCAAACATTAAAAATGAGGCAATGACATGGAAAAGGCCAGGATAATAACAAGGAGATTAGAGTATGCCAAATTTATTAATGGTAAAATCGGGGTTACAAGAAGCAAATAACCAAAAGGTTTTAGTATTTTAAATAACCTGGTTGGTTGTGCTGAAAGTCTTCAGGTTTGCCCTGAAAAGGACATCATATCACTGCTGTGAGATAAGAATTATGGTCAGAGGTAGTCTGTTGAAGCTTGCTGGAGTAGCAAGAGCTAATGAGGATGATGTGGCTAGTGGCTGATATTGCTGCTGATTGCTGTGTCAAGGTCTAGTTTTGGCTGCTGCTGAGTCAGATACTATTCAATCATCTTCATGGAGGCAGTCCTTCTCCCTCTCTTATAGGTTTCATTTCTGCATGCTGATTTTATGATAAGGAAATATTACCACATTGACAGGTTTAAGGCTACTTCCAGTTGTGAATGAATAATCATAAAGTAATTTTAAATTATGAAATAATATAACTGGACATTGCACAACCAAGAGCAGAAAAGAAATAGTATTTGACCATCAAAAAATATCACTGAAATGACTCACAGAATTATTAATTTCAAATCATACTGTTTTAGGTCATACAGAATAATAGTTGATTATGATAGTTGACACTTATCATGAGGTCATGATAAGTGTCAGCCAGGGTTCTACTTTGGACCTACATTCTTCCTAATTTTCAGCAATAACCTTCTCAATGTCATCATTTCTCAACTTGATAACAACTATTTAACCCTGTCTTAAGTTTGATAAGATTAAATTGACAGCTGATCTCAAAAATGATCCACAAACTGTTAATAACCGAGAAAAGAAATAGCTTTTAAATTTTAATATCTCCAAAATTAAACTGTTCTTTTTTAATCATCTTAGAGAACCTTTTTGGTCTTCCATCAGCATGGCTGATGGCTAACTTCCAAGAAAGTGACTCAATATGCCTTCTCAGGCTAATGTTTTCAGCTAACATGAAGTGGAAAGATTATATTGAATCAATTGCTAGGTCAACTACTAGGAAAGTTAGTTCTCCATATTGTGCTAAATAATTTTTATCACCAGATCTAACACATTTAAGTCTATCTTTAATCTACACATTGAATATTGCTGTCACATTTGATTTGGTGTTTCTGCTATAAAATTTTATGACATCATACAGGTAAGAAAATAATAATAAAAAGAAAAAAAGCAATAAATTAAACTCATTTCACTTTTAATCAAATTCTTAAACGTATAAAATAAAAAAGCATGTAAAATTTTTAAAAATATTCTTAAAGTATCTCAAGATAATTTCAGATAATTTCTTAAACATAAATGATAATACCAATTATTTTATTATCGGAAATATCCGATCGCTATAATGGGGCCCTCACACCATTGAGAAGGGGCGATGTGCAAGAAATGGAACCATTGAAAGGAATTCCTCGAAACGGTGCAGATTCTCTTTTGATGACCCCAAATTAATTTAAATGTAAATTCAAGAGGAAGACATTCAAAAGAAATTATACGCAGAAGAGGGGCTCGGTGGAAATATCATTATTAGCACGAGGAGCATTTTTACACTTGCTTCAGGTGGTGAGTTTCAATTGCTTTTCAAGTAATTTCCTTGCATTCCTGGTGCAATATTTGTTTAATTTTCTGCACGTTTTTTTTTTTTATCATCTATGACATTACATTACAAGCTATCATCATACTGTTTGGGGCCTCAGTCAATATGCATAGAAATTTTAGGTTTGAATTTTACTATGGCACAAGGCCATTCCCAAAGACTTCATAACTAAATTTCTGCATTCCAACAATAAATTTACGGTTGCAATCACTCATCAAATTAACAAATGGAACATTGATTGACTAAATGATCAAAGCATTATAAAATAAAGTGTATTATTAACAAATAAGATTTACATACGTAGTACACTAAAACTTTATTTATGGAAATTAATTTTTCTTTTATGTATTAACTTTAAGCTATCTGAAATAAAATCAAAATTTAACTTAAAATAATATACATGTTTGTCATTTTTTAATATGCAGTCCGTGGCAGTACTTGCAAAATGCAATAAATAGTGAATTAAGGGGGCGGGGGAAATTTTTAAATTTTAATCAATAAAAATATCCGTTTGCATTTATTTTTTATTTAATAAAAGCAATTTAATCTAGTATACACAAAATGTTTTAAAAAAAAAAAAAAAAAAATTAAAAACTTAAATATTAAAGGAAAAAAATGCGCGAATATCAAAAACCAAAGCAAACCCAAGCAACACAGTTTGAAATTGATAAGTGTGAACTGTGGATCAGTCAACTTACGTAGTTTCGATTTTAAATTTCTTTGCGGTCTTTATTATTGCCAACAATTTGGATTTCGGGTTTTTGATTCGCAACAAGTGGGAAATTTACAAAATTTGATCATAGACAAATATGAATAAATTTCTTAGAAAGAAAACTGAGGATTTTTTGTGAAAATACAAAACAAAAACTTTATATTTCCACCTTGCTGACTGAGAAGTTTAAACCAGATAAAAACAGTTACAATAAAGTAATTTTGAAGATTTAATTTTTATCCATTATTTTTAAAAAATGTTTTAAAAAGTTTTGATCTTTAAAGAGAAAGAAAAGTAAATTCTGATATTTACTGATCTTAACGACAAAATCTGACAAACTAAAAACAATAACATGTTCGTAGTTAGCATGATTAATTTTCATTGTGGTTCAGCATAAGTAGACGTTAAAATTTAATTGGAACTACACATTGATGACTCCTACAACTTTAAACAATTTTTATACCATTATGAATTCGTGAAACCGTAAAAGCTTAAGGCGAAAAATCGTGACAAACTGTTAAAAACTTTTCGCTGCAGCCGGTGCATCAATTTCACACTGGTGTTATGAAATATTCTTTTTCAATTCATTCACGTGCTAACGAAGTTTAGAAGTAAGAAGAGATCATATAACTGACAAAATAAAATCTAAATTATGATCAGTTTTAAAAAATACTTACTTCACAGTTCAAACACAAAAAAGTAAAGTTTTGAAACATTTTTAAAAAGTACCTAACTTTTATTTTCTGTTCAGTAGTATTTCCCATTAAAATTAGACAATATCGCCCAATAAAGCTACTAGCTAGTTTCTTTTAAAATTCTTCATTGTGTAACTTTATCAGAGAAGCCGAATGTGTTTAATTATACTATTACCAACCGAAGAAAAAAAAAACAAACAAACACACAAAAACTTTGTGACACACCAACATTTTTGGCATGAACTCATCCCTCTACTCTCCCATCCGCTTTATTAGATCTAAGCGCACTGTTTTCGGGGACACTAACTTCCCGACTAGCGATATTTATGCATCTCTACGCTGAACAGTAACACACACACACAAAAACAAAAAAAACCACTAAACTTTAAAGGCTGTAACACTGCTGTTGAGTGTTGAGCATCGAAAGAAAGAGACTTGAGATGTCAGATACTGAAGAAACTACGGAAGACCATTTCCCAGCTAAGGTACCCTTTCTTTTTTCTTTAACTCGTGTTCACGTATTTTTAATTGTTTTATTTTTATTCCTAAAACTTTTTTACTTTACCTCTTCACAATTTGTACAATAAACGTACAAAAAACAAATGACACATGATGAAGAAGAGTTAGCCGAACTAAGGTAAACCTGAAGTGAATTTCTTGATTTGTATTAAAAATTATCGTGTGATATATTGTGTTGTTATGAATACCTGTTTTAGTGTTTATAGTTTTGTCTCAATCACCGACAATGAATTTTCACTGGTTGAGGACGAACAAACAGCGCGTTCGATCCTCGCTCACTGATTGCCTCCTATGTACAGCTTAGATAAAAAAAAAGTTTAGTTAGTAAAAATAAATTAAATTACCTGTGGGAATGTAGCTTTGTGCAAAAAATTGATTTAGTTTTAAAACATCGACAAGTACATAGAGGCGCATACGATAACAAATTGTAATAAAGAATTTAAGTTAAATTAAATAATAAAATTTACAACGCAAATAAAAGGAGAAAAAAGTTGTTAGAAGTTCTAGGTTTATTTCAGAATAAAAACTGACAAAAAAAGCATTGATTTTTTTTAAAAATATTTCACATTTTGTATGTTCTTTTCTCTTTTCCAAATAAAATGTAGAGTTGAATATTGAATTTGATTCAAGGAGTGTAAAAACAAAAAAAGCTTGCCTCCCCACAAGACTACTTTAAATTTTTCAATAAAAATGTACAATATTGAATTGAATTTCCTTTTTTTTTTATCGATTGTTGTTGTTGTGTGTGTGTTTGTTTGTTTTTCATCTTATCCAAACTGTTCGTTTATTTGAAATAATACGCGAAAATCTCAAATAAAAAATTAAGTGAAAAATCTTCCACAAGTCTTTAAAAAAACATAAGTCCGTTGGCGTTATACTTTTTTTTATATATTTTCTTTTTTAATGAACTTAAAACAATTGGATTAAAATTAAAAATAATTTACTTAAATCATAAATGCATTTTTAATGATTTGAAACAATTATTAATGCAGTTAATGATTTTTGTTTGAATATGAAAAAAAAAAAAGTTTTACACTTAACTTAGGTTTGGTACCCCTTTTTTTCTCTTAGTGTGTAAATGTGTGTTTGTAAACCTGCATAAGGTGATGCACAAAAAGGCGATTTAATATAGAAATTATGCTATATTGGATTTTCAATAAACCAGAATTCAGAGATCAACAAGCTAACACGTTTAATTAATTTCCTCGTTAAATGATTCCTCTCTAGTCTCTAGGACCTAGGCACCTCGACCCACCATTCATATCATTTCTTGTATCAAACCACCGACATCCCCTCTGTATCCATCAGTAAGAGAATTCAATTCACTCGAACAACTTATTCCTTCGAAACACTGCTCTGTGGAATCGACTCCCAAGAGAGGATGTTTCCTCGATCGCATACGCTCGGATCAAAGATTACGCAGCTCCTAACTGGCTACAAAGCTTGCCTTATTGGTCATGTTTACCCAGCAAACCTTACTGAGAAAAAAAAATGTATTTTATTTTTGTCTGTATGCAATTTCATGGCAGCAAAGATGAGGACAACAGTCCGAATAATAGTTTAAAAAATAATGAAAGATTTAAAAATACAATGTTTTCTTGTATTTTTTTTCTTGTTTAAAATAAGTTAAAAAAAAAAAATTTAAATTAATTGTGACATTCCAAGATACAAAAAACAAAAAATGCGTAATGAAAGCAAAACCTTAAGCAAGTGTTCATCTCAAATTTCAAAGCATTTTTCTCTTCTACAGTTTCTTTTTGTTATTTAACTGAATCAACAGATGGGAAAGTTCCAAATTAAATTCTTCACTTGTTGAATGAAGGAAGATCATATACCAACAGCGTGACTAACAGTAAAATAAGAAGACTGCTTTAATTTCGTGAAATAACTTGAACTCTACTGGCGTTATTCGCCAGTTTACTTTAGGTTTTAAATTCCATTTTTAAAAACTTTATTTACTTGCTTTCTTATGCCTTCTACTGGCACCATTATTTTTATCTGCATGAGAGAATCATTGCAATGCAAATCAACTTCAGCAATAAATGAAAAAGTAAAAATTTAATTTTTTTTTTATTTTTATATCCATTTAGTTTTAGAATAGTAATTTCTTTGTTAAACAAAAATGCAACACACCTACTTCTTCAGTCTAAAATAAATCAGTTTCCGATTTTGTCAAGGGAAAGCGAAAAAAGTAAAAACATCCGAGTTACCAGATTGAAATTTGTTTTTAAAGTCAAATATGTATAGAAAGGCAAATTAAATGTCTAAAACCAGAACAAAAACGCCAAATAAACATGAGATTATTTAGTGGGATTTTAAATATTTTAGAGGGGGGCTCACTTTCTCATACAACGTTATAGTAAATCGATCCTCCATTTTGGAACCACTCTCGTTGGGGTCGCTTTGTTTTTGTTTTTTTGTGGGAGAGGACGAGTTGTTGCTCTTGTTTTTGTCTTTTTCAAGTTTTAGTTCTTACGATGGCATTTTCCTCGGAAACTCCAAAAATGGCTTTATTTAAAAATTTCGCAAAGGATTCAATAGTTGAATGTGCAAGCAAAAAAGTTAATTGCACAGGATCGATTTAAGCCTTAGTTTTGTATGAAAAACTGAGCACCCCCACCCCCCCCAAAAATTGTTTAAATGTTGAAATTTTTACATTTTTTTTTTGTCAAAGTTTAGGGTTTAATCGATAAGATTGCACTGAAAAATTGATCATGTCGTACCGGCGAGTGGTTCCAAAATGGAAGATCGATAACGTTGTATGAAAAACGGTTTTTTGTGTAAAAGCAAAAACAATATTGCACTTGTACATCTTTTTAGGCTCAGCCAAAATTGTTAAGAATCCATTTCAAGTTTATGAAAAAAACATTTTTTTGTATAGTACTGACTAATGAGAGAGGTAATCTTGAGTCTTGGTAAGAATCCTAATGGGGGTCTTCTATAAACCTATTTTTCTAAATAAATAGAACTCCAGTTAGTAGATAAAGCAGCAGATTTTTTTTCTCTTTTTCTTTGACAGCAAGGGAACAAAGAAAATCAGTATCTATGACAAGAAAAAAAACTGACATCAAAGAAGAGACAGGCAAGAGGACCAGTTACCGGTCAGCTGCAGAGAGCCTTGAAGTTCACAAATGAAAATTCTCTTGCAGTTGAACAACAAAGAATTCAAAGAAATTAAAAGCACAAACAGTAAAAGCAACTTTTCTAAAAAAAAAAAAAAAAATCACTATGTCCCGTGGGGTAAATAAAAAGTAGGTGTTTTGTTTTCTGAAAAATGGTTTTTCTGGTTTGTTAATTGCACCTATTTTGATCACAAGGAGAAAAGCATGCGTTCTTTTTTCTTCTCTTGCTTGCTATTCTTACAAACGAGGTTTTTGTGTTTGGTACAAGAATTTAGATTTGATAGGGAGTTAAATTTTTTTATAAACAAAGATGTCAATAGCCAGTGTATAAATAATCTAAATGGCTCAGCAAAGCTCGTAGCTTCTCCAAAAAATTAAATTTGTTTCCATTCAAACCATTTTGTCTGGAATAACTAGCAACCTGTACGTGTAATACACAGCGAGTGATTAGTTTAAACTTAAGTTGTAGCCATTTGTCTGGTGCCTGGTCAGCAAATATGCCAGTGTAATATTGATTGATTAAATGCCTTTTATTTGGGGCTCTATTCAATCCTTTGCTAGTTTCCCTTATTTTAACTGGGAACAGAACTTGCTTTTTTTTTCTTTTTCTTTTTTTTTGTTAGTCAAATATTTCATTTCGTTGCAAAGAAGTTACACACAAAAACAGCCCGTTGTTTCTTTTTCACAAAATGTAAGTTGAATTTTCAATATTTTCAGTAACCTTACCTATTTAAATTTAATTAATGCTATCAACTTAACAGGTCTATCATCTGAGCCAAAAGCATAGTTCAGCAATAATGACAATACATTTCAATCATTCACAATATCTTCGCTACAAACTCTCAGTCTGTCATTTTGTTTTTCTTGTATGTTAACAATTCTTTTCTTTCTTGGGCTTAGTTTGGGAATTTTGATTTGTATTATTCAATTTATTTAATCGGTATCACCCCATACAAGGCAGTGAATCTACTAGGACACAAGACAAGGGGTTACTGTTAGTGTTACAGGGTGTACAAGAATTAAGAACTGAATCATTAATAAGCAATAAGAGACAGTAATTCAGCAGGACAGTAGATAGCAATTAACATTGCATTTAACTTTTTTCACATTAAATTTGGTTGGAAAGCATGCAGCGGGAAGGGAGTTCCACAAATGAGAAGTACGAGAAAATAAACTTAAGTTAACATAGCACTTCACAGCTATATCTAGCCAGCTCAACTGTAAATTGATGAGATATAGATGTTAGTCTAGGTACCATAGCAAAGGGCTCATCGAAACAATTATCATGAAAGTATTTTTATAGAAAAGACAGAGGCAACTTTACAATAAAAACAAAAGGATTTCATAGGCTGTCCAGAATTTTAGGAAAGAATCAAATAAATATGAGATTTTGTTAGCTTTCGTGATGAAGTGTAGGGGTCTCGATGATGCTTGGTAAATTGGCTTTCTGAAGCCCTCACAATTTATCAGAAGGTTAAAGTGTGAAAGGATAAAATATTGTGTGTGTATATTAGATTTATTAACAGAATGATAAAATTGTAAGAAAAAATATAAGTGAAATTTCGTTAACTATAACATATTTGTGAGAAGAAAAATGTTCATTGAGAAATGCATGCAGCTTTGTAATTAAAATTGTTCAAATAGAAATGTAAGTATTTAAAATGTCCACAGAAGTTTAGAGTTCATGATTGTGTAGTAGCAGAATGTAAAAGTCTTACGTTCCTTCCTCTTTGTGGTAGGTCAGTGACAGTGAGAGAAGGTAAAACAAATAAAGAAATTGTACTTAGCACATCCTGTTGTTGTTGTTGTTGTTGCTGCTCTCTTTGGTAGGTGGAGTGAAAACGAAGTAAAGAAAGTTGGAAGAAGTCAAATGAAATTTCTTTTGTTACATTGCTCCCATGGACTTGGTTAAGTAGTGAAATTCACTCGTGTGACCAGCTCACAGTCAGTTTCTTCTTTAACTGTGAAAAAAAAAAAACAAACAAATTTCTATTTACTATCCAATCAGGATCTAGAATTTTGCTTTTCACACTGACTTGTGAAATTTTTCTTAGTTGGGTTTTTCCAAAATGCTTTGATGTGCAATTTTACTTTGTGTGTTTTAGTTGAAGGATGATATAGGATTTGTATCCTATAGAAGTATTAAAAACTGTTTTATTCTGTAATTATTTAGGCATTTTTTTAAATTTTTTTTTCTAAGAGGATGAAACTTTGTGGGGAGGGAAGACTTGTGAATTTTCCTGCAGCAGAAGTAAAAAATCAAAAATTTATAAGCATTGGAAGAATTTTTTAAAACTCCTTACGCTCAATTTTAGGTTCAATGGAATCCGAACACTAGGAGTATAATCTGGATTCATAATCCCAACATTAGACTTACAATAAGGAAAACTGTGTGCCTTTTGGATACGTAAATCTCACAGGTTGTCAAATTTCCTGTCGCAGTCACGAGTTATAGCTGGTTTCAAGTCCATGTCATTAAGATTTGGATCAGTCAAATGGGTGAAGTATTCTCCCTTTTTGCTAAAGACAACCAGAGGGCATTTTTTTATTTCATGTGCTAGTCACATTTGCTTTAGTATTCTTGTCTTTCTGAAGAGTCATCTTACTTTCCAGAGAGTTTTGTTGTTCAATTTTCTACATACATGTGACAGACTGCTTTGGAAATGGTCTGAAGTACACTTTACTAAGTGACTTTAGGTTCTAGCCAGTGATGCCCACCCTCAAAAGAAAGGAAACATAAATAGTGATGAAAATTTTTTTGTAGATTGACAAATTTCAACTCATATTTCTTGCAGTTTGCTCAGGTAGTCTGTTTCCAGCATGCTTGGATATATACAATATACAACAATACAAAGAAAGTTACTCTTTTTAGTTTAGTTTGGATTTAAAAAAAAAAAAAATGGGAACTGCTTCAGATAATTTTTTTTTTTTATTGATCCACACTACACAAACATTTTTTTTTTCATTATTAAAAGAAATAAGAATCCATTTTTATACTCAAAATAAAATAAACTTAAAGGAATTTTTCTTTTTACAGCATAGTTACAGATATCCTAGCCTACTGAACTTTAAAAAATTAGCTGTTGTCAGTTACTTTTTGTATGTACATTGTGCATTTTTTATTATTTTATTTTTAATATGATTTTATAGATTCTATTGTTAAAGAAAACTGAAATGTGAAGTATTTTTAATTAATTGAAAAGCAATTGAAACTAAAAACCTGAATGTAAATATTTTTCAATCTGTGATTACCGGTTTGACATTTTTTTTTCATTGGATATAGCAGTAAATTTTAAAGGGAACAGTCAGTGTCCACTGATTGATATTGCTGTTTAGTGTTTAGTTACTGATAACCAGATTGCAGAGAAAATTATTGGCTGCTGTTATATGCTACTTAATCTGATAAAATGTACTTTTCTTAAAATATTAATGAAACAAAAATAGAGGTGTTGCGTATTATTTAAAGTTGAAACCAAAAGATGCATGTTGGGTAATTTAAACTTTGCATAACTTTTTTTTTATTCTTATCTTAAGAACAGATAGTTGGCCGTTCTAACAGTTAGTGCAATATATTTTACTTGAAACTAAAATAAACTTAAAATTTAAGTCTTGACTTAACTTTAAAAGCTGAGTCGAAAAAATATTAAAACTAAAAGTAAACTTTAAAAATAAAATTGGTAAAAAAATGTATAAAATGTAAAAAAAATGTATAAAATCGAGGCCATAACACGGGCTATAATTCACAAGTTGTGTGTTTGTAAACCTGCATAAGGTGATGCACAAAAAGGTGATTTAATATAGAAATTATGCTATTCTTAATCTTCTTAAATTGGATTTTCAATAAACCAGAATTCAGAGATCAACAAGCTAATTAATTTCCTCGTTAAATGATTCCTCTCTAGTCTCTAGGACCTAGGCACCTCGACCCACCATTCATATCATTTCTTGTATCAAACCACCGACATCCCCTCAGTAAGAGAAGTCAATTCACTCGAACAACTTATTCCTTCGAAACACTGCTCTGTAGAACCGACTCCCAAGAGAGGATGTTTCCTCGATCGCATACGCTCGGATCAAAGATTACGCAGCTCCTAACTGGCTACAAAGCTTGCCTTATTGGTCATGTTTACCCAGCAAACCTTACTGAGAAAAAAAAATGTATTTTATTTTTGTCTGTATGCAATTTCATGGCAGCAAAGATGAGGACAACAGTCCGAATAATAGTTTAAAAAATAATGAAAGATTTAAAAATACAATGTTTTCTTGTATTTTTTTTCTTGTTTAAAATAAGTTAAAAAAAAAAAATTTAAATTAATTGTGACATTCCAAGATACAAAAAACAAAAAATGCGTAATGAAAGCAAAACCTTAAGCAAGTGTTCATCTCAAATTTCAAAGCATTTTTCTCTTCTACAGTTTCTTTTTGTTATTTAACTGAATCAACAGATGGGAAAGTTCCAAATTAAATTCTTCACTTGTTGAATGAAGGAAGATCATATACCAACAGCGTGACTAACAGTAAAATAAGAAGACTGCTTTAATTTCGTGAAATAACTTGAACTCTACTGGCGTTATTCGCCAGTTTACTTTAGGTTTTAAATTCCATTTTTAAAAACTTTATTTACTTGCTTTCTTATGCCTTCTACTGGCACCATTATTTTTATCTGCATGAGAGAATCATTGCAATGCAAATCAACTTCAGCAATAAATGAAAAAGTAAAAATTTAAATTTTTTTTATTTTTATATCCATTTAGTTTTAGAATAGTAATTTCTTTGTTAAACAAAAATGCAACACACCTACTTCTTCAGTCTAAAATAAATCAGTTTCCGATTTTGTCAAGGGAAAGCGAAAAAAGTAAAAACATCCGAGTTACCAGATTGAAATTTGTTTTTAAAGTCAAATATGTATAGAAAGGCAAATTAAATGTCTAAAACCAGAACAAAAACGCCAAATAAACATGAGATTATTTAGTGGGATTTTAAATATTTTAGAGGGGGGCTCACTTTCTCATACAACGTTATAGTAAATCGATCCTCCATTTTGGAACCACTCTCGTTGGGGTCGCTTTGTTTTTGTTTTTTTGTGGGAGAGGACGAGTTGTTGCTCTTGTTTTTGTCTTTTTCAAGTTTTAGTTCTTACGATGGCATTTTCCTCCGAAACTCCAAAAATGGCTGGATTCAGTAGTTGAATGTGCAAGCAAAAAAGTTAATTGCACAGGATCGATTTAAGCCTTAAGGTTGTCTGAAAAACTGAGCCCCCCCCCCACACCCGCCAAAAAAAATTGTTTAAATGTTGAAATTTTTACAATTTTTTGTTTTTTTTGTTTTTTTGTCAATTAATGATCAAATTAAAAAGCACGGCTCTACTCAAATTTTACACATAGTGCTATCCTATCATGAATTAGTCAGATTAGTATCTTTGTTATTGGTGCACTTCAATAATATGGCAAAAAGGAGGCATTGGAAGGTGTGTGTGTGTGTGTGTGTACAAAATTTTTTTTTTTTTTAGAAAATTTTGGGAGGTCTCTAGTTAAAAGTAAAACTTTAATTTAAAAAAGAAAGTAATTTTTTTTTAAACTTTTGAATTAATATTTTATATAAATTTTGAAGACAGATTCTATTCTTTAAAAAATGGCTAATATCTCAAGATTGCATAGAAAAAAATGTTATCTAGGTCTAGAATTAACACTGTTGGTTAAAGAAAAAATTATTAAAAATACTTTTTCTCTTGACAGGAAGAGAATACATAAGTGAAAGTCAGTGTCTGGTTGCAGAATCTATTACTTTTGATCAAATAAGTGATATTGACGATAAAAAAAAATTAGTAAAGGAGAATGTCGTTCCAGTATACTAAGGAAGTATGTCATTTTTAAAAATAAAATTTGAATTTCTGGATTTATGGACCGAAATGGGCAAAAGAAACAGCCTGTTATTGAGTTTGTCAGTGGTTTAGATTGAGTTCTAGTAAAAAGAAAACTATTCCATTTCTGGTGCTATATAACTCTGTTGCTACACAAATAGAAAAGCCTATGATTAACTTTGTGAAAGTTGGAGAGAAGGGGTTGGCTGAAGTGCTTACATTGTTGGTAAAAAAAAAAAAAATAATAATTAAAAACAAGTTGAAAAGCAAAACATTTATGTTAATTAGGTCCTATTTATAAGTCAATTGGCCGCCCGTTCATTTATGTCTGGACCAGCATATCCTTAATGTTTAGGTGTAGTAAACATTACTAAACAATTCTTGCTAGTCTCTTTCAAGCATCACACAGATTTTAAGATAAATATTGAATTTTTGAATTAAGACATCATCCATGTTTTTTCACTGTCCTGTTGATACAATGTGATCTGCATATTTTAATATTCTGTGTTTCACCTGCTTTCAACAACAATAAAAAATATTTGACAGTTTAAAAAACTAGAGAAGAATTATCATCATAGAACAATCAGCATCAGTCTACTAGATCATCATCACTGACAAAAGGATAAATGTGTTAATCATGGTGTGTTTCATCTTTGACAGTCTTTTCAATTTTACTCATTCTCCCCTATCTCCCTCTTTTACCACAGCCCAAGACTTGAAAATCAAGTGACTGTAGTAATATAAATGCAGTAGTGTTTATTATCACAGTTTGGTGACATTCTAAACAAGACTCCTCCACCTTTGTTATTTACATAAAATCTGAAGAGGTCCCAGGTACAGGGTTAGGGCATCATAAGCCAGACCTTATGACAATGTGCCTCATTAATAATGAACAATTATTGTTTTAACTTTATTTGTATATCTACATCATTATTTTTTGTCGATGTATTCTATTTTTCAGATTGAACTCCATGTTCATCTGGATGGAGCAGTTCGCACACAAACATTGCTTGATATTGCCAAGTAAGCTAAAATCTTTCTTACTTCAAGTGATCTTCAAATTTCTGTTAAGATTGGACTAGATTTTCTGTCTTTTTTCTTTTGTTCTCTATTATAACTATCAGTTTCCTAATCTGTAATCATTTCATAAGCAGTACAGAATGAAAGTAAGCTTCTGTCAAAATCCAAATTCCCATCCCAATCTCTAGGAGCTTGTATAAGTGTGACAGTATCTCGACAACCATGCTATGAAATCCTGAAATCAGCTACATGGCCATACTTCCTTCTTATCAAAAGTGAGTATGGTTGTATAGCTCAATTGGAATTGCCATTGGATGTCTGCACTTAACAATTTCTGGCCACTTAGTAAAACTGTCCACAATTAAATAGTAAGATCCATTTATGGGCCCTGCATAGTCGATATGCAATTGAGTCCATGGGACATCTGTTTTTGGCTATAGCTGAATCTTTACAGGGGTTCCCTTGCTGCCAGTTGACATCCGCTGCACTGTTTCACCAAGTTTTCTATGTCTTGGTCCATCCTCGGCCAATAGGTATAGCTTCTCATTAGAGATTTCATTCTTGAAGTCCCTGGATGGCCAGTGTGAAATTCTTTTAGAATTTTTTTTTGCAGAGTAGACGGCATTACCACTCTCTGTATAGTAATACCTGATTGTAGATTGAAAACGGTGACACACTACTTCCTTTCTTGGATTTCTCAATTTTCATTTTTATTTAATGAAATCGTCGTTCTCTGGTACTTTTCTCACATTTTCTAGACTAACCGGTAATTCTCTAATAGTGTTGCATACCAGACTTGACAACTTGCTTTCATCTCTTAGCAACGTTATTATGTGAACCAACACTTGGCAGTCTGGTTGTTGATGGCTTCAATTCAAGTCTACTATTACAATGGTGTTCTTCCTTGCCCATGCTGTGAATTTCGATCTCAAGGATGTCATGCTGAATTCTTGCTAGCAGTCTCTCTACCAAGTTGAACCAGACTGCACACACACACACACACACACACACACACACACACACATTTAAGTGTATGAAAAACGGCACCAAAAATAAATTGAATGATGCCTGAATAAGTTGCGGAAAAAGTCTTTATATACAACAAATAAAAAAAAAAAAAATAGAATATAAACAATTGCCAATCCCCTGTCTCTACTTAGCCGACAATGAAGTGGAAATTTCAAAAGAAGCGTTTTTCTTTTTAACATTAATTCGAGTTTTTGGTTTGCAATGTTAGAGTTTTCAAGTTTATGACGATTCAAAAATGTCTGTTCACTTCTCACCAGAGCCTTATGGAAACTGCCAAAAGTTAGTCTTTGTGTGTGGTAGGCAATGGTGGTAGTAATTTCGTCTTTTCTGCCTCAGCTTGGTGCAACAACTCTTTCTTTCTGCAAAATCACTTCCTGTCTGTCTTTAACTCCAGCTGCCCATTTCAAACTTTGTATGCAAAATCACTTCTTGTCTGGCTTTAATTCTTTTTGGTCGGTCGGTGGCAGGCTTCTCTACAGTTGGCACCCAACAACATGGCAAATATCTCTGTCTTTGTACATCTTCAGTCAGGAACTCTGTGGGATGTGGCTGGCCCTACAGTGGGCGCCCAGTGTCTTGGTGCCTTACCTTCATCATTACATCTCTGGGCTGAGAGCCAACTGGACTCTTTCTCGACTCTGCCAGACTTCGCTCATGGCCCCCTTGGGGCCCTGTATTTATGCTTGTCCCAAATTAACTGGGGAGGATGACAAACATGCAAATCCAATCTCTGGCCAATGAAATCACTTTCGCCCACGTTCTTGGGCGGAGCTACATTTCTCTCTGTTCTTTTCCCTTGGTTCAACCAATGAAGCAGCTTTTATTTTGGTGACATCATTTCTTTTCGGCTTTTTCTTTTTGATGCTGAAAAAAACTAGCTTTTGTGTTTATAAATCTTTTTCAACTAAATTTTAAATTTCATTTTATTCTCATGGAATTTTAACCTTTTGCACTCATCAAATATTTCCTTTTATTTGGGACAATGCTTTCCGACAATCAAAAAAAAGTGTTTTGATTGAAATTTTTATATTTATCTGTGGTGTACCTCAAACATCAATTGTATTTCTCCCAGCCATGCCGTCTCTGCCTGTCATAATAATCTCCTTTGACCCGGCTGATTATCAAATAGCACACCTGCAAAATATGGATTCGTTCATATCTCTCAGCTTTGGGTTTTGCGACCCCTTACCTTCTTCTGCTCATATTGGAATAAATTTTATTACCTGTGTTCATATTAGAACAAACAACTTTTTTTTAGTTGGTTCTTTTCGATTTATAAAAATTAATAATACAGACCAACACAATTTCTTCGTCTGATCTGCAACAATTAATAATGCAACTAATATAATTACTTTCGTCCGACCAGGCTAAAAATAGTGTTACAATTACAGTTTCTTCCAACGGTTTCGTATGTTCAGGTTATCAATCTTGATAACCCATCGGTGTAACCTAGCTTCTTTCAAGGCACATATTCTATTTTGAAGTTATAATTTAATAGAATTACACCCCAATGCTATAGTCGATTTGGCATGTGAGTTAGTATACCTTTTCTTTTTCCAAATGCTAACAAATGTTAAATGTTTGCAGAGTAAACTCTCTTCCATATAGAAACCTGTGAAATTTTTTCACAGCATAAATTATCGCTAAACTCTCCTTTTCTATTTGACTGTAACTTCATTTAGCGAGCAATAACATTCTCGAAGCATGTGCTATTGGCTTAGATCCGTCCTGGAATTCATGAAGCAATACCACACCTAATCCCTCATTACTGGAATCTGCTGCTATAATAATTTTCTTTGGGTCGAAATGTCTGATAAAAGACAGCTTTTTATTTATTTTTTTTTAAAGCATGCTCGCATTCTTTCAACCATATCCATTTTACACCCTTTTTCAACAACTCATTTAAAGGAGCTCTCATATCATATATTTTCGGGATATAAATGCTTACTAATCCCAAGAAAGCCTGGAGTTTGACATTATCAGGCGCTGAAATATTTTTTATAGCCTTAGCCCTTTCTGAATCCAGTTTTCTTCCTTTACTGTCAATAATCTGTCCTAGATATTTTATCTTCTTTAGAAAGAACTCACATTTTTCAGCACTCAGCTTGAACCCGTATTCCTCAATTCTCTGAAGTACTGCTCTAATATGTGTTTTGTGTTGGGCTTCGTTTTCACTTTTAATCAAAATATCATCTAGATATATGATTGCATACTCCATACCAGCCAACATTGTATCCAGTATTTGCTGGAATAGGCTTGATGCTACCTTCAAACCAAATGGTAGTCTATTTGGTTTTAACATTCCTTTATGGGTATTTATTGTCAGATATTTTAAACATTCTTCTTCTTGAACTTGTCGGAGGCTTACCTTCACATAAGCCTCCGACAAGTCTAACTTTGAAAACACTCTACCTCCATTCAATTTCATGAATATATCCTCATGAGAAGGTAGAGGGTACACATGGTCTTTCAAGTAGTCATTTAAGCCTGTCGAAAAATCAGCACACACCCTGATTTTTTTTTGGTTTTTCTTTTTTATATACAGTTGGAGATGCCCAATCCGATTAATAAACTGAAATTACTCCACTTTTTTTTCAACCTTTCTAATTCTTCATGTATCATTTTTAGTGCTGAAAATGATACTTTTCTCTTTGGTCTAAAAATTAGTTTGACATTTTCTTTCATTTCGAAGTTGACTTTTGTTTTTGTGCACAGACCTAATACTTCTGAAAAAACGCGAGGAAATTTTTTCAAATCTGTAATAAATTTTTCTATTTTCTTTGTTCTATCATAACTCCATGATGTTAATATCATTACAGAAAAAAATTTACTGGTAATTCCCATAAGTTAAATAGTACTATGCAGTCTAAACAAGAGGTTTTCTGAACCAGGGAGCACATATACTTTGGATTTGTGAATTTTTCCTATGAATGCAATGTTACATTTTAATTCACCTTTAAATTTCAGTCTTTTTCCTGATACTCCCCTAGCAATTTTGTCTGTGTTAGTCTGTGGATAACTGTGGATAACCAATTTTTTTCCATGTTCACTTGTTGATCACCAAGATGTCACACCCCAAATCGAGTAACAATTTTACAGTTTTACCGTTTATTTTGACATTGTGGTATTTTGTTTTACCCTCCACAATTTCGTTTTCCAAGTAAAATACATTTGTCTTTGTTCGCGACTTTTGTTTTCCTTGTCTCTGTCTTGCTCAACAATAAGAACTTCTATGGCCTGCACGCCCACAATTAAAACATCTTTTATTCTTAAAGAAACAGTTTTTCTTTATATGCTGTCCTCCACACGAACTGCATATCATTTTCCTTTCTTTATTTTGTCTCAACTTCTGTTGTCTTACCATTTTTACTTGCAAAATGTTCTTCTCCTCAATTCAAGTATTGTCTTTCTTTATATTAATAAGTCACTGACATTCTTCAGTTACTTTTTGTAGCATAATCTTCGGATCATTTTCCATGATAGTGATGATAGTGAGGATTCACAATCTAATATCCCTGCCCTTCGGCATCATTAGCCCTTGAACAAATACTAGACATTTGAACATATCACTTGACAATTCATTTAATTTAAATGCTTCACACAGTGCATTCACCATACCTGCATATGTAACAAAATCATTATCCTCCTCCTTTACGATATTCACTTATATCATGTGTGTAATATACTGTCTCTTTCATCAAAGATTTTTGATAAAATTTAAACTCTTTTGTTGAATGTCATTTTGTCAGACTTCTTTAGGAGGATTAAATTCATATATTTTGTATTCTCTTTCATTCCCAACTTCTGCAACAATAATGAAATTTTTTCTTCGTTCGACCATTGTTCACATCAAAAAATATTGTTTTGAATCTACGAAAATATGCTGGAAACATAGAACCTTTGTCGGGATCATAATTAAACTCAGCTGGAGAACTTGCAATACTTTCCGCAGAAAATGTATTACCCAGTTCTTTCGTTCTTGATAATGTGTCTTCCAAAAGTACTTCATCATCTTTTGACTGCTGCTTGAGTAATTTTTCGAATGATTCCTGTTGCTGCCTAAACTGTTGTTGTTGGAATTGTAATTGTTGCTGAATAAGTTGCTGTTGTTCTTGTTGCAGTAAAGTGCCTTGTAGCACCTTTATTACTTCAACAAGTTGCTCCATTTTGCCAATGTATTTAATTTATATATAGAAAAAATCTTTCAAGTCCAACAAGAGGTGGGGGCACTTACTTCTTGTAAGTGTTGCCAAGTTTTCCTCTTCTAACGTTCCTTGTTAACAAATTAAGGAAAACTTACTTTCTGTAAATATTAGCAAGTATTACTAACATTCCTCATTAGTATTTAGTTCTTGTGAACTCGTTTTAATTCTTTGTCGCCAACTGATATGTCCTGGAATGGGATATATATCAATACGAGGTTGTTAAGTGGTTAAGGCAAATGTAATCCGGTAGAACAATCTAGTCCGTAGTCGTAATCATCACATTCGTCGTATGCAGTGTCCTGAGGCGTAGGCACAGTCAATAATAGACCAATAGATCTCTAGTTCTCACTCACTCACTATTTATTTTGTAAAAATTAGAAAATTATGGCACAAGGCCTAAAAGGGGAGGGGGAGAGGTTGGTTCTCGCTTAACTATCCTATACCTAGCTAAACACTATCACGACCCATTCACTCGTTACAATTTGCACAGTCACCAAAAGAACCCATCCATCTACTCCCAATCCTTCATACACCACAATGCCAGAAACTTACAAGGGACACCTAAAAATAGGGAGAATAACCCATGACAATAAAAATGTATTTATGTACAATATAATATATACAATAATATGTACAATATAATATAAAATATTTACTGAAAAATGAAATGATGGGAGGGGAGTGAACCCAAAAATCAACTGAAAATACAACAAATTTTGAACTAAAATAATAATCAATGTTAGTAAGAACCGTCCATCCCCAAAAAAACAGAGTGGCCGTTGTATTCCGCCAAACGGTGAAATCAAGAAGCACACTCGCTAAGGGAGTGGGGAGGGGGGTAAAAAATTAGCAGAATGGGACAATAAAAGGCTGAACCAGCCGAGATAAAAGGAGACCAAAACAAACTGGGGAGGTTGGGAATCTCGACATGGATCATAACAAAAGAGAAAGCCGGGTACAGGCTAGGAACACATTCATTCACTTTAACTAGGTACACAAAAGAGAACTAGTTCTCACTCACTCTGGACATACTTGCCTTCATCTGTATTTATGGCTGATACCGGCCAATCCCATTACAGTGAGGGGGAAACAAGCTGTATCCATATTCATTATATCACTATCATATTAGATTGGGGTAGAGGTTGAGTTTAGGTCTTGTTTAGAGATTCTTATTTCCTATCTATGCTTTTTAACATTTGTAGAATAGTGACCTAAATGTTGCAATAAAAAGCAAACTAGTATATTTATTTATAATGGTGGAGATTTAGTGTTTAGCAGGTATAAAATTTAAGATGTAAAAATTGAACTTTGAAATGCACTGAAAAATGAAAATGTTTGTTTTCCATATACTTCAAATAAAAATTAGAGAAAATTCTAGAGAAGATTTCATATCTTTATATTCAAGCAAATTTGTTTTTCCAAGTAGCATATAGGTAAACATTTTTCTTCTAATAGGCAATTTTTGTAATATTCAGAAATACATTTTATTTCTTTTAAAATAATTTTAGTATTTGTAGTAAACATAAAGAGTAACTTTTGTCATAGAAATTTCTGTAGTTTTTTTTTTTTTAAACAAAATTGTGCATAAGCAAACATTTTATATTTTGCTCTTTAAAAATGGGATACATTGCAGTCAGAAGTCATCTACTGTTGACTCTTGTAATTATCCAAATTTCGGTGACTTTTTTTTTTTTTTTTTTCCAATAATCTGAAATTCATTTTCTATAGTACAAAATTATTATAAAAATAACTTTATCAAATTAATTAAATATTAAAAATTCAAGTGTGTTCAATATGTACAGGTGTGTTATTTTATAGCAAACAAAATAAACCATGATGAAATATACTTAAAAACCTATATTATACAATAGCAGTCTTCTTAGATTAATATATAATAATCCCAGAAATTTATTTTCTTCTTGGATCACAATATTTCTCTTGCTCTTTACACTTTGTCTTGTATGTTTTGTTTCTAACAATATTTGTTATTACTAATGTTCTTATTTTTACTTTTGTTTTTTTTTTCATTTCACTCCAAGCAAGGCAATAAAGCCACTAAGGTTCCTGAATGTGAGAGAATATGAGAAAAACAAAATATTATTAAGGAGAGAGAAAAATAGAAGATCACGAATTAAGACAAAAGATAAATATTGATATTGCACGTAAACTTTTGAACATCAAAGTTGGCTGGAAAGCAAGAAGCCAAAAGAAACTGTTACCATAGAATTTACATCAGTCAGTTAAGTGCCATACGTAATACACGCTTGGGCTATCATGTCTCGAAAGAGACATGACTGACTGGGCAGAAGATTATCCTGCAGTAGGTTGCCATTGATTTCTGCGGTAGACTGGTTGCCGACCAAGGCTATAGAACCAAATCTGTCCTGCTATTTAACCCATAACTGGAAGGAAGAGACGGATTAATACCTTTCCCAAGGGTATTTGCATGTAAGTGAATACAATGGATTCAACTGGAATTCGAACTCGGCTCTCCGGCTTTTGTTCCGAGCCGATATCCACTGTACCACAACGCACATCCTTATATATATATTGCCATTTTAACACTTCATCTCTCATTTAAAAAATTATGGGACCTTACTGCCAATCTAGCAATACACTTAAATTCATGAAGTCTATGTACCCTAGAGGAAAGCTTATCAGACCAATTACCATGAAACGGATGTGCGTTGTGGTGCATAGTATATCGGCTTGGAACGAGAAATCGGGGAGCCGAGTTTGAATTCCAGCCGAATTCATTGCATTCACTTATGCGCAAATACCCTTGGAAAAGGTATTAATCTGTCTATTCCTTCCAGTTATGGGTTAAATAACAGGACAGATTGGGTTCTATAGCCTTGGTCGGCAACCAGTCTACCGCGGAAAGCAATGGCAACCTACTGCGGGATAATCTTCTGCCCAGTTAGTCATGTCTCTTTTGAGACATGATCGCCCAAGCGTGTATCACGTATGGCACTTAACTGACTGACCATGAAAGTATTCATAGAAAACGCACAGAGAAGCTATGTTAAGGCTGTGGGAAAGTAACTGAAGGCAAGAAGCCAGGTCATAACCAATAATCTTTTGGATTCTTCTTTGCATGTTATCAAGAATCTCTAAATACATAGCAGAAACACAGAGCAGGTATAACAGCAATATTCAATGCACGGACAAATGCTAGACTTATAAATATCTAACATAGATTTCAGCAAGAAAAATCCTATGAACTGATTTAATATAATCTTTCCAGTTCATGTTGGCAGAAATCATTAGCCTGAGAAGTCGCAATGAGTCACTTCTGGAGGTTAGCATCATAGCATCAGCCATAGTGATGGAAGGCAAGAAAGGTTCTCTCAAATAATTAAAAATAACAGTTTTGTTTTGGAAGCAATAAAATTAACAAGCCATTTCTTGCCTCAGTTAACAACAAATTATCACACATTTTTGAGATCTTCTATCACATTGACTTTATCAAACCGATCAGACTTACTATTAAGACAGGAGTAAATAGTTGTCATCCTCGAGATTCTCAGGAAGGTCACTGATGAAAGTTAGGAACAATGTAAGTCCAAGGATAGAGCTCTCAGGGACATCTGCATTTATACAAAAAGATTTAGAAAAGCAGCTATTCAAAACCACTTTCATTTTGCATTTTGTTAAAATTGAATTAGTTCAAAAGTTAATCTAGAAATACTGTAACTTTTGAAAAAATCAGTATGTCAAGCCCTGTCAAATACCTTCAAGATATCCAAAATAACAGCCTGAACTTCATCTTATATACTCAAAAGTTTGATATACTCTTTCAGCAATAACTATTAATACATCAGCAGTTGATCTAGAAAAATGAAAGCCATATTGCTTATCTGAAAAAAGATTCTGAAGTGAAAATGCTTAATCAATTTAAAGTTGACTAGAGCTTCTAGTACATAGCCAAAAGAAGGTAGAAAGGTAATAGGCTGATGGAGGAAACAAAAAGCAACAAGGCATTTATCGTAAGTTTAGAGGAAACAGGAGCCAGTTCAAGAGAACATCTCTTAATGAGTATTGCAGGGACACTGTAGCAGAAAACATTTTTTATCACAAAAAAATTGTACTAACATACAATTCATACAAAGAAAACAAATTAAAGCCAAATTTATGCAATTATTAGAAAATATCATTAACTATGCACCAATTTTCATTTTTGCTAAGTCACACACACACTGCACTCTACTCAAAACAAATTTTAAATCAAATACATACTAGAGTACTGGTCATTATCGACACAACTCTTGCTTGTCACAGGTACAATTTTGTCCGTGAATTTCCCTTATATAGGCTAAAAGAGAGAGAGAGACACTAACCACAGAGGCTATAAAAAAGCTTGGCTGACTGCTCATCCAACCTGTGAAAATGACCTCTTGTAAACACATAAAACTAACTACAAATCATTGAAAGCCATTTGTAAGACATTGTCTTCTCGAAAATATAAAAATGTCTGTTCTATGGTTTGTTATTCAAATCCGCATGTGCATTTTGGTTTTACTTACAATATGTATGCCATTGTACCCTCTGACCTTCAGATGTTTGTTGTGCTTTGTAACCTCATTGAGTCATATATAAGGATGGGCTGACTATAGAGTTGTGGAATTTTGTATGCATTAATTTCAATGGTTTCTTTCCAGGTAAACTGACATTTGAGTGTTCAAAGAATCTGTTCATCCTGTTGTTTAAAAACATCATCAACAGCAAATATGATGCCCTCATTAATATTGGTTCCCAGCAAAGTGTTTTTAATGTTGGGGAACAGATGATAGTCAAAGCAAAAAAAATAGGGAGCATGATCAACCAGTTCAAAGCCACATTCACGCACAACAGCCATTGAAACCAACTCTTGTGACTGAATAGTGCCTTGATGAAACTCCTTTCATTAGTTTTCCTCAGCATTTGGTTTTAATTTTTGCACCTACCTCAGGAATTTTGTACAGTCATCTCCATTGATAGTATAGCACTTTTGAAAATAGTCAATAAATACAGTGCCTTTTGCATCCAAAAAAACTGAGTCCAACATATTGCCTGCAGATGAAATGACACCGGCCTTCTTTGGAGCAGGTGAGGATGGCTGTTTCAACACCATAGATTGACTTTCCCTGGTTCAAAGTGATGGAACCAATACTCATCTTAGGTAAGGAAATGTTCAAGGAAATCAGCTCAAACAACATCAGATTTTCCCATGATGTGATCTGGCTGTGTACTTTTGATCAGATGTCAGAAAATAAGGAACCCACCAAGAAGAAACCTTCATCATACAAAGTTCATTGCACAGAATATTTCACTGAAATATACTAAATAACATTGACTGTTTGATTTATAATCAATTGCCTGTCATCCATCACCATGTGATGAACACAATCAATGTTTTCCACAGTAGTGGCAGTTGCAAGACAGCCAAACTTTGGTTTATTTTCAAGACTCTGACTCACCACTAAATTCAGCTGTCTACTTTTGCACTCTTGATAAAGCTGAAGCATCATCCAATAATGTAGCAATTGTGTCAGCGTGGATGTTCTTGAGTGCTAAACTTTTTCTGCAGTTACTTGATGCTAAATTTTGTCCTTTTTAAAAAAAAGTCACTATTTGTTATTTTTTTAAAGTGTTCTTTGAACAGTTTACCTGGAAAGAAACTGTTTAGTTATTAATAAGTCAAGTTAAAATTAATGCATGCATTGTTAAAGAATATAAACAACAACCAGTTGTAAGTATATAGTAAACAGAATATTTATTTGACCAAATGCTGTGTGCGACTGGTCTCTAAGAGAATATCATCCAGAATGCTCCTTGTGGCCTTCTCCTCTTCCTCATGTCCCCCTGGTGGCCCTTTTCAGGTTCAAGGGAAGACAATCGGTCTTCCAAACTTGTGGGATAGACTGTGTTAGATGTTAAAACTTCCTCTCTTTTCTTTCTTGTGCTGAGGATATATTTTTTGTTTTGGTAGGAGCATCCTGATGCTATCTGTTGAAAAAAAACAAAGAAAAAGATTAACAAAATGGTATGTCTGGAAACTCAGAAATTAAATAGAAGATCCTTTGGGTTCAGTTGTGAATCCAAGAATTTTGAAGGAAGGAACCCCCTTTTTAGTTAAGGCATCTGCAATTTGTTTTTCAGTAGGTATCCATGAGATATCTGCAATTTCTCCTCTGTCAACCATTTCTCTGAGGATAGCCATCTCAATTCGAAGTCTTTTATCAAGAATTTGTGTAGTGGAATGCACTGCATCATACAAACAGGAATTGTCTGTTTTGCATGTTATTTTTATTTTGGTAGGATGGTCTTCCAGTTGCAACAAATCTAATATTAATTTTCTGTAATATAAGCAGGCCTCTGTCAGATCAACCATGGCCAGGGTTTCTGCACCAAGAGTGCTCTTAACAATTCTTTTTATCCGTTTGGATTGCCAGGCTATGGGCATGTATTGGTTATTGTCACCGACCCCAAAAAGATTATATAGCCCCCTTGTGATCCACCATCAGTCATTGTTAGCGAAGGATGCATCACTAAATCCTATAATTTGCAGAAGATTAGGGTTACCTAGGTCTGGAATATGAATTTGCGATTTCTCTTTTTTTGCCTTTTTTACAGTTTGATTGATTTGTTTTATGCAGTCAACATTTTCTGGTTTGAGTATCAAACTTAGTGTGCTGACATTAAAGCTGAGGTCAGGTTTTGTTTGGGCGGCTAGCCAATTAAGCTGGCCTATTAACTGTCTAACCTCGGTGATCTCAGTTGGTGATATCTTATCTTCCAGTCTTCTGCCATTCTGCAGGGGGATATGTCCAAGTTTCTTTACATATTCATCTTGCCCAATCCTGATGTTTTTATCTGATTGTTTTATTTCTAATCCAATGTATTGGAACTTAGCAACTTCTTCAGATTTGACTTTAAAGAGGGTGCAAAGATTGTTAATGACTTGTTTCTAAAAGGCTTCTGATCCAGCAAAACAGAAATCGTCAACATGGGTAGCAATTATGCCATGTAGCATGTTCTTAAAGTGCCATATGAAGATGGCTTGATCATACTTTGAAGGTATGGCCCCTAGATTGATCAGTTCCTCCCTAAGGGTTAAGTACCAGGATCGAGAAGCATCTGTTAGACCATAAACACATTTGGATAATTTCCGGATGTAACCAGGAGGCACATTGGCTTCCTTGGGGGAAGAAGAAAGATTGGACAATGTAACTGCTTGCTCTGTAAAAATGCAGTTTAGATGTCCATGGACCTGCATATCCAGCCAAATGATGCCATGATTCCGAAAATCATCCATAGGCTTTCATTTCTAATACTGCAGGCGTCCTTATCTTGGAAGCCTTTTGCAACAAGTCTGGCCTTGGGAATTTGCTCGCCATTGATTTCTTTGTTTGTGTAGACCCACCTTGTGCATACTTTTGGTTGGCCCTGGTCTAGCACTTGTGTGTAGACTTGATGTTCAGCCCAACTTTGGAGTTCTCTCTTCCTTGCTTGGTCAAGATTGTCATTAGAGGAGACAGTCATCACATCTACTTCATTAGTTGGTCTTTGGCTTCATTGGTTGGGTTTTGGACTTCTTTATTTGTTTCCCATTCCGAGACACCATGCTCAAAATCCAGCCAGAATGGATCCCCTTCCTCCATGGCAACATTCATCAAATATTTATTTTTTCCAGTGGCTTTTCCAGCTCTACTGATCACATTTAATTTCCTCCATTCCTGGTCTTCATCATTTGTCAATTTGCATTTTATGATTTGGCCTGGTTTGGGCAACTGAACAGATTTTATGGCCATTTTTGATGGTTTGTCACTGGTATCAGCTTGAGTCTGCTCAGGATGGTCATCTGTGTCACTCTCACTATATACTGGGACAGGCCCTTTTGTGACTTCATTATACTGGTTCTGTGGCTTTGTTACGTCATTTGTGTCATGGTCTTCGGGTGTTTTGGGATAGGCATGAGGGATGAACTCTAACGTATGTGCCCCCATGTTTCACTAGCACTTGTTTGTATTCCCAGCCTATGACAGCACCAGGACCAAGCCATTTATCGGATTCATTTCTCTTATAAAGGACAAGATCACCATTTTTGTATGAATCTGGTATGCTAGTCCTAACCTGATGACGAAGGGCACATCTTAATTTTTCAGAGGCTTCATACTCTATGAACCCTTTTCTTGCAGCATGCATGGCATTGAGGATGTTTGTGACAATTTCGCTGGTACTGATGTCTTCTATTGCAGGAAGTTGATTATTCAAAAGGGAAGGCAGGTTAGGATTTCTTCCAAAAACCAGCTGATTAGGGCTGTAGTCATGTGAGTTGTGAAGTGTATTCTTTGCATTGACAGCCCATGATAGAGCAATTTCAAAATTGCACTTAGCACCTTCTAATGTTTTTTGACCATTTCTCCCAGAACACCATTGTGCCTTTCATTTAATCCATTACTCCAAGGAGATTGGGCAGCGGTGGTGCGTACTATAATGTTCAGATTTTGGGCCATGTCCCGAAAAAATTGGTTGTCAAATTCCCTGCCATTATCGGTAAGAAAAGCTCCAGGAGCACCAAAATATGCAACCCAGTGTTTAAAAATGGCAGTAAGGATATCAGAGCTTTCCTTACTAGGTAGCCTGACACCAACGCTATATCTGGTGGCATGATCGACCAAGTGTAGTACTTTGTGACCATTGATTTCTTTTATGTCCATAGCCACAGTCTGGTTGAAATGGGTCCCTAAAGAAAATCCAACCACGGGTGGGGGCGCAGTTTTTTTTATATCTAATACAGGTCTGACAAGCAAGGGGAAGTTCCGTTAAAATGTCCATAAACTCAGCATCCTTTAAACCGGAACTTTTAACGAGGTCACATAATTTTTTTGCACTAGGATGACTAAATTTTTTATGTAGTTTGATGGCGATTTTTAATTTTTCCGCCTTGCTCTTTTTATTAATATTGTTTAAAAATAAAATATACCATAACTTACCCCGGTCTGGTGGTGGTCTCGATATAGGGATGTGGTAATGGCCTGACGTAGTGCAGAGTAATTTAATTTTCTTGCCATACATCTCCACTGTATCATTATTAAAGTTAAGGTATGTCTGGGCCCTTTTCATTGCTGCTTTGCTTAATAACAGGGATATCAGCTTCAACAATGTCAGTTATTATTTTTACGTCTATTTTAGCAATGACGCAGGGTCGAGTTACCTTTTTTAGTGATTTTAATTTCACTCCATCCCCAAATTTAAAGGTCTTTGTCCCTTTTTGGGTGGGAATATTTTTTTGTGTGTCCTCAGACAAAGTTTCAAGGAACAAATCGAACCACTTCTTTCCACAGACTGTAGTAGTTGCCCCAGAATCCAATATGGCGGAATTAATTGTCTCTCCGAGTAAAGTATCGGGCTCCTCGTGGTTTAGCAAAACAAGGTTCGTGACTTTTTCACAAGTTTCAACGATATTATCTGTCTGGTAATAATCGTTTTGGTGTTCATTTAATAATACCATATTCTCCGTGGTTCGCCTATTATAATCATTGTTTGGCTTGGAGTAGGGGAAGTCGTTAGCGTAATGGAATTTGCATCCACAAATGTAGCAAGTAGTGGTCTGACCATTGAAGTTTTTTTTATTTGAATTTCGGGGGTTACCACATGTAAAATTTCATGGTCTCCTCTTTTGATGTTGCCACTGCTAGAACTGCTACTACTGAACTTGTTAGAAGGGAAGGGAGGTCTATTGTTGACAAAATGTCAACCAAAAAGAACATCGTTTTCCTCTGACTGGTGATAGCAGATTGGGTCCATTTCTTTTTTGATAGAAATATCTTGCTGTGAGGGCATGGCAGAGGTTGAATTCCCATGTGTAATTTTTTTTAACTGTTGTGCCATATCTGATAGTGAGATTTGGAATTGTTGCTCTAATTAATCTCTCAATTTTGGGACTTATGTTGACAGATTTCAGGGCACGATAGGCCAGAACAGGTTCAGGTAATATCTGGAATTCTCTGAGTTTCACCACGTGTCGGTTGAATTGGATTAGATAGTCAGTAATGGAGGTGTTTATGTCTCTGTGGTAATTTTCAAAGTTCTCGTAGCAAATAAATGCAGACTGATTTTTATCTTTGAGGAATAGGGAATCTAGTTTTCTGAGAAGTAATTCCATTCCATTCTCAGAATTCAGTGATGAAATTTCCATTTCCAGAACAGCAGCATGTGCTTGGCCCACAAGGGACAAAAATACTGCTGGCGCTCGTCGTGCAGGTGGAATATTTGTCGCTAACTGCCATAACTGAATCTCTCATGTTCATGAATCGTAAAATTCCAGGTTTAAAGGCGGTGGTTCAAACAGTTTAGAACTCATTCCGTTGCTGTAGATGTTGGTTTCTGCTCCCAATGTTAAAGAATATAAACAACAACCAGTTGTAAGTATATAGTAAACAGAATATTTATTTGACCAAATGCCGTGTGCGACTGGTCTCTAAGAGAATATCATCCAGAATGCTCCTTGTGGCCTTCTCCTCTTCCTCGTGTCCTCCTGGCGGCCCCTCTCAGGTTCAAGGGAAGACAATTGGTCTTCCAAACTTGTGGGATAGACTGTGTTAGATGTTAACATGCATATTTCACAGCTCTAACATCACTCCTTCATAGTCAGCCTATAAACTTCTCAGCTCACACTCATATTTTGGGAGATGTGCTGCTGGTTTAACAAGGTATATAATGATAATTTCTCATCTCAAGAATGCTTATGTCAATTCTTACTCTAATAGAGAATATTGATTTTGTTACAGGGAGCATTTCTGTATGCTTCACTTTATTCCCTCTATAGTGGACGAAGCTAAAAAAAAACTCTTATAAGAAATCACTTGATAATTAACAATTATAATGAAGAAGCTGGATGTAGATATGCTTTGACCATAGTCTCTTGATCTTGACCAAAAGTTGCATCCATGTAGCATGTACCTTCATAATTTCTGTATCAATTTTTATAACACATTTTAGCAACCAGGCTATTTCAAAAATATCTCAAAATTCTTAAAATTTCATCAAGACTTTTTCAGATATTTATGGAATTAAGTAGTATTTTGTACTCCTGACATGGACTGTCTTCTTGGGGATGGTTAGCTATTCTTTGACACTGAAATATCCATTTTTAAATCGGTTGGACAGTTGAATGATGTCAAGTTAAAAAATGCTTGATGGTTGTGGCAAAGTTACTTAGATGCTGGGTTTAGCAGACAGAAACATGAGAAGAAAAGAGATTTTTGAAAACCTGCTGCTTTTTATATGCATACTGTGTGACCCTTAGTTAACTACATGGTCCTGGGTATGACGGTAAACTGCATCCAGCAGCAAGGCCTTTGATTTGGAAGTTGTGAGGAGCATGGAACCACCTCTTAATTGCTATTGTTCCCAGGTCCACCCTGACTTGGAGTGGTAGCACATGTTAGGTTCCCAGCTATGGGCAAATAGTTAACCCCTAAACTGGGGTCAAAACACTATGAAAGTATAAAAATACACTTTTATAGAAAAATATTACCAACAATAAATTTTTGAAGAAAAAAAATTACCAGCAATACATTTTTGAATACAAAACTAGAAGACATCTTCAGTTTTCTAAAATGAAAAATATAAAAAAGTTAATTAAAATCTGACTAAATCAAACTTCTTACTATAACCAAACATAAAAAAATACCTTAAAACCCCACCTTTTTGGCATTAAATAACCTACAGAGGTTGATATGCCATAAAACAAAACTCAAACATAACTACATATCTAAGGAAGGTAATCCATTTTTATCACAAGTTTCTGTTTATTTTATTTTTCTGTTTTCTTTGGTTACTACAAAGCAAAAACAGCCTGCCAAAAATATATTCAATTTCTCCTATAGTTATTCATCTAAATTACTGATTCCCACCTCAATTATGTGCTGCCCAGTCATACAGTTTGCCACAGATACAGTACATAACTTACTATGCCACACCATTTTGTGACTGAATGATATATTAATTTTAAATTAAAAAAAGTAGAAAGAAAAAATGTATAATACTAGTTATTATACCCTTTGATATTTTTCTAGTACATTATTTGAAACTTTGACTTTATAGCTCTTGACGAGTGATTATCACCCAAAAAACGCCACCAATTTGCTGTAGAAAACTTTTTTTTGGCTAACAGTAAAATCATAAGTGTTATGTGTAATATAATGTAAAATAGTTCAGAGAAATAAATATTTTAGTTGAAAATAAAGATTTATAGAAAAAGCTATTAAAATACATAAAGGGACTTTTTGAATCAACTTAAAAATTAAGATATCATATAAAGTTCATTTTTGTCAGTTACAACAAACATTTTACTCATTGAATAGAAAGTGTTTGAAAAAAGTTCAGTTTATTAATGACATATAAGTGAAAATGGACTAAAAAATATATCTGCAGATTTTTACTGGATAGGCTCATGAAGTTAGATTTTCAACCATGACATTTAAAGGCACTGAAATGTTAAAATATAAACATGCGAGGAAAGGCAGCAATTTTTGTTCCCAGATAAATGTAAAACCTATATGATTGCCAGCTAATCTCTTTATTGACATTTTCACTGAAAACTGTTGTTTGCCTTCTTTTAACACTGGAAGCAGGTTGTAATTATAACCTCTAGTATGTATTTCATTAATGTATCCAGTTAAGAAAATTAATTTAACTAGAAGAGTTGAAAACTAGGTTTTCCATGGACTATGAACAGACTAAATTACTCCAAAACAAGCAGCTATTGGCCATAAATTTATCTTTTAAAAGTTTTTTTTAAATATTTGTGGATGATTTAAAAAATGAAAATGGTGTTGACTATCGCCCGGTTCACACTCCACCCACATCTATTGAACGGGTGAAGAGGCTCATCCCTTGTTTCCTGTTTAGGATGCGGTTTCCGGTTTTCTCTTTTCAAATCTTTTCTCTCTTTTCCTTTATTATTATTTTTTTCTCAATTGGAGTAGATAGACTAAACTATCGCCCGGTTCACACTCCACCCTCATCTATTGAACAGGTGAAGAGGCTCATCCCTTGTTTCCTGTTTAGGATGTGGTTTCCGGCTTTCTCTTTTCCATTCTTTTTACCCTTACGTAGCCCCCTGCGCATCAGTGGTGTTACCACCTTGCTTGGGGTGATATGATTAAAAAAAAAAAAAAAATATGATTACAAAGATTTGATTATATATTAGGAATTAGTATACCAGTGTGATCTACCAATGAACTGACAGCATTGAAAACCATATTTTTAACATTTAATGCAATCACTTCATTTTCATATAACTCAGTAATTATTTCATGTTACCAAGTTGGGCTATAGAAATTCATTTACACTATGATAAACTTTTGAAAAGTGGAACCCATGTAAATGTATCGTCATAGACATATCGTGTTTACATGAAATTACTACTATTCTACTCTACATTAAGTAGCAATCAGCACAGTGGTAGCATGCACAGCAGGATGACTAGTGCTAACTGGAAACCACCAGTTAATTCAGGGTTAGTAGGAAACATAACCCACTTGAATGAGAGATGACTCATATTTATATTGGCTTTTTGCCAGCATACAAAACATAATATCTGGAAAAATGATAGTGGTAGTTCTCTTTTTTTCATTGGATCTATGAATATATGACAAATGTACAGATATTAATAAGGGAATGAAACATAAATGTAACTTTAATAGCTTTGATATGTATTAAATCAATTTCCACATTTCTGTACAAAGCCTAGATAGATTTGTTAAGTTAGATTTGGAAAACAGTTTAGATGAATATGGCAGTTCTTTTTTACTTGTGTATGCTTAAAACTATTTATAGATAAATGTATTAAATGTTATTTGTAAAGACACTATTTAAGTGATTCTTACAAGACACGGTTTCAGGTGGTTTTGTTTTTAAACATGAGCTTATGACTATAATTAATACTTGCTAGTTCATGTCATAATTGGAATTATGAAAGAATAACACTCCTTTTTTTCTTAACTGTAGCATTTGTAAGAATATTGTTTCTATTTTTTGTTTAAATTCTGAAAAGATTTGAAGAAAGTATCACTCTTACTCATTTTGTATTGGATATTCAAATATAGACTTGGATATTGTCTGAAATTCTGTGATCAGTCATTATTACATAGCAGATGTTAACACCCCAAATTAAGTGAAGATGGATAAAAATCTTCTTTACTCAATTTGAAGTATTAACATCTTCTGCTGATAAAGCAGAACGTTTTGCTCATAAATTCTCTTCAAATTCTACTCTTAACTCATCTTAGGTATCTTTGTCTGACTTTCTACTTAGAATTGAGTCTCTATTGAGTGATATGCATGTAACTTCATCCATGGTTTCTGCTATCATTTTTAAACAGAATCCTGTCAAAGCATGTGTATTTAATGGTATACTTGCAATAATCCTAAATAAATGTGCTCTTAAATTGTCTCCTGTTCTCTCTAAACTTCACAATAAATGCCTTGCATTTTCTTGTTTTCCTGTTTGTTGGAAATTTTCTTGTGTAGTTCCAGTCTTTAAGAACTCTGGCAAACTTGCCAGATTCTTCTAACTATTAGCACATTAGCCTTCTGTGTCTTTTTGGCAAAGTACTAGAGATTTTCTAATGAAATTTTCTTGTATCTCAGTACTCTACTCAGCTTTTGGAATGCATCCTTGGCCATGCCAATATACCTTCAGATCTCAGTGTCACACTTTCTATTCTCTCTTCCCAGGTATTTAAATTTCTGTACCTACTTTGTATCCCCCACCTGTAATTTACAGTTTGTGCTCCTGTTTTTGATGATCATTATGCATTCAGTTTTCTTGTAGTTTATTTGTAGTCCTTTCTTCTTGCTTTTCTTCACTACCTTCTGTAGTATGTCTTGTACTTTCCATGTCTGCTGTCAGCACTGTGTTAGTTGCATATCTTAGATAAAGATTGTGGCCACCAATAATGAATCCTGGCAGGACTTCTAGTTCTTTCAGAATTTCCTTGCTGGAAACAAAGAAAAGAGACCATTATGTGATATATGTCCTCCTATATGGCAGTGAATACTGTACAATCTCCTTAAAGATGAAAAAAAGACTTGAAGCAACAGAAATGTGGTTCTACAAAAGGATACTTAGGATATCATGAATTTAACATGTGAGCAACGGCGACATTTTGGAGAGTATAGAAATAAAAAGGAAACTTATCAGGAAGAGACAGCTGAAGTTTCTGGGAAATATAATGAGGAAGGAGAGCTTAGAGTGTCTGATACTCACAGGGTGGATAGGTATTAAGATCTACAAGGGACAGGAAGATGTGAAGGGAGATGATTGCCTACATCCTGAAGAGACGTAGGCAATCATGAAAGAAGAAGAAAGAACTAGAAGCTTTAATTAATTCTGAAGTGCTTAAGCATTTCACTTCACAGCCTCCTTTCAGATAAACAATATGGCTTTTGCTTCTCTAGTTCAATTGCTGATTTATTAATGATTATTGTTGAAAGAGTCTGCCAAGCTTTAAATAAGAATAAGCCCAGGTTCTTGCTTTGGATATCTCAAAGGCGTTTGACAGAGCATACTTTGTTTTTTTTCATAAGTTGAAAGGCTGTGGCATTTCAGAACAATTTTTTTTAACTGATTCAGTTTTTCTTATCAAATCACAAAATGAAAGTTGTTTGCCACTGTTTTAAATCTTTTTGCATTAATACAAGTATTCTCCAGGACTTGATCCTTGGACCTATGTTGCTCCTTATTTTCATCAACAAACTTCTCAACTTGCTATCTATGCTGTTTATTTACTCCTGTCTTAATAGTAAGTCTGACCAGTTCAAAAAGGTCAAATTGGCAGCTGATCTCAAAATGATCAACAATTTGTTATTAACTGTTGTTAACTTCTCCAGATTAATGCTTTCTGCAGGCATGAAAAAGAAAGATTACATTAAGTCAATTGCTAAGTCTGTTGCTCGGAAAGTTGGTTGGCTGTTGTACTAGATAATTTTTCTTGCAAGAATCTATCTTGTATATTTATCAGCCTACCATTTGTATTTGCTTTGAATATTGCTGTCACATCTTGTATGGGCTTCTGTTTTATATTTAGAGATTCTTGGAAAAACAAAAAAAAAATCTGCAATGTTGTTGGTCCTGACTTGTGCATCTTAATTTAAGTCACTTTCCCACTGCAATAATGGAGCTTCCTGTGCTTTTTCTATAAATACTTTTACAATAATTGTTCTGATGAACTTCTTACCATAGTATCTAGACTTTATAAATTTAAGCAAAGTACTAGATTGGAGGCAAGATCTCCTCATTTTACAAATGAAATGGTTGGATGTAACCATAAGTTCTATGCTAACAATTCTTCTCTCATACTTCTCACTTGTGGAACTCCTTTCCAGATTCTTGCTTCCAAGTCAGCTTTAATCTTCTAAAATTTAAATGCAATGTCAATTGTTATCTTCTGTCTCCTTAATTCCTCTTCTTTTATTGTTCTCTCTCCTTAATAGTGTTTTTTTCTATTCCTTAACAATCAGTTAGACTCATTATGTTTTAGTGGCTTTATTGTTTTGCTTGGGATTAAATTATTAAAAGAAAAACTCATTCAATAGCTATTGAATGTGTTATTTTGGTATGATAAAACTATAAATCTTTCAAAATCTGAATTCATTCTTTTTTTAATTTTTTTTAGACGGCGGGAGATTGAGCTGAGCGAGAAAACCATTGAAGAACTTGACAAGAAAGTGAAAATAATGAAAGAAGAAGGGTTGGATAAAATGCTGGATGCTTTTGACTACTTCTTACCAATTATAAGGTAAGTTTTTATGATGTACTGAGGGAATTATTAAATAGATATATTCAATTGCATTTGATAAAAAAAGAACACCGGTAGACATTTTGGATTTTTATTAGAGAAGTGATAAAGGGAAAGAATATGAAGTAAACAAAAATGATACTAGGAGATGTAAACTGCCTGTATCTCCCCCAAAAATTATGTAACTGATTTTTTTTTTTCAGCTTTATACATAGCAAAAGACTGGAATGTTTTAAGGACTAAGTCTTCCACTCGTAGTTGATTGTGTGGAATGTGTTAGGGGTGGAAGTGATAGTATGTTATAAGGTAAAAACACAGTCTCTGGTGATAGAAGTGGAGATTTTTTTTATTGTTGACTGGATGTAACCACTTTTGTGGCATATTTAGCAAACTACCTCCTTAAAGTAGCAGTTTGCCTGTTTGTGATTCCTCTTTCCACAAAAATTGCAAGGTGGAAAATTAAGGACTTTCCCCTTATTTTGCTCTTGTCTTGTTTCATCAGTCTCTGTTATGGTATTTGTTAGTAGAAATATCAGTAAAGAACAGAGACAACAAGGAGACAAGTTAAGTTTACAAGGGAGGCCTCTGTAATGATAATGAAGCGACCCCTTTTATTAAGGGAAGTAACTGCTATACCAAGGGAAGGTAACTCGTCATGACATCCCCCCCTTTCATTAAGAGAATTGTTCACTGAAAAGAAAAAAGCTTTAAATTAACTCTTTCTATAAATTGTATTTTTGGGGAGGTTTTACGACACGACCAGATCTAGTGATTGTTTCTGTTGGTGTGTTACCACCAGGCTGCATTTTATGTGCAGGTCTGTGTGTTACTTCAGATGGGGTGAAAATGTTTGTGTGTGTGTGTTGGGTGTTTCTGCAGGAGGTGTGTTTGGAGTGGAGGCTCAGTGATGCAGGGGTGTACCATGGAGAGGCGTCAGTGGCTTGTTGCTAACATCTTCCCTGAGATACCTACGGTTCCTGCAAAAAAGCTGTCCTGTTGGGGTTTCAATGATGTATGATGTGGTTCAGTGCAGACTTGCCTGACCACAGCTGGAGTCCACTTCCTCGCATCATATTCTTGTACTCACACCAGTTGTCCTGTGCTAAGTTTGGAGAGATCCTTTGCATGTTGATATTGTTGTTTTTTCTGCAACAACTATCTATCAAGAAGGCGATCCTGATTTTCCTCTTTTCAGGCATTACTGTTGGTGCATCTTGTGGGGAGATTGCTGACCAGCTTCTGATTGAATAGTAGTTCTTCCGGGGATGGGATTACATGATCCATTGGAGTCGATCAGACACAGCATGTCTCGGTTGCTCAGTATGGCCTTCTTTATGGCTCCCTTGATGGTCTGTATGCACCGTTCTGCCATACCGTTCAATTAGAGGTATTTGGGAGAAGAGGTGATGTGTTCAAAATCCCATGCCTTGGCAAATTCTTTAAACTGCTGAGAGCTAAAATGTGGTCCATTGTCACTGATAAGCCTTTCTGGGACTCCTTGTTCAGTAAAGATTTGCTTGGTAAGATCAATGATTTCCTTGCTGAAGAATTCTCTTAGTTTGCAGATGAAGGGATATTTCAAGTGGTACTTCACAATGAGGAGGTAATTATTCTTGTTAAGGTTGAAAATATCAGTAGCCACGATTTGCCGTGGTCGTACTAGGATCTCATGTGGCATGAGGGACTCTGCAGTTTGGGACTTCTGGATTTCTTGATATATGGTGCATTGCTGTACCTTCTTGTCTATGTCGCTGTTTATACCACTCCAAAAAACACAGGTTTGTTGTTTCCTTGGTGACCATAATGTATTTTTTCCAACGTTTCGAGCTGCATTGATTTAAGGATCAGTATCTTGTCACCTTTGAGCAATATGCCATTCTCAATAGAGAGCTCATCTTGATAAGACCAGTATGGATGAAGGTCTTTATGTAGTTCTCTGCAAGATTCTGGCCAGCCTTGAAGAAGCCGTACCCTTAATTTGCACAATATTGGGTTGGCATTAGTTGCTTGATGGATCTGAGTCAGTTTTTCAGTTGAGAACTGCACAAAGTCTACTTTGATGTCCAAGTCAATAACTTCTTTGCTCTTTTTGTTGGGAAGTCTGGATAGTCTATCTGCCAGTATTGTCTCTTTGCCCGGTCAATATTTGATGAACATGTCATTCTTGGAGTCTTAACAGCATTCGTTGAAGTCGGGTGGGGGTGCTGTTAGGTTCTTGAGGCAAATCATTTCCAAGGGCTTGTGGTCACTTTCAACTTTGAATGAATGTCTGTAAATATAAGTGCGAAATTGTTTGCAGCCGAATACAACAGCTAAGAGCTTCCGCTTGATATTGGCATAGCACTGCTCTGTTTTTGTCAGGTATTTTGAAGCAAAAGCTATGGATTTGCCTTCTTGGATTAGTGCTGCTCCCAAGCCTCTAGATGATGCGTTGACTTGTATTATGGACTTTTTGAAAGAGTCATAATAGTGTAGTAGCATTTCGTTGCATATCAAGTCCTTTATTTCTTGGTAGCTATTGCTCCAATCATAGTCCATATCTTTTTTTCAGGAGTTCCCTGAGGTTTGCCATGAGGTCTGAAAGCCTAGAAATGAATGGTGCTATGTAGGTAATAATTCCTAGTATCTTCTGCAGCTCAGTAATATTGCTTGGACTGGGGAGTGATTTTATTTCCTCCACTTTCTGGGGGTCTGGGTGTATCCCATTCTTGTCGAAGATAGCACTGAAGAATGTCACTTGTTCCTGGTTGATTTCACATTTGATACTGTTAAATGTGAGGCCAGCAGTTTGTGCTGTCTCCATCAACTTTCTTAAGTTGAGGTTTTGCTCCTCTTTGGTTTTTCCATAGATGATAACGTCCTCAATCAACGCCAAAGCTCCAGTGCACTTTTCTATGATCATGTCCATCCTTTGTTGGAAAAGATCCTGATACATAACCAGGCCAAAGGGCATTCTTTGAAAGCAGTACCTTCCAAAGGGAGAATTGAATGTGGTTAGCAATTGTAACTCCCTGTCATGCTTGACAGACCAGAAGCCATTTATTGCATCCAGCTTTAAGAATAATTTGGCACCAGACAGTTTGTGTGAGAGCTCTTCCATGGTTGGAGTTTTGTGGTGGCAACACATGATTACTTTATTTAGGTCTTTGGGATCTAAACATAGGCGGAGTTTGTCGTTGCTCTTTTGTACATACACAGTGCTGTTGACCCACTTTGTTGGTTCATCAACTTTGCAGATTATTCCTTGGGAAATCATTTCATCCAGTTCTGTCTTTATTTCGTCTCTCATGTGGATGGGGCATTTTCTGGGTACATGAACTATCGGATGGTTCTTTGGTCAAAGTATGATGTGGTACTCCTCTGCGAAGTTACCAATTCAATCAAATTGATCAGGATACACTTCAATCAGATCTTTCGTGGAGTTGATTGGTGTATTGTCTGATGGAGTAGCTGGGGTATCTGTCAAATAATTGACTAGGGCACTCTTTGTTCTCTGAATGGAACAGTGTAGGGTAACTAGTTTTAACTCCTGAAGGGAGGGTAATCCTAGTATAATAGGTCCCTTGGAGGTCACTACGTAGAATTTCACGTACCTCCATTCGCCTTTGTATGCACATTGAATCTGTACGGATCCATGTTGTGGGATACTAGATTCGTTGTATGCTGTAAGTACTGCAGCTTCTTTCTGTGTTGTGCCAGGACGTGGTTGTCCATTCTGGTCTAAACACTCTGGAGACATTTGCTGGAATGTGCATACATGGAGTGTATTTCCCTCCACACTTGTGTCTAACTTGATTTTTAACTCATGTACACCTTTTCTATTTAGTAACACTATGTCCAATGTGGCAAATGCCTCTGTTCGAGAGTACTTTTTATCGTGGTCTTTCACTGAATGGAAAGACATCCTCTCGAAATCGTCCACTATCTAGTCCTGAACATTAATAGAGTTCTGACGGTTTTTATACGCGTGCTATACCAGTATGAATCTTTTTGTGTTTGGTAGACCTGTTTATCAGTTTTTTTTACTTTTCTGTTGTGGCACATCCTAGCCCAGTGGTTCTTCTGTCCAAATGCTGAGCAAGTGTTGCCTTGAGCAGGGCAATTCCCATTTTGATGGTTAAGTCCACATTTGCCACAGTTGTCAGTGTCCTCAGGTCCGTGCTTTATTACACTTATTTGACTGTCACATTTCCCTTGTAGCTCACCCATTTGCCTCATGTAGTTAACTGAAGCCTCATAACTCCTAGACATGGACATTGTCTTGTTTTTGCTAAGTAGCTGCTTTTGTAATTCAGGGAATTTTGTTCCGGCAATGATCTGGTCGATTACTTGTTCTTCCATCTCGCGCTCATCTCTGAGCTGGCATTTTTGAGTCTGAAGCCTACATCTCGCCAGAAAATCTTCAATGTTCTCTGTTTCTTTTTGAGAGTAATTCTGCAAGCAGAAGTGTGCAATCTGAATGTTAGTTTGTGGCTCTATTTGCTCTAAAAACTTTTCCCAAATTGCTGCAGAATTGCGTCTGTCAGCTTCGTTTTCGAACAACCAAGAGTTATAGCGTCTTAAACCTTCTTTTCCCAATAACAAAAGAATGTGGTCGACTTGTTTATTCTCTGGAATGCCTTTCACGGAGAAGAATAACTCACATTGTTGCTTGAAAGATTTCAAGGATTCCACCAAATTTGATGTTTCCCAACACATAAGTGGTTCACTTGTATGGTTAGACATTATTATTATCATTTTGAACAAAACAAGGACTTGTAAGTTATCTCATCCTTTCTTTGGATGAGATAACTTACAGTTGCAGTTACAAACTTCCAATATGGCATCTTTTTTCTTTGGTCTTAATAACGCACGTGACTGCTTCTTGTTTCGCAAAAGCCGGTGGGAATGAAATATTGCCAGACTTTACAGCCGCTTTCCTGTTTTCTGTTTATATTCACTGTAATATTCCACATTCTTTTTTTACTGCTGCCACCATGTTATAGTATTTGTTAGTAGAAATATCAGCAAAGAACAGAGACAAGGAGACAAGTTAAGCTTACAAGGGAGGCCTTTGTAATGACAACCAAGCGACCCCTTTTATTAAGGGAAGTAACTGCTATACCAAGGGAAGGTAACTCATGTCATGACAGTCTGACTTCTGAAAGACATGTATATTTGTCTTATTGTTTGTCTGTATTTTGGTAGTGTCTTTCTAGGCCATTTCCATGGAAGTAGCAATGAAGCAAGCCTTATCAAATGATAGTGTCTTCTTGAAGTTACTTTTAGGTAATTTCCTACCTTAGACTGCACCCATAAAGTGTCCTTTAAATAATTACCAAAATTACAATAAACAGATAATTCTTTTATAGCTGCAATCAAGTGTGATATAGTTTTGAAATTTTCGTGTACCTTAATATGGAATCTATGTTGTATCATGAATTTAAATGAGTTTAAAGTGTTGAAAGAGTAGCATGCACAACTCCTCATATGTTTTGCTTGAGGGCAAGTTAGGGGCTGATAAATCTTGTAGAGTTGGGACCAATAGAAGAGAGAAGAACTGATTTATGTTTGTGTTTCAAGATGTCATTTGCAACTATATATACATCTAGCCTCTTTTTATAGTTCTGAAAATTTTCCACCAGTTCATCTGACATGTCAAGTCTAGGCATGTTTATCTCCGTGAGGTATAAGTACAGTTAAACTTGATGTTATCAATCAAAATGTTTGGTAAAATTGTTAAAAGCTTACCTCTCAGTTATTATGAAGTCTCCTCATTTGTGATTTATTGAGCGAAGATGAAATTGAATCACATTTAATAAACAAGGAACACATTTGATTTTTATTACAGAGATGATACTAGGCTACATAAACTTCCTGTTTTCATGTATATCTCAGTTTTTCTTTTTAAAACTTTTACAGTTAAGTTTTATCAGATCATTTAGTATTGTTATACTCTGCTTCAGACTAGATCTTTTTCTAATTCACTCTACATCAAAACCTACCAGCCAGAAGGGAACACTAAAAATAAAAAAAGTTGTTCTCTGTGCAGGGGCTCCAAGCATTGCATTCAGCCCACAAAACAAATCCCCCAAAATGAAAATATATATAGAATACATTATAAAAGAAGTAAATCACAGACATCACTATAACAAAAGCCTTTAAAAAAAATGAGTCATGATCCAGTCCATCTGCTTTTAAGAACACCGCTCACAGCATGCTAAAATATCAGTCCTGTAGCAAGAAGACAAGCTGTCAATATCACCACCAATGACCTCGGTTAACTGTTTCAACACATGCATCCTCTCTAGGCCCCACCAGCTCTCATCATCCACAAAGAGAAATACCTCCTTGAATTTCTATGTTAGCAAAATAAAGAATTTTATCTTAATTTTTATCTTTTCTTTACACTTTGCTGGTCGTACCTGTTTCATTTGCTCTTTTATGCTACCATATGCAGTACTGAGTAATATATAAAGTTAACAGTTGACTGCAGCATTATTTCTCTACTGAGATTATATGCAGTGCAGTTAAACTTTGAAAATATTTATCACATGTAAAAAATGTTATTTTCTATCTTATATTCATTTATCTTTGGATATATAAATCATGAAAGATGAGTAATAATTGCTGATTTGAATCACTAAAACAAGATTATGGAAATAGCAGTCTGTGCATGTCAATAATTATGATTATTATTTTTTACTTTACTTGCTACTGCACTTATTCAGGTTAAATTATGTTGGATGTCATATTTTGCTGGTCTTATTCTACTTTTCATCTGAGATATTTTATGATTTTGGTTCATTAGAAGAAAAACTTTTTTTTTTTCTTGACAAAAGCATTTCACTTCCAAAATATGGCAGCTTAATTAATTTCATTTCTTACAGGGGAGATAAGGAGGCTTTGGAGCAGATCGTCAGTGATTTCTGTGAAGATTGTGCCAAACAAAATATCTATTATGCAGAAGTACGCTTTGCACCACATCTCCTTGTTGATCCTAATTCAGAGACAGAGCGCTGTCGACAAGTGCGTGACATTGTTAGAATTGCAACAGATGCACTTAAGGAAGGCTGCAAGAAATATAGCATCAAATTGAGATTGATACTTTGTTGCATGCGGAATCAACCAGGTGAGTTTTACAGCTAAAAATGACATGATTAGATAAAAGTTATAGGTGATAGCTCGGACATTAGAACTTTGAATCGGAAGCTTGAGTTACTAATCTATTCAATGTATATGCAAGATTAATTTTTCTGTTTTACATAAAATCTCTGAAAGAAAATAATTACTTTTTTCTGATATTCTAAAAGCATTAATGTCAGTAAAATGAATTGTAAAGAACAGTTTTTTTTGGTGGGGGGATCCTGAACTGAACATGTTACATCATGTTGCATGCATCATATTTAGTGTTGCAGTTTAGTGAAGTCATCTACATCTACCCTGGGACAATTATTCATATTTTTCTTCTCAAAACTTAAAAGTGACTTCTTATTCAACAAATCAGAAAAATTATGCATTTTGCCTAAATCCTTATTCTCCTTAATAACAACAATAATTTCTTTAATAAATTTTTTTTTTTTGTTACATATATTATTTTCAAAATATTATTAGTGCAGTTATCTGCAGTTACTTTTACAATGTAGGATGATCACAAATTGAACTTCTTTGCATCTTTTTGTTTTCTGCAGTTGTTCTCAAATACAATTGGCATATTCTAGACTTTAGAATTGTGCTATGTTAAAATAATTGTTGAGAAATTTGCTCTCTTTTCAGAATCATCTTTTGTTGGTTAATGATCCTTTTATGTCCTTTTTACTATGAGAAACCTAACTTATTCTAGATATATGAATGCATATTTTTAGATTTTCTTTGTTGTGCACTTTGTATGATATATTGTATGAACAAAAACATTTTATAGAATTTTTACTATTCAGAACTACTTCTAATACTACAATCTTCCTAAGATAAAAAATAATAGGCTATTTTATTATGGAACTAGAATGGATTTATTCTTCTCCCAAGTGAATTCATGTGAAAGTGAACATGACCTACTAGGATGGAACTTGAGCTCAGCCAGCCAATCCCACTTTCTTCGATGATATCTGCTACACCACCCACACATCTCCAGATTAGACAATTTAAAATCTTTTATAATGAGTTTTCTATATTTTTTCTTCCTTTGGGTTCCATTTGTTTGTTTGTTTTTTTTTAAATTTTTTATTCATTGAATATTTTGTCTTGTTAATGTTTTCTTTTAAGAATGGTCACCTATCTTTATCACGATTACATTGGAATTGCTTTGTGCTTTATTCCATTTGCAAAAACACCCTCCTTTAAAATGTCTTGTAAAATCATTTTTACTTTTCACAATTTTAGTTTACAAAGAATTTTTCTAAGTAGATAAATAATTTGTTTAATGTTGTAAACATGCTGAACAAAACTTACTCATCATTTTCATTCATCTTTAAAAGGCAAAATGTTTTTTTTTTTTAAGGCATCATAATGTATAATTCCATCTGATCAGTATCAATTAGAATTATACACTATGATGCTTAAAAATTGTTTCTAATTGACGATTGTTTGATAACTATTCCCTAAAATAAAATTATGGCTTGCCTTGGAGATTGCCATTAACAAATAAAACCAAGACTCTATAAATAACACCAAACTAGAATAATTAACATAATTATGCTGTATATGTGGGTCATGTGACTTTATTTTTAATACCAGAAAATGCTTATGAAGTCCTTCTGCTGTGTGATGAATTCCGTAATGATTATGTGGTAGGAATTGATATCGCTGGTGCAGAGTTCCTCACAGATGCAGAAAGTCCACTAAAAACTGTATTCCAGGTAATCAATTAAATTTTCAGTTCATCTCTTTACCAAACAATTATCATTTTTTGTTTTGTTTTGTTTTTTTCCAGACTTTTTAAGAAATCATTTTACTTATTATCCAATAACTGAATTTCCTACTTGACATTTTTAAGAGCAATCTCTTAGTAAGAAAAAAAGAAAGTTTCTTATTCTTTGCAAACAACAGGTTTACATAATTAGTACAATGATTTCCTGCTTGAAGTTGCTTCAGACACACATAGATATTGTAATTTTATTTAGGCCTGAATAGTCTGGTGTGTCAAAAGCCAGATCTTTAAAGCAGCCACCTATTGTCCACAAGTAAGTAGAAGGGAAGTGAATGTTTACAGATCATAGTGGCAATAAATTTTGTTTACTGAATCATTGGTTCAGTGTTCCTTGATTTGAAGTAATCTGTTGAGAGTGTCTTTCCCCCCCCCCCATGAATAAAGAAATGTAGCTTCATTCTCTTAAAAAGATAGAATCTTAAATAAAATATGATCTCCTTTCAGAATTAAATCATTTTCATTATTGTCATTCTTGAGGATGGATATCTTTAAACAAGCCTCCAATTCAGTCAACTTTTTCTATTTTATTACCATAATGTTATTTTCTGAATTGCAGTTTTATTAAAAGCAGTAAAAGTTCAGTTTTATTTGACTACATTTTCAATACAAAAAAAAAAATACTGATTTCTGTATTTCTATAAAGTTAATGTTTATTTTCCAAACTATCACTGATTAAAAACGGATTTCATTAAATAATGGCTCAGAAATAAATGAATACTTTACTTTTTATATCATTTGAAGAATGAAATCCCCTCTTCAGAGATTTTTAAAACAACCATTGAACAATTTTCTCACAATAAATTCAACAAAAATTTGCATATTTGTAAATATTTCCATTAAGCTTGTTTCAATAGAAATTTTCCAATTAATGAGTTATTCTGTTTGTTTCAATATAAGCTTATTTCTAAGATTTTTATATATATATATATATATATATATAAACTTATTTATAAATGAAACTTTATGTGTGTGTCTGTATCCGTTACCCATAGACTCCAAAACGGCTGAACCGATTTTCTTGAAAATTTACACATTTGTACTATAAGCGTCTGCGAGTGTTCTTAGCTAGGTTTTGTGTCGAAGTACCCCCGATAAATATTGATAATCGAAAAAATCGGGTTATAGAAGGAATGGTCCGATTTTAATCAAATTTGATACACTCATAGACAAAGACATAAGAAACAATATTCAGAAGTTACAAAGTTGCAGTTCTTACAATAGTACAGAAAATCGATTTTTATATATATATATATATATATATATATATATATATTTTGTCTGTATGTCCTTTATACAAATCCACAATTTTTATCCAATTCTCACCAAACTTCACACAAATATCCTTTAGGCTGAGTCTGAGCTCCAGGACCATGGATTAGTTTTAAAGCTTTCATTACACCCGAGCAACGCCGAGCTATACTGCTAGTATATATATATAAAATTTTAATATGGTGAATCCCCAAATTATGGGTGGCATAGTGTCTATTATAGTCTAGTCTAACCCAGTTGATTGGGTGTTTGAAATTTTTTTTTTTACACACACACACACACACACAAAACCTATGACTATTAAATAGACATAAATACGTTTTATTACCTGATTAATAATAACTGTTATAAACATTAATCAATCTTTTTGTTATATAATTCAATTTGATTGCTTTAAGACAGGGTTATTGTTGAAACAGATACATACTTTGTGGGTTTTTAGTTCTTTATGGAAATTTTTAACCATCAATGTTTAGTAGGAAACATTTGTGCATTTTGGGGAATAGTGAAAATTGTATATATTTTACACACATAGCAAATCTTTCAAGATGAAGTGTCATTTACTTGAACTATAAGGATAGGGTTTCAATATAAAGTGTACATCTATTTCTATTTAAACCATATACTACAGCCATCAACTTAATCCATCTAAAAACAATTGAAACAAAAACAAACTTCCCTTTCTTTAATCCAGTCTATATGATTCACATATTGATTTTTCATGCAGGAAGCTCATGACATTGGAATCCATCGTACTGCACATGCTGGTGAAGTAGGAACTGCAGTTAATGTTATAGAGGCAAGTTAAAATATTTTGGGTTTTATCAATATTGTTTTTATAAACTGACAAACATTAATTTGTAATGTGTTGAGTAGACAAACTTGACATTTGAATTTTTAACTTTTTAAGTTTTTTTTTTTGTTTATAATCTTTGTCTCTCATGAAGACAATTGGAAAAAATTATCATTTCAGTTGGATTCTATATTCATTGGTTTTAACTGATCTTAAACTTTAATTGTGGAAATTTATTACTGGAAAGTTTAAACTTTACAGTTTTAGTAACTATAAGTATTCTGATATCTGAAAGAAGGTGCTAAAAAGTAATCAATCTTGCTCACTTCCCAAAATCTGACCAAACATTGTTATTATTGATGATAATTTTTTTAATAGGTTTTGATTGAGTTAAAAACTTTCAGTATCTCATATTTAAATAAATTTGTCATCAGTTATGCATTATTGTTTACAATATTTTTTATGCTATGCATTATTTTTTTTTAATAGAATTTATCAATACTTAACTAATCCATTCTGCAGAAAAAACAAATATTCAGAATATTTTCATCAAATAAAAAGTGGAAGAAATTACAAAGCACAATCAGATTTTTTTTTTAATTTCATGCAAAGAAAAGCACACATGTTTTAATTGTATTCAAATTCTTTCTAAAGTTATAGTTAGACTGGAATCAGTCTTAAGACTGCTTTTGTTTTATATACGACTTTCAAAATTTCCTGTCTCTTATCCTTTTACTATGAATAAACTGTGTTTCAAGTTATTTGTCAGGCAAATCACATGGATTGTCAACAATTTCTGGTCAAATAATAGCACAATGTTGGCATTCAATTAATCTTTTTCTTTTTTTTCTTTTGCACCAAGATGTTTAGATATTAAGTGTTGTCTTTCATGTGTTATTTTATTTTTCTTTGAGAAATATGTTTACATTTTAGGCTTTGGATGAAATGCATGCTGAACGCATTGGTCATGGCTATCATGTAATTGACGATGAAAAACTTTATGCTAGAATTAAGGAAGACAGAATACATCTTGAAATATGTCCTTCTTCCAGCTTTAAGACAAAAGCTTTCCAAGGAGATGTCAAGAGTCATCCAATGAAGAAGTAAGAATTTCTTAATTTTCTTCATGTTCATAATTACATTTGTAAATTTTGATAGAATTTTACAATATCAGTAACTCAAAATGTTCAAATTCATGTTTTCTACTGTGAAAAATGTTTTAGGGAATTTTTGCAATATGTTGAGTCAAAATGCATAAACTACATGAGGTATGAATCTGTTTCAGAAACATTAAAACTGAAAAGGTTCTTTTTATAGTTTTTTTTTTTTAATGTCTTCTATGCTGATCTTTACTGACTCCCTCTTTATTAAAGAGTAAGGAGTTTATTGATACTGAATTATAGGATCTTACTCAAATTCAACAGTACTATCTGATGAATATAGTTAACTCCCCTTTCTATTCAGAAAGTTTTGCTATTTATAAAATGTGTTAAGGTTTCTAAAAGAATTGACTCAATGGAATATTTCCACTCATATTCAAATTGGCAGTGAAGGTCATGGATGGGCTAAAATATTTAGTGTGTCCCAAGGTTGAATCATTCTCACTTTAAAAAAAAAAAAAAAAGAACTGGGATGATTGGGAAAACCACACAGAAGAGAAGGTGTGATATTTTATCTTGGGTTGCAAGTGTTTTATGATCATCCATTATGCCTGAGATAAGACTCATTGAAAGGAAGGCCTCTTTAAGGGAAAAATATAAGAAAGGAAACTGATGTTGGCATGGTGAGATCATAAAAACACTCTGGGGAAGATAACTATAGGTGTTAAATAATTAAAGTTCTTTCCAAATTGGAAAATAATTTCACATGGAAGAATTTTTGGAGTGGGTGAATAAATGGATGAAAAGCAGGATCACAATTTATGATAAAGAATCACCAGTGAAAAAGAGGGGGGATTACAACTTGGTAGAAGACAAGGATCTTTTGTAAAAATGACAAAGAGAAAGCACTAAGGGAATAAAAAAAACAAAAGTGCAACCACCTTTGATAAAAACAAAAAAAAATACTTGCAAATTACTCTATGGGTATCTCTGGGAGATAGTAATATTTTTTTTTTTTTTTTAAATTCCCTTTTTACACAGTCTGTAATTGAGAAAATTTCTCTGAAATTCTAAAATTCCAGCCTCAGAAGAATTTTTTTTCTTTCTCTCTCTCTCTCTCTCTCTCTCTCTCTCACACAACAGAGCCTTCTTGATGTTTTCTCTCAATGTCAGTGCCTTCTTTGATGTTAACCTTGTAGGGTTTGATACATTCACACCCCCCACACACACATGGTCATTCAGTGTTCATGTGATAACCTTAGTTTCCCGCGCTCCGGCAGGCCAAATAAAAAGTTGGGAGCGTCACATGTTGGACCAGTTAGGATTCTGTTCCAAGCAAGAGCAGACATGTTTATTCCCTAACTCACACATACACACGTGCACTAATTGCAGGTAGCAATTAGTGGCACAAATTTTTATTTCTCACCAGCATGCACACACAACACTAAAAATCTCCAATTGGAAACAGACATTAACAGTACATACATTAACTGTATTCAAACTGCACTTTATTCAATTTAATCTTCTATCGAACATTTACGTTCCTCTCCAGACAAAGGGAAAGAACTTTTCTTTCCTTATTTGATTTGGTTTTCTCCTTATATCTACTAATCTTAGCTTGGTTTATACAGAAATTTATGCTCACCTCTGCTGCACTATTCAAGATGTTAATAGAGTTTGAGGCCGTGGCTCTCATTTGCAAAAAATAATTTTCCATAAACTAGAAATAGATCCTTCACAAATTTTGGCAGATTTTAACAGCTGAGCTCAAAAAGATATACATTTGTAACAAATTTCACACAAACCATCTGGCCTACATAAAAATACACTTCTCTCAAAAGAATGTGCATTTAAAAAAAATTTAAACAATTATACATTTAAACAATGGTAACATTTAAAATAAAATACTGTCGTCCTCAAGAGAATATAAATTAAACAAATTTAGTTTATTGCAAGGTTTCTTTGTTTTTTTTAACACAGAAAATTTCATACACAAGGGTGTATTAGTTTATTGCAATTTTTTTTTTTTTAGGTATATTAATTTTTCACTTTTGATACCAAATGTAAGGATCATCAGGACAGTGTTTCCTGACTTTCATTGCATCTTTTCTTTTAGCTGATGAATTAATTTTAGGAATATTCACATCACCTAAATCCTCTTGTTTCTCTGCCTCTGCATGAGTTAGAGATACTTCTAAAGGGTATAAATGTTTGAGAGAGTGTAATTGAATTGATCCATCTCTCTTTATTTTTTCTCACTAAATGGACTTTATGATAAGTGTTAAGTTGGATTTTTAATAAGAACTACATCACCAACTTTAACATTATTAAAATTATTTTCATGATGGTCCTTACATTGTTTCTTAAATTTAGTAAATTATCTTCCTGCCAAAGTTCACAAAACTTGAGTAATATGGGATCACAAATTTCCATACTCTTAATATCTTTTCTGGAAAGAGGATCTGAACAGCAGATATCTTGATCATTCATTTTGAATAAAAGGCCAGCATTAACATTCAAGCAAAGCTGTTGAGTTTAATTATCTCCAAATTGGTGGCAGACGAAAATCTATAGGTAAGTTGTTTGGAAATTATGGCATTTTGAATATCTGACAGAGTAGTGAGTGAGTCAAAATATTTAATTTTTGAACTACCACTAGATTTCTACAGACAAGACTTTATTATCTTATCAGATGCTCCCAAGTACCGCCCACCCATGCAAAATACAAAGTGTAAGGTGTTTTATTATAGGAATTAAACTTTACAGCAAATTAATGTCAACGTTATATTAAAATTTGTTGTTTCCAGATTTGCTGATGATGACATCAACTTTTCTTTAAATACTGATGACCCTTGTGTCTTTGCTACAAACTTGAATAATGAATATGCAATTGCAGAGGAGGCTGGATTAAGTAAAGAACAAATCATAAAATCTGTAAGTTCAACTTTGTTTTGTTTTTTGCTTAACAACCTATCAATCACTATAAAGGTTTTGAATTGTGGTTGTTTTAGGTATAGCGTGACATTATATATGGATCCATGATAGTTTTGGGAACAGGTTAGTTGGTGAAAGTTTCTAATCATTTATTAGAGATGCTGTCTTCTAATAGAAATTATTTTGTATTTAGCTTTTGATACAAGTTGGTTATCAGGTTTTGCATTGTTATTTTTACTAGGATCTTTATGAAGTCTAGCAAGGTACTTTTTTTTTTTTTTTTTACATTTTTTTCAAGGTAAATTGAAAGTTTTATGTAGCTTTCTGTAATTTTACAATTTGATATAACGTTTAATTTCCTTTAAGAAGTTAAGAATATCGTTTGGTTTAGTGTTTTGAAAGAGCTCTTTTGTATTGTTTGTTTGGTAATATTTTGTTAGGGTTCAACTGTGATGATCGTAATGTATATGTTCAACTGTGAGAGGTACTTGACATCTGTTGGATGATAAGGAAGTTACATATTTCAGTAAATGTGTGTTAGATGTCAAGGTTTTTATTTAGAGTTTGGATAAAATTATTTCCATCTTGCTTTTTCTGAAAAACCTGGGAGCAATTCTATAGTCAATTGAATATTATATAATTTGTTAGGTTTTGAATTCCATATTGCTTGCTCCCCCTTTTTTTTTGCTATGTTCTTTCATCTTGTTTCTGAAGACTGTATCAGTCACTTGCCATACATGATACACACTTGGGCAGTTGTGTCTCTTTTGAGACGTGAGTATTAGAATTTTCCCACAGTAGGTTGCTATTACTTTCTTTGGTAGGCTGGTTGTCAACTAAGGCTTTAGAATCCAATCTGACCTGCTATTCAACCCATAGTTGGAGGGAGAAGAGATGGAGTAATACCTTTCCCAAAAGTATTTGTGCATAAGTGAATGAAACAAGTTCAAATAGAATTCAAATTTGGCTTTCTGATTTCTCATCCTGAGCTGATATCCATTACACTACAATCCATATCCACATGGGATATGTTTATGTTGGTTTTTCTTATGCTGAGAGCATCTTTAGGGACTTTGTCTTTGAATCCAGACTAAGTTGACTGATCTTTGTGATTTAACTATTTCATTATAGGTTTTTAGGTTGTCTGGGATGTATGAACTCTCCTTTTTTCTGAGTTACAAAACTTGACAGAATATGAATTTCTGGTTGTTTGAGCTTTTAAGGAGTTCAAGTACCATCTCAATTTCAGGTGCAAATATAAAAGTTTCATTTGGTATTCTAATTTGTTTGTGAGACTCTCTGTCTGTAGCTGCTGCTTCTGTTTTATGAGAACGCCAACAGTTTATACTTCTTGGTCTTTTGTAAAGCTTTTATTCTAATTTCAACCTTAGATTAAATTTAATATTTCCAATCAATTTGCTGTATTTTAAATTGACTGGAATTTTTTAATTTTTTTTCTTGCTAAAGTAGCATTTTTTTTAAAAAATCAAACAGTAGCTGTTTTGACATGTTCACAGCCTAGTAAAAGGGTCTAATGTTGTTCTAACAGACTTCATCTGTAAAACAATCAAACACATCTTTTTTATATAATTTTTAGGTCCTCAGTAATCTTCAAAATTTAGGAAAATATTTTCTATAATCTAATGTTTCATTGAATTTTAGAAATGTTGACTAAATTTATTGTAGTTATTGCTCTTACTGTTGTGTATGGTTACCCATACTTAGAAAATCAGCATGTTTATTCAGAATAAAAAAAAATGCTCCAAGAATTCCTGTTTTAACTAGTAATTTTTTTTTTTTTTTTTGTTCACACACTACAAAAGTCACTTAAGGTAGAGGATTAGTGTGTAGTAAAAAAGGGGCAAGAAGTGAAGTCCTTGGATCTTATAATGGCTAACTCTAAACTTGAAAAGGTCAGGATTTAATTACTGAATAACATTTCAGAGTTCAGTCAAAAAATGTTAGTATTGAAATAGACTTTAAAAGGAACCAGAAACCCAATCCTAAACCGGAAACAAGGAATAAACCTCTAATTCTCTTCAAAATACTCTGGACGAGTGTAAATCAGATTGGGAAAGAAGGAAGGAAAAAAATAATTAGTGAATAAAATTTACAAGTTCAGGTGGAGATACTAGACATTTAGATATAAGTATAGATTTGAACAAGGAAGCAGTGTGAACTGGGCAATTAGTGAACCTACCTATTCTCATTAGAAGAGAAAAAAAAATTACTGGATAAGTTTAGAGTTCAAGTAGAGAGCTGAGTTCCAACTCTAGAAGGAACTGGAAACTCGGTACCAAGCAGGAAAAAGTATATAAGATTATGCCAATTTTCTCTAAATATATGCATTAGGGTACTAACAGTATAACATTATCTATTTAAAATTGAGCAAGGAATTAATATTTTTTCACATACAAAAAATCTTAATGTTATGTACAAGAAATTTGGTGACATATGTGTACAAATAAAGTCCAGACTATTTAGACTAGCAAAAAATGATTACAAGCCAAAATGTGCATTTACCTATTTAAAAATGAATTAAAATAAGTAAAATCTAGTATGGAATAAACAAAATAAGGAAACTTCTCTTCTCATTTGCACTGAATTTTGTTCACTTTAACCAACCCTTTGGCAAAAAGGTGGGCACTTCTATGAGAAATAATGGTTAGCAAGCTTGTTTTGATAGAATCATTGCAATTCAATAGTGAGTTTGATCCTCACTGAATGCTGTATATTTTTGGCCTTGTGCCACAGCTAAGCTACACCTAAAAAAAAACACCATTAAGCCAAAAGGAATTAGTTTTGCTTTCTCCAAATTATACTCTCTTCTAACACTTACATTTTTTTTTTTAACTTGTGGAGTTCTGTTATCTGATTGGGAATCTTTACAAGCTTTGAAGATAACTGGCAATATTTTAGTGCTTGGAGAACTCGTCATGCAATATCAGGGCATTCTCAATCGTCATTTAGTTTAATTTTATTATTAGTAAGAACATGAAATTCACTATTCAAACCAACTTCAACATTTCATGTAGAATTGTAAATATTTTAAGACAAAAATCTAGGAACTTCATGGGAATAGAATAGCCATCACTGATTTTCATTACAATAAATGTAGACACTGTCCTTTATTATTATTTTTTTTTTAATTAAAGATGTTATATTCGGTTTTCTATCTTTTTCAGTTTTTCAATGCTGCTCAATCCTGTTTCTTGCCTGATGATGAACGAAAAGAGCTTGTGAAACATCTGCAGAGTGTCTACGGCAATGATTTTTTATGTGCTGTGTCTCCTTAGGCTGTAAATGATCATGTCTCTCCACAATATCCTGTCCTTTGTAGCTATTAATGTCTCTTTTTTTTTCTCCTAAACCTTGTTTTACTATCCATTTACTCAGGTTCACTATGTTGTGTGTTGTTTTCTTCTGTCCCTCTTGTTTTCAATCTGTCCAGTGAGTATCAGTTTTTTCAAGCCCTCTTTCCTCATGTGCTCTAAAAATTTCAATTTCCTTTTCTGATGCTAAGTATGTTTTCATTTTCTCTAAAAGTTATTGTTACTCATATGTTCAGTTCATAGTGTCCTCAGCATCCTTCTATGAAACATTTCTGTTAAGTCTCTTCATCTTTGAGAAGATTGTCTAGCATGTAGTTGAATGATATTACATAACAGTTCAGTAATTTTTTCTTTGTATTTTAAATCAGGCTGTTATAAATTGTTTTAATTGAAAGTTCTTTTGTATAAAAAGTTTTGTTTTTGTTTTTTTCAGATAAAATTAATTGATTTTAAAAATGATAAAACAGTGTGTGTTTATTAACATATTTACAAATGAATGTTTAAAATTGGTCACTTTTTTAATATTTTTATAAGGTTTTGTTTTTAGCTGCACACTATGAAAGACCTAGTAATGTGAGGAAGGAAAAGGGTTTTCTGTAAAAATTCTTTAGAAATATTAAATCAACTGAATCTCTTGTAAAATTTTACCCAAAATTTCTAATTTAAGATGCACAAGGTTATTTGTAAGAGCAAAAAAAAACAAAAAAAAAAAAACGCATAAAACAAAATTCACATTTAATAAAGCTTTAAAAAAAGAAAATCCTCAAATTGTTTGTGTTTATTCTCTAGCATGTTAAACTATTTGAATTGGCACAAAGTTTTTGTAATATTGTTACTGGTGTGTATTTTACACATAAGTGAATTTGCACTTAGTGGCTGTTCAGAATAAGAATTAACGCAATAATATAGTGTAACACTGTAAGTGTTCCTCATGCACACATGTTAAATGGATATCGACGGACTCTGGATTCGAACCCAGAAATATTGGAAAATATCTCTGTATATATATTTTTTTCTTCTCAGAAAAATCAACGTTTTTCTTTTCTTAGGAGTGACTGAGAGAAGTAGAGATGTCATTGTTGATGATAAGGATCTTTTAAAAAATCACAGATGACCATGACAAGAGAGAATTCTGTCTCTTTCTTCCTTGTTTGTCTGTTATTCTCTCTTAGAGAAAGAAAGGAAACAATCGACCAAATTGGAAAAAATTATCAGGGAAATTTTGGGAAAAGGCCACCCACATAAGGATATAATTGTAATTAACGCTGACAGGTGATTGAAGTAGTGCTGACATGGCGGGAATTGTGTGCGATTGAGCTGATCAAGACAAACACAGTTGACGTTAAATTTTAATGGAAAGACATTCTGATGTCTTCCCACCTCATGCCATATTGAAACGTTTAAAAAAAACAAAAAACAATGGATTTGAAAATTAAGGCAGAGAGATATAAGTCGTTAGCAGAGGTATACCAGACAGACAAAGAACGTGTGAAGTGAAAGACGCAGAAAAAATCTCACTCTCTCAGCAGTAGTTTGTGGGCACTGAAAAAGTTGGGACGTATTTTAATTTTGGTTCTTATTTTTATTCTCTCTCTTTTGATGTACAGAGAATCACAATATAATCATTAGTCCACATAGACTGGCCTTCATTACTTCCTTGTTTCTTTTTGTTCTTGCCTGTTTTTCTTATTTTTGCATGTGTACACAACCACCACCTCTAGATTTCAGTTGTTAAGGACTCAGTACAAAGGCAACCATCCTTTTTTCCCCCACATGCCTGTAATTTTCCCTGAGACCAGAGATCACAACGTGGCAGGGAAGACAAAAGATTTTAGGCTGATCAATCGACATCTTCATTGCAGAACAGAAACAAACAGCTACAGACTCAAGTGCAAATAACTTACAGCCAGTTAGCGCACACAACGTAACTTTGAGTCCAGGAGGGGTTAAGGTGTTACATTTGGTGCCAGTTGATCACAATTCGACCTGTTCGGGGCCACATTTGACACAGTGATCAAAGATTCAACCTGTTCGAGTACCATAACCAGCAGTCCACATTTAGAGTAGTTCAACTGAGAATCCAGCCTTGTTCAATCACTACAGTAATACAGAAAAGCTAGCCCGGAGCCACAGACCTTGCTTGTAATAACTACAAGATTATTGTTCTTTGTCACTCCTGCCATTTTTATTGCCACTGTAGTAGAGTATTGTATAAGACCTAGTGTTACCATTTCATTAATCAAAATTGAATAATTGTTTTGTTTTGCTGGCCATAGCTTTAGAAATGAGTAACGTAGAGTCTGTAAGTGATGCTTAGACCACAGTGGGGAGCTGGGCCTGCAGAGACAGATACTGCTGAAGCGACCCTTTGATTAAGAAATCTAATGGGTGGTATCAAGGTCACAGGTTATGGGGGGAACCCCACAGAATTAAATGAGTGGCTGGTAGAATTAGAAAAGAAGAGAACTATATATGGCCTATCAGATCAGGAGCTGGTTTTGTTAGCCTTTGAAGGAGTGACGGCAGTCATGTCCCAATTTATAGCTAGGCAATTTTAGAAAAAGCCAACTATAGACTTGGAGTAGGCCCAAAGAGTTGCTCCACTGTGGGAGGGATCATCAAGAAAGCAAGAGCAAAGATACAGGAGGCATGTTAGTATAGGAAATCAGGGACCCCCAGAAGTGGAACTGTAATGGGAGAGGGGGATGGAGCGACATACCAGACACCCATCCTAGTCATTCACCTTGAAGGGGGACAGTAATGAACCAAGAAGTTGGAAGACTGAGGATAGTCGATCTCCCTTACTGGCTCTGATGTCACCTCTACTGCGTGGCAGACGGGTAGAATTAGGAAGACTGAGGAGGCCCGATTCTGCGTTCACCTGAGAGAAAAAACAGAGCTCACCTGTGACATAAGGGTGAGAGGTAAAAGACTAAGGGGCACTGGTAGATACAGGTGCCTCAGTCACGTTAATCAGAGCCGAATGCTCTGGTCAGCTTGGGAAAATGGAGTATATTAGCAGATTCAACATATCCGAGAGTCAGGAAGATGGTTCCAATATTTGTTTGGAATGATGTTATTACCTGTGAGGATTACTGGAATGGGGACCAGTCATAAAACATACATTGTGCTTGGGTTGTGTAGTGAACTGATTTTATGGGAAGATTAGTTGAGGGCACAGAAGGCTTAACTGAAGTTTGACCTACCAACACTGACAGTGGGCAGAAGAGAGATACCCCCAGGTATGGAGGAACCTCCATACTGTCAGTCGTGGCTGGTGAAGATATCAAGCTGCTACCCAGAACAGTAGTGATATGTTCAGGCAAGATGGAAATCGATAAGTGCTGGAGCAGGTTAACATTTGAAGTGACCCTAGTTTCCGGCTATGACAGCAGTGAGGACAGAATATCCCTGTATGAATCATTGGCACAGAAGGGCAAGATGGTGCTTTTCGTAATGGTTAACTTAACATGTTGGCTAAAACAGTGAATATCAAGAAGGGAACTGAAGTGAGACTGGCAAGGCCAGTGTACCAGGTCATCCACTGACAGAGGAGGTCCTGTGGTATGAGGTACTCCAGCATTAAGGAGGGAGACATAGAGGCTCTCAATGAACATAAAAGGAAGATAGTGCACCTGTTAGAGGGAAACAGCAATATTGTGGCTAATTCAGACAAGGACCTTGGCCAGACCAGACAGTCAGGATGAAAAAAGAGACAGGAGACTACAGGACCTCAATTCACAAAAGAAAGGTAGTGGAAGAAACAGTAAATATGTTGAAAGCAAACATTATAGAACAGTCCAGTTCACCATGGAGCTTCCCAGTAGTGATAGTAGAAAAGAAGGATAGAGGCAATAGGTTCTGTGTATATTTTAGGAAGTTGAACACAATAACCAAGTCCTTAGCGGTGCCATTATTGGCCCTACTGGGTAAGGCCCGGTATTTTTCAACCCTGGATTTGCAGTCCAGGTATTGGCAGGTTGCATTATGTGAGAACGACCAGGAGAAGACCGCCTTTGCATGCCACCAAGGACTGTTCAACATTCAGGTCATGCCTTTCGACCTAGCCAACATCCCTAGAGTTTTTTTGTTTTTTTTTAATCATATCACTCTGAGCAAGGCGGTAACACCACTAACGTGCAGGGGACTACATAAGAGTGAACAGAGTGGAAAAGAGAAAGCCGGAAACCACATCCTAAACAAGAAACAAGGGATGAGCCTCTTCACCTGTTCAATAAATGTGGGTGGAGTGTGAACCGGGCTATTTCTCCCAGTTAATGTTGATAGTGTTGAGTGAGCTGGAAGGCTCTGCCATGGCATACCTAGATGACATCCTCGCTGGAGGAGCATTTCAGGCACCTACAGGAGGTTTCTACAGACTGAGGGAACATGGGTTGAAATTGAAACTGACAAAATGTCTGTTTTTGAAATCCGAGACGAAGTACCTGGGATTTCTTATAGGACAGGACACGACTAAGCCAGACCTGGATAAGGTGGAAGTGATAAAAGCCATGCCTGCACCCAAGACAGTGAGGCAGGTGCAGGGATTCATAGGAGCCATCGAGTATTACCAAAGGTTTATTCAAGAATTTTCACGGCAATGTTGGCTCTGATGAAGAAGCATGCAAGAAGTATGCAAGGTTCAAATGGACAGGGGCCTGCCAGAGGGCCTTTGACAGCCTGTAGGACTAGTTAACAGCAATCCTGTTGTTGGAGTACTCTGATATGAGCAGACCCATGATATTGTATATGCTAGCGACAAGTGTATAGAGGCAGTGCTAACCCAACCATGCTTGGACAAACTAGGACCTGTGTCTGGGATACCTGAAGAAGTGCCGATCTACTTTGTCTCACCGTCTCTCTGAGACAAAGCAGCAGTGGCCTGTGATAGAGAATGAGGCATACACAATAATGTATGCTGTGCAAAAGCTGAACTATTACCTGAGTGGCACCGTATTTATGATAAAGACGGATCACCAGTCACTCAAATATCTGCTGGAAGCAGATTGGATGAACAAGAAAATACAGCAGTGGGCATTAAAGCTGAGTGGGTATAACTGCAAAATCGAATATCCGGAGGGCAAGGATAAAACCTGTACGGACCTGTTGTCTGGATATCAGAGAAATTAGAGACTGAGTTGGTGGAGCTATAGGACAGAGTGAATGACAAGGCATACTAAGTTCACATAATAAATGATCAAAGGGTGCAAGACCAACCAGTGTGGAAGGAAGAATTGGAGAGAGATTGAGCCACACTGGAACCCTCAATGGGTGGAGATAGTCGGGACAAACCAGGATGACGAAGAGATAACCACAATCAGATATCTGATAAAGGATGACGTATTATATTACCTATCGGGTAGAGATGAGGAAATGAGGACCAGACTGGTGGTCCCTAGAGTGTTAAGGGCCAAAATATTATGGCAGACTCAGAAGAAACTGGCCATATGGGAATAGATAAAACCTGTGAGATGATTGGTAGAATCTACTACTGGCCAGGGCTATATAGAGAGGTTGTGGGAGCAAGACAGCACCCCACTGGAGGAGATCGATATGCGCCAGTACACTTTTGAGAAGGTGAGTCTGGACGTCTTGGGGCCCTATGGAGAGACAGGGGTAATAAATATATAGTAAGTTTCATGAACTGGCTGACGAATTGGCCAGAGGCTTATGCAGTCCTTGATGAGACAGCTGGAACAGTGTCCAGCTTGTTCTTGAGAGAGATATGGGGCCCCTGCACAGTTGGTCACTGATAACTGACCCGAAAATGTAAACCAGACAATGAAAGAAAACTGTCTGACACTCCACACAAAGCATATAACTACCTCTCCCTGTTACCCCCAGAGTAATGCTAAGATGGAAAGATTTCACTGCACTCTAGCAAATATTCTAGTAACACCGATCAGAGAGGACTGCGAAAACTGGGACCTATACTTAACCCAAGCCCTGGCCACTATGAGGTTTATAGTCAACAAGACCTCAAAGCATTCTCCGTACTATATGCTGTTTGGGAGAGACGTAGTTCTGCCTATGGATAATCTGCTGAAATTTAGGAGGAAATACATGGGAGTAGAACAGCACAAGCAAATAATAGAGAAGCAGCATCAGCTTTTTTGTACAGGTCAGAAGGAGGATCACTCGAGCCCAGAAACAAAAGAAGAATCGGGTGAATAAGGACTGTAAGGAATCAGAATTTAGTGTTGGAAATCCAGTTTATTATAAAATTCACATGAGAAAAGGCAAACTAGACCAATGTTGGGAGCCATACTATCGGTGACCTATGTAATTTGGGATCAATTGGCTGACAAGATTAAGAGGGTCCATGCCAATAATTTTAAAGGAGTGGACTAGTCGAGAACCTGACCCCAACCAAAGACTGATGAGGAGAGCAACTCTGGTGTCTCCAGAGGACATGGATTCAGAAAGAGAGTGAAGATGAAGAAACTACAGCCTACTGCCTGGGGAATGAGACTCCCAGGGAGGTCGAGGAATGCTCTGGAGACATAGGCAAACTAGGGAGGGTGCTGGGACCCAACCAGAGGGAGAAAGAACCACAGACTGCTCCAAGCAAGGCCCAGACATAATCCCTGATGAAGACAAGGGTGATTGGGAGGTTGAAGATGAGGTACCCCTAGCGAAACTCCAAGAAAAATGAAAAGGAAGATTGGAAAGCTGTAGATGAGTTACCCCTAGTGTGCCTCGAGAAAAGAAGAGTTGCCTCTTGGATTACAGGTTAGAGGAGCTCCTCATCCCAAAGAAAATGGAGAAGATTAAGTAGATGGAATCAACCCTGCAGAGGACCGTGGTCGCCGAGGCGGTGCAGCGTGGTTGGGCATGTATGTGGGTAGGCGCTCTTGCGCGTATGGTTGGCACTTTCCGGCTGTGGTTGAGGGCGGTCTTCACTCTCGCTGCTCCCTATTGGATGGCTGAGATGTACCTCCGTCGGGCTGTATAGTCTATTGCTAGGCAAGCTAAAGAAGGAAATATATAACTTGCACCAGAGTAGATCATGGGTAGCCAAGAGGTATATGAACAAGGAAGGATACCATGGGTTGTTGTTTTCACCAAATCAAGAAGTGACAAGATTAGAGACCCAGTGGAGTGAAATTAGCGATTATCTAAAAGGGGTAGAACTACTTGAAACTAGAAGCAAGAGATTGGTGTGGCTGATAATAGGAAAAGCCCTGAGCATGCAGTTTAGAACAGTCTTGGAAGGAGGCATAAGAGTTGTCAAAAGGAAAATAGACGAAAGAGATCAAAGGAAATTAGCCCAGGTAACTTAAATGTGATGAGGGTAGAACTGACCCAGAACCAGGTGAGTATAAATCAATTAATAATAGACATGCGGGCGACACAAAGAGGTCTGAGAAAAAGGAATCATTCAAAAGTTTGACAGATGAATGCAAGTGATTGGAGCAATTTGTGAGAACCTGTTAATGAATTTCAATAAATGAATGAGGAAACTGCCCAACTTATTAGAATCAGTTAAAGAGATCAAATTGGATCATTAAAAAGAGGAACTGAGAAACATTGAGAATAAGGGCTATATGTGGCAAAATAAAGTTAAAGTTAGTGTGGTCTGGTCAGCCATATTGAGCATATCAGTAGCAGTAGTTCACCAATATATTTGATAAGAAGGAAAACCAGAAAAAAACATAGAAAAGGATGAGCTGGCAGATGCAGCTGATGATAAGATTGGTAGTCTGGCCAGAGCCATTTTGAAATAGAAATTATAAAAAAAATGAATCATGAACACTTAATTTTGAGACTTTATGCATGTGAAAAAAAAAGAATATATATAAAATAAATAAGGAATATATAACATAGAACCATAGTTGCAGAAGTGGTTTGAGCATCATTTTTCTTAATTTAAAAAAAAGAAAAAAAAAAGAAAACAAATTATGAACACTTAATTTTGGAACTTTTATGCATGCCAAAATAAAGAAGAAAAAAAAGATATATATAAGTAGAATCCTTGAAATTTGGTAAGGTAAATTCCAGTAGAGACAGACTCCAAAGAGAACTGAATGTTAAATTTTATTGCTAAATTTAACAGAGTATTATAATTAGGAAACAAAAGTTAGATATTTTTACAAATTCATTGATAAAACTGTATTTCGTGGTCCCAGCCATTTTTTCAAACCAAATTCATATAACAGTGGATGTCTTAAATTTGTCCAGACGAAATCACATGGGATAGAAAAAGGGGGTGGATAAACATTAGAAAGGGAAAAGAAAGAGGAAAGGAAAGATATAGTAACAGCATAAGAGGGTAGGGGGTTAACTTAAGTTATTTGATTCCAGCTCTGGGCAACGTCTCTGACCTAGATTCAAAAAATCTTCGTTGGGGGAAAGAGTTTAACTTTGACCGGAGCAGTTCGTTGACTGTTATAGATGTATAATAGATGTATGATATTGGAGTTTGGAATTTAAAGCTTAGAGGTTGAATTTACACTGGACAATTGGTAGCTGTCATAAAATGGTACTAAGAAATTAAAATCTAGAGACCTAGAATTAATAATAATTAAAGATTAAAAGACTTGAAATAAATAACTATAACAAATTAAAAAAATATTAAGAATAAAATGAACCATTAAATAGTATGAATAATGACTTTTTAGAGGTGAGTGAATAACTAAGAATATGTCATGCATAATAGAAACATGACTAATGATAATCATAATAATGGTAGAAATACTTAGGATAAGTATATAATTCAAACAAATCTAAAAATGGAGATACTCGTAATCCTAATGATGAGGATACCATACAATGATAGGCGAGTATAAATTAATAATAATTATTAATAGTAATTATTATTTATATGAAAAATCAATTTTAAAAAAATATAATATGTAAAAAAAAAATTATTGAAATATAAGTTTTTATATATTTTGGGGCTGAGAGAGGAGGAGGAAGGAAATAAAGGTTGAGAAAGAGAAGTGAAACACACAAGATGGCAATGTTGATGATAATTTTTTTAAAAGAATCATGGATGGCTGCGAGGGGAAAGAATTCTATCTCTTTCTTCCTTGTCTGTCTGTTATTCTCTCTTGGAGAAAGAAAGGAAACGATCGACCGAATTGGAAATAATTATCAGGAAAATTTTGGGAAAAGGCCACCCACATAAGGATATGTATAAAGTCAACCAAGTAGTGCCGGCATGGCGGGGAATTGTGCGCAATTGAGCTGAACCAGACAAAGTTGATGCTATATTATAATATTATATTTTTGATGTGTTCTGCATCAAATTAAAACAATTTCAATGAAAACAGATTTTAAAATCAAAGCAGAGAGGCACAAGTCATTAGCAAATGTACGTCAGACAGATAAAGAATGTGTGAAGTGAAAGAAGCAAAAAAATCCTCTCTCTTCCTATCTCTTTTCCACACACTAACAACAGAGTAGCAGCAGTAGTTTGTGGGCACTAATAAAGTTGGAATGTATTTTATTTTTAATTCTAGTTTTTTATTTTATTATTCTCTCTTTTGATGTACAGAGAATTACAATATAATCATTAGTCCACATAACAAGGCAGTAATGAAGGCCAGTCTATTTCTTTTTGTTCTTGCCTGTTTCAACCTTATTTTTGCATGTGCACCCAACCACCTCTGTTGTTTCAGTTGTTGAGAAGGCAGTACAAAGACAATTGTCCTTTTGTCCGCAGGTCCGTAATTTTCTCCGAGATCAGAAATCACAATGTGGCAAGGGAAGTGAAAGATTTTTGACTGATCTTTAATCACCTGGGGTGAAATGGAAGCGAACAGCTGCATATTCAGGTGCAAGTAACTTAAAGCCAGTTTGCTCATACAACGTAATTTCATAATCAGGTGGTGTCATAATAGATATTAAAACTAAGTAATCTGGATTTTACTAGACTAGTATTCTAGAAGTACCCTGTTTTTTCTACAGAAAGCAAAATTTGTTATTTTGAACTAAAAGCTAAGATAACTTTTAGTGAAAATTAAATTTAAGACATTGCAAAGAATGAAGTTAAGTGTTTAGATGTTTAACTAAAAAAAGAAAATGCTGTAAGTCTCATTGTACTTTCAGAATTAGTATCTGTGGTCATTTACGATTGTAATACAAGTTGTCATTTTCACATAATGTATACATGTGAATATGGACCTGAATGCATTGTGACTCTGAAAATAAGGCAAGCAAATATTATGAATCATTTGATTAACATCATTTAATTCCAGGTTAACATGCAAATTTATGTTAAATATCAAACACAGTCAACATAATATTTTGATTTAAGTTTACAATGATAAAAATTATCAAAATACCACAAAGAATGAGTTAACATGAAATTGATAAGTTTGGAATGTCAAGGAAAGCTTTCCAAGTTACCCTGAAGAAGCAGGCACTTTGGATATGAAATAAAAACAAGTAGAACTTCACAATCAGACAAGAAAAGCTGATAAAGTTATCAGTATCAAACCCAAAATTAACAACTTGTCAAGTAATGAATGAAAGTAGCATTACTACTGAGATGTAAATTCCTCAGTAAGAAGGATATTATGTAAAAGTCATTGCAACAAAAAAAAATTTTGTTAACCAGAAAAAACTAAACAAAAAACTTCTGCTCTGAGATAATGGGAAAATTAGCAAAAGGGGTATGTAATGGTGAAAGCAAAATGGAACTGAATTCTAGTGCAAGAGAATATGTCCAAAGATCAAGGTGATTCTTAACTCAGATCTCTACACTATGTTTAGATCTTCAGTGACTGAGGGCGAACAATATTTAATATGCAAAAGCTGATTGTTTGAAGTGGACCATATTAAATATAAAATTAATTTTTTATGAATAATTTGTTTTTCTTTAACAGAACAAATTGTTTTTGTTGTTTTTTTTAAAGAGAATGTTGAATTTTTCTGTTATTTGTAAGTAAATAGACAACATTAAAAATGTCACATTTTTAAATAAATAAAAAATGATACATATTAAAGAATTTATCACAAAGTTAATGTCAAAAACTGAATTCACTAAATTAATATTTTACAACTATTAAAACATACCACAAAAATGTAAGAGAAAACATTGTTTTTTTGTCAATATGGTGTTTTTGTTTTTTTTAAATTGTTTTAAAGTGAAGTTCATAAAAAATGTCATGAAAAATTTTATCACAGAAAGTTAATTTAATTTTTTTCTTTATTCTACATCATAACAAATAAAATTCATTCTTGAGGAATAATTTGGTTTCTTTATAAGACATGAACTATGTTGATACTCCCCTTGTAAATAAACAAAATATGTCACTTTTTGCACTGCTATTTTTCCCAAAGTACAATACAGGAATTTGCCCAATCAAAAAAATTTGAATAAATTTTTTTCTTCTTCTATGATATTATTCTTCTTAACAACAAACATTAAAATTAAAAAAAAAAATATTTACAGGTATTTAAAAAAAAAAATGTATGTTAAAATGTAAAACAAAATTAACCACTTCAATATTTTTCAGTAAATTTAAAATAAAATAGTGCAAATATTGAAGTGTTTAATTTTGTTCAAATAATCATAGATAAAAATTTAGCTCTCTACTAAATCCTTGTATCAGACACAAAATTAGTAATTATAGAAGAGGGAAAGAGAACTTGTGCTTCTCTTATCCCTAAAGTAAGTTGAAATAGGTACAATTAAGATCACTGAATAAAATTTTAAATGAATACATTTATTATAGTATAGAAAAAAAAAGGTACAAATATAAAATTATCCTATTAAGGTAGGATAACGATTTCGAATATGACAAAAGGGATTACAGTTTTGAAAATACATCAGAGAAAACATTCAGGAAGGCAAAAAAGCAAAAACAAAAAAAAAAATTCTTTTACTTATCCCACAAGCACCTCTGGAATATTTTAAAATGTCTTTTTGAGATATTCATTTTGTTTGGTTTCACATGTCTTAATGGGGCCTTAAGAGAATTTCTTTTTCATTATTAGTTTTCCTAGTCACAGCAGAGAATTCCTTTTAATGAGAAAGGTTCAGTTCACTATGTAACTTCAACATAAAATGAACCCTGACCAGTGAAACAATTTGAACAAAGACTACAGAAATGGAAAGGTAACCCTGTTTTTTCATTACACTGGAAGTAAAGTGTGACCTCCCCAGCCCTCAAGTCTCAGGCTTGTGTATGTGTGTTAACTGGCTGTAAGTTAACTGCAACCAAGGTTGCAACCGGTCACCTGCCATTCTGTCCCTGTGTGCTCAAAGGTGTTGGTGATCTGGCAAAATCCCTCATTCTCCCTGCCATGTTGTCATTTCTGATCTCAAGGTGAGTTGAGGACTTGGAGGATGGTCGTCTTGTGTCATACTTGGCGACCACTGCAAATGAAGTGGCAGGGTGGGTGCACAATTCAGGAATAGGGAAAAACAGACAAGAACAAAAAATAAAGCGACAGTAGCAAAAGCCAGTCTATGTGAAATAATGATTATGTTCGTAAATCTTACTAATGATTATATTCATAACTCTTTGTACAGCAAAAGAGAGGAAAAAATAAAATAAAAAACACAATACAACTTTTTCTCAAAGTCCACAAAATACTGGCTGTTACTACATCTAGTCATCGTTAGAGGTTAGACAGTCACTGACTCTTCATGCTACCCCTTCCTTTTCTCTCTGCTGTGTCTCAAGTGGGTCTTCCTTTTCAAATCTGTATGCCTTTTTATTAAAAATCCTTAGATATGGCATTGGGCTGGCTGGCAATCAGGGTGTTTTTCCCCAAAAGTCTAACACCAATTTCATGTATCTGGTTTTGATCACCTATTTTGTACTAATATATGTCAGTCTGAAGCCTTAGAGACAAAGGTGGTTGTTGTACATTCACGTGCCAGCATTAATTATAATTCCTCTCATCACATGAGTGGTCCTTTTCAAAGTCAGCCGATAATTTAACCTCGGTAGGTCGTCATTGCTTCTCTGAGGAGAAAGTGAGAGAAAAGAAAATCAAAAGAGAAAGAGTTCTCTCTCCTTGGCGAGACAAATCCCTCATCTGATCTGTATTCAATTGCTGTCATATAAATCAATGCCATTTTGTGAGTGCCTTGTCTTGCCTCTATCTCTCTACCAGCCACACCACCAGCACCTATTCCTCTCTTTTTCTCTTTCCTAGCTCTACCCAAGAAAAAGAAAAAAATGTTCACACATTGAAATATTCTTTGACTATTTCAGGGTTTGAATTCATGGTCCATTGACATGGGTGCATAAAGAATATTTACAGTGTTACAAAGAGGTTATCAATTTACATTGATTTTATATAGTGAAATGTATCCCTTCATCAAATTTAAACAAAGAAAATATGGATCATAGTAAGTAAATTGAAAGTTTTTCAAAAAAGTTAAAAATAAAATATTTACATCAAAAGATTCAGGTGATTTGAAGCTTTGAAATAGAAAACAAAATTTGTAACATTTTTCCATTACTACATTAATGGATTTAAGAATTTTGTCAGATAAAGTTAATGTCATAATAAAAGTCAGTAAATCTATATTATCATTATTCTTAAAATGGAATCTTAAGGTCATTCATCATGTACCTATGATGAATAAAATAAGGTTTGTATATTTCATCTTACCCAAGATCAAAATGAGTGAAAATGATAAAACAATACCTCAAAACAACACCCTCGACAAACCAAATACTTGTTTGTGAAAAGTACAACCCAGAAATTCACCATCAGGTGTTACCTAATCCTCAACCAAAATTAAGAACAGCAAATAAAACTTCTGCTTTTGTGCAAAATGATGAGTTGGCACAGTTTCAAGAAAAAGACAAAATCCTCACTTTTGAAAAATTGTATCAGAATATTGATCAACAGGATTTTGTGTCAGCAGTTACATGTTATAAATCAAATAACTGTTCATTCAATGTTTTCTTTTTTTTCACTGAAGGTATTTCAATATCAGTCAGTTAAGTCCCATACACAAAACATGGTTGGGCAATCATGTCTCAAAACAGACATGACTGATTGGGCAGAAGATTATCCCACAGTAGGTTGCCATTGCTTTCTGCGGTAGACTGGTTACCAGCCAAGGCTATAGAACCCAATCTGTCATGTTATTTAACTCATAATTGGAGGGAAGAGATGGATTAATACCTTTCCCAAGGGTATTTGTGCATAAATGAATGCAATGAATTCAACAGGAATTCAAACTCGGCTCCCCGATATCCATTGCACCACAACGTACTTTTAATTAAAATGTTGAAAACTTGAGATTTAAATGTTACCATGCTGGTGTAACATATATTTGAGCAGCAATCTCTCTTATGCAGGTTTCATTAAAAATGACAGACAAATGTGTAATGATTAAGTTTTTTATATAATTTTTCATGTGATCTTATGATTTCTTTCTTTTGAGGACATAAATTATATAAAAAATTGTCCAAATGTTTTGTTTATCCAATCACTTTCAGCTATATTTTTAGACATTTGAGGATGAATGTTATTTTACATGGAACAGAATGTAAGTGGTGTTATGCATAATGTGGAGTAGTGGTATATTTTATATACCAAACACGGTAAACATGTTATCATGTTTGTAGTTGATGCTATTGAGTGTTGAGGTTTTTTTTGTTTTTTGTTTTTTTGCGCATGTGGAAGATGCTATGATACTTGTGTTATCAACATGTATGTTCTGGAGGGGATTTGGTAGGCCTCCGTGTGTGTTTAAATGAGATTGAATTGAGAGCTCCGTTTGTTTATATATATATATATATATATATATATATATATGGGCACATGGTTAGAATGTTCAGTTTCTGATTATGAAGCCTGGGTTTGAATCTCACTATGGTTGATTTGTCAGGAAGGTGGCTTCTTGATATTATCGGTCTGGAGGAGGTGATTACAGTGTGTGGCACCTTTGGAAAGTGCCTGAAAACCATACCATGGGTTGATCCAAGCCTTGTGAGTGAAATTGGGTTGACAGCTCTCTTTAAGGAGCTGTCGATAGTTGAGCTAGCTTGAAGTGACAAGTCATCATGACCGAGGGTTTGAGCACCCTGGTTTTGTTCAGATTGTTGTTCATGCCAGATATCGCATTCTCTCCCAGAAACTGTAACCAAGATCTGCTCAGCATAATTGCTGTATAAACCACAGGTGGGCTCTGTGGGTGTTGAACAAACAAGTGTGCATGAACAGGTGTCTACAATAGGAATTAGCTAGCCACCCTGGTAGATGGGTATCCTCAGATATGAGTGGCCAGCCATTATCATTATATATGTATAATAATGAGTAATTGTAACTAATGGAAGTATATTCGACAGATATTTACTTTAAAAAGTGCTCAGCACAAAAGTAGAGCACATTTTTACTCATTTTATTATTTAAATAATTTTAGCATAACTCAAAAAAATTAGCGTATTGTACTGGCTACTTAAATTACTATGATTATTTTATTTGTACTTAGGATAATTTAACAAATGTCAGCTTAATGAACGGGTAATTTTTTACTTAATATTATCTTATTTATACTTATGAACAAATTCCCTTAAGTATATATTTTAATATTTCAGTTCATTATTCTTATCTTTCTGTTTGTTTTGATTTTTTCTTTTTTCTTTTTTCCAGTGTTTGATTTCGTCTTCTCTCTTTTTTCTTTTATTATTTTTTCCACTTTATCTTATTGTCCGGTTTAAAATTTGACAAGTCTGGATTTTCATGTTCAAACATTTGCTACACTACCGTCCAACTTTCATACACTGTTCTTCATATTATCTCACAATCCACTTAATTCTTCTCATTGAATGACCTTGTTTTTATTTCTTCAATTTTATTCATTTCTTTAATCTTATCTATATATCACAAAATAAATTACACCCATTTCATTGCTTGTTGATGTTTTAGTACCAAAAGTTTATAGCTATCATGTTGCAGTATGCAATAGTAATAATAATCTATATGTAGTGCATATATTTATTGTTGTTATTAAACATGTTATGATACATTAAGTGTCCATAATGGTATTTGGGACACTACACATGTTTTGAGTCTAAAGTTGACTCTTCTGGAGAATAAACTTGTGACTTTATGTATTGAGTTCCTTTTTTGTTTCTGATGGACAAGGTATCGTTTATAAAGAAGTAAATCAAGTGTTGGCCACCCAGTTGAAATGTCTGTGGGATTGGTGGTTTTTCACTTCAGCATGTTAAGTTTCTTCTGGCCAAGGTATCATGTATAAATGGATAAACAGATAAATAAATAAATAAATCAAGTGCTGACCACCAAATTAAAGTGATTATGGGGTGGGGTTTTTCACATTAGCACATTAAGTTTATCTTTGTTATCTAGAAATTTTTCACTGATTTGCCAAATTGGTTTGTAATTGTTTTCTATTGGTCATCTGGTTCTTTTTATTGCTTTGGTGATACTATTTGAATTTGGTGTGTGCGTGTGGGAGCATTTTTTATTTCATGCTTTAGAATTGTCTTTTATGGGTCATCTGGTTCTTGTTATTGTTTTAGGGATACTATTTGAATTTGGTGTGTATGTGTTTTGTTTTGTTTGTTTTTTTTCTCTCTCTCTGGTGTGTGTGTTTTAGGTTTAAAATCCCAGAATTATTTACAAAGATCAAAACACATGGAATTACTCAACAATAATGATTTGATGTGAACAGCCTGTACAGCAACATACCCCATGAACTAGGAATACAAGCCATTGCATTTTGGATGGGGAAACACCTTGAAATACTTCCCACATGCTTCACAAAAGAATTGATTATACAAGGTATAGAACTAGTTTTAGATAACAATTCCTTACAATTTAACAATGAAAATTAAATGCAAATGACAGGTACTGCAATGGGAACAAAAATGGCACTGATGTATACAACACTCACTCTAGCATATTTAGAAGAAAGCCTATACAACCAAATAGGACATAAATATGGGGAAGACATAAAAACAGTATTCACTAAATCATAGAAGAGATTTCTAGCTGACTGTTTTATCTTTTGGAAATCAACATGGAAAGACATAAATAAACAACACAATATACTACAACACTTGCACCCCAAAATCAAGTTCACACTAGAATATAATTATAAAAAATTACCATTCCTAGACATACTCATAAAAAATGAAAACAATTACATCACAGACGGTTACTACAAACCCACAGACACCCAACATGTACCTCCACTTAAAGAGTCACAGCTGATGAACCCCTTCATAAAATAAACCTAGAAGAATCACAAAAAACATTACAAATAAGAGGATACCCCACTCCACTAATTAACAAGGGTTTCCAACTAGCAGAAAAAAATACCATTAGAATCCCTCCGGAATAAGAAAAACATGAAAAAGAATAAAACATTCTAGCATACATTTCCACATACAACAAAAACAATTCAGAATTATTCACAAAGATCAAAACGCACATGGAATTACTCAATAATAATGACAAAATAAAGGAAATCTTAAAGACAACTAAAATAATTAATAGCAAACACCAGCCCCAAAATTTAAAAGACATCCTAATCTCCCCAAAATTCGAACAGCACACAGCATGGGTGGAGGGTTACAAAATGCAACAAAAAAGATGTGGAGTATGCAACACAATAATTGAAGGAGAACACTTCAAGTTCAAAACCACATCTACATTCAAAATAAAATTGGATCTGAGCTGCAACTTGAAAAATGTAGTTTACACTCTAAAATGTGCAAAAATATATGAGAGGGAGACACAATGCTTGAATAATAGGATATCCCTTCATAAAGGTAATATCAAAATAGCAAGTAACAGGAAATTTTAAGTCTCCTAACATTTACATGAATGCAGTGAAGGTAAATTCAGAGTAACATACCTATCTACCAAAATGCAGATTATGACACACTAATAATGCAGGAAGAAAAATTCATAAAAAATACAAGCCTTCACTCAACAAAACAACATGGTAAACCCAAAACACACACACCAGAGAGAAAAAAAACAAAACACATACACACCAAATTCAAATAGTACCCCCAAAACAATAACAAGAACCAGATGACCCATAAAAGACAATTCTAAAGCATGAAATAAAAAACACTCCCACACGCACACACCAAATTCAAATAGCATCACCAAAGCAATAAAAAGAACCAGATGACCAATAGAAAACAATTACAAACCAATTTCGCAAATCAGTGAAAAATTTCTAGATAAGATAAACTTAATGTGCTAATGTAAAAAAAACCCACCCCACAATCACTTCAACTTGGTGGTCAGCACTTGATTTATTTTTTTAAATTTTTTTATTTTTTTAATCATATCACCCCAAGCAAGGCGTTAACACCACTGATGTGCAGGGGGCTACATAATAGTGAAAAGATTGGAAAAGATAAAGCCAGAAACAACATCCTAAACAAGGAACAAGGGATGAGCCTCTTCACCTGTTCAATAGACGTGGGTGGGTGTGAACCGGGCGATAGATAGATCTATCTACTCCAATTGAAAAAAAAAACAAAGTGAGAAGATTGGAAAAGAGAAAGCCAGAAACCACATCCTAAACAGGGAACAAGGGATGAGCCTCTTCACCTGTTCAATAGACGTGGGTGGAGTGTGAACCGGTCGATAGATCTATCTACTCCACTTATTTATTTATCTGTTTATCCATTTATACATGATACCCTGGCCAGAAGAAACTTAATGTGCTGAAGTAAAAAACCACCAATCCCACAGACATTTCAACTGGGTGGCCACCACTTGATTTACTTCTTTATAAACGATACCTTGGCCATCAAAAACAAAAAAAAGGAACTCGATACATAAAGTCAGAAGTTTATTCGCTGGAAGAGAGTCAACTTTAGACTCGAAACACTTGTAGCGTGACAAATACCATTATGGACACTTAATGTATCATAACATGTATAATAACAACAATAAATATATGCTTTAAACAAAACGTTCACGGCCTTTCACACTTTTTATTCTATACCAATTTCTCTCATTGGAACAACCCTATTTCTGTTTTTAATATATATATATATATATGTACAATAATGAACTTAATCACAGTAAGGCAACACTAATAATAACAGACTGAACTTCCGAAAATAGTGCTAACTTAACAGTAATTTAAACCGTCTTATAACCAGGCGAGAACTACCTCGTGGGTTAAATAATGGGGGAGAAAAAAAGAAGCAAACTGCGCACAAGAACAATACGGAAAGAAAAAAAAACCAAGACGAAACCTTAACAATAAAGTGCTCGATACGAAAGTAGACCAAGATACATTGTCGCAAAATGCTACTGTACTACGATGATGATTTGTGGATCAAAAAGATTTGATGCCGCGGGATTCGATAATCCCATGGGGGCATATGATGGTGCAGAGGTAGCTGAGTTGGTAGGATGCCTTCTTTTATACAAGCTGAACAACCTTCCACAATCATGGGTTGTACCGTGACGACGGCTTGATAATAGTTGACCACAGTACACCCCAAATATGTGACAGGTTAAGAAAGAGACTTCATAAATTTTTTAAAGGCAATGTATTTGCGATAGAAATAGAATGTAATTTGAAGGCTGTAAATTATTTGGATGTAACCTTAGATCTAACTACAGGCAATATTGCCCCTTACACCAAAAATAATTATATCCCAATTTATGTGGATAGACAGTCTAATCACCCGAAACACATATTAAATGGTATTCCCAAAAGCATAGCGTATAGGCTATCCTCTAATTCATCTAACATTCAGACATTTGATAGACATAAAAAATATACCAAACTGCTTTACTTAAAAGTGGTTATAAAGACAATCTTCAGTTTATTAAACCTAACACTGCTAAAAATAAGAACAGAAGTAGGAGGATAACGTGGTTCAACCCTTCTTTTAACAAGGAGGTAAGAACTAAAATTGATAAAATTTTCTTCTCCTTAATTGATAAAAATTTTAGTAAAAACAGCTGCCTTAATAAGATAATTTAATTATAATAGTGTTTCTATTAAATAAAGTTATTCCTGCTTACCTAACATATGTAAAATAATAAGCGGCATTAACAAAAGTAAATTGAGAAAACCTAAAAATACTAGTACTAAAAACAAATGTAATTGTAGATTGAAAACTGATTGTCCCATTAATGGTAATTGCCAGCAGTCTTGTGTAGTGTATAGTGTTAAAGTCTATACTGATGAACATGACCCGCAATCTAAAACTTATATTGGGGCTACACATGACTCATTTAAACTTAGGTTTTATAACCATAAAAATTCTTTTAGGTACGAAAAATATAGCCACAGTACTACGTTAGCATCGCATGCATGGAAAGTTAAAAATATCATTAAAAAAGATCCTATTCTTAAATGGGAGATATTAAAAAAATGTTCAAACTACAAAGTAGATAGTAAGTTCTGCAAATTATGAAAAATTAGCCATAGCATTGTTCGAACCCGCACGGAACTTGATAAATTCTAAAACGGAAATTTTGAATAAATGTAGAGTTTGTAAACACGTAAAAAATTGCTTACTCAAATGTTTTGTTGTTGTTGTTGTTGTTATTGTTATTATTATAATAAAGGTTGTTCTACCCTTCTTGATTTGGTTTCCTCTTTACTTGAGTACTATATATTTGCTGGTTTAATCTTAGTTGTTAGCCTCTTCCCCTGAAGACCGCGTTTTTTTTCGGTTGGAACCTACATTTCAGACTTACCTGAGTGAAAAAAAGGACTTCATTTTGACTTTCATTTTTCATTTTTTTCTTTTGTTTATATTATTTGATATTTGGTTGTTTTAATTTTCGTTTCAGTCTTTTTTCTTTTTCTGTTTATTTGGTCGGCTTCGGCCGCCATATTATTTTCTTTTTTTTTTTTTTTCGTAAAGTCTTACGTTTTTGACCCCTCTAATTTTTTTTGTTTACTTGTTAATTTTTATCACATACCAAAAAAAAAAAAAAAAAAAAGTGAAAGAAAAAGACACTACTAGTTGACCGTATTATTTTTATTTTTCCCGTTTGATTTTTTTTTCTCGGTCCTAGGCCGACTTTTTATTTTTCGTTAACCGTTTATTTTTTTCAGTCTTTTTTCCCCTTTAGTTTTTAATTTTACTGTATTTCTTGTTTTACTTTTGATTGACTCCACTGTTAATTGTCTAACAACGTTATTTGTGTACGTCGTTAGACTTTAATTTTTTGGACGTACTTTAATTTTCAGTTGTTCGTTTAGCACCTTCTTTTCGTCCAAAGGTTTAATCCTTTGGCATTTAATTTCTTGTTTGTGAAAATTATTTTATTTTTTCGCTTTCGGGCGATACGTTAATTTTTTTTCCTGTATTTACAGTTTATATTTCTTTGTGATTTTGTAATTTTTCTGTTTCGTCTTCGGACAGTTGTTTTTTAAGCCTTTTTGCATTTTATATACGTTGAATTGTTGTTTTGTGCCCCCCCCCTCTTTGTGGTGGTTTTATTCATATTTGTATTTTTCGTTGTTGCTTGCTCAATTTATTTTGTATTTTGAAAGCAGTTCCCCATTCCTTACCCCCTCCCCTTCCCATTTCTAGTAGTTATTTAGTGGAAAATAAAACTAAACTAGTGTAGATTAGATAAAGACTCCAAGATGGCCGACGGTGGTCAGTCGGTTCGAAGAGACCTATTTGGCTCTTCTTCTAAATCCGACCCCCCTGATAAAAATAAAAGTAAAAATAATATAGACCAAGAAAAGAAGAAAAATAGCCCTGCGGCTAAAAAATCAACTGAAAATGGATCTGACCAGAAGACGGCTGGGGAATCGCCCTCATGCTGGAAGTCCCCGCTGAGTTGTATCATAAACCTAGCAGAGTTCTTGGAGAGGGCCAAGAGTTACGAACACCTTTTAAAGGAAGACGCGCTTTTGGCTAATCCTCAAGATTTGCATAGGTTTGAACATAAAATGGTGTCAGTCTTTGTAGTGGACAAGCGGACACACAAAATTTGTCGCTCTACAAAAGACACAGTGATTCAAACACTGCTGTCCTTGGGGATCAAACCCCAGAGGGTTATTAAAGATACACGTTACTTCATGTGGAACGTGCTGCTGCCCACATCTGACGATTGTTTGGATATGGCCAAAAGAGAATTAATTACGAAAGACCTCATATTACGAACCGAATATGAAGGGCGCCAAAGGACCAGGGTGGCAGTATATGAGGTCCCTCTTCAGATTGTCGGTGAACACTTAGCGGCGTACTTTTCGAAGTATGGCCAAACTTTGTCGGCCTCCTCCGACAATCTGAACGGGGGGTGGAGTTTTGACATCATGATCGATAAAGAAGCCTTCGACTCCATCCCCAACTGTTTGGACTTTTGTGGCCGGAAGATACCGGTCATTGTGACTGGTAGAAAACCAAAATGCTGGAAGTGTGGCAAGACTGGTCACCTCGTCTCTTCCTGCCCAGGGATGAAGGCCCCTGGACTCCCGGCCACTGGCGACCAAAATACCCCTCTGGCCGAAAATGCAAAATCCGCGACGCCTGTAACGGGCCTAGCAGCGGCTCGGACCGGTGCGGCCAAACCTCCGGTTGGGGCAAATCCCCCACTCTCCCAGACTCCAACGCCTTCCACAAATGTGGTCCAGGATGAGGGTGAGTGGCAAGTCGTTGCTAGGGGCAGAGGGAAGGTCCGAGCAGCGCGGCCTCAGTCCCAAGAAGACCCCAGGACATTAAACACCTACAGTCCCATTCCCGCCATCAACTCCGAGGGTGACGCCCCAGCGTCCTAAGCTGAAAAGGCCAGTGATGCACAATAACTGAATGAGCCTTCATGGGAGAAAATTTTGCAGTTAAAAAATTAAAAGAGGAACTTCAAAAGAAAAGGTTGGTTAAGGATAAATCAAATGAAACTAAAATGATTTCCACCTCGGCACCGTCAAGTCCTTCCTCTAAAAAGATCATGGATCCTCCTCCTATGACAAGGTCCTTGAATCCCACTCCATCAAAATTAACAATACTGAGGAGTGCCTCAAAAAAGGTCCCTCCCCATAATACTCCTTTGTCCACTCCCAGTCCTTCTCCTTGCAAAACCCCTAAATCCTCCCCCCAAAAAGAATGAGAAGCGACAAAGAAGTCCTTCATCCTCGGACTCAGAAAAAACGTCCGAAAAAAACAAAAAAAAAAAAACGAAAAGCGAGAATGACATTTAACAAAGGAAAAGACGTCTGCAAAGTCTCCGATGAGCAGGTAGATAAATCTTTGGAGCAAACCAAAAAACTAAAGGAACTTAAAGCTCTATTAAATTTTTGAAAGTTATACGGAAAGAACATTGAGGATCCCACAAACTTCCCTAGGGCGAAAAGGGTGCTAACTGTAGTTAGAGCGGGTCCCGGAACTTCCAATGTGTGGAAGATGATGGAGAAGGCGAACAGCGCCTTCCAATTAGATCCTCCAATGTCCTTCTGCAAAGACGATGAAGTGGCAAAGCTGAGGCAGTTCTGTGCTGGGAGGCTTCCATTTTTTGTTCACTCCTCCCTGTATAGAGCTATGAAGATAACATTCCCCCTGGACGTTGGTGGCCTGTCCTATGACGGTTCCATTAAAAGTGAAATGGGTACAGGACCAATGGGACAGGCCGTGGGTGTCCTCTCCCCGGCTTTGTTCAATATGGAAGCGCAACCTTAATCGGTTCGATCATGACACTTTGGTTAGCTAGTCTGAATGCCCGGGGCCTGAGATCGGAGTCTCGCAGAGCGAGACTCGTTCGTGATCTTCAGAGTCTCGGGGTGAATCTGTGCTGTTTGCAGGAGACCCGGTTTTCAACTCACGATCATGAGAAGATTCTGTCTAAAGATTTTCATCTTTTTTCAGCATGTTTTGATGGACGTTCGAGAGGTGTTTCCTGGCTGGTAAGTAAGTCTTTGGATGCGACGTGTGCCCTTGTTTTCGCAGATCCGGCGGGCAGACTTTGCGTTCTGGATGTTACCATAAAAGGTAAGGCCTTACGTTTCACTGGGGTTTATGCGCCCAATGTCTATACTGAGCAGCCTGCTTTGTTTCGGCAGATTGAGCCCTTTTTGACGTCATCTCGTTCGGTAGTGTTAGTGGGGGATTGGAACGCCGTCCTTGACCCCGATTTAGATCGTATAGGTTGCAAAACGGGTACTAACAATCCTGACGTGAGGCCGTTTCGGGACTTTATCGACAAGTTCGATCTTGTCGATAAGTATCGTAACGAGCATCCGCAGGAAATAGTGTGGACTTGGACAAGTAGTGGCGGCTCGGCTTCGGTGGTGCGTTCTAGTTACCTCGACCGAGTTCTAGTTAAGAGAGTCGACGTAGGGCTCGTAGAATGTCCAAGTTTTCATTCGATAGATTATTCGGATCATAGGCTCGTCCGGGTCCGGGTAAACTTAGATAATCCTAAGCCTAGGATGGCTGGTTACTGGAAATTGAACGTATCATTGTTTGATGACAAAGATTTCCAGCACCAGCTGAAACTAATGATTCAGCAGGAGTTGACGGGGGTTGTCATTGGGAACAGGTGGTGGGATAAACTAAAATCGAAAATTAGGTCTTTGAGCCGATGACTATAGTCAGCAGCAAATCTAGCTAGTTTAACAGCGCAAAAGACAGCAGAAGAAAAGGTCGATCGGGCTGTTAAATCCCGTGTTAGTGGGGACGTAGCCGTAGCTAAGGCCGAGCTGGCCTCTCTGCTTATCAGGAAGGACCAAGCTCTGGTAGTTAGGGCTAGGTTAAAAAGAATGTCTTGCGAGGCGACGAATATGGCTGCTGAACTGCGGTCGGAGGAAGTCAGGCAAGCTTCCCAACGACATATCGCGAGCGACACATTGCCGGATAATCGGACCGTGACTACAAACGCGGGCATATGTGAGGCTTTTCGTGATTACTTTCAGGAACTTTTCACCAGGGAGCCCGGTCTGAACTCTGCTCAGTTCGCCACCTATTTGGTTGACTTTCCCCGCCTTGAGGCGGCTGGGTGCGAGGGGCCCATAACAGAGGATGAAATCTGGGAAGCGCTGAAGCTAGTTGGCCGGGATAAGTCTCCGGAATTAGATGGTCTTCCCTACGAACTGTACTTGAGGCAGTCGCCCGTGCTTGTCCCTCTGCTGGAACTGATTTTCAACAACTGGATGAAGCAGGGGTCTATACCTCAACGCTTCACCAAGGGTGTTATCAAGTTACTGCGCAAGGATAAGAACGGAGGGGATGGCATAGGTAATTTTCGGCCCTTAACTATGTTAAATACAGAGTTAAAGATTTTGGCCATGGTCTGAGCCCGCCGTTTGCAGCTTGTCCTGCCTAGTCTGATTGCCTCGGAACAGACTTGTGCTGTGAAGGGCAGGACTATCCAGGACAACCTTTATATGGTACGCTTGATCATCGAGCAAGTCGACAGTAAAGCCGCGCTGATCAATTTAGATCAGTCCAAGGCATTCGATAGGGTTGACCATCGATTTCTGGAGTCTGTCCTTTCAGCCGCTGGTTTCGGGCCGTACTTTCGCTCCTGGTTTCGACTCTTGTATGCAACTCCTGGTGCGCTGGTGGAAGTGAATGGGGTAAGATCGAAGCCTTTCGTATTGTCTCGCTCCATTCGTCAGGGTTGTCCTTTATCGCCTTTGCTTTACGTGCTTGCGCTGAAACCGTTCCTTCGTAAGTTGAAGACGAATCCGGTCCTGCGGGGAATTTCACTATCTGGTGCTACCACCTCGGCCAGGTATTCCGCCTATGCTGACGACGTTTCGGTTCTGGTGTCGAGTAAGGCCGAGATTGACGAAGTCGGCAAAGAAATCAGAGGGTACGAAACGGTGACAGGGGTCCAAGATCAACCGTGATAAGTCTGTTGGCTTGCGGTTGGGTGCGTGGAAGGGAGTTTCTCTTCCCGGACCTTTCCTCTGGACGGACGGGCCGATTAAGATACTCGGCATCTTCTTCGGTCCTGATCTCCAATTGGAGATCAATTAGTCGGCGGTGCAGGAGAAGGCCGAGGCCGCAATTTCATTGTGGTCCCGGAGGAATCTTTCCTTAAAGGGGAGGGCGGAAGTATGTGCCTCGCACATCTACCCCATTCTCCTTTACCATCTTTCTGTGCTGCCTCTCCCGTGTGCCATGCAAATGGATTTAATGAGGATGCTGTTCTCCTTTTTGTGGGAGAACAGGTCCCCCAAGGTGTCTCGCGAAATCTGTTACCTGCACCCTTCTGAGGGCGGTCTAGGTATGCCTAGCGTTGAGATTCGTCAACACACGCTTCGCATCGCGTTCCTAGATCGAATGTGTCGCCAAACGGATGGGGAGGGCGACTTCTGGAAGGAAGACGCCCATAAGAACTTTCCATGCCTGAGAAGTGTGCACTCGTCTGAAGAAGAGGCCAGCCGTTTACCACGTGGCGAGTGCGCCTTCTATCGTGAATGTCGGATAGCGCTGAAACGACTCCAACGGGCGACGGATGGTCTCTCCGACGTCCAGGCGTTGTCAAGTAAGGCATTATATAAAATTTTAGTTCGGGAAGCCGTTCAGGATGATTTGATTGGCGAGCTCGGTCTTACGAAGCAGGAGGCTCGCTCATTATGGCCGTGGGCGCCCGGGTTGAAATGTCTCCCTAATGATGAGGCATCACTCACCTGGCTGGTGATACGTAGAGCCCTCTGGGTCGGCAAGAGGCTTTGTTCAGCGGGCTTGGAGAAGTCTCCAAACTGCGTGCGATGTTGTGGGTTTGTTATCAGTTTTGTGTCTTCTCAGAGTGTAGTTCGTAGACGAATTAATAACCACTCCGCCAGCTGCTACTCGTAGAACCCGGAACACTGCTTCACCAGGGACTCCGTTTCCTGCGCACCGTAAGCAAAACGCTGTCTCCCAAACACCGGTGTAGCCTTCTCGAGTCGTGAATAGCAAAAGTGACCCGAAACAGAAGTAGGCTCTTTTTATGTGTTTTTTGGTCTCGTAATTTCCCACTCTCCGAGAGCCTCACTTTCACCAATGACGCATGCGCCGTGTCATTCGAAAAACTGCCTCGCATGAGCTCGCCTCGCGGTTCCATTACGTCTACGAACGCACGTGCAAACAAACCGCCTTCTTTTGCTTCGGCGAGGTAAGTCTCCACCACACTCCCCCCTGATCTCATCATCACAAAAAGTGCATTCGGGAGCGGGTCTCTTCTGGCGGGTGCTCCTTCGGAGGGGTACGACACAAGGTTCGTCCTCAGATGGGCTGTCACCTGAGGTTTCGTCATGCACGTCAGCATCCGCTGTTAGTGGACCATCGGAGCCATCACTTGGTTGACCTGACCCCAAGTAAATAAATCGCTCACTCTCTTCTGTGTCGGTTTCATCGCCCGACGATGCATATGGTCCTGAAAATGGCCGTAGGTCTTTGACATGGCGTGGTACCCCATCAATTCGCACTGTCAGTGGGCTGACAATTTCGGTTACCCGCCCGGTCCTGAACTTGGTTGTGCATTTGCCGTGCGGATTTTTGACCCAGACAACGTCACCTTCTTCATATCTCCCTCCGATAATCTGTGGTTCTGGTGGGGGTTTGGCTTCAATGCCTTTTACTCTGACGTGGTAATTATGCAGCACGTCAGCCGGTGCCGTGGAAGGTGAGACATCGTCCTTTGGCGTGACATTATACCAATAAACGGCCTCCAACGCGGAACAACCCTTCCTTGCTGCGATGGTCTTAATGCTCCTGTGGCTGCGCTCCACAATTCCATTACCAGCCGGTGAATATGCGCATCGGAATCTTAACTGCACACCCCAGCTGTTTGCAAACTCTTTAAAGTGTCTGCAAGTGAACGCAGGGTCATTGTCAGTCAATATCTCGGTTGGTGGGCCCCGTTCAAAGAAAATCATCTTCAACTGGTGAATGACACTATGTGCATCTTGTCGACGCAATGTCCGCCAAATTGCAAACCTGGAGGGACCGCAATCAATGAGCGTTAAAAAATGCACGCCATTGTAATGGGTTATGTCCATTGCTACTCTACTCCAGTTGTTTTCCACGCTCATTGATGCTACTACTCGTAGAACCCGGAACACTGCTTCACCAGGGACTCCGTTTCCTGCGCACCGTAAGCAAAATGCTGTCTCCCAAACACCGGTGTAGCCTTCTCGAGTCGTGAATAGCAAATGTATTTATTTTTGTAAGAATACAAAAAATGTGGCACAAGGCCGAAATTGGGGATGGGGAAGGCTGGTCCTCATCTGTCCTAGTTTCACTTAGCTATTCACTTTCGTCGACCCTGATACACTTATAATAATCCTTACACCATAATACCACATTTTTACTTACCATTCTTACCACGTTCACCATAATACATCAGCTGCTCTATGTTGTCCTACTTAACTCCCATATTTACAATGTTCAGTGGAGGGCATGGGCAGAAAATAACAACATTAAAATATCCCCAATGGTTTTATACAATGAATGAACGATATATACAAGAAACTAAACAAAATCGTATTAGTAATAAAAGCCCCCCACTACTCTAACAAAGTGACAGCAAAGTCACTTCCTCGGACGAAAAATAATGCGCGGCTTAAGGAATATAATAACTACATTTATCCAATCAGCAGTTACTCACACAATCACTCACACATTTAAACACCACAACAATAACGAAAAACATACTAGAAAAACAACGAAAGACGCCACGCATCCACCGGAGAACTAATATTGCTGAACACCTAAAGTGGGAAGGGATGGGGATTAAACTAAAAGAAGACTGGGGACAAAAAAAATAAAAAGGGGCAATGAGCACTCATAACCTAGCTAAGTTAACTTTAAAGCGTAAAACAGAAAATCAAATACTTCCTATTCTAACCTAACAGGGAAGGGGTGCCCATGTTCTGCTCAGCACACCCAATATCCTGATGCCTAACCAGCATCAAACAACCACTCTAGGTCAGCACCTTTCACTCGACAGAGACGCGCAAGAGTCACCCACCTTTTGCCAAATTCAGATGGAGTGAGTCGTCTCCTTTCCGTCCTGATCTTGACTTTAAGCTGATGCTTAAAGAACAAGATCAGTTGGGAAGAGGTAAACTTCTCATCACCATAGAATTCCTTCTGTCGCGTCGTCCAAATCACGACTCGCATAACACCCAGCAAGCAAAAGAGCACATAGTGCTCAGTCCTAGATAACGGAGGTACGACATTGCTACAAACAGAACTAGCCTCAAGGACAAAGAACTTTCCACGCAGCATACGAACCATGAGATCTTCAAGAAACTTGCACAACGGAGCAACAACACTGCAGTGGAAGAAGGCGTGATCGACGGTTTCCGTCGACAGCCCACAACGCACGCAGGTTGATTTCGGTTTTAGGCCCGCTGCACGAAGCTTCTTGCCTACCCAGAGAGCATTCCGAATCATCAGCCAGGTGAGTGATGCCTCATCGTTAGTGAGACATTTCAACCCGGGCGCCCAAGGCCATATGGAGCGAGCCTCCTGCTTCGTAAGCCCGAGCTCGCCTATCAGTTCATCTTGAACGGCCCCCCTAACTAACACCCGATATAATGCCCTAAGAGACAACGCTTGGGCGTTGGAGAGGCCATCCGTAGCCCGTAAGAGAAACTGGAGAGCCAAACGACATTCTTTATAGAAGGAGCACTCGCCACGAGGAGTACGGCGGGCCTCCTCCTCCGACAAGTGCACACTTCTCAAGGATGGAAAGTGTTTATGGACGTCCTCTTTAACGAGGGCGCCGTTCTCATCCGCTAGCATACACATTCGATCCAGGAATCTAATGCGAAGCGTATGTTGACGAATCTCAACGCTAGGCATGCCCAGACCGCCCTCAGACGGATGAAGGCAACAGATCTCGCGACGCACCTTGGGAGCCTTGCCTCCTCCCCAAAGGAAGGAGAACAAGAGCTGTATTAGCCCCAAACGAATGGCACACGGGAGAGGAAGTACCGAGAGTCGGTAAAGGAGAATCGGGTAGATGTGCGAGGCACATACTTCCGCCCTCCCCTTTAAGGAAAGATTCCTCCGAGTCCACAGACGAACTGCGCCCTCGGCCTTCTCTCGAACCTCCGACCAATTCATTTCCACCTGGAGGTCGGGACCGAAAAAGACGCCGAGAATCTTGATCGGCCCGTCCGTCCAGAGGAAAGGTCCGGGAAGAGAAACTCCCTTCCACGCACCCAATCGCAAGCCAACAGACTTATCGCGATTGATCTTGGCCCCTGTCACCGTCTCATAACATCTGATCTCTTTGCTAACTTCGTCAATTTCGGCTTTGCTCGACACAAAAACCGAAACGTCGTCAGCATAGGCGGAGTACCTGGCCGAGGTGGTAGCACCAGGTACGGAAATTCCGCGAAGGACCGGATTCGCCTTTAACTTGCGGAGGAAAGGCTCCAACGCAAGAACGTAGAGCAAAGGCGAAAGTGGACAACCTTGACGAATGGAGCGAGATAATGTGAAGGGCTTCGATCTTACCCCATTCACTTCCACCAGCGCACCGGGGGACTCATACAGCAGTCGGATCCAAGAGCGAAAGTACGGCCCGAAACCGGCGGCGGAAAGGACAGACTCCAAAAACCGATGGTCAACCCTATCGAATGCCTTGGACTGATCTAAATTGATCAGCGCGGCTTCAGTGTCGGTTTCCTCAATGATCAGGCGTACCAAATGAAGGTTGTCCTGAATAGTCCTGCCCTTCACAGCACAAGTCTGCTCGGGGCCAATCAGACTAGAGAGGACAGCCTGCAAACGGCGGGCCAAGACCTTGGCAAAAATCTTTAAGTCAGTATTTAACATCGTTAAAGGCCGATAATTATCTAATCCACCCCCACCGCTCTTGCTCTTGCGAAGCAACTTGATCACACCCCTGGTAAAGCGTCGAGGTATAGACCCCTGCTTCATCCAGTTGTTGTAAACAAGCGCCAGCAGAGGAACAAAAACGGACGACTGCCTCAAGTACAGTTCGTAGGGAAGACCATCCAATCCTGGAGTTTTGTCCCGGCCAACCAATGTCAACGCATCCCAGATTTCCGACTCTGTTATGGGCCCCTCGCACCTAGCTGCTTCAGCCGCCTCGAGGCGGGGAAAGTCAGCCAAATAGGTGTCGAACTGAGCAGAGCTCAGACCGGGCTCCCTGGTAAAAAGATCCTGGAAGTAATCCCGAAAAGCCCCACATATACCCACGTCTGTAGTCACGGTGCGTCCATCCGGCAATGTGATGTCCTCGATATGCCGATTGGCTGCTTGCCTAGTTTCCTCTACACGCAATTCTGCGGCCATATTCGTTGCCTCAGAAGACATTCTTTTTAACCTAGCCCTAACTACCAGAGCTTGATCCTTCTTGATATGCAAGGAGGCCAGCTCGGCCCTAGCTAAAGCTACGTCCCCACTATTACGGGATTTCACTGCCCGATCGACTTTTTCTCTATCGCCGTTTGCGCCGCTAAATTAGCTAAGTTGAGCCGACGACTATAGTCGGCAGCAAACGACCTAAGTTTGGATTTAAGTGTGTCCCACCACTTATTCCCAACCACAGCCCCCGTCAGTTCCCGCTTTAGTGTTAGTAATAACTGGTCCTGGAAATCTTGGCTATCAAATAATGACGCGTTCAATTTCCAGTAGCCAGCCAACTTAACCTTAGGCTTATCTAAGTTTACACGAACCCGGACGAGCCTATGATCCGTGTAAACTATCGAATGAAAACTTGGACAACCTAAGAGCCCTACGTCGACTCTCCTGACTAGGACTCGGTCGAGGTAGCTGGCGCGTACCTTCGAATCCGAGCTGCCCCTATTAGTCCAAGTCCACACTACCTCCCGGGGGTGCTCATTTCGGTATTTATCGACAAGATCATTCCTGTCGAGAAATTCCCGAAATGCTTTCACATCCGGGTTTTTAGTACCCAATCTTTTTCCTATACGATCTTTCTCAGGGTCAAGGACGGCATTCCAATCCCCCGCTAAAATTACCCGCCTCGATGTTCCAAAGAACGACTCGAGCTGCCGAAACAAAGCAGGACGCTCCCCATGGACATTGGGCGCATAAACCCCAATGAGGCGAAAAGACTTCTCCTTTATGGTAATATCCAGCACACAAATCCTGCCCGCTGGATCCGCGAAGACAAGCGTACACGCCGCATCCAATGACTTGCTCACTAGCCAGGAAACACCTCTAGAACGACCATCAAAACATGCTGAATAGAGATCGTAATCCCTAGACAGTATGCTCTCATAGTTGCCAGCAAAAAACCGGGTCTCCTGTACACAACAAACATCCACCCCGAGGCGCTGGAGATCATGAAGGAGTCTCACCCTCCGAGACTCGGACCTCAGCCCCCGGGCATTTATACTTGCTAACCATAAAGCCATTGTGATACATAATTAGGGTTGGGGTCCTGGACAGAACATGGTCGGGGAAAGGATGCCGACAGCCTCTCCCATGGACCCATGGCCCATCTCATTCTTGATGGTGCCGTCAGAGGAGATGCCGCCAACATCCCAGGGAAAGGTTAGTTTTAGAGCCCTATAGAGGGAGGGGTGAACTAAAACCGGGACCCGTCCTGAACAAAATTTTTCCAAGTTGGTCAAGGTTTCGGATTTTGTGGTGATGATTGGTGGATCCAATGTTATTGCTTTCGCCGCCTCCTCGACCATGCCCCAAGTCTGCCGTGCCCCCAGCCCAGTGCGGATGACAGTCAGCAGTCTCTGCGCAGATGGGAAATTTCGCGGCACTTCTACATCTTTTTCGCCACACCTTTTCATGGCCAGAAGGGAATTTAGTTGTTTTATGCGCTTCCCGAAATTTTTGGCTCTTTCGGCCTGGGCCGAGGAAATACGGCAGATGTCCTCCCCTTGCCTGTAAGGTACTTTGGTTGGTTTTTTCCGCTCCTTCATATCCTCTGCTGACGAACTCCTTTGCCTTTTTGGTGGAGGCGGCATCTGTTTTGGAGGAGAGGGACAGGGAGAGAGACAGGGAGAAACTTTAAAATAGTTTATGATCGGGCTGGGGTCTCGACTTCGAGGGGACGGTTTTCGGGGTGTCGGCTGTGACGAGTGGGCTTTCTTGGATGGATCAGGCTTTTTCTTTTGAGGGGAGGACGGGGCAGAGGCCGAGGAGCAGGTTGGACGCTGTGCCAGTTGTTTTTTTAAATCCTCCGACGGACGAAAAGGACGCTTCTCTAATTGTTTTTTCAATTCCTTAATTTTTTCCATTTTCAGATAGCCGGGGTCATATGCTTTTCTGAGCTCCTCCAATTTAGGAGCAGACCAGGCCGAGGCATCGCCCTTCTTGCTGGTAGAGGGAGTGGGGCTGTGCGTGCCTTTAGTCTTTGGGGTCACAGGGGACCGAGGTTCCGCAGCTTGGCGCTTCCCCCTGGCCCTGCCAACAACCAGCCACTCCCCCTTATCCTTCTCCGTGGCTGCACTTGCAGCTGGTGATGGTTTTTCGGGGGGTGAGGGAACTTTTTTGTTCCCAACCGGGGTAACTGCCGCACCGGTCCTGGGTATTGGCATGCCCACTACGGGCGAGACGGATTTAACAGAAGCGGCCAGAGGGGGATTTTGGTCGACTGGGGCCTGACTTCCAGAGGACTTCTTCTCTGGGCAGGAGGAGGAGAGGTGACCAATCTCTCCGCACCTCCAGCATTTGGGTTTGCGACCGGTAACTATTACCGGTAGCTTCAGGCCCCCTACGTCAAGACAGTTGGGGATAGTCTCGAAGTCTTTACGGCTGATCATAATATCAAAAGACCATCCCCCGGTCAGGTCCTCGCAGGAGGCATCTAAAATTTGGCCAAACTGCGCAAAGTAGGCAGCCAGATGCTCCCCGAGGACCTGAGGAGGAACCTCATATACTGCTACCTTGGTCCTTCTTTTGCCATCATACTCCGCTCTAAAAATATGGTCTTTTGTTACAATTTCTTGCATTGCCAATTTTAGGCCATCTTCTGGCGAGGGTAGCAGTATGTCCCACATGTAGAAGATAGCACCTTTAACTATTCTTAAGGGCTTATACCCCTTGGACTGCAGTGTTTTCAACACTGTGTCTTTCGTGCTGCGACAAATCTTGCGCGTACGCTTGTCCACCACGAAGACTGACACTATTCTTTTACCAATCTTCTTTAATTCTTGGGGATCCTCCAAGAGCCCACCTTCTACGACAAGGTGTGCGTAGCTCTTAGCTCTCTCCAAGAACTCCGCCAGATTGATCGTGCATTTTGGAGGGGACTTCCAGCCACAGGGCGATTCCCCGGCCTCAGCATCCTTCGTCGTCTTGTCTTTCTCTTCAACATTTTTCTGGCCATTCTCGGCCATTGCTGCATTATCTTTGTCTTTATCCTTCTCTTTGTCCTTTTCTCCTCCCGGAAGAGGGGGGAATGCCTCATCGGTTTTTTCCGGTGGGCCCTTCCAAGGGGGGGTCAAACTCCAACTTTTTCTTTATTGACCGACTAGTGTCGGCCATTTTTAAGTTTTAACACTCCACTCACTTTTTTTTTTTTGTTTTTCCACCAATCAAATTTTAAATGGAGGGGTGGGAAAAGGCGGGAGTAAAAATGGGGAAAAAAAATTAATAAAGAAAATAAATAAAAAACACAAACTAAACAAACAACAAAGAAAGACAAGAAAACGGTTTTAAAATAACAACAACAAACCCCGAAGGATTTTAAAATAAATACAAATTAAATTTTAGCCAGTAACGGCCAAAACACTAGCTTTTAGCGGCCAATATAACACTAAGAAATTGCCTTAAAACGGCAAAAAGATAAGCCTCTAGAGAGGTTTACCAAAATAAACAAACGTAAACGATGAATAAACTTTACAAGTTACAATAAAAAGAAATAAAACAAACAGAAAAAAGGAGCTGCCTAAAAAGGCTACTCTCGTTAAAAATAGGAGGAGGGGCTAAAAATAAACTTTGCTGTGATTAAATAAAGTTAACAAAAACCGAATTAAATTTGTACAACGAATAAACTTTACAAAAATGAAACAAACAATACAAGGAAAATAAATACGAAAGTCAAACAAAAAGCGAAGAGTCGCCTAAGGCAACCTCCGTAAATGAAATATGGGGAGGGGTTCAAAAGAAAAGTGGAAAAAAATTAATAAAACGGTTTTTTTGGTCAAAAATTCAAATGAAAATTACTATTAAAGGAAAAGTTTTTAAACAACAATAAATATGGCACTTAAGTCCAAACGGATACTGAAAAAAAGAAACAAACAAAAATAAATTCAAGACGGCCGACCTAAACAAAAACAAATATGGCCGCCAAAAAAAATACGAAACTAAAATGCAAAAAGCTAGAAAATAAAATTAAAAAACAAAGCAAGAAAACGAAAAGATAAATAAAAATAAACTTAGCTAAACCAAAGAGGGGTCTTTTCTTGTAAAATAAATGTAATCCAAATGTGTTATTAATTCACAAACAAAAAGTCCGACGCTCGCCAAAGCAAGTCAGAAAATGACAAAACAAGTCAAAAGGTGCAAACGGCGAAGTCGTGAATAGCAAATGTATTTATTTTTGTAAGGATACAAAAAATGTGGCACAAGGCCGAAATTGGAGATGGGGAAGGCTGGTCTTCATCTGTCCTAGTTTAACTTAGCTATTCACTTTCGTCGACCCTGACACACTTATAATAACCCTCACACCATAATACCACATTTTTACTTACCATTCTTACCACGTTCACCATAATACATCAGCTGCTCTATGTTGTCCTACTTAACTCCCATATTTACAATGTTCAGTGGAGGGCATGGGCAGAAAATAACAACATTAAAATATCCCCAATGGTTTTATACAATGAATGAACGATATATACAGGAAACTAAACAAAATCGTATTAGTAATAAAAGCCCCCCACTATTCTAACAAAGTGACAGCAAAGTCACTTCCCCGGACGAAAAATAATGCGCGGCTTAAGGAATATAATAACTACATTTATCCAATCAGCAGTTAGTCACACAATCACTCACACATTTAAACACCACAACAAAAACGAAAAACATACTTGAAAAACAACGAAAGACGCCACGCATCCACCGGAGAACTAACATTGCTGAACACCTAAAGTGGGAAGGGATGGGGATTAAACTAAAAGAAGACTGGGGACAAAAAAATAAAAAGGGGCAATGAGCACTCATAACCTAGCTAAGTTAACTTTAAAGCGTAAAACAGAAAATCAAATACTTCCTATTCTAACCTAACAGGGAAGGGGTGCACATGTTCTGCCCAGCACACCCAATATCCTGATGCCTAACCAGCATCAAACAACCACTCTAGGTCAGCACCTTTCACTCGACAGAGACGCGCAAGAGTCACCCACCTTTTGCCAAATTCAGATGGAGTGAGTCGTCTCCTTTCCGTCCTGATCTTGACTTTAAGCTGATGCTTAAAGAACAAGATCAGTTGGGAAGAGGTAAACTTCTCATCACCATAGAATTCCTTCTGTCGCGTCGTCCAAATCACGACTCGCATAACACCCAGCAAGCAAAAGAGCACATAGTGCTCAGTCCTAGATAACGGAGGTACGACATTGCTACAAACAGAACTAGCCTCAAGGACAAAGAACTTTCCACGCAGCATACGAACCATGAGATCTTCAAGCAACTTGCACAACGGAGCAACAACACTGCAGTGGAAGAAGGCGTGATCGACGGTTTCCGTCGACAGCCCACAACGCACGCAGGTTGATTTCGGTTTTAGGCCCGCTGCACGAAGCTTCTTGCCTACCCAGAGAGCATTCCGAATCATCAGCCAGGTGAGTGATGCCTCATCGTTAGTGAGACATTTCAACCCGGGCGCCCAAGGCCATATGGAGCGAGCCTCCTGCTTCGTAAGCCCGAGCTCGCCTATCAGTTCATCTTGAACGGCCCCCCTAACTAACACCCGATATAATGCCCTAAGAGACAACGCTTGGGCGTTGGAGAGGCCATCCGTAGCCCGTAAGAGAAACTGGAGAGCCAAACGACATTCTTTATAGAAGGAGCACTCGCCACGAGGAGTACGGCGGGCCTCCTCCTCCGACAAGTGCACACTTCTCAAGGATGGAAAGTGTTTATGGACGTCCTCTTTAACGAGGGCGCCGTTCTCATCCGCTAGCATACACATTCGATCCAGGAATCTAATGCGAAGCGTATGTTGACGAATCTCAACGCTAGGCATGCCCAGACCGCCCTCAGACGGATGAAGGCAACAGATCTCGCGACGCACCTTGGGAGCCTTGCCTCCTCCCCAAAGGAAGGAGAACAAGAGCTGTATTAGCCCCAAACGAATGGCACACGGGAGAGGAAGTACCGAGAGTCGGTAAAGGAGAATCGGGTAGATGTGCGAGGCACATACTTCCGCCCTCCCCTTTAAGGAAAGATTCCTCCGAGTCCACAGACGAACTGCGCCCTCGGCCTTCTCTCGAACCTCCGACCAATTCATTTCCACCTGGAGGTCGGGACCGAAAAAGACGCCGAGAATCTTGATCGGCCCGTCCGTCCAGAGGAAAGGTCCGGGAAGAGAAACTCCCTTCCACGCACCCAATCGCAAGCCAACAGACTTATCGCGATTGATCTTGGCCCCTGTCACCGTCTCATAACATCTGATCTCTTTGCTAACTTCGTCAATTTCGGCTTTGCTCGACACAAAAACCGAAACGTCGTCAGCATAGGCGGAGTACCTGGCCGAGGTGGTAGCACCAGGTACGGAAATTCCGCGAAGGACCGGATTCGCCTTTAACTTGCGGAGGAAAGGCTCCAACGCAAGAACGTAGAGCAAAGGCGAAAGTGGACAACCTTGACGAATGGAGCGAGATAATGTGAAGGGCTTCGATCTTACCCCATTCACTTCCACCAGCGCACCGGGGGACTCATACAGCAGTCGGATCCAAGAGCGAAAGTACGGCCCGAAACCGGCGGCGGAAAGGACAGACTCCAAAAACCGATGGTCAACCCTATCGAATGCCTTGGACTGATCTAAATTGATCAGCGCGGCTTCAGTGTCGGTTTCCTCAATGATCAGGCGTACCAAATGAAGGTTGTCCTGAATAGTCCTGCCCTTCACAGCACAAGTCTGCTCGGGGCCAATCAGACTAGAGAGGACAGCCTGCAAACGGCGGGCCAAGACCTTGGCAAAAATCTTTAAGTCAGTATTTAACATCGTTAAAGGCCGATAATTATCTAATCCACCCCCACCGCTCTTGCTCTTGCGAAGCAACTTGATCACACCCCTGGTAAAGCGTCGAGGTATAGACCCCTGCTTCATCCAGTTGTTGTAAACAAGCGCCAGCAGAGGAACAAAAACGGACGACTGCCTCAAGTACAGTTCGTAGGGAAGACCATCCAATCCTGGAGTTTTGTCCCGGCCAACCAATTTCAACGCATCCCAGATTTCCGACTCTGTTATGGGCCCCTCGCACCTAGCTGCTTCAGCCGCCTCGAGGCGGGGAAAGTCAGCCAAATAGGTGTCGAACTGAGCAGAGCTCAGACCGGGCTCCCTGGTAAAAAGATCCTGGAAGTAATCCCGAAAAGCCCCACATATACCCACGTCTGTAGTCACGGTGCGTCCATCCGGCAATGTGATGTCCTCGATATGCCGATTGGCTGCTTGCCTAGTTTCCTCTACACGCAATTCTGCGGCCATATTCGTTGCCTCAGAAGACATTCTTTTTAACCTAGCCCTAACTACCAGAGCTTGATCCTTCTTGATATGCAAGGAGGCCAGCTCGGCCCTAGCTAAAGCTACGTCCCCACTATTACGGGATTTCACTGCCCGATCGACTTTTTTCTCTATCGCCGTTTGCGCCGCTAAATTAGCTAAGTTGAACCGACGACTATAGTCGGCAGCAAACGACCTAAGTTTGGATTTAAGTGTGTCCCACCACTTATTCCCAACCACAGCCCCCGTCAGTTCCCGCTTTAGTGTTAGTAATAACTGGTCCTGGAAATCTTGGCTATCAAATAATGACGCGTTCAATTTCCAGTAGCCAGCCAACTTAACCTTAGGCTTATCTAAGTTTACACGAACCCGGACGAGCCTATGATCCGTGTAAACTATCGAATGAAAACTTGGACAACCTAAGAGCCCTACGTCGACTCTCCTGACTAGGACTCGGTCGAGGTAGCTGGCGCGTACCTTCGAATCCGAGCTGCCCCTATTAGTCCAAGTCCACACTACCTCCCGGGGGTGCTCATTTCGATATTTATCGACAAGATCATTCCTGTCGAGAAATTCCCGAAATGCTTTCACATCCAGGTTTTTAGTACCCAATCTTTTTCCTATACGATCTTTCTCAGGGTCAAGGACGGCATTCCAATCCCCCGCTAAAATTACCCGCCTCGATGTTCCAAAGAACGACTCGAGCTGCCGAAACAAAGCAGGACGCTCCCTATGGACATTGGGCGCATAAACCCCAATGAGGCGAAAAGACTTCTCCTTTATGGTAATATCCAGCACACAAATCCTGCCCGCTGGATCCGCGAAGACAAGCGTACACGCCGCATCCAATGACTTGCTCACTAGCCAGGAAACACCTCTAGAACGACCATCAAAACATGCTGAATAGAGATCGTAATCCCTAGACAGTATGCTCTCATAGTCGCCAGCAAAAAACCGGGTCTCCTGTACACAACAAACATCCACCCCGAGGCGCTGGAGATCATGAAGGAGTCTCACCCTCCGAGACTCGGACCTCAGCCCCCGGGCATTTATACTTGCTAACCATAAAGCCATTGTGATACATAATTAGGGTTGGGGTCCTGGACAGAACATGGTCGGGGAAAGGATGCCGACAGCCTCTCCCATGGACCCATGGCCCATCTCATTCTTGATGGTGCCGTCAGAGGAGATGCCGCCAACATCCCAGGGAAAGGTTAGTTTTAGAGCCCTATAAAGGGAGGGGTGAACTAAAACCGGGACCCGTCCTGAACAAAATTTTTCCAAGTTGGTCAAGGTTTCGGATTTTGTGGTGATGATTGGTGGATCCAATGTTATTGCTTTCGCCGCCTCCTCGACCATGCCCCAAGTCTGCCGTGCCCCCAGCCCAGTGCGGATGACAGTCAGCAGTCTCTGCGCAGATGGGAAATTTCGCGGCACTTCTACATCTTTTTCGCCACACCTTTTCATGGCCAGAAGGGAATTTAGTTGTTTTATGCGCTTCCCGAAATTTTTGGCTCTTTCGGCCTGGGCCGAGGAAATACGGCAGATGTCCTCCCCTTGCCTGTAAGGTACTTTGGTTGGTTTTTTCCGCTCCTTCATATCCTCTGCTGACGAACTCCTTTGCCTTTTTGGTGGAGGCGGCATCTGTTTTGGAGGAGAGGGACAGGGAGAGAGACAGGGAGAAACTTTAAAATAGTTTATGATCGGGCTGGGGTCTCGACTTCGAGGGGACGGTTTTCGGGGTGTCGGCTGTGACGAGTGGGCTTTCTTGGATGGATCAGGCTTTTTCTTTTGAGGGGAGGACGGGGCAGAGGCCGAGGAGCAGGTTGGACGCTGTGCCAGTTGTTTTTTTAAATCCTCCGACGGACGAAAAGGACGCTTCTCTAATTGTTTTTTCAAATTCCTTAATTTTTTCCATTTTCAGATAGCCGGGGTCATATGCTTTTCTGAGCTCCTCCAATTTAGGAGCAGACCAGGCCGAGGCATCGCCCTTCTTGCTGGTAGAGGGAGTGGGGCTGTGCGTGCCTTTAGTCTTTGGGGTCACAGGGGACCGAGGTTCCGCAGCTTGGCGCTTCCCCCTGGCCCTGCCAACAACCAGCCACTCCCCCTTATCCTTCTCCGTGGCTGCACTTGCAGCTGGTGATGGTTTTTCGGGGGGTGAGGGAACTTTTTTGTTCCCAACCGGGGTAACTGCCGCACCGGTCCTGGGTATTGGCATGCCCACTACGGGCGAGACGGATTTAACAGAAGCGGCCAGAGGGGGATTTTGGTCGACTGGGGCCTGACTTCCAGAGGACTTCTTCTCTGGGCAGGAGGAGGAGAGGTGACCAATCTCTCCGCACCTCCAGCATTTGGGTTTGCGACCGGTAACTATTACCGGTAGCTTCAGGCCCCCTACGTCAAGACAGTTGGGGATAGTCTCGAAGTCTTTACGGCTGATCATAATATCAAAAGACCATCCCCCGGTCAGGTCCTCGCAGGAGGCATCTAAAATTTGGCCAAACTGCGCAAAGTAGGCAGCCAGATGCTCCCCGAGGACCTGAGGAGGAACCTCATATACTGCTACCTTGGTCCTTCTTTTGCCATCATACTCCGCTCTAAAAATATGGTCTTTTGTTACAATTTCTTGCATTGCCAATTTTAGGCCATCTTCTGGCGAGGGTAGCAGTATGTCCCACATGTAGAAGATAGCACCTTTAACTATTCTTAAGGGCTTATACCCCTTGGACTGCAGTGTTTTCAACACTGTGTCTTTCGTGCTGCGACAAATCTTGCGCGTACGCTTGTCCACCACGAAGACTGACACTATTCTTTTACCAATCTTCTTTAATTCTTGGGGATCCTCCAAGAGCCCACCTTCTACGACAAGGTGTGCGTAGCTCTTAGCTCTCTCCAAGAACTCCGCCAGATTGATCGTGCATTTTGGAGGGGACTTCCAGCCACAGGGCGATTCCCCGGCCTCAGCATCCTTCGTCGTCTTGTCTTTCTCTTCAACATTTTTCTGGCCATTCTCGGCCATTGCTGCATTATCTTTGTCTTTATCCTTCTCTTTGTCCTTTTCTCCTCCCGGAAGAGGGGGGAATGCCTCATCGGTTTTTTCCGGTGGGCCCTTCCAAGGGGGGTCAAACTCCAACTTTTTCTTTATTGACCGACTAGTGTCGGCCATTTTTAAGTTTTAACACTCCACTCACTTTTTTTTTTGTTTTTCCACCAATCAAATTTTAAATGGAGGGGTGGGAAAAGGCGGGAGTAAAAATGGGGAAAAAAAAATTAATAAAGAAAATAAATAAAAAACACAAACTAAACAAACAACAAAGAAAGACAAGAAAACGGTTTTAAAATAACAACCACAAACCCCGAAGGATTTTAAAATAAATACAAATTAAATTTTAGCCAGTAACGGCCAAAACACTAGCCTTTAGCGGCCAATATAACACTAAGAAATTGCCTTAAAACGGCAAAAAGATAAGCCTCTAGAGAGGTTTACCAAAAATAAACAAACGTAAACGATGAATAAACTTTACAAGTTACAATAAAAAGAAATAAAACAAACAGAAAAAAGGAGCTGCCTAAAAAGGCTACTCTCGTTAAAAATAGGAGGAGGGGCTAAAAATAAACTTTGCTGTGATTAAATAAAGTTAACAAAAACCGAATTAAATTTGTACAACGAATAAACTTTACAAAAATGAAACAAACAATACAAGGAAAATAAATACGAAAGTCAAACAAAAAGCGAAGAGTCGCCTAAGGCAACCTCCGTAAATGAAATATGGGGAGGGGTTCAAAAGAAAAGTGGAAAAAAAATTAATAAAACGGTTTTTTTTTGTCTAAAATTCAAATGAAAATTACTATTAAAGGAAAAGTTTTTAAACAACAATAAATATGGCACTTAAGTCCAAACGGATACTGAAAAAAAAGAAACAAACAAAAATAAATTCAAGACGGCCGACCTAAACAAAAACAAATATGGCCGCCAAAAAAAAAAATACGAAACTAAAATGCAAAAAGCTAGAAAATAAAATTAAAAAACAAAGCAAGAAAACGAAAAGATAAATAAAAATAAACTTAGCTAAACCAAAGAGGGGTCTTTTCTTGTAAAATAAATGTAATCCAAATGTGTTATTAATTCACAAACAAAAAGTCCGACGCTCGCCAAAGCAAGTCAGAAAATGACAAAACAAGTCAAAAGGTGCAAACGGCGAAGTCGTGAATAGCAAAAGTGACCCGAAACAGAAGTAGGCTCTTTTTATGTGTTTTTTGGTCTCGTAATTTCCCACTCTCCGAGAGCCTCACTTTCACCAATGACGCATGCGCCGTGTCATTCGAAAAACTGCCTCGCATGAGCTCGCCTCGCGGTTCCATTACGTCTACGAACGCACGTGCAAACAAACCGCCTTCTTTTGCTTCGGCGAGGTAAGTCTCCACCACAGATGTACTGGGGAGGTGGAGTCCTTGGACCACGCCTTCTTTCAGTGCAGAGTCGTAGTACCACTATGCAAGTTTGTTGAAGGCATCATGGTTCGCCTTCTGCGTGGAAAGTTCTTTGCTACAGACAGAACTGGCCACGAGGACAATGTGTTACCGCCACTGACGAAGGCTGAGCACTATGTGTTCTTTTGCTTGCTAGGAGTCATGAGAGTCGTGATATGGAGGACGCGTCAGAAGGAGCTCTATGGGGACGAGAAGTTCACCTCTTCCCAACTAATCTTGTTCTTTAAGCATCAGCTTAAAGTCAAGATTGGGACAGAAAGGCGGCGGCTCCCTCCATCAGAGTTTGGCAAAAGGTGGGTACATCTTGCGCGATTGTGCCGAGTGAGAGGAGCTGACCTAGAGTGGCTTATCGATGCCGGTTAGGCATGAGGATTTTTTTTCTCTCCATATTGAACTTTAGCATCCCTGCCCTTATGTAGGCTAGTTTAGGCTTGATTTTTGTCTTAAGTTGTCTTTTTATAGTTTATTCTTAGCTAGGATTTGGTTGCTCATCGGCCCCTTTTATTTGTCCCCATTTTTTCTTTTAGTTTAACTCCCCTTTTTTTAGGTGACCAGATATGTCAGTTTTCTGATGGGTGCAGGACGCTTTTCGTATTTCGGGTGTGAGTTTCGTATTTGTTTTTGTGTTTGGATGTGTGCATAGAAGAGTGCGTGCTTGGAGGATTAAATGATTTAGATTATTTATAGTCCTGCATCGATTTTGTCCAGTTAACTGATATTTCTATCACATATTAGAATATGTGGGGTGGGGGGGGGTTGTTACTAATATAATTTTGTTTAGTTTCTTGTATATAGTTTGTTTTTGCTTGTAAATATGCACTGGGGTTTTTATATTGTTATTCCCCCCACCCCCGACAATCAATGTACATATTGGGTTTTTTAGTTAGGACTTCATGGAGACACTGTGGTATTATGGTGGACGTGGAAAGAAAGGTAAGTAAGAAAGCGTTGTTTTGGTGAAAGGATTATTGCGGCATGCTTGGGTCAGTGATTGTGACTAGCTAAGTTTAACGTTAAGACTAGATAAAGACCAGCTTTCCCCATTCCCGTATTCGGCCTTGTGCCACATTTTTTGTATTTTTATACAAAAATAAATATTGCCTCTTATCCTGAAGAACCGTTGTGTGAAACCGCGGTAGGTGGTGGCGCTCTTCTAGATTTCTTGTATTGTATATATATTACACAAATTTTTTTTTTTTTTTTCAAAATGTTTAAGCACTAGTTACAAATCAATGAAGCAATTTGTTATCTTAAAAATTAATAAGAAAAAATTTCAAAGACTATATTCATGTTGTCACTACAAAAGATTAGGATGAAACATGATTCTTATATTCTTATCAGGGCATTTGACTATTTTGTTACATCACAGACTTCAAGATGATTTTATGTTACACCAAAAGTTTCAAAATTAAATTACTTTAATGTTTTGGGTGATAATTTTAGTAAAATTTTGAAAATCAGAAAAAGTATATTCTTTTAGTTTTGTCAAAGTTACTCTATAATATTATGGAGGAAATTTATTTGGTTTGGCTGAAAATTTTGAGAAATTAGCAAAAACAGTAATGGGCATCATAGTAAAATGTCAAATTGGTGAACCAAACTTTATACTTAAAATGAATCCAGTTGTAAAATTAGAGGGAAAATTTTTATATATTGATGTAATCAAATAACTAAATAATCAATTGTATGTGACAACAGGACTTATCAGTCTTCTTTACAAAAATTTAACACTTTTTTTTTTTTTTAATAAGACTTGGCTAACTTAAAAATGACTTGCACTTTTTTTTATGCCCACTATTTCAAAAATATTCATAATTGGATTACTGAACCTACTTCTGAATTACTGTTTTATTCTGAAGGTAAAATGCAAAAAAGGGAAATTGTAAAAGGTCTTTTTGAGTATGAAAAAACTAGTTAAGCTGTCAAAACTGATTACCCAAAACCTGTTGAACGACAAAATGTTTAAAAGTTGTTTTTTGTGCTCAAACTGTCAGTCAGTTAAGTGCCATACCTGATACATGCTTGGGCGATCATGTCTCGAAAGTGATATGACTGACTGGGCAGAAGATTATCCCACAGTAGGTTGCCATTACTTTCTGCGATAGACTTGGTTACCAGCCAAGGCTATAGAACCCAATCTGTCCTGTTATTTAACCCATAACTGGAGGGAAGAGATGGATTAATACCTTTCCCAAGAGTATTTGCATGTAAGTGAAATGCAAGAAATTCAACTGGAGTTTGAACTTGGCTTTCCGATTTCTTATTTCAAGTCAATATCCACTGCATCACAATGCACATCAAACTGTAGTTGCCATTAAAAACACCCATTATTATATGGGGAGGAAACTGCCAAAACAATTTAATTGAAAAAGTTTTGAAATTTTGGAAAATTGTTGGTGTCAAAGAAATATATGATGACACTAAGAAAAATGATCCACTGAAAAAAGTGATATCAGATTAATATAGTGAATATCTGTTATTTCTTTCTAATTTTGCAAAAATGACAAAAAGAATGAAAGGAAGGCAAGGAAAAAGAATGTAATCATTAACAAAAGATACTAGTTTAGCTATTGAACATACATGCAATGACTTAATCGATGTTTGTGGATATTTGTTAAGTAGTGAGTTTGATTTTATGCTATGTGAATTTACCACAGACTATTTAGATAATGAACTTGAAAGATTAAGACTAAATTCTGTAGGTGCATGTAACAGTTTAAAATGTTATTAAAAAAAAACGATACTACTTCCTAAATTAAATGTTGAAATCAAAGAACACAGCTTTGATCCAGGTCATAATTGCTCAAAATGTGGGGATTTGCTGGATGAAATGGGATGCCAAACATTTGATAACTTACCAGATCTTGAAACGAGGATCTTTAAATGTGAATTTCATATATAGAAGCCAATGTTATAAGAAAAGATTATCCCACAGAAGAAAATTTAATACTAGTTTTTATTTTAAAGAATAGGGATATTTTTTTAAGAAATAGATTGTGGTAATTTTAAAATTTCACTGGATGTGGGAGTTTTTCTATTTTATAAGGTTTAGTGTTGTTAAATTGAAGACTTGCAGAAATTCTTTGGCAAAAATTTGTTAGTTGCTGATAAGCAATATTTCAATATGAAAATAAAGCATGGGATTATATTATCAAATATATTTTTTAAAAATTGTTTGATTCACTTAAGACAATTCAAGAACCAACAATAAAAGTTCTGAAATTATTTTACAAATTTATTTATAAGATAAAGATGTTTATACAATTCTCTTTAATGCTACATATTAAGTATTAAAAATTCATATTTTTTCACGTAGTAAAAAATGAATCTGCATTAAAGACATACTTATCCTTTCAGAGAAATATTTACCAGATATTTTTAATTGACCCTACACCACACTTTTAAAATAAATTTCTTTATCATCTTCTATGAAACTAGTTATACATGTAACAAAAAACACAATAAATCTTGTAAAGATTATAAAAAATATTGTTTCTCTAAAATTCATTTTTTTTTTTATAAAATCCTGAAACTGTTTTCTGATTGTATTATACAATTATATTTTCTGTAATCAACACATTAACTCATTTTTGTAATCTGAAAATATTTTTAATTTATGGTGAATAAAGTGATTTTTGTGTATTTAGTAGGAGGTTATTTTTGTTCTTTCTTCGTACATTTGCATTTAGGGAAATAAGTCAATAATTGTAAGCTGTTTTTTAATAAAGTTACTAATTAACTAATTGCTGGACATTACTAACAAGTTCCTTACTAAAAATGTTCTCAGTAATTGTTATTTAGTAGTAATTTAGGTCTCCACATGTCTACCCCTAATTGGACGGTTGCCAAGCCCAGGTTAAGGATTGCCTTGACAAAGACCAATCCAAAATATCTAACAAAAGCAGTTAAATTTGGTAAGATAGTGGGAGTTTAATGGTTCTACATCAAAAGCAATGGTATAAAAAAAAACAAATATAGTAAAATGAGTAAAATTTCACTCACCTGTTACCAGAAATAGCAGAAGGTAAAATATTCTAATGAGGGATCACCATTCCATACAACTCATAACGAAGATGTCAAGTTGAAGTTAAGATTTATTATGATGGCAATAGGAGTCATAATAAATACTGAATATTACATTTAATGTCCCTAAAATATATTTGTTAATTTATTTTGCACAATTTTAGTTTTTCTTCCATCAATAAAAGGTTTATTTTTTAATTAAATAAGAGTTTTGTCTCCCTCTTCACTTCCCTCAATTTCAGGTGTTAACCTCTATTGATAAAGTAAAATGTTTTGCTCATAAATTCTCTTCAAATTCTACTCTTAATTTATTTTGAATATCTTTGCTTGACTTTCCACTTGGAAATGATTCCCTTTCAAGTGATATGCATATAACTCTAGAGATGATAGCAGGAATCATAGATCTTGTTTCCAGTTTAGGATATGGTTTACCAGTTCTTTTTTCCATGGCCATAATGATTTAACTTCTTAGGGATCTGACTGATCAGTGGCTGCAATTGTTCATTATGTGGGTACCAGGTTGGAAGTTTTCTGGCTGCTGATTCCAACTGGTTATAAGTTACCCAAACTCTTTGGTAACATTTAGAGAGACTACACTGATCAGCTCCAATTGAATTCCTTGCATTCACTCATGCACAAATACCCTTGGGAAAGGTATTAATCCATCTCTTCCCTCCAGTTATGGGTTAAATAACAGGACAGATTTGGTTCTATAGCCTTGGTTGGCAACCAGTCTACTGCAGAAATTAATGGCAACCTACTGCAGGATAATCTTCTGCCCAGTCAGTCATGTTTCTTTCAAGACATGATTGCCCAAGCGTGTAACATATATGGCACTTAACTGACTGACTTGACTGATCAACAGTTGTTTAATGTCAGGGTATCTGTAATGGCATGTCATGTGTGGATAAATGTCCCTGCATGTATTTTAGGTGGGCAACCTTGAGGCCACATTATGTCTTAGCCCCCTTCTGGCCAGTTTGTATTGCCATAAATGATGGACAGTGATAATTATTTCAACCTTTTTCTCAAAACAAAAACTTCTGGTGATTTTCTAAGTGAAGCTAAGTTGTGGCACAAAGCTGAAAGCATGGGACAGCCAGTGTGGATTGAAAAAAATCTTATGACAGATACAATGAAAAGAAATATGTGTAAACAAATAAAATAAATATACAGACACCTGTTTGTGCCTGCTCACAATAATTGTAAACATGCCCACAAAAAAGCTAAATCAGAAGTGGGGAACCTTTTTGTGCATGAAGACAACATTGAAATTCATTGTCTCTCATCAAGGTCACATTTACCAAGTCATTTCTTTTTCACTTACACATTTTATATTTTAGGTAAATAATGCATAAAATAAAATTTAATAAATATATAATCCAATAAAAACAAACATTATAAAACTGAAAAACAAGACATGTACAAATACTTTATTCACCTTTTAGACAAATTAATGACTTCCTTGACATTGCTTCTTTTGAGATGATCTTCATGTGCCATGTCCATTCAGGACATAGGCGATCATAGACTTCCACTTGTCCCTGTCCCTTGTTGCTCTTAACATTTTTCCTCTTGGTATCTCTTCCAAAGTCTGCTACACCATTCATTTGTCAAGCCTATCAAATGTCTCATACTGCTTTCCCCTGTCTCCCTTTCCCTCCTTCCTCAATACGTTCCAGGAACCTCAGCTGTCTCTTCCTGATAAGTATGAATTTTCTTCTTGTTTGCATCCTAACATCTCGTCATTGCTCACGGGCTCAATTCATGGTATCCTCAGCATCCTTTTGTAAAACCACATTTCTGCTGCCTCAAGCCTCTCCTTCATCCTTGGCAGGATTGTCCCACATTCACTGCCATACAGAAGGATAGATATCACATAGCAGCCCAGCACTCTTTTCTTCGTTTCCATTGAGATTTTCCTGTCTCTCAGTACTCTAGTTAGTTTTTGAAATGCATCCTTGGATCTCAAAGTCACACTTACTATCCTCTGTCAGAATGCTTCTCAGGTATTTAAATTTCTTTAGTTGGTATATTTTAGTATCTCCAACCTGTAGTTGGCATTTTGGAGTTTTCTTTTTGCTGATGACCATACAGTCAGTTTTCTTGAAGTTTGTGCTAAGTCCTTTCTTCTCGCTTTCTCTTGCTTCTGTAGGAAGTCCTGCATTTTCTTTTCTGTGTCTAACAGCACTGTCATCTGCATATCTTATATAGGCTTGATTCTGCTGTGCACTGTTTATAAGAATCTGGATTTTGATATCAGGCTCTAACATGGTAGTTTTTTTTCCAAAGACTAATCTATCAACTGTGTTCTCAACAAATTCTTGATTTGTGTCAAGTACAGAAATGTGGATTTACAACTGTATATTAAAGAAAAATATGAAATAAGTCAGCGTGTATGTTCATGAAGGTGAGAATATTCTACCATCCTTTTCCAAATTTCAATGGGATCTTTCTTGCTGTCAAACAGAGGTTTCATGATATCATCTTCAGATAACTAAGTTCTATTTGTAACTCCTTGGGAGCCTCTAATATGTTAAGTGAGGTTGAAAAGCAAGTTTTAGGGTAACATTACACTTTTTGAAATCACTGAATCTTCTGCTGTATTCTTCTGTTAAGGTGTCTAAAACTGACTGGTATTCTTGAAAAGATTCATAGATATTCTCTTCATTGTTATTCATTACTCTCGACAAGTAGGGAAAGTTTTGACTGAGCAAAAAAGGACTTGATAAATAACTTTCTAAATGAAAGATTTTTTTGTGACATATATATTGATTTATTTCTGCCTTATAACAAAATATTTAACTCATTTTGCTTTGTCATTACATCAAAAAAAAAAATGCGACATCTCTGAAATTTCATTGTCTGATAATTTACAAAACTTAGTTTTTTTTTTCTTTGAAAAAGAAAATTATTTGCTCAAATAAAAGCAAATTTTGATAAATGTTTCCTTGCCATAACCAGTGTATTTTTAAATAAGGTAATTAGTACAGATTCATCCTGTCATCTATCATCAACATTTTGAAACTGACAATGTCTCATGGCATTTGTTCATATATCGTTCACAATACTTATCTTTTGTAAGCTGTTATTTAAAATAAACTTTTCAGAGATGTTGGTTGTGCAAAATGCAATGAAAAATCAGTGCATTTGGATTTGTGGTTTCTCTTAGATGCGCAATGAATACTACAATTTTAGTGATCATATATAGAGCACTGTTAATATACACATTTACCAATTTAGTAAGATTCAGCCCAACCTTATGACATTTCTCTTTGAAGTTATTGAAAAAAAATTGTTTTTTCTTTTAAGGATGCCTAAATTTTCAAATAACTGAAAATCGTCAGTTATTGCATGAGTGAAATACTTGTGCCAAATCAGTGGAATTTGTTGATCCATCCAAAGCTAAAGAGGAATATATATTGTTTTTCTTTTTTATTAGATTTTGGAGCTGCTCCATTATATTACTGGTCAATTCATGCTTTCGATATATGTATTAGTCCTACTTGAAAGAGGCACATTTTTATATTTGATAACTTTATCTGGGCATAAACATTTTATGACTTCTACAATGAATTTATTTATGAGATCTGCATCATTGAATGGTTTTTTTACTTTTTTTTTTTTCAAGCAAATATGCAACTTTATTTCTTGAATACAGAATCAAATAATTGTCTGCTTTTGCTTTCCAACCTTTAGCTTCTGCAATGCAATCCTTCAAGCTTCACTCTCCAATTTAGCAGATTTATTGTCTTTATGAACAATATAATGCATTGTATTATTTCCTGAAATGCATTATCACAAAGGAAGCAAGACATTTTACCACTGTTAAACACTAAAAGAATATAGCAATTCCCACTCATCATTAAGGTTCTATTTTCTTTGTCAAAGTTTGTTTTAATTTTTTGGACATAATGGGTTAAAATTAGAGAAATTATTTTATTCTCAAAAGAGAAGCAAACAAAAAAAACAAAACAAACTAGGCTTATATATGTATTGTTGTTATTGAAAATTATGTTATCTGCATCAGAAATCAGTATACATAATCAGTAATAATTAGTAAAACAGTTAAAAGTTATTAGTAAAACAGTTAAAATATGCAGGCTTTATCATTATTAAAAGTTGTAAAAGTGGTATTATAGCATCAAATAAGAAAGGTGTTACGTGTAACAAAAGAAACAAAAAAATGATTAATCAAAACTCAGAAATAAATCATCAACAAAATATTTAATTTACAAATGAACAAAAAACAAAAAACAGAGCTTACTACTGGCAAGTGTTACGAGGAGAGAAGAGGAAGGTAGGGTGTCAAGTATCTTTATCCAGTTAAGTTGGTGAAGAAGTTAAGTGCTATACTTTTTGGAAATCCTTAAATGAGTATATAAAGAATAATTATTAGTTTGGTCAATGAAAGAGTCAAAAATATGTATTTACCCATATAGTTCCATGAGGTTCTTTTTCAGGTTTTGGTTGGTCGTTGACTAAGAGATTCTTTTGGCTGGATAAAATCCTTGAATCAAAGCCGGAGTTGATAACGTCAGCAAACCCTGGTAACAACTCCTCACTACCCAGAACCTATTTTTATAGGGGCTAACACCTAATTTGCATATTTCTAGAACCTTTTGAATTATCTCAAATCTACTGGAACATTCTGGCATCTTCCAAAATGTTCTATTCCTAATTTCCCTATTTTTACGACTACTTCATGAATTAAAACTTTTTTGTAATAAAAAGTAGGACTACATAGAATCCCTTACTACATTTTAGACATTATTATATATATATATATATATATATATATATATATATACACACACACATGCATCCATGTAACAAATTTTTATGGCTTGCCTAGGGAAATATGGTTTTTGGAACCTGACAATGCTGCTCAAAAGCAGACTTTTGGAATTGACATTTGTATCTTTAGCTCCAACATTTTTAAAATTTTGGCTCTAGCTCAAAGCCCTAGCTAGTCTCACAGTAATGATTGATATACATTAGTAAAATTGGTCCTTGTTCATTGCTATTCATAGGCCATAATAGATGGTTATTATTCAAAATTTTAATGAATATACCTCTTGTTAATCTCTTACTGATTATAATATAATCAATCATTAATTATATAAAGTTAGCAAAACAATTATCCTTTGTTAACTATAAGTTCAATATTTCAGTGAAAATTCCAAAGAACAAATGTTCAAAAAAATATAAAGTTCATTGTTAGTTGAAGTGGTGTGAGATTAGTATTTGAAAGGTGATAAATGAAGAGTCACTTAAAAATATTTACTTACTCAGGTTGAGAAGTAGTAAGTAGGCTGGTAGCAAGATGGTGTATAATTTTACTAAGCGTTTTTTTTGCTGGTTGAAGAAAATGGAATTTGATTTTTATATTACAGCAGTCCTTCATTCACTTAGAGTTTGTATAATAGAAATTTTTATTTGTAAATTGAGCCATAGAAATAACTGTCATCAATATTCTGAAAGTAGAGTTACATTTGCATCCTCCTCTGGCCAACTGTCTCTTTGTTTAGTCTTCTTTTTTTTTAAATCATATCACCCCGAGCAAGGCGTTGTCAGCAATTTGTATTACAAGTGTTAGGCTCATAAATTCTTCTCAAATTCTACTCAATTCATCTAGAATATCTTTGCCTGACTTACCATTTAGAATGGAGTGATATGCATATAACTTCTTTCTGCTGTTATCTCTAAACTAGATCCCTCCACAAAGCATGTGGACTTCATGGCACCCCTTCAATAGTCCTTAAGAAATGTGTTCCTATTCTCACTAAATTGTGCAATAAGTACTTTGTTTCTTCTTGATTCTTGGAAATCCTTTTCTGTTGTCCCTGTCAGAACTCAGGCAAACCATCTGATTTTTCTGTCAGCCTTCTACCTGCTTTTGGCAAAATACTAGAGGCTCTAATCAATTCCGAACTGGTTACGCATCTCATATCACAGGGTTTTCTTTTAGATAAGCATTATGGCTTTGTCTCTCTATTTTCTTCTAATGTGGTAATAGTTATTGGTGAAAGAGTCTATCAACCTTTAAACAAGAATGATGAAGCTTGGTCTGTTATTTTGGATATTTCAAAGTCACTTTGATCTTTTTCACAAGTTGAAAGGTATTTCTGGAAAAATTTTCAAACTAATTCAGTCTTTATCAAATTATGAAATGAAGTTGTTCTAAACAGCCACTCTTCTAGATTTTTTTTGCATTAATGCAGAACACCCCCCCCCAAACCCCACCTGAGACCTACGTTGTTCTTAATTTTCATCAACAACCTCCCTGGTGATATTAGTTCTTATCTTAGTATATATGCTGATGACAACCATTTATTACTATCTTAAGTCTGATCAGTTTGGTCAAATTGGCAGCTGATCTAAAAAAAAATATCTACTTTCTGTTAACTGGAGCAAGAAATGGCTTGTTAATTTTAATGCCTCAAAAATGAAAATGCTCTTTCATCTGAGAGAACCTTTTTACCTTCCATCAGCATAACTGATGCTAACCTCCAAGCAAAACAAAAGATCACTCTCTGTCCTAACAATACTAAAATGCAGTTTTCTTGGCACTGTCACTTGCCAATGTTTTTGATCTCCATGACTATCACATGTTGACATCAGTAAGCTAGTCAATGTGAGTCCAGAGATTTCAGGTGTTAATTTCTTCAGCTTTAACTTATTTATATCTACTGAAAGCCAATTTCACAGCACAAGCCAGCAAACTATTGATAACAGGTTTAATGAAAACAAACTGAAGGATTTAAAAGTATATAAAGAGTAAAGAATTATCAATCTTTCTATCTAGCCTGGTTGATTTTTCAACAGGAAAGTGATTCTAGCAATAATTTTTAATAATTTGAGAAAAACTCAGTTCTGACACTTTATTCTTGTCTATCCGGGCTAGTGTCAGTGGGTTTATTAGCAGAACTAATAGCACAAGACTGAAAAGGTTTATGAATGGACTGCATCTATTTTTTCTTCTGTCTAGTTTAATTTTTTTTTTTTTTTTGCTTATTTCATTTATATAAGGAAGTTTGTTAATATCTGACATTGATGTATGGCATGTTTTGTTATGAAATTTTCATGACCTTCTGTCTAGTAGTGATGGCCTATTTTGAAAGGTGCTTAAGCCAAACCCCTCATCTTGATTTTGATAACTTGTAGGTCAATAGTACTTCATAAAAAAAAGATCACAAAATTGTCATATTGCTCAACAGACAAATGCATAGATGAAGATGACAATAGATGTTGCATTAAAATTTTTGAAGATCATAGTTGACATGAAAGCATGAAGCCTGGAGAAAGCACTTGTAGAGCTTTCTAAGTGCAAAAAAAAAAAAAAAAATTAACATAAAACTTACGGTTACATCCAGTCATTTCAACAGTAAAATGAGATCTAATTACCATTCTAGTACTGTGCTTAAATTTGTGAAATTAAGGTACCAAAAAGGAAGACTAATCAGAACAATTACTATGAAAATATTTATGAAAGAGGCACAGGAAAGCTACTGAAGCCATGATGCCAGGTCAGGACCAATAACATTACAGATTATTCTTTGAATTTTGTCAAGAATCTCAAGATTAACAGCAGAACCTATAGATAAAAGGTCGGAAAAGATATGATATAGTCTTACTTAATCTTAAGGAGTTCTATTTGGATTATTTAAAGTTCAAATCTTCCTGGAGCTTTCTGTGGACTCATTTTGTGGCTTCAAATTATTAATAACTTTTCCACTGATTCTCAACACTTAATTAGTTTTTCACTGTCTAATCCTAATTATTTTCTGCTTCAATTTGTCATTAGGTTTTCCCATGCTGTAAAATATTGAAACAGTTACCAGCTTGTTATGCATGTATGAAGAGAAGAAAAATGGTCATCAACCTCTGTGAGATTAAGTAAAAATCAGAGAATCACACACTTTAAAAAAGCAACACATTTTTATGCTACAAGAGAAACCTCATTAGGCCTAGCATAAAAATAAATACCATAGGAAGCCATTAATAAATAAAAAGAAATAGCAGCAAGGATTCAACAGCAATATCAGTAAGAAAAGTGGCAGAAAAGGAATGTTACAGCAACAGCAGCATGTTTAAAATTCCAAATTCTAGTTTCAGGCCTTTTTCATGGAACAATAGCCTAGGGGATTAAAGATTTGATGACAGTAATTGTAAGGTCAATCCCTGGAGCTAGGAAATACAGTGGGAATATAGCAAGCAATAACTGAACAGTACTAAATAAGAACAAAATGAGATATCCCTAGTAACATGAGAACACTATCCCTGTAGAATAAATAACAGGTTCAGTTTGAAAATTTTCTGATGGTTACCTAAATCAACAAACACCTGAAAAAGATTAGAGAATGACATCCAAAACAATAATGAAACCATATACAATAGCAACAAAAATGGGACATCTTCCCAGAAATTCAGACAGAAACCATATTTTTCAACATAATTCAGTGAATATGAAGCAGATTTCAGTAAAAATTTCAAATCAAAGTTCAGCAAATAACCATGTGTTGAGATATGGACTTATTGAACCATACTTGCATATCAGTGTGTGTGTCAGTACCAGAGAAAATGTTTTGAGAAAATGAGCATTAAAAGTTTAACATTACTTTTTTGCTGGCTTCATATCTTAATTGATATACAAGATTTTTATAAAATAAAATTAAAATATAAGATTTTATTTTTAAAATTTTCAATTACAACATGTACAACATGCTAATGTATATGACAGATTAATTCTTAAAAATACCTGAGAAAATATTTGATTAAAAAAATAACTCAAGAGAAGTATTTTGATAATATTTATTACAGTGTTCAGCAATATTTTTATGAGGCTTGCAACTGTGGGTAAATTAAGTTTGGGAATTTAATAAATATTAAATGCATTTTATAAAACAAAGTAGAAAAAAATCCATAAAATTTAATTATTCTCAAATGAAGCATCCAAAAAGTTAAATTCTCTAACTTAAGCTAGACTGTTGATTGGTATGTTACGACCAATTTCTTTTACAACACTAAGACAATAGCAAGGATTATATTAGTTAAGATAAACATTAAAGAAAGAATAAATTAAATTTAAATGCAAAGAATTGTTTTTATTTAATCATCTATAAAATAACTAAATTGTATTTTAGTTGATGAAACTACAAATATATATAAAAATTTTATCCAAACAAATGGAGAGAAAATTAACAAAGGAATATTTTAACTGTTGGAATAGTCTTTTGTCAAGCAATAAAATTGAAGGTAGATTCATTTTTTTCTTTCAGAAAAGTTCTAAATCATTAAAATATTAAATCTCTCCCAAACTTAATTTTTTGTGAAAATGAATTTAAAAAAAAAAAATTTTTCAAATTAAATTTCAGTCATTTTTATATGATTTTCTTTATCATCAAACAAATGTATTATTCCAAAGTTGCAAACTTTTACTTTTGTTTATATTAAGCAAATATTCTAAATATATAATTTCAAAATTTTGTTATTTTTGTTTACACTGGATTTTTATTCATAGGAAAACAAAGTTAATATTTTTATTGGATAAAATATTTTGAAATTATCAGTGAATGCACAGATTAGCATTTTTGTATGATGTGGTTATAGCATTTGATTAGATAAATCTTAAGCCAAGTCCGAGCTGATGATACCAACACCTCTCTCGTAGAAAGAATGGTCACTACTACCACTGTCTGTTTCAAAGTCCAGTGTAAATAGAAGCTGGGCACGAGCAGCATTCAAGTATACAGGAAGGGTAACCTTGTTTTCTTTCTTCTTAGTTCCATCTTTCCTGAAAATTAAAAGGAAAGATTTTGTTTTAAATCTTATAGTAAATAAAGAACTGATAGCAAAATCTGTAACAATCCCCTTTACATACTCAACTGACAAAGCATCTGGTTTCTATTTAGAACAGAATTAAATTTTTCATGCATAAATATCAAAATAAACAAATTATCTATGTCAATATTGTAAAATGAGTTTTCTAATGTATAAAGGCAAGTAGTCAGATAATATTTGGTAAAAGTGGTACAATCATATTTATAACAATATTATGGCTCAATGTGCATTGTGGTACAGTGGATATCGGCTCGGAACGAGAAACCGGGGAGCCAAGTTCGAATTCCAGTTGAATCCATTGTATTCACTTACACGCAAATACCCTTGGGAAAAGTATTAATCCGTCTCTTCCTTCCAGTTATGGGTTAAATAGCAGGACAGATTGGGTTCTATAGCCTTGGTCGGCAACCAGTCTACAGCAGAAAGCAATGGCAACCTACTGCGGGATAATCTTGTGCCCAGTCAGTCATGTCACTTTCGAGACATGATCACCCAAGCGTGTGTCACATATGGCACTTAACTGACTGAATAGATTATCCCAAATCTTCCAGTTTATTAATTAAAAATAAAGTGTAATATGCTACATGAAACAATATAGAAAATTAAATGAGGCAAAAATTGAATTTTGAGAAATAAAGTAATTGGCATAAATTAGCTGGTGAGTCAAACCTGAAACTAATCCAGGATTTACCAGTAAACTTTAAAACAATAGTGTTATGGTGACTTACCCATATGATACATGAACTCTTCCAAACTATATATAAGCAGCAGTTCTTAGGAGAGAGCAGAGCAGAGAGATGTCTATTCCACAGATAGCTGACCTATACAATCACGCTGGTGTTTTTTCTCATGTTCTATCTGTTTGTACTACTGTTCTTTGTGAATCAGTTAAGTGCCAATGTGATACACACTTGGGCGATAGTGTCTTGAAAGAGACATGACTGACTGGGCAGAAGATTATCCTGTGGTAGATTGGTTGCCAGGCTATTGAACAAAATCTGTGCTTTTCTTTAACACATAATTGGAGGGAAGAAACGGATTAATACCTTTCTTTGCGCATAAGTGAATGCAAAGAATTCAACTTGAATTTGAACTCAGCTGCCTGATTTCTTAATCTGAGCCGATATCCACTGCACCACACACACACACATCCTTGTGAATATATTTGTTTAATTCTATTTCATCTTTGTGTCATATTTCTGGCCCCTAATCAGGCTACAACAAATAGTATCTATCACCTCTCAGTTTCTCTGAAATCTGGTTATTGGTCTGCATTTATGACATTGAAAACTTTAGAAGTGGCTGCCATGAGTGAAGAATACAGAAAATGAAAATGTTATTTTGCTCAAGTAATGTCTTCACATAGCTGTAATTCAAGAAAATAACCATGATATAAAATCAAATATCTTCAGTGACATTGAATACATTTGTCACTTACCTGATCCAACGGAGCAGGGTAATAGGTAAATCAGTCGAGATTGTTGAAGACAACTGAAGTTTGTTGGCCTTACAAATTGCTCCTTGCAATTTCAATCCTGTACAACAAATTGAAGACTTTAGAATAAACAACTAAGCGAAAAAATTTATTTTTATTCATTTTAAAAAAATATGGCATGACTGGTTTTTATTATTTTTTTTGAATGACAATTTCAGACAAACAAAACTTAATATTAATTATATTATTGGTACAGTTATTTATACAGTACAAAGAAAATAAAAACTTTTGTACATTGGCATTAGAGTACTCTATATATGTATATATCTATTGCAGTTGAAAAAATTTCTCTGATAAATTTTAATTTTGCAGTTTTACTTGCTTACTTAAAATAAAAAACTCTAAAATTATTTAAAAATAAAATCAAAATTAATATTTAATAATTTACAAATATGACATAAGATTTCAGCATTTCAAGTTCGTTGAGATTAATCAGTGATTTGAATAAATTTCTTACCTGTGATTGCAAAGCTGCAATCATCGGGAGAAGGTGAAGTTTTACTATCTATAACTGTAACCTGTGTTGTAAAAACAAACATTTAGTCTTGATAAAGAATTATGAAGTTCATAAAATTTCTAAATCTACATTTATAAACAAAAAGTGCTTAACTTGCAAGTCTAGGAGGAGTGCAACACACTAATGGGAATAAGATCCACGCAATGCTTTGCATTTTAACTCAATGATTCTCACTGTGTGGAAGGCTGGTTGGAAACTTTCCAGTGTTTACAGTAGCAGCAGCAGCAGTTACAACAAGGTGGATGATGTAGAATCTTCCTTCCAGAGTGTAAGGATGACCAATATCAAAGACGCAGTTATCTGGAGAGGACACTGCAATTATACCACCACAAAGAGCATGCAGCACAAGAGACCAGCCTCAGGTTGCCACATATATGATCAGAAGATCAGGGAAGAGTGTTGCAGAAATTAAATGCAGACAGAGAAGACCATCACTACTGATAATGGTACCTATCTCTGGTAGTTAAAGAGATGGCACTTATTGTGCTTTCTCTGCAAAAAGACAGCACATGGCTACACTGCCGGAACAAGAGCTGGTGTGAACCCTGGAACATCCGGTTATGAAGAAAGAAAGTGTTTACCAGCTTCCCCACAAAATTGTTGTGTCAGCTATGCAAACAATTCCTTTGATAGCCAACCTGATAAAAGCAGGCACATTGTTTTATTAAAAACATGTTTACTTATTAAATTATATATAAAATTCAACAATCATATAAAAGAAAATAACTTACATCAAGGTCAAGTTCTTCCAGGGACCAGCTGTTGGCTTGTGCTACATACTGGCGAGTAGCAGTTATATAAGCTTCAGGAATGAACAATTTACCAAGCCAAACATTGATATTCTGGAGAAAGAAAAAAAAAAAAAGAAAAGCACAAGCATACACTTTTTGTGTGTGTGTGTCTGTGTGTGTGTGTGCGCACACACATCAGTTTTATAGTTTTATAAAACTGCATTACTTTCAACCAAAGCCTCTAGTTTTCTAAAATTCTCCTGATTGTTTGCTGTGTGGAGTAGAGCTAGAAATTACAATTTCAATAATCTATTCTTTAAATATTTCACAATATCTGAAAGTAGTTTAAGAATTTATAAAATCCATTTTTATGATGTGCTCTATGTTTGTTTACTTTTAATTTTAAGCCTGTGTTATATAATTTTGAAAGTTATCTAGTTTAAAATGAAATCTTCATCGATACAAATTTACATTATGCAATCTTGTTCCAATGACACTTAGTTTTTCAAATAAAACTACTGTTTACATAAATATAAATCTTTATACTAGTCTTTTTTTTTTTAATAGATAATTCTTCAAATAAATTTGATCAAACGAGGATTTTTTTAAAAATTTGAATTTACCCCAAGAACAGTATGAAAGCCACTAAGACAAACTAAGATAAAGGGTTACTGGGTGTGAAAGAATTAGAAAACAGAAGCATCATGAAAGAGTGAAAACAATAGAAGAGCAATCAGGAAGACAGTAGATAACGATTGACATTACATTTTAATTTATGAAAAACAAATTTGGTCGGAAAGTGTGAAGGTGGAAGAGAGTGTGAGAAGTGAGAAAAGAAACTTACATCTAGCCAATTCAACTGTAAAATGAGACCTTATTGCCAGCCTGGTATTGTGCTTAAATTCAAAGTATGTACCATAATGAAGAGCTCATCTGAACAATTACCATAAAAGTATTTATAAAAAAGGTACAAGAAAGCAACTTTATGGCGGTCGGAAAGTGACTGAAGTAGAGACACCAGGTCAGGACAATTCTACTTTGGATTTTATCAAGAATATCTAAATAGACAGCAGGAGCACTAAACCATATGTTGCAACAATATTCTCAGCATGGACGAATGGTAGACTTATAGACATGAAAGATAGACAGTTTTTCTCACCAGAGTCTAACACAACACAATGAGCCAACTTTCTTAGAAGCTGACCTAGCAATGGATTCAATGTAGTTCTTCATGTCAGCCAAGAATGTTAAGTAGAGAAGGTGTAACAAGTCACTCTTGAAGGTTAGCATCAGCCATGTTGATGGAAGGCAAAAAGGGTTCTTGCAGATGATTAATAGAAAGCAGTTTCATTTTAGAGGCATTAAAATTAACAAATCATTCTTTGCTCCAGTTAACAGACTGTAGGTTATTTTCAAGATCAGCTGCCAATTTAACATTATTGAACTGATTAGACTTTGTAGCGTAACAAGAGTAAATGATTGTGTCATCAGCATAAATACCAAGTTGAGAACTAATGTCATCAGGAAGGTTGTTAATGAAAATTAATTACAAAGTAGGACCAAGGATGGAGTCCTGTGAGATACCTACAGGAGTCCAGAAGGAACTAGAAGAGTGGCTATTCAGGACAACTTTCATTTCACAATTTGATAAGAAAGACTTCACCTGGAGACACCATAACTTTTCAACTTCTGAAGACCAGTATGCTAAACCCGATTGAGATGTCCAAAGCAACAGCTCGAGCTTCACTACCCTTATCTAAAACTTGATAAACTCTTTCTGCAGTAATCGTTAATACATCAGCAATTGACCTAGAGAAATAAAAAACATTTCTTGTCTGCAAAAAGGCACTGTGAGATGCTCAACAAATTCAGCATTCATTAGGGCCTCTAATAGTTGACAAAAAAAGATCAAAGATTATGGCACAGACAAGCCCTAAAAGAGATTAAGATAAAAAGTATGAGTAAAAAGAATGTCAGAAAAATAAGATTACAGTTGGGGTGATTAAAGTAAATGGATTTTCTTAATTTTTTTTTCTCTTGAAGTATACTTAGAATTTGTCACTATTTCCCACAATCCCTTATTTAAGCAAAGCTCATTTTAGTCTTCTTCAGACACACATGCTCAAATTTCAAAACTGAGCAAGTATCTATATTTTGGCATGTTAACTAGAATCCAGGTTTGTTTCCTAGCAACTGTTATGTGTTTATGCAACTCAATTATCTTATCCACTTACTGTATCCTATCCTAATTATTATTTAGACATGATCACTTCAATGTTTTACTCAAGAAAGTTTGATAACAACTCTGATTTCATTGAAAGACAGTTTAATGATGAATCCTTCTTTTAAGTGTTGAAAAATTGAAAAAAAATCTTGTTAAATTTTCATGTTAATTTTATTTTCTGCCTTGGTGACTGTTATGGATATAGATAGCCACACACACACACACACACACACACACCTACACATATATTGATATTAGTCTCCATGTGGTAACAAGGAGATGATCATGTGGGAGCCTAGAATCAGTTTTGGGATAGCAGGTCAAGGTTAGTTGACCCAGATACCCCTAGTAACAAATGTTTAGATGGGAAATAGACAACAGGAGCTAGAATTCATGCCAAAAAAACAAGTCACATGGAAGGCAAAGTTGCAGATCAAATCTTGAATTAGAAAGTCATGATTGCTGGGCACTGATAACTGATGAATGAAAAGGAAAACACATTTGCGATAATAGCGTAATTTGACCAATTCATCTTAAGCAATTCCAAATAAAGAAAAAACTTATAAATTCTTATTTGTTAAAACAAGAAGACGAGGCCGAATTGTTTTTTTAAAGAAGAGAAAGAAAACAAAGCCGAGTTGTTTATCAAGAGAAGAAAGAAAGATAGCGACTAAGAGATACTGAAGAGAAAAAAACTAATGTTATTTGTATGCTGATTCCTGTTTGTTAAAAGAAGAGAAAGAAAGTGAAGTTGAGCTTTTTATCAAGAAAAGAAAGAAAGATAGCGATGCAGAAAAGTTAACATATGAAGGAAGAGATATTGAAGAGAATAAACTGCAGAATTATTTGAGTGCAGAAAATACGATGCTTGTTTGAATAAAGGAATAAAGAAGAGTATGGATATTTCAGTATATTTGTATGCTGAAAGTACAACAGTCAACTGAAAGAAAATAGTAGTACATTTCAAGTGGACTGCACTTGAGTCCAAAGTTGTATAAAGAAGGAGGAGGAAGAGAGAAAAAAAAAGAAAAGACAGTAAAATAAGAGAGAAGGAACTGATATAAAGATAAGTTATATTCTTAGACCCATGTTAGAACATGCATACACTTCTACGAATATTATGTTACCATATACATCATACCACATGTGCTTATAAATTATATGGTTCTTCCCATTTTTATTTTGTGTTAATCTCATGCGTTCATATTCGCCTGTATTCATTCATATTTGTTGATATGTGTTGTAAATTGTTATTTCAACTATGTTAGGTATCTGAATATAAGTTTTAAGGTTCAGGTCATTGGACATCCTCAGTCATACTTAGATAATTTTTTTTATTTTAAAATTTTATTACTTATTAAAATCTTATATCAAAAATCGTCTCGTCTTGTCATTCATCCTTAAATTGTTGGTTAGCGCATGTGCTGATACTGAAGCAGACTTGGGAAGATTGCACTTCGATTATATCAATCGAACAGTAATCTCATTTCTTATTTTTGTTTATCATTGTCCATTTGTCATGATCTAGGAGAGATAACCCATATATGTCCATAGATGTGGATATGTAAATATTCCCGAATCGATGTGTAATCATCTTGACGGTTATCGTCGTGACAGTGACAGATGTGTGAATTTGCAATTATACATTAACCACATTGTGGAAATATGGCTGAGTCTTTTTTGTTACATTAAATTTGGTGCTCAATAACCAAACCATACAAAGTTCTTGCATGGAACTTACGCTTCACTACCTGCTCAAGTATGATCTATCATCAAAAGAGAAAGCAACAATCTTCATTTGTGATTCTAAGCCTGACATTTCTATTATCTAAAAGGTTTTAGTTAATGAGTAACTGACCTTACATAGCAGACCTATTGAGTTTCAATATTTGTTTTCATCTAAATCCCTTCTCACTTTATTTTATATTTATATCATATTCCGCACGGTGACATTTGTACCATGTAATGTGATCCCAAATAGAGTCACCACTTGTGTTATAACAAAAAAAACAAAAAAACAAATATCACCTGTAACATTTTGTTAATTGAAAAAGTGATTTGTTTAGAAGAAACAGATTTTTTTTTTCATAACAACTTATACCAGCTCTTAATTTTCAATTTAGATTTAAAATCTGTTTACTATCAAATCTCTAAATAATGGCAAAGTGATTATGTGCAAAAAGAGAGAAAGAAATCCCATGTGCATTAAAACTTTTCACATTAGAATGATAATTAAATGTTCGTTAATATTTCTCTCCACTTCTACTTCCCCCTAGGAACCACCTACCGATAAAATTTCTTACTGCTATCAAAGAGCAGACTGGGATTTTTTTCTGCGATTTCCCATGTGATGTCCCTTGGGAAAAGTGTTTAGCCTTCCCGTTGGGTATTGCACCTCTGAGATCTCCTCCTGGGTGAAAGCTGGCATCGATGCTTTCATCCTGGTCAGGAAATTCTGACCTAAACCTTATTTATACCCCTGGTTCTCTCCTGCCTGCTCTGCCACCATTACCCACAGGAATCACTTCTTCTGGCTATATCGAAGCCACACATCTGACCACAATAGGCATCTATTTGTCTCTGCTCATAATGAGTGCAAGAGGATCTTATATGAAGATAAGCTGTTGTTTGCTGAGAGAATGAAGCAGCGTATAGCAGCCTGTAAGTTTGGTTCCAAAAACTACTGGCGGCTCTGCAAATGTGTGCTGAACAGCAAATCCTCCATCACTCCTTTAATCAATGAATTTGAGGTCCTCACAACCACTGTAGACAAGAGCAAATGCTTTGCTTGCAGATTTTCTTCCAATTCCACATTTGACTCATCTGAAGGATGTTTACATAAAACATGTCTGGTCTCTAAGATAATTTCAAAACTTGACACCCATAAGGCAAGCGAAGGTGACAGAATCCCAGTCATTGTCTTGAAGAAATGTGCCTCTGAGCTCTCCTCTGTCCTCTTTAAGCTCTATAATTACTGCCTCTCTGCTTCCAGTATTTAAGAACTCAGGAGAACCCTCGTACCCCTCTATCTGCCTCCTATCAATTTTTGGTAATATATTCAAGGCTATCATCAATGGTGAAATAGTTCAATATCTCACTCCCCATAAACTTGGACAGACAGTATGGCTTCCACTTTGCCAAGTTTACTGCTGATTTGCTAACGACCAATTAAATATACCAGGTCATCAATAAGAACAGCAAAGCTCAAGCTGTTGTCTTAAATATCTCTAAAACATTTGATAGGGTCTGGCACTCCGGCCTTCTGTGCAAGCTACAGGGCTATAGTAGCAGTGGATACTTGCTTGGTTTGATCCAATCATTCCTACCAAACCGCATAATGAAGGTCATATTGCACGGGCACACCTCCAGATCCTATCACATGAATGCGGCTGCCCCCAGGGCTACATGCTCTTTCTGATCTTCAATGATCTCCCCAATGTGATCAAATCCCAAGTAGGCATTTATACTGACAACACCACCATTTACTCCCGCCTCAGTCAAAAATCTGCCAAGGTGGATAAAGATAAGCTCACTGCTGATCTTAAGAACCTCCAATCTGTGTTGGACTGGGAAAAGAAATAGCTCATAAACTTTAATGCTTCCAAAATGAAGCTGCTATCTGTCAACTACCATAGACTGTCCCACCTGCCTCCCCATTAACATGGATCTAGCTAGTCTCCCTGAAAGCAATACACTGCACCTCCTCCACGTCACACTCTCAGCTGACCTCAAGTGGAACAACTTTATTGAATCAATAGCTATATCTACTGCTAGGAATGTTAGGTCACTTTATTGTATATCATCGCTTCATGTGTTACAATCTAAATATACTATAGAATCAAAACTGGAGCCATACCACTAAAACTGCATCTAAATCAAAAGACCATTTAAATTTTATCAAATGTTACTAAAAAGATTAGTGAAGCCATTACTCCTATTATATACATTAAATAGAAAAACCAATTTTAACAATGAAAACATAAAAAATACCTTTAGTTCCTTTGCCCCTCCTGAGGTGGTGTTACTGACAATGGTCTGCAATTGTTTCACTCTTTCACTAAAGTCTGTAATCCACTGGATGACAGTCAATCCACTAGGGACAGTGTACCTTTTCCAGGATAAGGGAATGATTCCTGAAAACAGCAAAACATTTCATGCGTACATAAATTGTGGGAAGAGATAAATTACTTGAACCTGGAGAACTACATTTTCTATTTTTGGTTTGCATTTGACTGAAGGCATTTGCTAAAAGAATTTTTTTAAAAATAGATTAAGAAATATTTACAGTACCTATTTTTGCTGAAATAAAAAAAATTATTTCAAACATTTGTACAACACTATATATTTGAGATTAGTAAATGATATTAATAACACATGCATATTAATAAGGTCGTAAGCAAAAAAGTTTATCAAAAAATTAAAAATTTAACTGTAAAATCATTACATATACACAAAACTAAGCTTCTTTTTTTTTTCAACTATGCAGTAAGTAAATATGACTAAACAATTTAATACATTGGTTCCCAAATGATGCACTGTGCCTCATAGATGCAGTGGAAAAGGATAGTAATTGAGGCAGAATGATTTCAAAACAATCAAGGATTTAGAAACAGTTTTTAAAAATTTCTTACGACAAAAATAAATGATTTTAAAATTTAAAATATGGATTGTATCAGCATAAATACAGGGTGTGATGAGTAAATTATTGCCATTTTACATTTTTGATTTTGCACATGTGCTTTGTTTGCACAGTATAGCAGGGTCAGTTGGGTAATGTCTGTGAGAAAAAGAGCACCATGATGCAATTTGCTTTGCCAGAAATGTGAAAACATGATGCTGTACTACTTGAAATTCATGTTAGAAGCATTTCAGAGTGTTTGGGTGTCAATCTGAGAACAGTGCAGAGGATTCTGAAAGGGTTGGAGGAGTCTCATACAATTCAAAACTAAGTTGTAAGTATAAACTGTATTTCCTATACAAGCTGGAAGTATTTTCTTTTCTTCCAATATCCTATTATTTGGACAGTAGGTACATTTTTGAAGAGCATGTTAAAACTTTGTACTTGGTAATAGTTGCTACATATTTTTATATGCTTGACAGTGAGAAATTGTTTGTACTGGGTACACCAAGGTTTAGTTTCTACCTTGCGTGTGCGTCAGATGTGCCTATCCAATTCTCCTTCTGTTGAGCACAATATCTTGTTTGTGGTCAGCCAAGGGCTCTATATTCTCCTTTCTGATTGCTGGCTGATGTTAATATAGTTTGTTTGGGAACATGTCGCAAATTGCTTGCCAATTTTGATATGTTGTGCAATTTAGTTTATAATGTGTATATGAAAGTTTCATTTTGGTTATTTTCATTTTCGTTGCCTCTTTTGCCAAGTGTGGTTTGTAGTTTTTTTTAAAACTTACTTGTGACACAGTAAATGATGCATCCATCGTCTAATTTTATGTGTGACCTATACATTCTGAGCCCCCCCCCCCCCCCGATATTACTTTTAGAAGTTTCAAAGCCTTCTGGCATTTTTATTTAAGGTAACATTGGTCAACAAAAAAATAAGCAAAGAAAAGAAAAAGTACCGAGACACAAAACAACTTTTTTTTTTAGCTAATTTGAGAGTGCTGAATCTGAAAATTACCTTACTTTTTCTTGGTTAGCAACTGTTTTTACAGTACAGAAAGGCATTTTTTTTTCATTTGTTTTCTGTATATACGATATCGATCGATAGCAATATTTCTCAAAGGAAAATTGTAGAAACCTCTCAATTCGTATTTAAACCAACAAATATTGGTCTGCTTGTCAAGAAATACTATGTTTTTCAACAATAATTAGACCCGAAGTTTTTAAAAATAAATATTAAATATACCAAGACCAACAAGTATTTTCATCAAATCATATAATAAACTAACAGTAGTGAACATAAAGAATATGGTAAAAATTTTCTCTTTCTTGATGGTCATGTTCGATGTTAAGTCTCTTTTGATGGTAGTCAGCCATCATTCATTTGTCCCATCATCCTTCGTAGTGTTTTTTCATTGTTTTGATATCCTGATGGAATCGTTCTTCTTGCTAATCACTCATATAGCTAAATTATCCAGAAATTTATCTAGATGGCTATGTAAAAAAAAAAAAAAAAATGAACCTTAATACTCATATTAGTGTATTACTGATAAAGTTTATCAGTTAATTTGAATTTTGACAATAAAATGGGAAAATTAGGTACTTCTATTCTAAAATTTTTGACTGAAAAACACTTTTTTTCTTCTTATAAAAATAGTTTATTTCTGGTGGCTGACATGAATTGATTGGCCTACCTGAAAATTGATGGGTATTGAAACCCATCAATTTTCAGGTAGACCAACTAAATCAACCAAGATCGTAAATTGATCCTTTTTCCAAAAATGAGCAATTTCAGTACAGCAGAAACAGTAGCTAACCATGAAAATCAAAGGTCATTTTCAAAATCAGCCTCCATCAAATTAGCTAAAAAACAGGTTTTGTTTCTTGGCACCAAAAATCATGTTGACCAGTGTACTCAATGTGCCCCTTGAAGTTAAGTTTGTTATCTAGTATGATTTCTAGATATTTTATTGTTGGACTATGAGAAGTAAGTGTTTATTTAATTTTAATTCTGGATTGAGGTAATAGGCTATTTCTTTCCAGAAATGCATACAAACATTTGCCATTCTCTCTATCATCTTGTAAATGCAACTTATTAGTACAATGAGTTGGTAGTTTATTGAGTTGGCATGGTCTTTGCCAGATTTAGGAATTAGAACAATGACAGATTCAAGCCACAATTTTGGAAATTTGTTTGAACACCATATCCTTGGAGATCTGAAGAAGTATTAAAAGAGACTTTTCTGACATATTTTAAAAATTGGTAATGAATTTCATCTGAACTGGTTGTAGAGTGTTTATTTTTGTAGTCTTTTAGTTTTGTCATGGTAAAGAGAATATTGCATTCTTCTTTGTTTGAAGTGAATCTAAGTTTTTCTTGTTCCATGTTTTTATATTTTTTTAAATTTAGCAGTGTAGTGATTTGTTGAGGAGTTTATTAAAATTCTGTTGCTATTAGGTTAGTTATTATTTTTTTTCAGTGAATTTATCTCTATTTGTTTTGATTAAGTGGACTGTTGCAGTTTATTATGTTTTTTCCATTAATTCACATTATAATTTCCCAGGTTTTATTTATTGGGGTTTTGTTGTTAAATCTAGAGATGTAGTTTTGCCAAGATTCTCTTATGGATTTTTTTTTTTAATTATACAGCTTGCTAGTAGTTTGATTGTGGTTAGGTTGTGTAAGAATATTTTTAGTATTTTTTTTCCCTGCATTTTACTGTAAACTAGAGTTTCAATTTGGTAGGGGGGGGTCTAATTAATGGAAGAGTTGGTATTGTTTGTCATGCTATTTGTGTTAGTATATTTGGTTCTGGCTTATTGAGAATTTCCATGTTGGTTTGGGATGAGCAGAGTTCATTGAATTTCAGCCAGTTAGTTTTGTTATGTAATTGTCATTTTAGATCCCTTTCTTCTGGCATAAGCTTGCTTATATTTAGAAAAATAAGTGAATGGTCATTACCACATTGCTCATCATGAACTTTCAATTGAAAGTCTATAAAAAAGTGACCAATTAACCTTTCTATTTTAGTCTTATTTAGAAGAATATAAATTGAACATATGTCTATTTATCAATGAATTTAAGCTGTTATTGCCATGGTTTATAGATTTGTGTTTAATTGTAGTTTTTCATGGGGTATTGATTTTTTTTTTAACCAAAATTGAAATACCCCACTTTACATATTTTCTACTGTTGATACGTTTATTTTGTGATAAGTTTCATATCCTTTAAAGGAGATGTTGTCAGTTTCTTTTGAGAAAGGTCTCCTGCAAGTAGACTATATTTGGATTGTAACATAAGGAGTTGTTAGATTACCTCAGTTTGATTTAACACCTCTATAGTTCCATTGTATGATGCTTGTATTCAGTTTGTTCATTTGAGTGATAATTGATTTTAGTGAGCAGGTTTTAAGGATGGCTGTTTTTGGTTATCTATTTCCATATTCACCAGCGGATGTGCGTTGTGGTGCATTGGATATCGGCTCGGAACGAGAAATCGGGGAGCCAAGTTTGAATTCCAGCCGAATTCATTGCATTCACTTATGTGCAAATACCCTTGGGAAAGGTATTAATCTATCTATTCCTTCCAGTTATGGGTTAAATAACAGAACAGATTGGGTTCTATAGCCTTAGTCGGCAACCAGTCTACCGCAGAAAGCAATGGCAACCTACTGCGGGATAATCTTGTGCCCAGTCAGTCATGTCTCTTTCGAGACATGATCGCCCAAGCGTGTATCATGTATGGCACTTAACTGACTGATTTCCATATTGTTTTTTGTTTTTCTTGTAATTTGTTTGATATTAGATTTTCATAGGTATAGCTTGATGTTGCTTAGGTAATTTTTGCATATGATGATGTCCTGGAGTCTGTTTCAATGTTTATCCTTGCTTCTGAGAAGGGAATTTTTTTTTAGTACATTTAATTTTTAATATATCTTGCTTTTTTTCTAAGTTTCACAGTTCTCGGAAGTTGCCCAATGTTTTATTTTTTTTTTACAATTAGGGCATTTGATTTCATTTGGGCATGTGATCTGTGCTGAATTCCTTGCATTCACGTACGTGCAAATACCCTTGGAAAAAGTATTAATCCGTCTCTTCCCACCAGTTATGGGTTAAATAACAGGACAAATTGGGATCTATAGTGTTGGCTGGAAACCAGTCTACCGAAGAAAGTAATGGCAACCTCCTGCAGGATAACCTTCTACCCAGTCAGTCATGTATCTTTTGAGACATGATCGTCCAAGCATGTATCATGTATGGCATTTAACTGACTGACTGATCTGTATGATTAGGATCGTTCTCCTCAAAGTGATTCCTAGTACATTTATTCTTACCATGTCTATATCTTTGGCAGTTGAATTATGTTAATGGATTTTGAATATGTGTTTTTACTTTGAAAACTGTATATCCAATTTTTTTTCTATGGTAGATCTGGCGCATCAAAAGCAATGATGTAAGTGTTGATATCAATAATTCTATCATTTTTTTTAATGGATATTCTTTTTGTGTCTGTAATGTTTGGTTTTTTGATAGAATTATTGTTCTTAATTTCCTCCAGTGTACACAGTGAGAGTTCAGCACTTCTCACAAAGCTTTTGCAGGAATTTAAAAATTCGTGTGGTTAGACCTTTACCATAATATCATGAAATTTGGAATTTCAACATCAAGTTTTCCTTTGACTTCTGACAGAAACATTTCTAGATTATTTTTTTTACGGTTTTTGGAGTTATCCAAGATGCTAATACTTTTTCAGTTTAATGTTTGATATTACTATATCAAACATTAAAGGTGAATGCATTTTGTTTATTTTGTCAGTCTGACTTAGGGCTTGATATGACCAACTGGTTGATTGTATCAGGCCTCTCAAACCTCCCGTCTACCTCAAGTAGGGGTCAAAGTGGTGTGCTGCAGTTTAGGAGTATATGTACAGACCAACTCTTAAAACCCTCAATTACCTACTCTCAAACATCACAGGCTGCCACCTACAGCAAACAGGTTGCTCTTTTGGGGGAGTTTGACAGATCCATAATAAAAATGTGACATTATTTTGAAGCCAATATGGAACTAAAGAATAATTTTGACATATTACCAATTATCATAGAAAACTAAGAAAAGAACCACAGTCTAATAGGAATTGATGCATTCAATATAAATTTGACAAAATTTGTGAACAAAGTCAAGGCAGAAGAAACCAGAATATTAAAAGACGATGAAGCAAAAGTTAGATGTCTTCCCCTCATATTTTAAAGCACAAACTGTGCCATTCCATTTACTACCAATAGTTGTGAAAAAGCCAAATCTATTACTGGAACAAGATCTACTTGAAAGATTTCCACCTGTAGGGAGCAAATGGGTCTTCCAGTTAGTAATTTTAAGAAAGAAAGTTGGGGATCTGTGCATTTGTGGTAATTACAAAATAAGTGTAAACCACATAATATGTGCAGACATATCACTAATATCCTCTCACTAATGTAAAATGGGCTTTGAACTCCCTTGCGAGTAGGAAAATATTCTCTAAAATTGATCTAAAGTCAGTATACCATCAAATACCTATTGCTGAAGGCTTTAAAAAAGTCAAAACAATATACACGCCAATAGTTTTAAGATGGAAAAGAATGGAATTTAAACAGCAAGTGCAATATTTCAAAGGGTAATAGAGCAAGTTATTAGCAGCAATATAAAAAGAATACTTATGCTACCAGGATGACATTTGTATTGGTGGTATTAATGACAAAGAACTAAAATGGAAAATCAGTATGGCATTGAATAAGTTAAAAAATGCTGAATTAACAATTAATGTAAAAATCTGTGTACAAAAAACAAAAAATACTAAAAAAATTCCTTTTTGGGATCTAACAAAGGCAGATCACCAGACCAATTGTTTATTGACATAACATTAAAAATTGAAGTACCTAAGAACAAAAGAAGTGGAATCTTAAGCCTGAAAATGAAAGTATCATGTCAAGAAAAACATGACAGTGAGCAGTATAGATTCTGAAAATGAACAATTGTTGGAGAAACACTCCTATGAAAAAAATAAGATTACAATCTCCCATATCTAGACAATCTCTTAAGGAGAGCTAAAAAGATAGTGTGGAAACAAAAGCTTCCAGAAGTACCAGGGAAAATAAGGGAATAAAACCTCTTTGGTACAGGGAGATGAGAAGACTCATTTATATAGGAAGCCACCGAGAATATAAATAGCTACAGCTATTACTCATGAGGCTTACCACTTCCCACTAGTTAATAACACTATACAACAAATAAATTACAAAATTATTTGTAGTTTCTGCTAGCCATTATTATTTATAAGAAAGATATCAGACTAAAATGATTTTCAAAAAATTATACACAATTTTTATCAAGAGAATTATAAGGTATGCTGTACAGATTTTTACCCTTAATAAGGTCGGCCATCATTGAACGGTGATGATTGGTAGGTTTCTTTTCAGCCCGGCATACCAGCATAATATCGGTTAAGTCTTGCCGAACATCAGTGAGTAAACGAGATCCAGCATTAACTTCTCGTTCAAAAAACCTGAACAATGGATCTTTGATATTTTCCATAGTTCGTTTCAATGCTCCAAGATTCTGAAATAAATAAAGCATGTGTTTGTAATTTCATAAATATTTTGCCTTTGCATATATTAAAGGTTTTCACTGTAAGAGTAAACACAAGAAATTAATTTGAATGCATTATAAAATTTTAACTTGAAAATTTTTTTCAAAATTTTTTTTCTTTGTAAATTTAAATCTAACAACTCAACTAATGAAATTAACAATATCAGATTAAGGATTTGATATATGACTAAGTAAAAATGCAAAATTTTAAAATCATCACATTCACTTGTAAAATAATCCTGTTTTATTTTGTTTATATTTTCATTGCAATATTAGGATTTTCATGACTAAAGTCAAAAAAAGGTAAAGAAAAGCAATCCAATTGTAAAGTATAAATTACATGTGTTTAGATATACTGATAAACAAATAAAACAATTACATATAAAATCCTGATCACAATATTCATAAGAAATTAAAGCATTCAGGAAAAAAAAGCTAAAGAATTTAGAGAGAAGAAATATAAAAGTTAGAGTAAAAGGAACAAGTAATATAGAGTGAATATGAGTATACAGAAGATGTTACTAGAGACAATGATGAAAGAAGAAAAATATGGAATCAAAGAAAAAGGAAAAAAAAACAAAAAAGACTGAAGATGACATTACCACTGACCAAAAGATGAAAAGAAAATGCAGAGGACTGAGTAACCATAAACCCAGGCATGAACATGGGAATTAAATGGATGAAAAAATTGAAAATTTAAGACATGAAAAGAGAATTTAAGAGAGAAAATTCAAGTCTACCATCACATTACTTGGTTAAAAAAGAAAGACTTTAATGAAAAATACTTACTGTATGAACCTTTTTAATAAAATAAAAAATAAACTGTATAAGATTTTAATCTCTATGAAATCAGCAAAATAGATAAACATTTTCATAGCCTATTTCAAGCCTATTTTCATAAACTAAAACATTTAAGAATAGCTATTATTTTAAACATATAAAAAAAAGCTACAGCAAAAAATGTAAAAATTCATTAATAACTACAAAGTTAGAACTCTTCAACATAAGATGAAAATAGATTTTCCAAAATTAAAAATTATACTATATTTTATTATATGAAGTGCTGAAAAGTTTTCAACCTGACCAAGAAGGGATTCCAAAATAATTTGTTTTAAGTTTAGTCATTTCAGCAAATTTTTGATTGACCATCAAAGAACTTTTCATTACTCTCTTTTATTCTAAAAATACAATGAAATCACAAAATTGTTCCTGGCTGATTAGGTATGAATGTAAAGATTTCTTTTAAAAAAGTGGGGGGGGGGGGGAATCTTTTTTGAAATAATGTTTGTAGATTAGAAATTGACTTTCCTTAAACTATGACAGAATCAAAAAATTCCGTTAATTTTAGAAATTATTAAAAAGAAATCTATTTTTCAATTTAACAAGTGGCATGCCCCCCCCCCCCCCAATTTTTTTTTTTAAAAACAAAGGGACAAGTTTATTTAAGTAGTGCCAGATGATAAGAGATAACCAGGCATTAATAATTACAAATATTAATACAATTTTATGATAGTTATGTTGCATCAGTTTCTAAATCAAAGAGTTAACAGATTTTATAAATTTCAGCTCAAAAGAGTGGAATTCATTTGCTGTTTTTTTCTTTGAGTAGCAATAAATAATTTTCATCAGCAATTTATTACTTTATATCCTAAAATATTTTCTCAAACTCAAATATATAAAATTTTACAGAAAAATTTTCTTTTTTAAATTTACATTATTTTTTTCTATATGTGAGGGTTTTAAAGAGCTTACATTATTATAATATCAACACACTAGTTCTTTGTTAAGCAATTTCAAGCCTTGTCAGCATCTAGATGAGTGACCGCTTGAGCATACCAGGTGCTGTAAGTTTGAATGTGATGTGTGGTAATTTCTGATTTCTCAATCTGATTACACATCAGACTGAGAAATCAGAAAACAGTTCAAATTCCAGTCTGGTTCATTACATTTACTTACAAAATATGCATGCATAAATTGAAAAAGGTATTATCATCCAAGCATGTTACATCGGCTCCATAACACACATGGAGTCAGCACGATAGGGTAATGGCCCATTCCTCCATATAAATCTGGAGTAGGCCAATGTTCAACAAAGGACCATGACAGACTGAGAAGAAGAAAAGTTCTAAAACTAAGAGGCATGCTAAAAAGTCTGACTCATTTTCATAAATCTGACCAAATGATCAAACATTAATTTAAAATTCCCCTTTTTGATCCACCAAGGTTTCAGCATCTCACAATGCTGACAATAAATAAAAAGCAGGAGGAGTTGCCAAAATGCCCTGCTTTTAGCCAGACTTCTAATAGAAAGAGTCATTTGCCATCAATTATGTAATTTTAAGTATCTGAAATCAGCTAATACAGATTTGCTTCTTTCTCTACTTTACTAATCACTTGATTTCATTATTAGTAGATAATAAAAATTCAAATTTTTTATTATTATTTCTAAATTTATCCTCAAGACAAACACTGATTTCAAATGTTCATATTGATATAAAATTGTCTCATCCAAACTGTATAAAGTTGAGGCTAAATATCAATTTTTAATTTCAGATAATTTCAAATTTACATTTAGTACAAGCAAGTTTTGTTTTGATTGGTTCTTCAATTCAAGGTCAACATATCACATATCAATGTGTTTTGTAATGTGGTTAACCTCTATGACTAACATACATCCAGAAAGAATATGATTTTGTAATTGTGAGATAGGCAATTTTTACTTTCATCTCAAACAAAATTTTAGATATATATATCTCCAATTGAATAAGAATGAAGAAATAATTGCAACATTCAAAACATTTAAAACAGTGCTCAATATAAAAAATGAGCAATGAATATTATTACACTAGAACATGTGCAAACTACTACAAAATTGTACATTTTCTTTTGGCATTGAAAAAACAATGTCACATCAGGTAGTTAACAATGATGATTGTTAACTATCTGATGAGATATTGTTCTTTCAATGTTGAAACAAAATGTACAATTTTGTAGTGGTTTGCACATGTTCTAACGTAATAATATATATATATATATATATATATGAAAACATACTTTGGGTACAAGTTGCAGCCATCCTGATACAGAATTGTGAAGTGATCTCATCCAGGCTGGACGTCCATCAGTCATGGGTTTATCTTTTTCTTCTGGTGAAGCTGTGAAAGCCAAATCATCATCTTCGAGCAACTGCATCTTCATTAGTTTAGCAATCATGTCAGATCCTTGACAAAAGATATACAATATTGTTTTGATAATTATAATCTTTGCTTTAAAATAAAATTCCATTTTCAAAAACAAAATTTTGCACTCACTTTTTTTCCCCCCATAAATTTGAACAAGTTCCAGGTTTATAAATAATTAATTATTGTGAGAATAACTTATGAATATGTTTATATTATTTGTAATACAAACATGCATTTCCCCCTATAATCTTCATAAATAAATTTAAAATAACGTTTGTTCCAATCTCTGTAGGAATAACTGCAAAACACTAGCCCCAACCACAATTTATAGGCAAAAGTACACAAATGCATGCTGGGATTTTTTACTAGCCAATAAAATAAGCCAAATCTGTTTCATCTGACTCAGCGACTGTCTTGAAGTCAGAACACTACATTCATTTGCCCAAACTTGCTTTAGTGGGTCAACCCCAATTTTTAGTTTGTGAACTTTGTCATATTACTGTTAATTTGTCTTGTATATTGTTTACTTGCTTTATATTATTTTTATCTTGTTCTTTTTGTTATTGCAAACTGACAATTTTGCCACTTATTTTGAAACCATGGCTCCTCACTCCACAAATAATTTACATAAACTACAAACAAGATTTTTAACAACATAAGTGATATTTCAAGCTGATATTTATGATATAAATAGAAAAGTAATTTAACATGCAAATACAATAAGGAAACATGACAAAAAAATTGAAAGTCTAACAATTATAAACAAGCATGTTCATCTTTATTATGATCACAACATTTTGGTTGTGTGGTACTCTCCAGCCTCTCTTGGATCTAACCATTTTAATTTCAGTTTTTATCAAAGTCGGAAGAAACATTTTTCTCATTTTATAAGTGAACTATGTTGAAAAACTGCAAGATCTTTAATATAGCAAAAAATGCTTAAAATTAAATAAATAGTTGCTACATAATGAAAATTACTGTTTTTAATCCAAACCTTTTATATGCTGAATGGTTAGGTCAGGTGGGGCTTAGGCCTGCTACTGGTAACATGTAATGCAGTACAACCTGCTATATAGATGGGAGATTGGATTCTAAACTCACTAGCTTTTCTGCTGAGGAGGAGCATCACATGTCACCTCCACAGGATGAAAAACAAAACATATCAAAAGCCAGATGAACATATAAGAGCCCAACAATCACCCCTATATATCATAGAAGTAATACAAACTAATGGGTTGATAGTCCACTGTAGTGATTTACTTTATTAAGAGTGCTCGATATTTAGTAGAGCATTATATATGGTAATATTTTCATTATGAGTTTATAATAAAAACAGTTTACTGCAACACAGGAGCCATTGTTTTTCGGTACTATTTTATTTAGCACTTCATCATGTTTCTATTATGAACTTATAATAAAAATATTTATATATATATATATATATATATATATATATATATATAACTAGGTAAATAAGTATATCATCACCTGATGATTGCTGAAAAATGCATAAAACTCAGTCATGCATAAAACGTGTTATATATATATATATATATATATATATATATATAAAATGACTAATATATTATGCTCTCATTACGATTGAACTCTCTGGAGAAGAAAATTTTAAAAACAGTTTCCACTTCTATATTCATGACTCTTTAGAAATGAACTGAGTTCTTTCGGTGACTGGCGTGTGTATACACTGCTTATATACAACATGTTAAAATTTTCCTTCTCTGATTCCATACGCCTATGGCTTAGGAGTAGCGACTAGGACTGACACCAAATCGGCCGAGTTTCAATCCCGGCCAGAAGCAAGTGGATGTGTCTAGCAAACACTGATGAGCTGTGATACAGCGAAACGGGCTTATATGTGGATGACTAATATATATATATATATATATATACACACACACACACATACACAGTATATACTTGTGTATGAGCTGAATTCATGTGTAGTGTGAGCTTTGTATTTTTTTGCATGAATTTTTAACCTCTTCAAAAAAATTACATGTGTATAGTGCATTCCCCTATTCTTTTGCATGAAAAAAGTGATCATAAAAATTCACAGTATACTCTCATATATATATATATATATATATATATATTTTTTTTTTTTGTATATATTTGTACTCATCTGTATATGTGTGTGTAGGCTTTACATGTTTGTCTGTATATTTTTGTATATGTATATATGTGTGTATGGGAAGGAATTTTTAAAAAAAATTTCGAATTTGAAAGTATATATATATATATGTATATGTGTGTGTGTGTGTGTGTGTATGTATGTATATATGTATATGTGTGTATGTATGTATATGTATATATATGTTTTTTACTATTGTGTTTTATATTTCTGACCGCCCTCGGTCCTTCATCAGAAATAAGTGATTTCTAAATATGAATTAAAAACGTATTATACGATCATATATATATATATATATATATATATATATATGTGTGTGTGTGTATATATGTTTGTGTATGTGTGTGTGTATATGCGTACATGCATGTGTTTGTGTATATTTGTGTATATGTCCGCACATGTATATATGTTTGTTAAAGTGTCCATGTTTCTATATATATGTTTGTTTGCGTATGTGTGTGTATGTATGTGTTTTTATATATATATATATATATATATATATATATATATATGTAATACGTATATATTCGTATGTGTGTGTGTGTATATGTGTATATATATATATATATATTTGTGTATATTTCTGTGTATGTATTTATATTTATATTTTTATATATATTTGTAAGTGTATATATATTTATATCTGTACGTATGTATGGACAGACAGACAGACAGACAGACAGACAGACAGACAGATAGACAGACAGATAGATAGATAGACAGATAGATGTCTTAAGTTTCATGCTTTTTTGATCGTCTAACTGTTTTAATTTTATTTTAAAATACTGGATGTATACGGAGATACATATATTGATGAACTTTTGTTGAAGGTGGGATTGACTTTGGTGGGAATATGTATTTTTGTCATGACGCCTCTTACGCATACACAGACATAATTTTACATATATACAACCATTGACGTGCACAGAGACACACGCACACGCGAGCTAAACAACCAGGGCTTACAGTCATAACTTCATATGAACAGTATTGAACTCTCTCTCTCTCTCTATATATATGACATTTTGCACATGCATACGCATTTAAGTTTGTTTTATGTTTTTGCGTAAGTATATATTTATTCCCGCTTATGTGTTCATGCATTGAAATATGATTATGTTTATCCTGACCCCATTCATATGAGGCCAGTGATTTTATGAATCCGCCATGACTGTATCCAATATGTAGCAATTTAGTCTGCCTAAAAGTTAACAGACAAATTGACATCTCGATAAAGACTAAATTTTGAAATTTGTGTATGTATATATACATGGGTGTATTACTATGTATATGTTTTTTCTTACTAATGTTTGTGAATATTTTTCCATATGTGAATGTTTGTAGGTTTATTCATGTATACATTCTTTTTCTCTCCCCCGTCTAATATATTAATAACTTTCTAAATCTACGAAATTGTTAAAATATATATATATATATATATATATATATATATATATATATGGTTTTTTTTTTTTGTTTTTTAGCAACAAAAATTTAGTAGATATAATAGTTAATTAATAATGCTGATTTTAATTTTATAAAATTTTAATACCAATGCCCACCAAGATTAATGTTAAGTCTTCCCACATATTCTCCAAAAAGTTGCTTTACTCTGATTGGTCCACATTGTACATACAATAATGCTTCCCTGATGAAAGAGGTCTTGCTTGTTCTTAACCTTTTAAAGCCATTCATTTTGAAATAACCACATCACTTGATAAGACACAAAAAGCGTCGAAACAAAATAGCTACTTTTGTAGTGATTTATTAATAAATATTATTATTATATATATATATATATATATATATATATATATATATAAACTAGGATGGTATCTCAATCCTTGAATGGCTTCCTAGAGATCTTCATTAAAACACTCGGTGTACTTGTGTACTTTGACTACTATGAGTTTTCTGACTTGAGTGTCACGAAGAGCATTGGGCCTTTTAAAACCTTCCCTCAAATCATCATTATGACAGAATCCCTGTCAGGAAGGATACACCTGGTTTACCTCAACAAAACAAAGAAACACATGGAGGTAAATGATTTTGTCATTTTATACATATTCCTTTAGTTGTATAAATTTTTTTTTTTTACTATTAAGGCTAACGACTTTCACATTGATAAAAGTTATGTTATTTTTCTAACTTAAAAGACATTTCTTGTAAAATAAAACCTACCCAAGTTGGTCATCAACACTTTTTCAGCATTGTTGGGTAAACCAAGCCAAGATGGTGATTGCCGATCAGCCAGGCTCTCTGTGAACTGAAGAAATTGTTCTCGTCTGTGAAAAGAAGAAAGCGTATATATATATATATATATATATATATACACACACACATTATTTCATATAAAATAAAATGTATATTTAAAGTGCACATATTTAAAATCATTTTTCAATTAAACTATTTACATTTTTGTTCCCAGTTAATAGTTTCAATGGCAGTAGCCAATTATATATGTACAATGTTGTACAAAAAGTTTCTAGAAAAGAGAAAAAAAAATGTTAAGCATGAAAAGTCAATGTGAAGAATATCTTTGAGAAAAATTGAAAACTTTTCGGGTGGGGTATTTCACTTGAATGAAAAGTGCCTAAATCTACCAACATTTTCATGAATTTTTTAACATAAAAGATTAAATTCAATTGTATTTTATTAGATTTGGTATTACTATTGAAAGGTATTTTCTTTTTTTTTTCTTTCTTTCATCAATTTCTTTTCAAAAATCAATTTGTTACCTGACACCTTCAGGCATAACAATGGTCTTGTTTTCTTGGCCATCTACATTGCTAACAAGGACAAAATCAGCATCAAAGCTCTTGGGAGTGAATAACTTGTTGACAAAAGAAGTCAGTAGACGCTAGAAAGAAAAATAAACTGATTTTAGAAAAATGTTATATATTTAAAAAGGATATGCAATGTGTGCATGGATAATGATCAAATGATTTAATTTTTAACATTCATTTTGTAGATTTAATTAAACTTCAAAACAGAAAATGAACTATAATTTGAAATATTTGGTAATTATATTCAAGTTTACAAGATGTTAAAAAGTTCTCGGCTCAATCAATTTTATAAAATATGACCAAACGTCAATATGAGAATATTTCTGGAAGGGCTTTTTCTTTTCAAGAGTTTAAGTTTTATATGTAAAATGAGTAAATGGTATCATGGCTGAGACTAAAAACTACAATTATACCTATTTAGAGCAAAACCCAAAGCAAAAACCAAAACAAAAGGGCTGAAAACCTGATTTGATCAGGCCTGATAGGATATTGGAGGTAAATCGTAAAAAAAAGTAGCCCATGACCTGATCGGAAGCCTAAAGAATATTTGTGTGAAGTTTGGTGAGAATCGGATAAAAATTGTGGATTTCTATAAAGAATATACAGACTGACAGACAAACATAAACATCTTGCCTTTGAGATATATATATATATATATATATATATATATATATTATAAATATCGGGGGGAACTTGGAAAAAATACGTAGCTCATGACCTGATCAGAAGCCTAAAGAATATCTGTGTGAAGTTTGGTGAGAATCAGATAAAAATTGAGTATTTGTATAAAGAACGTACAGACAGACAGACACACAACATCTTGCCTTTAATATATAGAAATATCCGGGGCAGGGGTGGTTGTCGAAAAAAATTAAGTAGCCCTTGACCTGACCGGAAGCCTAAAGAATATTTGTGTGAAGTTTGTTGAGAATCGGATAAAAATTGAATATTTGTATAAAGAACATACAGACAGACACACACAAACATCTTGCCTTTTTTATATATATATATATATATATATATATATACATACACACACACACAAGGAAAAAAGAAAATATTGGTAATAACAGAAGAAGAAAAAGATTAATAAGAATTTCAAAATATTGATCATGGTCAAGTAATGAAAAGAAAGAAATGAATTATTTAATATGTCAAATATTAGTAGACAGGTTATAAAAATGCAACAAACTTGAAAGATTTAAGTTAAAGTAATTAAATGTGAAATTCTACATTTCAAAGACAAATGTATAAAAGAAAGAAACAGCATTATTTTGTATGAATTGTTTCTAATAAAGAAAAAGACAAACCTGATCAAAGTCATTGTCTATCTTTCCACCATAGATACACTGGGACAATAGTGTTCTCATGGCATCCCAAGGTACTTTCTCAGGAGGCAAGTTGGTACGGCCCTAGAAGTGGGAAGTAAAAATAAATTTATTTTACCTTTGTAATCATTGGAAAAAAGTCAAATATTGAGTTATTCATGAAGAAAAAAAATGTATAAAAACTGAAAATATTTCTCTAAAAACATTAATATGTTTTTATTTCTAATGTTAACAGCCACAGTTCAATAGAACAAATATGTAATTAGATACATATAGACAATATTATGCTTGTTCTTGTATAGTTTCAATGTTTTAATGGTATTTCGTTGCCTGGTAAAGTGCTTTTGACAATTACAAGGAATTCATAGCAAATTGCTTAGTTTTAAATATATATAAAAGTAAAAAATATTTAAATGTGAAAATGAAATAATAATTGAGATTTGATAATCAGAAGTAAATCAAGAAAGGTTAGAAATTGTTTGCTTTTATGTTATACTCACCATAGCAACAGAGTCAATCCAAGTGTCCAACATGTCACAAGCCACTTTAAGGTCAGATTCTGAGAATTCATATTTTTTTGACCATCCAAGTGGTACATAACGCATACGTTCTTGGACAATAGCATGAAACCAAGCCAGCAGGAAGTATAGTCGAGACCTTTCATTTGGAGGCTATAATAATAAAAAATATTCAATTGCACTTGAATAGTTAGTCTAGCACAGATCTACATGAGCAGTTAGAGAAACTGTATTATACTATCTTCCAAATAGAGAAAGAAAGCTACTACTTTAAAAATCAATATTCAAAATCCTAACTTCTAACTGAAGTCAAATGCCATTCACTGGAGCAGTTGCAAAATAACTTTACAAGCAAACTTTTATAAAAACACTTCACAGGAATCACTGCTTTATACAAGAATTATTAATCCTTCATCATGAACATTGTCTCCTGTTGGCTAGAAATGAATAATATGAGGGAAAGCAATTTAAAATTTTAATAGTTTGAGTGTGCATAAGGATCAAGCACCAATTTGTTACAAAGGTAAAATTTGAAAGTGAGTTTTAAGTTTTGTTTTCTTAGTTCAATGGAACATGTTTGGACTTTGACAGAAACTTTATTTCAACAGTTCTAAACCATGATGCTGGCCTACTTTAAAAGTCTTGTAAAAAATTAAATGTAAAAACTAATAGCTTGAAAATATAAAGGATAAGTTTATTTTTTTATCAAGTTAAATGTATAAGTGACTTAATATTGAGCATAAAAGTTGCTCTTAAGCTAAGAACATTGGAAGATTTAACATTTAACATTTTTACTTGTTACAAACAAAATTATAATGAAAATTCATGTTATTTTATGATATCTTGAAATGGTTTCTATTTACAAGAAAAAGAAATTCAGACTTTAAAGTAGATTTAAAATATTTTTAATCTTGTGCTTAATTTCTGTCAAGATTACTTTTTGCTTATAAATTAGTGTACAGTTTTTACAACAGAATTTTCTTCAAAGAAAGTTTCTCTATCAGAACAAAAAATTACAATAACTTTTATACAAATTTTTGTCATAAGCCACTCCTTCACCTAAAAAGTGCATGAAAGTATGTATTTTTCAAGTCATAAAGTAATTAAAGATCTTTAAAATACTAAAAGATGCAAAATAAAGATGCTACTTACCTGACACATTCTGGTGGCAGGCACAGTGCTGAAGGTACGAAGCAAGTTTGCTGCAATTCCTGGTGGTGGTTCAAAAACAAACACACGACCAGCACGAAGTAAGTTGGTAGGTAACTGAAATAGAATGAAAAATTATTCTATTTTATTACAAGTTACTTTAATGATAAACACGATAATTTAAGGAAATTATGGAACTCTTAGACATTGATAATCAGATTATTTTGATTCTTATATTCATCCTGAATAATTTTTTTCACTTTTGTTACATTCCAGTGCTTAAATAGAGAGGCAATTAGAATGAGGAACTAGATTTTTTTTTAAATGATAAATATAAGATCACAAGTTAAAATTACAAATAGCAACACAAGATACTATTTTATGCCAAGAATCCTATGATTAAACAGAAGCTAAGAAATGCTGGTTTTTATTAAGTATCTGGTATGTTCAATCATTTGATGAACCACAATACATTCACCAAATCATTTAACCCAGTTGCAAGGAGTGCTAGCAAAACTACTATTCAACTTCGAATTTGCTAGACTAAACTTTAATTTCACCAAAGTAATGCAAAACAATGCATTTGACTGTTTAGTACAATGTCTAATGCCTAGATTGTTAGAACAATTAAAACAAAGAAAGATTAAAAGTTAAAATACAATATTATAATAAAAAATGAATCAACTAAGTCACACTTAATTATTATCAAAACATGTCTTCACATTCAAGTGTTTTTATGACAAAGTGGTTAGTGACCCACAGGTGGAGAATGAGCAGGCTCCAAAAGAGGCTTCTCAGCTGTCAAGAAACTGAATTAAATGTAGAAAGACCCAGTTTTATGGCATAAAACTGAGGTAAAATCTAAGATTTCATTGTTTAATGACTGTTAGAAGTTATTGTTGAAAAAAAGAATGTATTAAGAAACTTAATTTGTGGAAATTAATACCTTTGTAGACAACATTCTATTTATACCTTGTTAAAGATATTCTGATTTTCTTGATCATTATTCTAACTTCAGTTTTCTGTGAGACATTGCTTGTAATGTTTCAGCCCTGAGCTTAGAACTTTTTCAGATTTTCTAAACACAATGTGAATTGATGAATCTGTCATTGATTGATTTTATGGCAGATCAACCTTTCTGGTTATTTAATGCCAGAAAGAGTTTTTATTGAGCTTTTATTGTGAATGGTTTATCTAAATGTGTAGGAATAGAACTCGAAATAGGTAAGATTAGAGAATGGTTAAAAGGGTTATTTTCATTTAAGGTAAGTGTATATTTAATTGGAATATTAAATTTTGTTACATATGCCGGCCTCTTTCAGATATTCAAATATTCTGCTTTTGCTTGTTTAGAGAAAAATGTCTTTCAGGTTTGTTCCCTTATAATATTTTTGGCAAATTTTTTGTAGGTGAAAGCAGTTTGTTAATATGTGTCTTACTGTGAATGGCTCCTGGCATGGTATACAATATGGTGGTTCTTCCTTTTTAAGGAGGTAAGAGTGGATAATGTTAGAATGACCTATTTGGAGTCTTATCACCACTTCTTTTCTAGACATTTCAATGTTGTGACTTTCCCCTACCTGTTCTTTTATTGTATGCAGTTTGTTGCTTGTAAGAGTGTTCCATAGGGCTTACCACTTATTTGTTATATATTTGCTGGTTTCGGGTCAGTAAAGGGAATTTCATCATCTGATGGCATTAATTTTAATGCAATCTTTGCTGCCTGGTCGACTCTATTGTTTCTGTGTATGCCTACATTGTTGGGGATCCAGCAGAAGATGATGTTTTTGTTTATTGCATTGATTTTGTTTAAGAGCTTGTTGACTAGGATGTTGGTTACGTCTGTTTCTCAGTGATATAAGTGAAAACAGAATCTGTGAAGATAATGAATTTATTTGTTTTGGTTGTTTCAATTATATCTAGAGCCAAGTTAAGTGCGTAAATTTCTGCTGTGTATATGGATGCTCTATTTGGTAGGTGTTTAAAGTATTCAGTTTTATTTGTGATAGCCACACAGCCCTCCTCGTTGTCAATTTTGGAGCCGTCTCTGTATATATGTGTATATTCTGGGAAGTTGTTTTGGATGATAAGGGTTTCTTCTTGGAAAGTGATTGGGTTGATTTTGTTTTTAGGGTATTTTGTTAAACTGGGTAATACCTTTGGTTGAGTTAGTAGCCAGGGAGGGGTCTTTGAGAGGATATTGCTATGTATCGGGGTTGTATCTATTTGAGCTTCATTGGAGAGTTTCTTCATCTGTAACCCAAATGTTTTTATGGTTTTTGTTTTTCATGTTGAACAAGTTTTCGTAGTTTCAGGGTTAAAAGTACATTGGTATGCTAGGTTGTTAGGGTATGATTTTAGCTTTAGATAATATTGTAAGGCTAGCTTTTCTCGCCTCAGTTTTAGAGGGGCTTCATTGGTTTCTACGTATAGGCTGTCAATAGGAGATGTTTTGTAGGCTCCTAAAGCCAATCTTAGTCCTGTATGATGAATGGTGTCAAGCATTTTTATACATGATGTTTGGGTTGATTCATATATGAAACAGACATAGTCAAATTTTGAGCACACAAGCGATTGGTATAGTTTGAAGCGGGTTCTTCTGTCTGCTCCCCAATCAGTGTGGGCTACTACTTTCAGTAGGTTTATAACTTTGTTACATTTTTTCTTCAAGTATTTAATATGTGGAATAAAAGTAAGTTTACTATCAAATATAATGCCTAGGAATTTGTGTTCCTTGACAACTGGTATTTGGCTTCCATTCAGTATTAGTTCGGGGTCCTTGTGCATATTTTGGATTCTGCAAAAGTGCATACATTTAGTTTTTGTTTGTGATAGGGTGAAATCGTTTTCCTCTATCCATTTTGTTATTTTATTTATACATAGTTGAAGTTTGCATTCAATTGTTGGAATGTATTTAGATTTACAGCATATCAAAAAGTCATCCACGTAGAGGGAACAGTCTATTCCTGGATTAACATTTTTTTTTATTATATTTGTTAATTTTAATGCTAAAAAGTGTTACAGACAGTACACTTCCCTGTGGGACTCCGTTTTCTTGTTCCTTCAGATCTGAGAGGGTTGTACCTATTCCTACCCTGAAGGAAGTTTGTAATGAAGATTGGCATTCTGCCTTTCAATCCAAGTTCTTTTAAGTCCTTTGTGACACCATACTTCCATATTGTCTTAGGCTTTTTGGATGTCAAAGAAAATTGCTTTCAGGTGTTCTTTTTTAAGTATGCTTCTCTGATGAAAGTTTACAGGCGGATGAGATGATCTATTGTACTTTTACCCTTTCTGAAACCAGTTTGGAAGTTTGTTATGAGTTGTTCTGATTCTAGATACCAGTTTAGTCTATTGTTTATCATTCTTTCTAGTGTTTTACTTAGGCAACTTGTTAGGGAGATTGATCGGAAATTTGCTGGATCTGATGGGTCTTTTCTTTGTGTGTGATTCTTGTCTGGTTCTGCTGTATTAAATTTGGGAATTGGTATTATGGTAGATTCTTTCCAAGAACTAGGTACATTTCCACTGATCCATATTTGGTTGAATATTTTGAGTAGGTATTTCAGTGATATTTCAGGGAGTTTTTTCAAAAGTTCATACGGGATTTTATCAGGTAACTTTTAATGGTAATTTCCTTACGATCTTTAGTGAGGTGTGATATAAGTGGGTTGTTGTTTTTCCCTTTTATCCTTATCATATTCCATACATTTTGGGTTTTTGTATTTATGTTTATTTTGGATACATAGTTCCTCCAAGTGATTTGTTTTTGTTCTTTTATGGTACGTCGTGCTATGGCTTTTTTTATTTTTAAAGTAGTTTAAGTTTTTAGTTGTTGGGCTCAGTTTCAATTTTCTGAGTGCTGCCCGTCAGTTCCTTATGGCTTCTCTGCATTCATTGTTAAACTTAACTTTGTTATACATAACTTTATTTGTTGATTTTGGGATATCATTGTTTGCAATAGTTATGAGTGTTTAGGTGAAGTAGGTAACATGATTTTTATCTTTAGCTTCAGGTGTTAGTAGGCTTTGACATTGTTTCTGAAAATCTTCCCAGTTGACTTTTTGGAGATTACAATGTGGTGATTTCTCTTCATTATTAGGTTCAATGTTTTCTAATATAATTGGTAAATGATCACTTCCATACGAGACTTCATATGTTTTCCAGTTATAGTCTAGGTATATGCTGGGGTCACATAATGTAAGGGCGATTGCTGAAAAAGTGCCTGTTGCTGGGTGTAAGTATGTGTGGTTGTTAAATATACATAGGTTGTTTTTGTTTATTGTGTTTTCTATTTTTTTCACCTTTCTTGTTTGTTTCCCTACTTCCCCCACATTATATTGTAGCTGTTGAAATCTAATGATGTAAGTGGTTTTGGAATTTGGTTAATTAGGTGTTCAAATTCAAATTTGTTTATTGTGTCCTTTGGTGTGATATATATATATATATATATATATATATATATATATATTGAGCATATTGTTATTGTTTTGTTCAGTGTTGCTGATATTGCAATTGCTTGCATTAGTGGTAGTTGGTTGTTTATTCGTATTGATGTACCTCTTGAGGCTCTGTCAGTTTTTTATTTATATAATTATCAGTTGTAAAACGTACCAACAAAACAGTAGCACTAATCACGACCGAAATCAGGAAAACCTACTGCTAACAAATCGGTAAAGTTAGTCGTCAAACCCAAAAGGTATTACCAAATGGGTAGATGGGAATAAGAAAAAACAAACAAACAAAGCATAAGCTGTGCTCGAAAGAAAAAAAAAACCTCAAGACGAAAACCTTAACAAGAAAGAGCTCAGTACGAAAGTAGAGCAAAAACACAAACTAAATCTAAAAGTGAGCCAAAAGTCGACTGCGGTTTAATTATAAGTCGTATAGTTTTTTATACTGATTGAATTGTTTTCTTTTAGTAAGGTTTCTTGTAAACAGACGGCTGCAGGGAAAATGGTCAGCATTAATAATATTAATTTGTTTAAGTTAGCTTTTACACCTTCTAATATTCCACTTTAAAATTTTGTGGGTCATGTGTATCTGGTCTTTAATCTTCTATTGCCTCGGATCTGTTTTGAATTGAGCTTCTTGTTTTTGATGTTTTTTGGTGAGTTCTTGGGTTTTTTGAATCTTTGTCTTTGGTTTCAGCTCCTTGTGGTGTTCTTCAATCAGATTTCCAATTTTGTTTTGGAGTTTGCTTACTTCCACTCTCTTCTACTTCCATAAATTCTAGAACTTCAAATTTATTTTCGTTTAATATATTGGGTCTTGATTTTGAATTAAATCTAGACCGAATATTTTCTTGTTCTATTGGTGTTTTTTTTTCTTCTTTTTGTTTGTTTTTTTTTTGTTTCATTAGTTTGGGTAAAAGGTTCATTGGAATTTTGTTCTGTGTTTTCTTTCCAGGACTTTTTGCTTCCTTCTGGGTTTATTTCATTTGATTTGAGTTATTGGGCTTTAATTTTATTTTGGTCTGATTTGAGCTCAGTTAGGAAGGTTTTTAATTCCTCTAGAAAGGCTTTTAATTCCTTGAACAGATTTATTTCTGTTGGGTCTTTTGTTTTGTCTTTATTTTATTTGTTTTTTGTATCATTTTTGTATCATGGTGGCATAGGCATTTTGTGTTTTTTTTTTTTTTTTTTACTTCTTTTCGTGCTTCTGGGAAGGATATATTTTATTTTGTATTTTATCATAATTTTTTCTTTTTCTTGTTTGTAGCTGCAGAGTGGTTCCCCAAGCAGTTTGAGCATAAGCTCTCATTTGAACAATTCTCTTTATATTCTGGCTCTTTTTTACTCCATTTGCTGCATGTTTGTCTGTTACGTCAGGAGTTTTTATGTTATCAGAATTTATGGCATTTGTAACATTAAAGAGGATTTGGTATGTATTGTTCTACTATTAATAATTTTGTATCCTATTTTTAATGTTTTTGGAATTGGGGGGGGGGAGTTGAATGGTAATGCTATAGATGTTGGTTTGTATTTCTGCTCCATTTTTTTTATTATAATTCTTTTGATGTCTGTGACTCCTTGAGTTTTAAGTTCTAATTTTATTTCTTCTAGCGTGCATAGGGAAAGTTCTTTATTCCTTACCACACCCTCTGAAAAATTTAAGGTTTGGTATGAGTAGGATTTTATATCTGTTTCTTATAGTTTTCTTTGTTGTAGTAATATTTCTGCATATTTTTTTTTAAATCTACTTCCACTAGTAGCATTCCGTTTTGTAATTTCTTGGTGAGATTATGTATTGCTTTCTGAATTTTGAATAGAGACATTTCAGTTATCATACTCTGTCTTGGAATCAGTATCCCTGTGTGGTCTCTTGAAGAATTTTTTAAGTGCCATAGATTATATTTTTTTTTATTTCAGTTTACCATTCACGCTGCTTACCTACCACGGAGTCCAGGATTGGGACATGGCAAGGAGGAAGCTCATTCGCCTTGCCATTTTGGGGCTACGTAAAAGGTATACTCACTTTGGGAGGAGTCTTTGAGCACATGTGTTCCTTTATTTCCGTTATCCAAGTATCACGGCTTGTCAAGGTTTTACAGTTGTGTCAAGTCCTTTCCTTCTCCCAAATTGATTGACCCTCAGCCATCGCCTTCCATCATATATTTAGAGGTAGGTGTTAGTTTTGGTTTGGAAGGGAAGTATGAGTTATAGATTTAGGGCAGATTCTATATGATGGAGCTTGACATGACCAGCCAACTGATCAAATCGGACCTCTCTGACCGCCCGTCTAGCCCAAGTAAGAGCTGAAGTGGTGTGTTGAAGAGTCATGACCACTTTATAACTGGGTCATGATCTGCTCAACCACCAGGATCCTGTCCACAGGATCACAAGTCTCCACCCACGGCCAACAGGTGGCCCCACTGAGGGACTTTTACCCTCTGCAGGGTAAAAGCAAACAGGGAGAGACGAGTTTGTTAGTTTGGAAAAGTTTGTCCCATGTTGGATTACTGGAACTAAATGGACACATTGCTGCATACACTGTCCATGCCGATGTTTGTGTGGAAAAATTGAAAGAATGGCAGAAAAAACGGGTCTAATGTGTCTGTGTTTGACTTTTGGAAAGCCTATTTGCAAACGTGTGCACTGATCATTATGTCTGTCTTAAATGGTCATTTCCAAGGAACAGAGATATTGCCTAATTGGAATGGGATTAATGTAGCATCGGCTATCATGAAAGCCAATGTAGATAATCTGCTGGTGAAAGAATCTATTTAGAAAGGCCATTCCAGGTTATATTGACGATATAAACATCAACAAAAATATATCTGCAGTATGTGTAAGGCAACATCTCACAAACTTTGACTTAACATGCTAAGACCCAGAAAAATTGGAGAACAATGCCAAAGTACTCAGTTTGCATACCTGGGAGTGAGGAGCATCTGTTAGTGAAATAAAATCTGAAATTGTAGCATGCAGAAAAGTATTTTCACTATGTGAAAAATTGGTAGGACACTTTCCTGTTTGTGGATGGCTGCTTCATTAAATACAGAATTTCTAGCAATTCAGCCTTGGCTTTGGATTCTGTAACACTTTACAATGACAATAGGATTAAACATTGGCAAAAAAGGAGCAGGACTCATTGTGAAAGTGTCAGAACCAAATTGCAATCTGATCTTGTGATATCAAACAATAAAATTTCTTTTTTTTGATCAGCAGGATCTTGATCAATTTATCTAATCATCCTTCCACCTTTAAAACAACTCTAATTTCTAGATGCTAAGTGCAAAAGTATACATTGTTCCTATGATGTGGTGTAGATTTGTATAAGTCACTACTTTTCCAACTTCCAGTAGAATGGCTGTAATAAATGCTGATGAAAGTTGCAGTCTCTCCATAAAATCTTTTTTTTTAAATTTGTGTGTGCGTGTGTTTTTTTGTTTTTATTTGCTGGTAATTTTTAGTTCAAATCTGTAAGATAAGACATTATTGATGCTTTGGGTTAACACATCAAAGAAAGAAAATTCCCAATCAACATTTTATATTAAAAGCATTTCACCAATTTTTTCTTAGAAATTTTGCAAAATTTTTTTCATTCATTTGATTTTTTTTTTTGTGTTTCTGCAAGCAGCAATATCAAATAGATGTTTGAGCACATTAGTATATCCTACCATATATGTATCTCTTGAAGCTTGAAATACACATTCTTATGACTCTTTAGTTGTTCTATTATAACAAATTAACAAGCTTTGTTTTAGTTATATCAAATACCGCTTCATTTGTTTAATCAGTACAGTTGGCTTTAATCATGAAAACATTATTTGGCTGACCAAGTGGAGAGCTTTTTTCCTTAAGTCATGACAATATTTCCACACAGCCTAGAAAATCAGCATAACCAGGCATTGTTATGTATATCACTATGTATTGGCCTTTTTATCACTTGGAACACATTTTGAACTTTGATTTAAGGCAATTTAAAAAAATTAGCTTCAATTTGAAAAGCTTTAGATACTAATTGTGTATAGTCAAAAGAAAAAATTAAACTTTTCTTTAAATTTTCATGTATACTGGCAGAAAAAGAGTTTTGCTTTTTAAAGTCAAATAGAAATAATTACTTCATGTCTTTATCTAAGAGACTTAATTCAAAGCAACAAAAAGTAATTGTTCATAATAGTCTTGTGCAAGTAAATTTCAGAGTAAAGATAATGTAAATAGTTTTATAGTATTAATTCAGTAAATCAAAGATGAAAAAATAAAAGCCAAGTTGTACCTTTGGGTTAATTTCCATAGTCAAGAAAAGTCTGAAGTTGGAATGAGGTGTAAGGTTATGTAGTTTTTTCTCTAACTGAACAAGCCACTGTGGAGCCAAGTGGACATTTTTGAGCATAACCCAACGGCCAGATTTACTTGCAGAGTTGATGGCTTTGTCAGCTTGGGTGAAACCTTCAGCTGAACCTGTAACCAAGAATTTTTTTTTAAAATAGAGAATGATTTCATGGATATATATATATATATATATATATATATATATATCTCAAAACACTACAATGTCAGAATTTTCACAATAATCTGTATTAATGTTATGTGAACTTTCAAAGTAAACAATTGTTTAATAAGGAAAATTCACAAATGCATTAAGAAAAAAAAATTATTTTGTGAAATCAAATCTAACAATGGAAATTGTGCTTTATTCTATGAAGTGGAATAGAGTGTGCGTGTGTTTAACAATTCATTTCATGAAAAATTTACGAAAAGTTTTTGGCAAAGTCCAACTGTTTCAAAAAGATGATTTTTCTATTACTGTTTACTACCAAGATCTGTGATATTTATTTACAAGATTATAAAAAATATGTGAACCAAATACAATGCATTATTTAACATTTTGTAAAGAAATAAATTTGAAAAATCTATTTAAAAATTTATAAAAAAAAAAAAAAAAAAAAAAAAAGATTATCAAAATATGTAAACCAACAATGCAATATTTATTATTAACCATTTTATAAATAACAAGATTTTATTCATAATTTTATAAAAATATCTATGAACTGTAGAAGAAAATGTGAACAAACATGGTTTAGCAGACATAATTTCTTCTGAAATTTTATATTACAGATTACTTTTTGTTTAAATTCTTTTTATAATAATTTGTAATTTAGGATGTCTAATCAATAGAAATCAAAGGTCTGAAACTTCAGCATTTATAGGTGCCCTCCCCACTTATTATTTTGAAATATTTTTTTTTTAAATTGCTGCTAATTTTTCTAAAAATGCCTAAAAAAAAAAAATCCACCAATAGATCATTTATTGTCAGCCAAGTGCTCACTGATGAAGAAATCATAAATAAAGAGCACTATGGCTAAAGTATTTGAGGAAGCTGGCAAATTGTCTTCTTGTGAATGTTTGGCAAACATCAGCCAATTAGTTCAAACTTTATAAATGATAAGTAATAGACTTGGTTATCTTTTATTATTTATTTAGTAGTACCTCCAAAAAGAAGGAAAAAAGCCCAAAACTTTTTTTTTTTAATTCTTTCTAGCATTCTTTTTTTTCTTGTGTGTGTAAGCAAGTAGACCAATGATTAGAATGGAAAATTTCTTTTTTTTTTGGAAAAAAAATAAAAACATTTTTTTTCTTGCAAAAATCAAATAATTGTTTAAATTTTCAGGACTTATTTACAAATAAATTAAATAATTTTTGAAATTTTTTTTGAAGAACTTGGTAAAATTTTCCTATGCTAGTTAACTTAAATTTATAAAAATTCAAGAAATTAAAATTCCAGGATCTTCATAATCATAATAGTTAAAAGCAGGACATTTTTTAAAATTTATTATTTCACCCTAAGTAAGGCAAGAAAACCACTAGTGCACAGTGAGAGAAAAGACTGTGTACAAGGTGAATTGAGGAAAGGATAAAAGATGAACAGGATTCAAAATAGAAAATGTCAATTGATATTGCATTTAAATTTTTAGAGATTGTAGCTATAAGGAAAGCAAGTAAATGGAAGGGAATTCCACAGGCTGGCAGTGTGAAAGAAGAAACTGTTTGAGTAGAAGTGGCAGTAACATTTAACTATTTCAAAGGTAAAAGGATGGGGCCTACATGCCAATCTAGTAGCACACTTAAATTCATGTAGCTAGGGCACCAGGTGAAAAATGCTCGTCAGAGCAGTTGGCATGAAAATATTTGTAGAAAAGACAGAGGAAAGCCACATCATGTCAGTAAGAATTTTGCAATTTTTTGATGTTAATGGTTTTTTCTAGTACTAGAGAAAACCATTAACATCAAAAAATTGCAATATGAGCTCTGGTAAAAAAGGGTTACTGGTTTATAAGTCCCAAAATTCAGTTGTTCTTGTCCTTAAGGACAAATGGCCCAGTGGATATAGACGTTGATTAGTTCCTGACTTGACACTTAGAGTTGTGAGTTCAATACTGGCTACAGCAGTAGTAACTTGCAGGGTTATTCGGGAGATAACTCATGACTTCCAATCAAGGCTTTATGCAAGAAATAAGGATGATATACCCCAGTGATTGTAATAAAGGGTTCGGTTCGAAATTCCTAGCACCTGAAGGCTGGAGTGTACAATAGCCGAAACGTCGTACAAATGGCAACAAAGATGAGGACAATAGTTTGACTAATGTAAATTTACTGTAAAAAGGTGCTCACGTCATTTTCTTAAGTTGTTTTACAAATAAAGTCCCCTTCAAATTTAAAGTAAATAACATTTCTTTCAAGTCAGATTAATTATACCTTAAATCACATTTTATAAATGTATCTTTATTTCATAATTATCTTTATTAAAAAAAAAAATTTAAAGAGAATTACATTGCGATGAAAAATGACAAAAAGAGAAAAAAATCTTTCCAGTCAATTTAAATTAATTTTTGAAATACAGTTTATTGGAATTATTAAATTTAATCTAGTAGCTTGAAATTAAAACTAAAATAAAAGCTTCAAGAAAGATTTTTCATTTTTAAAATTTATTATAAACCTTAGGTATTGCATTTTTTATGAAGGCCACTACATTTTTATAAGTTAGTAACTTATGAATAAAAAAATTCTTTTCAAATTTATTCCCTTATAAACTGGTAAATTTGAAACATTGCAGTGTATTAGATGGTTCACAATTTTCTGTTGTAAATATATAATAGTGCTTAATATTTTTGTTGTAAAATCTCAACAAAGAAAATGCATAAATTCACATTCATATATGTTTGTGTTTTACTAAAATTCTAATCATTTTTTTAAATAGACATTGCCAAGGTAATTAAGGAGTATACAGTGATACCAGTGTCAAAGAAAAAATTGTCCTTTTGATGCATCATTTTTTTTTTGGTGAGCTCTAAGGTTAAACTTTGCCAAATTTTCTGTATTTTTAGTATGTATGTTTAAATCAGGGGTCTTAAAAATTACTGTTAAAGTTACAGAATATACAAAGGGATAAGGTTAAGTTTTAAATGTACATTGAGAGAACAGTTTTAAAAACATGACTAGATTTAGCCAAGAATGAGAGAAAAATGTTATTTATTTTACCAATGGCAATAGATGTAATCTGCTTGCTAAGTTCAGCAGCCAAATCATCAACTCTCCCACTAGCATCAAATCCTGGCATTGAACACATCAGGACTGGAGTACTGGCTTTCACCTGAAATTGTCATAGCAAAAATGACATTAAGAATAAAGGCATCTTGAAAAGAATATTCTAATTAGTGATTTTCAATCAGCATTATAGATTTGAATTTTGATTTTTGGCTTTCGTTCACACAAATTCAAAAACTTACTTCATTTTCTACAATTTCTGATAAATTGAGTTCTTTTTCTGCAGAGTGTGAAAATGTTTCACCAAGAACTTTCTCCACAAACATTCGTACAGTTGATACCAATCTATCTGGGCGGAAAGCTCGGATCATGAGTAAAATATAAATGATTTTACCAATTTCAGCTGAAATGGATAAAAATTGTCATGTTATTAAAAACTTTTAAACTCATTACTGATAAAAATCAGGTAAGTTTACAATTTTATTAGATGTGTTTAAAATAAAATTCTATACAAAGAGTTTTTCAACATATTTAAGCATTAACTGTTAAATAAGACAAATTCAATGTGTTAACTTCCTTCTCAGCTATGTTTGGTAAAGAAAAAGTTTCTTGTTAAGGAAATATTATGAATGAGTACATTTTTAAGTGAACCAGTGCATGTTTGTTTTGTTTTACGGCGTATTAACCCATATTGGGTCATTTAATGCTGAATTGAATTATTAAAAAAAAAAAAATCAAACAAAAAGTTAACAATTTCAAGAGGTTTGTATATTTAACAAATGAATATATATAACAAACTTATATATTTAGACAAATTCATACATTTAACAAATTTATGTATTTAACACATTTTAAATTAATAACATATTTTATAAGATGTATATATTTAATTTGGCTGTTTAGATTTTATGGCATACCAATCACAACGGGTTATCTGAAGCCAAATCCAGCCTACATACATTATATGTGTATGTATTACATATACAAAATTTGCAAACGCACATTTGGTAGAACCAAGTTTTGGAATATATAGCAAGTTGGTAGAAATTCATATATCTATGCGTGTGTGAGATAGCATTCAACCAGTCATATTTTTGAGTACATTCTGATTTCTTTTAAGAATTCAAGTATCATGCTTGGTCTTGTTTCCATAAATAGTTTTTTCAAACTACTTGTTTGGTAATACTTCTTTTGCACTCTAAGTTTGTACACTCTAAAAGTATTTGTTTGACACTTAATCTTTTTTGACAGCTGGTACATATTGGGGATTCTGTGCCCTCCAGTAAATGATGGTGTGTGATGTAGGTATGGCCTATGTGAAGGCGGGTCAGCAAAACCTGTTCTCTTCTATTTCTGTATTGAATGTTCCGTTCTCCAATAGTGGGTTTTATGTTTTGGAGTTTGTTGTTAGTGTATCTATCCCAATAATTTTGCCACTTTTTAAAAATTATTCTCTTCACAACAGCTTTAAAATCAGGATAAGGAATTTTGATTTTTGCTATTTTATCTTTCATTGCTTTCAAGTCTGCCTTGTCATTTCCCTGAATACCTAGATGGCCTGGGATCCAACAAAAGATTATTTCTTTGCTTTTAGTTATATTATACACTGTTTAATACTTGTGTGATTAAAGGATCAGAAAGGTTTTTGTTTTTTAAAGCAGTAAACACAGATAACGAGTCTGTGAAGATTATGAATTTGTTGCGATGGGTTGTAGTTATTATATCAAGTGTCAAATTAATAGCAATTATTTCAGCACTATATATGGAATCTGTATTTAGTAATCTTTTACATTTCTTCTGATCTTTTTAAGTAAGGCAGCAGATCCTACTTTATTTTCATTTTTTGCTCCATCTGTATATACATAAAGGTAGTCTGGATAGTTATTTTTTATGCCGAGTATTTCCGATTGGTATATGATTGGGTTAGTTTTGAATTTTAGGTATTTTGTTAGATCAAGAATAACTTTTGGTTGATTTATTATCCAGGGTGGTGTAGAAGATATAGTTGATTCGTGAACTTGCGTTGTATCTATTTGGTTCTCTTGTATGATTTCTTTAATCTGTAAACTGAAAGGTTTGACAGCTGTTTCTTTTTGCTGAAAAAGCTCTGTGTATTGCGGTTAGAAAATAGTACTGATTTAGAGGGCATGATGAAAGTTTAAGGTAATCTTGCAGAGCAAATTTTTCCCCGTTTCAAATTAAGAGGTGGTCCATTTGCTTCTGTTTACAAGCTCTCAATAGGAAAGGTGCTATATGCTCCAAGAGCTAATCTAATTCCCTGGTGATGTATCATATTTAGTTTTTACAAGTATGTTTTTCTGGCTGCTCCATAAATGAAGCAGCCATAATCAAGTTTTGATCTGATTAAAGTGAAATACAATTTTATTAATGTTTCTTCGTTTCCTCCACAATCAGTATGTGCTATAGTCCTGAGTAATTGTATAGTTTTATTGCATTTCATTCTCAAGTATTTAATATGGGAAATGAAAGAGAGCTTGCAGTCAAAAATGACTCCCAGGTATTTGTAATGATTTACTACTGGGATTTCGGTATTATCGATTTTCAGTACTGGGTCAAGGCGGAGTTTACGTAGGTTACAGAAGTGGACACATTTTGTTTTTTTCTTTTGAAAATGTTACTCCATTCTCTGTTGTCCATTTGTTTAGCTTATCAAGGCAGATCTGAAGTTGTCATTTGATATGGTTCATGTCTTTTGCTTTATAACATATCAGGAAATCATCCACATATAAATCACATTTTGGTTCTCTGTTTAGGTTGTTTAGGTTTTTTTTTACAATATACTTTATTTTTATATTAAATAATGTAACAGACAATATACTACCTTGAGGTACATCCATTTCTTGTCCCTTTTCTTCAGCGAAGATATTTCTTATTCGGACTTTAAATTTTCTATCTTCTAGGAAGTTTTTAATAAATACCGGCATTCTACCCTCTAGCCCAAGATTTTTGAGGTCTCTTACTATACTGTATTTCCAGGTTGTAGCATATGCCTTTTCTAGATCGAAGAAGACAGCTAGTAGATGTTCTTTTTAATAGAAGCCTCTCCAATAAATGTTTCTAATTTTATCAGAGGATCTATTGGGCTTCTTCTGCTTCTAAAACCTGATTGATATTCGGTTATTGATTTGTTCTTTTCTAGGTACCATGTCAGTCTGGCATTGATCATCCACTCTAGTGTTTTTCACACACAACTGCTCAGAGCAATGGGCCTGTAATTGTTTGCATTTCTTACGTCTGAACGGTTTTTGTATCAGTATAACTGCTTTGTTTCCATATTTTAGGGATGTTCCCGCTTTTCCATATGTTATTGTATATTTGTAGGAGATATTTTTGTGAGGTTTCTGGTAATTCTTTTAGGTAATGAATCTTATCTGGTCCAACTGCAGTATTGTGGACCTTGTTAAGAGATTCCTTTACTTCTATTGTAGAAAAAAGTTAGTTATAGGTTTCTGTATTTTTGTTTTGAAATTTTATTTTTACTTTTTCTGCTTTAGTTTTGATGGTTTGGAAGTTTTTACTTCAGTTTTTAGCTGATGATTTTTGCGAGATAGTTTCGGCAAGATGATCTACTATATCTTTCTCGTCAGTTATATTCAGATTATTGTGAATGCAGTGTTTTGTAAAAGTATTGTTATTTTTGCTTGCTATTTTTCGAATCATCTGCCATACTTCTTTTGGTTTTGTGTTATTGTTTATTTTGGCCATGTAATTTTTCCATGAATTTCATTTGGAGTCTTCAATGATCTTTCAGGCTTTGGCTCTGCTATTTTTGAACAAGTTTAAGTTTTCTTTTGTTGGATTTATTTTGAATTTCTTTAATGCTGCTCTGTATAGTCTTACAGCTTTTTGGCATTCTTTGGTGAACCATGGCCTATGGTATTTTAATGAGGTGGAGCTTTTTGGTATATGTCTTTCAGCTATATTAAGTAGTGTGTTCGTAAAATATAAAACGTCTTCCTCTTTGTTTTTATTTGCTTCTGGGGTTAATTCAGCAAGGCATGATGTTTTAAAACATCCCAATTTGCCTTTTTCAGATTCCAGTTCAGAGTTCTTTTATTTAATTTATTAAGCTTGTTTTCTAATTGAATTGGAAAGTGGTCACTTCCACATGTATCATCATGCACTTTCCAGTTGTAATCTAAAAACAGGTTAGACTCACATATTGTTAAGTCAATTGTAGAATATGTGCCTGTTGCTGGGTGCAAATACATATTTGTATTATTATATATGCACAACTGATGCTTATTTAATATTGATTCTATTATTTTGCTCTTTTTATCTGTTTTCTTACTTCCCCAGATCTCATTGTGGCTATTGAAGTCACCCATTATAATGAAGGATCTTGATAATTGTTTTATTAAATTATCTAACTCCAATTCTTTTAGTTCTTGGCTTGGAGGAATATACAATGAACATACTGTTATTGTTTTATGGACGGTTGTTGATATAGCAGTTGCTTGTAGACTTGTATTTAGTTTGATTTCCCTGTGTGAGATATTGTTTATGATTACTGATGACCCACCAGAAGGTCTATCAATGTGATGTTTGATATAATTGTATGAATGATAGTTTTTAATTTTAATTAGGTACCTCCAGTTTTGCACGGAAAAACAGCAATAGCGTAATGCAAAACGCCACAAACTTCACTAAAATAAAGTTTTATCGTCAAAATGTTTAAATTATTATTAAGAAGAAAGATCAAAGTAGTTTTTAATTATTTTTTTTAATTTTTTAATCCTTTCTAACATTTTTGAAATATTGTCAAAGTTTTGTTTCGATTGATTTTAGCGGCTAAGAAACGTTTACTACTGTTTTACAATAGACGCCATTTTTTTGCATTTGCCACTTTTTTAGCTTGAAAACACATTAATTTGGAAATTCTCTCAAAAATCAAATAATTGTCGGATTTTAATGAAACTTTCAGTATTCATTCACAAATGAATGAAATTACTTCTGAAATTTTTATTTTTTTAAAATCTTGGTAAAAATATTTTTTTTTTACCTCTGTTAACCCCCCTTCACGTAAATCCCTGACTGTTAAAAAATTTTAAATAGTTGCCAACTTTTGTTTAATTACTTCAACGCAGGACTCATTGGGAAATATAAATCACCCATTTCTTTTATCTTAAGTTTGCAATCACTATCCGAAAACCTTCTCCGAAGAGTAAAATAAAAAATGCAATAAAACTCCGACATAATTAATTTTGATAATCTTTTAATTACTGGAATAAGTCACAACTACTGAGGACATTATACTCTGAAGAAGAAAATTTTTTTCCGATTAATATTAAAATTTTAAAATAATAGTTTTATTTTTTAAATTTTTTTACATTAAAATAATTTAATAATTTAAAAACTTTTAAAAATATGTTTTAAATCTCCAAAGACTTGATTTCGAGTTTTCTTTATAGTTAATAGCTGAATATCATATTGCCTATCTAAAATTGAAAAGTATAATAAAAATCGTTGAGCCCTTTTTTTTTTAATTAATTTAAAAAAAAAAATTTTCTGTGTAAATATGTTCATTTACGTTCCCCTTTTTGAGTAAGTACGGTGTTCCATAAGAGTCATAACATGTTTACATAATTCTAACATCTGCAGTAATTCAGAAAGCATATTCAGATGTCTGGCTATAAATGTAAACTAAAATTCTATTAAATATTATAAAATTGCTGAAATTATTATTTTAAATTTTACTATTTAGTTAAAAACCAAAAAAAAGAAATGAAAACTTTGTGTTTTTTTGGCGCATATGGTCGCAATACTTTCCGTCTGACAACTTCCGGAGCTCGTAAATCTTTTAACACCCTGCCATTGCGTCATCGAGGTGATGACAGGTAGGGCTACTGCAGTTAAAAAGTTGTTGTTTTTTCTAAATTTCTGGCAGTAAGGAATTATTACTTGATTGAAATCAGATAACGGTAAGTTTCAACTTTAAAAATTGACTTAAATGACGTGTTAGCAAGGTATATTTTATTTTTGCAAGATTTTTAAAACAGAAACTGGGCTACTGTTGACATAGTGTTGACAGAATGTGTCAATAAATCAAAAATGGTGGGAAATTTTAACTTTTTACTTTCGATTTAAAAAAAAATTAGATTAAAATCAATATAATTTCGGGTTAAATAATACCAGTGTATTTTTCTTTGGGGAATTAAAATTTAATCTTATGGCTTTCAATTAAAGCTAATTTTAAAGTTGAACATTACTTATTTATTTTTAAAATTTCAATTTAAATTTAGGTATCGAAAAATGAGTGGAGGTACCTAATTTTAATGGTATGGCTGCTTTTGAGGTAAGTCTCTTGAAGGCATATGATTGCCGGGCAGTATTTAGTGATGAGCAATAACAATTCTGAATAATTGGCCCTTAATCCTCTGATATTTCATTGGATTAAATTATTTTCCATTTAAATTAAATTTTGAGATTAATGGGTTTTTTTTTTTGTTTTGAGCTTTGCTTATGTGTGGAGTTTTATTTTCAATCTCCATTTCTTCAGGTTCCTCAGATTTGTTTGATGTAGTTATCGGGGCAGATTGTGTTATTCTTTTAGTTGAGGTCTTCTTTTTAATAGTATTATCTTTTGTTTTATTTTCAATCATGTCTTTGTTAGAATCCAGAGGTTGGCTTGGTGATCTTTAGTGCCTTTTACTTGTACATTCAGCCGTCCTGGAACTCTTTTTGGGCAGTTCTACATTGTTATCAATATTTACTTTTGTTTTCATACTAGACTGTTGGTTTTGTTTTTGTTGAATACATTTCTTTTTAGGTTTACTTGGAATGTTGGCCATTCACTTGTATTCAAATTTACTAACTTTTCAATAAGTTTTTTGTAGTTATCTATTGAAGTGGTGTCCTGAGGTTTTTGATTTGGCTTTTGTACAACATTGGCATATGTTTTTGTTCCCATATAGCTTTCAACAATGTTTCTAGCTTCTGGGAAAGGTAAATTTTTGGTGTGTTTTACATACATTATTTCCTTTTCTTTCTTGTAGACATCACAGGTCCTTGAAAAGGCAAGATGTCCTTCATGGCAGTTTGCACATTTTATATTTTTGTGTGGTTTGGGTCATGTTCACCACACTTCCCACACACTTGGTGTCCTCTGCAAATGTCTTTGTGATGACCAAATTTTTTACATTTGAAATATCGGAGTAGAGCTGGTATAAATTGCTCTACCCTTTTTATTGTATAGCCAATCCCGATATCTTTTGGTATGGAAGGTTTATCGAAAGTGAGTATATATGTGTGCATCTGTATAATTTCGTTGTTTCATCTGATGGTAATTCTCTTATGTTCCTTTACACCCTGTTTTTTTTAATGCTGTTTCAATTTCCTCTGGTGTTGCTAATGAAAGCTCTCTGCTTCTTATAACGCCTTTTGAAGTATTTAATCTAGTGTGTGGATACGCTCTGCATTTGATGTTGTAAAATGTATCTATTCTGAGCAAATTATCTGTTTCTTCATTTGAACTTCCACTAGCAGGTTACCATTTCTAAGTTTAACATTTTTCAGATTTGACCTACTTGATATCACTTCTTCAATCAAAAAAGGAGACAATTGGTTTAATTTAATTTCATCCAGTGATTCGATGATAATGAATCTAAAAAAGTCTACATCAATTTCAGTATCTGAGTCGGATAAACACCTTTTAGATTTTTTAAAGGAAGAAGCCATAATTAGGTTTTGACCACCCACTACGCCTTGGCTGAGACGTGGGTACAATACCAATATACTTGTGCCAAGAATAAAATTCTGATCCTCTGCCAAATTCTGGGTTTTATTACTCAATAACACAACAGGAGTCATCAGTCTTTTTCCCCTAACACAATTGACCCTCAGCCCCTGTCTTCTAGCACATAAGATGAAGGGTTGGGAAGCGTTCTTCAAAAGTAGATTGGATAATACAGTCGGAACAAAAAGAAATATATATGAGCTAGGGCATGTCGGGACCAGCCGATTGATCGAATCGGGCCCAATCCGACCATTCGTCTAGCTCAGGTAAGGGCCAAAGTGGTGTGTTGCAGATCATGAACACTTTTCACCTGAGTCATGACCTGCTCAACCACCAGGATCCTGTCCCCAGACATTACGGGTCACCACCCAAGGCCAACAGGTGGCCCTCTTGGGGGACTTTTACCCGCTGCAGAGGTGCAGTCAGCATATTCTGAAGCCCTGCCAACAGGGCGAGAACCAGTGCATGACTTTATGTCAACTATATTATGCAAACAACGAAAGTATAATTACTTGAAGGTCTTTCTTCAGTCCAAACATTTGGTACATTCATTTCTGGCAAAGAACTTTGCAGCCAGCTCACAAAGTCCTTGTAAAATATAAAAAAAGAGAAAGAGGAAAATGTAATTTACAGTTCACATGAAGACTGAAAAACTTGCACATTTATCTTCTGGATCAAAGCTTAAATCAGTTTATATCAAATTTTAGGCAAAGTATGAGAGCTCATACTCATACATAGCATCAAAATAGACAAACAGATCAAGAAGATTATAGAATCTAGTTTTAATAGAAATTTTAAAAGAATATTTACAAGAGAATTAAAAAATAAATAAATGAACAGTTCAAGTACTTACAGGAGTATCAATTTCTGCTCTGATATTTTTGAATGAATTCAATTTAGACAAACTAGCCATATTGATGACCTAGTTGAAAAAGAAAAGTCATGTCAAGAAGGCATTCTTGTATTGACATTGCTAAATATTTATAGCAGTAAAAGCAATAAAAAAATTTAATACATTATGAACTGATTTAAATGAAATAAGTTTATACTAAACAGATTTTCAAAAATTTGTTAGTAATTGCTAACATTCATGATATTATCTATATAATTATCCAAACTCTGAAAGTTTTCCCAGTTGAATATTCATTATCAACATTCAACACAATCACATTGATTTTAGATCAAAATGTGGGCTGTGTTATTTTGATGATGTCATTTCAAAAGCTAACAGTCAATGTTCAGAAACTTTTTTACCAACATAAAATGAACTGCTTTTAGAATTAACAAAATATTACAATCTTATAACAGAAACCATCATGAAAAAATTTAGAATGAATTCAAAAATATTTAATGAAATGAACAGGAGAGTATTTAAAAGAAAGCAAATCAAAATAAACCTGTTGAGTAGTAAATCCTTTGATAGGTTCTGGAGTTTGTCCTGCAAGAATGCCTTCATCACCTCTCATGAAATAATGGAATTCTTTGTCATAACTCGGTTCTCTGAAAAATAATACAAGTGAAATAGTTTCATCTTTTGTTAAAAAAAAAAAAAAAAAAAAGTGACATCAAAAATACTTTTAAAAATCTTTAACCTAAAAACTGTGCTAGCACACACAAAAGAGACATGTATGCAGTGGACAACTTCTTCCAAAGTTTCAGCGATAAGTGATTATTTAAGAAAATGCCTCCATTTAAACAAGGATTATGAAAATATTTGAAGTAATTTCAAGAAAGTTATTTTTAAGCACACAAAGAGATTAAATAGAAGGCAAAAAATTAGTAATATTTCTTGACAACAATACAATAGAGATGACTTACTGGGATAAACCTTGTAAGTGAATTCTGCAAAGTTGAATAGCAAAAGTGACGCGGTCTTCATGAAGCATACCACGACCAACTCTGCTGTAGGTTTGCTGAAATTAAAATATTGTTTGGTAACAAGAATACAAATAAGACAGTTTTGAAGGAAAACTAAGAAAAGTAATCCTTTAAGCTATTTTTCTAAACTATCAGCAAAAACTTAATACATTAAAACTTCCTCAGTGATATCAATTTTAGAATACAACTAAAATGCCTTTTACATGAATTTGTAAATATGTATACAACTAGTTATGTTGCAAACAATTTTTATGACAGAATCAAAAGCAATTATATTTACAACTGCTAAATTAGATTCTCAAACAAAATATTATGCACAAATTATTTTATAATTTTCAAGGTTTTATGAATTAATTGCTAATTAAAAAATGAATATTAATACATTTTCTTACTTGGAATAAATCAGTAATAATGATAGACAGTCTAGAAGCATAATCTTTGACACCATTCAAATGAGGATTGTTGTATAATACAGAGTGGAAAATGTCCAAGAAAAACTGGAGAGAGTACTGGTACAGGAAGTGAACCTATATATATAAAAAAAAAACAAAAAAAAAAAAACATATATTTTACTTTTATATATATATATATATATATATATATATATATATAGGGTTTATCAGAAAGTTAATACCAATTTTTAATCATTCATGTTCCAACATGTCAAATTTATGGATAGATATAATATGCTTAAATTTCCGATTAGAGCACACATCAAACTATCTTTTGAGAAAGAAAGTTAAAAATTAATTTGTGTCAATTTCGCATCCCTATGAAAATGCAGTTTTGACAATTGATGCTTTTTTTATTACTGTAAAGGCAAAAATGCCTTGCAAACAACAAAAAAAGATATGTGCTGTGTACAGTGAATGCACTTTAGCTGCTAGAAGTGGTTCACAAAGATTAGCATTGGTGATTGTAGCCTTATTAATGAAGAACACCCATGCAGAGTCCCTCACAACTGACCAAATCAAAACATTGATTGCGAATAAACCCACATTACATTAGGTAGGAAGTGGCAGAAGCACTAAATATATCAAAATTCATCATCAATGGGCACTTAGTGAAGATTGGGTACTCAAATTGCTACAATGTTTAGGTTCCACATGTTCTGAGTAAAGAAAATCATTTTCACAATAGTTCAACATTGCCTGATGACAAGGTAAAATTTCAAAACAAATTTCCATGTTGCAACATAAATTAATTTTAAATAAAAAACAAATTATAATTATATATATGATCAAATAAAGCAAAGAACAATGTAGAAAATGTGTCTCAATCTTGTTTCACTTTTATTAAAGCGTTTTTCACAGATCAAGTTAAGAATGAAAAATATTTACAAATTGTATACTGAGATGTTGTGATTTAGGGTTGATTTTTATTGATTGGATATATGACACTTTTATTAAAGCAATAGATATTTTTAAATTGCTATGTGTGGAATATTTTGTATTTGTACATATAGAAATGCTTGTCTGTTCACATATATGTATGTGTATTAAAACAATAGACAATTTTTCAAATATATGTGTGAGAAATATTTTGGATCGTAAAGTGTATGAATGTGTGTTTGTTGGTCAGTAACATTAGTTAATATAAGTATATATGTGTATGCATATGAATGAAATGTCTATAGAGATTTTCGATTTAATGTAGCAAACACACACACACACACACACATATATATATATATATATTATACACACACGCATACTGTTATCAATTTTTTGTGGGTCAGTGCAACATAACTTGATTGTAAAAATTGTGGTTGGAATCTTTTGTTGAAGGTGGAAGATGCTATTATTTCATTTATTTGTATGCATATTATTAATTCTTTATGTATTATTTAGAAAATTAATATAATATATATATCTTTTATACAATATTGAGAATATTACTATATTATTTAGAATATTTGAAAGTAGAATTATTTTTATTTATTGGTAGACAAGTTAGATTTGTGAAGAATAGATGGGTAAGAAGATAGTGAAGTAATGTAATGCTTTAAGTGAGTGAGTGTTTACAGTTGGTACTACTGCTATTGTGTTTTTAAAATACTTTCTCTTTAAAGGGTTATGTTCTTTTCTTAATTAAGCTAGCATTAGTAAAATCAAAGTTCTGTCTCATGTCATTTCATAGGTAAAACGTGAGAGCGTTTATGTAAACATAAGACTCTTTTTTTGTTTGTAGATCCAGATCTTTAGATGTCTCCCCCATGTACACATTTTTGCATTGTAGACACTATCTAATAAATCCTAGCATTTGAAATGGTGTTTAATATTTTTTCTTCCTGATTATATCATTAATAATATTGGAGGTGGTTGTAATGATCCTTTGTTTGAGATAACTCATTCATTTGTGAGTTTAGTTGTAAGGCAGTATTAAGAAATTTGTGTAATTCTTGTTGGATGTCTGTGCTTTTTGGTTTTGTAGATTTTGTAAGCATGTTTTTTAGCATTGAGGATGAAATGGTGTGGACAGTGGAGAAGTTTGAATGTTTCCTCTCTAGCTATATATATATATAGATATATATATATAGTTACAAGGATGCCTTTATATGTAAAAATAATAATAATAATGTCTAAAAAGTTGTAGTAAGGGATTCTATTGAGCCCTACTTGTTATTCCAAAAAAGTTTTCATGAAGTAGTCGTAAAAATAGAGAAATTGGGAATAAAACGTCTTGGAAGATGCCAGAAAATTCCAGTAGGCTCAAGAATATTCGAAAGGTTCTAGAAATATGCAAATTAGGTGTTAGCCCCTATAAAAATAGGTTTTGGGAAGAAAGTATTCAGTTGTTAATGTGTTGACATTATCAACTCCGGCTTTGATTCAAGGATTTATATCCAGCTGAAAGAGTCTGTAAGAAAGTTGCCGACCAACTAAAACCTGAAAGAGAACCTCATGGAACTATATGGGTAAATACATATTTTTGACTCTCTCATTGACCAAACTAATAATTATTCTTTATATACTCATTTAAGAATTTCTAAAAAGTATAGCACTTAACTTTTTCGCCAACTTAACTGGGTAAAGATACTTGACACCTTACCTTCCCCTTCTCTCCTCATAACACTCACCAGTACTAAACTGTTTCTTGTTTTAAATGCAACAAAAATTGTATATTTGTAAATACTTTATTTAATGTTTTTGCAAATCAAATATTTGTATGTGATTTTTATCTTTGAGATTTGGTCAATCATTTTTTTTTCTTTTGTTACACATAACATGTAACAAAATTGGGGGCTCGTCCGGGATTATATCATAACAATATATATATATATGTGTGGTTATGTTTTGAAGGCTGTCACAATGTGTTGAGTAAAATAAAGGAAGGTAAAGAAGTTTTTGGGTATTACCTATTTATTAAACATTAATATTTCGAGATCAGAATCTCATCTTCAGAATGGCAGAAAAGCTTGTGTCTGTCCGAGTGTGTTCCCAGCCTGTCAAAGAATGGTCATTCCTGACTGACTGACTCGTGTGTTTATGGTATTATATGTGTAATTTATAGTTGGGGCCTTTTTGGTCTGATGATATCAGTGTGTTTATATGTGTGGTTTATCTAAGTGTGACCTGACCATTGGTTTGACTTTTGACCGGGTTGAAGAGAATCTATTTTATTACTGTTGTTTTATCTATCTGCTTTATCTGGTGGTGTGTGTGTGTGTGTGTGTGTGTCCGTGACTGTGTCATATGTGCATGTTTAAGTGCGCATAGTTCTTGTAATTTATTCTACTTTATTTTGTGTGTGTGTGTGTGTGTGTGTGTGTGTGTGTGTGTGTGTGTGTGCGCGCGCGCGTGTGTGTCGGTGTGTTATAGGCACCTCCACTACTTTGCCGGGTGCGGGGGGGGGATAGCATAGCGTAAAATTATTTGTTTGTTTGTTTATTATTTTTTTTTTAATTTTTATCTTATAGGATTGTTATTATTTATTATCCTCTCTAATAATTTTTTAACTTTTTTATCCTATAGGATTGTTATTATTGTTATTTTAATTTTGCCATGGGGGGTAGCATAGCGTAAAATTATTTGTTTATTTTTTAATTTCTTTATCCTATAGGATTGTTATTATTATTATTATTATTTATTATCCTCTCTAATAAACAGTATAATGAAAAAAGGCTTTATGAATGTTTCTTTGAAGTCTCTATGCCGAAATATTGGAGGTACACACACACACACGAGTGCACATGTTCCGGCATGAGCTGTGTACACATGTTTATTGTACGTATGTTTATATGTGTGCGTTAAACTGTGATATCATGCTTGTGTATGTGCTTTATTGTTGTGGTTAGTGTGTGTCATGTGCGTGTTAGCATTGCCTATTCTGTTATGCAGTCTAGATTAAGCTCTTGTCGATTGTTGATCTGTGGGTGAAGTTTAGTTATTATTAGGGACTCTTATGCACAGGTTCCCTAGGTTCCGCTCTCTAGCCTCGATGTTGACGATTATGTTCTTGTTAGTATTTTTGCATTGTTTTTAAATGTTTATGGAAGGACGACGCTTGTGTATGTATATGTTCTTTTATTCTAATGTGCAATGGTCTGGTGGTGCTGCCAACATAGAATTCCTCGCATTTGGCGCACTGTATGCGGTACACAACATATACCTGTTGGCATATGCCAGTGCCTGCAATAGAGCAATTGGCCAGTGTGCATGTGGTGTTGTTGCTTGCTTTGTGGTTGGAGTTGAGGTGTCTGCGGAGAGTGGGGCCATAGTGGGCCAGCCGTATGTCCAATCCCTCCAATATCTATCTGAAGAAAATATATATATATATTCTTCAGATAGATATTCAGGGCTATATATTCTAAGGGCTCTAGGGTAAAATTTTATGATTAGTCTAGATTTTATTCTCTGGTTGTGGAGAGAATAGAAATTAGACAGTTTTCGTTTGTGGGTTTTCGGTAAACTTTAAAACCTAATATATCAGTTTGTATTAATAAGATATTGAGGCAAAGTAGAATTGTTTGTGTGAATATATTTAATATAAACAGACAAAATACAGACAATAATAAATAATACAAGAATAAAGTTTTATTAGCTTTAATCATTAGAATTAAATAGTCAAAAAGCCATTTTAACAAAATCATAACATTTTTTACATAAAAAAAACATAAAAACAATGTTTTGTTAAATGGACTTACAAGAAAAAGAGGGTAGGGAACAAAAGATATAATAACCTGTTGTAGAGCTTCCAGTGTGAAGTAAATGCTGCTACATGACTGAGCCAGTGGTATATATTGTTGGGAGACGGTTTCCACTTCAGCCATTACATGATCAGTTTCTTCCACTTTTCGGGCAACTTCTGCAGCTTCATTTTTAAGTGTCTCCAAATGAGAAATTATACTGCAGAAAAACAAATTTAGCAATGATAGAAATGTTTGCCAATAATCTTAAGTTTTGTTATAGAAATACCAGAAGATCAATAGTTTTCATGTAGATTAACGAAAAATAATAAAAAATGTCAATATTTAAAAGCTTCCACTAAACTTTAGCTGAAATAACTATCATCTTCCAAAATATTTTCAATTGCATCTAAATAAAAACTTTCATAAGTATTATACATGCAGAATGTTAAATAATTTAAAAAAGAAAAAAGCATAACAAAAGTTATCAAACAATAGTGTCTTAGCTGCACATTAGTTGAGTGGCTTTCAACAAAAATAATGTACTGGCATCCAAAACGGGTTTCTTATGATCTAAAAACCAAAATTTATGTACTTTATGAACTGGAGTATGTGAACTGTACATAAAGGGCATTGCAAAAACTATCAACCTTTTAAAATCATATCAGAAGATAGTTGACAAATAAACACCTCAGGGATCACATCACCATAAATGAACTATTGAACACAACCAAGCTTGAGCCAATCACATCAGCTGTCATATCAAAGGTACTTAAACTGTTTGGACACACTGTGACGTCAGTAAGATGTGTGTGGAAGGAAAGACAGTAGGCAAAAGAAACTGAGGTCAACCACCAAAATGCTGGCTAGACAATATTCACTTGCAGACTGGACTTTCTCTTCAACTTAACTTGGCTGTTCGTGATCAGTCCTTGTGGAGAAGGATATCTCATGCTGATGCACAGACTGCAACATGCAGAGCAAGCATATGATGATTATGATAAAATTAGTAATGGAACAGAGTGAGTAACTGAATCAGTTATTGTTTTTTCAATAATTAAATTGAGAAAGTAACAAGATATACAGAAAAATAGCAGAAGAAAATATCTTTTATAAATGTCAACCTACCTGTCATCATCAAGAATCTTGCCTTTGGTATCATTAAGGGCTTGTAGCAAGGATTTTTCCAGTTGCCTCAAACGAAGCTGAAATTCACCTAAAATATAGAAAGATGTGTTATGTAAATACAGAAAAGTTTTTAAAATTACATGAAAGTGAAGCATAAAAATGTAAAAAAAAAAGCATAAATCAAAATTACTTGTTGAATTTTTTGTGCATCTAAATGTTTATTTAAACTTTTGCTGTAAATAACAGACACATTTATTAGTTTTTTCTTGATGAATTAATTTCCATAAAAGTACGATATAATTATTAAAATACTTTATGAAATGATTGATTAAATAATTTGTCATTTTTAGTTTAATTCTTAAATACTTTTGTATAAAAGATGCTGGAAATTGCTTAAACAATTTGTATTATTTAAGGAAATCATTTAGCTTTCAAAATGAAACTGAAAACGACATTATTGTATGAAACAAACACACACACAAAAAAAAAGGTATATATGTATTTGTCATTGTTATATTTATATATCCAACATTTTAAAATATTTTTATTCAATGCTAAATATATCAAATAAAATCTTCCTGTATAATCAAATTTTTACCTTGGAGTTTGAGCAGATCTGATCTCTTTTCATCTACATCTGGTCTCTCAGCTTTTAGTACCTGAAAAATTATAAATTAAGATCAACAACAACAAGCTCGGGGTCTAAAAATATTTTATTTCAATAATTAAGTTTTATTAAAAAATGATCTCATTTTTAAGGAATATAATATTAATGCTCATAGACTGGTTTTGAAAAAATGATTAATACATGCATCATTTAAACGTGAAGCCGAGAAAGTAGTATTAAAAAAAAAAAAGATCAGTGGATGAGCAAAGCTACTAGTAAGATAAAAAAAATTAGTTTGTAGATTGAGAAACTTAACATCATTGTTTGAACAACAAAGATTCATAGAAAAAATAAAGAATTATTAATTATAATAGTCAAATAATTGTTAGAGGTTTAATATAAGGATAAATGGCTTTAAGATTCTCTATAAGAGTTCTGGGTAATTGTTGTGGAGTTATTTTCGCAGTGGAGGCTAGTATTTGTGCTAAAATCCGTCCTAATAGATTTAACATACAAAACATTAGGAACTTGATATATGTATTACGCAGTGTAATCTTGCCAGATCACTGACTACTTTCGTATTCGACTGTCAACTACTATCGTCCAACATTGACTGACTCATTCCTCTTACTACTCCTACTTAAATTAGGTGGGGAAAGTCTATTCACTATAGAATAGGTGTGTTTCATCATAACACCCCACTCTTAAAACTTTACTCCGTAGGAGTAAAACAGTTTTCTTTCTTTTTTTTTTTTTTTACAGGAAATATGAAGAAAAGAAAAGAAAAAAAATACTCCATTATTTTAGCAACAATGTACCATATCTCCTACATTTTGGATCCACTTTTAAATGATTAGTTGCCTTTCTTTTCCTCCTGGATCGGCGTGCCTCAGGTAAAATTGTTGCTGGTGTTGGTAGATCAAATATATTGGAAATCACCTCCATAAGCGTTTCTTCCGTGGGACTGCTGTCAACCACATCTGAAGAGCATCATCTGATCTGGTTAATGTGCCATCTGCACGTTAATTTTTCACCTTTCACCAAGTACATCATATTGCCAATCTGCTTATCTATTTTACCAATCTCCCAGAATGATTTATTGTTTATAGTCCTTAAAGTATACTTTTTCACCAGGATTGTATTTTTTTTTAATACTTGAATAAATTTTTCTCTACCTGGTTTTGTCTTTTTTGGGTAGTAATTTGTTGAAGACAGATCTTACCCGACGTGTGAACATTACCTCAGCTGGCGATTGTGAAGCTGGTATTCCATTATTTGGTGTAATTCTGTATACCTGTAGAAACTTTTGTAGGGCTTCATCTGCAGGTATTTCCCTAGCTTTCTTTAAAGCTCTTTTTAGAGTGTCCACAAATTTTTCAGCTAACCCATTTGATCTTGGGTGATATGGAGCTGTGGTAACATGTTCGACGTTGTATTCCTTGCAGAAATCTTTAAATTGTTTCAACGTAAATTGACTTCCGTTATCCGTCACAATTGTGTCTATCACACCAAACCTTGCGAACAAATCCAGCAGGAAGTTTTTAGTATTTTGCATTGTCATTTTTCTTATCCTTTGTATCTCAGGCCATTTTGAAAAACTATCCACTACTATGATGTAACGGTATCCATTCAGTGGACCTGCGAAATCCACCTGTAACCTATACCTTGGTAGGTCTGTTTTTGGCCAGGGATTACATTTAATAAGGGGGTCTTTGCAGCAGAGGCACAGTCTTTACATTTGGCCACTGCGTTCTCAATGTCCCTGTCCATATTTGACCAATATACAAAACTTCGCATTAGGCTCTTCATCCTAGTGCTGCCCGGATGACCAGTGTGAAAATCCTGTAGCATTTGCTTTTGCAGTGTGTATGGAATCACTACACGTTCTCTGTATACTGTATCGCAAAGCGAAAAAAGATTTGTTGTATAATGGTCCCTCTAGGCTATTTTTCCTTTTATTTTCAAGTTATACTTGTACCTGGTGGCAGCTTCTTTTATTTTTTCTAGAGTTAACGGAAGTTCCCGAGCTGCATTACACACAGTAAATTACAGCTCTTCTTCTGACTTCAGTGAGGCAATTACTGTGTCTTCTAATGGCTTGCTCATTTTAAGAATTAACCTGGACAGCCCATCAGCATAGCCAAATTTATTTGATTGTATGTACTCCATGCTGAAGTTATAATTTAGCAGTATTATACCCCATCTCTGTAATCGGTTGGCTGTATGCTTTGGCAAATCCTTTTACGACGCAAAAATCGAAATTAGAGGCTTATGATCAGTTTGAAGCTTAAAATGTCGGCCATAGACAAAACGGTGAAATTTCGCTATCGCAAATATTATTCCTAGCACCTCTTGAGCAAACTGTATTATCGAGAAAAATATTTCTTTTCTCAGTTGAGAATACGACAGATTTTTTTGTCACTAAATTGACATCTTGGCTTGCGAGAAACTTTGCCAAGTTTTTTTTTTTTTTTTAACCGTGAACCCGTGACTTTGTCACCAAAATTATTGGGTAAGCAAATTTTTTCTTCCTCTGTATGAGTGCAAATTTCATTGCCCAAAATTGTTTTTGATGAGCTAAAAAGAGAAAAAAAAAATTTCTTTATTACTCCGAGTGAATTAGATCTTTGTCCTATATTTTTGTCTGATATCCAAATCCTTTTGGCAAGTGGAAAAAATTCTTTTTATCTCCTCCACGTGAGTATTTCATCCTCATCGCCAAAATTGTTATGGAGTTATTTTTGCAGTGGAGGCTAGTATTTGTGCTAAAGTCCGTCCTAATAGGTTCAATGTACAGAATGTTGGGAACTTGATATATGTATTACACAGTGTTAATCTTGCCAGGTCGCTGACTACTTTCATCCAACATCAACTGACCCTCGTTCCTCTTACTACTCCTACTTAAATTAGATGGGAATGTCTATTCACTATAGGTGTGTTTCACCATAAGAATAGTACAATATATTTATAAAGAAAAGTATCATTTTAAGAGGAAATACCAGAACTTACATAAAATAATTAAAGATATTGGTACAAATTAGTAGCAAATTCACCGACATTCACCTTATTAAACTTTTGCTTTTCATTAAGATATCGAAAAAAAAAAAAATGCCCTAACAAAATACACAATGTTTGTTTGTCCCTGTTTAACGGCCTATCAACATCTAAAGGGTCATTTAAGGCCGGAAGTGTATTTTTATTTTAAATGAAAGTTATTCCTCAGAAACAGGCTTATTCGGAACACAGCATGCTATTTTACCCATAGCTAGGAGGAAATGTTATAGTTTATATGTCTATGTTGAAGCTATATAATAAAGTTAAATTTTATTAAATAGGTCAATTTTCCGAAGAAGGCTAGTATTTTGTCAATGTTGATGTTTTCAAATAAAGATCTTAAGTTCTGTACTTTATAAAACTGTTGACGAATTTTTGCCAGGTCTGTACAATCAATTAGTATATGTCTTATGCTATTATTCATCTGGCATTTAGAGCATTTGGGCAGATCTACTCCTCTTAACAGCCAGGAGTGGGTAAAAAAAAAGGTGTGTCCTATCCTAATTCGAGACAGTATTACCTCTTCCTTTCTGGATTTCCTTAATGCACCTCTCCACTCTCCCAAATTTGGTTTAATTTTAATTTGGAAGAGTTTGTTGTTCTGACAGGTCAATCAACGTTTTTGCCATATGAGTTGAATATATCTTTTTATTGCAGGCCTTTGATCTGTGAATGAGACCTTCATATTGAAGATATCCTCTCTCAGAGACTCCTTTGCAGCCATGTCCGCTTTCGTGTTACCACGAATGCCAATGTGGCTGGGGATCCAACAAAAGACAATATTCTTGGTTTTGTTCATCACATTTAATCGATTTAAAAGTTTAATGATAATCGGGTTATTGAGATTCTTGTTGTGGATGGACAATAGTACAGAGAGTGAATCAGAGAACATAACGAAGCTGTCACTTACATTGTCAGTGATTAGATCAAGTGCCAGCTCAACAGCTGTGGCTTCACCACTAAAAATTGATGCTCCATCGGGTAGACGTCTTTTTTTGTGACGTTATTTAGTAGGGGACAGCATCCACATTTCTCACCTTTCGATCCATCTGGGTATACATGTTTATAGGAAGGGAAACTATCGACAATCTTGTTCAGTTCTTCATAGAAATCAGTAGGGTTGCTCTTCGATTTAGGGAATTTGGTGAGATTTAGCAATACTGTTGGTTGGATGATTTCCCATGGAGGGCTTTCTGAAATGAGTGATTCGTGGATTCGTTCCAGGTTTATATTGGATTCTCTGATGATTTCTTTCATCCTTAGGCCAAATGTTTTAATTCTTTTCTTTTTCCTATCATAGAGAGGGTGATATAATGGGTTTACAATACAGTCATAGGCAGGATTGGATGGGCAAGAGAGGATTTTGGTCAAATATTGTAAAGCTAGTTTGTTGCAGTGAATTGAAAATGGCACTTCATTGGCTTCTGCATATAGACTATCAATGGGAGAAGTTCGAAAGGCTCCCAAGGCCAGTCTAAGCCCCTGATGATGAACAGTCTCTGATGACTTTGTATATGACTTTCTGGCGGCGCCATATATGTAGCAGCCATAGTCCAATTTCGATCATACTATATAACTTCAGTAAGGTTTGTCTATCAGCTCCCCAATCTGTGTGGGCAATAACTCGCATCAGCTGGATAGCTTTGTTACATTTGTTTTTTAAGTGTTTGATGTGTGGAATAAAGGTGAGTTTTTTTATCCAGTATTAGTCCTAAAAATTTATGTTGGTCTACAACAGGAGTCTGAATCCCATCCAATTTTAACAGAGGATCTGGATGTAATTTTCTAAGCTGGCAAAAGTGCATGCATTTTGTTTTGTTAGTGGAGAACTTAAATCCATTCTTGGTTGACCATTTTTTTATTTTGTCAATGCATTGTTGAAGCTGCCGCTCAATTATGTGGATATACCTTGAGCTGTAGCAGATTAGAAAATCATCGGCATACAGTGAGCAATCCACACCTGAGTTTATACATCCAACAATATCATTGATTTTTAAGTTAAATAATGTTACAGATAAAATACTCCCCTGTGGGACTCCCATTTCCTGTTCCTTGGAGTCCGAGAGGCATGCTCCTACACGGACATTAAATAATCTGTTGTTTAAAAAGTTATTGATGAAAATAGGTAGTCTTCCCATCAGTCCAGCTTCTTTGAGATTTTTCATGATACCATATTTGCATAATTGTTTGAATTTATTCCAGTTGGCTTTTTTAAGGGGTATTTTTGATATTATTTCAGGGCCAGTATGTTCTAATGTTATTGGGAAGTGGTCGCTTCCACATGTATCCTCATGAACAGTCCAGTCGTAATCCATACTTGGATCACTTATAGAAAGATCAATTGCTGAAAACGTGTTTGTAGCAGAGTGAATAAAAGTTGGTTTCTTATTATTATCATTATATATACATAGAAAATGTTATCAACAATAACAACCTATTATGATTCCTCTTCTGTTTGTGTCTGAGCATCCCCAACTAGTGTTGTGACTGTTAAAGTCACCTAATAGTAGGAAGGGACAAGGGAGTTGGTTAATAAGATTTTTCTATTTCTGTTTCGTCTATAGGGTCATTTGGAGGTAGATAAATGGAGCAGACTGTGACAGTCCTATGTAAGGTGGTTGTAACGGCAATTGCCTGTAAATTAGTTCGTAAATTTATCTGGCTTTGTGCTATTTTATTATTGATAAGAATGGATGTTCCTCTGGAAGCTCTACTTGGGTTATTTACAATGTGATTGTATTCAGAGAAGTTGCGGAGTTTAATGCTTTCAGACGGTTTTCACAAAGTTTCTTGTAGACATATTATTAAAGGACATAGACTGGATATTAGTAGAAGTTCATTCAGATTGGCTTTTATATCTCTGCAATTCCATTGAATTATTTTGCTGGCCATGGTTAAATTTTATGTATTTGATTTCTGTTTATCTTTATGAGTATTGAGGTGGTTGTTTTCTACAGGAGGGATACTCTCCGTTTCCATGTTTTCTGAATCTACAGATGTGCACCAGTTTTTTTTTAGTTTTTTTTCGGTGTTTTTCTCCACTATAGTTCTTTGTTTAGAAGAAGATCTCTGTACAGTCTGCTCCTGAGTAGTAGTGACTTTCTTTGAGGGAGGGGACTTAGATTCCTTCCGTAAAGTCGATTTTTTTGGGATAGTTTCCCTCTGGAGAAGAGGTTTTTGTTCTGCCATAGAGGTATTTGATGTTGATGGTTTTTTCATGCTTGAAGTTCAGTGTTATTGTCAGGTTCAGTGAGTGGATTAATTTCTTTCAAGAAAGCGGGTAGTGTTTCTGGTGTAAGGTTTGATAATTTACTGAGTAGGAGTTTGCAAAAATGGCATTCTTGTTTTTCAAAGTTGTTTGGTTTTGGCTTAGTAACTGATGCATATGATTTAGTGGGGAATAAGCCAGTTGCTTCAACTATCTTTCTAGCTTCAGAGAAAGTTATATTACAATGATAATGTTGATCTCTTTTTCTTTTTTCCAGATTATACATTGTTTGGAGTCTGATGGGTGATCTTCAAGAGAATTAACACATTTTGCTTTTTTGTTACATTCTTGCCCAGGGTGGTCAGAGTCTCTTTCTCCACATCTTCTACATGTTGGAAGTCACGTGCACCTGTCTTTATGGTGTCCAAAAAGTTAACAATTGAAGCACCGTAGAGGGTTTGGGATGTACTGGTTGACCTTTTCAATTGTAAATCCTATTTTTAATTCCTTCGGGACTTTGGGGAGATTGAAAGTGAATATATATATGTGTTTGTTTCGATGACTTTCTGAGTCTGATGGAGATTCTATATGGGGGCATTTGGAATATTTATTAGACATACTATATAATATTTTATTCATTGGAGGGTTATCCCCACTCACCAAACCAGGCTGGAGCCCACGAACGGGATCTGTCAGAGGGGAAACCCATTTGCCCTGACAGATCAGGGACTTCCCCTCCAATATACTTGACAGTGTGAGAGACCCGGAGCACCTGTCTCCTCCCCTGTGCACCGCCCCATAATGTAGGTGCACAGTTGGATGGCTTACAGCCATGTCCGGGCCTATGTACTTGCACCGTCGATTGACCCTTAGCCAGCACCTTCTAACATCTATTCATAGAAAGCTGGTGGTAGTTTTCTTATATATAACTTTCCATGGTCTGGTAGTTTTTTGGATTTTTTTTGCGGGGGGAATATGTATGGTAGGATACATCAGTCTTGGTAGAAAATGTTTTTGGAGGGTATGTTTGGGAGTAGACCTGACCAGCCGGTTGATTGGATCGGGCCTCTCCGATCGCCCGTCTAGCCCAGGTAAGGGACGAAGTGATGTGTTGCAGGACCATGACTTCTTTGCACCTGGGCCATGGCCTGCTCAATCACCAGGATCCCGTCCCCCAGACAACATGGGTCGCCACCCACGGCCAACAGGTGGCCCCATTGAGAGACTTACTCTCTGCAGGGGGGCAGTTGGTGTATTCTGATGCACTGCCAACAGGGCGGCAAAATACACAAAAACTTAAACACAAAACTGGTGAAATAAAAAAATAATCTAGATATATCTATGCCCAGGAATATTTTTTTTCAGGTCAGGTTTTTTTTTTTTACACATATTTTCAGTATTTGAGATGAGGTAGTGTTTACACTATTTACACCTTTTAGACTATTGCCCTCATTTTTATGATGTTTCAGCCATTGTACACTCTGGCCTTCTTTAGGTGCTAGGAATGAGGTCGTAATAAAGGATTCGGTCCTAAATTCCTAGCATCTGAAGAAAACTGGAGCGTACAATGGCTGAAACGTAAAAATGACGACAGAGATGAGGACAATCGTCCGAATAATATAAGTATATTTTTATCTTTAACATGTTATTATATATATATATATATATATATATATGGGTTGAAATATGATTTTTATCTCAACTGTAACAAATAGTAAAACAACTAAATTTAATATTTTTAAAATTTGAAATTCGTTTTTAATATGATACACTATCTTATAGCATGAGCAGAATTTATAGTACTCTTAGAAGCAGATAATTACCAGAATCTTGTTTTGAAAGTGTTTGATTATTAGTGTTACTATGTTTGATCTTACCTGATTGAGGCATTGGCTTTGGAGACTGCCACGTGTCACTGTAAAATTAACAAATGTCACCCTGGAACAGATGTCAGGTGGGAACTCAACCTGGAATTGAGATGAAACAAAAAATTTTAAATTTTAAAAAATCAGTTCTATATGCAATAAGACAAAAATTTGAAGAGCTATTTGAGCATAGTATTAAAATTTGGGCAACATCAAATGTTCCTTTCTTGAAAGACTATTAAAGTGTACTCACAAAGGCTTAAGCAACTAAAGCTCAATGGAACATCACAAGAAATGCTTATAATCACAACACACAAGGCACTATAAACCAGTGAAATTAGTTTATATTCTACAATACAGCAAATATATTTCAAAGGTAAATGGAAAAGATCATTAGTGGAATTCCATAGTCATTAATAGCAAAAAAATGATCAAGAGCATATAAATAATCAGGAAATAGCTTTGAAGTTAGAAAATAAATTAAGGATTCAGAAAAAAAAATCCTACTTCCTAGAAGACAAGTTAAAATAGTTTGGGTCCTACAAATGTATTTGTAGAGTTCTGTTAGTTAAGGCATCAACCCTGACAAATGTTACTTAGCTGAAATCATTTTTAGATATGACTAATTACTATAACTGGGATCTACCCAATTTATCAACTACCAACAAGGCACTTCCCAAATAATTATACAAGTACAAAACATGGGTTTGGGAAATGGAGCAAGAAGATGCTTTTCAAAAAACAAAAAAGATTCTGATGGTTGCTGGGTTGTTGACACATTATGAGGCAGACATTCCAACCAAGGTCAATAATGACATTACCATAAGGAATGCATACAGTGTTAGCATGCGATTCTAAATTTTTCAAGAAACAATTTCAAGCAACCATTTATGCAGTGTGTAAACTTCATCAGTATTTGTTGGGTAATAAGTTTGTTATTTCTACATAGGATTGTTGGAAACAGAAAAGAAGGAAAAAAAAAAAGAAAGAGAGACAACTTTAGCAGTTGCTAAACCTGGTATGGTAAATATTCAGAGATTTGTTCATATCAGCACATAACTATAAGGTTGACTATAAATCTGGTCAGCTGAACAAAAATGTTAATGAAAATTTTAGATTTCCCATCCTATCAGAGGAGGAAGAAAATTCACAGGTGAAAAACATGTGGATGTTAGATGTAAAAAAAAGCACCTACAACAGCCACAAAAGCAGTGTAAAAAGGTAAAAGAGGATCCCATGGGAAAAATGCATAAAAACATACACCTAGACTACATTGGTCCCATCAAAATCAAGGGATACCTGATTGTGTAAGATGGTTGTTTTAGCAACTGAACAGTCATTCATATAATAAATTCAATTGTGAGTTGACTCACAAGAGAAAAGCTCCACAAGACATTTGCAACACAGACTGTCAAGTAAATTTGAGAGCATTTTGATTTGTAACAATGATAGATGTAATATCAGCAGCTCACCATTCATCATCAAATATTTTAGCAGAGCGATCAGTTCAGAATGAAAGTAGCATTAAAGAAATTAGAAGTTCACTTGAGACAAAAGTGAGCTGATCATTATTTTTATACTGATGCACTTCTTATAGTGTGAAATGAGTTACACAGTTTTCAGAGATCATCCAGAAATCCCAGAGAAGACAGCATTTCAAGGTTTGAGCACTTAAATTGGGCAACATCAAGTGCAAGACTATAAAGCAATGACAAGTGGATGAAGGAAATTTTTATCATCGAAATTGCACATATGATATGTGAGAACACAGGAAGGAACTATAGTGAAAGGACATGTGAACCAAATGAGTGACAACACCTTACAAACAATAAGAAAGGCTTGCAATGCTATATTCTGGAAGGTATTTCCTGTCAATTCTAATCCAAAGAACAAATACACAAATAATTTGTTTGTTTGTTTTGGGTTTATGGCATATCAACCGCTATGAGTAATTTAATGCCAAATCCAGACTGCACATATGTATTAAATATATATACTTTGTAAACATAATTTAAGGATAATGTCCTTAAACCACAGCTTGTTTATTCTTACTCCGATAAACTCAGGTAAATGATTTCAGATGTTTTTTATCTGGCACAAGTTGGTTATTTATATCAAGCAAATTAATTTATTTACATGGCCAATTGGTGTAGTTTTTCCACTACCAGTTTTATTTACAGTGGGTAAATTTCCAATGTAGTATTATCCAACAGTAAGTTGATTGTTTGGGCTTTGATGGTATATTAATTAGCCCAGATTCCTCTACAATTCCATTGTAGGATTGCATTATTTTGTAATTTCATTTGTTAGTGTGTAATTTTTCTGAATTGAGGGTTATTGCTCTTTTTTTATTTGTTTTTAGTGCTCGGCTCATCGATTTCCATCCTTTCCAGAAAACTAAACCCATTTTCTGTGTCAAACTTCGAAGTTGATGGTTCTGTAGGTTGACTTGTTAAGTTTGAAATCTTTAGACGTTCCCATGAGGAAAATGGAGTATGGTTTCTCTTAGATTGTGATGGGTGTTCTTCTTTGTTTTTGTTTGATTCAGGGTTTTGCATATTATTTTTCCCATTGTTGTCACTTTTAGAAGCTGAAAGACAGATTGATGATCATTGCAAATTCTATGTGCGTTGTGGTGCATTTGATATCGGCTCGGAACTAGAAGTCGGGGAGCCGAATTCGAATTCCAGCTGAATCATTGCATTCACTTACGCGCAAATACCCTTGGGAAAGGTATTAATCCATCTAATCCTTCTAGTTATGGGTTAAATAACAGGACAGACTGGGTTCTTTAGCCTTGGTCGGCAACCAGTCTACTGCAGAAATCAATGGCAAACTACTGCGGGATAATCTTCTGCCCAGTCAGTCATGTCTCTTTCGAGACATGATCGCCCAAGCGTGTATCACGTATGGCACTTAACTGACTGATCTGTGTCTGTGATGATTTTTTTCGCTATTTCTTTTTCATTCTTTATTTTATTATGGGTTTTTTAATCTGAGTAGGGGCTTCCAATTGAAGTGTTTGTTGAGTGTTATTGGTGTGTTCTTTCTTTAGCTCTGCCTGGAATTTTGTCCACTCACTTGGGTCTAATTTTATAAGTTTCTTCAATTAGCATTCTATATTCTTTTTCTTCATTGGTTGTTTCAGCTCTCCGTGTGACAGAAGCATAGCTAATCTCACCCATATAGCCCTCTACAATTTTCCTGGCCTCCAGGAAAGATACATATCATTTTACTTCAATGATTTCTTTTTCTTTCCTGTAGACATCAGAAGATCTTGCATATGCTGGATGGTCCTGTTGACAATTTTGACATCTTAGTGGTTTCGAACATTCCTCCTCTTTATGATTTGGTTCTTTTTCTCCACATTTGGCACATGTCTGTCATCCTCTGTAAGTGTCCCTGTGGTGTCCAAATTTCTGACATTTGAAGCACCTCAGGGGAGCTGGAACTTTCAACTTTCTCCAGATAATATCCTATTTTGACCATTTTAAGGATTTGGGGCTGATTAAAAGTCAATATATAGGTATTAGTTTCAACTTTTTTGTCACCCTTTCTTATGTTTACTCTTTTTATATCTGTCACTCCGTTTTCCCAGGGCCTCTCTTGTTTCCTCTTCTGAGGCTAAAGCCAACTCCCAGCTTCTGATTACACCTTTGGAAGTGTTTAGCCACTCATGTGGATAGGCTTTTGGAATCATGAAATCTTTTCATTTTTAGGAGGTTTTCTGCTTGTCTCCTGTTATCCACCTCAACAAGTAAGTTTCCATTTCTCAATTTCTTTACATTTTTTGGGGTCACTCATATAGCTCGTATAACTCTTTCAATCAAGAATGGGGAGAATTTAGCGAGACAAACCTCTTCCAAGGATTCAATGGTAATGAATCTGAGGAAGTCTGTTTCACATTCAGAGTCTGATTCGGATAAATTTCTTTTAGTTTTTTTTATTCAAAGATGCCATGTCTTGGTTTTTTATTTTCACTGGTCCTGTGCTCCCACCATGGAGTCCAACTTGAGAAGGAAATAAACCAAAGGGGAAACCCATACACCTTGGCTGAGACAGAGATACACGACCAGTATACTCATATTGCGAGCAAGTCTTGAGCCTCTGCAAAATTTTGGTTATAGAACTCTTCAATTTAGCAGTGATGAAAAAGTCTTTTGCTCTCAACACAGTTGACCCTCAGCCCCCGCCTTCTAGCTCATATAAGATAAAGTGATGTGAAATGTTCCACTAATTTCAATAATACTACTGGGATAGAAAAGAATATATGTGAGCTAGGGCATGTCGGGACCATCCGATTGATCGAATCGGGCCTCTCCGACCACCCGTCTAGCCCAGGTAAGGGCCAAAGTGGTGTGTTGAAGGAACATGACCTCTTTGCACCCAGGTCATGAATTTCTCAACCACCAGGATTCCGTCCCCAGGCGTTATTGATCGCCACCGACAGCCAACAGGTGCCCCCCCCCCCCCGGGGGACTTTTACCCCCTGCAGAAGTGCAGTCGACATATTCTGAAGCCCTGCTGACAGGGCATACAGAAATAAATTATATCTATTTGTACAATTTAAGAAAATATAACAGAAATTGTATACAAATTACAAAGAGCAGTATATGCAAGTAAAAGTATTTACATTAGGATCCCTTGTAGACAAAAAGATGGTAAATGCAGGGGACAAGTCTATATCCTGATCACCCAGAGTAATGAGTACACGGCCACCAGTTCTGCGCAATTCTCGGTTCAACACTGGATTTAAGATGGGATCGTAACTTTCCACATCCTACAAGTAAAAATATTGCAATGTCATAAAATATAAAGTTGAAAAAAGCAAAAATGCGAAAAATATACAAACTAGAGTGAAACAAAATTTAATGAAAGTAAAATAAAAATAAGTTTGTATAATAAAAATATTGTATTCAAACTGGCAAATAACATTTAATTAGTAGAATTAAGTATCAAGATTCTCTCACAGCTGTTCCCAAGGTCTTAGAAAGTTCACTTTTGAACAGTTAAATACTCTTGGATTTGAAACAGATTTCAGAAAGGTCATCTAGTTCAGCTCAGGATATTTAGAAATAAGCAGAATTACAAGAGCATATCATTCATAGGTTTATGTATTTAGTAATAATAGTATCTAGATAACCAGACTATTGCTAAGATGCAGAATAAAGGATAAAATTAAAGACCAAATGTTTTTATTAATAAATCCACTAAGTGATTGTTAACTTGGGAGTAGCAAGGTGAGTGAGGGATTTATTATGTAAGATGTCCATATACTATACTGTTTTCATGCCAACTGAGTAATTTATTTTTTAAATCACTTGTAGACAAATATTCTCAATCTATAGCTTCAGCCAATTTCTTTTTGCAAGTGATTTCAGAAATAATTTAGTTTCTATTTCCCTGATATTTACTAAGTATAGCTTATGGTCAAATAAGATTGTTATAGCAATTTCCTAAAGAGTGTCTGCATTTTTATCTGAAAAGATCTATGCATAGAGTATAACTTAATATCTCAAAAATTCATTGAGAAAAAAAAAAAAGATTTTAGAAACACTGAAGATTATAAAAAAATATTTACAAACACAAGCTATAAAAAGAATTTGAAATACATTATTTTTTCAATATACAAAACATGAAGCATTCTTTCAATTTTAAAAAAGATAAAATGGCTAAATTTATTCATGATAAATGATCTAGAGGAATTATTTAATTGGCTATTACACATCAATTAATCAAAAAATTTGGTTTTTATAATACACGCTTGGATGATCATGTCTCAAAAGAGACATGACGGAGCAGAAAATTTTCCGACAGTAGGTTGCCAACCAAGGCTATAGAACCCAATCTATTTGACCCATAACTGGAGAGAGAAGTGACAGATTAATACCTTTTCCAAGGGTATGTGCATGCAAGTGAATGCAACGAATTCAACCGGAATTTGAACTTGCTTGTTCTGAACCGATATCAACTGCACCACAATGCATGTGTGTGTGTGTGTTTATAATTTATAACAAACATGTGACCTTGATAAGACACAGATAATGTCAAAACAAAATGGCTACTTTTGTAATGAGATAACATTTATGTTACAAATTCTAAATAAATATTATTCGCTCTACTTTCTATTGAGCACTTTTTTTAAGAATAGTGTTTCTTTGGATATGGAATTTGATTCCATCCATACCTACCCTATACTTGGTTATATATATATATATATATATATATATATATATTGGTTTAGTTTGAGTTTAATGACCCATCAACCATTATGGACATTTAAGGGTCAGCTTTTGTATTTTGGGATGACATTTGTTTTGAAGTTGTTGTATGCATTAGAGTGGTTGTACACATTAGATTGTATACATTTTTATTTTAATTAAATTTTATTGTATAGTCCTATTTTCTTTAAATATGCTATTAAATGATCTATCTTGGTGTGTTCAAATAGTTCTTTGTTTTTGTGTTGTAATACTTTTTTTTGTATAGATCAAAAGTCAGCGCAGTCCATCATGAAGTGTCTTACAGTGTATGGGTCATGACAAGCTGTGCACCATGGCGGTTTCTTTTTTCCGGTATGAATAGATGAGTTACTTTTGTATGTCCAATATGAAGTTGAGAAAGGATAACTTCCTCCCTTCGTGATTCCCTGTAACCCTGTATCCATTCACCTAGAGTCGGTTTTATTGTTAGTAATTTATTTGGATTGCAGTTGTTCCAGTGGATTTGCTATTTATTTTGAATATATAATTGTGTTTTTACTTTTAAATCTGTGTATGGATCTCATATATTTGGTCAATGGGCTCTTTATGTGCATTTTTGGTGGTTGTATCAGCCTTATTTTCTCAGATTCCCACATGGCTTAGAATCCAACGAAGGATAATTTCTTTTGTATCTGACAATTATATTAATTTGCATAATAGTTTTATGATCAGTGGGTTTTCTAATTTTGTAAAGTTGTCAGTACTGAGAGAGAATTTGAAAAAATCAGGAACTTTTTCCTTTTGCTTTGGGAGGTGATGTTAAGTGCTAAATCAATGGCTTTTGATTCAGCACTAAAAATAGATACTTCCTTAAGAAGATGTTTTTGAACGACTTCATTCTCAAACAACTGCACATCCTGTTCTATCCTTATATCTGTAAATATTGTGTTATATTTGGGATAATTGTTCAGAATTTTATTTAGAGCTTCCTTAAAGATGTGTGGGTGTGGTGCTTTTGTTGAGGTTACATAGTTTCAGTTCCACTTTTGTTTTTTTTATTTTCCAAGGTGTAATAGTTGGTTTGATGGTGTCATGTATGTTTTTGAGAGGAATGTTAGCTTCATCAATTATGCTTTCCATTCGAAGTCCAAAAAATCTTATTGCATTTTCTTTTCTTTGAAATAATTCTTTGTACTTTGATTTAAATATGATATTGTGAGCTGGGTGTAATGAGCATGATTTTAGTTTCATATAGAATTGTAGTGCCAATTTCTGCCTTCGTAGAGCTAAATGAGGTTCATTCGCTTCTACATACAAACTTTCCACTGGAGATGTTGGAAAGCCACCCAGTGCCAATCATAGTCCTTGATGGTGTATTGTTTCTATTATTTTTTTATATAATTTTCGGGTTGATTCATAAATGAAGCAACCATAGTCTAATTTAGAGCGAACTAATGTTCTATATAATTTCAATAATGTACTTTTATCTGCGCCTCAATCAGTGTGCGCCACCACTCATTAAATGAATGGCTTTATTGCATTTTACTCATATATGTGTGTGTGTGTGTATGTATGTATAGATCTCAAGTCTGTGAACAGCAAGGATAATCCAACAATTTCATACTTCGATTAATAACTAAATAACCTATCATAAATTAAAAGACTTTTTAAAATTTATTTAGCTATAAGCACTTATAAATATTTTCGTTCATATTTACATTATGTTTAAGCACCATATTTACATTAACATATTTCCTATGTGCAAAACTTATTAATTTGTTTGCAGATATATTAAGTTCTCCATTAAATGTGAAGATATACAAACTGTTGTGGTTAATTTGAAATAAAGTTACCATGGGAATTACTTTCATTTGTGTTTTGACTATCTTCATGTAATGTTAAAACATTAACATTTAAATAAAGCTTGCAATATCCAATTGGTCTTCACAGACTTTTTCTTATTGCATATACAGAGTGCGATGGATAAATTATCTTCTAAATTATGCAAAAAAAAATGAAAATAACACGAACACCTCATTTTAACAGATATATTTATCAAAATTACACAAAAATATGAAATACTAAAGACTAAATTTATTCAACGAATATTATCATTGGCTTCAACCACATCCAACAGACAACTTTGGAATCTCCTGCAACTCTCCTGGATGGTCTCCTTGTTTAAGTTAGGGAATGCAACCATAATACTTGTCTTCAGTTCATCTTTGGTATTACAAGAAGTTTTATTGGTCTCTTGCTCAACTGTGCCTCACACTTAATAATCAAGGATGTTGCAGTCTGGGGAGATAGGTGGCCAGATGTAAGGGAGTTATTTGGACACACAAATTGCCTGACAGCCATAACTGGGTTCTTGAGTTAGTGTGCCGAGTCCTGTGCCAGACTCTGGTAACTCTCTTGATCCAAAGCAGCACTATCTCCTCAAGGCACTTGATGTAAGCCTCTATGTTGAGTCTGAGGCCTGTGAAAAGATGAATGGAGGTATAACATTGCCATCACTAGTGATTACTCCAAACACCTTCGTAATTACCATTAGACTCCTTCAACTCTTTCTGAATCTTCTGCATGGTCTTCAGATAGATACCCAAACACTTAAAAATGTTGATATTGGAACTTCTATCACAAATAGCAAGCATGTAGTTTCCAAAATTCTGGCAGAGTGAATTGTGTTATAGTGCTCTTTTTCTCAGATGGTAGTCAACTGACCTTACTATATTGTGCAGTCAAACAAAATCAAAGACAAGCAAAGCATACATGAAATCAAAAATATAAAATGGCAACAGTTTACCCATCGCACCTCACTGTATGTGTGTGTGTGTGTGTAACAAAAGGCAAATATGCTGACACACCTTCCTACCCAGGTTTTGACTGTATGGTTTCTTCCTGCCTTCCTTGTGTGTATGTATATATATATATATATATATATATATATATAAAAACAAACAATGTTCCCTGTTACCTAACCTATTTGCACTCTTAAAAACTATTCTTTGGAATATTCTGAGTGAAATTAACATTTATTTTTTCAAGGTCTGAAAAAAGCAGATTATAATTTTTACAATTGCTGAGAAAAAAAAAATCTGAATTTTTTTTTAACCATTTAATTATATGTTGGGTTTTCATCTCAGTATTTCATATTGCTCTGGATAATATCCATTGAGTTCTCTATTTTTATTTAATATTTTATATTAATTAGATAAAATATTTTGGATTATCCTGTTTTTACAGGCTTGCCATTCTCTCTCTCTCTCTCTCTCTATATATATATATATATATATACTAGCATCATAGCCTGGTGTTGCCTGTGCAACTCAGAACATTTTAGGAGTAGGAGAAGATGCCACATTTTATTTTGCATTTTTTTTTTTAAATATTCCTTTTGTTTCAAAATTACAGGGAAGAATATTCACATTTTTTTGATGACCAAATGAATTTTTAAAATGTCGGAATAAAAATTAAATATAAAGGCTTATTTTCTTATTTCTTTAAATAAAAAAATATTTTAGTCGTGTTTGATACGTGCGATTTGATTTCTGTGATGTAATTCAGCAACCATTTAGATGTTTTACGAAGCAAATGTAAACATTCGTGTCCATTGGCCAAAAACTGCGAAAGGAAAATTGCTGAACTTAAACTCGAAAAGTATGTGTCGACATGGCTTCCCTGGAGGTATGCCCCCCTAGAAAGTTTGAATGGCGTAGCTCAAAAAAAATGTAGGCGTGCATGGGAACAGTCACACAGACTCACAGATTGCCTTATATATATATATATATATATATATATATATATATATATATATATATAATAATACAAAGATAATATTCAAGTGTCACCCTGAGAGTAATGCTTTCTATTTTATTGTTAGCTTGCTTATGATGCACAGGCTGAAGCAGATATTGGTGGTATGGCAGTAGAAGTTGACTCAAATTCATTATTTAACTTGTTACAAACACCATCTGAGTGACAGTCTAGCAAAATGTCATCTGGCATAAAAGTGCATACAAAACACATCTGTGTTATTTCCTCCATATAAAAAAAAATTGTATTCATTGACATGAACTGATACTTACTAAAAGTTTATGAAAAACAGTGGATGAGAGCAGAGATAGTGATTAATATGTTTCAGCAGTAGTGACAGCAATGCATGTAAAAAGTGGATTGATTTCGCCAGTGCAGATATTTTTTTTTAACAAATGTAGTATGAAGACTCTTGTTTATCTCTGGCAAAAATGATCAGATAATGATGGTAGCATATTTATATATATATATATATAGGCATAACTAATGATGGTGTCTACATAGAAAAACTGTTCTTTTTATCTAAAAACTTGCTGTCTCCAACTGTATTTGTTGTTTCTATAAAAAATAAACTTTCAAGTGTCCTTTGTACTCAAGTTTTGAAATTGTTTTTTGAATGAGATTACACAGAAAATCCTGTTTATTTTTATATATAAAAGATTTTCCTCTTTAAATGTTTAAGTGTTTTGTAAAACAATAAATGCAGAGCCACTAAATAAAAACAAGAAAACTAAATTATTTCACTTACTTGTACCAGTAATGGATTACCAAATCGAAGAGCACTTTCTAAGTTTTTACGGAAAGCATCATCCAAGAAACTGAAAGGAGAAAATAACTCCTGAATTTGGGGAAAAACATATGCTACATGGTCATAAAAAAGCATGCTGGGACAAATTCTTAAGTGTTAATGTAAAGAAAAGAAAAAATTGTTCTACAATAATACTAACCTAGTTTTTGTGATTTTTCTTTCTTTGTACTCATTCATGAGATATTCTGTTGCTTGACCAGATGGATCAATGATCAAGGGATATCTATTGAACCTCTTTAACATAATTGCATTTTCGGTGCAGAGGTCATCTGTTGGCAAATTGTTGGCTTGCCATCTCAAACGTTCATCTGCATTTGAAAGATACTGAAAAATAGAAAGGAAAAAATTATTTTAAAATATATGAAGGTAAGAATGGTATAACAAAGAGGAGGCAGTTTAAAAAATGATTGTTCTATAGACTTTTATAAGATTTGAGCCTATATTTTTCAGAAAGCAAGGCAGAATTAACTGATTACAGATATTTATCTCCAAATAGCAGCAGCTTATTGCAAAGCTGATTTCATATAATTATACAAGCAGTAAAAATTAAGTATTTAAATTAAAATATATAACCAATTACCAGACAAGAAAGAATTAGATAAAGATATTTTTTTAAATGATATTAAGTTGAATACAAGTACAATTGTTGGTTTCTTGAAATTTCCGTCATCTAAAGTTCTTATTGCATTTCATGATTAGTCTACTCCCAATCTTCTAAACTATAGTCAAAACTACTTTAGAAAACTGTGTGCATGTATGGAAAAGACATTGGTTGGTTTGGTTTTGTGAAAATGAGTATGTGAAGATTGTTACTAAAAGGTATGATAAACTTGAAACCTATAATAAAAACTCAGACATTCAAATAGTACAGACATCCAATGGTGGGATTCAATTTTTCAATGAACAGGCTCTCTTTTTACATTAGTTTTGTTTTTTTCTATAAAATAAGGAACTGATTTTCTCTCTCTCAATTTAAGTTTTTTTTTTTTTAAATATTGAACTTTTCACAGATGAAAACTTGTGTAATTTAAGTAAAAAGCTTGTGCAAATTATTGCAAACCTCTTGAATCCCATCGCTACAGATATCTAAAAATATTGATACAATATATTCATTCATTTATGTATTTATTTATTTTTTATTTTTTTTAAAATATTTTGGATCTATTAATGATCTAACTTAAAATCTATAGCTTAAAAATTAGATCTTTTATGAATATTGAAACTATACATTAATATAGAAAATAAAACTATTAAAACTATACATTAATATATATATATATATATATAATAAAACTATAGCTCCATATTAAAGTAAAACTACACATTCTAAGCATTAGGCTAGCTTACTTCTGTTCTTGCAATATCTGTCCGAAATTGGATATTGGCTTGCTGGAGATGGGTAGACCATGCTGTAAACAAATTTTGACGCATCTGTTGGTCAAAGTAGCCTAGGAGAAGAAAAAAAAATATAAATAAAAATGAATTAGTGAAATTAGTGATCATTGAGCATTTACTAGGAATGGAATCTTCATATAGTAGGTATGAGTATGGACTTGGTGAAAGAAATTACAAAAAGTCATTAAAAAAAAAAAAAAAAAAAAAATAGCATGAATTTAATTTTTCTGGAAGAATAATTGCAATGAATTTTTTGATTAGAAAATAGATTTGACTGCTCAAAATGTTAGAAATAGTGTTTTTCTATTTTTCTCATTGTATCAAATTTTGTAGAATCATATTGTCAATTTCTATTGATTTTTTTTTTTAAACAGTTTTGAGTGATCAAAAGTCAGAAACTGTATTTCTATATTTTTTTCTCATTTTATATTTTGGACAAATCTATTTTCAAATTGCTCTTATTCTTATTTTGCAACATTTTAAAACTTAAAATTTTCCAAATTTTATCTCATTTTGAATGGTTTGATGTTTAAATTGCTCTGATTTTTCTTATTTTATGATTTTTACTTTTCAAATGAAAGAAATTTTATTTATTATTTTTCTCATTTTATTACATTTTGGAAAGTTATTTTCAAACTGATCTGATTCTTCCATTTTAAAATGCTTTTCACAACCAAAATGAGAAAAACCATATTTCTATTATTTTTCTAATCTTATCACTTATTACAATCTTGTCTTATTTTTAAAATGATCAGATTCTTCTCTATTTGAGATACGTTTCATTATTCAAATGGAAGAAATTGTGTATTTCTATTTTCTCATTTTATCACATTTGACCTGAGATTTGAAAAAACATCTCAAACACCGCTTGTCCCATACTCACCAGCTAGCCTAGGGCACAGCTGGTAGTGTTATCCATCTTGCAGTCAAAAACAAAGAAAAGTAAAAAGATGATCTTGAAATGCCTGAACACTTATGAACAGAGAAACCTCAACAAGACAAGGAGAACAAAAGAACTGTCATACTACAGCATAATATTACTGCACTTGACAAGACAAGAAAATGAAGAGTCTGTAGCAGGGTCTAAAAATGGCTACACCTTCTGAAAAGACAAAGCCAAAGATGAAGAAACATTTCATAGGATAGCACTCGCAACCAAGTCATTGCTACTGAAGCAGCTACCAAATCTTCTTACAACTTTCAACAAACAACTGATGAAGCTCTGCTTCCCACTGAATGCATCCCAGTGTTTCATGCATTACTTGAGCCTCTGCACAGAGAATAACTTCAAAATCGAAACTGTTTAGGCATGCTGACAAGTATAAATCAACTTGGATGCACCAGGGTCCAAGCTGTGGCACTTGATTAACTGTTATCTGCCACAGACGTGATGCTAAAGACTTCAGGACTATCAGGGTAATGCAAGGAGCAGAATGCTTGACTGATCACAGCCTGGTCAGATTAGTCTTCAAGCTCTACATCATCCCCACCCATAAAAAAAAAAGTTCATCTGGTCATCATTCAACATCAAACATTTAAATTAGCAAGATCACTTTGTGAGCAAACTGAATGAATAACCACCCTTGGACCACTTACTGTCTTATTTTCATAGATTTGAAGATTGTTTTTCACTCTTAAAATGACAGAAATTGTGTATTTCTATTTTCTCATTTTGTAAAGTTACTTTTAAATTGCTCCAATTTTTCGTATTTTATGTTGCTTTTTACTGTTCAAATAAAAAAAATTGTGCATCTGTATTATTTGTTTGCATTTTTGAACATCTTATTTTGAAATTGATCTAATTTTTATCATTTGAAGAGGCTTTTCACTATTCAAATGAGAGAAATTGTGTCTTGCTAGGATTTTTCTCATTTCATCACATTTTGCAGTGAAGATGATTTTTCAGTCTTTAAATGTGGAAAATTGTATTTCGATTTTTCTCATTTAATGATAATTTGCAAATATGTGTTTTCAATGTTTAAATGTGAATAATCCTCTTTCTATTTTTCACATTTTGCAAATATTCTTTTTCGTTATTTGAAAGTAAGAAATTGTGCTTTCTACTATTTTATCATATTTTGAAAAGTGAAGATGCTTTTCAGTTTTTAAATGCAATAAATTGTCTTTATTATTTTTCTCATTTTATCACATTTGTCAAATATGTGTTTAAATGTTAGAAAATTGTCTTATTGTTTTTATTTTGCAAAGATCAAAAATGATTTTCATTGTTTAAATACAAGCAATAGTCGTTCCACTATTTTTCTCATTTTATCACTTTTTGAAAAGTGAAGATGCTTTTACAGGATTAAAATTTGAGAAATCATCTAATATTTCTGACTATCACTTTTCAAACACTTATTTTTCAAATTTATCTGATCTTCATCATTTGACAATGGGAAACGGGAAAAACTATATCATTTCTCTCATTTTCTCACATCTTGCCAGTTATTCTCAAATAGCTCTGACTTTCAAAATTTTTTTCTGTTCAAATGAGAGAAATTGTGTATTTGTATTTATTTGCTCAATTTGTCACATTTTGGACATTTACTTTTAACTCGCCACAATCTTATTTTAAGATGCTCTTCACTCTTCAAATGAAAGAAAGTCTATCTCTATCAAAAGATATTTCTATCCAAATATTACACAATACTGATGCCCTGTCAGTGATATTAAAATCAATACTGACAAAAATATTTTTGTTTCTTCTTAAAACATTAAAATGCATTTATATACAGCTGGTGTCTATATTTAACAATACCTTAAAATAAGGTTAAACTATGTTTAAATTATGAGTGCATCATGTTACTGACAATACACGGAAGACCAAAAGTGACAATAGAAATTGTGTTTTCAATATAAAAATAAGTTAAGATTTATATATATATATATATAGATATATACACACACACACACACACACAGAAAATGCAGTAATTTGTTTTGTTTTTTTATACTATTTTTTTCATAAAATAGTAAGTGAAGATTCTTTACTTGTCAATTGTGCAACTTAAAAATGTTCTCTAAGTGGATTCTGTATCTGATGGTTGCCATAGCTGTAATTACATAAAAAAAAAAAAATTTTAATTCTTATATGAGAGCAGCTGATTATTTTGGATAATTTTAGATTTATATAATTCTATTTCTACGAAAGTAGAATAAAAAAAATCATCTGTATATATATTTCTCACAATTATGAAAAATAAAAACCAAACCTTTTAAATTCCTAAAAAAGAAAAAATGTTAAGCTAAAATTTTGCTAAAAATGTCAATATTACAGCTTCAGACCTTAAGGTTCAAAACAGTGGATTCCAGGAAAAAAAAAATTGAGATTTATCTTTTCACAATGATATGGAAGATATCAAATAAATGTCAGCTAAACTTTTTACAAACTGACTTTCAGCACTCAATAAGTAAATACCAAAAGTTTAATTCAAATCCATTATTGATTTTTGGTAAATTTTTCACATTCAAATATTTACTTGATAATGAATGCAGAAATTGTTTTTGGTATAATCATAAATAATTTCCAAATCAACTATTTTCTATACAAAATACAAGATTTTATTTTTATAATCCCTCTTTTAAACTGGCTAAACCTATCATTAAATAGTTTCATTTTTTTCCCCTAAAGGGTGTCTAATTTTACAAGTTTGTGATCATACTTATATAGTTAAAAAAAAAAAAATTGATTTAAAACTAAAATCACAAAAAAATGATTTTGAAACTAACAGTTTAAAATCTTCAGTATTAAGAAATACTCCCTCAAACAAATTGAACAGAACATTATTTAATACAGATCCAACCTATTACTGTATTTTTAAATCATTTAGAACCATAGCATACTATATTCCAGCCCTGCTCATGGCACAATTGAAAGCCAGAATTGGAAGCCTATTGATAAAAGTTTCATTTTCAGAAATTTTGGAAGAATAGTTAACTATTTTTGAAAATACTTAGAATAACATTCCAGACGAGTCCAGTGTCAAATTGGTGGAGAATCTGCAGGTGAAGCACTCGGCCTTGTCTGTTGAAGAGGTAAGGACCTCAAATTCATTGATTAGAAGGGGAATTGAGGGCTTGCTGCTGTTCAGCACACTTTTACATAGCCTCCAGTAGTCTTTGGAGCCGAACTTACGGGATGCTATGTGCTGCTTCATTCTCGCTGCAAACGTCAGCTTAGCTCCTTTAAGTATCTTCTTGTACTCGTTGTGAGCCGATGCAAAAAGGTGCCTGTTATGGTCTGATGTGTGACTCCGGTAAAACCGAAAGAAGTGATTTCAGTAGGCGATGGTGGCCGAGCAGGCAGAGGAGAACCGGGGGGGGGGGGGGGAGAGTGGGATTTAAGTTAACTTCCTGGCAGGAATGAAAGCATCAATGCCTTTCTGCATATTGGAAAAAGTGAAACTCAGAAATAAATATAAAAATGTTACTTAATGATTAAACACACACCTTTTCCTTTATTGTACAGAAAAGAAAAAAAAAAAACATTGGCAAGTGTGGTCAAAAGGAACCTTTACTTTTCCACGGTTAATTGAATTGGTATATTTTCTATACTTCTCGTAATAAAAATGGGTTTTATATTCACTGGGTTGATTATCATTTCTTATAATGCATCTAGCTATGTAAATAGAAGCCATTTTTATTTAATCAAAAAGAGATGGTTCTAAATTTCCCAGATTGTCAAATATTTCTGAAACTTCCTCACAAAGTTCATAATCACAAGATATATTCATTGGTGACCTGACTTATCAAAAAGCATCAATATTTATATTCCGATTTAAGAGTAAACATGTCTGCTTAATATGCAGCTTTTCAATACACTGTTGGACATTTATAAAATAGGTGCCACCTAATCATTAACAAAGTTTACAAATTTATCTAATGGATAAGTTGTAAATTGCCCAAGTAGAACATATTTATGATTTGTAGCTAAAAGGTGTCAACATAGACTAACAATGGAACATCCTAACACCCCCCGACAGTTGATTTGCCGAAGAGATTAAGAAGTATTGAAGTAAGGAAGTACGAGATGATTCAACTTCTGCTCCCATTCTGTCTTGACTTATGTTTCGAGGATGCATTTATATATAAAAATAATAATAATGTAAAAGTTGTAGTAAAGGACTCTATTGAGTCCTACTTGTTGTTACAAAAAAGTTTTAATTCAGAAAGTAGTCGTAAAAATAAGGAAATTAAAAATAGAATGTTTGGAAGTTTGTAGAATGTTCCAGAGAGTTCTAAAAGTTCTAGAAGTATGCAAATTAGGTGTTAGCCCCCTATAAAAATAGGTTTTGGGCACGGAGCCGTCAGTTGGTAGAGGATGGGTTGACCTCTACAATTCCAGTTAACATTCATCAGCACCAGTTTCGATTCAAGGAAATATTCAATCCGAAAGAATCTTTCTAGTTGACGACAAACAAAACCTTGAAAGAGTTGTTAAAAGGATTTTGCTGTCATATCAACTTTGGTAAAAATTCTAGGATCGAGATCCAGCCGAAAGAATTTCACAGACAAAATCCGAACAACTAAAAATTGAAAGAGAACCTCATGGAACTATCTGGGTAAATACATATTTTTACCTCTTTCATTGACCAAACCAATAATTAGTCTTTATATACGCACTTAAGGATTTCCAAAAAAACTATAGCACTTAACTTCCCCGCCAACTTAACTGGGCAAGTTATTTGACACCTTCCCTCCCCTTCTCTTCTCTTCCTCGTAACACTTTGCTGGGCAGTAGTAAACTATATGTTTTCTATGTCTCTTGATTTGAATGCCAAACTGTATATTTGTAAATATTTTTTATCTAATGTTTTGTGAATTAAATATTTCTCTGTATTTTAACTCTGAGTTTTGGTCCATCATTTTTATTTTTCCTTTTGTTACACTAACATGTAACATAAATGGGGGGCTCGTTCAAAGCTAAAACAAAATTGTGAGTTTCGTCCAATCTCAACAAAAATTAAGATCCCGTACATTTCGATAATATAAAAAATAAATAAATAACAAATTAGGAGCTCGTACATCTCGATAATATATATATATATATATATATATATATATATAAATAAAAATAAACTAAAAAAATAAAATTAAGGGCTCATCTAATATCGTAAAAATGAAACAAAAATAATCTCAATATACGTAATTCACGAAAGAAAGTAACTATATCTAAATATCTTTTGTAAAATATAAACACCAAAACAAAAAAGCATGACTTTTCCCATAGAAAATATTTTAAGTTTAGCCAATGTTAGCAAAACATTCAATGTTCTACAAAAATCAAAAAATGAAATACATCTTTTAAATTACGTATCAAATTTTAAAGAGAAATTATACAATGCTTTCAAAATAGTACAACAAACTAAAATCCCATCTAATTTAAATGTAAAATTTGAACATTTATCAAATCAGAAAAGAAAAATTCCTGGTTTGGCCAATGATTTCCAAAAATCTTTTTCCTGATGTTCCTAAAAAAAAAATAAAGATGAAAAATTACAAGTGGGGTGAAGCCTCTGACGTTTTCAACAGAATGAAGTCAACTCTCATTGGTGGCACAGTTTTTTCAAAACAATTTAAATTGCAAATCCATGCCAGTGATGTCAGAATGGGTGGCATCTTAATCCAGAAGATGAAGGCCTCGATAGTCATTGGATATTTTTCAGAAAAGTTAAACACCTATCAGAAGAAATATTCCACTATGAAAAAAAGAATGTTTGACGATGTTATCAGCACTACAACATTTTGACTTTTACCTCAATGTTACTGTTTATCCTGTTCTTATTTATACTGACCACAATCCACTAACTTTCCTTAAAAAAAAAAAATGACTAACAAAAATCAAAGACTTACAAGATGAAGTTCTCTCCTGCAAGAAAATGTCATTAATATAAAACACATTAAAGGAAGGAACAATGTTATTGCAGATGCTTTATCTAGAGCATAACTTTTCAAAAAAAAAAAAAAAAAAAAAAAAAAAAATTAATAATATTATGATTTATTGCTTTAGAACAACAAATAAAAATAGACTGATATTGTCACACAAAAGTTTTTCATTACAATTTCAAAACTTTTACTTTGAAGGGGGAGGAGTGTTATGAGGATGCATTTATATACAAAAATGATAATGTAAAAAGCTGTAGCAAAGGACTCTATTGAGTCCTACTTGTTGTTACAAAAAAGTTTTAATTCAGAAAGTAGTCGTAAAAATAAGGAAATTAAAAATAGAACATTTGGAAGTTTGTAGAATGTTCTAAAAGTTCTAAAAGTATGTAAATTAGGTGTTAGCCCCCTATAAAAATAGGTTTTGGACACGGAGCTGTCAGTTGATAGGAGGATGGGTTGACTTCTACAGCTCTGGTAGATTCAGGATGTATATCCAGCCGAAAGAATCCCTAAGTCGACGACTAAAACTACAACTTGAAACAGTTGATAAAGGATGTGCTGACCTCATCAGCACTGGTTTCGATTCAGGAATTATATTCCAGCTGCAAGAATCTCCCTAGTCGATGACAAACCAAAACTTGAAAGAGTTATTAAAAGAATTTTGCTGTCATATCAACTCCAGTAAAAATTCTAGGATCGAGATTCAGCTGAAAGAATTTCACAGACAAAGTACGAACAACTAAAAACCTGAAAGGGAACCTCATGGAACTATCTGGATAAATACCTATTTTTGCCTCTTTCAAAGACCAAACCAATAATTACTCTTTATATACGCATTTAAGGATTTCCAAAAAGTATAGCACTTAACGGGTAAGATATTTGACACCTTCCCTCCCCTTCCTCGTAACACTTTGCCGGACAGTAGTAAACTATGTTTCTTGATTTAAATGCCAAAACTAGTGTATATTTGTAAATATTTTTATCTAATATTTTGTGAATTCAATATTTGTCTGTATTGTAACTGAGTTTTGCTCAATCATTTTTATTTTTCCTTTTGTTACACTAATCCATAACATAAAGGGAGGGGGCACCCGGGATCTACTATAACATAAATGGGGGCAGGTCCGGGATATTAAAACGTAACACTTACCATTTTATGAACTCTGTTACTTGTACTTTTCCATACAATAAACTTTATTATTTGTTTACCCCTTATGTGTTGTGCAAATCTTTCCACTTGGAATTTATCTTGTTGTTTATATCATTCCTGTGATATAACACAATTTCATTGCAATTATGGTGTATAGTAGTAGGAGTGTATTTGGATAATTGCTTTATATGATTACCTTGATTGCTAGCCATATTAAGAGCAAGGCAGCTGTTATTCAGAGATCTGATTTCAGTTAGTAGAGAGTCATTGCATAGTTTAATAATCTAAAGGGTTTTAACATTTAAAATTTGTCACTATATCAAAACCTTGTTTATGAAGATAACAGTATCATTCTTATTATCCACACTCATTTCAGACTATGTTTAATGATAGATTTAAACTAAACTAAAAATTAAACTAAAATAATAAAAAACAAATTGCTCATAAAAGAACTAAATTTTATCAATAATTCTTATGGATAACTATACCAAAGAAAAATATTAAAATAACTTTTTGACCATTTACAAATAATGGCATTTTAGTTTAATTTTACATAAATGAAATTTTGCAGTAAAAACAGAAGCATGCAAAAAATCTTCAAAAAATCTAAACCTAATGGAAGAAGCAAAGCGTGTTTCCTTGTTTTTTTTTAAGAACTTTAATATGCTTCAAGTGAAAAATGTGAAACTTAATAAAATATTTAATAAACTTAATTTTAAATAAACTTAAAATTTAAAGACCACAATCTTTTGTCAAGTGAATTACAGACCCAAAAGTTTGTTTTTACAATCTACATATAGCAACTCAAAATAAATCTGATATTTCAATTAAATAAGGTAAATAATATTCCAAGTGTAAGGAAAAATGTCTGAATTTTTTAAAGCCAGAAACACTGTACTAGCTTGGTCAAACTCAAACTAAAATGCCCCCCTGCTCTCATTGGATCAAGGAATGTTTAAAACTGGCCTCTAGTTCTGCCTCTTGTCTACATTATGACTTGGCCATCTAATATAGAACGTCATGTTTAGAACTTAAAATTTTATTAAATTTTATTAAATAGGTAGGAAACAATTATTAGTAATAGACAACTTATCCTAAAACAAATACATTGTTAAAACAAACGCAAAATCAATTGACTGTTCATATCGAGTAGTGTGCATATTATAATGAAAAAAAGAATAAGCAATCTTTCAAATCATTTGAATGCTAACCGCTGCTTGGATTAGTCAAGTTTTCTCTTGGGGAAAAAAGAATAAAAATAAGAAATTGTATTACCTGCATAGGCCATAAAAGCAGAAGAAAGTAGAACATCCCCAATAATGGTGGCCATTTGATTCCTAAATGTTTCACTTCCTGCTTCCCATCTCTGTTTCTCATTTGCCAAACTCTTCAGTAATGCTACACTCCGTTCAACCTTAAAAAAAAAATTTCTTTAAGTATGATAAACACCAGAATGAAATGATTTTACAGATAACACAAAATATGAAAATTTTAGATATCACTTCCCAACATTCTTTTGTCAAAGAGAAAATTTTGTTCATATGCTTAAAATATTTTGATTAGAACATAATCCACCTCGTAAATAAAAATTATGCAAATTAAATACCAAATGCTAAAAGCAATTATCTAATTTAAGCATTTACATAATAAAAACATTAACAAAATTGAATTGATATTAAAAAGAAAAGAAATCAAGACACAAATTCCTATTTGCTAGATTTACATGACACATTCATCAAGTCTGAAAAAAAAAAGAAATTATACATGACAACTAACTTTGCCTTCAACAGCAGCCAGGTCTGTTTTGATGGCCTGAGCTTGACTGATCAGAATAGCATATTCTTCCTTATACATTGCAATACTCTTTTCCAACTGAACAATGACAGAGTTGACTTCCTCATATTTAGCACGGTTTTCTTCAGCTTGTTTTTCCAAGTCTTTCAGTTCATTTCTCAGAGGTTCCACTCGTTTAAGCATATCAGCATAATTTATCTGCAAAAATAAATTTGTGTAGAGAAATTTAGGTTATAAAGTAGGTACCGCTATTAAATCACAAAAAAAAAAAAAAAAAAAAAAAAAAAAAAAAAAAATAGCATAGTACGAATTAAAAAGGTCCAAAACTTAAAACAAACTTTCCATCAAAATGTTTATATTATTAAGAGGAAAGAGCAAAGTAATTTTTATTTATTTTTTAAGTTTTTTAATCCCTTTTAACATGTTTAAAACTTTGGCAGAAAATTTTGTTTTGATTTGAGTTAGCGTTGCAGAAAATGTTACAACAGTTTTCAATCGATCACGTAATTTTATGTAACTCACTTTTTTCGGTGACAAACACATTAATTTGAAAATTCTCGCAAAAATCAAATAATTGTCGCATGTTAATGAAACTTTCAGTACTCATTCACAAATTACTTTTGAAATTATTATTTTTTAAAAATCTTGGTGAAAAAAATTTTTTTTTAACTGTTACCCCCCCTCCACGTAAATCCATGACATTTTAATAAATTTTAATTGGCTGCAAATTATTTTTTTATTAGTTAAATGTAGGACTCATTGGGGAATGTAAATCATCTATTTTTTTTATTTTATTTTAAATTTTTCGGCACTGTCCAAAAATCTGCTTTGAAGTGTAAAATAAAAAATGCATTAAATTGATATAATTTAAGCTTTTAATTGCTGGAATAAATAATAATAAAAACATTATAGTCTGAAGAAGAAAAATTTTTTCGATTACTAATTAAATTTTAAAAATTGTTTTCATTTTTTTAATTATAATAAATTCATAAAGTTTTAAAATTTTTTAAAATCTTTTAAAGAACTGTCAGCCTTTTTTTTTTTTTAGTTAAGAATTGATGATTATATTACCTATCGAAAATTGAAAAGTTTAAAAATTTTTCACCAAATATATTTTCAAAATAACTAGAACAATTTTTTTTGTGTGTAAATAAATATGTTCATTTAAGTACGATGTTCCATAGGAGTCATAAGTTTCCATAGGAGTCAGATTTATTTTACAAGGTAACAAGTGTTTTGGATTATTCCCCTTACATTGAAAACGACAGAAACCGCACTTTGTTTCTGATTCAAGTCTCTTCAAGATGTTTATAGAATTCAACAGCCTGTTTTGCAAGTCATCCCTTAAACATTTAAAGCAACTTTTACATTTTAATTCCTAATTTTCTTAAAAAAAAAAGAAAAGAAAAAAAAAAAAAAAACAAAACACAAAAACAAAAAAAACAAATTGTGAAATTCACAATTTGTGGAGGTCCCTAAAAAGGATATGAAAAGTAGATATTAAAAATAAAATAAAAATTAATAAATGCCATAACATTCCATAAATTATTGAGTTACCTCTGCAGTTATTTTCATTCTGTTATTGTAAAACTTTTTAAAAAGAAAGTTTTATTTTAATTTTTATTTTTCATAAAACATCTTCAAACATAAGTCTACAAAGCTAAACTAACTAAAATTCCATAAAATATTGGATAATTGCTGAAAACTGTGTTAAATTTTTAATTTTAACAGTTACAAATAAAAAAAACAATTTGTATGAATAAGATTTATACCAAATTCATCTTCCATACTTTTGGCCAGATACTGTAAATCATCAACTGCCGGCTGCTGATGACAGCTGTGATAACAAGGCTACCATAATTGAGAAATGCTTTTTGAAACATTTCAGGAAGTAAGCAAGTAATTCTTGTTTCAAGTCAACTTAAAGTTAGTTTAAATTTGGTAATTTGAAGAAAATAATGTGTCAGTGAGGTGTATTTTATTTTTGTAAGATTTTTGTAAAACCGAGAATTGGCTTCTGTTTACAATCGATAAAAATGATGGAAAATTTGAAATTTTAAAAACTTTAAATTTAGAAAATTTAAAATTCTAATCAATATAATTTCGGTTTAAAATACACCAGGGTATTTTACTTACTAGAATTACTAAATTTAATACCTTGGCTTTCAATTAAAGCTAATTTTAAAGCTTGAAGATAACTTATTTTTAAAATTTCAATTTAGGTATAGAAAAATAAGTTGAAGTACCTATTATAAAGTCTACAGTATTAAAAAATCTCATCTAAAAATGGACTATGAATTACTGAAGGATATGAAAGATCTTGATTTTCTTTTTCAAATGAACAAAAGCTGCACATAAAAAAGCTAGAAGTGGTTAATTGCAACTCCTGAAATATTCTTTTGGCTGCATTATTTTACATCTACATTTTTCTAATCCGTTTTTTAAGTATAAGACCAAAAACAAGTTTATTTACTTCCTTTAATAGTATCCTCAAAGATAAAGAAATATATTTGCTAAAATGGTTAATAGACCAAATAAATTGATGTGAATTTCATGTGTCTATGATATTCTTGAGCAGAAAAATGTTTGTCTATCCAACATTGTATACTTGCTGTTACAGAAGTATATTAACAGTAAATATACAGAGATTTGAGAATTCAAAGAAGATTGGTTATGTAATAATTTGTCAAAATTATGGGGAATAGAAAAAAGTCATTGAAAATTGTTATAAAAAATTATATTAAGGAGGTAGCGCTGCTTTAGATTAAGAGGTTGGATGCTGAAGGGCTCTATGACTGGCAACAGTACTCTAACCATGTAAAACAAAGAGAACCCAGTCATAGCTGTCAGACAATTTATGTGAACACATCACCCTTTACATCTAACCACCTAACTTCCCAGGCCCACTTGGTTATAATAATAACTGTGTGGGATGCAGTTGAGCAAGAGACCAACAAAACTCCTTGTAACACCAAAGAAGAATTGAAGACAAGAATTATGGCAGCATTTTACCAATTTAAACAAGGAGACTATCCTGAAGAGATGTAGAAGATTCTGAAGTTGTTTGGAGGATGTGATTGAAGCTAATGGCAATTTTATTAAATAAATTTACTCTTTAGTATTTGAAGATATTTGTGCAATTTTGGTAAATATCTGTTAAAATGAGATACCAGTAGTATTTTCATTTTTGCATAATTTAGATGACAATTTATTCATAACACCCTGTATATGTCAAGAGCCTCTAAACAGATCAAGAATGAGACTGAAACATCAGATTACACACGATTTGAAAACTTGTGTAGAACTAGCCATGCTTTTGAGATGAATTGATATCACAGAAATGATACACAATATGGCACAAAGTCTCAAAACAGCCCTTGATTCAGAGTTTACTTTCTCCTAGGCTGGTTGCCAACTAAGGCAAAAAAGCCCAGTTTTCCTGTTAATTAACCCATAGCTGGGGGAAGAAAACGTATTGATATGTTGATTCTTCTTTCCTTACTTATAGCCACTATGCTAAGTGAACATCTCTACATATGCCCTTTTGTTATAGAAATTTTCACATCAGAGTAAGATCTCTATACAGCATGATTAATGATATAAATTCACCATTCAAATAGAATGGACTCAAAAACTCAATCTAACTCCAAATACTCACCAATGCAATAGCCCATTTAACCATCGGACCGCATGCCAAACTGGCTCTATTTACTTTCTCATAGTTATATTCTGGGTTGTTCAGGTATTTGTTCTTCATTTTGGTGCGAATTTCATCTCTAGGCAAGTGAAAAACAAAAATACTTTATTGCAAAAATACTTAATTTACATAATCTATTTTGCCCATACCAATAAGCTTATCCAAATCTAGCTATTTTAATTTTTATATAAAGAATATGTATATTCAGGCCTATGTGTATATAAATGTATGAATTGTGACAGTTGCTGTATTGCCAAAGAATAATTTACTTAAAAATTATGTTGGATTTAATCAAAGTTCCTTGTAATCTATATAATACAATGCGAAATGGTTCAAATCATAGCAAGACCAAAGGTTATTCTTTCAAAGTAGTAATTAAACCATAGTTATTTTAATAACTAAAGAGATTATCAAAATATTTTGGCACTTGTTAAAAACTAGGTAAGTATATGAAGGTATATAATTAAATTTCATAGATAGCAAAGTAATCTTTAAAGCAAAATGATACTAAATATTAGTGTAAATGTCTATCAAATCTTTATTAAAATTAGTCTAATGTATTTTATCATGAGGTCACTTAACTACTCAGATGCAAAAACTTATTTGAAACAAATTTGCTTGAACATAAAATCATTAAAATTTTTCATTATCAGCAACCTGTTGAGGTACTCACGGGATATCATCAGTTTTGAAATTGACAATTGTTGGAATAAAATTGTCTTTCATGATGATACCTCGTAGAGACTTCCAGTCTAAGTCACTCTCACCAAGCAGTACACAGATTGATTCAATAGCAAGTTTGACTGCTGGGGGTGGATGGGCCAGAGATCTCACTTCTACGAGGTGTTGTTTCCGGATAGATTTTACGGCTAAATAGAATAAAGAAAATGAAAGCACAAAGATTTTAAAATGTAATAGAATGTACAGTTAAAATATGCAAGTTAAAAATAGAAAATCCATATCAAAACAAGGTACTGTATTTGATGACATAAGCGGCACCATTTTTTTTTTTCTTTTACTAATGTCTTTTAAAATTCCCTTGCATCTTATATGCCATATATAGGTTTAAAATTTGTGATAATTGGCCAAAATTATCTACCTTGCAATTTCTTAGACTTTAGGGTAACTTTCATATACCTATTGTCATTATTTAAAAGGCTATTATGCAGATTAAAAGTTATTATTGATGATATTCATTATATTAATTTCATCACATTTAATATTAGTACTTTGTTTCACTAAAATTATATGCAATAAATTAGAATTATACATTTGTAAAATACATTTGTTTCATTAATATTTTTTTTACAATAACTTCCAGTTGCAATGGTATAAATACAATCAGAATTTTTATATCCTAATTATTCCATGAAGACATTTACAAAATGCAGGTTGTACAGATCATATAAAGGTAAATATTAGACCGAATTTCACCTACTTCAGATATAACAGTAAAAAAGAGGTTAAGCTATTATATATTAGACCAGAAATTGTAGTGAAATCTTTTTAAAAAGGGTAACATTAGCAATGCTCTCAATGGGATGGAAGATAACATATTATTTAATGATGATGATAGTAGTACTGAAAATGAGTATCAGAGTTTTAATAATGAAGACAAGAAATTTTATGGATTTGAAGATGAATAAAATTTTATTGGGTTTTACTCAATTGTAATAATTGCTTGATTTAAAATTTTATTTTCTTACCTTTATATATAATAATGTTTTTATCGGATCATGTTCCTTTTTTCCTATTATTTTTCATTTAATTGTAACCATGGCTTGTTTAACCAAAGTTATACCTCATAAATATAGCCTAGGTATCATTTACTAATAATTTTACTAATTTCTTTCTTGATTTACACTACTGAAATAGGAGTATGTCTTACATGCCGTCAAATACTGTAACTCTGAATACCTTTAGTCATAACCAGTAAAAGTTGTTTAAACGATCTAGCTGGGTTCATCTTTATTATTTGAATATTATCCTTTGACATATTTTTTTTCAAATTTAGAAAAATGTCAGATGAACAAAAAATTGCTTTTTTTTTTCAGCCTTTCTAAAAATGAATATTAAAATGAAAAGTGGTTCAATACTAATCATGCATGAAACTATTTTGCTTATTTAAATGTTTTAAATTTTATCAGATTCTCTACAGCATACACTTCTGCCTACATATTGTTACATAATTCTACTTACCATTTTGAGCCTCAATAACAGCTGGTTCAACTTGTTCAAGATCTGCTGTAACATCCAACTGTTTCTCTTTGATTCTTTTTGTTTGCTCAATTACAGCTTGTTGAATTTCTTGTGAAGTGACTTTCTTACGTTCTGCTTCTTGCTGATCTTTCACCTGAGAAAAAAATGAATATGAAATGATGAGTCAGCAAAATTCAAAGAATGTAAGCTAAAATAATGAGATGCCTCATTTGTGAATTTCAATTTATCATTTCGAGTACTTACCATCTGCTTTAATTTAGCATTTGCAGCAGCATTCTTCTCTTCCAATTCAATACGTTTAATGGACAGAGATTTTTGCAGTTCTTCAACTTGTTCCACTGTCTCACGAATTTTTTGAAGACCAACATTTAAATGTAGTTGTTGTTCCTCAAGGTCTGAACGCTTCTCTTGGTAGAGCTTTACCTGATAAAAATGCAAGTAAAGAAAAAGCAAGTAAAGAAAAAATCTAACACTGCAAATTAAATGAGACACTAATAGAAAATATAAATAATTTGGATAAACAAAATCATCACCAATAATTGATAAATAAAATGATTCCACAATTTTTATCACTTTTGTGTATTTTTCTTTTTTTTTAAGGCAGTTAACTATCCTAACTGGATTTGTCTGCATCATGCCAGCTATCATCTTAATATTATGGTTGCCTTCGAGCTATTTGCAAATTATCTTGTTAATTGTAAATTATTTTTATCTGTGACACAATGTGAAACTAGGGCTATGAAGTGATTAATGTTAAATACAAGACAGAAAAGCAATAAAAAGGTTAAGCCTAATATAAAATATAAGCCAAGAGAGAGAGGATGAATGATACTTTTCCCTGATAATTGAGACCATCTGCATTTTCTTGCTCTTATGAATTGGGATGATGTACCAAGAGTTTATTTCTTCTATCGAGGATCTGGCACACGGTGAAACAAATTGAGAAATAATTTTGTCTCTTTCTTGAGAATTTAAGAAAATAAATATCATTAACAAGGAGAGAGATAGGTCTTGGTTATATTTTCAGTGTCTCTGGTTTCCATGTCAGTTGCCACCAGATCTCCTTACTCCTTAAAAGAACTCTTTACTCTTTACTCCTTAAAGAACCCAGCTCCAGAATTTTTGAGGAGACTGTGACACTATAGAGATTGATGCAGGAAGAGTTAATTGTTGGATTGTTGTTGTACCAAGAACTACATATTGACCCAATGATCCTTCATTTATTTTTTGTTTTTGTGAAGACATTTCCTTCCTTAATGTAGCTTCCAACATCATTCAGCCCAGTGCTTCAATTATTATAACATTCGATCTTCCACTGCTCTGAGATCAAGAACAGAACAGAGTTAGTGTGGATTGAAGCAGCCAGTGACCAACTATCAGCTTGGATCAGTGTCAGTATTGACCAGTGCAGGGTTGGACCAACTGAGAGGGTTATAATCATAGAATAAATTTTTTCTAAATGTATCTAATGAAGAAATTAAGTGTCTATCAAAAAAAAAGCAAATTCATATTTTTTTAACATTTTATGCATCTGTACACCAGAACCTAGCTTTGTACAATCTACTTTATACAAATTTAAATATTTTTGTAACTACTATTCAGCTTTTAAGCCTTTTTTCTATCAAAATTACATAAACGTAAGAAAAACATTTTCTCAAATCATTAAGCTTAATTTGCAAAATATTTTAGAATTTTGATATAACACTACAGCAACAATTATTACAAATATGACAATATTTAACATGACATATAAATGAAAGAGGGTTAACAAAACCATTTTTTTTTTATGGATGAAAACGGGTTAGAGAAAACAATTTTATTTTAATCGGATGAAAAGGGGTTAAAGAACAGAATGCTTTTTTTTTTTTCTGAAAGAGATTTGTTTTCCCAAGATTGCAAACTGGAAAAAAAAAAAAGAAATGAAATAGAATCACACAATATGATTGTTATTATTCAGCGAAACACAGTGGGCCCATTGGAGGTCAAATATCAAAGCCGCCTTGTTGAAAGAAATTAAACATAATCTTTAATCTTTTTGCATAAATGAAAAAGATTAAAGATAGATTTTTTTTTTTAATTCATGTTTTCCCCAGGTGGAATTCAGCAAAACACAGCTGACATGATTAGGGAGTCAAATGTTAAAGCCATCTTGCTGAAAGAAATGGAACAGTACTAACATTGCATAGACGAAAACGATTAAAAAAAAAGATTTTGTTTTTTATTATTCATCATTCCCCAGGTAGAATTCGTCAAAACACAGCTGATATGATTAGGGAGCCAAAGGTTAAAATGATTGTGTTGAGAGAAGAGAAAAACCAATTGTTAATTGTTGGGAAAATTATCATTCTAAATTTCCCCGAGAGAGGTTGACATCATGTAATAGCTTCTCCCAAAGAGGAGGGAGAATCTTCCAGAATTGGAAGTGTGAAGCAGAGAAAGAGGACAGGTTGAATTTTAGAATATTTGCATAAAACCCTTTATGTGTCCTCGCCACACCAGTAAATAGGGACACCCATAAATACGAGAGGCCACAGGGGCTAAAGTCAGTTGGAGTGAAAGTTCCAGTGCCGCCTGGAGATGGAGTGAGACGGAGTTAATTGCCGCTGCAGTTGTTGCTGCCCGAGTTTACAGTTTTGTTTAGAGTTTGAAGTTGCCATGCAAAGCTTGAAGTAATAATAACCAAAATTATCTGCTAAAGAAGAAAAACTCCTACAAAACCCTCGTGCCAACCTGATGATAAAAAGAAAAATTCTGACAAATCATTTTCGAAAAGCACAAACAATGGTACTTAAATTTACCAGTTATCTAATTACCAAGTCTGGCCCATCTTTGAGAAACTAGCCGAAATTTTTGTTCTGTCACCAATTATTAGCAATGGGTTGGGAAAAAGAAAAGAAAAAGAACTGTAATTATTTTTTTAATTTGTTGTATATACATATGATTTATTCAGGCATCATCCATTTATTTCCACAATTGTGTGTGCATATTCAACTTGGTTTAGCTTGGCTGAGATACTCCAGTGATAATTCAGCTTAACTCTTTCAAGATCAAAAATCACAACGTGGGTAAGAAGAGGTCAACTTAAAGACCAGCTGCTGTGTCAACACCATCAACGACAGATGAGTGTGGGCTGACGGCTTGTTCTCAGACCAGGATCGATCCAGACAAAAAGGACAACGGGCCACAGCCCCGGTTCAGTGTGACACAAATGTGTTTTATATTTGTCTAGTAGGGAACTTTTGATTCAGTTTCAATAAACAACCGCTCTAGGTGGTACATAACATCTATAGTGAAACTATTTTACATTCAAAAAATGAAAGAATATTTTTAACAAAGAAAACAATTGGTTAAATCAAAATAGAATGTAAACATACCTATTTGGAAAAAAAAGAATAATTTGTATGGATTGATCACTATATGATAAAGCAAAATAAAAATTCAATTCAGCTGGATTTCTTTTGTGATAGTAAATACCAAGCAGAATACTTTTTCATCTATTTTGGAATATTACTTTACCAGATTTTAGATGTCCTTTCAGTAAACTTTGATAGTAATAAGGAAAAATATTGTAAAAAGAGTGTTACTTACAAAGTGATTGATAAAGTCCAAGTAATGCCGAGGTGTTATAGCCATGGTGCGCCCACCACGTTTTGTGATGCGTGTATTTGCTTGATGTAATGTTTGGTGAACAAATACAAAGGCGTTAACTACTGCATCTCTGTGTGTGGGATTTGTTGAAAGCTCTTCATAAACAACTGGTAAGTAATCAGGAGCCATGTACTGAAGTTTAAAAGTAGAAAAATGCATTTTCTATATTGAGATTTCAAAATTTTCAAAAGTATGATAAAATAATTATGCATGTTAATGTGTGTGCAATTTACAAAAGAATAGAAAGAGACATAAATAATTTTATAATTAGAATGCACTTAAAAAAAAAAAAAAAAAAAAAAATGTGATACCACTTATAAAAAAATTGAAAGTTATTGATAAAAATGTTTTTCAATAATGCATTTTTAAAAATATTTTCATAAAAATATTCCAATCAAAGCAAGCATTATGGGATATTTTCGACAACTTCTATGAAAAGATTTACAAAAATTTGTAGTTGTTCCAGTTTGTAATTCTGAAGTTAAATTTGGGAGAATAGTAAAGTCAAAGTATAACAAACTTACATTAGTCTTTTCTAAATCTATTTTGTTGGTGAACTCTCTACCCACTTGATACAAGGCCCCATTAGACCAGTCACCAAACCAATTCAATACACATCTGTAAAGAGGAAAACAGGTATACACAAAATATAATTAAGGAGAATCAAGTAGACTAATATGCAATCACACAATTTGAAATCTATTTAAAATTTAGTCATATTTATAACATATCTAATGGAGAATCTCTTCACTTTTATCTCAATGTTATTTCAGCACAATCAAGTAGATTTATTAAACTGACTAATTCATAATTGTAAATTTCAATTTATACACTCTTAATATTATAAACATCAGGCAATAAATAAACTTGTAATTATTTTGAACTTTTGTTCTCATCTTGGTTGATAGAGGTATTATAATAGACAATGTACCCTCTGGTCATCATCAGGTGTCCATAGATTGGCTGATGTGGTTATCTCATTGATTATTGCGAAATATCCTGTGAAATCAATTATTGTTCTTTCATGTTGGAATTTGGTATTCTCACTACCAAGTTCAAAGATTGAACTCATGGCCACTAGATGATCCTAACATTTATAAACAACAACTATATCCACTACTACCGTCCTAGAGGACTTTAGTGGTGTATTTTTTGGGCCTTTTATATCCAGTGTCTGGTGGATTTTGACAACTGAATTATGTTAGTGGGTTATGTTAGTAACCAGAGGGTGCTTGATCGAAACATTGTGTCTCTTATAACACCTCTATCAACCAAGATGAGAACAAAAGTTCGAAATAATTCCAAGATTGAAAATTACACATCTCAGAAAAAGACAAATCAGGCAATAAAATTATCAAAAATGAAAAGGGATGGGAAATGTCTCAATTCAATAAAAAAAACAAAAACAAAAAAACCTATCATATTAGTCAATTGAGAAAGACTTGAGAAAGAAACTGATGATATTTGAAGTCATTAGATGGCATTTCATTTAAATACTCTTATATACAGAGCCATTGAACAAGCTGTCACTCCAACAGATGAAAAGCAGGTAATCACTGAAAAACCTTTTTTTTGTCTATATAACAATATACCAACACTAAAGAGTGTCAAAGTAAAGAAGAAAATGGAATTAAACTATTTGTAAGTTCAAAGATTAAACACCTTACACAAAAAACTATGTTTATTATTTGTTATGCACACTTCCATATTGTAACTTGTTATTCAATGTGGGAATATTTGTACCATGGATGACAAGACTGTACATATATTCTGCTGCATTCTCATATGAAGTCTATGGACTGACTGAAAGGCTACACATGTCTATTGCTACAAGAGTTAGTGGAGAAATTCATAGGCTGAACAAGATACTCTCATGGAATGTGACTAAATAAGATTTATTTTTCAACAGTGTCCCTTGTTATCAACACACTTCTTCCATCAATGTTGCATTAGTGAAAAAAACTTTCATCCTACTGGTCAAGAGTCATCAACAGAATATATGACATCATCACTGCAATACTTGCTCTCAGCAAAGTGTTTATTCAGGTTAGGGAACAGATGGTAGTAAGATGGGAGGATATAGCACTTGCAATTTTTATCCTATATGGCATACATATCCATCTAAGTAGTCCATTTAGAGAGTTAATAATGATGGTTTCCTTAAATTTATCAAATTTAAATTTGATATGTGCTTTTTAGATTGATTTTCATAAAGAAGCATTTCATTTCTGCTACTAAATGTAATATCAATGTTTGGGATCGGATAAGATTCCAAAGAAAATTCATAGTTTAAGCCTATTTTATAGATCCTAAGATCATCATTTGGCTTTCTTAGAACTACTATAGTCGATGTCTATTTACCTCCACCTAGAGAAATAGGTTTCAAAATAACTTGTACAAATATTTTACATAATTTCATAACTACCATGGATGATAAATAAATAGGAAGTCTGCAAGATTCAAAATATAAAGGATTACAATTTTCTTTCAATTTAATACTAACTTTATAATCATTTAAGATTTTATTTTCAGGATTAATTGAATTCATAACATGAATTAGACACATGCTATTAATCTTAAGCACATCTGTTCCATTTGCATTTTTAAATTTATCCCATTCAATTTTAATTCCATGAAGATTTTTCTTATTCTGTATTGAGAAATGATTAGTTTAACTTTTTAAAGTGTCATCCATTTTTTCAACACTATATTTTTCTGTTTTAATTTACACACTAATTGAAAATGATTTTTCTTTATAATTTTTACATATTTGTCTCCATGCTGAACATTTTCCTGTTTGGTTCATGCTCATAGTTACAATATTTGCATTTTAGTGTTATTTTCTTTATGCATATGTTCATAATTTCGAGTTGAATTTTTCAATCAACTCTTCCTCTTGTATAAATTTGAGACATGCCTCTAACAACATTTGGTCTAATTGCAATCATTGTAACATTTTCAATCTATGCAAATTATTGCACATAATTTCTATAGTCTTAGTTGGATCTATTCCTTTTCAATAGACATTTCTTGTTTTAAATGTTGATATCCACAATAACTGATAACACCTTGTAGCCAGTGCAAAATTTAAAAATGACTTCCTTGATTCTTGTTATAATGACAAGAACTTGTTTTGTTCGATAAATAACCAGTCTTTTATTTGATCAAATATTCCTTAGAATAATCTGATTTGGTTAAATGTCAATCCTTCCACCTTTGTTGGAGAAATCATCAAAAAAATCTTCCTGACAGTTTACAATTGGCTTGTTACCAGAAATAAATCTGATTTCATTCTTGCCTCCATTTATTTTATTGCCTTGTAGTCTCTGTTTTTAAACAAGTTTTAACAAATATCCTATCAGCAATGCCATATTAGGATAGTTCAAGGGCTGCAGTTGTATGCAGTCAGTATTGGGTCTACATTCCATGACTATTGCCAATACTTATACATAATGTTTACTCTGGTAAACATTATGCTAATTAGTGGTAGTAATAACCAACCACAATCATTATTTCTTATAGAGATGCATCTGATTACTATTGCTGCCACTTTAAATCAAATTATTAGCTTTCTTTTATTTTGATTTTATGGCAGATCAACCTTTCTGGTTATTTACTGCTGGAAAGAGTTTTTATTGAGCTTTTAATGGTTTATTTAGATGTGTAGGGATAGAACTTGTAATAGGTAAGATTAGAGAATGATTAAAAGTTTGTTTTCATTTAAAGGAAGTATATTGGGGTATTAAATTTTGTTATAAATGCCGGCCTCTTTCAGATATTCAAATATTTTGCTTTTGTTTGTTTAGAGAAAAATGTCTTTCAGGTTTGTTTCCTTATATTTTTGGCAAATTTTTTGTAGGTCAAAGCAGTTTGTTAATGGCTCCTGGCATGGTATGCAATATGGTGGTTCTTCCTTTTTAAGGAGGTAAGAGTGGATAATGTTAGAATGACCTATTTGGAGTCTTATCACCACTTCTTTTCTAGACATTTCAATGTTGTGACTTTCCCCTACCTGTTCTTTTATTGTATGCAGTTTGTTGCTTGTAAGAGTGTTCCATAGGGCTTACCACTTATTTGTTATATATATATATGCTAGGTTGTTAGGGTATGACTTTAGCTTTAGATAATATTGTAAGGCTAGCTTTTCTCGCCTCAGTTTTAGAGGGGCTTCATTGGTTTCTACGTATAGGCTGTCAATAGGAGATGTTTTGTAGGCTCCTAAAGCCAATCTTAGTCCTGTATGATGAATGGTGTCAAGCATTTTTATACATGATGTTTGGGTTGATTCATATATGAAACAGACATAGTCAAATTTTGAGCACACAAGCGATTGGTATAGTTTGAAGAGGGTTCTTCTGTCTGCTCCCCAATCAGTGTGGGCTACTACTTTCAGTAGGTTTATAACTTTGTTACATTTTTTCTTCAAGTATTTAATATGTGGAATAAAAGTAAGTTTACTATCAAATATAATGCCTAGGAATTTGTGTTCCTTGACAACTGGTATTTGGCTTCCATTCAGTATTAGTTCGGGGTCCTTGTGCATATTTTGGATTCTGCAAAAGTGCATACATTTAGTTTTTGTTTGTGATAGGGTGAAACCGTTTTCCTCTATCCATTTTGTTATTTTATTTATACATAGTTGAAGTTTGCGTTCAATTGTTGGAATGTATTTAGATTTACAGCATATCAAAAAGTCATCCACATAGAGGGAACAGTCTATTCCTGGATTAACATTTTTTTTTATTATATTTGTTAATTTTAATGCTAAAAAGTGTTACAGACAGTACACTTCCCTGTGGGACTCCGTTTTCTTGTTCCTTCAGATCTGAGAGGGTTGTACCCATTCCTACCCTGAAGGAAGTTTGTAATGAAGATTGGCATTCTGCCTTTCAATCCAAGTTCTTTTAAGTCCTTTGTGACACCATACTTCCATATTGTCTTAGGCTTTTTGGATGTCAAAGAAAATTGCTTTCAGGTGTTCTTTTTTTAAGTATGCTTCTCTGATGAAAGTTTACAGGCGGATGAGATGATCTATTGTACTTTTTACCCTTTCTGAAACCAGTTTGGAAGTTTGTTATGAGTTGTTCTGATTCTAGATACCAGTTTAGTCTATTGTTTATCATTCTTTCTAGTGTTTTACTTAGGCAACTTGTTAGGGAGATTGATCGGAAATTTGCTGGATCTGATGGGTCTTTTCTTTGTGTGTGATTCTTGTCTGGTTCTGCTGTATTAAATTTGGGAATTGGTATTATGGTAGATTCTTTCCAAGAACTAGGTACATTTCCACTGATCCATATTTGGTTGAATATTTTGAGTAGGTATTTCAGTGATATTTCAGGGAGTTTTTTCAAAAGTTCATACGGGATTTTATCAGGTAACTTTTAATGGTAATTTCCTTACGATCTTTAGTGAGGTGTGATATAAGTGGGTTGTTGTTTTTCCCTTTTATCCTTATCATATTCCATACATTTTGGGTTTTTGTATTTATGTTTATTTTGGATACATAGTTCCTCCAAGTGATTTGTTTTTGTTCTTTTATGGTACGTCGTGCTATGGCTTTTTTTATTTTTAAAGTAGTTTAAGTTTTTAGTTGTTGGGCTCAGTTTCAATTTTCTGAGTGCTGCCCGTCAGTTCCTTATGGCTTCTCTGCATTCATTGTTAAACTTAACTTTGTTATACATAACTTTATTTGTTGATTTTGGGATATCATTGTTTGCAATAGTTATGAGTGTTTAGGTGAAGTAGGTAACATGATTTTTATCTTTAGCTTCAGGTGTTAGTAGGCTTTGACATTGTTTCTGAAAATCTTCCCAGTTGACTTTTTGGAGATTACAATGTGGTGATTTCTCTTCATTATTAGGTTCAATGTTTTCTAATATAATTGGTAAATGATCACTTCCATACGAGACTTCATATGTTTTCCAGTTATAGTCTAGGTATATGCTGGGGTCACATAATGTAAGGGCGATTGCTGAAAAAGTGCCTGTTGCTGGGTGTAAGTATGTGTGGTTGTTAAATATACATAGGTTGTTTTTGTTTATTGTGTTTTCTATTTTTTTCACCTTTCTTGTTTGTTTCCCTACTTCCCCCACATTATATTGTAGCTGTTGAAATCTAATGATGTAAGTGGTTTTGGAATTTGGTTAATTAGGTGTTCAAATTCAAATTTGTTTATTGTGTCCTTTGGTGTGATATATATATATATATATATATATATATATATATATATATATTGAGCATATTGTTATTGTTTTGTTCAGTGTTGCTGATATTGCAATTGCTTGCATTAGTGGTAGTTGGTTGTTTATTCGTATTGATGTACCTCTTGAGGCTCTGTCAGTTTTTTATTTATATAATTATCAGTTGTAAAACGTACCAACAAAACAGTAGCACTAATCACGACCGAAATCAGGAAAACCTACTGCTAACAAATCGGTAAAGTTAGTCGTCAAACCCAAAAGGTACTACCAAATGGGTAGATGGGAATAAAAAAAACAAACAAACAAAGCATAAGCTGTGCTCGAAAGAAAAAAAAAAACCTCAAGACGAAAACCTTAACAAGAAAGAGCTCAGTACGAAAGTAGAGCAAAAACACAAACTAAATCTAAAAGTGAGCCAAAAGTTTTTTGAATCTTTGTCTTTGGTTTCAGCTCCTTGTGGTGTTCTTCAATCAGATTTCCAATTTTGTTTTGGAGTTTGCTTACTTCCACTCTCTTCTACTTCCATAAATTCTAGAACTTCAAATTTATTTTCGTTTAATATATTGGGTCTTGATTTTGAATTAAATCTAGGAATCTCTTGGAAGACTTTTTAAGTGCCATGGATTAATTTTTTTTTTTTTTATTTTAATTCACCATTCACTCCCTACTCACCACAGAGTCCAGGATTGGGACATGCTAAAGGGGAAACCCATTCGCCTTGCCATGTCAGGGCTACGTAAAAGGTATATTTGCTTTGGAAGGAGTCTTTGAGCACATGTATTCCTTTATTTCTGTTATCCAAGTATCACAGCTTGTCAAGGTTTTACAGTTGTGTCAAGTTCTTTTCTTCTCCCAAATTGATTGACCCTCAGTCATTGCCTTCCATCATATGGAAGGAGTAGGTGTTAGTTTTGGTCTGGAAGGGAAGTATGAGTTATAGATTTGGGTTGGATTATATATGATGGGGCTTGACATGACTAGCCAATTGATCAGATTGGGCTCCTCTGACCGCCCGTCTAGCCCAGGTAAGGGCCGAAGTGATGTGTTGCAAGGTCTGTATTCTGAAGCCCCACCAACAGAGCAGTTTCTTTAAAGTAGATTAAATCCAGTGTATACACAAAAGGATGCCACGTAACTCTTTCTGATAAGAAATCAATAGCATTCATTTTTTTTTCTCAATAGGATTGCTTGCTACAGTTTTGACAAAGTACCATCTTGGAAAGGATAACATTAAGATAAATAATTTATTTAGAGTAGCGACTCTAAATATGGAGTTAATGTTCTAGAGCAGACAATTTGGAATTTTGGTAAGAGCAAAAAGTACTCTATAACTGAGTAATTTAACAAATTAATTTTAAAAATATGCAGATGTATTGAAAGATTTACCTTTTTAGCTGTTAATATATAGTAACAGTAAAAAAGGTTAGGAACCACTGTTCTGTCGTGATAGAATTACTTATCTTAGCATTCACACGCTATATAAACGTTATACTTTATTTGAATACGGAACATCTGTTAAAAAGTGTCATACCTTATTTGTGCTGAGTGCAAGTCAGTTTCATTAAATTGGTGTATCACAATTGTTTTTGTATTTAACTGATGCTTAGTAGAACTCTTGCTTTCCTTTCACTTGTCCAGATATGGCATTTCTTTTTTAAAGATACATACATACATTTAGACAAAAAGTAGTCATACTTGCATGCTCTATTTACTATTGCTGTTTAAATTGCTTATTACCTTGGCTATGCAAACTGTTATGTTTAAACAGAAGAAACAGTTTGCATAGCCAAGAAATTTCCACTTTCACAACTACCCTTAATAATCCTCAAGGTAATGGACAATCTAAACAGCATAATGACAGCTACTCAAATCACAATGCTTGATTGACTTTGTGGCAGTTTGTCCGACAGGATGCTTTGCATTTATAAGCAGTTTACTGTTAACTGCTACTCTACACAAGCAATTATTATTTCTAATGCAGATTGACTATTCCAATAGAACTGTCCAATTCTTTATGCATTTGTGTGTATATAATATATATATATATATATATATATATATATACACGTGTGTGTGTGTGTGTGTATAGATTTGCCAGCTTTTTGTGGACTTTGGTTCTTAGTAAGGCTACATAGATTGTTTTGTTTTTGTTGGATAAAATCTAAAGAAAATTTTTTAAATCATATTTTACTACAATTAAAAGTATTAATAAAGTTTTGTCAAATCATTATTTCATATAGATAGAATGTTTCATTACAAATTTAAAAAACATTCAAGATATCACAAGTAAAAATAGAATTAAAAAAACATTCAAGATATCACAAGTAAAAATAGAATTAAAAAAACATTCAAGATATCACAAGTAAAAATAGAATTAAAAAAACATTCAAGATATCACAAGTAAAAATAGAATTAAAAAAACATTCAAGATATCACAAGTAAAAATAGAATTAAAAAAACATTCAAGATATCAACAAGTAAAAATAGAATTAAAAAAACATTCAAGATATCACAAGTAAAAAATATAAATACAATAATTTTCAGCTGTATTTTACCTGTTGAATAAAGCTGGTGACGTGGCAGCTCTGTCTTTCAGACCTTCTGAAGATGGATTCATAGTAAATACAACATGCAAGTTTTTCATGACCTAATTAAAATGAATAAAAAAAATTAAATTCAAACTAGATATTAAATTTGAAATGCAGTTAAAACAAGCTTCTCTAAATATTAAACTACTATAGAAGATAATCATATTACAAAGTGAAAAATAAGAAAATTTATGAATTCATATAAGTTATAAAGATATCTATTATTGAAATGTTTATTATAATAGACAGGTTGCATCAGTAATTTTTCAATTACAACTGCAATCAATAAATTTACTATTATTTAAAATCATAAAAATTTATAATTAACATTCATATCTCATACAATAAATTGAAATATAAAATAGTCATCTTAATTTTGATATATACATGCATGTATTATTTGATCAGTTTAAATCAAACCAGTTTTGAATATCTCAATACTACCCATCATATCTAAAAAATAACTTACCATATCTAAGTTACTTATGACTACTCATAAGTATAAAAATATAGTTAAATCATATGAAAGTGAGGAAGAAAAATTATTTGTTTTTCACATTAAATGACTAATTTTGTATCTTGTGCTATTTCTTGGACATGAAAGTTTAAAAATGTAATAGTTATAAGGATTTTTAAAAAATACAAAAACAGATTGTGATTTTAATACACCAAACAACTTTCTATTAAGGATGTAAGATATTCAAAGTATAAATTAAATATATTTTTCAAGTACATTATGTAACTTAATGTCATTGTTTTCTTGAACAGGTTTCATAAAAAATATTTTAGAAGAAAGCTTTTGTGATGCTACTTTAAAAATTAATTTCTAAATACAATAGCAAGTAAATTGAGCGAAAAAAAATAAAATGTATTGAACCTGCTGCGTGAACCACTTGTAGAGCTCCTCACTTGAGTCGAGCATCAGACCTTCTCTCTGCGCTCCTTCTTTGCACTGAGTCATCAGAGTGGTATACTCATCACCTTCAAATAGACCTGGGACTTCACCATTAGCTAGCAGTGTGTTCATTCTTTCAAGGAAACTTGAATCTAGCACATTTGATTCATCCATAATGAAGGCAATCTTTTCATCCTGAATATTAACAAAACAAATAATGAGAGCATTATATCCTATGAATTGCTAAGTTTTAAAAAAAAGAGTAAAGAAATTCTGTAAACCTACAAATTTACAAAGAAAACAAGTATTTGTACCAATCATTTAACTAGAGCAAGAATCAGTTAAATAAAGTGCTATAGAAAAAAATAGCAAAATAAAAATCATTAAAATAGAAACAAATTTGGAGTTATCATTTTCAATTTTCTTATATTATTTTATATAATAGTTAAAACTTGAATGCTTTTACAATATCTATTTTATTTTTTAAAACTTTATTACTATATAACCAGGTGGTGAGTCTGGTTTAATGTTTTATTGTATGTGAATGCTTAAAGAGTAGAAAATAATTAAGATTAAGTGAAAAAACTCAGGCAAACTAAGTGTCAAGGAGAATAAGTAGAGAAATGATGGATTAAAAATAATAATCAGATGTCATGGCTCCAAAAAACTTCAAATTTGAAATAAACCAAGTAGAAGTCATTAAAATTTAGCAAAATTTTCCCTCTGGGGTAATATGACAAAAGACTTATGGTCTTCTGAAATTTCACAAATTTCAAAGAAATGAGATCCACACTACTGACATTATTCAGACTATTGTCCTCATTTTTGTTGCCATTCGTATGATGTTTCAGGTGCTAGGAATTTCAAACTGAACCCTTTATTACACTCACTAGAGTATATCATTTTCATTTTTTGCGTAGCCATGAGTTACCTCCTTCTAACCCTTAAAATTACTTGTTCACCACTGGTGTAGCCTCACAACTCTTTTGGGTCAAGTCACAGGAACTAAACAATATCTATATCCATTGGGCCATGTGTCCTTAAGGACAAGGACAAACATTTTTTTTTTACCAGAGTTCATAGTGCAATTTTTGATGTTAATGGTTTCTGCTAGTACTTTTTTTGATGTTAATGGTTTCCGCAAGATTTTTTTTATGTTAATGATTACCGTTCGTACTTTTTTTATGTTAATGCTTTAATTTTTAACACGGCGTGAACAGAAACATTATGCTAGTTTTATTATTATTAATTATTACAGATAGAAAAGAATCAACTAGGAAAAATTTATTCTTAATAGAGGGAAAAAAAAAAGATGAAATTATTTTTGTTGAGAAGGATTCACCTTTCCAAAGAAAGATTGCAAAGGGACTAAAAATAAATATGAACCAGAAATTAACACGTGAAATTACTCATTTATAGTGAAACAGCAAAGCTAATTGAGGTCACATGAGTAGGACGGCAATTGTTGACAGAAATGGTATTATATTCAAGCAGAGCTTGGCTGGAAAAGGTTTTTTTTTTATTTTCTAAATTCAACAACCCAGCTGGTGTTAAAATTCACTTTGCTTTGGAAAGTGATCATGAAATATTGTTTTCTTTCTTCTCAAAACAAAGAAAAATTTTCAGCTGAAATTTCGGCATATGCTGGCTGACATGAATGAAGGTCAGGGGGGTCAATGGACAGTGTTAAGCAAGTCTCTGTAGAGCGCAATCTGAATCAGTGTCTGTGAATCAGGAAGCCATAGACGAAAAATTCTATTTTTTTTTTTATTCCAGCGAAATGCAAAGCAAAACACACCTGTGAAAGATAGGAAGGTCAAAAAGGTTATTGCAAACTACAGAAAGTGAAAAGAGAGAAATTTTGCATATTGGGGAATTCAGTCAAGTGCAGAGGTTAAGTTGATTTGTTGACAGAGAAAAGGACAATTAATTAATTAATTGTGAGAATACTAAATTGGGATTTCCCTGAGAAAGGAATTGACGTCATGTGATAAGCTCTGCCCAAAACAGGTAAAGAGAAAAACGTCTGGTTGGCTGAATTGAATAGAAGAAAATAGAAAGAGCTGACATCATGTCATGTGACTCCGCCCAAAGGTGGAAGAGAGAATGATTTTATTGGCTTGCAAGAGCAAGAGACTAGTTTTTACATAAATACACCCAATGTCTGTCGTTCCCCACACCAGTAAAAATGGACAAGCATAAATACAGAGCCCTGAGGGATCAAAGTCACAGTTCCAGTTGGCTCTTGGCCCAGAGATGTAACAACAAAAATAGGTGCCACTGTCGGGCACCAACTGCAGAGCATGCCACCTCCCATAGAGTGCCTGGCTGAAGATGTAAAGAGATGCCATGCCATGCCATTGGGTGCCAACTGTAGAGAAGCCTGCCGCCAAAGAGTTAAAGTCAAACAGTACCGACCAAACCAGAGTTACAAGAAGTGATTTTGTGGACGAAGTTTTGAAACGGCCAACTGAACAGAGTTAAAGAATTCCAGTTCGAGTCAGAGATCCAGTTCGAAGTCCCACCACCGCACAGAAGTCAATTTACTACTACTGCCAGCCACCCACCATACTCAAAGACAGCTCATTGGCAGTTTCCGTGAAGCTTTGGTGTGAAGTGAGACAAAGTCAGTTTGAGTTGCTACAAACTTAAAACTCCAACCAGAGGTGAAGTGATATTGTTAACCAAAAACTTGAATTAATAATAGGAAGAAAAACACTCCACGAATTACTAAGAGAAATTAATTGAAACTTCCATTCCGTCGCCAGATTGATAGGAACAAGGTTTGAGAAGAAAACGATTGGAGATTTTTTTTTCTCTTATTTCCTTTTGTACATTAAGACTTTCTACAACTTATTCAGGTGTCATTCATTTGATTTTTGGTACCATTTTCATTTATCCAATTGTGCGTGCATCCAGCTTGGTTTGACTTGGCGGAGAGACATCTAGCGAGAATTCAATGTGACTTTCTTGAGATCAAATTCACAACGTGGGCAAGAGAGATCACCATTGGAAAGATCAACCCGAGGACCAGCTGCTGTATTGACGCCATCAACGACCAACGGGGGTAGACATCACAGGTTTTCTCTAGTATATTTTGATGTTAATGGTTTTTCTAGTATTTTTTTTTATATTAATGGTTTTCTCTAGTGTTTTTTACCAGAGCTCATATTGCAATTTTGACATTAAGGATTTTCTCTAGCACTCCGTATTACTGGTTCTCATATTGTATTCATCTCTATGCTTGGTCAGTTTAGGAGATTTTTGCAGCCTAGCATATGTGCATGCGGATTCCTTAAGTTTACGTAGTTTTCAGTGGCTTTTGCTATCGTGTAAAACAACTTCTGAAGATCGTTCTGATGTTATATGGACCACAGATCATTTGTATTTTCTCCAATAACCCCTTCACATATGGTAGACAGAACGAGGCTGTTTTCTGAGAGTTGTTATCTTCATGCACCCACCCTTTCGTATATGCTGAAGTTGTTGTCATGTACCCTGGATAACTGTTTTGTTGTAGGGTACTGCTTATACTGACCATTTCCAGTTTGTATGTTTCCAGGTTGCTGCTTATGACTTTTGCTCGATCTTGCAGGCAGCAGACGATCCTTTTCTTTACATTGTATGAGTGATGGAGTTGAAGTTGAGGTGAATGTTGGTTTGTGTTATACGAACGTCTTGAACTCCACCTCTGTTCGAGTTATTAACACACCCAGGAATGCCAGTTTGTTATCCCTCTCTTTTTCCATAGTGACCTGTTATTATGATCTTATTGAGTTAACATGGTCCAGTAATAAAGGGTTCGGTTTTAAATTCCTAGCACCTGAAGAAGGAAAGACCATACAATGGCTGGAACATCATACAAATAGCAACAAAGATGAGGACAATAGTCCGAATAATGTAAATACTACCTTATCTCAGAAATATAGATAAATGAGATCCATTCATTAACTGTTCCTCTCTTGCTACTGCTTTTTCTATCACTAATGTATACACAGACAAGTCCAAATAGACATGAATACATGAATATTGAGCTATGAATTAATACTAGAAAACTTTCCTGCCACAAATTATCAGTCAGATATGTTACTTTTTTTTTTAATCATTTCATTTTAAACAAGGTGGGAATGTCACTAGTACTCAGGAGGTTACAATGAATGAAAGTGAGAGAAAAGATCAGGAGGATAGATAAAAAGACAAAAGATGGATGTGATTCAAAAAGACAGATGATGGCAATTGACATTGGATTTAAAGTTTTGAAGATTATGTTTATCTGGGAAGCAAGCAAAGAGAAGGGAGTTCAACAGGTGAGAAGTACAAGAAAAACTGTTGGAGTAGAAGAGGCAGTTACATTTAACTATATCAATGGTAGAAGGGTGCAACCTGGATGTCAATCTAGTAGCATGCTTTAAATTCATGTAGTCAGGGCACCGGGGGGGGGGGGGAATCATCAGAGCAGTTGCCATGAAAATATTTTCGAAAAGTCAGAGAGAAGACATGCCATGTTGGTGAAAAAGTGACTGGAGCCAAGATGCCAAGTTAGGATCAATTATATTACAGATCCTTCTTTGAATTTTGTCAAGAACCTAGAGATGAATAGCAGAGGCACCACAACAGATATAGCAGCAATATTCAGTGCACAGATGAATGATATACGTAAATGGGCAAAATGAACTCTGACTAGAAAAATTTTCTGGCACAACAGTGACCCAAATTTCCCTGCAAGTAGCTGCAACAATTGATTCAAGATAGTCACTTCAAAAACTTGTAGCCAAAAAGGTAAAGTGTGTTGTTCTCCAGAAGTCTAGCATGAACCATGCTGATCACAGACAAAAGTCTTTCTATGGTGGTTAAAGGAGAGCAGTTTTGTTTTGAAGGCATTAAAATTTACAAGCCATTTACTGCCCCAGTTAACCAGATTGGAGGTCCTTTTCAAGTGCAGCAGCCAAGTTTATTTTGTCAGTTCTGAGGAATTTGCTATTGAGGCAAGGGTAAATAATAAGGTCATCTGCATAAATATCAACTTGGGAACTGATGACATCCGGAAAATCATTGACAGGAATTAGAAACTGTGTGGGATCTGCATTCATTTGAAAGGATCTGGAAGACAGCCCCTTCAAAATAACTTTCATTTCACAATTTGATAGGAATGATTAAATTAAATCAAACAATCATCCTGTAATATTGTAGCCCTGGAGAATTTTAAATACATGATATATACAGTGCACAATGGAAAATTATCTAAATTACACAAAAATGGAAATAACAGACATCTCATTTTAACATATTTTTATCAAAATTACACTAAAATATTTAAATACTAAGAGTAAATTTATTCAATAAAATCACCATTGGCATCAAACAAAGCCTCCAAACAATTTTGAAATCTCTTGCATTTCTTCTTGACAGTCTCCTTGTTTAAGTTGATGAATGCTGCCATAATCCTTGCATTCAGTTCAACTTTGGTATTACAAGGATGTTTGCTGGTCTCTCACGCAACTGTGCCACACATAATAATGAAGGGTGTTGCATTCTGGGGAGTTAGATGACCAGATGTAAAGGGTGGTACAGTCACAGAAATTGTCTGACAGTCATGACTGGATTATCTGCTTGCATGGTATGATGCAAAGTCCTATTTCCAGACACAGGGTCTTCCAGCAGCCACCCTCTTAACCCAGTGCAGCACTACCTTCTCAAAGCACTTGTTATAGGCCTCAGTGTTGAGTCTGAGGCCCTGTGGAAAGATGAATGGAGGCATAACATCAACATCATTAGTGATCATGCCATACACCTTCGTAATCATCCAACTATTTCAAAATCTTTTGTACTGTCCTCAGATTAAAACCATGACACTCTAAAATGTTCATATTGGATCTTCCAGCGAGAAAGCAAAGCAGTATACTATGTCATTTCTGGTAGTGTGAATTGCATCATGGTGCGCTTTTTCTCACAGCCTGTGCTCAACTCTTATATACTGTGTAGGTGACAAAATCTAAAGCAAATAATGCATGAAATTAATATAAAAAGAATTTACCCATTGCACCCCGTAGATAGAATTTGAAAGTATTTAATCTATTTCTTTTATTCATTTTTTTCTTCTTTGTTCGACCTATCAACCTCTATGGGTTATTTAAGGTCAGTTAAGTTTTTTATTGGCATTTTTCTTGATTCAAATCTTCTGATATATTTTTAGTTCTTTCAGGAATTTAAAGATATTCTCTGTATCAGTGTATTCAAATAGATTTTTCATATTATTAGTGTTGAAGAGGTTCTTTCTGAGGTTGGTGAGTGCTTTACATTCTATAAGGATATGTATGATTGTGAAGGGGTGTTTGGCAGGTTCTACATCTTGGTTGTGGTTCTTTGTTTAGTATAAAAGTGTGTGTGAGATTGGTATATCCTATGCGAAGGCAGGATAGGATAACTTGTTCTTTCCTGGATTTTGTGAGGATAGGAGTGTGTTTGTCTACTTTGGGTTTTATTTGAAATAGTTTGTTTTGAGTATTTTGGTTCCAGTCTTGTTGCCATTTATTTATTTATTCTTGGTTTCAGATCTGTATATGGTATTTTGAGATTTTCAGGGGTTAATTTGAAGGCAGATTTGGCTGCTCTGTCAGCTTTTTCATTGCCTTTTTCGCCTATGTGGCTAGGGGTCCAACATAGGAGAATTTCTTTGTTGGACATATTGTTCAGTTTACATAGAAGTTTTACAATGAGGGGATTTTCAAGTTTTTTATTTTGTAGTGATGTTAGTACTGATCGTGAATCTGAAAGTATGATAAATTTTTGGTGATTGCTGTTATAGATGATTTCAAGTGCTAGTTTTATTGTGTACACTTCTGCTGTAAAGATTGAGCTTTCTGTTGGTAGTGCTTTTTTTAGGGTTTTTATGTTTGATACTGCTGTGCAGGCTGTCTTTTCGCTGTCTTTAGATCCGTCTGTGTATATAAGGTGATGCTTTGGGTATGAGAATGTTGTGGATTTCATCTTGGTATGTGCCTGGGTGGGTTTGTGCTTTGAGAAATTCTTTTAGGCTAAGGTTTACGTTTGGAGTTTTTATTGTCCATGGTGGGTATTTGGTATTATATAGTTGTGTATGTTTGTAGTGGGAATTTCAGTTTCTTTCAGAGTAGATTCTATTCTTAGTCCAAATGGTTTTATTGTTTTTTTTGTTACTTTCAAATAGATCTTTATATTTTGGGTTGAAAATGTTTTCATAGGCTGGGTTTGATAGAGTGGATTTAATTTTTAGATAGTATTGTAATGCTAGTTTTTTCTGTTCGGATTTGTGGTGGATATTCATTTGCCTCTACAAATAGGCTATCTATAGGCGATGTTCTGAAAGCTCCTAAAATTTGTCTTAAGCTTCCGTGATGGACCGGGCCTAATTTTTTTTAGATATGACTTTCTTGTTGATCTATATATGAAACAAGCATAATCTAATTGGGATCGGATAAAGTATTTGTATATTTTGTGAAGGGTTTGTTGGTTAGCTCCCCACTTTGTGTGGGCAACTACTCTGAGTTGAAGGGTATTGTTGCATTTTCTTTTTAGATAATTAATGTGTGGTATAAAGGTTAGTTTCTTATCAAATATGACTCCAAGGAATTTGTATTGTTTGACCACTGGTATAATGTTTCCTTCCAATTTGAGGACTGGGTCGTTATGCATTTTTCTTAAAGAGCAGAAATGAACACATTGAGTTTTGGATTTTGAGAAGCTGAATCCATTGTTTATAGCCCAGTCGCTTCCTTGTGGTATACTTTCTGTTATATTTTGGGTATCTGATAAAGTAGTTCCTATTCGGACTTTAAAGTTTCTTGTACATAAAAAGTTTTTGATAAATAATGCTAGTCTTCCACTTATGCCTAAGTCTTGAAGGTCTTTTATGATACCATACCTCCAAGTGGTGTCGTATGCTTTCTCTATAGCGAAAAAAAATAGCTGTCATATGTTGTTTTTTATGAAAGCTTCCAAACAGGTTATTTGATCTATAGTGCCTCTTTTTTCCGGAATCCTATTTGAATATTGGTGATTTGGTTGTTTGTTTCAAGGTGCCATATTAATCTGTGATTTACTATATGTTCCATTGTTTTACATAGGCAATTTGTTAAAGCGATGGGCCTATAGTTCTGAGGGTTAGAGGAGTCTTTTCCTGTTTTTAGTATTGGGATGATTGTCATTTTTTTCCATGTTTTTGGGAATAAGTTATTTTTCCATATATTATTTAGGATATTTAAAAGGCACTTGATTGATTCTTCTGGTAATTGCTTTAGAAACTCGTAGATCTTATCAGGACCTAGTGCTGAGTTATGGGATATTTTTATTGAGTTGGTTAGCTCTTGAAGGGAGATTATTTCATTGTATGCTTCAGAGTTGTTTGAGGATAGGTTTATTTTATTTTTTTCTGCATTGTCTTTTATTTTTTTAAATTTTTGATTGATTTGAGTTCTCAGCAAATTGTTTTGCTACTGAATCTGCTTTATGTTTTTTCTGTTATTAATGTGTTATCTACTAATAGATGTTTGATAGGATTTGTTTTTTTTTTTTCAGACATGCTTCTCAGATTTGAGGAGAAGTTTAATTCACTGACGTATTTTTGCAAGGAGTTTCTTTTGACTTCTTTAATAGTTTTTCGGGCTAGCGCATTATGGTATTTGAAGTTGATTAGGTTTTGCTTTGTAGGTTCTGTTTGGAATTTTCTTAGAGCCTTGCGTCATTAATGGCCTCTTGATATTCTTTGCTGAACCATGGCTTATTTCGTTTGTATGGAGTAGATTTAAAGGGTATACATTTTTCTGCTATTGTAATTTGTTAGTGAAGTCTTCGATAGTTTGAATGTTTTCGTTTTTAGTGAGGTGTTTAGAACATCATTTTTTAACTTCTTCCCAATTTGCTTTTTTTTAATCTCCATTTTTTAATCTCTTCTTCCAGAGGAGTTTTCAGACTTTCAAGTATTATGGGGAAGTGGTCACTTCCTCACGTATCATTGTGTGTAGACCATGAAAAGTCCATTAGGATGGACGGATCGCATAAGGTTAAGTCTATTGCTGAATATTTACCAGAGTAAGGGCACATGTATGTTGGGGATTGGTTGTTATATATACATAGGTTATTATTGTTGATGAGATTTTCTATGAGTTTGCTCTTCTGGTTGATTTCGTTACAACCCCATATTGGGCTGTGGGAGTTAAAGTCTCCAAGTAGGATGAAAGGTGTGGGTATTTGTGTTATGTTTTGAAGTTCGTTCTCTTTTAATTTTTGATTTGGAGGGATGTAAATAGAACAGATGTTGATTTGTTTGTGTAAAGTTACTTTAACTGCTGTTGCTTGTAAGTTTGTTTTAAGCTCTAAGTGGCTGTGTGGAACATCATTTTAGACTAAGATGGATGAGCCGCCCGATGCACGGGGATCGGTATTTTTTGTATAGTTGAATTGTTGATATTTATTAAGGTTTTTTTTTTCCGTCTTTGAAGACAAATAATAGCTGGGTTTAGATTTGCTGTTAGTTGGTGTAGTTCTATGTTTGCATTTATTCCTCTGCAGTTCCATTGTAATATTTTGTGTGTAGTAGTGGTCATTGTGTTTGTTTTAAGTTCTTGTGAGTGTTAGATTTTTGTTCTTCCATTTCTTCAGGTGTGTTTTTGGCTGTGGTTCTCGGCCTGGAGGTTGAACGTGATCTGCTTGCTTTTTGTTTTATTTCATTGTTGGGTGCGGTTTTGTTACCTTTCTCTTCTTGAGTATTTTTTAGTATCTGCTTTCTTTTTTTTCTGTGAGAGGGGTTGTTTCTATTGGGTGTGGTGGTTGAATTTTTGTTTCTGATAGAGTTTTAATCATATTTGTTTTTTTTCATTTCTTCAATTAGATTTTTCAATTCTTTGATTTGGTTGGTGATTTCTTGGAATTTAATATCTATGTTTGTTGTGTAATTATTGCCATTGTGTTTATTAGAGTTGGGAGTATTCTTTTTTGTTATTTCTGCATATTTAATTGTTTCTGCCTTTTTCCTTGCTTCTGGGTAGGTAATGTTTAGGGTGTATTTTATTTCAGAAATTTCCTTTTCTTTTTTCCAGATTTCACAGTCTTTGGAATAGGCACTGTGATTTCCTTGGCAGTTGGCACATTTATAAGTTTTTTGACAGTTTGTGTGATTGTCATTTTCTCCGCACCTTCCACACACTGATGGTGGCCAAACCTTTGGCAGTTAAAGTAATGGAGCAGATTTGGGATGTATGTTTCTACTTTTAGTTTTTCGTAACCTATTTTTATTTCTAGTGGAATTTTGTGTTGATTAAAAGTTAGTATGTAAGTGTGTGTGTTTAGCATTTCTCCATTTTTTTTTTATTTGAATTCTTTTGATATCTCATGTTTTGTTCTAGTAGATTATTACAGATTTCGTCAAGTGAGCAAAATGATAATTCGGGGCTTTTCACCACTCCTTTGCATTTGTTTAGTGTTTTGTGGGGGTATGTTTTTTTATTTTTACATTGTCAAAATGTTTCCATTTTAAGAGTTTGTCCGCTTGTGCTTTTGTATAGATTTCTATTAAAAGAGTTCCATTCCTTAATTTTTTGACCATTTTGGGTTTGACATTTTTGGATAGTATTTTCTCTATCTTGAAGTTTGGTTAAAGTTGTTTCTTCAGTAGACTCCATTACTATAAAGTTTGGATAGCTATCTGGTTTTTTGTTGGAGTCGCTATCAGAACCATCTAATAATCTTTTCTTACTTGGGGTTTTATAGCTCATATTGGGTCCATTTGTTTGCCAGTTCATCATCCCTGCTCCCCACCCACCTCGAAGCCCTATTTGGGATGCGCACAGGGGGAAGCCCATTCGCTCTGACTACAACAGAGCTACAGGAATGGTATATTAGCACATGATGTAGGCTTCGAGCACTTGTGTATCTTAATTTTTCCTATCCAAGTAAAAAAATAGGAAAGATTAGAGGAAAACAGCCATGTCTTGCCCTTATTCACCATATACAATTGACCCTTAGCCACTGCTTTTGCCACTTATTTGGGGATAAGTATTGTTGGGAGAATGTTTTGTATTATTTAGGTTTGGTGCAGGTTATACGTGTATAAGCGGTGAGCTAGACGTGACCAGCCGACTGGTCAGATCGGGCCTCTCCGACCGCCCATCTAGCCCAGTACGAGGCCAAAGTGGAGTGTTGCCACTGATACCTAAAGGTATCAGTTGCTCAGCCACCAGGATCCTGTTCCCGGGCATCACGGGATGCCACCCATGGCCAACAGGTGGCTCTCCATTGAGAGGCTTTTACCCTCTGCAGGAGGGGGCAGTCAGCATATTCTGAAGCCCCGCTGACAGGGCTTCTTTTATTTAAATTTTTAGTTTAATTTATTGGCTTGTTTTGTTAAATTAATTTTCAGCAGAGACAAAAAATTACCACAGGCTGTTGAAATTTACCATTGAATTCTTAGTGGGAATCATGATTGCTGGGCAAAATCCTTCTATAATTCAATTATTTCTCAGTATGCTGATGTCATGAAGATTAATAACACCGTCAAGTGACAATGCCAAAAACGTTTTTCATGGCACTGGGAAACATCAGATTGATGATAAAGGGGATTATGATAATAATAAAAACAGGAATCCATACCTTGCATCCTGCTCGACGAAGCACAGCTCTGAGGTCTTCATCAAAATCAGAAGCCATATATTTGTTGTGTACTTTGATTTGGTAGACACTAAGACCATTCATCCACGCTACAAATCTGGATAATGTAGTCTTTCCAGCACCACTGACACCAATCAAAAGTAGATGGCCTTGAGGCTGCCTAAAGATACGATCAATACGTAGCACATGATCCAGAACTTCATCAAACAGTACCAAGGGAACATCAAGTTCTTCTTCATAGAAAACCTAAAAGAGTATTAAAAACAAATAAAAAAATTGTTAATGAGGTATGACACCTCAGATAATACTGGGAAGATCAAACTATCTTTATGTCAGTTTATCCCTACAGATTCCACAAAAGTGTTATTCTTTTTAGAAAGAAAAAGAAAGAATATTAAAACCAGGATAGTATACTTGATAAAGAACCATATCCATTAAAATTAATCCCAGAATCATTTCAAGAGTTATTTGGACCATTGTTGCTTTTGTTATTTCCACAATGCTATTCTAGTCTTCTTCCAGAACATGGTTGCAAACAAAAAGGAATGGTAGTAAATATACTAAATTGCTCAGCTAATAACCAGATATGCAAGGAAAAACAGCCGTGATTAGCATGAATTTAATTGTAGCAGGCATTGGAAAATACAAACAAATATTTGGCAATATCCTTCTGCTGTATATACTATTATACGAGGTGTGTTCAAAAATATGGCTTGAGAAGCTGCTTTCTCCTTTACATTTATTTTTCTAAAATGTGCATAGGATATTGAAGGAATCTCAGAGACAATTGAAATTCACTTATAGGAGTGGTGCCTTACTTCTGAATAAGAGTTTTCAGCTAGAGTTATATAAGACTAATTTTCATTTACTGTACAAGGTATTAATTTTAAGATTTGTTATCTTAATAAAGCTATGTACTATGGTCAAGTGAAGTTAGTTTACTAACAATGCATAATGAATGCACACAAATAAAATTTATTTTCAAATATTTTTAAGATTCAATGAATATTTTATTCATACAACCCTTGTTAAAATGTGGGAATATTTTTTGCAAAGTTATATCAGACTGTTACAGCTAATTAACCTGAATATTTGGAACATACTAAATTGTAAAATAAAATTTACTTTCAGTCGTGCTTTGACATAATCTCTGAGTTCTTCCCTGTCCACAGGAATGTAATCCTTAGATAACCAGTTGCTGAACAAAATAGGTCTCTTCAATGCTTCATCTTTGTTAACACTTGGGAAATGTTTCAATGCTACAGCATCCACATTTTCATCAGTCCATCTTCTTTCTTCATCCTCAACCAATCTAAAAAAAAAAAAAAAAAAAAACCATGAAGATTGATGCAATGAATGCAAACCAAAAGAAAAATATGCAAGTAAAAGAATATTTGTAAGACAAATACTTCACTACTGCATAAAAAAAAAATTATGCCTGCATCTGTAAAATTTTCAGAGAAATATTGAAAATTGACTTAAAAGAATTATGAAAAAAAGAATTTACTGCACTAAAATATTAATAAAATTAGTTTTTGAAGCAAATTTTACTCCAACAAAGCAAACAGGTTATTTCAAATTTATACTAATGTGATTAAATTTCATTGAGAAAAAAATATTCTCTTTTCAAAAATGTATTTGTGGCTAAAATAGGAGACCAATGAGTAACTTTTTATATGAAAATTTTTCAGATGAAAATGCTATGAATAGATTTCACATGAACTTTAAATTATGGCCATCAATTATAAACTCAATTCAAACATTGTATACACAACTATGTTACAAAATTTTACTACAAATGAAAGGTCAGTAGTAAACTGCAGGAGTGATTTTAGATAAACCTAATTTGATGATGGAAAAAGATTTATGATATTAAATTTTACTAAGTTTAAATGAAAATTACATTAAAAATAAACAAACAAACAAAAAAAAAACAAGAAATAGTCACCAGAAAAACTATCACTTACTTGAATATAATTACTTTTCAAGCAGTTTATAACAAAATGAGAACATCAAAAGAAAATTAAAAAACAATATTAAAAAAAAAAGAAAAGAAAAAGGTCCTAAATGATAAACGACACATACTATTTGTGTCCAAAAGTGACTTTACATACTGCACGTAACTGCCTCTTACAATGTTGTCTTGTGTTGGTATATATATATATATATATATATATATATATATATATAGAGATAGATATTTTATTTATTTTGCAGTGTTTTTGATTATGTCAACTGCACAGTATATTAGCCTCAGTTGGCTACTGTCTGTGAGAAAAAGAGCATCATGACAATTTACTCCACTAGAAATTTAGAAGTGGCATGTTGTACTGCTTTGCATTTGCGTTGAAAGCTTCAATATGAACATTTCAGAGTGTTTGGGTGTCAATCTGAGGACAGTACAGAGGATTCAGAATGAGTTCGATGAATCTAATGGTGATTATGAGCTATGGCAGGTCAGAAAACTCACTGATTATTTTGATCAGTAAAGAATTCTTGAATATGTTTGTGAGAGTCTCAGACTCAACACATAGGCTTACATCAAGTGCCTTGAAGAAGTAGTGCCTGCCCAGTTCAAGAGGGTGGCTGCTGGTAGACCCTATATCTGGCAACAGGACACTACACCATGCCATACAAGCAGGAGAACCCAGTCATGGCTAACATACAAATCCTGCAATCTCTCTTTACATCTGGTTACCCGACTCTCCAGACTGCAACCCCCTTGATTATTTTGTGTTGAGTGCAGTTGAGTGAGAGACTAACAAAACTTGTCATATCAAAAATGAACCAAAAGCAAGGATTATGGCAGCATTCAACAACTTAAAAAGGTATTCAGAAGAGTTGCAGGAGATTCCAAATTTGTCTGGAGGCCATGATGAAAGGAATGGCAATTTTAACAATTTTCCTCTTTCATATTTCAAGATATATTTACCAAAATTACACAAAATATCTTATTTTATGTAAGTATGTAAATTTATCCATCTCACAGTGGATGTGTGTGTGCTATTTCTTTTTTTTCAGATCCTATTAAAACTATGTGACAAGCATACATGTAACTATAAATTTTACTAATGAAACGGAGCTTCAAAAGTTAAAATTAAGTCAGTTACATTTTTTTCACCTGTATTTGTAAACAGAAAAAGTGACTAAAACTATCCCTCATATGAATAGCCTGAAGACAAGTACATGGTGTAATATTCATCAAATAAAATATTTCAACATACCTTTTTTCCACCATGTCACTCAAGAGCTACTGGCTTGACAAAAACTTGTTCACATATCTTTATTTGCTAACTAGTTCTGTTTTTTTTTTTAAATCTTTGAATTGATGACAGGGGATTTATAATTCTGTTCCCATATGTATTTAGACAGCATTGTGCTGCTTTTGGATTGTCTATTATTGAATGATATTTGATTGTTATAAAACATTTCTTTCCAATGACATTTGAACCTAAATAGGTTATGTTAGGTTCACTATCCACCTTTACAGTTGCTTGGGATATTGCATTTATCTGTAGATACCAGCTCCCAATTGGACAAGTGCATCTGTGCCTACAGTTGAGTAAGAGGATTTAGTTGGTCTACCAACACTTCGTAATTATATTTCCTTAACTGCATCATTTTAAGTACAGCTGCAACTTAAATTTTGCTGAATATTTCATTTAGTATGTTTCCTTTTGGGGAGTGATTTTTAATAGTTTAGTAAATAGTTGTACTACTCTGGTTTTCAGTGTATTGTTAAATGGTAGACTGAACTAGATTACCCAATTATATTTATACACCTATTTCATTAGGTATTCCCCTCTGCTTCCAGAAAACAGTTTTAAGTGGTATCTGCTACTTTTTAATACCCTTTTATAATCCAGTTTTGATTTATTGAAAATTATGTTATTGCAGGAATTTTTTTTTTTTTTTTTTTTTTTTTATAATCATATCACCCCAAGCAAGGCATTTTACTGCCACTGTTTTGCAGGGGGTTACATAGGAGGAAAATCATAAAAAAGAGTGACAGGCTATATAGGAGATGTCAAAAAGTGGATAAGAAAAAGATGACTGTGGTCATAAAGTGGGGGATCAATTTATTTATTGGTTGTAATGTAGAATTGATACTCCATTTTACATCTGCATTATAATAGTATAAATTTTTTTTTTATAATCATATCACCCCATGCAAGGCGGTTTACTGCCACTGTTGTGCAGGGGGTTACATAGGGGGAAAGTTATGAGAAAATGTGACAGGTTATAGGGGGTGTCAGGAAGTGGGTAAGAGAAGGATGAGAATACTGATGAGAGTGCAGTGGACGGAGAAAGGAGCATGAGAGAGAGGATGCAGGTTAGTGAGATAGGAGATGACAATTAACTTTACATTTAAATTCTTGGAGATTGTAGCTGTCGGGAAAGCAAGTAAGTGGAAGGTAATTCCACAGGCAGGAAATGCGAGAAAAGAAACTGATGGAGTAGAATTTGCATTTACAATTTATTGGTTTCACAGTAAAAGTGTGGGATCTAGTAGCTAATCTGGTGGCTCGAGTAAATTCGTATATAGGGGGCACCAGTGAGCTAAGTTCATCGGAGCAGAAGCCGTGAAAGTACTTGTAAAAGAGACACAAGGAAGCCACACTGCACCGGTGAGAAAATGACTGTATCTGAGCTGCCAAGTTGGCATCTATCACATTACAGATTCTTTGTTGGATTTTGTCAAGGACCCCTAGGTGGATAGCAGGAGCACCCAACCAAATATAGCAGCAGTATTCAATGCATGGGTGGATGGTAGATTTATACATGTGCAGGATTGTTTCAGGCAGAAAAAAACTTCCTAGCCCTACACATAGAATCGACTTTGTTAGCAGTGGATTTAGCTATGGATTCTATATAGTCATTCCACTTGAGGTCTGTTGTGAGAGTTAAGCCAAGTAGGTGCAGTGTTTTGCTTTCGGGGAGACTAGCCTGATCCATGCTAATGGTGGGTATTAGAGATTACGGAGAATTTACGGAGAATCTTTTACAGGCACCTATCTAAACAGAGAAGGAATGGGTGAAACATATGGAATGTTTCCTGACTTTCTATGTGGTGATATTTTCTCTAGGTTGGAGGTGATGGTAAGGTAGGTAATTTCCTTTAAATCAGTTTCCACTTCAGGGAAAAAGTCAGATTCTTAAAGAAATTTATCTTTTTCCTTATTAAATCAACAGACCTACTGTTTTGCCTCTGTAGAAGTTCATCTCTATAAGACCAACATATAATACATATAATATAAGCTATATAATACTGCTTAGACCAGCTAGCAAATAAATCCACACCAACTCGCATACTTCAGCTTCGTATAGTGGATGTGCGTTGTGGTACAGTGGATATCGACTCGGAACGAGAAACCGGGGAGCCGGGTTCGAATTCCAGTTGAACCCATTGTATTCACTTACGCGCAAATACCCTTGGGAAAGGTATTAATTCATCTCTTCCTTCCAGTTATGGGTTAAATAGCAGGACAGATTGGGTTCTATAGCCTTGGTCGGCAACCAGTCTACCGCAGAAAGCAATGGCAACCTACTGCGGGATAATCTTCTGCCCAGTCAGTCATGTCTCTGTCGAGACATGATCGCCCAAGCGTGTTTCACGTATGGCACTTAACTGACTGACAGCAATAGTTCAGAAATCCCTTTCTTTATCAACATCTTGTTTTGGTACAATATTGACTTTTATGATAATTTGCTTATCCATTATGTCATATTTAATGCTTTATCTAATATTTTTTTTTATTATTTGGGGAGAGGGGTGGTAATGTTAAACCTATATACTGTTGAACGATTTTATAGATCCTTCAGTGGTTTTCAATTGAATGCTTTATGTAGGATCTCACATATAAGGTCAAGGATATCTTTGCAAATCCTTCTAGTTTGCTTTTTGTAAGATTTATAATAAAACTTTTCTCTTAAATTTGTTTTTATATTCTTTTAGGTTAATATAGATTTGTGCTTTAGCCATGCACTTGACCCAATTGCCCACTTTCAATTGTTTTATTGGCTCTGCATCATTTGGTACCATTTTAAAATTTTTTATGTTCATTTTCAGTGCCATTTTGTAAATTTTACTAGATTTATCAGCTGAAACAAACATAAGAGTGCATTAACTTTGGCATCTGATGATTGGTTCTATCACCATTCAGCTTTTTTAGTTACTTGTATACTCATATTTTTAATAAGATTCAAAAAATGTAACATTTACACTAAATGCAATTCTGTTCACAATATATTGGGCATTGTATGTACAAAAAAAAAATTGATTGGAATTATATTTCAGTAAATAATTGCTGCTCATATTGTGTGTATATATATGTGCATGTAACAACAGGAATTCATCACGGTCAAAAACAAAATAATTTACCTAAACAACCCTCAATACTGACTACACCTAAAATAGTATCAGTAAAACCATCCAGGAAAGAGCATGTAAATATACAAAAACTACTTTAGGCATCAACAAGTGGCTAAACATGGCCAAAGATATAAAAAGTTCACTAAAATAAAAAAGGAGGAATGCACATTCATACAATTGACATTTGTGAATTTTATTCATCCATCACTGAAGAACTGAAGTTTTAAATTTAACAAAAAATTAGTGCCCTATTAGTGACAGAGGTAGAAATATCATAAAACCCCTATACTATTACTAAAGTTCATCTTACACATAAAAAAACAATGGACTATATAGAGATGATAAAATAATCTTCCATGAAGCAGTTCCATGGCAAACTGATTAACAAAGAAAGGACCATCACCACTACAAACACCAAAGGAAGCAATTTCCTTTATGTTGTCTTGGACCTGAGTAGTGGCCAGTATAAACTCCATAGCAAAGAGTCATATAACCATATATATATATATATATATATATATATATATATATATATCAAATTAGAATCTAACCACCACCATAGAATTCGAGATAACTTACATAAACCAGTCCAATTTAGATTATCTACTAACTAAAGAAATAATGTATTTGACAATAACAAAATTAAATATACAAAGGCTTTAGAAAAAGTAACCACAATGTAAGTCATGAATACTTAGATAAAAACAAAGGTAAAAATAAGCTGAAACACTGTAAATGTGACATCATATGATTTAACCCACCTTTTAGTCATAATAGTAAAAAAAAAATTTTTTAAAAATTAAAAAAATTTTTTTAAAAAATAATCAAAAATAAAAAAATAAAAAATAAAAAATAAAAAAAATAAAAAATAAAAAAAATGAAAAGAGAGAGAGAAAGAGAGAGCAGAAGAAAAATTTTTCTAAATTTAATTCATAAGCACTTCAACTACACTAAAAAAGATTTTTAACAAAATGCTAAGGTTATCTATAGTTGCATAACAATGATATCAAATATATGTCCAACCTGCAAAATAATATAACTAGTAAAAATAAGTGCAACTGCCGAAAAAAAACAAGACCTGCCCAATAAATGACCAGTGCATGACAGAGTATAATTTACAAAGCTAGCATTCATGATGGCAATGTTAAACTCTATTTTGGCTCCACTGAGAACCAATGGAAATACCATCATCAAATGAAATTAATATTAAATACAGTAACAGCATTGCCCTCTCATAATGTTTCAGAAAAAAAAAAAAAAAGAGAGAAGTCCAGTTATTACCTGTGATATCATTGTGAAAAATAAATCTTATAACGGAAAAGAAAATAGATGTAATTTATGCCTTTTAAAAAAACTAGTCATCTTAAACACATAAATAACCCTAATTTACTAAACAAAAGAAGTGATTTGGTTTGGTTTGAGTTTAACAGCCCATCAACCATTATAGTCATTTAAGGGTCAGTATTTTAATTTTGGGATCACATCTTTTTAATATAGTTCAGAGGAGTTATTTTAGTATGTCCAATACGGAGTCAAGAAAGGATAACTTCATGATTCTTTGTAATCCTGTGTAACCCTATTTCCACATTGGTATATCTTTGTTTTTGGTTTAATACAACAGAGTGAGAGAAACTGAATTTAGTGGTATTGTTAGTTGTGTTTTATCTGCAATGTGAGCTTACATTTAAAAAAAAAGAAAAGAAAAGATTTTTAATACTATTATGTACTTGTAAAATCTGTGGAATAGAGAAATTGGCTGATAATTGGGAAAAAAGAGAAAAATATAGTTTCTTCTTTATTCATATATGAAACAAATTGTTTTGAGCCAAGTTTGAAAAATGGCCATAGTCATAACAAAATGTCAGAATTTCTTTGATGAGGTCAGCTAGGGTTAAATCCTCAAAAATTATTCCTGGAAACAGATTCTAAAATTGAAAAACAGATGATACAATTGAAAGAAAAAAAAAAACAGAAAGACATTACGTCATGTGAGCTGTTGATATTTCATTCGTTGAGCCATGGCTCCCTGTAAATTGTGTGGGTGGAAAATAATCTCATTGGTCAAAGCTTTGAGTTGCGTAGAACCCCCGAGAGAATTGGGTACAGCTATAAAAATCTGAACGCAGTGCAAAAAAAGAGAGTTGTTTTGGTAGTTTTTGAAATTGCAGTCGAAATGTGATGACTGAGGGGGAAAGTGTTCCCAATTGGGGAGCCGCGACCCAGAGGCTGGTCGCCTACCACAGAACTTATGGCTGAAGATGTAAAGAAATGTAGAAAAACCTGCCGTCGATTAACTTAAAGAGTTAATGTCAAATAAAACGCCTCCAATAAGAACCTCAAAAGAACTTGTTTTAAAAGTTATTTAGAGAATTGAAAGTTCTGATTATTCTTAACGAAGAGTTCGCACTGTTATGAAAGCTGCTGAGAGAGGTTTTTGAGCAACCCCCACACCGCTGCCACTCATCGCTCTGTTATTTGACTGTCTCTGCAAAGTTTGATAAAGGCCGAAGAGACGTATTTTTTTTTATCTGGAGAATTGACAGCCCGATTATTTTTAAAAATTGAAATCTCTGATTACCTTTAATGAAACTTTGGAAGGACTTATTTTTATTTGAACATTGAAAAGCTCTGATATTTTTAAACGAATCCTTTCTTCAATTGTAAACTTGAATTTTGACAATTGTATTTTCTGCTTTTGTAATTAATAATTTTTTTTATTATTATAAAGACTTTTTGTAACTCATCCAGGTGTCTTCAAACTTATTCATTTATTTAATTTTTTTTTGTGCCATAATTATTTTCTTTTAACCACAAGTGTACACAAGTGTCCGGTCTGGATATGGTAGAAATACGGCTACTGGGTTTGCACAACGTGACTTTCTGAGATCAAAGAACATTTTGGGCAGTGAGTTTGTTGTTGTAATAGACGTCTTGAGGACCAGCTACTGTGAAGAGATCATTACAACTAGCAGCTCGAAAGTGTCACCATAACTGGTGTCATTTCGACATCATCATTGCAGCAGGCTCTGTTACTGACTCCAGCAAACCAACCAGCCAGGAGCAGGCGAGTGTTACATTCACCTAGAGTGGGTTTTATAGTTAGTAATTTATTTGGATTGCATTTATTCCAGTGGATTTGCCATTTATTTCGAATATGTAAATCTGTGTATGGATCTTATATATTTGGTCAATGGGCTCTTTATGTGCATTTTTGGTGGCTGTGTCAGCCTTATCATTTCCTCGGATTCCAACGTGACTTGTAATCCAACAAGGATAATTTCTTTTGTATCTGACAGTGATGTTAATCTGCACAATAGTTTTATGATCAGTGGATTTTCTAATTTTGTAGAGTTATCAGTACTGATAGAGAATCTGAAAAAAAAATCAAGAACTTTTTCCTTTTGCTTTGAGAGATGATAAGTGCCAAATCAATGGCTTTTGATTCAGCACTAAAAATAGATGCTTCCTTAGGAAGATGTTTTTGAATGACTTGAGTCTCATAAACAGCTGCACATTTTGTTGTGTCCTTATCCTTAGATTCATCTGTAAATACTGTGCTATATTTGGGATAATGGTTCATAATTTTATTTAGAGCTTCCTTAAAGATGTGTGGTGCTTTTGTTGAGGTTACTTAGTTTGAGTTCCACTTTTGTTTTTTTCTTTATTTCCCAAGGTGTAATAACTGGTTTAATGGTGTCATGTATGTTTTTGAAAGGAATGTTAGCTTCTTCAATTATGCTTTCCATTCGAAGTCCAGGGCGTGATTTTAGTTTCGTATAGAATTGTCGTGCCAAATTCATAGAGCTGAAGGAGGTTCATTCACTTCTACATACAAACTTTCAACTGGAGATGTTGGAAAGGCACCCAGTGCCAGTCGTAGTCCTTGATGGTGTATTGTTTCTATATTTTTTTATGATTTTCAGGTTGAGCCATCAATGAAGCAACCATAGTCTAATGTGGACTGGGAAACAACGCACAAGTTCTTCTCCAAAGAGAAACCAAAGGGAAGGAGGCACATGGTAATGGAAGAAGTTAAAATTTTCGAAGAAGAGCATAGAATAGCCACTGCTGTTACTCAAGCTAAACAGTGCAAGTGGACAACATGGAATGATATAGAGCCGATTAAACTTTCTTGGAACTCATTAATAGCGATGACACCATTGGCAATATCTTTTCTTCTTCGATCTACATACAACTTTCTTCCAAATGAAACAAACCTCAAAATGTAGGGAATACATAGATACAGATCTGTTTTTCCTGTAAAAAGGACCGAAGTACCTTGTATCATGTACTTTCTGCTTGTCCACAATCGCTCCAGATGTATACGTGGTGACACAACAAGGTATTTGAGGTAATCAAGGAGTTAATAAGAACACAATGTGAGACAGCAAACCAACAGATTGTGGCAGCCAATGAGACTAAGATCAGATTTCATAAGGAGAGTGAATGCCTTGCAAAGAAAAAACAAACAGGCCCGAATATGAAGCTGCTGAGCGAAGCCAGTGATTGGGAGGTTTCAGTAGACCTAAGGACGTCTCTAAAATTTCCAATACACATCGCACAGACAAACAAGCGCCCCAATATCGTATTGTGGTCAGACTCAAAAAAGACTGTCTTCCTAATAGAGTTAACAGTTTCTTGGGAAGAGAACAGGGTAGAGGCACACGAGCTAAAGAAAAACCGATACGAGTCACTGCGTGTCGAATGTGTGGACAATGGTTGGAGGTGTAACGTGATGCCTATTAAGGTTGGGTGTCGCGGGTTTCTGGGATATTCAGTTATTTCTTTCCTTTCTAAAATAGACATCACTGGCTGTGGTTTAAAAAGCGCTTCACACCGCATTCAAACAATGGTACAGAACGCGTCAAGTTGGATTTGGTCGAGATCAAAACAAGTGAACGAAATTAGTGCAACATCATGATCTAATATGCGCAAATGAGATATTTGTGTGACCATCTAACTTTTTTTTTCTTCTTCCTTCACGAGCGCGTTAATAACAGCAAACGCGTTCAGGAAATTTCATTGCCGATCGCCCGGTTCACACTCCACCCACGTCTATTGAACAGGTGTAGAGGCTCATCCCTTGTTCCCTGTTTAGGATGTGGTTTCCGGTTTTCTCTTTTCCAATCTTTTCACTCTTACATAGCCCCCTGCACACCAGTGGCCTTACTGCCTTGCCCGGGGTGATATGATTTAAAAAAAAAAAAAAAAAAAAAAAAAAAACTGCAAAGAGGAACAATCGTTTTATTTACTTCTTTATGAGAATATACAAGAGGAACAATCAACAAGTTTATCTTCATACCCTGCCTGGTGGCAAACGCTGCTGGTGGCACCAGGGGTGGTGGTCCCGCCATAGCCACTGAAACCGTGACATCACCCCTGGTCGGCGGCTGAGAAGACAGGGTATTGCACGTGCTAACACACGTTGTATGTTACAAAATGGAGCGAACTAATGCTCTATATAATTTTAACAATGTACTTTTATCTGCACTCCAATCAGTGTAGGCCACCACTCTCATTAATTGAATGGCTTTATTGCATTTTAATCTTAGTTGCTTTATGTGGGGAATAAATGTTAATTTGGAATCAAAAAGAAGCCCAAAGAATTTATGTTGCTGTACGACAGGAATTTCTATGCCGTCCAATTTTAAGACTGGGTCACAGTGCATTTTCCATACTTGGCAAAAATGCATGCATTTAATTTTGGTCCGAGATATTTTAACTCCATTCTCAGCTGTCCACTGACTTATTTTATTCAGGCACTGTTGTAATTGTCGATCGATTATGTTCATATCTTTGGATGAATAACAGATCAAGAAGTCATTCACGTATAAGGATCCTTCAATGCCAGGTTTGAGAGATTTTACAATATCATTAATTTTAATACTAAACAGTGTTATGGATAATATGCCTTTTTGTGGGACACCCATCTCCTGGATCTTTGTGTCCAAGAGTGTGTTACCTATCAGTGTTTTAAAATTCCTGCCTGTTAGGAAGTTGTTTATGAATTGGGGTAATCTTCCTTTCAATCCAAGTGATTTTAGATCTTTCATTATGCCATATCTCCAAGTTGTATCGTATGCCTTATCAAGGTCAAAGAAAATGGCAATTAGATGTTCCTTTTTGATGAAGGCATCTCAGATGATGGTTTCCAGCTGGACTAGTTGGTTGATTGTACTTCTGTTTTTCTGGAACCCAGATTGAATATTTGTAACTTGTTTTTTTTCCAAGTACCATGTTAGTCTATCATTTATCATTCTTTCCAAGATTTTACAGGTGCAACGTGTCAGGGCAATAGGTCTGTAGTTTGTTGGGTCTAAGCAGTTTTGGTTTTTGGCTATGGGAACTATGATAGCCTGTTTCCATAGTTTGGAGATGTTGCCTGTTGTCCATTTATCATTATAGATGGATAGTAGATACTCCCTTGATATTTTGAGGAGCTTCCTTAGCAGTTCGTAATATATTTCATCTGGGCCTACAGCTGTGTTATGGGCCTTTGATATGGAATCTTGAAGTTCATTCATTGTGAAGAGCTGATTATAATCCTGGGAATTATTTGTTTCGAAATTGATTTGTTTTTTTTCTTCTCTTTCTTTGATCTTCTGAAATTCATAGTGAGTGTTTTTGGTGGATGAGTTTACTTCAAAAATCTCTGCTAAAAGGTTTGCTATTTCTTTTTTGGTTATTATGGATCAGATACTTTAGTGGGGTACAGATATTTTCTTTATCATTTCCCACATAGTTTTACTTTTTGTGCAAATGTTTATTTTGGATATGTATTGTCTCCAAGTACTTTTGGCTTTTTCAAATATTTGTCGGGCTTTTTAGCTCTGCAGTTCTTGAATGTGTTTAGGTTTTCTTTTGTAGGCTGTTTTTGAAATGTTTTTAGAGCTGCTCGTCATATCTTTACAGCCTTTCTGCATTCAGTATCAAACCAAGGCTTACTTTTCTTTATGGAAGGTGACTTTCTGGGTATACTTTCATTTGCTATTGTAAGTAATGTTTCTGTAAAATATGTAGTGGGGTCCATTTTTTGGTTGTTTAACTTAGGGATTAATTTGCTCTGGCATAGATGCCGGAATTTTTCCCAGTTAGCTTTTTTTTAAATTCCAACGTAATGGTTGTACTTCAGGTTGGGATGTATGATTCTCCAATATTATAGGGAAGTGGTAACTTCCACAGTTATCTTCATAAACTTTCCAGTCATAATCAGGGAGTATGGTAAGTTCGCAAATCGTGAGGTCTATAGCAGTGTAAGTATCTGTTCCTGGATGAAGATATGTTGTTTCTTGTTAAATAGGCATAACTGTTTTTCTTCAATTATAGATTCTATGATTTTGCCTCTTCAGTTTGTTTCTCTACTCCCCCATATCTCATTATGACTATCAAAGTCTCCCATCAGAATGAATGGGTTTGGAAGTTGCTTGATAAGATACTTTAGTTCTTCCACTTTTATCATATCATTAGGATGTATGTAGAGAGAGCATAGAGTTATTTTCTTGTGAAGCGTTAGTGATACTGCTATTGCTTGCATGTTTGTTTGTAACTTTATTTCTTTGTGTGCTATTTTATTATTAATGATTATAGTTGCACCACCTAAGGTTTTATCAGCTTGTTTGTTTATGTAGTTATATGAGATATAATTTTTAATGTTTTTTGTGTCATTTTCTTTCAGAAAAAGTTTCCTGTAAGCAAACATCAGGGAGTTGATTTGAAATGAGGAGTATTAGTTCATCCAAATTAGCTTTTATACCTCTTATGTTCCATTAGATTATTTTGTTTGCCATATTTTTAGATTTTTGGTGATTTGTTCTTAGATGCTCATTGTTTCATTTGAGTTTTCTGTCCCCTGTTTACTATTGCCTTGGGATCTGCTTGTTTGCTGGTAGATTTGGTTTCTTAGATCTTATGTTTGACATCTCTATTACTAGAGGTCGATCAGGACCTTGGCTTGGTTATTATGGGGTTGATTTTGTTAGAGAATTTTTCTCATTTGTTGTTTTTGTTTGCTCAGAGGATGTTTTTTTTGTATCTTTGTTTTTGTTGTTATTACTTCATTTTATATTTAGGCTTTTGTGGGGAATTGAAGAACTCGCTTTATTATGGAGGCTTTCAAAATCTTCTGTTTCTAATATGTTATATTTGTTGTAGAAGGGAATTTGTTGACTTATCTGTATATTTTGATTGATTTGGTCTGGTTCTAATTTGTTCTTAGGGATTTGTTTCTGGTTTTGGTTGCTTATCTGGGTTTTAGTAGATGTTGTTATTTGATTTTTATTAGTTTCTTTGAGTTTTTTTTAAAAGTTTCAATTAGATTTTTGAGTTCAGAGACTAGTTGTTGAGTAGGTCTTGGTTGTTAGCTTGGTTTGATTTTTGAATGATTTCTGCAAAGAGGTTTAATTTTTGATAAGAATCCACTATTCTCCTCACCTATGGGAAGGATATGTTTTTTCTGTATTTCACTTCCATTACTTTGCCTTTTAAAAATTTTACATATTCTAGAGTAGGCTGGATGATTTTCATAGCAATTAGGACACTGTTTCGTTTGGGCAAACATCTTCAGTACGACTGGGTTCCTTTACACCACATTTTCTACATATTCTGTACCCTCTACAAGTTTCCCTGTGGTGCCCAAATTTATGGCACTAAAACATCTCAGGGGAGCTGGCATGTAATGGTTGATTTTTGGATTATGTATCCAATTTTAATTTCTTTAGGTATTGTGGGGATATTAAATGTTAGGATATAAGTATTTGTTGGTATGATTTGACCGTTCATAAAAATGTTGATCTGGACATGGTCTATTATTCCTTGTCTTCTTAGAGCAATTTCAATTTCTTCGATTGTGGCCAAGGTTAGCTCATGACTTCTTATGATGCCTTTTGATGCATTTAATTTTTCATGGGCAAAGAACTTACATTGGCAGGTGTGGAATTTTTTAATTTCCAAGAGATTTTGAGTATCTCTATAATTATCTACTTCAACTAAAGGTTTCCATTTTTTTTTAACTGTTTTGGGGTTACTATTTTGGGATAGAATTTTTTCAATTAAAAATGGAGATAGTTCACCGATTTTTTTTCCTTTTAAGATTTCAATAACTATGAATCTTGAGAAGTTTTTCCTTTCTATATATGCAGAAGAATTGTTTTTCTCTGATTTGGACTCCCACTCACCGAGTTGGAGATATCAGAAATAGAGTACATTCTTTTAGTTTTTCCATTGTTCTTTATCTGGTTTCTGGGTTCTTTTTATTGAGGTTTTTCAGTTTCCATGTAAATGTTTGATTTTTTTCATCTTTCTTGCTCCCCACTATCCTCGGAGCCCAAATGTGGGAGATATTAGAGGGGAAACCCATTCGCCCTTTCATCTCAGGGATACAGAAAAGTATACTCAATTAGTTGAGTTTCCACGGTCATTCTCTGATTCTTTCTTCCGTTTCGTTTTCCTAGTTTTATAAAAACATTGGGTAAGGAACAGTCACATGGTTTTGTCTGAATAAATGATTGACTCTTGTCACCGCCTTCTAACACTTATGTATTTGTGGTAACAGTAAAGAGATATTGTAGTATCTTTGGGTCTTATTTTTGGATGTTGTGGTCGACATTTGTAAGTGTTAGGGCTTGACATGACTAGCTAATTGATCGGATCAGGCCTCTTTGACCGCTTGTCTAGCCCAGGTAAGAGCCAAAGTGGTGTGTTGCAAGGTCGTGACCACTTTATACCTGGGTCACAACCTGCTCAACCACCAGGATCCTGTCCCCAGGCATCACGGGTCGCCACCCACAGCCAACAGGTGGCACCATTAAGGGACTTTTACCCTCTGCAGGAGAGCAGTTGGTGTATTCTGATGCCCCACCAACAGGGTAGACAAAAAGAAGTGAATTGATTACATGCAAACAGAAATAAACCTCTGCTAAAGTATATTAACCCAGATTTTTCTATATAGACATTTTTACAGTTATGATTATTAAATTTTTTTCCCCCCTAAGTAAAAGCAAGACACATATAGACAAACATACAGGATACATATGCACAAACCATGTATCATCTGCCTTAAAAATATTCTCCCAATTAATTTAATTTTTGAGTTTTTACTTTTTAATTTCAAATTTTATTTTTAATTAAATTATAAAATTAAAGTAAAAAAATATTCCAGTATTATAACTACCCTAACATTGTGAGAACCAGAAATTAAAATCCGGGAACAGTCAGTTCATAATATGCACCTAATGGTTACATAGGGCATGAAACTCCAAAGTGTGACTATATATATATATATATATATATATATATATATATATATATATACATATACACACACACACACACACACACACAGAAAATCTAAGCAAGAGCCAACAAACCTACCTAGCTTTCACCCTACAGCTCGTCAGGGGAAATTGGCTGACAACAAAGATTTAAAGTAGCAAATATATACATACTTGAGTTCAAAATAAAGAAGACACCAACACACAAGAAAGGTGGGGGGGGACAATCAATATTATTATTATAAAAAAAGAGAACAATTAAGCGATAGTCTAATTCAGTAGGCAATTTTTCATATGCTTGCATTTATGTAGGATTTTGGATTTAGAATTAAGTAAATCCTGTGTAAGTTCAAATGATGCAATAGCTAGTTTTTCCTCCCTGCATAAATTACAGAATTTACTACCTGGTTTATATTTCGAACATTGTTTTAGTATTTCCCATTTCAAAATGGGATCTTTATTCGTAGTTTTTTTTAATTTTCTATACATAGGACACTAGCAATGTATTGTGGCTATATTTTTCATGCTTAAAAGGTGCTGAAGTGGTTATAAAACCTAATCTTAAAGGTGTCTTGTGTGGCACCTATATACGTCTTAGGTTGTACGTCATTCTCATTTTTGTACACGTTAACTTTATATACCACGCAAGATTTCTGGCATTTACCGTTTAAGGGACAATTGGATTTGACTCTACAATTGCATGTTATCTTATTGTTAATGTTAGTCTTTCTGATTTTAGTTTTGTTTAGACCGTTTATAAGTTTACCTATATTGGGCAAACAAGAATAACTCAATTTTATCGTGTTTTTGTTAATTTTATGTAAAGGGCTATCTTTACCAAAATTTTGTTTTAATATCAAAAAGAATATTTTTACCTATCTTGGTTTTTACTTCCTTGTTAAAGGGAGGACTAAACCAAATAACCCTCCTTTGTCTATTTTTATTTTTGGGAGATTTAGTTTTAATAAATTCTAAGTTATCTCTGTATCCACTTTTGATCAATGCATCTTGGTAAGTTTTTTTGTATTTATCAAATATATCACAGTTAGACGTTGTATTGGTGGATAATCTGTATGCTATACCCTTAGGAATGCTATACAGATTATCTTTATTTTGAACTCGAGTACCTATATATTTGCTACTTTAAATCTTTGTTGTCAGCCAATCTACCCTGACAAGCCGTAGGGTGAAACCTAGGTAGGTCTGTTGGCTCTTGCTTAGATTTTCTGTCTTTGTTGCTCTACTTTCGTATTGAGCACTTTAGTGTTAGGGTTTTCATCTTGGTTTTTTTCTTTCTTACGAGTACTTGACTTTTTGTTCATGTACTTGTTTGTTTCTTTTTTTTTACTTCCCCTTCTTTTCCCTCCGAGTTTGTCCTCGGTGGGTGGTTCAAGACTATTTAAATTATAGCTTAATTAATATATATATATATATTAGAGAGAGAGAGAGAGAGAGAGAGACACAAAAAGTAGCAATAATAAAATAAATTCAACTTACCGATCTTGAAACAATCTGAGAGCTTCATGTGCCCACATTCTGACTAGTCCCTCCACTGTAAGGGTTTCCAGAGGTCTTAAAGCTTCACAAATACCACGTACCCAACGTGTCATTTCTCGAGGACTGTAGATATAATGTGGCTGCATGTCTTGAGTAAATCTCTCCTTAAAATAAATATTAAAACATTAAAGTAAATCAACCAAATAATTATTTTTATATTATTTGTTAATTGTTTTTTTTTTTTTTACTTTTTGTTCAGAATCAAAATGCATATAAATATGCTACTAAAATATATCATATGCATTAAAAAGGTATGATTATAAATGACAATAACTGAATGCCATTTCTTCTTGGCATTAAAAACAGATTACAAATCTAACATCTTAAACTGGTTACAATTAATAATTAACATCTTAAACTGGTTACAATTAATAATTAACATCTTAAACTGGTTACAATTAATAATTAACATCTTAAACTGGTTACAATTAATAATTAACATCTTAAACTGGTTACAATTAATAATTAACATCTTAAACTGGTTACAATTAATAATTAACATCTTAAACTGGTTACAATTAATAATTAACATCTTAAACTGGTTACAATTAATAATCTGATCTTAATAATAAATTAAGACCAAGGATCATAGCAAAAATTATGTATAACATTTCAAAGAAACAGTTTCATTTAAAAAGAAATTTAGCCATTTGTGAAAATTTAAAGAACTCCTGATAAGATTACAAAACAATATTATTTCTATTGTTACTTTTATACCTGCAAAGAATTACAAGTCATTAATAATTTGAAGATGTTTTACATAATGCAAGTTCAAAGAAATGTTACCTGTGATTTAAGGTAGAAATCTACCATAGCATTAGTGAGTGGCTCAGCATAGGTTCTTAAACTGGGCACAAGACGCAGCATGGCTCTGTTGAAAGTTCCATAAATCTGAGTAAGGGATATTTTACCAGGGTAGTCCACATAGACCACAGGAACATGACGCAAGAATCTGAAAAAATTAATTTTAAATTAGCAAGATAAATAGAATAGGGAGGTTCAGATAAAAAAACTCATAAGTGCAAAATCATCAATGTCAGAAAATCATCAATGATCTAGTATTTAGGGACATCAATCAAAAGAACAATAATTTACAACATAATGAAGAACTATCTCTTTATCCATGAAGAGCCAAGACAATTCTGTAACATTCTTTTATTGGGGTAAGAAAAGCTGTGGATTAGCCAAAATTAGTAGGGAATAACAAATACCACATTTTGAGATCTACTAAAGTCAACTTAATCTTGATCTTGATTTTGATTTTCTTTTTCAATAGATAGCACAAAAACATTCTTTTTCATGGTAAGACTTTCTCTTTTGTTATCAAACATTCCTGATCTCATGATCACAATCCGAAGAGAGCTTCTGTAGTCTTATACTTTTTAGTGAGACAATCCTAGTCTCTTCTTCAATGAGTCATTTCCTGAGAAGTTGCCAGGCACTGAGGTATCTGAAGTTATTAGTTAGACAGGTACTGGTTTATGAAGACAAAGCAGATGCATCTCCAATTGTGACTAGCCTTTTGCTGTCTGATGATGCACTGCTTTTCATATTTGCTGACAAATTTTTCACATTGTGCAGTATTACAACAAGAATATTGTGCTAACTATTGATTCCAGTGACACATTCAATATTGCATCATGCACTAGGTTTGTGGAGCTTTTACCCCCACATGTGCAGGCAATATCGACATATCAATGACTTTCAGCTGGATTTGGTAGCAGTGTATCATATTAGTTGGTACAATTGAAGAGGATATGTCATCTTTTTGACATGATGATGTACCAATAAACTGCCTCCATTATTGCACACCACTTTCTTACAGCAATCTTTTTCAGTTCAGTGGCATCACAACTGTGCCACTCCCTAAAGGTGCCTATGAACATCACAGCCTGATGCCCCATTTGTCTAAGAACTGCTTACAGTATTGGCAACAGAAGGTCATCTCATTATCAGTGAGTACCTCAACTGAGTGGCCTCACTGACAGAACACCAATTCCAAATGTGAGACTGCTTGCAGTATCATACTGCAACAAGGGTCACCAAATTGGTTGTGGGTCCACATTCAACAAACGTCTGGGTTTTACCACTGTAATGGATGATATCCATACCTAATTTGCTTCACATTCCACTCACATTTAGATTACCTTTTTTCCACTGCATGGGTGCTGGATCTATAGACTGGCATGCCCCATATTTGGGCCAGAGACTTCACTGCCACTTTCAACATAAGAGAAATTGATCTCACAAAATATAACGTTTTTCTTACTCCGGGGCATTCACTGCATTAATGGGCATCTATCAGTTGATCTTTTGCTTGCTTGCTTATATTATGATCAATTTCTTCCTTGGGATACAGCAGAAGCAAACCTTATTTGTCAATCTCTTGAGTTCACATCTATTTCTTCACTGCAGTCCAGGTAGTCTGTCACTAGCCAAATTCTACATGAAAATCCAACCCTTTGACTAAGAGCTGCATACATAGGTGCACTCTCTTTGAACTTCACATCTCCTCTGTGTATGTGCTATACAGACACTACCTAATGCTTTGATGACAGCAATCCCAAGTAGATCAAAATCTAGTGGCCTCTTGCACACTATCAGTACAAAGATCAGCAGTGTTGACTGTTGTTGTACAAATCCTAACCATGCTGACTCAACAACAAGCTCTGATTTCCCTATTTATTGTGGTTATTTTAACATATTCTTTAGACCAAGTCTGACACAGGTTTGCACTCACTATAGAGTGATAGGATCCAAAATCCAAGAAGGCCAAACATAGTATTCCATCAACATAAACAAATGACTAATGCTTTATTCCCATTTTTCCATAGAAAATGAGCAGTGTCAAAGTCTTGTACTCTTTCTTGAGCATTCCTGAGTCATGTGCCTGACTTTATGGCATCAAAAGCATCATGCATCAGTGTGTGTCTTTCACACTGAACCAAATCTATGACAATACTGACAGTTCTTGGCAAAATGGTTGGTCCCAGAGCATTTCTAACAAGTGATACTGTTATGATAATTTGGGTGGTGGGGAAGATCATTACAGTTCTGTTAGCTGAGTAGTTGTAGTGACTGGATCATCAGACTAATTTTCTCCATTGTCATAAAAATAAGAATACAATAGCCTCTACTATACAATGGTAATTGGTAGAAAAGAAAGTTATCACCAATTCAAATAAAATACACAAACTTGGAAGTGATATTGATATTAAATACAAATAAATGGAAAATATCATTGTATTGAAAAATAACTGAGGTGTGGGGGGAGGGGAGTACATTAAAAACTTCAAGACTGTATAGTTTATTTATTGAATTTGTACCAACAGCAAAATAGAAGCTCATTTTATTTGTAAATAGGCCCAATTTTCCTCTTTTCCCATATTGGCATGTATGTAACAACTAAATCCTAGACAATACAATGCTGAATGTGTGTTCTTAGTGCTGATTTACAGCACAGAAAATGGAATCAGAAAGAGTTCAAATTTCTGACTTAAAAATGTATATACATACATATTTATTAAATTTTGGCAAAAACAATTGAGAAAGTAGCATCACAGCAATAGTACTCAAAATTATTAATGGATTAGGCCAAGAAAATCTATGAGACCCAAATAAAATAAATATCTAAGAGCTAACTTATTTATTTTTAAAAACTTACCACCTTAATCACTAAATAATTTAAAAAGGAATCTAATTAGAAAATAAACAATCAAGATTTTCTACTAAACAAAAAGATGTTTATTTTGTTTTTCTTCCCCCCCCCCCCCCGCTTCTTTCCTCCATTCAAAATATATATATTTTTTAGCAATAATGAAATGGTATATGTGAAATACTTTAACCAAATACAGTAACTATTTCACGTCAATTATGTGATGGTTTATGCATGTGCCAACATTTTGAAGAGCTAAAATTTTAAAATCTAGATAATGTACTTATGCAAGAAAAATATTTAACATTGAAAAATTCTAAAAACTAAAATATGCAAAAAGAATTATCCATTAAAATTACATTCTTAAATCTAAGTTCAATTCTGGTTACAATTGTAAAACTGAAATTGGCTTTCCAAGATATGTAAGATTATCAAAAAGTATTTGTTACAAATAAAATGGTTACTTTTCCAACAAAAAATTAAAAATTGGTCATTCTGTGAAAACAAAATAATGAAAAAAAGAAGAAAAAAAAATTTTTTTTCAAGTTAGAAAATTTAAATCTAAACAGATACAATTTACTATTAAAATTATGAAGTAAAAATAGGAAATTAAATTGTATACATTTTTCCTCTTATGGCAATACTCCAATATTGGAAATTTTACCGGTGTGAAAGTTGTTTTCTGCCAGGATCAGTTGGTGGGTTGCATGCCCCCACAAATTGTATACGTTCAAATTTCACCCAGGCTTGGTCACTGGAGCGGTAGAATCCACCATGCTCCATCATCTGTCGTAAGAAAGAGATAACTCTCTGCGTCCCTAAAGAAAAAAAAAATTTTTTTTTTTTACATAACAAAATATTTACATTGAAATTTTATGCAATACACTATAATTGTTAAGATAATGAAGCAAGTTAACGTGATTAAATCCTGACTTCTACCAATGCAGTGTACTGTCTGTAGAAATAAGGAAAAAAGTTAAATATCATTTATACTAGAACATTATGAAATTTAGTGAAAGTATTCACAAGCTAAATTACAAATTCCTTACATAAAGTTAATCCACAAAAGAATCTGCTATAATCTATAAAAATTGTTTCACTTTTGGTTGAAGTTTTAGAACTTTAATAATTACCTAATAGAAAGTAAAAGTTTTAAAAGAAGTTGGACATACTTTTAATTGCTTAACCATTTTTAAAAAATTTTTCACCCCAAACAAGACAATAAAAGTCAACAAGAAAAGAAAAGATCTTACTAAGTGTTATACATGTAGAGAGAAAAAAAAAGCACTAAAGAGAGAGAACAATAAAAAGCAAGAATTAAAAAAAATAACGATTGATAATGCATTTAAATTTTTGAAAATCAAAATTGAATGGAAACCAAGAAACTTAGTATAGAACTTAGAGTTACATCTAGCTATTTCAACTGTAAAATGTTGAGACCTTGCTACCAATCTAGTCAGTTAAGTGCCATACGTGATACACGCTTTGGGTGATCATGTCTCAAAAGAGACGTGACTGACTGGGCAGAAGATTATCCTGCAGTAGGTTGCCATTGCTTTCTGCGGTAGACTGGTTGCCAGCTAAGGCTATAGAACCCAATCTGTCCTATTATTTAACCCATAACTGGAGGGGTGAGATGGATTTATACCTTTCCCAAGAGTATTTGTGCAGAAGTGAATGCAAGGAATTCAACTGGAATTCGAACTCAGCTCCCCAATTTGTGATTCTGAGTTGATATCCACTGCACCACAACGCACATCCAATCTAGTACTCTGCTTAAATTCATAAAGTCTAGGTAATATGGTGGCAAGTACATCAGAATAATTACCATGAAAGTATTCATAGAGAAAGTACAGGCAAGCTATAATATTACAGTGAGATGCCAGGTCAGGACCAACAGCACTGCAGATTCTTTATGGGGTCTTATCAAGAATATCTAAATATATAACAAGCACCAGACCAGATACGGTAACAATATTTAAAACAAAAATTAATGGTAGACTTATAAATATGTAAAATACATTATGACAAGAAGAATTGTTTAAACCTACTTTCCTAGCTGCAGACCTAGTAACTGATCCAATATCTATTACTCGGTTTTTCTTTCCTGTCTTCCCCGTGCCCGAGGATTGGAAGTTCTGCCATGCCATCCAGCCAGTGATTTTCAGATTCTCATTGATGCAGTCGGTCCATCTTTTCCATGGGCAACCTCTAGGGTAGGAACCCGGGATGACAATGCTCTCAACTTTTCTAGGCCACACATCTTGGTCCATGTGCTGAAGGTGGCCATACCAGTGCAGTCTGTTCCACCGGAGAACCTCCTCCACACTAGTCAGACCCAGTCTAGACCTCAATGAATGTAAGAGGTCCCTGTCAGAGTGTTTCGAGGCACAGATCCAGCAGATCATGGCGTGATCACTATGGGCTAATCTGGCTATATCCTCAGCTGTAACAGGCCATGTCTCACTAGCGTGGAGAAGGACGCACCTCACACACAAATTTTAAACATGGTCCCTGTTGTGCAGAGAGATGCCATGACATGTAAGAATGGGGTGGAGTTCTCTAAACTTTTCCCATGCCGATCTTAACCTGGCAGTTGTGGCGTTATAGCAGCCCCCTCTCTCACCGGTGGCATCACCCAGGTAGCAGAACGAGGTGACAACTTCCAGTTGTTCTCCATCAAACTCCAAGTGGGTAAGAGCAGGAGCAGTTTCTGTAGGGATTGAACCCATACAGCGTCTGCATTTGAAGCTGGCATCATCTACGAGTCGACCCTTCCGGTCAGTATAGGCTTTGTGTACCCAATGTTCACATGTTGTGCACTGTATGGAGTTATGACCAACACCTTTACAACACACTCCACATGGATATTTACTGTTTTCAATGGGCTTCGAAGCATCATGTTGACTACAAAGGATTTTTGTCTTTCCCATATACACATTTTTCCAGGCAGCCAGTTTAGTCATGAGCTTGTCAACGATCTCGGCAATGATGACCATGTCATCGGCGTACAGGATCTCCCGTGGACAGCCAGTATGAAACTCACGTGATAGCGCTTCCATGACAATGATGAAGAAGAGCGGACTCAAGACAGAGCCTTGGTGAACACCAACCTTCACATCGAATTCGGAGCTAAACTGACCGTTTACACGGACACTGGATTTAGCGTTGACATACATTGCTTGGAGGGTGCGAATTATCCATTCATCAATGCCTAGCTTTCTCATTGCCCACCACAACACACTTCAATATAATTTTTCCATTTCATATCAGTGGAAAATGTTAGTCTGAGAAGGCACAATGAGTTACTCTTCTGGGAGGTTAGCATCAGCCATGTTAATGGAAGGTAAAACAGGTTCTCTCAGATGATTAAAAGAGGGCAGTTTTGTTTTGGGGGCATTAAAATTAACAAGCCATTTCTTGCCCCAGCTAACAGATTGGGGTCATTTTGAGATCAGCTACCAATTTGATCTTATTGAACTGATCAGAATTACTCTCAAGACAGGAGTAAATAGTTGTGTCATCAACATAGTGAATTGATGACATCAAAATAGTCATTTATGAATATTAGGAATGTAGGTCCAAGGATAAAGTTCTGGAGAACATTTGCATTAATGCAAAAAGATCTAGAAGAGTGGTCATTCAACACCCCTTTCATTCTACAATTTGGTAAGAGTTTGAATCAATTCAAATATTTATCCAGAAATACAATAACTTTTCAAGTTGGAATAGTATCAGTAACTTGATATACTCACCATACATGTCTTTATCAGGCAAATTAATTTCATCACAGAAGAGGACCAGCCACTTGTTGAGTTGAATAGGTGAAAGAACAATACCATTAGGGGTACGTCTATATTCACAGTAGTGATCAAAGGTCTTTAATAATAATTCTGGAGTAGTTGCACTGGAGAAATTCAAACCAACCACCTGGAAAATAATTGTTATATCAAACAAATTTAAAAAAAAAAAAAAAAAAAAAAAAAAAATCACTTTAATATCTTGATAATATGCTCTCAAAATAAGAATGTTCACAAGGTACATGAAAGTGAAAATATCTGTGTGTAATTATTTGACTACAGATTGAATTATTACAAATTAAGCTATGTTTTATAATTTGCTCCAGTTTTACATAAAATAAAAATGAAATCAGTCATGCTATAAAATATTTAATGAATCAAACATTTAGGAAATCAGTCGAAGTTCAGCATATATACAAGCAGAATAATTAATTAAATGAAATACATAACTAGCTTAAACCAGTTTAGTATCAAAGTAAAAACTATCATGCAGAATTAATTTTGCCAAATGCTACAATTTTATCATACAGGATTTTGTTAAAACAATGGAAATAGAGAAACCATTACTTACTTCCATGTCAGGCAGTGCACGGAGGGCACTGAATAGTGTCATAGTTTTGCCAGAACCTGGTGGTCCACAAAGGACCAGAGGTTTGTGTTCAGCAAGCCAAGTGTACAAAAGAGACTCATGTCTAACAGTATCAACTGTTGGAATGACTACATCAGGTGCAGCAACTTTGTGAGTCTCAACTTCAATCTGGGGTACTTTGGCTTGCCAAGGCACCCATTCACCAGATATGGCAACCTATAAAGAAATATAACAATTGATAAAAAGAAAAAGACAGCATGAAGTTTAAATGTAAAATTATTTAAATTAATTACATGCAACCTCAAAAATATAAAATTCATAATTTTGATCATGAAGTGATTAAAGTTTTAGTTAAAATCATGTTTATTTAAACTTTTATTCAATAAAGAAATTAAAAGGACTAAGACAGCTCTAGCATTAAAGTTGGCTCCATTAAAAAAATAATTTCTAAAGAATCTAAATTATCATCAATGTGTCCATAAATAATTAGGAAGTGATTTATCACTATACACAGCCAAGTGTTTTGTACCACTTCCAAATTTAGTATATTTACTGGCAAAAGTTTTAAATTGTTTTGTTCATATGGAAGGGGTCTATCTCTTTTTGTTATACAGATAGATTTATTTTCACACTAACAAGTAACCATTCAGTGTAAAACTACAATTTCTCTTGTTAATGAAATGAAAACAAAATTTTTTTTTCCCTTTGAAATGGCAAATTTTGTTGAGCAATTTCCTTTTGAAGTTTCTTCAATGCGAACTTAAGATTTCATTTGTTCTTTGGTTTCTTTCCTATGTACGCATTTATTGGCACAGTGGAATTGAATACAGAGTCAAAATTCTCTCTGAAATTGTTGCATTCACTTTTACACAAATACCCTACTTGCTAGGGAAACCACAACAGCAACACCTATCATGGTACAGCCCCCACATTCCACAAGAGAATTTAACAGAACTATACTAATTGCTATATATACATATATGTATCTTTTTATCATAAATTTATGATAAAACAGTTTACTGCAACATAAGAGCCATTGTGTTTCAGTACTATTGTATAGCACTTTGTCAGGCAGTGAAATATTTTTTGTTATGAATCATTATATATAAAAAACAATTCTCTCTCATTATATATATATATATATATATATATATATATGTTACGTGTAACAAAAGAAAAAAAAATTTTGAATAACCAAAACTCAGAGATAAATCATAAATAAATATTTAATTTACCAAAACATTAAATAAAAATATTTCCAAATATAGTTTTTGCATTCAAAAAGAGAACCAGGAAGGGGAAGGAAGGTGTCAAATATCAAAGATTTGAAAGAATTTGGAAATCCTCAAATGCGTATATAAAGAATAATTATTAGTTCGGTCAATAAAAGAGTCAAAAATATCTATTTACCCATATAGTTCCATGAGGTTCTCTTTTAGGTTTTAGTTGGTTGGCAACTTTTCTTAGAGACTCTTTCAGCTGGATATAAATCCTTGAACCAAAGCTGGAGTTGATAATGTCAGCAAATCCTTTTAATAACTAACTACTCTCTTCCCAAAACCTATTTTTATAGGGGCTAACACCTAATTTGCATATTTCTAGAACATTTCAAATTCTCTCGATTTTACTGGAATTTTCTAGAACCTTCCAAAACATTCTATTCCTAATTTCTCTATTTAACAACTACTTCCTGAATTAAAACTTTTTTGTAGTAACAAGTAAGACTCAACAGAATCCCTTACTGCAATATTTTTAGACATTATTATTCTTATTATTTTTATATATAAATGCATCCTTATATATATATATATATATATAGTTAAATAAAAAGAGAAGAGGAAAACTGCATTTAACTCGCCTACACGTTTCGTCCTGTGATGGAGTTTATCAAGGCAAAAAGACGAAATGAGGTTTATTCCAAATTACGTACCTATAAACAAACAGTGTTGGCAACTATAAAAACGCTCAAAAATTCAAAAAGATTAACAGAATATTTTAGTTCTAGAACTCCTTCAATGTCCCGAAATGTTAAAATGAAGAGAATTCAACCATTTTCCTTGGACTTTTTATTATGTATGTTAGTCTGTTTCAGTATCATTTCCATAAGCAAAAAGTGATATTGGGAAAAAAACTAAGGCACAAACTGACATTTTGGTAGTACTGGATAGCGGCATTCTCAGAAACTTTCCTTCTGAACAAATTGCTTACTCTTTTTATTAGTGTGGCATTTTTTTTTAAATTGAAATTGTGGTCAAATTTATTTCTGTGAATCACTAATGCATTCGTTAAATTATTATTAGTGATGTCTCTTGTGTTCATATTTACGTTTTTTTAGATTTCTACTTGTTTCTCTGATGTACAATTTTGAGGAACAATTTTGGCAATTTATTTTGTATAGACCTGCTTATTCATTATTATGATTTCAGTCTTTTTTAGATCTGACAATGTCCATAATAGTTTTTGAGGTAGTTGTTACTATGTGTGTGTTTTTTAGATGGGATAGATTGTTTTGGATATTAGATGTAATGGAGTTGGTGGGTAGAAATTCCAGCTACAATAATAAGGTGTAGAGTTATGCTTGACTTGTCCTTATAAATTAATCAACAAGTATCTCCTTAGTTAGCTAGGCATGTTGAACCAATAAGCAATTTATTTTTTTTTTTTTTTAACTTCTTTCAATTAGGGAAATTTAAATGTCATGAAGACATCAGCAACAGCAAAATCTTTCATAAAGTTTCTACTAGTTTCACATAACTTGACTGAAAGAAACAATACTTACCAGATCACCATCACAGAATTATAGAATGGTTTCACCATCATCATAATCAGCAGCAATACAAGTTTTGATCCCTTACCCAACACCGGTACTTCAGCCTTGGACAATTTTTAGATATATCTCCTTTAACCAGATTATATACTTTTAGTGACAAAATATATTCAAATTTTATTTAAAAGATACAAAGAACCAAAAAATAAATTTTACCTCATAGTCAATAATTGGTAGATTAGTTGATGGTGGTAGATTAATTGTTGTGACACCTCTGATAAATTCTCCAAGTTCTTGACGTATCTTGAGTCTTCCATCACCAGACATAGACCAGAGAAGACTGTAGACAAGATATTTTGTCATATATCTCTCAAGCTGATCTTGCTACAATAAAAAAAAAACGAAACATGACCAATAAAACTGGTAGCACAAACTGCTGTAAACATTAAAAGTTGTAAAATGTAAAAAGTTGATTCCCTTTTTCTTTGCTAAAAATGATTTCTACGTATCCCAAACTACAGTTATTTTTTCAATATATCTAAAGGACTTAATACAAATAGAAAGTTTGAAAAATTAAAAAAAAAAACCAAAACGGTACCAAATTTAAGAGTCATGACTAAAGTTAGTCAGAATGTAGATTAAGTCTCAAGCTATTTGGCCAGAAGTAAATTTTAACAGTTTATGATTGAAGATGCAATCTCCAAACAAGTGAAAAATCATTATAAATAATATATAGGTAGCTTTGAAGTAAATGTTATAATACTAATGAATCAATCATTATTAGACCAGGCTACACATTAGAGAAAGATTGTGTTCTCAAAAACAAGAGAGGAGACAGAACAGCACTTTTGACTGTTCATGTGTTTCATTTCAACAATTAATGTCTTGTAACTTCTTGATTCATAGTACAACAAAGATTTTTTTTAGAAGTAATTCAAGAAAAAAAGTCTATTTGACAATAGAACAAAATTATACCATTCTGAATTTGTAATAAAAAAAAGTATCCATTGTGAATTACATGCCTGAAATTGAAACTTACTAAGAAAAAAAAATGTGTGGACTCCATCCACTAAACAGAAGATTAAAACACAAATTTTTATTAAAAATCTGGCATGGGGGTAAAAAGAAAACATGTTATTCTATTTGTCTACACTTTTGAGATGAGATAGTATATCAACATTTTGCCTGTTGTATGCTCTGGCCTTCTTCAGGTGCTAGGAATTTTGAACTGAACTCTTTATTATGATCACTGGGGTATCTCATTCCATGTGGTAGCCATGTAGTTATCTCCCTTTAACTTAATTTTCTAAGTTATTTGCTCACCACTGTAGCCTGGTATTGAACTCATAACTCTTTGGCTCGAGTTACTGGAACCAACCAACATCTATACCCACTGGGCCAAGTGAATTTCTGATAAACCTAATGTCTCAGTAACCATTTTTAACAGAGTTCATATTGCAGTTTTTCATGTTAATGGATTTTTCTAGTATTTTTTAACCAGAGCTCATATTGCAATTTTTTAACAATGATTTTCTCTAGCACTCTGTATTACTGGTTCCCATATTGTCTTCATTTTTATGCTTGGTCAGCTTAGATTTTTGTAGCCTAGCATATGCACCGATTCCTCAAGTTTACATAGTTTCCAGTGGCATTTTCTATTATTTCAACTTCATTCCATGAGGAGGCAGTGATCCTCTTTCTCCTTCTATATGTGGTCAGCTATGCCTCATTTTTCTATCTCTCTTCATGTTATGGCCTTGTGATGTTCTTGTAGCCTTACCTTAAGGAGGTGACCCTATTCTTCTTTATATTACTTTCAACAACTACATGGAATGGCATACACAGAGTCCTTAGTCATGTTCTCTATTGTGAAATCTTACTCGGGAGAGATACCTGCAAAGTGTAGAACCACTTCTGAAGGTTATCCCATGTTATATATATATATAGACCATAGATATTTTCTATTTTCTCTGATTATCCCTTTACATAGGGTAAACAGACCGAAGCTGTTTTCTTAGAGTTGTTATCCTCATACACCCTCCCTTCCACATTCATTAGAGATGTTGTCATGTACCCTGGATAAATGTTACTTGGAGGCTTATACTGACCATTTCCTGTTCGTATGTGTCTGGGTCACTGCTTATGACTTTTGCTTGATGTTGCAAGCAGCGGATGATTTTTTCCTTTGAATTGCATGGGTGGTGGGAGTTGAAGTTGAGGTACTGTCCGGTGAATGTTGAGATGCAGTATACATACGAATGTCTTGAACCCACCTCTCTGTTTGAGATATTAGAACATCCAGGAATGCTAGTTTGTTGTTGATCTCTATTTCCATGTATTGATGATCTTATTGAGTTTACATAGTCCATTAGCGTCTGGACCTCTTCTTGATATGGCCAGAGTATAAAGGTGTCATCAACATATCTCAACCATAGATCTGTAGATTCTAATGCCATCTCTTCAAAGTATTCCATGTATACGTTAGCCAGTGATGATGATAAGGGCAAGCACATTGCCAAGCCTTCATCCTGTCAATATATGTCTGATCCCATTCTGAAGTGTGTTGTTTGTTTGCCCACAGTAGAAGCACTATCAGTAGTCTGGGACAGACTGGTCTCTGACTCATCTCTAGAATGTACCAGTATTTCACTAGATAACCTGATGGAGATGTTGACTTTCTGGAAACAACACATTTCGGAATGGGATCAGACATATATCAACAAGATGAAGGCTTTATTCTCCCCTCCCTTTTTAAGAGTAAAATATAAATAAAAAAGTATTCTTTTTCTGTTCTTGTGTTTAGATATGGATACAAGGTCTTTAGTTGTGTGCTATTCTGCTACCACCAGAGAAATGCAGAATGAAGCTGATTTTTTTTTAATTGGGAATTGTAATAATTTTCCTTCCAGACATCTTTGTTAACCATCTATTTGTCATAGGTTTACAAGTTCAGATTATCCATCAACTGCTTTAAAACAATGTGTGTATACAAAGTAAATAACAATTCTAGTAAAGAGCATCCTCATTTTATTAATAATAATTGATGAAACAAGGGTAAGTTTACCTGCATTGGAAAGTCAGGGTGGTTGTGATTATATGCAAGGACATTTCTGATTCCTTGATTAATCAATGAGAAGAGAGCATTCAGAGCTCGCAGACGAGTAAAGTCCATGATGTGATCCAAGGAATGGCTATATTCCATGCAACGAATAATAAGGCCATCTGATGAGAAGCTAGGAGCAATTATGGCCGCAACATCTCTTTGAAGCTAGAAAAAGAAAAGTAAAGATATTAATACATCTTTATCATACTGAGAATATTTTAATAAAAAATTCTCAGTTTTAGTCAATCTATTTTCTTATTAAATACAAAGCTAAGAAAAGAATTTCATTTTGTTCTGTGATGAAATTTGTAAATCAAATATCAGATAATCTATATACATTGGCATTAATATTTTTTAATCAAATGATTGCAAAGATAACAAACTTTATACACGTCAAATATAATCTACAATTTGTTAGATATTTCATTGTACCATCCATGAATTTTTAAAAATTTTAAATTCTGCCCACATCTTTAAAATTGTCAAATCTCATCCTTGCTGTAAAATTGTCCAATAAGCCATTAATGCATAATAATGTGACTTTTTTTTTCCAAGAAAACTAATAAATTCAAGGATTTGAATGAAGAAATGAAAACTACTAGTGATAATGCAATGATAATTATCTAGTCGGTTCTTCATGCTTTTAAAAGGGAATATGATCTTAAGTGTTCAAGAAATTTAGGTTTGTGCTGAAGTTGGCTTTGTTCAAGAAATATGCATTAAGAGAGGGTATAATAAAAAAAAAAAAAAAAAAAAAAAGGAAGGAAATTGCATTGGTCCTGTAAACAAGTGCCGAAAGGGGGAGAAAACCAACAATTGACTTCATGGAAAGCAAATTAATCCCATTGGGTAAACCAGAGGCAGCAATGAATAGCAGCATTCTATTGGTCGCCGAGATGAGGGGTTAGACACCCAGCGACCGTTGGCCCCACACCATGGCATGGGCATAAATACAGGGTCCTGAGAGACCAAAATCAGTTGCAGCTCAAGTGGCAGCGAGTTCGAGTTCCTGGTCCAGAGACGTAATGACAAAGAGATAATCGCCACACAGTTGGGTGGCAACCTTAGAAAAATCACCACCTGCTAAAGACAGTTCCCAGCTGAAGAAGTAAAGAGACAGAGAGATGATCGCCATGCCATTGGGTGCTGACCGTAGAGAAGCCTGTTGCCAATCAACCAACCAGAGTTAAGAGACAGAGAAGAAGAGAATTTGCAAACAAAGTTTGAAATTGCTAAATGAAGAGAATAACCCAGCACTTCAGCAATTTCCGTAACATTCCGGAAAACAAGCAACAAGTTGACGAGACATAACGAACTTAGAACTCTGGAGCAGCAAGCTGTGGCCAGCCAGATTTCTCGTTATTGCTTAGGAGAATAATTCGATTTGCTTAAGAAACTTCCGTTCTGCTACCAGTTTGATAGAAGCAGGGATTGGGAATTATCCAAGAGACTATTGTGAATATTCTGTATATAAAGACGTTATTTTACAACACTTTTCAGCCGTCGGTCCACTTATTTTTCTTGGTGCTATATTTCTTTCTTTTATTACTCAATTGCATGCATGCTTCTGGCTTGGTTTAGTTTGGCAGGTGGAGAACTCACGTGACTACCTTGTGATTAATCAACACAACGCGGGACAAGGGAGATCACCGTGACAGAGTCAATCTACAACCAGCAGCGACCGGCCGGGTAGTGGCATAATGTTAGCCTTTGTGAATATTCAAATATTAGTTTTTATATCAGATAATGCTAAGCTTATATATTTTAAAAGAAAATTATAAACAAGACAAATGATAGTAGTTTTAAAGTAAATAAAAATTTTATTGTATGATATTAAAAAACAAAAATCAACTTACAAAAAACAGTGTTAGAAAATAATTTACCTGCAATGTTGGAGAAACTGTTTCTTCATCCTTTTTCTTATATCGATAATCTTCATCACCTTCTTCAACAGGAACATTACGTAAAAGCTGCAAGTAGTTTTCAAAGATCATTTCTGTAGATAATACATCTTCACTAAACCAAACCATTCCACAACGACTGACAGTGGCAAGTGTGGCATATTTTAGGTCTTGAACTTCAAACATAATCCTCACCTATAAAAAAAAAAAAAAAAAAAGTCTAAAAGTAAAAGAATTAAACAGAGACTATGATGATAATGAAACCCAAGCAAAGGAAAATTTGCAAATGCTCCAAGTTAAAATATAAAAATATTGTAATAAAAACATTAAGCTGAGATAGTTTCTTTAAAAAAAAAAAAAAAAAACTTAAAGAGCTCTAGCAAAAATAACTACTTAACTATTTTAGTAAAATAGAAACATGTTCTAGATAGTAAAATTTTCTTTAAATAAAAATTAATAAAGGTTGTGTGCATCTAATTTAAAAATTGTCATGTAGAAAGAAGTGTTGACACCAACACATGTGGTTGAACGCTGATTGCCAGATAACAAAAAAAATATACGAATAGATTATTCCAATGTGGGATCACACGACCAGGATAAAGCACCAAACAGAAATCTGAGTGGATCAACCGAGGAGATCAACCAGATTACAAATAGCAGCAGCAGTTGTACTAGTCACAGCTGAGTAGCAGAGTTCAGTGTTCACTGTGATATTACAATTTAGTCCCTGAGTAGATTACTCAGGAGGACTTCCAAGAGAGGATACTATGTATTATCAGGAGGAACCTCTTAATACAGTAAGCATACAAAATATGATAATAACTATCTTACAATAGCAAGATACCGGAATATCACCTCGTAGTAATAATTATTACTACGAATCCACAAGTAACTGAATAAGACAATACAACTGTGTGATGCCACAACACATCAGTAGCCTTTTAGGTCACAACAAAAATTTAATACATAAAAACACATGCTTCATTTTATGAAGTAAAATCTGTGGTATGATTTATACTTTTTAAAGTAAAGTTTATTTAACAAACCTACCTCTCTAACAGTTCAAATTAAAAAAAAAAAAAAAAATTCTACATAGCCCTAAAAGGCACTTACATTTGGGGGAATACTGAGACGTTCACCATTGGGTAATGTCAGTAGCCTGTTATCATCTAAAACAGAGTTGAGATTTTCTACCCATTCAGGGTCAACATCACCATCAAAGATGATCCATTGTCGCTTCATCATTTCTCCTCGTACATTGTCAATGATTCTGAAATTAATTTTTTCATGAAAAATAAATCATGAATAAAAAGATAATTTAGGTTTAATGGAAATTGAAAATAAAAAGCAACAAAATGTTAAGATGAAAAATGAATTTTTTGCTTTGTATTGAATTTGTAGCATTATATATATCTATATATATATATATATATATATATATCTCCCCGAGTGAGTACAGAACAAAGAAAGAATTTTTTCAACGTCCAAAACATTAATTTAAAACAGTGCTCGATATATAATATAATATAGAGCTGTGAATATTTATTATAAATTATATTTTAGAACATGTACATAATGTTTTTTTTATATGTGTCCTCTACAATCATATGGTTGTTTCGACATTGGGTCAATCAATTTCCTATATTCAAAATTAAGATTAAATATACAACTTCAGATTAATTATATTATATATTAAAAAAAAAAATAAAAAAAACCCTGCTGAAATACACAAAAAATACTCCGTATGGGATAGACATCCCACCCCTATCACGTCCATCTAAGGAACCCCAAGGAATATAGTCATGTTACTAGATAAAAAAAGAATACATAAAATCCGTCTAGTAACAACAGACACTCATTAATCAAATACTAGCTAACCACACCACTCTCCTAAAAATTCTTAAGGTCAACAAACAGAACGGGTTCCCTAATCACAAAAAAACCCGCGCACACACACAACTGACCAAACCACTTTCTTCGAAATTCTAACCAAAAGATGTACCCGAGCAATAAAAACATACATTCCAACAGCTAATGTCATTAATCAACCATTTAACTTCACACTCCAGTTTCTTCAAAATTCTAACGGTCAACACAGAAGACATATTCCCTTTATTATCAATAACCCCAACCAACCTCACACTAACAATGAACCGAATATAGATAATGAGGATTTCCATTCTTGTTCATTCCTCCTGAAGAGACGTTGGAGACCCAATGTCGAAACAACCATATGATTGTAGAGGACACATATAAAAAAACATTATGTACATGTTCTAAAATATAATTTATAATAAAAATATATATTATTAAAGGTCAGAGAAAATTAGATATATATATATTATTATTGGTCAGAGAAATTAGACCTGTTTTTCTTTGATGCAAAGAAGTCTGTGAGGGTTTGCATAAGGCTGCTTCATTGGTGAAGGATTTTCCATGAAGATGATTATCCAGGGAGTGGAAGAGGTGGTAATCAGATGGCGAAAGGTCAGGTGAGTAAGGTGGATGGCACAAAGTCTCCCACCCAAGTTGCTGCATGGTATCCCTGACCACTCACATGACATGCGGTCTGGTGTTGTCATAGAGGAAAAGCATACCATTGCGATTCCCCAGTGCTGGCTTCTTCTGTTACACACGTTTCAATTGCTGTGAGAATAGGTCTCCAATGACCGTTTGACTCATTGGTAGCAGTTCATAATGAATCACTTGACGACCTGTCTACCAGACACAAAGCATAATCTTGCGTGGGTGTATAGGCGGTCCTGCGGTGTGAGGGACAGCATCCTGAGGAGACAACCAATGTCTGGAATATTTGGGAGTTTTGTACAGAACCCACTTTTCATCACTAGTAAGCACTCGATTGAACAAGGATGTGGTACGGGGGCGAGAAAGCAGCGATATGCAGGCTGCCACTCATTCCTTGTGGACCTCCAACAGCATTTGTGGAACCCACTTACTCAGTTTGAACATCTTACCTAGGCGGTGCAGGTGAAGTCTAACTGTTTTATCAGAAACATTGAACTGTCTTGCAAGTTCACAACAAGTTAGACTACTGTCCTCTTCAATGGCTGCCTTCAGGACTCCATCATTCAAGACCTGTGGTCGTCCACTGCAAAGCTCATCATGGAGAGACAAATCTCCTGACTTGAATTTTTAAAACCAATGCCTTGCAGTATGTTCATCCACAGCACTATCCCCAAATGCTTGACATATGCAGTGACTTGATGCAGGTGCTGATAAGCCCACTTTGAAGATGTAAAGCAAACAGCCCCGAACGAGATCTCTAGACACTTCCATCCTCACAGCTGTCCGGCTTATAACTGATGGCTGGGCACAGTGCACTTTTTTTTTTATAATGTCTTATGTTCCTACTTCTGGCTGTCCAAATTTGAAAACAATTGCTACATGCATTTCGTATATATTTGAACTTCATTCAATGACTAATCAAAAAACTGACAGAACTATTTGGGTTACCTTGTGTGTGTGTGTGTGTGTGTGTGTGTGTGTGTGTGTATATATATATATATATATATATATACACACACATAATAGAAAAAGTATAAATATTTTTTTTTAAATGATATATATAAAAGCAGCTTGAACTCCCATATTCTGTTATTAATGTTCTCTTACTGATGTGTAGTAAACGCTCATATTAGGATAACAGAATATCTTACTTCAAATAAAGGAGAAACATGTGAGATATCACATAATATATGAACTAATTGACAGTTTCTTACTGTTCACAGTAACTATATTTGTGAGAAAATTGTTATAGATATAATTTAATTTTTGATTAATTTAATGTGATGAGAAAACAAAAACTAACTTTCTGAGAATGTGGGTGAAAAGACCATCAGTCCATTCTCTTGTGTTTGGATCCAGGTTACCATACAAGGCATCTTTGGATATGGACTAATAAGAAAAGAAAGAGTTAAAATTTCACTTGAAATTTATACTTTGAAATAATTGGTTTAACCAAGTAAATAATTACAACACATTAAATTATTTCTTTTTTTTTTTTTTAAGGTTATCCAAAGAAAAGTCATGTGTTAGTTAAGAAAACGGAATTGTATTAAAAAAAGAAAAAAAAAAAAAGAAGAAAAATGCATAAAAATTTAAAAAGCAACAAACAATGTCTTTAAGCTACAATGGATTGATTGACTGATGATGAAAAGATTAAGTGGCAGCTTTAGAACCTAATTTCAATATGTAATTAAACATTATGAAGGCTTTAGATTTTAGTTTAAAAAGGGAAAAAAACAGTTTAATAAATTATGGGGAAAAAAATCTAAGGATATAATTATCTTAAACACAACATACATTCTCTGTTTCAATGATTTTTCTCTTCTATCAAATACAAAATGTAAAGAGCTACTTACTTTAGGATCAATAACATAAGCTACACCTTCAATTCCCTCTAATCTTTCTAGTGCTTTTAGTAGCACTCTCCAAGCACTGGATTTTCCACTACCACTGGGACCAACCATCATAAGACCATGATGCAATTCAGTGATTTGGTACAACTGGAGAACCTAGGAGACAAATTAATACACTTGCTTACCTACATTCATTTGTCAATTCAAATAAAAAATACTGAAATATACAAATGTCAATGAATACACCCATAACTACATATCTTAAAAAAAAAAAAGGTCTTGTCTTAATATTATTAAACAAGATGTTTTAATTATTGAATGTGATTGGCTAGGACTAATTTTTTAATTCAATAATATTGCAAAACATAAACACCTGAAAAGAGTTGGAAAATACATAGCCAAAATGTGTATATATAGAGTGGGTGAGTTGGTTTGTCACCAACACACCATTCTGTTAAACTTTAAGAAGTATAATTAAAACTTAAATTTGAAATCATTCATTGGATATTAAAAACAATTTTGTTAATACTAAAATAAATCTGCAGAACATATTTTGAACCCAACATACTGATATTTTAAAGATTTCTTTACAAAATATGTACTTGATTTATTCTTTAAGTTGCATGATCAATAATTGAGTTGTGTGTGAAAAAATACATCTTTGCAACATCAGGAATAAAGCAAATCACTGAATAAAAATTGTCGTATATATATATATATATATATATATATATATATATATATAAAAAATGATGAGTGATGATGAGTGGGGGAACAAAAAGTGCAGTTTCTTTTGTTGCCTCAAGGAAATGGATTTCAGATTTCCTTTTCTCGGCCTGTTACACAGGGCAGTTGTGAAACAGACACCAACTAAGCTGCTTCTCCTTCCTCTTTTGTCAGTCTGTCAATCCGCAACTTGACACACACAATCCACGGAGAAAATCTTGTTCTCACAGCAGTGCTGGCACCTGATTTTCATGCCATTCCAAGACGGCTAATATTTGCATGTGTGCAAGATAGGCACACATAAATTGTGTCTTCAATAGCGGCCATCTTTCTTTTTTATTGTTATCTTACAGGCAAGACATATTCGCGCTCGTTTTGAATTCCGAGGTAAGTCATGTCTTTCGTTACAAAAATACCACCGCTAAATCTAACTGATCAACACTCAAATCAAAGGGTGTTTCTTGTTAACTTCACTCTAGTAAAATTTGAAAAAAAAAAAATGTAGCAATTTAAACCATTTGTCAATTTATATACTAATTTCTAAGAAGGATGCAGTACAAATTAAGTTGATTTTTTTCTAATTTTAGTTAATAACTGAACATGTAGTTGAAGTTACTGTAATGTCAAGGTGATGTTTAGAAGAAACAATCAAGCAAAGGAAAAGTATTTACATAAATATTTGTCACATTAATTTTCTTTAAAATCAAATATTTATTTTGTTTTTACATGGAAAAATAAAATAAAAATTACTTTTTCAACCCATTGTACACCCTGTTCATCTCCTTCACCATATGTAAGGAACATCTCTTGACAGACTTTACGGATTTCTGCTCTGAGGGCATCCATTTGTGCAGGTGTGTAGGAGACACCTGGAAAAACATCAGACAACAAGCTATAAAGCAATGGGATGTCCTCTGCTACTAATTTGGGAACCATGGTTTCCATTACACTCTGGATCAAAATCTGTAAGCACATAAACACAAATTTAATAAAAGCAAAAGAGATAATTACTGACTGTAAAGATTAATATATATATATATATATATATATATATATATATATACACACACACATTGTTATTTTTAGTGGGTACCACGTTTACAGTAATAAATGTCAGATACAAAAAAGATCCCTTCAGAAAAAATCACTACTTGTAGATTAGAATAGAAAAATCTATTAATTGCTTACATTGTGAAAGAGCAGATATAGACTTTGAAAGGTCCCAATAAGTAAAGTGCATTCTTTAAATAAGAGAATTGAGTCTTGCTTTATCATGACTTCCCAAGGCCAAATTCATATATATATATATATATATATAAAAATGAACACAAAAATAAATACCAGAATTTTTTTCCCTCTCCACATTTAATTTCTGATGAAGTTTAAATAAATTTGAAACATTAAATTTATAAACATTTTCTATTTGCTCTTTATATCCCACATTTTATAAATAAAACTGGAATTTTAAGTAAAATCATTTTCTGAAATACTTTATTTTCAAAAAGTCTTTTCACAACTGATATGTAAATTTCAGTAGCTTGCCTGAACAAAAATGCAAAAGTTAATCCAAGTTCAAAGGACAAGTCAACAATATTGATAGACAAGAAATCAAACAAATAAAATCTTGTCACCTCTTGTTCTGGTAGGTTTTCAGCAAGCAATCCATCTTGAAGGACATCATTACGTTCCTTGGCTCCTTCTCGTAATTTCATGATGCGTTCTCGTTTAACATTTCCAGCACTTACCAAAACACTTTTCAGGGCTCTGAGCCCAAAATCATAATGAGACTGAGGTGATAATTGTTCATCACATAACCTATTACAAAGTAACAAAAATCAACAATGACTTAAATATGAATAATCAACCTATAATGTAATCTAATTTTCATTGGATTCATATTCAAGAGATCCTCAACTAAGAAAAGGATCAAATTTACTATAAATACATATTAGGCTTTCAACTTGAAACAACTCAAAATTCAATATTTACAATATCTAAGTAAAATACTTTTAGTCAAGTGATTGTAAATCAAAAGTTTCAAATTTAAAAAAAATTATCTTGTTAAAATCACAAAATCATGTAAATAGATGAAACTTTCAGTTATTTTGTTTCAAAGCTTTCAGTAACTTGTAAATTCACTGTCTCATTGTAAAAATAAAATGAGATGCATCTTCAATGTTTCAGTAAAATAATGCTTTATCTCCAGTAAAATTTAATATTATAAAAATACATGCCAACTATAAATTAAAATTCAAAGTTGCAGACCTTACTTCATATGTTATTTTATTGTTTTATGTCAAACAAAATTTAGCAGCAGTTAATTTTCTTTCAATAAGCTTATTTGCTTATGTGTGGTCAGGTCAGCAAATTCTGCTTTCGATAAATCTACATTCAATATCTGTTTCAATAATTTCCACGTTCAGCAACTAATTTACAAACATAAATGTTTATATGTACATATAAAAATCTAATTAACATTATTATGTGATACTTAGTAACTTATTACAAACACATTTATATATATTGCTGTGCTACATTTTTTTCACTAATGACTTCAGAAAATATTTTAATATTTACACAATCAGATAAATGATCCAAAAAGAAAACTGAAAATAGAAATATTCAAATCATTTTGAACTAGTTAGCTTATGTGTAGGTTTCAATGGACAGGTAGAAAAGATTAGAAATGAATCCTTAAATAAAACTTACTATCCATAGATGTGTGAACAAATTGCCCTGTGCTCTGTATTTATGCTATTTGTCTATCTGTATCTATATAAACATACCATCTAATAAACTTATTCTAAATTGATAGCAAATGAAAACAAATGAATGATTAATAACTGATAGACTTACTTGAAGAATGGTACAATTTTTGTCGCTAGTTTTTCTGCCATGCGAAATCCTTGAGAATAGAGCATGACCTGAGCAATGAGTTGTCTATCAGGTTTTGTCATAGCCAAGCTACGGAACAGTTTTTTCAAGTTATCAGGTAAATTGGATCTTCCAGCATAACCAGGATTCATAGTAATGAAAATGGCCATGTCAGGATTAACTTTCACTTGTTTGCCAATCAATTCAACACACAATTGGGTATCTATAAAAGAAAAGTTATTTGAAACTTTATTCAGCTTCATTCCGAACTAGAATATTGTTAACAATCTTTCTAGGAATAAAAATGTTTAAGACTAACACAGGAATTTATCATTAAAAGTAAAATATGACATCCATACTAATAAAATGAATTTTTTGAAATTTCAATCTGTTAAAGCAAATTTTAAAAAATTTGATCAGTATCTATGTTCAAATCTTTTTTGTCTACTATTTACGATATTATATATTATAGTCATATATATAAAACTCAGAGTTAATGCACATAGAATAAAATAGTTAACAGATTTTAAGGAATTCTTGATGAAAAACTAATTACTACTGTTTTCATTTGATGTAAGTCTCAGAAATGTTCTTCCAAATTTTGCAATAATATGCATATCTGAGTTCTTTTCATTTACTCAAACATGCATCATTTACTATTTTGCTTTTTGGATAGGGCATTATTTTGGAGTTTAATCTTCCTTTCTAATAGAAACTGCATTTGATTTTCTTTTTCATTTCAATTTTGATAAAGGAAAAAAAAATGGTTTCCTTCTTACTTTTGCCTTTAGCAGTTACTGATTGTTCTTTGAGAGCTTCTTGGATTGTCTGGATTTGCTGGGAGACAGCAGACAACATTCTCTCTTCAAGTCGATTGAATTCATCAAAACACCCCCAAGCACCGACTTGACATAAGCCAACAAAAATTCGGCCCATTGCCTGAAGTATTAATAAAAGATTTCAGTATTAAAATAAAAAATGCTTTGCAATTTTGATTGTGTATAAGCTTCAACTCTAAGAAATAGGTATTACAAGGAATTATTTCATATTAAAAAAGATTTTAGAAAATGGTAATAAAATTTGTTTTACTTAATTCCAAGTAATAATTTATTTAGTTTTAGAAGTAATGATCATTTCTTTTTTTTAAATGCAGAAGGGAGTGGAAAAATCATTAAATTTAAGAATAAAATTTAATTACATGTTTAACTGATGCAAAATTCTATCAACATTAAATTTAGCCAAAATTTCATTTGATACTTGAATACATTGTACTAGAAAAAAATATTTTAAGCTGGTCATTACTTCAAAGAAAAAAAAATATGCCTTGAAATAGAGAACCACGGTTTGTGTTATCTACAAGGACAAATGATAACAGAGTAAAAATAAAGAGCATGCTTCAAAGAATTTATTTAATATTTACTCATTTACAAAAAAAGAAAAAAAGAAAGCTATATTTACTTACTTGGAAATCAAAGGTTTCATCACAATTGAACACAAGCACAAACCGACCCAACTGATTGCCCAAAGCTTTTACAGATTCAGTTTTACCAGTACCTGCAGGACCTATATATATATATATATATGTATAAAAATTCAGAAATTCCAAGCATGTTTATGAAGAGAATGATTATCAGATCAAGTTTCATCTAAATCTATAAAAGTATTTTTTTCTCATTCTGAATTGCAATACCTTAATATAAACAGAAAAGAAAAAATGTCAAGCCTGATTTGTACCTAGACGGATGACCACTCGGAAACATCAGATACTGTAAGATTGGATGTGCAGATGGTGTTTTGAAAAATGGCTCATGAGTCGGAAATCAAAAAGCCAGGTTCCAATTCCAGTTGGGTTTGTTATACTTGTGTGCAAATAGTCATGGGAAAGGTATGAATCTAACTTCTCCTCTCCAGCTATGTATTAATTAGTAAGACTTACAAATCATTATGATCCCCCCAAAATTCTTACAATCTAAAAATCATTACTGGCTTTAAATAACAAGCTGTAAAGTAAATAAAATCAGTCAAACCTTACTAAAAAAAAAAAAATTTGCCTTATAGCAAAAATTTGCATATAAATTTGATTATACAGTTGCACAATTTCATAAACCCAGATTGTATGGTCCAAAAAAGTATTCTGTGTCTCAGCATTTACATGGGATTGGTGAAGTTAGCACAAAATTTACTAGACAAAACACAAAAATGTGCAGCTGTTATTTTCTACCGTTCCACTGCTTGTTTTCAATTCCCAACCTCTGATGAAATCCCCTTGTAAAAATTTTCTGCTCGAACAGTTTCTTTTCTTGCACTTCCCACCTGTGAAACTCCCTTCTGTTTTTTCCCCCCTCTCAAAAAGTTTAAATGCAATACAATCTCCAAAAATTTAAATGCAACTTCAATTGCCATATTTTATCTTCTTAAATCAGTCATCTTTTATCCTTTCTTCAATACTCCTTGTACAGTCTTTTCTCTCACTATAACCTCCTACACACTAAAGGTAGTCCTACCTTGTTTAAGGTATAATAACTAAAAGAAAGAAATATATAGGATAAGTTGTTACTTCCACAATAAATGAAATAAAACTTACCAAATGGAGATCCTCCAAGTCTAGCTTCTAAAGCTTGTGTCATAGTCAAATAACAACGGTCAGTGAGTGGAGTTTGTACAAGTTTTTCTTGTACACCCAAATACTCAAAGCCATAATTGAATTTAGCATTAGCCATTTGGATTGATAACTGTTGCAAGACTTCAGTATTTTTGGGATCAAAGTAGAATCGCATTTGGCAAAGCCAAAGGAAACATTTTGGACCGTTCACCTTGTTTTGGATCAAGTTTCTTGTTACATCCCGTTGATGTACCAATTCAGTTATCTAAAGTAAATAATAAAATTTCAATGAAGCCAAAGAATGTACAAGGAATGTTCAGAAATCATAGTATAAACATTTACTAAACTAACATGTTTATTCCTATACAAATAAAATATTGTATATATATGCACTCTACTGCATACTCACCCCATCAGTATGAATTTATAAATACCTTCCTCAAAGGTGGCATCAAATGACTGGAACCACTCTTACACCTTTGAAACATCAGTATAGAATTGCTTCCTATCATTTGGCAAGCCCAAATATGTGATAATTGGAATGAGCTAGTTGGTAGATGCAGTAAAAATATCTGAAGCCACTTCTGTCAGGTTTGCCATATGTGGGGATGATATTGTCCTACAGCAGAATAGTACCCTTATGCAAACATCCCGGTCTTGTCCACAGACAATCAAAGCAAGGTTTCACAGAACATGACTGTTAATTGTCTAACCATGCAGCCTGAAATCTATAAGCAGCATACCCTTTTACATCCCAGAGTACAGTTGCCATCAATTTGTGACTGCTGAACATCTCTATCAAGAACACTGTATACATAGAAGTCATAGAATCAATTTTTGTCTCAACATTAACATAATGCACCCAGGTCTCATCACCTGAAATCATGTACTCAAGAACATCCTTATCAGATTCTCAATATCATTCAAATAGCTGCAAAGTAATGCCAATGTTCTATAACTTGTGTTTTCCAATCAACAGGTATTGGAAATCAAGATTAATTTTTCTGATATATCAACATCTCATGGACAATTTTACTGATCACCAAATTCAGAAAATCTAGTTTTGCAACTACACCACTAACTTCATACAGTATTATCTTTAATCAAAATTCCAATATGCATAATGTTGTCTTCTGTCGTAAATGAACATAGATAACTTAAGATAACTGCAAATTTGTATACCCTTCTAGCACATCACACCAATGATCCCTACTCATTACATGTTTTCTATCTACTGCAACAAGTTAATAGTAAATTTCTGATGAATTTTTTTGCCCTTAGAATGTAAAACTTTAAACTTTTTAGGATTTAATACTCAAAACCTTGTAAATATCAGTTTCTCCATAATTTATTTCATGAGAAATATTAATCTATTAGAATTTCCTTTAATATGTAAACTTAGGAATTAAATTAACATAGTAAATGAAGATCATTTATTATAATTGAAAGTTTAAAAAATATTAAAGCATATTTACTAAAGATAAATAGTTATGAATTCCACACTAGAGAAGGTAAAAAACACTAACACTTACCAAATGTTCCAGTTTTTTACGCCTTACTGGTGGCTGCTCAAGAAGTACAGAGTCAGCAAGAACGTTAAGGGTTGACTGAACAGTGTCTAGCACATTGTTCAATGGAATCATATCATTTTTGCCACTGCTGGCTATAGCATGAAGAGCAGCTTCAACACTTTCAGACCAGGAAATCTGAGAGGCAAGGACCACTAACTGAGCCTAATAGAAATTTACAAAGAAAAAATATAAGGATTATATAAATCTATAATTATGGAACTATCACAGTAAGGAAATATACAAAAACATTTTAATCAATAAAAAAATAAAAAATCTGTAGCAAACTTTAAATTGAATTTCATAAACTTTGTGTTACTCTTGTATAAAAAGGCAAGAAGTATAATTCTATTTTAAACATAATACAATTAATACAACATTAATCATGACCAATATTCATTGAATCTTAAAATAAGGAAAGAAAACTTAATTCATGAAAATTAAAACACAGGGTCTTCAATACCATGTGTCTGGAAAATCTGAAAAAAATCTGCTTTACTTACAGTGAATATGACCTATAAGAAATTATCAAATTTTTACAGAACACATACATATTCAGTTATAATAAAGAGCTTTTACAGCACATTTTTAAATCTATTTCTCATTAGTTAAATGAAGACTTTATGAAATTACATCTTAATATGTACCTTGAAAATAAGGACTTCCATTGTTGGATGTCCTCAACTATTACCAATTCAAAAAGATCTCATATGTATGGGCCATTTTAAGGTCTCAGAATTTGTCTTTAATCTGTAAATTTTAATATTAGCTTAAACAAAAATTTAAATCTCACTTTAAAAGAAATATCTTTATAGAGCAATGTTTTGATACATATTTTTTATATCAAAACTTTAGATATATATTAGTAGCATGAAACAAGTACAGCAATGAAAACATACAAATAATATTTACTTGATATTGGTCAACCCATTTTAAATACTCCGAGTCAACAGTGCCAGATTTAAAAGAACTGACACCCTGGACAGCAGCAGCTAATAGATTGGCTAGAGTCACTCTCATCTCTTTCTCAACCAAAGTCAACCATTCATTAATTTTAGGATGTTGAGCAATTGATACAGGATTGCTGAAAATAATCTGTACAAAAACAATTCCAACAAAATTTTAAATATTTAAGAGAAAGTAAATAAAAATGTTTTAGAAACAATTATTTTTGTATAAGTTTTTAAAAAATTGCCGTATGACAGAAATTATCTTAACTCTTACATTCACATATCTAAAAAAAATGGCCAAAAAGTTGATTCAGTTCATAATAATAAAAAAAACAAAATGTTTTATTTTTAGCATTAAATTTATTGAACATATTTGTTATTCTGTTTGACTATCTTTAGCAACTTCATAATTCTATCATGCCACAAATTTTATTTCTCAGCAAAAATTGCTCTACATGCATTTTGCAAATATTTCAAGGAATATGGCATAGTATGTAATTTCTCTACACTAATTTCAAATGCCTTTAATTGATTAGTCTTCAATTGCTTCCACTAGAAGCAATATATATTTGAATCAATCATTTACATCTCAAAAAGGACTTTCTTTCAATCCTTCCATAGACGCAGCTTTATCTTCTTTGAAGACTGATTTTTGTTAAGGTTAGTGATAGTTCATTTCAATTGTTCCTAACTCATTTACATTTCATCTAAGTATCCAGTTTTACTGCTTCTCATGATTTGTTCTTCGCAAAAAATAAAGTTCCAGTAGGTTTCTGTTTTCTATAAAATATGTGGAAATTAAAAAAGGTCTAATACAACCAAGCTGGTGCAAACAATTTCTTTCCAGTGCCCCATTAGGATATTTTCAATGTTAGATATCTTCCATACATTTGCTTGAAAACTACATATATTGCTTGAAAACTATTTTCAAGCAATATAATGATTTAATTTCTATAGACCTCAAATGACCTCGTCAGCTGTGATGTATTATTCAGCAACCTTATAAAACTTAAATCATTTAAGCCTTTTGTTGCATTTCAATCAGTTTCATTTTTCTTAAAGTAAAAAGCATAATATACTGAAGATGCTGTTTATTTTTCATCTGCAAGATTAGAATAACAAAAATAATCCAGTCTTCAGACTGGCATATTTTTGTTATTCTAATTTTTTTTATAATATCCATCATGACAGCCAACATATGATCACAACTGATCTGACTGCATGTAGTTAGTTAAAACTAAATATTAAATGAAATCTCAAACACAAAAACTGAGGCCGATCCAAGAATTACTATTATTAAGCTAAATCAATTATATGTGAATATAAAAAAGAAAATTCATTCATTACTAACTTTTTGTTAAATTCAAAATATTTGTAACATTTACTTGTACTACTTTGTTTTAGCATGCTTAATTTTTCAGCTAAATTTACAAAAATTAGAAATATTATCTTTTCCCTTACATGCATAAAAACTAAGTGTAAGAATAAATACAATTAAAGTAAACATCACAATTGTCTAAACATGAAATTGTTCTTATTTGTTCAGAGTTTAATTTTTAAGTGAAAAAAAAAAAAAAAAAAAAAACATTGGAAAATGCAGTTTAAGCTACATAAAAGTTGAATTTTGAAGTAAGATTTAAACAAATTGAAAAAAAATTACAAAAGTATACATACTTCTTCACCTTCTTTTGAAGTTAGGCCAGTCACAAGTGTGTTGTCATTGTTAAGGATAATGCTAGACACACCAGCAAACATTTTCTTGAAATGTTTCTGCAGACGAGTGACATTCTTGCTGTTTCCAATGATTTCCAAGAGATCTTCATCACCAACAAAGTAGAATCTGAAGGAGATAAAATTATGTAGAACAGCAAAATAGCCTCCTATGAGCATCCTTTAAAAATGGGTCCTGTATAAATGCTACAGTATTTAGTATTTTACGTTAATAATTCACCATTAATAATGAACAATATACATTTTTCTGTGTGTAACAATTGTTAGGTAATTAGCAAATAAAGAGAAAATCTATTGTTATGGTAAGAAAGTATGATCAAAACAAGTGTCATGTTACCATAACATCATAATATAAGTGTGGGTTTGTATGAATAGAATAGGTATTATTTGTCAAATATCTGTTTGTAAATCTGGTTTTATTGACATTTTTTTTGTAAAGAGTCAAATATATTGCTACTATTTTTTACTATAAAAATCTATTTTTATACTTTCAGGGTTTTGACCCAAGTTTGGAGGTTAACTATTTGCTCATAGCTGGAACCAACAGCAATTAAGTGATTACACACTCCTCAAAACCTCCTGATCAGAGGCCTTGTTGCCAGATGTGATTCATTATACTCAGACTGCAACCCCCTTGATTATTACATGTGGGGTGCAGTGGAGCGAGAGACCAACAAAACTCCTTGTAATACCAAAGATGAACTGAAAACAAGGATTATGGCTGCATAAAATTTAGACAATTTATCTATCACACACTGTGGGTTTAAATCAATGGCGTTTTTATTAAATAAATTTACTTTTCAGTATCAAAATTCAAAATACTTTTGTGTAATTTAGACAATTTTTTGCTATACAAAAGTATAGAGTAACTGTTCCTCATTTTGGTTCTCATTTGATCTTAAATGCTTTGGTGGGTTTTAAGATGTATTATTGACAAAAAAATTCCAATGTATAATCTAAATCGTTTTAAATTAATTTTCTGAAAAAATATACGATTAAAAAAAAAGAAAAAAATTGGCTTTATTTTGTTTATACTTAATAGCCTTTCAACCACTTATATAAGGAAGTGAAAAAACAGATAAATTAAAACCCACTGTTTATGCATTTACTTTTAGAAGTGCTCAATACAAAATAGAGCTTAATAGTGCAGTTTTGTTATTTCAATGGTTTATAAAATTTTATATCAAGACACAAAAATTTAATGTTTTAGAAGAATACTGCTCTTTAGGTGATATTTTAACATAAATGGCAAATTATTTAGAAAATATAAGATGAGTTCATGATTATTTAGAAAATGAAGGGGTGGTAGTTAGAGAATATGCTTGTAGGTGTGTCAATATTGTTCAATCAAAAAATGAGAATTAGGTTGAACTATGAAGTTGCAGATTTGGGTTGTGAAAGGAAGCAGAGTAGTTGGATGTCAAGGCATTTCTTTTTAATCATTTTACTCCAAGCAAAGCAGTACTGTCATTGGTGCAGAAGGGGCTACATAAGAGAAGAATGAAAGTTTAAGTCAGCTTAAGTCAGAAGAACGAAGAGAAAGACAAACCAGTTACAGAGGGTGTCCGAGAAAGGGCAAAAGTGGGATGGGAATACCAGTGTGAAGACAGTAGTGAGGGTAGAGTGAGAAAGGAAAAGAACAAGATATACGAGGTGACGAGGGAAGGACTGGAGTCAAGTGGATAAGAGATGAGAATTATTGCTTCCCTGACGGCTACAATCTCCAATAATTTAAATGCAAATATACAGAAGGGAGTTCCACAGGCAGGAAGTGCAAGAGAGGAAGCTGCTGGAATAGAAGTGATGGTTGCATTTAGTTACCAGGTCAGGACCAATCGCATTAGAGATTCTCCTTTGGAACATGTCGAGAACCCCAGAGATGAATGGTAGGGGTGCCCAACCAGATATGACAACAGTATTCAATGCATGGTCAGATGGTTGATTTGTATATGTGCAAGAGGGACTCAGGTGAGAAAAATTTCCTGGCCCAACACAGAGACCCAACCTTCCTAGTAGTCGATTTAGCTACTGATTCAATGTAATGGTTCCATTTGTAGTCAGAAGAGAGGGTGAGACCAAAGAGGTGCAGTGTATTTCTTTCAAGGAAACTTGCTTGGTCCATGCTAATGTGGGGTTAGGAGGGACTGCCTGTGGTGGTTGACAGATAGCAGCTTCGTTTTAGAAGCATTAAAATTTACAAGCCATTTCTTACCCTAGTCTATGACAGAGTGGAGGTCCCTCTCAAGAACAGCAGCAAGGTTATCTTTGGCCGCCTCACCAGATTTCTAACTGAGGCGGGTGTAAATGGTATTGTCATCAGCATAGATGCCTACTTGGGATTTGATCATGTCAGGGAGGTAATTTATGAAGGTCAAAAAATGTGTTGGACCTAGGATAGAGCCCTGGGGAACACTAGCGTACATGTGGTAGGATGTGAAGGCATGCCTGTTCAAGACAACCTCCATTATGCGGTTTGAAATGAAAGATTGGATCAAATCAAGCGAGCGTCCAGTGATACCATAACTCATTAGCTTGCGCAGAAGGCTATCAAATGCTTTGGAGATATCCAGGGTAACAGCTCGAGCTTCGCCGAACTTATTGACGGCCTGGTACATGTACTCAGTGATGGTCGTTAGCATATCGGCAGTAGACCTGGCAAAGCAAAAGCCATACTGTCTGAGAATAGTTTATGGAGAGTAACATGTTGAACTACTTCAGCATTGATAATAGCCTTAAACACTTTTCCAGAAATTGGTAGAAGGCTGATAGGGCAATAATTGGATGTGTCTGAGGGTTCCCCTGAGTTTTTAAATACAGGAACTACAGATGAGGGCTTCCAGCAGACAGGAAAATAGGAATCAGAGAGACAGTAATTATAGAGTTTAGAAAGGACAGAGGAGAGTTCAGGGGCAGATTTCTTCATGACAATGACGGGGATTCCGTCACCTCTGCTCGCCTTATGAGGGTCAAGTTTTGAAATTATCTTAGATGCCAGAGAGGGGGTTATGTGAACATCTTCCAGTTGAGCCTCAGTTCTAAGAGGGAAGTCGGGTGTGGATACTCCAGACAAGTCAAATGTGGAGTTGGATGAAAATCTGCGAGCAAAGCACTCAGCCTTGCTGTGAGGACCTCAAATTTATTGATTAAGGAAGAGAAGTAGGATTTTTGCTGTTGTTCAGCACACATCTGGAGAGCCACCAATAGTCTTTGGAGCCAAACTTGTGGGCAGCTATGCACAGTCTCATTTTCTCAGCAAACCGCAGTGTCATTCAAGCTCCTCTTACGCTCATCACAAGCAGAGGCAAATAAGTACCTATTATGATCAAATGCATGGCTCCGAAATAGCAGGAAGAAGTGGTTCCTGTGGGCAATGGCAACCGAACAGACAGGAGAGAACCAGGGGGAGGAATGAGGTTTTGAACAGAGCTCCCTGATCGGTATGAATGCATCAATGCTAGCTTTCACCCAGGAAGAGACCTCAGAGGCGCAGTCCTCAACTGAGAGACTGAACACTTTTTCCCAAGGGATGTCGCATAGGAAATTGCGGAATGAATCCCAGTCTGCTCTTTGGTAGCAGTAGGAAATTCTGTTGGTAGGAGGCTCCTAGGGGGAGCGAGAGTGAAGAGAGATATTAATAGAAATGACAGCATCATCAGAGACAGGGCAGGAGTCAGGTACAGAGGTAGAGAAGCCTGTCCTGAAGGGATACTGGGAAAGCACATGGGGAAATCCACCACTTGTGTAAGAAACTGAGAAATAGCAAAGTTCATGGCGTGAATGCCAGCAGAATCAGTGACAGAGTCTTCTAGCTACTTGGCATGGTGGGCGTTAAGATCTTCACTTTTTGTATGGATACAATACATAGTGGGACCATACATTATTTAAATGGGGAGACAATTTTTAACAGCAGGTTGAATTTTAGGTTTTTTTAAAATTTGATTTTGTACTACCTAATGAGTAAAGGGGCTGGAATGTTTAGGTTAGAATTAGAATGAAATCATTGTGGTATAAAGGTATATTGTACTTAAGAAAACCAAGTAAGTATTGTGTGAGTCATTTATTTTAGTAAAATAATTTGAAAATTATATTGGAGCACAAGCTATAAATGAAACACTGTAATTAAATTTTGAAGAAAAAAGAATTTCAATATATATATATATATATATTTTCTAAACATATGCTGTTAAATATAAAAGACAATGAATGTCTATTATGTTTAATCATGAGCCGTTCTAAATGTCGTATTTTTGCTTTAATTTCAGTTGAAAATAAAGACAAAAATTCTCCAACAATTGACCTTATTGTCTATAATAACCCAACAAGCACTAAACTAAATTCTCTACAAAAAAAAAAACCAATGTAGTGTACCAATTTACATGCCCATTCAGAGATTGCATCTCTGATACTAATAAAAAAACCCAGTACATATATTGGTTTTACTACAACCATGCTCTCCCATAGACTTACATGTCATCTTTCTGATCAGAGTACTATTAAACAACATTTCTCTGAAAAACAAACATGTAGGTAACATCAGACAGATTTTGGTCAACAATACGGTGATCCTTACTCATACACACAGTAAGAGGAACCTGCAGATATTGGAGGCCATGTACATCAAATCTAAACAACCAACACTCAATAAAATCAACTTTAAATCCGGACATAACATATTACATTGCATTTGACTACATGGTTTTGTTGTCATTTCACGCTATCATGCGGTGTGATGTCATAAAACCGCATCGCAAATTTAAGAACTGCGTTTATTATTATTTTTGGTAACTATTGCCATTGCCTAGCGGAGTTTTATGTCAACACAAAATAAAATCGTCGGTGATGGTGGATGTTAAAATTTTTCAGTCTTAACAACCCCTCTGAAGATGGCTCATGTGAGCCGAAAGCTTAGAAGAAAATCAATAAATAATTATCCAAATGTTGGAGAATTTTTGTCTATTTTCAACTGAAATTAAAGCAAAAATACGACGTTTAGAACGGCTCATGATTAAACATAATAGACATGGAATACATGGTTCTGTTGTCATTTCGCGCTAATACGCAGTGTGACCTCATAGACCTCTTATATTTAACAGTATATTTATTTATTTTTTTTTGCTTCTTGCATTCTCTCAAGATATGCTTGATGTTGAGAAATTGGTTGCAGTGGGTACACCAAGGTGTAGTTTCTGCTGTGTGCGTTTTGTGGCGCAGTGGATATTGGCTCGGAATGAGAAATCAGGGAACCGAGTTTGAATTCCAGTGGAATTCCTTGCATTCACTTACGCACAAATACCCTTGGGAAAGGTATTAATCCGTCTCTCCCTCCAGTTATGGGTTAAATAATAGGACAGATTGGGTTCTATAGCCTTGGTTGGCAACCAGTCTACCACAGAAAGCAATGGCAACCTACTGCAGGATAATCTTCTGCCCAGTCAGTCATGTCTCTTTCGAGACATGATCGCCCAAAGCATGTATCGCACATGGCACTTAACTGACTGACTGTGTCAAGTGAGTGTGCCTAATTCTTATTCTGTTGAGCACTATGTCATGACTATGGTCAGCCAATGACTATATCTTCCTTTTTATTGTTCATATAGTTTATTGCTTGTGAACATGTCCCAAATTGCTTGCCATTTTCTTTTGATGTGTTGTGCAATTTTGTTTTTATAATCTGTATATGGAAGTTTGATGTTATTTTCATTTTTGTTGCCTCCTTTTCACATTTTGTTTGCTTCATGTTTTCCCTTAAACATCTGTCTCGCTAAGAATTCAATAGTTTTGTGCTTTATTATCTGATGACAAGTGTCTAGGACTTCTTAAATATAGGGATGAATTGTGTTCTTATCTTAAATTGCTGTTAAACTAGATAGGGAGTCTGAGAATATTATAAAACTTCCTACCTTCTGAATTTTTTTATTTTAAGTGCCATTTTGATGGATGCATTATTTGGTAGCCTGATTTGTTGATGAATTTGTCTGTTTGTGGCTGCTGTATCTATTCTATCTTGGATTTTTGATCCATCCATGTAGAATGGTTTATAGTCACAATTCTTGTCTTTTAATTCTTCATGCATACTTTTGTTGAGTTTTTTTTTTTTTGTGATAATGTGAAGTTTGGATTAATGTGAGGTTAGCCACAGAGTTACCTTGTTGTGACTGGTGTTATGTTATCAGGATCTGTGTTTATTTGTTTTAATAGTTTGTTAATACAAAGTCCAAATGAAGGGATGGCTGCTGGTTTATTTCTATAGAAATAGATATATTGAGGTTCATATTTTTTAGTATGCTAAATTATTTAGGTTGGAGGGATAGTTTTTCCCAAGAGATATAGATGATTTCACTAGCTTCTATACAAAGTTGTACTAAATAAGAACTAGACAAGATATCCCTAGACATGGTCTGTGGAACAAAAAAATCTAACCACATATATATAAAAAAAAAAATTGAGAGTTCAGTTCAAAATTTCCCAAAGATTACTTGGATCAACAAGCACCTGATGAAAACCACACAGCACAACGTACAAAACATTGTGATGACAACAAAGAAGATGAAAATAAAGTAAATATGATAACTCTTCATTCTAGACATTCAAATCATAATTCTTTTAGTGATTGAAAGGTTTTGAAGACATTTCTTGCTGGAGAGATGGAATGAGCTATTACTATGAAGCAGAGTATTATCTGAGAGATAAGAATGAAAAGGGCAAGTGATATGAAAATCACTCAAATGATATGTGGATGATGACAACAATCACTGCAAATAGAGTAGGGAAAATAAAAATGATGAAAAATTTTTAGTTTCAAAATTTATATCTTTTCCTTTTATGGATTACATTCCAGTCTAAGGTGCCTGTTGCATTCTACAGAGTGCGATGTGTAAATTGTTGCCATTTTATATTCTTAATTTGACACATGCTGGTTGTTTTTTATTTTGTTGACTACATAGTATAGTAGGATCAGTTGGACACCATCTGTAAGAAAAACAGCACCATGATGCAATTCATTCAACCAGAAATTTAGAAATGGCACGTTGTACTGCTTAGCATTCGCACCAGAAGCAACAATACAAACATTGGAGTGTTTGGGTGTTAATCTGATGACATTGCAGAGGATTTGGAAAGAGTTGGAAGAGTCCAATGGTGATTATGAAAGTGTTTGGAGTGATCACTAGTGATGGCAACGTCATGCCTCTATTCATCTTCACACAGGGCCTCAGACTTAACACAGAGGCCTATATTGTGCCTTGAGAAGGTAGTGCTGCCTTAGGTCAAGATGGTTTCTTGCTGAAAGACATTATGCCTGGCAACAGGACTCTGCACCATACCACACAAGCAGAAGAACCCAGTCATGGCTGTCAGACAATCTTTGCAACCACATCACACCTTACATCTGGCCACCTAAATCTCCAGACTGCAACCCCCTAGATTGTTATGAATGGAGTGCAGCTGAACAAGAAACCAACTCCTTGTAACACCATAGATTAATTGAAGACAATGATTATGAAAGCATCCACTAATTTAAATAAGGAGACTGTCAAGAAGAGTTGCAGAAGATTTTGAAATTGTCTAGAGGCCATAGTTGAAGCCAATGGCAATTTTATTGAATAAATTTTCTTTAATATCTTTTGTGCCATTTTGGTAAATATATCTGTTAAAAAGAGATGCCAGTGTTGTTTTCATTTTTGTATAATTTAGATGATAATTCATCACATCCAGTATACACAACATCACCTAAAATTTTGAGGGTACCGAGATAAAAAAATGAATAAAAAAATAAAGTCAAGAAAATTAATCCAAATATACAAATAGCACAATTTTTTTAAATCATCTCACAGATTATATCAATTTGTTTCAAAATAATCATTACCTATCTTTATTATTAAATTAGTACTTAAAAATTTTACAAAGAATACTTTTTAGTTAAAATCTATAAAATAAAAACTAATTATCCAATGAAAAACTGAATATCAGAGAGATCAGTTAAAACCCCCACCTTGGGAAAGATGCTCTTTCTCGCTCCAAGTATTCTCCAAGTGCTTTCTGGATCTTGCCAAGCAGATCAGCCAGTCTCTCTAACTGCCGTTGGACATTAGGAATGTTGACAATGTCCATAACCAATGGAGATTTTGTTACTTTTTTCATCAGACCAAGGAATTCAGTGCTTACTCTAAAATAAAATAAAAACAAAAAATAAAATGTTGCAAATTCTACAAGTTGTGACAAAATTTAATATATTTTAAAAGATACAAAAAATAAAAATTTAAATTTAAATATACACCCTATCTGAAGCTATTAAGCAAATCATTAACTTCAATAATTCAAATTTGTTTTGAAAAAAATTTGTCAAGTTTTAAACAATCAATTTAAATGTTAAAACAAAGCTCTAGTATCAATTTGTTTTATTGAAGTTATTTAATGTAATCTGAAAATTTGCCATCTGAACTTATTAGGCAAAAACCAAATAATCCCATTTTACTTCAATAGAAAGGTAATGAAATCATAAAAAGAAAATATCAACACCTACGTTAAAACAAATAAACACTAAGTTTTTGAATCCTTTATATTTTAATAACAGCCATTGAATTTGCTAATTCAGCAGGTTCAATTTCCGACATAGTAGTTTTATGTACTTCTCATAGCTATGTTGTTAGACTGTTTACCACCTTTATAGAATTTCATCTTCACAACTGATCATAGATTTTTGATTGGATTCAGATCAGGACTTCTCCTGGAAATCTTTCATGCTCAAAGAATTCACAGGCAAGTTTCGAAGGAGCATTGTTATGTATAAATACACAATTCACTTTGAAACTGGGATTTGTATCATGCAAAGAAAGTCTTGTTCATAAATTGCAATTGTTAGCACAAAATTCCATTGAACTCCATAATTGACTGAATGGTTCAATATTGGTTTGGTTGACACTACCATCTCCTTGTTGCCTTCTTTTAGGCCACAAGTATGTCTGAATTAGATAAAATCCATCCTTTGGCCCATCCATAAGGTCAGTCATATATCAAGATTCATCCATGAATATTACTTTAGAAAAAAATATTTTTGACCCAATTTTGATGTGTTAATATATTTGCTTTAATGGAAGGAGGTTGCTTAAATTTTTTTCACAGATCCCAATTGACAAAATATTTTACCCCTTTTGTCCTCCTCAACTCCCTCAATTCCAGCTCTTTCGAAGTTATGCGTGCTGATCAAAAGTGATTGTTTTACTATAACTTGTTTTTGTAACATTCATCTTGAAGAAGCAAGTTCTTTCCTTTGTTTCAAGTTCTCAACTTAGTTATATTTTCAACAGCCTTCTTTATTGTTCAATGATCTCTGCAAAGTAAATTTGATGTTTTACAATGTAGACATTCTCTCACTCAACTTTATTTTCTGTTTTTCATCAGTTGTTAGATCTCTCCTTTTACCCATGTTTCAACATATATTATAGACAAAAAGAAAAAGTTTATTACATATAATATTAGTTTAATCTGCATATTAACTTCAGTCAGTATTTTTTCAAATATCTCAAAAACTAACCATAAAAGGTGGAAATGGATGAATTTAAATTTATTGGTTCAGAAGTTTCAGTTATTGAGGTTTATTTGATTTGCATAACAACTTCAGACAAGGTGTAGTCTAACATTTAATAATAATTGTAAAGTTAAATTTTTCTCTTACCCTTGGAATCTTGTTGTTTCCACTGGCAAGAGATGCTTGATGTCCGCACTTCCAGTAAAAATTCCTTCCAAATATACCCAGCGTCTCTGGACATCAATCCACACATCAAATAAAGCATTGATACGATTCAATTTGTCTTCCCAAGACAAGGCATCCTCTTCAAATTGCTAGAGGGAAAGAAAAATGTCAAATATACAAATATGTATAATTTTTTAAAATATACCAAAGTGAAAGAAGCTTTAAATCTAAATTTGAATTTGTAAAATATTAATCTTATTCAGATTTCTCTAATTTCTCAATTTACGTTATATCAAAATAAGAATAGTTGTCGCCAACAACACCGCATCCTTAACAGATGAACTACATGTGTTTTCTGAATACTTACTTTAAAGTATGGTGAAAGCTTCATAGCAGTGACGCTATTAATGTGCTCTTTTACTTTGGTGAAGAGGTCATCCCATCCACGAATCAGTCTGCATTTGTTTTGGTAACTGATTAATTCCAGCTCATAGCTACGCCAGACTTCACTCACCTAAGAGTAAAAAGGAAAACTTAAAAGTAATTCTTAAAAAATCCAAATACAACTGAATAGATAAAAATTACTTCAGTTCAGATTACTAAACTGTAAAAACAAATCAAAGCTAGTAATTAAATTTACTGAAATAAAAATGTTCAAGTAAATTTTCAAGTCTTTACCTATCAATGAGTTTAAATTTTAAAATATTTTCTAACAATTTATCTTTTTTTCCAATATGATTATAGCCATTTAGTTTGCTATTTATCAGAAAATCAAGATTATGAAAAACATTTTTATTTATTAAGAAACAGTTTCTATTTTTTATTAAATAGGACTTCAAAAACTTAAAATCATTGTAAGAGAAGATTTAGAAGTTTGCATTGTTTTACTTTTAATGTAAAAAATGTTGTCACTTACTTGTTTCAAGAATTCCTCTAAAGCCATTTCACCTTGAGCTACACTGATAATATCACGTACAATGGCTTCATTTTTCATGAGATCAACATCCCACACGTGACCCAGTGTAAGCTCAGATAGTGTCCAGCTAACACCCAATCGACGAGTTAATTGTTTCCAATGGCGCTCTTTCAAGGCTTCAGATTTCAATTCAACAATCAACAAATTAACCTACACAAATAACATTTCAAGAAAAAAATTGTTACAAATACAAGGATCAAATGTAAATTAGGTCAAAGACAAACAAAATGGCACTTAAAAAAAAAAAAAAAAAATAATAATGCAATAAAATTTAGTGCTTACTATCAGGATATAGTAAGAAACAGGTGATATTTTTAGCAGAATGATACCAATCAGTTGCTCTTACAGTCAGTTAAGTGCCATACGTGATACACGCTTGGGCGATCATGTCTCGAAAGAGACATGACTGACTGGGCAGAAGGTTATCCCGCAGTAGGTTGCCATTGCTTTCTGCGGTAGACTGGTTGCCGACCAAGGCTATAGAACCCAGTCTGTCCTGCTATTTAACCCATAACTGGAAGGAAGAGACGGATTAATACCTTTCTCAAGGGCATTTGCGCGAAAGTAAATACCCTTGCTCTTACAACATTACTTAAAAAGCATATTTTGACCACATTTTTGGAAGTGCATATTGTAAACAAGTAATCAAAAACAAATAGAACAATTTTATAGAGATCAAAATGTACTGTTGCCCTAACAACTTTCACCAATGTTTTTTAAAGAAAATCAGAGTAACTTACATAATTAACAAAAATTAAACAACAGTTGTTAAATTATTTAAGGAAAAAAATGTTTAATTCTAAAGAATCACACATTTAATTCAATTAAAATAATAATTCTTAGAAGCATTGCCATTAAAAAACATTAGGCCATTAAATATTTTTAGCTTGACAAAATAGAAAGATGCCAATTTAGTCAGCTAGAGACTTACCTTTGCATAGCCTTGCAACATTTTTTTCACATGTTCATATGATGCATAAGCTCTAAGCCGAGCTGGAAGTTCTTTCAGTTGATTCAAGAGCCCATCTAAACTTTGACGAAGCTTAAAAGATAAGGAATTTCATAGAAGTTTAAATTATTTAGAAAATTATTTAGAATACATTTTAATTAACCACAAAAATAATTTTTAAATTTATTTCAAGAGCTTTTATTCAAATGACATTAAACTAGAAACTTTAATAATATGAAAGTATTTTAATAAAATCTAATAAAAACTTTTTTTGTTTAGTTTTCATAACTACTTGGGCTATGTTTAGGTATTATCATTAAGATTAAGAGAATACAGGAATCTCTCCATTAGCACCACTAATGAGTATATCAGTAACTATAAAAACACAATTTTGAATTGCTATGGTTAAACTGAAGAATGTTTTACCACACTAATTGAGCATTATGTATGCAATAATTGAATTTTGGTGTATAAAAAATTTTTTTTACCACAGTAATCAAATGCACATTAATCAAAGAATACCTGTATAAGATGTAAAAAAACAATAGAAATGGATACTAATAAGCAAAATCTGAATGGCTCAACAATGTACAGAGAGAAAAAAAAAACTCTACTGATCAAGGATGTAACAGCATGCATAAAAAGATGAAATAGGACAGAAAATGTCTTCTTTGACAAGATGCATAAAATTTAAGGGAATGTTTATAATAGATAAAGAAAAGTTACTACAAAAGATAGAGCTTTTATGACAACACAAGTGCAAAACTTAAAATACATGAAAACAGAGGACCTATAGTGTTAAAATCTGACATAAGATCAGCACTGATCAAAACAACAGCCCTAGATAATTTTGGGATTGATAAAATTATTGAAATAGTAAAAGAAATATAACAGTGGTCAAAAACTATATGACTATAGTAGATCTTTCTTCATAGCAATGCTAAACATCAGCCAATCATCTTAAAGAGCCACATAATTAGTGGATCTTAATAAATAGAGCATGTAGCAGAATCAGATTGAAAATAGGACAAGTGAGTCTTTAAGACACTAAAGAAGAAATACCACAATACCATGATTATAATGCCATCATAGCAAGCAATACATATGCAGAAAGATCTATACCTATGATTACACAAGATTTGATAAAATATTCAATCATTTGAAACCTCTACTAATAACAAACAGCCTGCATGCAGATAGAAAATGGGTTAGTTGATATATGAAAACAGAAAGAGGAATAAAACAAGGATGCATTTTTTTCACTGGATTTATTCAACCTATATAGGGAGATGATTAAAAAAGAACTACCAGAATTTATTACCTGTGAACATAATCCTAACAAAAGGATACACATGTAACTGTTTTGATAACATATACAGAACAAACTTAGACAAGGTAGTAATGGAATCAAAAAGAAATAAACAACTATTAACTGTAAGAAGCGCAAATTCAGGGTCACCAGTAAAAGAGAAGACAGATTATAGTGAGAGCTACATACTAGATGTCAATCAAGAAAGTACAAAAAGTTAATTATGTGGATAGTCTAGTAGCAGATGATGAATGTGAAACAAAAATCAAAAGGTACATAGGAATAGCAAAAAATAAATTCTACAATCTCAGCAAAGACTTAGGAAAATATAATTTAAAAAGTGCTTAACTGCTATATTAATGAAATCTACAGGGCCCAGTGGGCTAACAAGCACACATTTGGAATTTTGGCAACTTTTTTTTCATGAATTGAGACTGAAATCCTTAAAGTGCTTCTTCTCAGCTTTCAAAATGGACTAACATATACTTTAACTTCAAATATTTACCGAGTTATGCAAATTGTGTTTTGATAGACCCAACTACACTTTCGCTGCAAAAACAGTAAAAATTAGCTAAAAGAAAAAACATGGGGTTTGAATGGTACCAAAGAGGTAGACAAGTTAAATAATAAAAATGATTGGTTTACTAGGTAATTAATATCTTTATTTTGAAAAGAGTCATTATTTTGAGAGAGTCATTTTTTTGTCATTTTAGTCCCTCATTTCCGTTCAACTGTCAAACTTTTACTCAAGATTGAGAAAAAGCCTCTAGATTTTTGTTTTGTACTTTTCAACATTAAATTATGAGTCACTAAGCTATGTAGGCATAATTATATGAAAAAAAAAAAAAAATCTCTGGAACATTGTGATAATCTTATTTTTGATCAAATGAATAGCTAATTATCCTGAATTTCTCCTTGTTCAGTCTGCTTTAGGCCCATATTTTAAGATCCATAAAGTACTTTCTTTAGCTTCCTTTGATTTCATACTTTCTATAAAACTTCTATTAATTAGGTAAGCCAACAGAAATACATTTAACTTGGGTGGGTAATGTTTCTTGACTAGCAACTGATATGGTTGTAAGTACTTTTGTAAATATTCATATAATAGATCTGAAAGATTTTAGAATGACCTTAAAGGTAATGTGAAATGCCACATCATCCCTTAATCTATGTTTGGTACTTTCAGCTCTTGGTTCTCCCATATTTTAGTTAAAATCATTTAACCATACTCAATACAAAAGTGGTGAAAAACTGCCAAAAATCAAAATTTTTAAGTTTTGGTCATAATCCCTATTGCATACATATTTACCAACTTTTACTTAGAAATGTAGGATTTTTTGTTTGGATTATGAGTTTTTAGACATTCCTACAATCTATTTTGCTGCCCGCAAACATTTAAACGAATTGACAAACATAATTTAATGGTATTCTCCTACTATTAGTCAAATGTCCACTTGATCCCTATCTTCAGCCCACTCTGTATGGTAGTAAATACTGAACAGGAGACTTGCAGTGACAGATGTAGTTCTATTAATAAATGTCAGCGTTGACAGAAGGAAGTCTTAAAAATATCAACAACAAAAACAGAAAATTTGAAATTTCTAGGACACATGAGGGAAGAGGGCTTGGAAAATTCAACACTCAAGATAAAGGCAGAGGAAACAGTAAGTATTATAATTAAGTTTGTATGAATGGATAACAGAACAGGGACAAAGAGGTGGCAAAAGGTAAAAATTATTTAGAGCAGCAAGTTGTGGAGAGCCATGACCACTCAAAGGACTTGATGCATAAAAGATTACCATTAACATATGTTCAACACTCCTCTCCAATAAAATGCCTACATAACAGTCAGATCATAAATAGTAAGCTATAATTTTTCCATAAAAATAAGTTGTGTTCAATATCTTATTGCCATAGATAAGTCTGTATATGGACAGAAGCACAGTTTTAGCTCATACTTTTAAATAAATTAAGCTTACATTTTTATGTCAAATATGGTATATTCAAAATAACTTTAAATAAAAAAAATATATTTAATTTTGCTTGGTTTGAATCAAATAGTTTACCTTCCTAGGAGCAACAGAAAGCCAGGGTTTGTCTTTGAGATCATCAATTTGTTCCCAGATTTTAGAGAGTTCTGTCCAAACTCCCTTGAGGTCTTGCATTTCTTCATGTGCAACTCTCATCTTTTCATCACTGATAGTTTCATGACCTAAAAGCAAAAAACATTTGAACAACACTCATATATAAGGATGGTGACAAATTTTAATCATATGCTAGCATAGTCTTTTCGGCCTTGTGCCACATCGAAGCTGTGCTTAGAAAATCACCATATGCTAGCATAGCCAAAAAGCATGAATTTTTGTATAAAACTCATGAAAATGATTTTTTAATAATTGAGTTTTAATAGCCTATTCTACAGGGTTTCTTTTATCGTCTTCTAAGGTATTGATTCTCAAAATCCATACAATTTTTGTTTAAATTCTATTAAAAAAACATTTGTCCTCAATAGTTGGATATGTAGCCTTGTGAAAATTGCTGTTCCTTTTCAAAGTTCAACAAAAACTCAAAATTTCTCTAATGCTCTAGAAAAGTTTTATTTCTCTATTGTTTAGAAAAGTCTATTTTAAGAATAAAACCTCACACTTTCAAAAATACTGAAGGGCTTTTTATTAGGTTCCACAGAAATTACTAGTCATCACAATCCTTTCTGGTGCATCTAAAAGTCAACAACTTCCTAACTGTTGAAGTTATCTTTCAACTACTTCATGAACATTTGAATGTCATTGACAATGACATTCTTCATTTATAGAACTAATCTTTCTTGAGCTTCACAATAGACCATCTTAAATACTTCAAACTTTACAGGAGCTGAAACTTTCAAGCTCTCTTACAGTAATATTTTAATGCTAGTTGTAGAATTTATCAACATACTACAAATTATACTCTTTGTTGGCTTATTTTTCAAACTAAATGTCAAAAATTACCATGATGGATCAAATGTTAAAGATTCGTATTTCTGACACAATTTTGGACTAAATGATTTAGTGCCTTTGTTTCTTCTTAAATTAATCATTACTTGCAGTACTACTGAAAAGTATCTTTTAAGGCCTCCTGATCCAATTTGGAAAATGCTATTATTCTTCCCTTCCAACTTCATACTTTCATTATAGTAGTCTTAATAATTATTTTTGAAGACAAGATTGAGAAAATCTTTTTGAAATAATACTATTCATCTTCCAATTTTACAAACATTTAACTTCCCATTGCTTAGTGAGACCAAAATACCAACCTAAAATGATTGTCATATGGCATTCTAAGAACTTAGTGATTCAGCTTAAATTTTAATATATTTCTCTTCAAATTCAATAATCTCTTTGCATTACCAACACTATTGTACTTTCCTCTTGTCCATTTTTATTGAATTAAATTATGTAACTCTAATAAAATCTAAGTTTAGCATAATTCCAAGCCTCAAACTGGAAGAGTTGGATTTTTTATTATAGCTTTAGGTTCTTGCATAATAAAATATATTCATGACTAAATATTTCTTAAATTTCCAGACTGATACACATTAAAAAAAAGAAAGAAAGAAAAAATTACCCAAGAGCTAATCTTTCTGCCAAAACACATTGGGATATTTGGTAAGCCTAACTGTAAGATTTAATTGCAACTGTTTTCATTTCTACATGAAAATCATTCTCCCAACACAAACATTGATGTTCCAAGCAATCCAGAAATTGAACATCTTAAAAAAATAACTTACCTGGTTCAGCCAATTCAAGGGCTTCTTTAGCTCTAGAAACATTGTCTCGTTCTTCCTTGAGACGAGTGAATTTACCTTCAAATATAGTCAAAGCTTTTAATGCCTCATCTGGTCTCATATCACCCTTGAAAGAAAAAAAGTAACCTGTTAAATATTACCAGTATTTTAGAGATTAATATATTTAAAGTATATTTTAGCTTTTATACCATTTAGAGATTAAGCTTTACCAAATACTGAAGCAATTTTATTGCTTTATAATGACATTTTCAAACTCTTGCCAGTTTTTTTTCACTAAAAACGATCTCCAAGTAAGATTAAAATGTGCCATTAAAAATGAAAATAATGACCACTGAATTATAAGTAAATAAAAAAAATTAATACCATTTTGTTTCAACATTACATACAATGTTTAAAAATTAAATCTTAGCTTAAATTCTTATTCAAATCTGAACTCATTAACATTTTTTTGTTATATGTACTAAAATGTCATTTGTCATTCCAGCATAAGTGATAAATTACTGTTATTTATTGTTCATATATGAAGAGGTTTTTCTTTATGTGCAGTATAATGTTATGCATGAAATGTTAAACTGGAAACCAACCATTTTCTTTGGATTGTTTTTTTTTGTTTTTGTTGTATATGTTGGTTTGAGAAAGTATTGTTTTTATTAGGAAAGCTAAGATTTCACAAGCCAACATATACAACAAAGATAAAAAATATCCAAAGAAAACAGTTAATCTCCATCATTTAACATCCCATACATAACATTTATACTGCACATAAAAAATCTCTTCAAACATGAACTATGACACTTTTTAAATGTTTAATAATTTCAGTTAATATAGGGTCTATTGTTTAACTACATCAGAAGTTCAATAATTTTGGTTAAGCTTGATTCATTTTTTAACACTTCAAAATCTGTCTACAGCATTTTGCATTGTTCAGTGCAGTCTATATGAGAATGTACATTAACTGCTTTTAGTTAATGTTGTGACTTTTGATGTGGTTCTAACGTGCTATTACAAGTAGTTTTGCTATAAAAATATACGTGTCTGCATTTTGTTTTATTACAACTGATAAAAGATGTGTAAACTCAAGAATACAAACAGCTTAGTTATTATAGACATACCTCAACTGGCTTCTCCTTCTCCCAGTCAACCATCAAATCTGTTGTCTTGCTCTCAATGATTTTGTCTTCAGATACAATCTTCATCTGCAAACTTGCCACCTGAGTTTGGATAGAGGAGTCTTTTCTTTTAATGATGTCTGTAAATGCACTCCATTCACCTTCAATGTTATCACTATATAGCCAGGCCTGAGGGAATTGGAATCGCTGACGTTCCAGGATGCGTTGACCTTCTTTGTACATCTAGAAAGGAAAAAAAAAAAAAAAGATTTAAAAGAAGTTTTAAGAACTGAAGACCAGTCGACTATCAAACAGTAATTCTAAATAAATATGTAAATTTACTTCTAATTGTGTTTATGTTTATAAAAATTATGACAGAATACTTTTTGGCAATACTCACAGCAACTTGTTTTTCCCATGATTTCATTTTTCTTTTAAGTGATTGAACATGAGTAATTAAACCAACAGCCTCAGATGTATTAGCTGTGTCAATAGATTGTTGTTCAAGTTCAGTCCGGGACTAAAATAAAAGAAATATATTTAAAACATCTATTAAAATTAAGTAAGTGGATGTAAAAAGGAAAGAACAGTGTAATAATCACTTAATAAAAAAAATAATTGTTCTACATGTGTCTCCAATAGCATTCGTTTTAAGTTTAAAATATTCTAGGACATTTTGATAACTTCCAAATTTGAAATACTTATAATTTTTCATAACAAATGAAATGAGTTAATTCCAATCAATGCTTTTATGAGACTATAATTTTTAACATTTTTAATCCCATGAATTTTTCAAAGTAAATAATTTCTAGATATAGCAGTCAAGATGAAGTAACCTTTTAATTTTTAGCAATTTCTTACTAATAGTTAACATCTTAAAAAGAACACTAATCAGACTTTTCAATGAGAAATATATATCAACGAATTTAATATAATAATTTACACTGCATGTATAGCAGTGAAGCATAATCTTTTTAAAGATCCCCTTTCTATATTTTAACAGTATGGTGGAGATGTTTCATCAAAGACAGAGGGAAGAGGGCTTATCTGGAAAACAAAGAAATAGAAATATCTTTTTAAGTGATAATATATTACATACTGTTATAAAAAAAAAAAATAAAAAAAACCTATCATGTAAGCAATTTTGAAATTATAGCTTTTCACCTTAGATACAGAAGAATGGAAATCTTTCATTTCATTACTCAGGAGTGTTCCAAATTTGCTGAGAACTTCTTTGTGCCAGGAATCATATTTGAGTGTCACTTTAGACTGAACCTAAAACAATAAAAAACATGTATTAAAAATATAAAAAAAATTCAACACATTATTTGAATAAATAAAAGCCTACAAAATAAATTTTGCACTTACTTTTCCAAACTGCACAACAATTGGGCCAATTTCCTTTTGAGTTTCAGTTGTATCAAATGTTTTTCGTGATGCTCTGAATTAAATAAAATAATTATTCCACGTATAAATTAAAACTTGTAATTTAAATAATTATAGAATAAATCCAGAGTTTATAAAAAAGTTATTCTGGCAAATTATAAAAATGACCTTAGTCTACATTTTCCTTGCAATCAGGTACAATTTGCCTTTATTATTTAAGATGGTGGTATTAAATTTAATTATTCTACTGACAAAGTGGAAAAAAAATAAAATTACATTAATCAAGAAATTAATAATTTTGTAAAAATGTTTAGTCACTGGATAAGAAAGCTGAGCTAGATGTTGATTTGAAATCAAGATATTTGTAAAGAAATTAGTTTTTATATATATAATTATTTAATTTTTGGTCATACTTAAATTAGATCAGTACACAACTGTCTTAAGAAAGTGTTCAATACAATTATATGATAGAACTTTTGAATATTTTTCATTTGTAAATGAGTTATTATGCAACCCAAGTTCCTACCTTCCGGTGTCTTCAGGTGATTTACAATAACTGATTTTACCAGTTTTTTTTTTGTTTTTGTTGTGTGTGTGTGTGTGTGTGTGTGTGTGTGTATAAATGTTCACGTAACAGATCTTTTATGAACACGCAATTTTCAAAAATAAGGTTTAAAACATTTTCATCCACAATTGTATAATCCTAATAGATATTTGTTGGTATGGTAACACTTGGTCATAATTTGTTCTTTCATTTATTAGTATTCATTTTTTCTTTGAAAATAACATAATAGCTAACTCAACCAATTATGGATGAAAATGTTCTAAGACCTTTAAGTAACTTCTAATTTTTAAAATTGCTCATTCATAAAAAGATCCCTGTTATGTGAGCATTTTTGAAAAAAAAAAAAAAATGGTAAAAGCAGTTATTGTAAATTGCTTGAAGACATCAAAAGGTAGAAACTTGGGTTGCATAATAACTCATTTACAAATGAAATTTTATATATATATAAGAACAGGATACGCAAGTTTAAAATGATTTTTTTTTTTAAATTAAAATGTTTTTTTAAGTCATCTATCATTGCAAAGTAATTCTCTTATAGATATTCTTTTCATCTTCCAAAATCGAAATATACTTTTCTGAAATTTTATTTGAGGTATATTAGCCAATTTAAAACATTTTCTTTAAGTTTAAAATATAACAGAATTTTTTTCAGCCAACTGTAGCTGTTTATTTAAGGTGTTGGCAGCTTGATACTTATGTGTTGTTCTATGCAGGCTATAAGCATTAAAAAGTAATACAATTAATGTGATCACCTTTTACATATAGTTCTTAAGTACTCAGTAATTTCAAAAAAATTAAGAAAATATTCTCCATAAACTAATGTTTTATTGAATTTTAAATATTTTTTTGTTATAAATTTGCTATATTTATCGTCCTTATTTTCTGATAATATCGTGTATAATCATCCATATATAAGAATAGTGGTACATTTTATACACACACACAAAAAAATAAAAATATTGGTGTTTGATGATTTGTACTAAGATTTTCCATTATGATAAGTAAATATGGTTTTTATATTGCATTTTTTATTTTATGATTCAGGGAAGATTTTCAGTCAACAGGGTTTCTGTTAGAAAAAAAAAAAATAGATTTAAATTTTCCAAGTAGTCCTACTTTTAACTAATATAAATATGAAGAGTTGATTTTCTAACACTGTTTAGAAGTGGCACAAGGCTGAAAGTATGGGTACCCAGTGAGGATTGAACTCACTTGCTAACCATTACACCACATCAAGGTATCCAAATATAAATATGAGGAGATGGCATTAAAAACTACAGCACTAAAGCCAACTGAGATACGTTGACACCATCATATTCTGGCCACACCAGGAAGAGGTCTAGACGTTACTGAACCATGCGAACTCAAGATCATCAATACAGTTCAAAATAGAAAAAGAGAATGACAACAACCTAGCTATTCTGGCTGTACTAACATCTTGAACAGAGAGGGGGTTCAAGACCGCCATATACTGCAAACCAACATTCACCGGAAAATACCTCAACTTCAACTCTCATGCAATATAAAGAAAGGGATCATCCACTGCCTGAAACATCAAGCAAAAGTCATAAGCAGCAACCCAGAAACCTATGAATAAGAAATGGTCGGTATAAGCAGTACCCTACAACCTAACTACTACCCAGGGTACATGACAACAGCTCCAACAAATGTGGAAGTGAGGATGCATGAGGATAACAACTCTCTGAAAACAGCCTCTGTTTGCCTACCCTATGTGAAAATACAAAGGGATCTGTAGTCCATATAACATCAAAGTAACTTCCAAAAGACTTTGCAGATACCTCTCCCAAGTAAGACCTTCAGTAGAGTAGAACATGACTAAGGACTATGTAGCTGTGGAAAGAAACTAAGGAAAACTGGGCGGCCCTCAAGAACATCGGAACATGAGGGGAGATAAAAATCAGACATAGCTGACTACACACGGAGGAAAACAGATCACCACCCAGAAATTCATACACTGATATCCTCAAGGTCCAGTAGATATAGGTGTTCCAGTGACTTGACCCAAAGAGTTGCTAGCATGCTACAGCAGTGGTAAACAAATAACTTAGAGAGTCAAGTTAAAGGGAGATAATTACATGGCTACTGGAAGAGCATCGCACATGGAATGAGAATTATCTACCCCAGTGATCAAAAAAGAGTTCAGCTCGAAATTCTTAGCACCTGAAGAAGGCTGGTGTATACAATCAGCAAAATGTCAAACATGGCAATAAAGATGAGGACAATAGTCCAAACAATGTAAATACCTCATCTCAGAAATATAAATACAAGAGAGTGGTATTCTAATTTCTGGAAATTTCGTTAAAACAAAAAGTGAAACAGATCTTTAAAAAATAAAATAAATACCATTCATTTGCAAATAAATCTTGAAAAATCAACAATTATTTGATTTTTGAAAAAAATTCAAAATGTTTTTTTTTACCACCAAATGATAAAACTGCTTTTATTAAGTTTGGGGAGCCTTTTTTATCACAGTATTCTGTTTTTTAGTGAAATCTGTCATTATTTAATAAAAAATGAAACAAACTTTATTTCTTCTAAGGTTGCCATCCACACTTGAAGATTGTTACCAAGTCTACCATACAGGGTATCTGGATTCAAGTCCCACAAAGCTTGATACCGCAACCAAACCTGAGAAAATGAAGCTTAATTTAGTTGTGCTAATAAATATATTTCATTACATATTATAGCATATTTAATACATTTTAAGCTAAAAATATTAAAATGTTTCCAATTACAACATTTAGTAATAAAGAGTGTACTTACTTCAACATATTCTTGAAATTCCTTAACGGTCACTTGAATTGCTTCATAAGCATCCTCCAAAACAGATTTGCGTTGTGGCATTTTTGTTAGTAGTGTACGATATGTAGTTTCTAGTTCTGATTCAACATCAAGCCCAACCTACACACACCAAAAATATAGTAAATCATTAATATAAAAATATAGATTAGAATAAAAGATTTTATTCAGTTAAAGAAAAAAAAAAATTGTAAAACTTCGTCTCATAGAATAAAAATGATATACATCAAAAATATTTCTAGTAACATGTATTATTCCAATTTTATATAAAGCATTTATTTTTCAAGTAATTAAACTGCAAACAAAATCCTTAGACAAAATGATAAATTACATTTTCATATATAAGGGAAAGAAAGAAAAAAGCCTTGATACCTGATAACGTGAATGCTGAATTCTTGGAAGACTGGTAACAATGGCTTCCCAAGCAAAAAGTTCTTGCATGATGTGATATCTAGCATCTTCTACAGGAGGACTCACATAGATGAGTTGGTTAGTGATTCGTAGTTCATGGATCAGAGCCTTAAGAAAAAAAAAAGAAAGAATTCTGTAATTCTTATCATTGTTTACATGCACATTTATTTTTGCTTTGTATAAAAATGTTACACAATATCCATCAAAACTTGAAAGATTTCCACATAAAAAAGATCAAATTAATTCATGAAACTTTACATTTTGAATGGAAAGAAAAATTTGAACTAATAAAATCATATACATATATGTTAACTGAGTGGCTTTCTGGTACCTCTACACTGCACATCAGGAGAAATACCAAAAGACTGCAAAATTATTCTTATTCTGGACAACTGTTCAGCCCATTTTAGAGCTGAATTTTGCATGTGCATACACAGTACATTTACTATCATTGAAAAAAAAAATTAGCATTCACTTAAAAACTGAAAAATTGTACCTGTAATTTCAAAAATTAACATAATTCAAAACCTTTCAAACAATGTTTCTTATTAATTTCAAATGTAAAAGTAATACTGACCTTGATATTTGGTTCTCCTCCTGGTTTGTGTGTCATTTGTTGAGGTATATCAGTATCCATAGAACGATCTGGTTGTTCCTCCTTCTTACCCTTTAGACACTGGGTCCAGGCCTTCAAGCCAGCTTCAAGGCGGGATGCCAGACGTTTTTCTACCTATTTTATATTATAAAACAATACTCTAAATAGTAAGTACATTAGATAAGTTATCTTTTTTAAAATAAATATCATAAAATCTTTCATGCTGCAAAAATCACAGTCATAAATTCAAGATCTGCAAAGCTATTGAAAAAAACCTAAAGATAAAAAATAAAAATATAAAAAATATAACTAGAAACAATTACATCTTGAAAACAAATTTTCTTTTATACTGTTAGCAATTGACATAAGTAATAGATTTAACTATTAATCTTATTTAAGTATTTTAGAAAAGATATTCAGCACATCAACTCTCAATGCACACTGATCATCAATATTTTACTTGTGAAAATGTAGTAAAGTTCTAAACAAAAGGTATTTTAATACACAAAAATATGATATACAAGAGTTCCCAACTGTATTTTCATTTTGCAGGATGGTACAGAAGGGAAAATAGAGTCATAAAATTTGCAATCCCACAAATTTGGAGGGCACCAACTGACCACTCAAGCAATTGCTTCTTCAAACATTAAACAGGCAAGAATGTGCCCACTACCATATATTCAAACAGACTTATTCATTGCCCTCTACTCCCAGTACCCACCCAACTCCAATCAAAAAGACTTGATATATTGGTCTCAAAGTCCAATGCTGTATTTCAGGGAGTAGAATTTGTTAGGTGAAAATGTGCAAGTCAGGGATAAGAGAAAGCATCACCAGTGCTTTTCAAGCTTTTTCACTTACCAAGATAGGTTTTGCTTCTGCCACAAAGTGACCGGTCTGTTCAAGGCAATTGGAATCACCTGTATCACTCACCCCAGTGAGTGATACATCATCATTGACAGATCATCCAAGAGCCTCAAAGCCACACTGCTTTATAACAGAAGCATGCATTTATTACCATGACTTGCTTGGTGAGGCTCAAAGCAGTATTACTAGATGCCTTGAAGCATGAAGAGTATGGTTGGAAGGTTAGAGACTTCAAAATTATGGCCTTCCTGATGGGTCCCCCAGGCAGCTTTACCAAGTTTCTGTGTTATCTTAGGCTTTAGTTCAGTGTGAGGAGGAACAACATCAAATGGGAGTCACTCTTGAACTCTCAGAAAGTTTTTTTTTTTTTCACTGCACTTAAAATTGGGCCTTTTGAAATAATTTGTCACAAAAACAGATAAAGAGTCTGCAGCCTTCAAGACTTCTTCCTCAAGCTATCTGCAATAAAAGTCAAAATTGGCCACAAATAAAGATCATAGAATGCACAGAATTTCCCAAATATCTCACTAAAACAGATATCAGTGTGAAACAGCTTTGTAGCAGTGGTTCAGGGCTTCCTGGTGAATCACAAGGCCAAAACCGATGTGAAACTTGTTGAGACCCTGATGAAGAACTATGGCAAAATAGGCTGGAGGGTGTCCATGCCCTTAATGCTCATGTATTAACAGGGAAGTGGAGTACTCAGAAGCAAAGCATGTGCTTCCACCAGGATATATTGGACTTTAAACAAAAACATAATGGGAGAGTATATTTGAGGGTTGATCCTTGAAAGATATTTACAGTATAAGCCTAAATCACTTCTAAATTTTTTTGCAGTTCCTCTTCTGTAATCCTAGAATAAACAATTTTCCCAATGAAAATAGGTAAATTTTAGGAAGATCATTATTCTGGTCACAAAAATCAAAGTTTGAAGAAAATATTAGCCATATATATATATATATATATATATATATACACACACACACAAACTTTTTCTAAAAAACAGACTTAACAGATTAGTCATAATAAGCAGGATAGTCAAACAGATGACCTAAAACACTTATGATTATATATTGCAGAAAACAAATGAAAACTTTTCAACACCAACAACAAAAGGTCTTGAAAAGAAAAAGAAAAAAAAGGGAGAGACAAGAGAAAAATACTCACTTCTTGGTCAAGTTTTGCTACCCACTGAGGTAAATTGGAGTAAGAATGTAAACTCAAATTGTCTACAGCCTTTTGGATTTTACTCAAAATCTCTCTGAAAGTTGAGGCCTGATAAGCACAATTTTCAAGTGATTTTACTTCAATAGAAATTTCCTCTTCAATTGTCAACAAATCATCAACCTGAAAGAATATTTTTAAGTTAGCTGTTGATCTTATGTCATCTGTATTCTTACATTAAAATGAATTTGTTCATGCTAAAAGTGATTTATGAAACAACAATTTCTTGTTAATTTAGGCTTAAGTAGGGAATAGAATAAAGGATGAAGTGAAAAAGTGTTTTGAAAATAACAGGAAACTTTAAAATATTTTATGTATGAAGGAACTCATTTCGAAATAATAAACTTAATAGATTAATAAAAATTAAGCTAACTTAATAGAACTTGATATCTAAATCAAAGAAATTAAGTTTTAAAAATTTCATTAAATCAATTGCTGATAAAAAAAAAAAAAAATAATCGAATATGGAGCTATAATTGAAATAAGATCAAACTATATGACATCATTTAGGGAAGGATTGAAAAGCTTACTTTAGAAATCCACCTAAAACATTACACCATTAAATAGATCAATTTAAAAATTCACTAAAGTGATTTTTCTTTCTTAAAAAAAAAAAAAAAAAAAAAAAAAAAACCTCACTTTTTCTTGAAAGTTGAAAACTGTTTCAGCAAGTTTTTGAACATAAGGATCCAGTTTGTACGATTCCCAGATCAGAGAAACACCCTGAAATAAATTGGATGACAAAAATATCAAGCTTTTTGTCAAAAAGAAAAATACTGAAATGTTCACAAGAATTCCAGTTGCTATGAATAATAGGCAGCCTATGAAATAAATTTTTGGAAATTATCAAAATATGAAATATTAAAACACATTTTAGGGGAAAGAAATTCTTGGTATATAAAAAAAAAAAAATTATTTTCCCCATATATACAAGAGATACATAAAGTTTCTTTCCAATTTAAAAAATATATTACAAAGACAATTGATGAGATATCTTAATCAGATTTGTTCTAGGTACTTAGTTGCTATCAAAATTCTTATTCACATAGCATCTGTGTATTTCAGTTATCCTGTTGATGAAAGAGGTACTGTTACATGAACCCCTTAATAATGGCTACTCGTCAAGAAAATGCACAATGTGTGCCATGGTTTATTAAAACAACATCGGATATGCAAACTCAGTGAAACTATGGAACTAAGTATGAAAGAGATCCACCATCAAGTCTGTCAATTCATGCATGGTACAAGAAATTCATGGAGAAAAGGACATTATTGGAGAAAGTGGGGATTGGACGGCCATGAACATCTGAGGAAAACAATGATTGTGTAAGACAAGCCTTTCATCATTCTCCTACAAAGTCCTTCTATACTGCTGCCAGACAGTTACAGGTGCCATGTTCAACAGTACAAAAAGTCCTACAAAAGACCTTCCGACTTTATGCTTACAAAATGCACTCTTACAGACACTCGAGCCAAAGGATAAACCTAGACAAAAAGAGTTTGCAGTTAACATGCAGGAAAGAATTTGTTTTAATGATGAGGTACAATCTTTCATGTTTCAGGGAAACTGAACACATTGTGAAAATCTAAGGAACAAGACATCCCCATGTGACTAAAGAACTTTGCCAAGATAGTCTAAAGGTGAATGAGTGGCATGGGATCATGAGCAATTGAATCACTGGTTCATTTTCCTTCAAGATTAATACTGCAAATGTTAACTTTCACCTGACTATGTGGTACCAAAACTTGATGACCTTAAACTAACCATTTTCCAGTAAGATGGTGCACCATCACATTGGGGACTGCATATTCATGAGTTCCTAAATCAAACATTTCCAGACCAGTGGATTGGAAGAGATCACCCAATTCCCTGGCCACCTCATTCATCACTTCCCTGGACTTTTTTTCTATGTTAAAGATATCATTAATCAAATGGAACATCCTTGATCTAAAACAAAAGATTACTGATGACATTGTACCCATAGATGAAACTATCCTACAGTACAGTGAACATGGCAAAGAAAAAAAAAAAAAGAAAAAAAGAAAAAGAAAAGCAATTGAATACAGTCTTCATGCAAAAATAGTGTTCATATATGAACACTATTTTTAGGTTTATTAATTTAGTTAAAAAACTTCAATATCTACTCACTTTGTAACAATTTCCACATAGTCATCATTGTAATAGTAACACAATTTAAAGAAATAGAATAAAAACTAATCATCACATATGAAAAAGAATTATACCTTCAGAAAGAGAAAAGGTTAAGTCTTGTTTACATACTAATTTTACCAAAATAACCTTGAAAATAAACGAGATATCAGTTGAATTGGAAGGAAATTCCACTATTTTAACATGTTTGCACAATAAACTAGGACAGTTTTGGATACCTATTCAAGTATCAGTAGTTCTAACTATATTTCAAACTAATTTGTTAATTCTAACAATAAATGTTCCAGATTTTTGTCTACCTGCACTAATACATCTTTAATATACACTCTTGATCAAAATTTTAAGACCACTTAAAAATCTTTAAAAAGAAATTTTTTTTTACAGATAGATTTTAAACTCCTCCCACTTAAGGTTACCAATACTACAATCTAAAAGGTTATGGAAACAAAAAGCTATATTTCAAACATTTTATTTAGAAATTTACATTTTTATAAAATGAGGCGATTTACACATGATCAAAATTATAAGACCAGAGACAAAAATTCTACGAAATTGTACAAAAAGTGTATGAAAACATTCAACAACCAAATTTAATAATGAGTTCTACCTCCACTGCTTTTGATGACTTCAAAAATTCTGTCGGGCATGCTAGAAATAAGCATTTCCATTAAGGTGTGGGGGATGTTGCTCCAGCTTCTGAAGATGGCTTCACAAAGTTCATTTTTTGTTGAATATTGTTTGCCATTTCGATAAACATCTCTTGTCAATTTTCAATTGTGTTCAAGTCTGGTGAGCATGCAGGATGTCCCAAGAGATGGACTCCATTTTCCTATAGAAAGGTCAAAGTCCGTCTTGCAGCGTGGATTGCAGCATTATTCTGTTGGAATAACCATCCATCCACACACAAATGATGGCTCTTCATCATCAATGATGCTTTTTGTAGCATGCTAACATAACCAGCCGCTGTTTGACAACCCTGCATTACCTGGAGCTCCATCATTCCTCTGTAAGAAAAGGCGCCCCATACCATTAGGGACCCTCCACCACTATGACGTGTGGAGAAAATTTCAGGAGGTATGTTTTTGTTAGGCCAATATCATTGGAAGCCATCAGGACCATCTAGATTGAATTTTTTCTCATCAGAAAACAGGACTTTCTTCCACTTCTCAATGTCCCATGTTTGGTATTCACAACCAAACTTTAAGCGGTCCAACTTGTGACGTGAAAGCAGCCGAGGAATTTGTTTACGCTTTTTATTTACCATGCCTTTTTGTCATAAGTGTCGTCTGATGGTTTCGGGACTGCAATCAGCATCTGTGACTGCCTTAATTTGACTAGAAGAAAGTCCCCCCTCTTTCATAACAACCCGTCTTATTCTCTTACTCAATGCAGGAGAAATTTTGTGGGGCCTACCAGAGTATTTTGCTTTTCCATAATTCTCACTGTTCTTTAGAAAGTTGCAAATCACAGTTTTACTGTGATTTACCTTAGCTGCAATCGCCCGCTGTGACAAACCTTGCTTATGGAATTCTAGAATTCGAGAACGCTCAACTTTGGTAAGTTTGCTTGCTTTAGGCATGGTAACACCTTTATGCAGTGATTGCTAATCTCTAACTGAACTAAAAACATTGGAATTACCATAGATCTAACAATTTATACCCCTGGTCTTATAATTTTGATCATGCGTAAATCGCCTCATTTATAAAAATGTAAATTTCTAAATAAAATGTTTCAAATGTAGCTTTTTGTTTCCATAACCTTTTAGATTGTAGTATTGGTAACCTTAAGCGATAGGAGTTTAAAATCTATCTGTAAAAAACAATTTCTTTTTAAAGATTTTTTAAGTGGTCTTAAATTTTTGATCAGGAATGTACATATCAAATGCCTGATTTCATGTACTATTTTGTAGAATAGACTTTATTGAAAAAAAAGTTCAATGATTAATAAAATCTTAGTAAATTAAAAAATATGTGAATCCAACATTGATAAATTTGAACTGCTTTAAGCTGAGAATATTAATACAATTACAATTCTTTAAATCTTTCACAATGAGGCTTCCTACTCAATTTTTATTTTATTTTTAAATTGGACACTTTTTTTATCAGACTCATTAAAGATGGACTGAATTAAGAGATTTATGAGATAAAAAAAAGAAAAAAAAAAGAAAAACTTTATTGAAAAACATATCTGACATTGTTCCACTACCTTTTTTTGCCATCTTTCAGGCAACTTCATTATTCTATCCTCCTTTTTATCTCTATTAGTGTTGCTTAGTCAACAAGGAAACATACAAAGCAGTATTCTGATTTAATTGAGATCATTTCTTGCTCAAATCATATTTTTTGTGGAAAGACACAATCCCACCATATACACAGCATCATCATTGAATGATTGGTTAGCAGTAGTTCAGTTGCCTTAAATTCTGTGTTGTATTTACTTATCACAATCTATATAAATAAAAACGTACTTGTCCGTTTGTTACTATTCACTAATCTAAAAAACGGTTGCACCAATTGTTTTGAAATTTTGCTATAGCATTTTAATCGAATACGAGCATTTTTAAATACCATATATTAAAAATATTACAATATTAAAAATTATATATTTTGCAAAGTTGATTAGAGCCGATGAGAGCCAAACCAAAAAAAAAAAACTTTCATTTCAATATGGACACCTTTATAGACAACTTTGTTATTTCATAGAAAAGATAGGAAAACTCCACATTTAAGGTAAACGTTTGGTGAGCGTAAACAACAAATCTCTTCTCTGCAGCCAGACTTGAGGATGCACGATTGCGAGCACAGCAACCGCATTCTGCAGCTTCAAAGCTGCTTCGTTCTCAACAGAATGAACGTGTCAGGCTGTGAGTGGCTGAAAGACGTCAATGAGAAACAGCAGATCAACAACACAACTCTCTGCAAGCTAGATAATCTTTATATCTACACAGATAATGGGACAACTAAAAATATTGTGTACCCACAAGTATTGTAAAATTAAATGTGCACTTTCTCTATTCTTTTTTTCCATTTAACCAAACTGAGCCACAGCAGCATGTGGCGAGGTACAACTAGTTTAAAAATAACAGAACATAGCTTACTTTCCCATGACTTTACAAAATATTTCACATGTTTGTAATTTTATCAGATTCCTTGTTTTATAAATCTGGTAACTATTTTTTTTTGCATTGTTGTGCATGGGCTTATCAACAGATCTTTGTACTTCAATTTTCATGTCTGCTATAAAGTTTCTGTTCATATAAAATCTAACTTATCCAATATGTTAACAGCTTAACAATTTTAATTATCTGTAATATCTTCAGAGAAGTACTTTTAAGTCAATTTAAAACTATCACTAAATAGTCTTTGTTTTCATATTAAAATCTTAAGAAATTTTCTATTCTAATGCATAAAACTAAATTTTATTTTATTTTCATTTTTAAAAAATGTCTCCAAAGTAACTTCTAGATTAATTGATAATATATGATGACACTTGTTCATATTCAGAATTGTAACTGATAGAAGAGAACATACACTAAAATCAGAGAAAATATCAAGGTTAGAATAACAGACAATTTACAATTTTGTGAAATTGTGTATAAGTACTACAAATACTGATTTTAAAATCTTTATGCTACTTACCTCCGACACTAGATTTTGAACTTCTCTTCTTAATCCAGCAACCAGTAGTGTGATTGAAGATCTTTCTTCTACCTAACAAAATAAGTCCACTCAAACTTAGCATCCATCAACACAAACAAAAGGTTTACATACATTTAAAGAAATAATTTTTAGAAAACATGTTTTATTAAAAAAAAAAAAAAAAAAAAAAAAAAAGCATTTAATGTTCTCTTATAACAAGGGAGCACATGTATTAGGTTATTGCATATATATTTTTTTAATGTACCACAAAATGATCTTGAAGAATAATCTTTCTTAGTATTCTGGTCATCCTTTGAAACTATAGTCTAATGTTATTTAAATTTTATTTCAGATTAGACCCCCCTCTTTGTGATGGAATGCCAAATAGACAAGAATGAGCATGTTTGACATCTTTGCTTTTAATCAATATTACAAATCAGCTAAAGCTGTTCAAGACATTTGTGCTGTGTACAGAGATGATTTAATTACCAACAGAATAATATGAAATGTTTCAGAACAGCCAAGTGGTCAATGCTAAGCTGTATGTTGAACAAATAATCAGGTTCAAAGGGGCTATTCAGCTGAAATACCTTACTGGTGATATAGCATAATTATTCAAGATGACAATGTTCATGATAAGTCAGTCAGTTAAGTGTCATATGTGATACATGCATGGCCAATCATGTCTTAAAAGCCAAGGTTATAAATATAAAACCCAGTCTGTCTTGTTTTTTAACACATAACTGGAGAGAAAAGACAGATTAATACCTTTTCCAAGGGTATTTGCGCATAATTGAATGAAACAAATTCAACTGGAATTCAAACTTGGCTCCCCAATTTCTTGTTCTGAGCCGATAACCACTGCACCACAACACACATCCTAAGAACAATGACATTAAGCTTTCTATTAGGTTGTTACATAAATTTGTTCATTTTTTTATTATTTATTCTAATGATATTAAAATAAATAAAACAATGAACAAATTTATGTAACAACCTAATAGAAAGCTTAAAAAGTATGTGCTTAAAATAGAGATGTTTTTGATGCTCTAAATCTTCATATTTCTTTAACTGCACTCTTAAAATTTAAATTACCTGATAATCCCCACAATTGCTTGATTTTCAAAAATTGTTTTTTTCTTTAAATTATGAATTTTATAAATGACTGAGAATGTTTGCATTCAAGTTTTTGTGATTAAATGTAATAAACAGAAAAAAAAAAACAGAAAAAAAATCTTTTTAAAGTAAAGCACTATGTTAAGTGCTGAACTCCTCCTTTTAGCAGATTTATGCATACAACATATCTAAACAATTTAGATAATATCTAATATACTGAGGGTGATTGTAATGGAAATGTTTCTACAACATTTAAAAAACATTCTGTAAAAATCATTCTTTAAATTAGTATGAATACATATAAAAAATAAAAATTAGCTGTAAAATTTATACATGCTGCTTGTGATTTTCATTTGTGATTATGGTATTACATTCATTTGTAATTCATGGTATTACACTGTTATAGAAAAAAAGGGTAAGATTTTACAGACGAATGATATAAACAAATACATGAACTAGTTTAAATTTGATTACAATAGATTAAATTAAAATTCCAGATTTAAATTAAAAAGTTTATTCCTTTCCTGATAAATTTATTTTATTTGCATGTGGTAAATTAAATACAGAATAATTACCAGTTATCAGTATCTGAAATTTTAAATGCATTTATTTTATCATTAAGCATTATACAAAGGAATGTGTCTTACTTTTTCAAGTGTTCTTTCATATGTCCGAACGCTCTCAATAAGAGAAATTGCAAAAGGATAGAGCTGATTGGCTTGATGGGCTTTATTAACAATAGCCAATGGAACTCTGTATGCAAGCCATCTAAGATTTCGTACCTAAAAACAAAAAAAACAAAAAATAAATTTATATATATATATATATATTTTTACACACAAATTTATTTCCACTTTTTTTTTTTTTAATAATTGTTAACTTTTATTAAAAAAAACAAAAAAAAAAAACACCTATACCATTTATGGAATTTTTTTGACAATAATACGATGCAGGTTGAAAATATTTTAGTTACAATCACCATCATACTTACTTCCTTTGAAAGTGTTATAATCTCAGGCTGGAAGTTTACCACAAGTCTGAGGACGTTGCCTTTTCCAACTTGTCTGGATTTAGTACTCTGAATACTGAAAATTCGTCCACAAACACTCAACTGTCGCTGTTGGACCTGGAGGGGGGAAAAAAAAAAAAAAAGAGTGAAATGCAAACTTATATACTTCTCTCCCCCACACCAAAAACATTTCTGCAAAAATTAAAAAACATGTTCCACCCATAAATATAAGTATCTTCTGCATATGAATATGAAATACAATACAAAAAATACTAAACTTTGTGAAATATTAAATTATTATTTCACAATATATCTTGAATTTTATCATTAATTCAAGTTTATAATATCTAAAAGATTATTTCTAAAGATCAATACTTTAATAACTATATGACAGTGCTATTTAATTCAAGAGAAAAATATGCAAACACATTTTCAAATATGCAAGCCAGTTAAAACACTTTTAAGATATGGGTATGACATTATTTCAATATACTATTTTTGTATAGATTTTTTTAACAATTACTTGACATGCGTAAGCATGTAAACTTTAAAATCTTATTTAAAAATAGTTAAAACTTTCACCTTTTTCCCCCATTCTTCAAATAGTTCTTGAGTGTTGAGTTTGGCACGGAAACTGTCTCCATCTCCTTTCAATTTTTGTCCATCAACATGATTCTCCCAGCCTTTCCCAAGAACATCCTCTACACGACGCAGGTAGGCACTTAACTGACGTTCAATCTAAGGAAAAAGTGAAAAAAAAAGTAAAATTGAAAAAAAAAAAAAAAAACAAGTTTAAAATCATTAAAATTTAATGACTGAACTTTCAGTTACTAAGCATTTAATGAAATGAGTGCAGCATCAAATCAGAATACAAATAAGTTTTGTAGTGCTAAGTTTAATAAAAATATTAAAAATGCCATGTCTCGTTAAACTAAACTCAAATAAACAATTAAGCAGCTATTTTAAACTAGCAAAACAAATAACTAAAAATGAATGCATATCACCTAATTAGGTTAAAATAAATATGAAATTATTACAAGACCAATTTCAAAGACAGATATTGGCATTATAGTTGTTTTGAACATTAATAATAGTGAATTACTAATATTTTCCAATAAAATTTTGAAGCTTCAAGTAATAACTTTAACAGCTGTTTTAAAGCAACACACAAATTTTAAAATCATTCTTATATTTCTGTTAAAAGAGACATTTAATAAAATACAGAAATCAATTTATGCTTACTTGTCGTGCCCAGATGATTGAACCAGAAACTGGAGGTAAGTCTCTGACTTTGCTCATACGACAGGCCTTGCTTTGTGCATATTGCACCTAATATAGAAAAACAGTGTTAGACTGTTCAAAAAGTATAAATCAGAAAACAAATGAAAAACTTAAATTCAAACTAAAATGTTATAGAATTAAATTAACAATCACAAACTTCTTTTGCCAACTAAGAAATAAACACAAGCTGAAGTTATACTTCTTAAATTAAGCTGCTATTTATCATTTTTAATTTTGTACAAAGTGACAAAATATTAAAATATTTTATAAAGTGTAAAACAAAATGTAACCAATAAAAATTGCAAAACTTTATCAATACCATAAATAGATTCAGTGTGGTTGACATTTACCTTGAATTTCTCATGTAGTGCTTCAATATCATCTTTGACTCTTTGAATAAGTTGTGTTTGATACTCTCTGATAGCACCTCTGATATGAGGTCGAATGAAGAGTGCATTGAACCGAGAGAAAATGCGGAACATTTCATTTGCATTTCTAGCAGTCCCTAACTGATCTCTCAGTTTGGCTGTAATACGAGTTTCTACTCTGTCGATTCTCTCATCATACCTGGTACCAGCAATAATTAAAAAGTTAGACTTTTAAAATACCAAGGAAGATTTCAAAACAAAAAGGAAATAAGAAAACAATTAGTAATAGCCAAAATTGAAGGTTTTTAAAATGATTAAAGTAAATATACATTTTCACAAAGATTTGATGTTTATTAAGGATATACTTATTGATTACTCTTTACTATAAAATTATGCCATCACTTCAAGATGCGTCATACCAAGAATACAAGAATTTGCAAATTTTAAAAGTGAATGTATTTGTTGGTCATTTTCACACAATTTTCTACACTTAAATTTCGTTTTTTTAAACATTTACAGAAACAAATATGCATTCATGTAATAAATATCCTATGGAAATTCAGGCTTTTGTTGCTTATACATATTTTTAGTATTTGCTGCATCATTATACATGCCATTTTACTATGCAAGTAAATGTTTATACACTAAAATTGTTATTAACCAATAAGGTTGCTAACATTTTCATGTTATATAATTAATATATGTGAATTTTTAGCTTATATCCATTTTTATAAAAATATTTACAAAACTATTTAGTCATGCAAGATTTTATTCAACACCTCAAGTGCTGTTCAACATATTGCAAATAAACAATTGAAATTTATTTTTAATTTCCAATATTAAGATTGCTAAAAGTTGTAAAAAATATAACTTCAAAAAAGAGAAACATGATATTGTGAAGTTAATGAGTGATGAAAACAATTGAAAATTGTAAAAAAGTTGAGCAGAGATCATAGAAAAAAAAAGGGATTGAAGCATTGGTATGATAGATTTAAGAAAAATTAAGCATAATAAAAACAAGAAAATAGGATTGACCAACAAGAAAATATTTGAAGCAGCTAATGTTGCAAATGTAAAAAAAGAAACTATGCAAGATATTAGCATTGATTGCATTCATGCCAATAACCAAAATACCACTTAAGTATGCATCACAAAGGGAAATGTGTAAGTTGTGTGAAGAAGTACATGAAAACTGATACTTCAATAGCAATTTTTAATGAAGAATGTAAAGCTACATTGGATGAGCCAGAGGTTTAGAGATTAGATCCTTTAGCAGATCCTGCAGTTTGTCATAGAAATAGTCAACCATAATGGAAAATAATTGCATAAGAAAATGGAAAACAATATTCAAGCCAAAGGTGTCTAAGAGAAAAAAATAAAAACTGTTGCAATTAATGTTAAAATTCAAAAATCAATACATGAAAGATGAGTGAGTCTTAAAATTAAAGTTTATTCAGAGAGCAAGTTAAACATGTTCTAATAGCTATGCATTTTGGATTTATTTATAAATAAAAATTCATACAGCATTTATTTACATAAAACCTAGCTACCACAAAACAGTATTTTAATTCATACTATATATTGCTCATATAATAAGTATATCCTAAAAGAAATTACCGACATCAGTTGGTTAATGCCAATTTTATTATGAAAATGACTTGATAATAAAATATTACATAGCATGTTTATAATCAGTTAATTTTTTTTTTTAGGTATTCCTTTCTGTACATTTGGAGTAAATTTCATGGGGGAAAAAAAAAAACAACTATATAAACAGCCAGATTTAAATATCAAGTTTTACAATTATTTTCAGTCAGTAGATAGTAGAGTGCTGTACTGATAAACCAGTACAATTTTAACAGTAATTAATAAACTGGTTTAAAAATTAATTTAAGCAATATTGATGTGAAAAATGACACCTTAGCATGAAAAATTTAACTTTAATAGATTAAATAAATTGAAAGCATACTCAGTCTTATATAGATAAAATACTTACTAAATAGATGTGAACTTGCATGTCTCGATTACGCTTTAACTGAATAAGTGTAGAATGATGTATTGATATCTGTAGACACTAGTACCTACACATGATGTAAATTTAAACAAAAATTTTGATATACATTCAAGGAGGTTACTTCCTTCAGTTACATGATATAAGGAAACTAATCTATTTGGATATAAATCCTGTAAACCTAACCATATCAAGCCTTTTTTTTTTATTATTAAAATACATTTCATGACTCATTAACAACAAATTCATAAAAACTAAATTGGTTATCAATAAATATGAAAATGTAAAAGGAGCTATGATATACCTTTTGATAGCAGCTTCCCATGCATCAGTACCATCCTTTGAAACATCCAGACCATCAACTTCTTTCACATTCTCATAAGCAAGATTTACTTCCTGAAGAGACAATTAATATTGTAGCAATCAAATTATAATAAATAGCCCAATAAACATATCAGATGCAATCATTATTTATTCGATACCAAATGGTATACAAGTCAATAAATATACCAAATTAATTTCAAGAGCTTTTTATCACAAAGAAAATGTTAAAAGGTTTACCTCAATAGCATTGGCATCAGCAGCCTCATCTACCATAGGTTCTACTTGAATTTCAGGTTCTTCAGTAGATGGCGTACCAGCACGACCTTTACTTGGGGATGGACGCAACACACGTAAAATAACTTGACGAAGCTGCTCATGCTGGCGTCGAAATCTATAAAACAAAATACTCCATTACCTCTAGACTTATTTGTAGAAAACTCATTAATTTGATTATAATTTTGACTAATTTTTCTTAATGTTATCAACTTTACTTTCCAATATCATGAATTAACGCTTATTTATAACAATTATACACACTCATGAGAAATTTAAAAAAAAAAAAAAAAAGACCTGAGCAAACCAAGAAGTCCTGTCCCAAAAAAGTGATATTTTTGGATATGGATTAGACTGAGAATATATAACACACATACTTAGAGACATTAAATAGTTTATAATTTTTACAGATCAATTCCAACAATTTCATAACATTTGATAAATTTTCCAGATAAACAAATTTACAAACATGTCAAATACTTTTTTTCAAAACTGAAATGATTGTAAGACAAGATGTTTAATTTCAAAGCAAATCTAGAAAATAGAATTAACAAGTTTGCTAATTTTCTATCAATAATGGAATATAGTTAAAGAAAACACACTTTCTCATCTGATCAAGTCTAGCCTGAAGACGTTTGTGAGCAGGATTGACACGCCAAACCATACGAAGATGCTCTTCACGTTTTTCTTTACTTGGTCTCTTAGTAGACCCTGAAGTTTGTCATATTCATCATCCCATGTACTGAACACTTCAAAACAAGCTGACATCACCTGGAAATAGTATATGCAAGCAAAAACTGAAAAATTTATAAACTTATTTAAAGAATTGAAAAACATAAAAGTGCCAAAAAAAACAAAAAAAAAATTAATTTTTGAACTTTTCTCGAGGAGGAGACATAGAGAATTATTAAATAGAAGTGAATAATTAAATCATATCAATCTTGTAAAATGAAAAGCTTTTATGAGTCTGATTTAATGATGAGCAAAAGTTCTGTATTAAAAAGCTCATTTAAAAGACAACCTGAAAGTTATTTCTGTAAATGATTTAAAAAGTTAAAATGTCAGAATATTTCATTTTATTCATTTAATGCATTTTCCTAACACATTAAATTCATAAAATAGTCATTTACCTTTTCAAAATCATCATAAGGGATATGCATGAGTCGTCGTGTTCCCAAAACCTAAAAATGAAATATACTTCATTTGAAATGTAGTCTTTAACAATAATAAAAAAATAATCTAATACATCATTTCCTTCCTACTTTTGAAATGTTTTTTCAACATATGCATTTTTCAATATTTGAAATTAATGCTTTATTGAAAAGAATTTTTTTAAAAATTGTTAAAATGAAGTTTTTGTAATATATGATGAATAAATACTATTAAGTTATTATACTGTAACATTAATAACATAAAAGGTCAAAGAACCATAAATATAATCCATTCAAGAATTATCATATATTACAGAAAAAAAAAAAAATCTAATCATTCAAGATTATGGTAACAACATATAAAAAACAAAAAATTAAAAAAAAAAAAAAAAAACTGACTGACAGATTCAAACAATTCATCTACCATCAGGAAGAATAACAGATCTACCAAGAGACCTCGCAGAAATTAGTACAGCTTGGCTGGGATGTCCTACTACACCTGCATACTCAATTTTGTACCTTCAGACTACCACTTATTTCAATCCCTACAATATTCTCTTAATGAGAAAAGCTTCAATTCTCTGAAAAACTGTAAAAACCATTTAGACCAATTCACCACTAGGAAAGTTCTGGCAGAGTGAAATCATGAAGCAGTTTCAAAAATGGTAAAAAATAAAATGTCATACAAGTTAGTGAATAATATCTAAATATTGTCTTTGAAATTCACTTAAAGACACTACAAACATTTGTTCCAAAACAATACTATGTTAAATATATCAAATTTGCTGCATTTATTAAAAAAAAAAAAAAAAAAAAGGGGCACTAAATATATGTATGCGTGCTCGTGTGTGAGTAACAGAGAGCATCTATGGATACAGTCAATATAGACATAGGAATGAACACCGCATGGTAATTGTTAGTTTTTATGTTCCACACACACAGACTTTTTATATTGTAAATATACACAATACTTCTTATATTGTAAATATACACAAATACAATAGGAGCAATACATTCACAAATTTTATGTATTTTTAATTTCAGATAAGTAAAGACAATTGAATTTTAAAAAGAAACAAAATATTGTAAAGTTATGCTGAAAACAATTTGAAATTTAAAAAGGATTACAGATCAAAAAAGGAACTAAAGAAAACATTGGCATGATAATAGAAAAAATGACTAAGAATATAAACAGAGAAAATATATAGAATATTCAGAACATTGGTTAAAGATATGAAGGCTACCAAACTACCACCTTTAAGCAAGGTATTACAAAAGGTAATGTGTTAAAAGGTAAGAAAAAAATAAATGAAAACTGATTACTGTATTTTTAGTGATGAATATAGAGCAACATTGGGTGGATATGATAGCCAGGCGTGATCAACATGATTTAGAAGACAAGAGAGAGGTGGAATAACGTTTGTGGTTAATATTGTAGGCAGTAAAATAATAGATCAATTCAAAATTGAGGATAGAATAATTTTCTGCATTTATCTTGCTCTTAGATCTTTGACATTTTTTTAGTAATATAGATCACAGTAAACCTAATGAGTATATTTATCTAATTCTATTGTTCACCTTTTATGGCCAACATATTGATTTATTTATGTTGCACTTATAAAATATGACACAACCAAAACAAGTCAATATTTTTAATTGAAACAAACAAAAATTCACAACATATAGCTCATAAATACAATATATACAGTACATTCTACCAACATAAGTTGATTTATACAAATTTTTTTCTGTATAGAATTCAAAATAGTACACTTATGATATTTTGCCATAGCAAAACCAAAAAGCTATGCACTTTTGGTTTGTTTTAAGTTTAACGACCCATCAACCATTATGGTCCTTTAAGGGTCAGTTTTTGAATTTTGAGATCACTTTTTAATATAGTTTATTTGTTTCAAAGTTGTTGCACACCTTAGAGTGGTTGTATGCATTAGATTGGTTGTACAAGTTTTTATTTCAATTAAATTTTGTTGTATAGTCCTATTTTCTTTAAATATGCCATTAAATGATCTATCTTGGTGTGTTCAAATAATTCTTTCATTGTTTTTGTATTGTAGTATTTTTGCTGTACAGATGAAAAGTCAGTGCAGTCCATTTGTTGAGATTACTTAGTTTGAGTTTCACTTTTGGTTGTTCTGTTTCCCAAGGTGTAATAGTTGGTTTGATGTTTTTAGAGGTATGTTAGCTTCTTCGATTATGCTTTCCATTCAAAGTCCAAAAGATCTTATTGCATTTTCTTTTCTTTGAAATAGTTATTTGTATTTTGGTTTAAATATGATATTGAGATCTGGGTTTAATGGGCATGATTTTCCTGTTTTATTACCTCAGATTTGTTTTGAATTGGGGTTTTTGTTCTTGATATTAAGCAATCTTTGTCTTTTCCTTTTTGGGAGTGTTTTTGTTCATTGGGTGTCCTAGTTTTTGTCCTCTGTATCTATTATTTCCAGGGATTTAAATCTGTTTTCTGTTGAATTTCCTGTTTTTAAAGTAGACAGTGATCTATCTATCTTGGGTTTTTGTTTTGGTTTGTCTGGAGGGATTTTTTTTCTTCTTTTTCTTCATGTGCTGAATTTTAAGTTTTTCCAGTCAGTTTTTGTACAGTTGTTGCTTCTGAAGAGTTTACATTTTGGGGTTGTGTTTAGGGTTTTGAAGTAGCCGAGTTTTTATTTTTGAATGTTTGTGGGTTGGTTTCAGGTTTTGTTTTATTTTAAGTTTTTTAATTCTTTCATCAGTTCCCTTATCTCTTAGTAGTTTTGTGATATCTTCCATTTTAATGTTATTTTCAGTTTTGTTTATTATTTTCAAGGATATTTTTTTTTTTGCTACTTCTGCGTATTTTACAGTTTCTACCATTTGTCTTGCCTCCAGGTAGGTTACATTTTTTGTGTATTTCAAACAACGCCGAGGTGATTCAGCACCTTATGACCAACGGGCTTCTCTCTGACAAACAGTATGGGTTTCGCTTCACCAGGTCTACTGCTGATATGCTAACGACCATTACCGAGTACATATACCAGGCACTCGACAAGAATGGTGAAGCCCGAACCGTTGCCTTGGATATCTCCAAAGCATTCGACAGGGTCTGGCATGCTGGCCTCTTGTGCAAACTGCGGAGCTATGGGATAACTGGACATCTGTTTGACCTCATCCAGTCCTTCCTCTCTAACCGCACATTGAAGGTGGTATTAAATGGGCATGCCTCCCAAAACTACCAGACGAACGCGGGCGTCCCTCAAGGTTCTATCCTAGGTCCCACGCTATTTCTGATCTACATTAATGATCTCCCCGACACCATTAGATCCCAAGTTGGCATGTATGCCGACGACACAACAATCTACTCCCGCATCGATCAGAAACCAGGTCTGGACGACAAAGTGAACCTCGCTGCCGCACTGGAAAGGGACCTCCAATCCGTAGTGACCTGGGGTAGGAAATGGTTGGTAAACTTCAATGCCTCCAAAACAAAGCTGTTATCAACTAACCACCATAGACTATCGCATCTACCTCCCATTAGCATGGGACAGGCTAGCCTCCCAGAGAGTAAAATACTACGCCTCCTTGGCCTTACACTCTCGGCGGACCTCAAATGGAATGACTATATTGAATCCATTGCCAAATCTGCTGCTATGAAAGTCGGCTCTCTGTGCAGGGCCCGGAAATTTTTCCCACCTGAAACTATTCTGCACATATACAAATCTACCATCCGCCCGTGTATTGAATATTGCTGCCATATCTGGTCGGGTGCCCCTGCTGCTCTCCTTGGGCTTCTTGACAAAATACAAAGGAGGATCTGTAACGTGGTTGATACTAACTTGGCAGACCGGCTGCAGCCGCTCTCACACCGGCGTGATGTAGCTTCCCTGTGCCTCTTCTACAAGTACTTTCATGGCTTCTGCTCCGATGAGCTTAGATCACTGGTGCCGCCCAAGCACGAATTTACACGAGATACTAGATTAGCAACTAGGTCCCACCCTTTTACAGTTAAACAAATAAGATGTAACCGTAAATTCTACTCCAACAGCTTCTTTTCTCGCGCTTCCCGCCTGTGGAACTCCCTTCCACAAGTCTGCTTTCCCGACAGTTACAATCTCCAGGTGTTTAAATGTAGGGTCAATAGACACCTCCTATCACACTAACTCCCAACTATTCTCACAACACTCTCATCTACCCAACCCTCATTCTCGGTATCCTCACCCGCCTATCACCCACCCTCTGTTATGTCCTATATTTAACCAGCCTTTCTCCTCTCTACGTAGCCCCCTGCACAGTAGTGGCAGTGACATGCCTTGCTCGGGGTGAAACGCTTATAAAAAAAAAAAAAAAAAAAAAAAAAAATTATTTCTTTTTCTTTCTTCCATGTTTCACAGTTTCTGGAATTGGCATGATGGTTTCCTTGGCAATTGACACATGTATTTTTTTTTTAGCAGTCTATATGCAAGTTTTGTTCTCCACCTCTCCCGCATACCGGTAGACATTTACAAGAGTCTTGGTGGTGTCCATATCTTTGGCATATATACCATCTTAAGGGGCTCTGGATGTACTGCTCTATTTTTTCTATATTATATCCGATTTTTAGGTTCTTTGGTGTAGTGGGTGTATTGAAGGTCATAATACAGGTATTTATTTCTTTTATTTTTCCTTCAATTTTAATTGTGATTCTTTTCACTTCTGTTACTCCCTGGTTTTTCAATTCTTTTTTTATTTCTTCTATTGAGCATAGAGTTAATTCTTTACTGCGTATCACACCTTTAGAAAAATTTAACCTTTCATGAGGGTAGGCTTTAACTTTCAGGTTATGAAACCGATTCATTTTTAGTAGAGAATTTGCATATTTTTAGTTTTCTATTTCAACAAGCAATGTTCCATTTCCCAGTTTTTTAACTATTATGACAGTGATGTTTTGGGTTATTACTTTTTAAATAAGGAAAGGTGACAGTGCACCTAGGGGAGTTTTCTTGACTGATCCGATCGGGGAAATGATTCTTTATTATTGTTTTCATCCTCGGAGTCTAAATCCATATGTAGTCTCTTGGAGTTTTCCTGGTAGCCATTTATTGTTTTTATTTTCTTCATTATTCATGCTCACCACCCACCTCGGAGTCCAGTGTTGGGTAGTAGCCAGGAGGAAAACTCATTCACCCTGGCACTATAGGGCTACATGAATAGTAGCCTTGTATATGGGAAAGGTCTTGAGCACATGTCTTTAGTTTCGCTGGCCAAGTCCAGAGGCACTTCAGCTGTGTCGTGATCTTTTCTTCATGCACCAATTGGCCCTAAGCCACCACTTTCCGTCACATTTTTGGGATACAGTGTTAGTATAGTTAGTGTAGGGTTTGGGGCTGGGAAAGTTAATTGTTAGTTGTAGTTGTTTTGAGGTGGGTTAGATGTGATAGGGCTTGACATGACTAGCCGATTGATTGGATCGGGCCTTTCTCACCTCCTATCTAGCCCAAGTAAGGTCCAAAGTGGTATGTTGCAGAGTCATGGCCACAACTCCTGGGTCATGACTTGCTCAACCACCAGGATCCCGTCCCCAGGCATTATGGGTCGCCACCCACAGCCAACAGGTGGCCTTATTGAGGGACTCTTACTCTCTGCAGGGATGCAGTCGACATATTCTAAAGCCCTGCTGACAGGGCTGTATTTTTGGTAGGAAGTTTCAGCTTCTATTACCATACCAACATCTCCCTCTTACATCATGGACCAACATAAATAAGGGGTATTACTGTCAAAGTAATTCTCTTATACACCCATCAACATTGTTTAAATGTTCAATTTTTTGAGCATTCAATGTTGGATATGTTAACAACTCTTCTCCAAGTTATGGACAAAATGTTTACAAACATTCTCTCCTTAATTTGGAATTAAATGCCATGAAAAATACATAATAGGAATAAAAAACTAGAATGTAACCACAACAAGCATTTCATAGAATATTATAAATAATAACTCGACTTAAAAATATAAAACAAATCTTGAAAGAAGCCAATATTAAAGCTGCATTTACTAGTTTTGAAAGTGGTAGAATATTTGGCTTACTTTTAGTAATTGAGTACTTAGATCTCTGGAGATGGCCTCTACAAGTCTCAGTGCTCTTTGAATAGGGTATTTTGTTGGTCGAATCTTTCTCAAGTGATTGAAGATGGCCTGCAAAGCAATACGAATGCGGTCCAACTCAGTAGCAGCCAACAAGTCATTCAATGGGAAATCCTTCATCAGTTGGTTGTAATCCTTTACAGTTAACATGGCAGTTTTTAAACCTGGCCAATAAATAAAAAATTCAACATAGTAAATTTAAAGTACTAACATTTATTCTTGTGTCACATATCTGTCCCAACAATAACCATCAAGATGCTTATATGTCAATTCAGGTATATTGCATTTTCACATCTATGGACAGATACTGGTTATCTGTCCCAGATCATGACAAATGGACAATGATTTAAATAAAATAATTAAATAGATTGCTGTTCAATTGGTAATCGAAAGGCAATCTTGTCCCAGATCTGCTTCAATATTCAACATGGGCGCTGACAACAAATCAAGGATGAACGTCGATACAATATAATTTTGATATAAAATTAAAATAAAAAAAATAGAATAGAAAAAAAAAGATCTAAGTATGAATTAGAATGTCCAATGACCTGAACCTCAAAATTACTTTCGGATACCCAACGTGGTTGAAATATCAAGTTACAATACACAACAGCAAATATGAATGAATACAGGCGATTACGAATGCAAGATATTAATATACAATAAAATAGGAGGAAATCATATTTGAAAACATGTGGTATGGTGTATGTAGTAACATAATATTCATGGAAGTGTATGCGTGTACTAACATGGGTCAAATAACTCAATAACTTATCTTTGTATCAGTTCCTTCTCTCTTTTACTGTCTTTTCTTCCTCTTTCTTTATACACTTGAAATGTAGGTAATTACAACTGTCTATATATTTCAGTTGATTATTATATTTTCAGCACACCAATATTCTGAAATATCCACACATTTTATTCTTTTCTTCAACTGGTGTCTTTTCTGCACTCAAACAATTTTGTTTTTCTTTATCTTCAACATAGCTTCTTTTATCTGGTGTCTTCTCTGCATCGCTATCTCTTTCTTTTCTCTTCTTCTCTTGATAAATTACTTGGCTTAAGATGAAATGGGTTAATTTATGCTATTTTCTCAAAATGCGTTTTCCCTTCCTCCATCGTTTATCAGCGCTCAGCAAATATGACTTGCTCTGTCAAGATTCAACCAGCAACTGATTCAAACTTTACTTTGGGTTTTGCTTCTCACGTGATTTACTTTTGGCACAAATTCTAATTCCTGCTGATTCCACGATCTGCAACTGACTTCCATGTCTGGTTTATTTCCTGTCTAGACATTTGTTACTAAGGATATGAATCAACTAGCCTTGACCTGCTATTCCAAAGCTGGCACTGGTCTTTCACATGACCAACTCCTTGTTACTATGCAAAGACCATTCTTGTGTGTGTGCTGCTGCTATCTATATCCGTAATACTTGTAATAAAGCAGAACTGAAATATAGATGTTACTATAGCTAAAAAAATAAACTGAACAATTATATAGTCTTTCTCAACAGATGGTCTAGAGTGAGCTCAATGCAAAAAAGTGGTTTTTCATCTAATAGTTTTAATTATAAACTCATCCTTCAAAAACCCTCTTACAAGAGGATTAATATTTTTTTGTGAATACAAGAAAAACCGAATAAAAAAAGAAAATAACCCTTTACTGACTCAACAATGTTTATATAAAAAAAATATATTGTTTATATTGAGTACAGCTGAATTTATAAGTAGCTACTTTGAAATGGGCATTTTGAAAACTAGTTTTCTTCTTTAGGAAAAAAAAAAAACTCAATTCTCAATCAAAACATGAAACATGAGTTTATTATATAAAGAAAAATGTTACCTGTATCAGTATCAAAACTAACAGTAGCATGGAATCTTTTGCCATGTTTGAGAATGTCCAAAGTCAAGACAACTTCAACGCTCTCTCTTTTTTCTTGAATGCGAAGAAGAGCTCGTTCCAAATTGAGCCAGAAACTGATTTCTTGCAACGCAGTTCCTGAAGCAGGATCCCGGTCCAATTTAGTTACCTATAAATCAATGTATTAAACAGATTGAAAAATATGAAGTAAAAGTATTGAGAACAGCATTTATTTTTAAGTATATAAACAAAATATTTTACATATGCAAATTGTCAAAACAAATTTCATTTAAACTATCATCACAGTGATTAAGAGTTGAAACAGAATAGAACTTTTATAACCAAGCCTTTCATACCCACAATGAAAGTAAAATATCACTTTTACAGTAGAGTCAGAATGTTGCCAGTCATGTCAGTTTTAATGTTAATATACTTTGGCTATTGTTAGTAATATAAGCATTTCATTTTTGGTCATCTATACTTTATCTTAGGAGGTGGCTTTCATCACTTATGAAGAAGGAACACTCATTTGATCTTTGAATCAAGTTGACAGCTAACATATACTAACTGTAAATAAATGTAGTTTTACTAAATTTAACTAAAAAGTAATATTTTACTGCATAGTGTAATTGGTAGAAACCAGAAAAATGAAAATTTCAAATTTAATTATTTATATTGAATAAAATGCTACTTTATTTCTTTTGAAGAGAAAAAAAGTTTCTGAATTTGTGTGCACTACTTGGCTAATAAATTATAAGTGGAAAATAGAGGTAGAAAATACATTTCATTCACCACAATCTCAAAAGTGTAAGGATAATAATATATTTAACTGAATGTTAAATCATCAAATTCTGTAGTAAGAATATATTTATGAACTTTAAAAGTGTTATTTAAAAAACCCAAAATCCCTAATCTATTACACTGTAGCAAATGCTGCTCAAATTGTTTTAGTATCATTATGTCTGGCTAAATATATTTACTCAAGCCAGTCAAAGTCCACACATATAGGAAGAACATTGTATATTAAATAGTTAAATTGTCATTTGTGTATAAGCAAAAAAAAAAAAAAAAAAAAAAAAAATAGGCATGTTTAGAACAAGATTTATATTATGACCTTATGATCTGTCTCCAAACTAATAAATATTATTATGGTCTTTGATAAAACATTTTTGACTTATAAGCTTATGAAGGATTTCTTGAGGGGGATGTTAAGGAGGATCCTTTTTATTTTTTTTTTGTTTTTAAACTTTAAAAAAATATTTTCTATAACAATATATTCAGTAACATATAATGACCTGATTATTAAAAAAAGAAAAAAAAAAAGAATTAAAAAGTAACGATAAAATACTTTTGTAAATTCTAATCTTAGTAATTGTTTCAAACTAAATAACTAGTTGATATTACAGAAATATAGAAACAACATACTAATCAAATGTTAATATAAAATATTGAGTTGAGAAAGAATTTTTGCTTATCCAAAAATGACATTCGCTTAATAGCTGTACACTTAAAAATTGCAGATATAATTTTTTGTAAGCAATATTTTTTTTAAATCCTTCAAAAAAATCTGGTTTCCTGAGTAGTAACCAATAAGGACTCCTTGAATTAAAATATATATTGCAAGAATTTATAATAAAACCTTTACTATAAACTTTATTTACAATTCTTGTGAAAGCTATAGTCAGGATAAAAATACCTTTTGTATTTCTCGTATCCATCTATTTACACCACTTTGTAAAGTATTCAGGAACTGGTGATCTTCAACTTTGTTACCAAAATCTTCAACTTTAGGCTTCCGGCCTTCTTCAGCACATTTTTTGATAACACTCTGTACATATGGATGCACAGGTAAGCTAACTTCAGGAATGTCAATATTCTGTTGTAAATGTAACAGACCCATTTCTAATTCAGCAATTTTCTTTTCTACAGTTGGAGCCATCTTGTCACCATCCCTAATGCCATTAAAAAAAAAAAAAGTATTCATTTTAATATATCTAGATATACTAAAATAAAAGAGAAAAATCACTCAAATAGTTTAACTAAAACATCCAAGTAACATGCCTGCAATACTATAAACAAAAAAGTAAGACATTTCTAAAGTTAATATTGCATTTATTTTAAAAAGCAAAAAGAATACTAATAAAATTGTTATATCTAAAATTTGATCAAATAGTAAAATGCCAAATAAACTTTACAAAAAAATACATTCTTCAAAGTGAATGAGGAAGAAGAGAAAATGTAGTCATTAAGTTGACAAAGCATGTTGACATAATTAGATTAATTTAGATAAAATAGTGACTAGATTTTAATGCTAGACTAAAGCCGAGTTTCCAGTTAAAGCGAAAACAGTATTATATATTTCTACCAGCCTGATTATTTACAATAAATTTTATAAAATTTATCATAAATAATCAGGCCAGTAGAAATAAAAATATAATACTGTTTGATTATAAACAGAATATCTACTTAAATATGAGTATCGATCAAAAATAATGTTCAAACAAATAATTTCAAATTGTCGGTTAGTTTATAACCATTTCTTTAATCTTCATAACATGTTCACATTTGTTGACATTGCAATACATTTTAGAGCAGATATGGTTATTACAATAAATCGAAAATTGTGTTATACAGGCTTGATTTGACTTCGTTTAGACTGTTGGTCATTCATGGTCTAAGACACGCCAAATCAATTGATGGCTTCCCCTACGTGGATAGGGGTCACAGGTTCGAATCCTGCCAAATGACACACATTTTCATAACAAAAATTTATCATAAATAATCAGGGCGGTAGAAATAAATGTATAATACTGTTTGATTATAAACAGAATATCTACTTAAATACAAGTATCGATCAAAAATAATGTTCAAACAAATCATTTTATATATATAGTGCTGGTGGTTAAGAAAACAGAGCTATTAAATATAATAAATATACTTATCATACCCCACTGGTAGCAGAACTGAGTTTCATGCAATCTTCAGGTTCTTAGTATAGACTGACCATTACATAATTTAAATTTTAATAAAATATCTGGTTAATGCAATGCCCATAAAAAATCAATAATCATAGAACTATGAAATAGTTCTATGATTATCAATTTTTCAAGAAAAAACATCAATAAACAATAAATGTAGAAGCTTACCGTTCAGCTTTTCCGGTCTCTTTTATGTAAGACTTGAAGAAAGGTCCAACAGCATTGCTGACATATGAATGAAGCGTTTCATAAGGAGAACCATCACTGAAATTCATCACTCGAAGCTGTGATGGAAAGCTCTTATCTTGCTCTACAACTTGAGCTCTCTTGATGAGAATCAAGCTAAAAGAAAAATATTCATTGGAAAAGAAAATTGATTTACATTTCTCAACAATGTTTTCAAAAGGAATATGAAAAATATGGAGCCATCTCAAACACAAGAACAACTTTGAAACAAGAATTTCTAGGCCCAAAAAGTTTTCAAAAGTCTAAATTTTTTTAAGCTACTTCTCAGGTTGACCAAATAAGGATTAAAACACACACACACACACATTTGGTTCTTTGGTAAAACAAAATTTTTTTCAACATCCCCTTGAATACAGCAAGCAAAATTGAAAACATTTTCTTAGAATAGAATTTGAGACATTATGAAAGATGTTAAAGGATGGTTTAGTTTGTAAATCATTTGACACTTTATTCCAGAAATATTCTGAATATATTTAGATATTTAACAGTAATTACATTATATTGATTTCTTCACTTTGTTATAAGAAAATATTTAAAAAAAAAAAAAAAAAAAACTTAAAATAGCAGAATATCTTACTGCAACAGAGCAATGTTTATTCTTGATAAAATTTAAAAACATTTAAAAATAAACATAGGAATTACCTGCTCATCTTAGAGCTTGTGTAGTGCATTTCACAGGAAATCATGTAAGTGACTGCTCCATCCGAGCACTCTTCACTTTCGGTAACACTCTCAACTTCCTCAGATTCATCTGAAAATAAAGTCAGTTCAATTTATAACATAGCTATCATTATTAAATCATAATTCTGAATCATCTAACAAGAGGTTTCCATTACATCAACTAGATGAATGATCACATAATGGAATCATTATTAGCACTAGAAGGTAAACATAGCATAAAGAGAGAGCATGATAAGGCAGGTGTGAGAGCAAGCAAAATTAACAAATAACAAATATAACATTTTAAGATAGACATTGTTTTTTTTTTTATCATTTCACAAATGCGAAAGGCAATAAAAATAAAACCACTAATAGGAAAAAATAAAACATTATTAAGGAGAGAGAACAAAAGAACAGGAATTAATATGGAAGATAATGATTAACACTGAATTTAAATTTTTAAAAGACCAAAAATGATTAAAAAGCATGAAGCCGGAAGAAAGTCCCACAAGCTTGAAGTGCAAGAGAAGAAACTATCAGTATAGAACTAAAGTTGCACCTAGCCATTTCAACTGTAAGTCGTCACATGAGTTCTCCACTAGCTGTCTCTCTGCCAAACTAAACCAAACCAGGAAGCGTGCACGCAATTGAGTAATAAAAGAAAGAACTATAGCACCAAGAAAAATAAGTGGACCGACATCTGAAGTGTTGTAAAATAATGTCTTTATGTACAGAATATACACACTAGTCTCTTGGATAATTCCCAATCCTTGCTTCTATCAAACTGGTAGCGGAACGGAAGTCTCTTAATTAAATCGAATTATTCTCCTAAGAAATAACGAGAAACCTGACTGGCTGCAGCTTGCTGCTCCGAACAGAGTTCTAATTTCGTTATAACTCTCTTCATTTGGCAATTTCAAATTTTGTCTGCAAAGTCTCTCCGTGTCTGTCTCTTAACTCTGGTTGGTTGATAGACAACAGGCTTCTCTACAGTTGGCACCCAATGGCATGGCAATCATATATCTGTCTCTTTACTTCTTCAGCTGGGAACTGTCTTTGGCAGGCAGTGATTTTCTATGGTTGGCACCCAACTGTGTGGCAATTATCTCTGTCATTAGATCTCTGGACTAGGAACCCGAACTCTCTGCCAGTGATTTTGGTCTCTTGGGATCCTGTAGTTATGCCCATGCCATGGTGTGGGGCCGACGGTTGCTAACCCCTCATCTCGGCAACCAATAGAATGTTGAGGTTAGCTGCTACTCGTCGTTGCCTTTGGTTTACTCAATGGGATTAGTCTTCTTTCCATGACGTCAACTGTTGATCGTCTTCCCCTTTTGGCGCTGGTTCACAGGACCAATGAGATTCCTCTCAGTCTTATGATGTCATCTTCCCATACCCCTTTTCTGGGCTGGACTTAACCGGCGAACTTTCTTTCTCACGAAACAATTTCGAGGATTTTTTTCTTAAACAAATCACTATTAACCTTTTTGAACTGGCTTCGCCCAAAACAAGTTGGCAAGGGTCTATTGATATTGTTACTTAGATAAGAATTTTTCGCACCTGCGTTTTTAATATCCATTTCTGAGTCACTGACATTTTCAGGTGACGGAAAATATTTTCGTTATCTGCTCTACCTTGACGTCAAGTAAAAATGTCTCTTCTCTGAGTTACTTCAACTCGGAATCAGATATTTGTTATCTTAATTCTTTTCACAATTCACACTAGCAAGACAATTAGATACAATAATAAAAAGTAACATGTCTTTTCAGCTATTACTAATGCCCAGTAAAAAGCAACAATTGAATTTATCTCTTTCTTTTAGGTTTAAAACAACAATTGTTAAGTTCCTATGGGTGGCCGAAACCAGCGTCCATTGTTCGTGGCACTTCCTGATATTAAAACATATCTAAGTCTTTTCTTTCTTCTTTCTCTGGGTTAAAATAACAACTGAGAAATACCATTTGTTATTTTTTTTGTTTTGTTTCCTTTTCCGTTGCTCCTATTCGGAGAATAAAGAAAAATGTCTTTTAGTACATTTTTCTCTGACTTATAATAGTAATTAGAAGATTTTCCAGTTATAGTTAATAATTAATTAATAAAATTAATTACCTCCATTCCACACAAAATATTGTTTATATATATATATATATATATATATATATATAAATAAAAAGGCAATCTGCGACTGTAAGCTATGCATGCCTACATTTAAGCTACGCCATTCAAACTTTCTAGGGACACATATCTACAGGTCGACACATACTTTTTGTGTTTAAGCTCAGCAATTTTTTTTAACTTTCACACTTTTTGGCCAACGAAGCCAATTGTTTACATTTGCTCTGTAAAATAACTAATATCTAAGATGGTTGCTAGATTACGTTACAGGAATCAAATCACATGTCAAAATGAGCCTTTATATTTAATTTTTATTCTGACATTTTAAAAATTCATTTGGTCAGCAAAAAAGTGAAAATGTTTCCCCATAATTTTGAAATGAAAAAAAAAAGTGTTTTTTCGAACAAAAACAAAATATGTATAAAAAAAGGGTAAATCTTCATTTTAGGAGCTGAAGGCTAATATCCCTTCAAATTTTTCAAAAGTAGTCTTATTCCCGTGCAAACGTATATGTTGAACTCAAATCAGCAATTAAGTATTGAAGAAACCAACCTGTTTTTATGTTAATGACCAGGGGAAAAAAAAAAAAAAAAAAAAAAAAAAAACTTCTCACTCTTTTTGTCAGCCATTACTGGCTTAGAGTCATTCGCTGCTGCACGATTTTAGGTGTAGGAAGAAAATTTGGGCCTATTTACTGCCTTTACAGAAAAGTCCTTGCAGAAATTAGTATGCGATTTTTTTTTCAGTACTTAATTTCAGAAGGAAGTTATTGATATTGAAACAAGTGAAAAAAAAAAAAAAGAATTATTTGCATGTATAAAAAGTTATTTGTGTGTTTGCGTATATTAGGGATATTAGCCTTCAGGTCCTAAAATGAAAATTTACCATGTCCACATTTTTAAATATTCTTTGAAAATTTCTGAAATTCATTTAGTCGACAAAAAATGTAAATATTTTCCCCTCCGTAATTTTGAAACAAAAATAAACGCAATGTTGTTTACAATGTCACAAAACATCAACTCATGCTTATGCAAAAAAAAATAGATTTTTTTTTTAATGGAATTTTTGAATAATTTTTAAACAATTTTTTATATAACTATTTTTTATATAACTGAGTTTTAAAGTGAGGCGGTGACTACAAGCGCTTGGAAATCGCAACACACTGCATTAATCATCGAATTAAAAAGTGTTCCGAGTTGCATGGGCAATGTCAGGCTATAATGCTAATAATAATGTTATCTATATAACAGAAACCCAAACAGATCTCGATATGTAAAGTCACAAGTTTATTCGCCTGAAGAGAGTCAACTTTAGACTCGAAACACATGTAGCATCACAAATACCATTATGGACACTTAATGTATCATAACATGTATAACAACAACAATAAATATACACTTTAAACAAAATGTTCACGGTATCTCACTATTATATATATATATATATATATATATATAGATATGAATGATTCCATTGTATCTGACCCAATCAGGGCATTAATTAAAAAGGCAGCATCATTAAATGGAGATTATCATTATTCTTGTAGGTCTACAATATTTTCTACAAATATTTTCATGGCAAGTGCTCTAAGCTTTTTTCCCTTTCCCCTGGTACCCCATCCAGATGAATTTAAGTGTACTACTTAATTAGCATCCAGGTCTCACTCTTTTGCTGTTGAAATAGCAACCGCCACTTCTAGTTTTTTTTTTTTTTCCTCACACTTTCTGCCTGTAGAACTTCCTTTTGCTTACTCACATCCCAAATAAGCTACAATCTTCAAAAACTTAAATGCAATATCGATTGTCATCTTCTATCTTCTTGAATCCCATTTATCTTTTATCCTTTCTTCAATACCCCCTGTACCCAGTCTTTTCTCTCACTGTAACCTCCTGTGCACTAGTGGCAGTCTCACCTTGCTTGAGGTGAAATGATTAAATAAAAAAAAATTAAAAAAAGAAAAAGAAACGTTTAATTTAATCTCCATTCTTTGAAATTTCTAACTTGCATAACCAAATTTGCAGTTTCTGCTGATGAATCTCAAGTACATATGCACACATTCACATTTGTAGCATAAGACATAGTCAAATCTGATACCACATCAAAACAGACTTTTTAAACTATCAGTGTGAAAAATGTGACTAAGCATTAATTTTTTTTTTTTTTTTTTACAAAGAATACTTTTAAGTTTAGTTTGCTTCCACCATTTATTCAGTAATTCTATTAGATCATGACGTGTAGTTTTTTCATTACTTTTTTTTTTTTTTTAGTTAATTTTATTTAGCCTAAAACACATTGACACCATAAAATTTGGGAGCATTCAAAGAGAAAAATCATTTTTAAAATTTGTTTTATAAAGAGTTTTCCTATCAGAAATGACTTCTGCCCATCCTGAAAATAAATCTACTGAAGCAAACATCAATCCAATCCCTTCAATGTGCACATAATTCATATATACATGTTTACAAAGTTCTAATTCCACAGACCATGAATGAGCTTAATTTAATTCTCAACATTTAGCACATAAATGCATAAAGTCTGCTACATCAGATTTTTTTTTTTAATCATATCACCCCAAGCAAGGCGGAAACGCCACTGATGTGCAGGGGGCTACGTAAGAGCGAAAAGATTGGAAAAGAGATAGCCGGAAACCACATCCTAAACAGGAAACAAGGGATGAACCTCTTCACCTGTTCAATAGACGTGGGTGGAGTGTGAACCAGGCGATAGTTTAGACTATCTACTCCAATTGAAAAAAAAAGTGAGAAGATTGGAGAAGAGAAAAACCGGAAACCACAACCTGAACAGGGGAAACAAGAGATAAGCCTCTTCACCTGTTCAATAGACGTGGATGGAGTGTGAACCGGGCGATAGTTTAGACTATCTACTCCAATTGAAAAAAAAAAAATGAAAATAGTAAAAGAAAAAAAAAAAGAGTGAAAAGATTGGAGAAGAGAAAAACCGGAAACCACAACCTGAACAGGAAACAAGGGATAAACCTCTTCACCTGCTCAATAAAAAAATAAGCAAATATTTTATTTAATACATATACACTATTGAACAATTACATATATGTGCATCTGTGCAGATGTCTGCTTAAGCATATAGAATATATATTATTATATATTCAAACAAAGAAAACATTCTATAAACCCAAGCAACCATAATACTACAAAAATAGAAAAAATAACTTCCCCATTTAAGCACTAGTTTATTAAAAAGTGCATGTGCCTGTGTGCACATGTTTATATGCATATATGTGCATGTGCATATACATATGTTATATAGTGACAAACAACAAACACGTATATATATAAAAATATGAGTTATATTTTTATTGATGACGATGGACCGTGTAGCCTAGTGAACAGAGAGTGAGAGAGCGCTTCCAGGGTTGACGGGGGGGTGTCGTCGTATCTGTTCTCCTCTACGTCTCTCTGCCTAGACTCTTCTGACTAGACTGCCGTGAAATCCGTGCCTGAGGTCTTTTTATCTCCAAACCGGTACTTCCGATTTTTGCCTCGCCTACGCACGCCCACGTAATTCTCAGGGACACCTGTTCTGCTTGCCTCTTGTAGCCATTTCCGCTACTGCCGGAAATAAGGTCAAACAAACATCCGTTCCTTTCAACGGCCGGAAAACGCCCCCGCTTGCATCAGCTTCCTTCTTCGGGTGGGGCCAGATTATTATATTACATTCCTCGCCCACCCATTTTCCAAAATGTTCGCCTAAGAACATTTTAAGCGCAACACCCTCACTCTCCTCCCCATGCCACACAAGCCCGACAATTGTATAAACATGTGCATGCCAAAACAACAAAAACATGTGCATGCTGAAACAAAAAAACAACAAAAAAAAATATATAGGGGAGCCTACATCGGCAACCCAACAGTTCGTGTCCATCTTGAAAATTGTTCTACCAGCTCGATGTTTCATTGTTTTTTTTTTTTTTTGTTTTTTTTTTTAATATCCATTTTCACAGAATTGGGCAAAGTTCTTAAAAATGTTCATTTTCTTTCTCGACTCTGTCCATAAGCGTAGACACCCCGATGCATAACCACATGATTATTAGGCGGTAACCGTGCCCTAGTTTCCAACTAACATCGAGTAAATGACCTTTGACCAACACCATGCGTGCCTCTGCCCGAGTTTATTGTTACACATGTAACCTCATTTAATTTAATTTAATTTCAAACATACTATGTTTGAACACAGAAAAAAATGGCCATTATCTGCCGTACATAACATTCATAGTCTGACCGAGAAATGTTCAATAGAAAATGAAGAAAATTACCCTGATTCCAACGTTAATCCGCATGCAATTTACTTGTGGAGGATTAGAGGTTTCATCTATATTAATTTAGTTTTAAAAAAAAAAAAATGGACCCGTGACTCGTAGTTCCCTAGTTTGTACAATGCTTTCCATTCCCTGAACTACCTCCTCTGGATTCGAAACCAAGCATATCTGATTTGTTGACATCTCTCTGTTTAACGCAGAGTTGTTGAACGCCCGTTGACCCCGGAGTACTATTCACAGCGGATAACTCAATTTCCTTTTCCGAAGCACTGTTGCTTCTTTTACACTTAAAAATCCGCTTCCTGGCTATTATTCCCAGGATTATTATTACGCCGACCATGCCAGCAATGACTCCTATCGTCAACTTCTTCGGGAGTTCCTCATATCCTTCACTAAATCTTTCCATATCTACCTGTTCCAAGGTATTTACTAGTTTTCAGAAATTAATATATCTTCAAAAGATATTTCCCAAGTCACATAAATGAAAATTCACAGAGGATGTTGAATTGATGGGAACCTGCACAAAAGCATAAAAGTGAAGTACTTTTACGTAAATAAAAATAAGTTTTAGATTTTAATTTAATTTTCCCAAATCTCCCCAAATAATCCGATTCCACCATATTGATAACAAAATATCTTTTCAATATCTGACTCATATCGCGAAACACTGAGACGCGGGTGAATGTTTTAAGAATATATATAATCAGTGTATTCGCAAAGAAATAACCAAACAATGCAGTTGTTTTCAAGCAACAATGTTGAGATATATTTATAATTGGCGATTTTGTTGGCTGTTGTTAACTGCATAATTAAAATTACACTTTAAAACTCTCGATAACATTTAAGTCATTTCTATGCTGTAGAAATGTCACGCAAAACACAAACATTTTTAAATTTTGACAATATCTGTGTAAAGATTACAAATTGACGTTTACGAACAAATTCTGTTGACGAGATCAAAATTAAAGAACCCTTTCGTTTCTCTGATTTTCCTATTGTGGTAGCATTCAGCTATAATTATAATTTGTCAATGTTTACCAATTTTGATTTAGTTCATGCAATACAAGGCCAACTGGAGAAAATGGAGAGGGCCATTTTACGCTAATACTCCAATTGGGGAAAGTTTGTGTACGTAGAACATCGATTGTGTTTTTTTTTTTCTTTAATTCGGCTCGAGTACTGATCAGAAAAACTCAACTATTTCAACCATACAACTGACCTTCATAATCACATTGAGAATAGTTGTTCGTCAATATTTCTATCGGGTTGTCTGAAAAGTTCATGCCGCTTTTTAAGTAAAATTAAGACACAAACCAAAATTATTTCATTAAATATTCTACGAAATATTAACTATTTTCTTGCACAAACCAAAGAAAACATTGTTATCAACAAGTTAATCCAATTATCCACTTTAAACTCACTTCACATATATGGTAAAATATTAACAAAAAAAAGAAAAAAACAAATCACCAACTCAGATGCCCCACACCCACAGACAGGCAAATATTTCAACTTTCTTCCTCCCCGTCAACTTTAACACTCCACTCCTCCAACTTTAACACCCCCGCCAACCCCAAACCTACGCGCTAGGCATAATACTCTCTCTACTTCACCGGCGTTCCCTACATATATTCCTGACCCCCTATCTCTCTACCGAACAATCCATTTTTCTCAATGGCAAAAGTATGCATTTTTTTTTTTTTTCTAACTGGACTTATTATAAACACGAGCAGAGAACACACACACTATTAAATCAATGAGTCACTCACCTTTCGTTGATGTCTATAGTCGCGGCTGTGAGATGTTTTCGTCTTCTTTTTTTTCTGGTGGCAGTAATTCTGTTGCCGTGGTAAACCCAATAATGTTCGTATCAATCTGTTTTGTTGTTTCAAAACCAAGTCACTTAGGCACCAAATGATGTTTGTTATATAGCGACAAATAACAAACACGGGTGTATATAAAAATATATGACTTATATTTTTGTTGAAGAACGATGGACCATGTAGCCTAGTGAACAGAGAGTGAGAGAGCGCTTCCAGGGTTGACGGGGGGGGGGTGTCGTCGTATCTGTTCTCCTTTACGTCTCTCTGCCTAGACTCTTCTGACTAGACTGCCGTGAAATCCGTGCCTGAGGTCTTTTTATCTCCAAACCGGTACTTCCGATTTTTGCCTCGCCTACGCACGCCCACGTAATTCTCAGGGACACCTGTTCTGCTTGCCTCTTGTAGCCATTTCCGCTACTGCCGGAAATAAGGTCAAACAAACATCCGTTCCTTTCAACGGCCGGAAAACGCCCCCACTTGCATCAGCTTCCTTCTTCGGGTGGGGCCAGATTATTATATTACACATATATAAGTACATACATGAATTTAGAATACCACCAAATCAAATAAGAAAACAATATAGTAGCCTTGTGAAGATATAGTGTGTGTGTGTACACACACAAAGTTTAGGATGGATAAATTATCATAAATTATACAAAAATAAAAATAACATCAACATTTCATTTTAACAGATATTTTTATCAAAATTACACACAAAAAAAAAAAAGAAGACCTATTGGCTTCAACCACCACCTTGACAACTTCAGAATTTCCTACATTTCTTCTGGACGGTCTTGTTTAACTTAGCAAATGCTGCCATAATCTTTGCCTTTAGATGACTTTTGGTGTTACAAGGCATTATGTTGGTCCTTCATTCAACTGCATCCCACATAATAATCAAAGGAGTTGCAGTCTGAAGAGTTAGGTGGACAAATGTAAGGGGTGATGTAGTTGCAGAAATTGACCAACAGTCATGACTGGGTTCTCCTCATATATATATATATGCCTCCTGTTGCGTTCATTGAGAGACAATAGTGAGGCAGTGTCAGCTCAGTTCTTTCTGTTTACTACCAGTCATTAAAATTTACTACCAGTTAGCTCTTGCCATGTATTTGCTCTTCAACAGTGCCTCATTTTATTTTTTGCAATAATTATGTCATTGAGTAGTGAAGAATATATATATGAAATTATTTGTTTGAACATTATTTTTTTTATCAATACTCATATTTAAGTAGATATTCTGTTTATAATCAAACAGCAAATATATTTATTTCTACCGGCATAATAAATTTTTGTTATGAAAATGTGTGCCGAATGACACATTTTTGTAACAAAAAATAATGTTCAAAACAAATAATCTCAAATTGTCAGTTGTTTGTAACCATTTCATTAATCTTCGTTATATATATATACTCTCTATTATAATAAAAACTTTATGTGTTTTTATAAATATATATTTCCCTCCTGTCATGATCAGGAATTTGGATTATTTTTTTCTTGTCTTAATATAAGATATTCAATTGTAGGTACATCAATATATATGTTGCTATCATGGGTCCACTTTGTGTGTGTGTGTGTGTGTGTGTGTATACATTATATATATATATATTTTTCTCAAACTACAAAAAAAAACATTCATGTGGATGGTGCAGAGTCCTGTTGCTAGAAAGGACCATCCAGCAGCAGGGGCAGACTGAGCCATCAGTCAGTCGGACCATGCCTGAGGGCCTGGCACTGCAAGGGGGCCCACCTAGCTGCCAATAAAATTATCAAGGATGTCCTTGTTATACACTCTAATACATGCAGTCTGACTCCGGTCACTCAGCTGCACATCATAGTGTGCGTGTTTCTCATACATGGACGTAGCTGACTCCTTTTAATTTTGCCGCACCCCTTGCCTGACTGAAGGGAAGATCCAATAAATCATTTTTAACCTTCCAAGAATATTCAAATGATTATAAACCTGGCGCCTCTGTAGTGTGTAGTACCGGTTCTTCAGTCCTCCTGCTCCCATCCAAAAGCCACTAAAATCTGATTGTTAGAATTTGTAAAGAAAGGACACCTTTTTCCTAACTCCTGTCTGTTGCCAAGTAAGTTAAAATATTGATTATATTGATTATTTTGTTTACATCTATAATTATGTTAATTTGATAAAAATATTGAGGATTTATAGTAAATTTAAATTCGCATAATGTGATTTCTTTAGTCAAAGTTTTTAAAATTTCAATAAAGTGCTTTAATGCGAATTCAAGCAGAATATTTTTAAATTTTTTTAAATCCAATATTGTTTTCAAATTGACAAAGGGCTTAACAGTGAATTTATGCCAGTGCCAGATATATACGGATCTTACAACATTCTTCTAAAACAGTTGATATAATTTCAGTTGATTGGATTTTTTTATATGTGCAGTGTCTCTGGTCTTGCTCTAGACATTTTTTACATATTTAGTCAAAAGGTCTTGTCACTGTGTTTTGGAAGACTTAGAAAAAAACGTTTAGAAAAAAAAATTAAAGTGAAAATTATGACTTCTTAATCCATACACTTTGAATAAAAGAAAATAAACTTAAAAATAAATAAACAAAAATTTTATTTATAAATACTTGAAATTATAAATTAAAAATGTAAACTTTCGAATTTAGCTCACATATTTTTTATTAATTAATTTATGAAAAGACAAGAAATTAAATTTAAAAAAAAAAAAAAAAAAAAAAAAAAAAAAAAATCAATCCAAAGGCAATAAAATGCCATCATTTTGTCAGTTAATCATTAATGAACAGAAATGTAATAATAAAAAAATTACTTTTGTATGATATTAATTTGTAAAAATTCCAAATATATTTGAGATGGTTTAACTAACTTACAAAAATTATATCTCCCTCTCATTATACAAATGATTCATGCCCCTAGGTGCAGATGTGAGCAAGTGCTGTGAAATCTATGCATAATTTCCATCGGAATAAAAGAATAATTTGCAAAAGTTCATAGTTTCTGGAAGAGGATGACACTGATGATGTCACCACCTTAATAAATCCGGGCAACTTTCTCTGTGCCTGGTGTTTTTTAGCATCCGCTATGGCCCTGGTCTCATATATATACATTATATGTTACTGCTTCTATGGGCTTATATACATGGATTAGTAATAGTGTAGTATATAATATATACATGGATTAGTAATAATAGTAATATGGATTAGTGTATTTATATTAAACAAAGATTATTCTTTTTATCTTTACCAGGTAGCTAAACCCTATTTAATGGTGTCTGACTACAAGCATAAAAGTAGTGCTCAAAAGAGACAAAAGAAAAAGGAAACAATATTCAAGATAAGGAAGACAACACGTAAAGTTGATACATTTTCTGCTAAGAAAACAACATTCTCTGAGCAAGTCAAAGATGCAGCTGACTTTAACTTACAACAGCCACAGAAGCACCTTCTGAATCTGAAATTACTCCTCATTCTGCTGAACCCCTTGATCTCTTCAAGCCAGATGAAACTGAATTTGATGGGCCACCAGCTAAGATTTCAAGGCCTGATTCCATGACAACCAGTACACAGATTACACCTGTCAAAAGTGCATATTTTCTTAAACCAGATACCAGCCATAATGCCTCTATTTCACAGGAGATGTTCTGGAAATTTCATCCAAACCAGCCTGTAAGTAATATACCATTCAATAGTGCTGTTGTATATGACTGACAAGGCATTTAGGGCATGGATATTAACAGAAAGTGGGTGACATACAATGAAGAAAACAAGACTTTGCATTGCTCATTTTGTCTGATGTATGCTCCCGAGAAAAGTTGAAACATGCTGATCCAGGGCTGTTCTGACTGGAGACACATCACAACAAGACTGTTTGAACATAAAAAGAGCCACTGTCATATGAATTCCACTGATGCATATTTCCTGAATGCTTGTGAAAGATCCCTCAAGCACAATTTGTTAAAGGAACAACTCTCCTTAAGAACTCAACAATTGCTTCAGCATCGCTCTGTTTTAAAGTGTGTAATTGATGTAATATTTTAAATTGGTTTTCAAGTCTTGTCTTACCACAGCAAACATGGAGAAGCTGTTGCAACTGTATTTGATGAAAGTAATCATGACAATTGTAGGGAATTTTTTAGAGACTATAAAGCTTCTTGCAGAATACAATCCACACCTGCAGGAGGTCATTTTGCAGGGAAAACAAAAATATCCATCTAAGAAAAGGTGTGGCAAATTTGTAACTTTTTAATACAAAACAACTGTGAATAAGATAAATATTATTTCAGACATGGTCAAAAACTAAATTGTGAAGGAGGTGAAAAATGAAGAGATGTCTTCAGTACAAATTGACTCTACTCAAGATATTTCTACCCGTGATCAGTGTGCCATTGTCCTTAAATTTGTTGTTAGAGACAAAGATAAGGAAAGACTAGTTCACCTGCTACGAAATTCACTTACAGAGATAGGCCTGACACTGGAACAGTGTATTGGAGATTCATTTGATGGAGCAGCTAATATGAGTGGTGTTTACTCTGGTCTTCAGGCACTTATGAAAGCAGCTCGCCCAAGTCACATCCATACTTGGTGTTATGCACATGTTCTGAACCTGGTGATCAGTGATGCAAACAGTGTATGTGTTGCAGCAGTTAGTCTTTTTGAGGAATATAACATGAGCACCTTTTTATATTAATTTTTAACTACCCAGTAAACTTTAAAATTTATGAAAATATTCTCCATAATATGTTTTATTGAATGCAAGGTACTTTGGCTTTAAATTTACTGTATTTATCACTCTTATTTTCTGATAATGTTGTGTATAGATGTCTATATTTTTTTTTAAATCAGTACATTTATACACAGACAAAAAAAAATTTCAATATTCATTTTTAAAATACTTAAAATTTTTATATTTAAAAATGAAATTTCAAGACTTACTGATGCTAAAATTAAAGAAATCTTTGTCAGGCCTTAAATTCAACAGCTCATGAGAGACAATGAATTTAAAGTAACATTAAACAAATTGGAATAAGAAACCAGAAAAAGTTTCAAAATGCATGTGTAAAGGTCTCCTTGGAAAACACAAAGTGTCAAATTATAAAATACTAGTTCAAAATATGAATGAGGCATAAAAAATTTAGGATGCAGGTCAATAAAGGTGCATTTTTTGCTCTTACATCTACTCTTTTTTTCAAAGGGTGTTGCCAATTTCCAAGATTTTAACACAAAATAAAGTTTAAACTTGAATAACTGTGGCAGTCATCATGTAAATCTACAAAGAAAGAAAATAAGGGTCGCGCTGTGTGCCATCCATCAGGGAAAGATCTAGGATTGAAACCAGAATCTTGTTTTTCTTTTTTTTTTTTTATATGCTGGTCAATTCACACAGCGACATTGGACCATGTGTGGTTAGAGAGAGACATCCAAGACACAAAGAAGAAGAAGAAATTCTTACAAGCTATTTCAGCCTTTTAACATGTAGCTGATTTTTAATTAGTTTGATGCAAAATGACGGATGCAAAGTTTGACCTGAAATGGCTCCACATCTGTGGTGGTCTGGGTTGCAAGGGTGGAGCCGATATTGAGCTAACTAAAGCTGTGCTGTACTGGGCCCTTGCGATTGACCCATGTACAGCGTACACTTTACCACCCAAGTTATTGGCAGGTGAGACAGTGGATGTCTTCTTTGTGGCAACTGAAGAAGCTGGCTGTGCTGTTTGGGGGATTGCCTGAACAGACTTTTGTATATGTATCTGTGGCCGGACTCCTGGTTCAAGTGAAGCAACTTCTGAGAGTGTCTACAAGCATTGAGGCAACACAAATTGAGCACGCACAGGCCATCAGGGATGAAGCAGAACTTGGGGAGCCTACTGTGATGGTTGTACAATCAGCCCAGAGTGGCCACAGAAATCCCGGGCCAGACCCATGTTCCAAAAGGAATTTGCTCCATTGAGGGTAGAGCGGTCACATTGCCAAGGATTGTAAAGGACAGGGGCGTGTATGCAGCTTCCAGTGTGGCAGGATCGAACACATGGATACAAGCTATCCAGGAAACGAGCCAGGGGAAATGATGTCAGTGCTGCTCTGGTCCCTGGACAAGATGTAAATGAGGCACAACCAATCATCCCAAGTACATGTCAACCAAATGCCTTGCTCAGTGCTGCTTGATTCTGGCTGCTACCATATTATAGTGAGTGCAAGGTTGTGCCACACTCGGAGGAGGAAAAGTATTAAAATAATAGCCATAAATGGTGAGACACAAGGATGCTGTGGTGTAGGGTTAGTGAGGATTTACACAGACTCTGGTGCATCTGCTGAGGTCAACATGCTGGTGACACGAAAGGACATACTAGGCTTCAATCTGCTGCTCAGATAAATATCCAAATCATGCCTCTAAACTATTATGTGTAGAAGTAATGCCTAATGAATATTATCACACTCTTTATGATTTATTTTCTAGATAATCTCATTGCTCCACTGAAATTAAGCAAATTAACTAATAGAAAATGGCAATCTCCTTATACAATATTTCACATTGACATATTTACAAACAATTTTTATTTGAAAAATGATTTTGTCTTATACTGATCATGTAACACATCAGAGTTCCAATCAAAATGTATGAATCTATATCTGGTGAAATATTGTATCTCTGCTCCAGTAGGAACTAAAATTTTGAAACTGCATCAACACAAGGAAATTAATTTTCTTTGACATACACAATATCAACATCAAATGCCAAGAGTTAAATGACCAATCTTAATACGCAAATTAATTTTAAGTTTCAGTGAGTGATTAAAACTTTACTCTAGAGATAACTTTTAGAGAAAGTTCTTGAGTTTAAAAAAAAAAATTAATATCAGTTTTAAGACTGTCTTTTTAATATTACTTTAAGAATAGGCATTCCTCTATCATAGTTTTGCTTAAGATGGCTTTTTATATAGTTCTAGTTTGTAAATCATACTAATTGCTACATATATAATCCTTTAAAATTTCCCAAAAAGGTGAATTTTGTAGAGTCATGGCTGCTTAACTCCTGGGTCATGACTTGCTCAACCACCAGGATTCCATCTCCAAGCATTACAAGTTGCCACCCACAGCCAACAGGTGGCCCCATTAAGGAACTTTTACCATCTGCAGTGTGGGGGCAGTCAGTAAGTCATTTTTTCACACTTCCCATTCTTACTTTACTATCTTGATAGTTACATTTCTTTACATGTTTGATTTTGACATATCCAATATATACATTTGACTGTCTCTTTTACTGAAAGTCATGCATTTCCATATCTTATGAAAGAGTGAAGTTTTAGGACTAAAAAGTTCTATAAAAAATTTAACCACTTCAGTGAATCTCAATCCATTTGTTTTACAGGGTAAAATATAATTCACAAATTTGGTGTGCTCTGTGGTGCCTAGTTTTCAAAGTAGGAGGTGAACTTTCTTAGAACCTGAGCAATTTATTCAATAAATCCTCAAATCTTATAAAATAAGTGGCGAAAGCTATATCCTCATCCAGAGAATATGTAAAATCATGTTTAGTGACAATGTATGAATTTAACCAGAAAGCATAGCAAAGATTTCACAACATTTGCGTCGGTTATGAACAAGCATTGCGACAATTTCAAACTGTCAATTGAGTGCAAATAATTTCAAGTGTCTGATAATTTCAAGTGTTCAGGGACTCATTTCAGCTAAAGATGCTTAAATTAGATATAGTTCTAATTAAATTGGAAAATGAGCCAAACCTTACTCTTCAACAAATGGTAGAAGACTATCAGAGATTTGTAAGCATACACCAAGATTAAAAACATATTGAGGAATCAATAAAAATGTGCCGAAAGAAAAAATTTAATTCTCCTCCTAAATCAAACCAATCAAATGAAAAGTAATCCAAAGGAAACTAAGCAAAGTATGAAGATATAGGAAACTTTTGTTAGAAAACAGCAAATAATGTTAAACTGTGATATAACATTAACCTACTTGGCAGTGAATATTGAACAATCATGGATGAATAAACTTGAAGCAACATAAGTGTATATAAACAATGAGGAGGTTTTACGGAAAACAAAGATAAAGAGGGATGTAAAGAAGGAAGTTACTTAGAACAACAAAGATAGGAAGCTGTGGAGAGTTATCACTGCTTACATACTGAAAGGAAATGGCATACAAAGTACAAATGAATTTAACAAACTAAAAAGAATATCATTGGTTAATACATGAATTAGGCTTATTTCACTGAGCTTGTACTATCTAAAATTTCACTTATTCAAATAAGCAGCAAGTAATTTTTCAGACTTGCTTTAACTCAAAAGTTTTAGTTAATATGAACTCCATTCCTTCACTTAGAGCCTCTTCTAGTAGTCATCTCCCTCTAATCCTGTAAATTACCACTGCTGTAGCCTGGTATTGAACTCACAACTCTTTGGGTCAAGTCACAGGAACTAACCAACATCTATATCCACTGGGCCATGTGCCCTTAAGGACAAGAACTGAATTTTTGGGACTTATAAACCTAATGTTCAGTAACCCTTTTTTACTGAGTTCTTGCTCAGGCCCTTCAAATATGTTATCCACTGCTTTCCTCTGCCTCTTCCCCACCCTCTATCTAGCCTGTTAGTATCAGGTTCTCCAAGCCCTCCTTCCTCATTGTATATCCTGGGAATTTTGTCTTCCTGATGCTCAATATTAATTTCCTTTTCATTTACATCCTTTCCAAAAGCTCATCATTGCTCACATACCTCATCCATGATATCCACAACATCTTTCTGTAGAATAATTTCAAATGCTTCAAGCTTTTCCTTCATCTTTAATGATATTGTCCAGCATTCACTGCTATGTTGAAGAACTGACATCACATCGCAATCCAGTACTTTCTTTATTTCTATTCAAAGTTTTTTGTCTTAATACTTTACTCAGTTTCTGGAATGCATCCTTTGCCATGCCAAGTCACCTTTGGATGTGTGTGTCACACATTCCACCTTCTGTTAGAATACTACCCAGGTATTTAAATTTTTTGTACCTGCTTGATTTTAGTATCTACCACCTGTATTCGGCATTTTGAGCTGCTCTTTTTGCTGATGACAATGCATTCAGTTTTCTTGCAGTTTATTTGTCGTCCTTTTTTGTCACTCTTCAGCTACATTCTATAGGAGGTTTTGTAGTTTCCTTTCTGTGTCTGCAATCAGCACTGTATCATCTGCATATCTTATGTTGTTCAAATTGTAGCCTCCGATGACAAGTCCTGGCATAACATCCAGGGTCCTTAAAAGTGACCTAGGATCATGATTTCAGTCACTTTCCTACTTCCTTTGGTCTCTTCTATAAATATTTTCATAGCAGTAGTTCTGATGAACTTTCATCCTTGGTGCCTTGACTGCATAAATTTAAGTATACTGTCAGCTAGGTCACACCATTTTATTGTTTAACTAGCTAGATGTAAGTTCTCTATTCTGAATCTAATATTTTTCTTGTGCTTCCCACCTGAGGAACTCTAATTTTTTGCTTTCCTGAATTCTGTTTTTTTAGTGTCCTTTCTCCTCACTAACATCTCATTCACTCCCAGTAACTCCATAGTGACATAACTTTGCTTGGGGTGAAATGATTAAAAATCAAATATAAAGTTGATTAATATGTAATCAATATATATCACTGTGACCCATACAAGAATGTGGTAAGAACACTATTGTTAGATTTGGAGGGAGGAGGTTTAAGTTTTTATTGGCTGTTTCTGAAGTAGATAGGAGGTCAGCACCTCCCTCACATTTAAAAAACCTTGTATATTATTAATGAGTAATAAGCGATAATGATTATTTGCAATTAAGATCTACATATTTAAAAATAAAAAATTCAACACATCCGATTTTCCCCTAAGACATTAATAAAAGAAAAATTTAAAAATTTAGTGAATATAGGAAATATTTTCTGTTAAAAATTTATTTTAAGATCTCAAACAAAACTTTAAAAACTATATTCATAATTTTTCAGTTCATTTGCAAGATTCATGAGGAAACTTATGCAAAAGCAAAATATTTTGGTTGAAATTTAATTTCGACTATGTCAAAACAAAAATTATTTTAGAAATCCAAATGATCACAAAAACTAAAAAAGAAATGCAGTTTTGTAGTCTGTTTTTTAATGATGTGCGATTGATTGGACAGCAAATCTTAAAAACAAAATCTTTTTTAGTTTAAATTAAAACTTTTAATTTCCAGACCACAACAACCAATTTGTACAATTGTTTGGCTGTAACAAAACAAAGATTTAATGTTACACAGCAAGACTTCAAGGAATGTATCGGCTAGCAGCAAATAAATGTTGCTCAATAAGACTCGTAAATAAATTTAAAAAATGGTTTTCCTTCAGTACAGCAACTTATTTTTAACGCAACGGGCCCAGAAAGCGATAAAAATATTTTGTGTAATCATTAGAGAAATCTGTACAGACAGACTGAATGACTTTTCTTGAAACAATTTGTCTTGTTACGTTTCTCTCGTAACTGTTAAATGAAAATTGTTAAATGATATGATGCATATTATTAACTTTAATGATTAAAATATGACGGGTTCTCTTCAATTCCTAGAAAAAAGTTGAGTTTTTTTTATCCATTTTTCTATCAACAAAACCCGAAAGGGTCGATCGTTCAAATAATTTCGTATGATAGATTGATTTGATAATCATTGAAGTTGGGCTAAGCTTAGGTTACAGCACTGCACAACATAAGTCGCAAATTAACCAACCAGTAAACTTACGAAGAAAAAAAAAATACACACACAAAAACACAGAAAATGCGCGTGTACAATAGTACATAAATTTTAGTTAAAAATCATTTTTGAATTTGAACAAATAAAAAAAAAATTTAAATCATTTTTTTACATTTACCATATACATCGATTTTCCAGTCAAATAATGCGCAGTACTTAGTGTAACTGTGTAAAACAATTGTGGTCCAGTGGATATCGACTCGGAACGAGAAGTCGGAGAGCCGAGTTCGATTTCCAGTTGAATTCGGTGCAATCATATACGCGCAAATACCCTTGGGAAAGATAAACCGTCTCTTCCTTCCAGTTATGGGTCAAATAACAGAACAGATTGGGTTCTATAGCCTTGGTTGGCAACCAATCTACCACAGAAAGCAATGGCAACCTACTGTGGGATAATCTTCTGCCCAGTCAGTCAAGTCTCTTTCGAGACATGATCGTCCAAGCGTGTATCACGTATGGCACTTAACTGACTGATTGTAAAAAAAAAAGTAAACGAAGATTATTCACGAAATTGTTCAGAGAAGTAACATTTTTTTTAGTGAATTTATTCTTAAATTTCAATATTATGCAGTGGTTACTTGTGAAAGTTGCCGATTCTCTCTCTAGAATAATCATTGCATCAATTCCCTTCAAATGAAAAGTGAAACGATCCCAATTACGTTTAAGTGACGTAAGCAATCTTTCTAGTTTATTATTCTAGCTCAGTCAGTCAGTTAAGTGCCATACGTGATACACGCTTGGGCGATCATGTCTCGAAAGGGTATTTGCGCGTAAGTGAATACAATGGATTCAGCTGGAATTCGAACTCGGCTCCCCGATTTCTCGTTCCGAACCGATATCCACTGTACCACAGCGCACATTCTATTAGCTAGTTATCTAAAAAAAACAAAAAAAAAAAAGAAAAAGCCCAAAGACACACAAAAAAAATATTTTTAAAAAATCATTTCTACCTTCATATACTTACACGGGAAAAATATTTATTATTCACAAAATTAGTTTTAGTTACAAGAATTATTGTAAAAATTACAATTGGAGATAAATTACCAAATCTCAAAAATTATAAACCCCCATATCACTGATGACTTGAATTTTGAAAAACGCAGTTTATGCGCTCCATAATTGATGAAAATAGAAAATAAACCGAATAACTGATACTGTCATTTTCAGTAACACTTGCAAGAAATCTTCCAATATGTACCTACAAAACTGCTTAATTATTCTTTATTAATATACAAGGCAATTTCATTAACTTAATCACAGAACAAAAATAGAAAAAAAAAATAGCCTTTTTGTACTCGTAACAATTCATCGAGTAAAAACTAAATGGGCGCGGTTAGTCCAGCTGAAAGCAGAGAAAAGAAGTGTATTACGCACCAGTTCGAATCACCACAACTCACTGGACATTAATGACATTTATTTAAAGTTGCAAATTGTAATCATATTTTGAACTGATATTTCTGAATTACAAGCAAAAATGAAATTTTGGCCACTTTAAATTTAAAAGAACAAAAAACGAATGATTCACACACAACAACAAAGCTCAATTTAGATTGTTTTGAAATGTCAAGCTAGAAAAGTCATTACCTTTAGGAGATGATCTCTGTATAAGTAGAATAGGAACTTGTGGATCTGAGAGAAACTTTCGTATAGTCTCCTGAATGGATTTGTCTGACAGAGCTCTTTTTAGGGCTTCGGGTACGGCAGCCGTAATGCAATCTTCCAACATAACAGGTACAATCCGACCCAGGTAGGTACTAAAAGCATTCAAATCGGCCACGGCTTGTTGGTGTTGACCACCACCACCACCGGTTGGGGTTTCATTATCAGTTTCGGCCATCCTTTCGCCTTCGTTTTCGCCTGCCAAACAAGGCAAAAAAAAAAAAAAAACCTTTCACCCTTCTACCAACTCTCTGGTAGCTTTTTCTTCCCACGTCTTATCAAAATGATCGTTCAGGAAACTATTGTATACGGTCAGTAATAATATTCAGTTTGTAAGTTTTTTTAGCAGTCCATACAAAGATAAAATTTTAACCGTAGAAGTCTGTAAACTATATGCTAAAATTCTCCAAGAAAACAGAGGTCGAAGCAACTTCCACGAAGCAACTATGTTAATAATAGTACAACGTCATTTCCGTTCACATTTAACTTAATGCGCATGCGCAAATCACTAAACGCTACGGTCTTCTAGCGTAGCCAAAAAACAAATAGAAAGATCTAGTATTCAATAAGTCTTTCTTTTCGATTAATAATAACCGATATCTTCTCTCTTTTTCTCGCTAACTAGATACTCTTTTTTTCTTGATAGACTGTAATATAAACTAGTTTTCGCTAATTATGATGAAATACATTTATGCTTTCACTTTTTATGATTCATAATGAAAATGTTTGGTTTGGTGGTTTTTGGTCACCTTGGTGTACATTTAAAAATTTATCATAGTAAAATTACATCTGCAGTAAAAGACACTATCATTTATCACTATACCATTTTGTCTTTACTTCTGAATTGTTTAGCTAGACATATTTTTCATAGTTACATTCAAATTTACTTCCCACAAATTCTATCTTATAATTTATCTATAGCATATACTACTCTACTTCATCTTGAGATCCATATTGCAGTAACTGATGGAGTGAATCATTTTTCTGCACTCCCCTAAGTAATTAGTAAAACATTTTTCTTACTATCTCTGATATATATATATTCTTACAAAGAAATACTAATCCCTATATATTCATAGATATACTCATCTGTAGATAAAATTTAGGTTATTAACATGTTAATTCTAACTCTCACATTAGTCTTAATCATTTATTGGTGCAGTCACAGCTCTCACATAAATTTCTTTTTCTTCTCATTTTATTGTGTTGGTTTTTTACTTTGTTCAATTCATTGAAGTTATCTGGTAATTTTTTCCTGCTTTACTAAAAGAACTCAAAACTGTAAACAACAAAACTTATAAAACACTGAATACAAAATAAACGGTTTTTGGCAAAATAATGTTTAACCATTTAAATCATTTACAGTTCATTTAGTGATTTAAAAGAAAAAATAAATCAAACTTGTATCTTTTTAGTTTGCTATCTTATTTTTTATTATGCTTTAATGCCTTGATTTCAACTGTTACTGAGAATCATTCACTTCTGGAATTTTCATGCCAATAAAATGGCTACAGAATTCAGTGGATTAGGTAGACAAAATATGAATTGAAAGTCAACAAAATCTCAGTTGCAGAGAAACAAAACTTGAATATTAAAAAAATCTGACATTATATTAACATTCACAGTGAGTAGGGAAGCAGTTAAATTTAAAAGTTATTTCACATCATTAATGCATATGTTCTTGTTTTATTTTTTATTTTTATTTTGTTTAATGAGAGTTTATTAGTGAACTGACATTTTAAAATGTTCATCTAAGCCTAACATAACTTGGGATCAGGACATAAAAAAATATTTTGGAAATTACTCATAAAATTTCATATAACAAATATCTTAACAGGTTTTGAGGCAAAATGGTACAATCATGTGAAACCAATGTGGCAAAGCTGCAAATAAAAAATCAAAGCATTGTATCAACCAAGTGAGTGATATTATGGATGATTACTTTGCAGAGTATATGGAATTAAAGATTTAAATTTTATCAATTGTTTCCATCAAATCTTGTTTAATATTGATTCTTGAGTTTGTATTAAATTGAAAACACATTTATTGATATTGTTTATCTTGATTTAAAATATAAAAATTTCCTAATGTTTACTTTAAGTGCCAAACTATAAATTTTTAATGCACAGTAAGTCAATACAGTGTGGTTCTTTTTCTGGAACTTTTACATGGCAACAGTAGCGGCACAGTATAGTTAGTGTTCAAGAGTACCATCAGAAAGTACTACACTTCAGTATCTTTCTTGATGCACAAGGTGTTTAGTAAGTGATATGTCTTCAAAATACAATCGTCAAGCTGTAGTTGTGGAGAGTCTTCATGCCATCCACAAAACCAAGTAAATTGAATCCTTTAAATACCCTAAAATCATGCAAAGGCATATGAGGTCTCAGATAACAGGGGGAAATTTCAGGTCTGAACATAAGGCTCATAAGAAGCTCTTTAGCACTACTAGGATACTCAAGTTCATTGCTGAGGCTGTCAAGGAGAACCCCAGTAAAAGCATAAGGAAAATTGTCAAGGAAATGGGTAGCAGCAGGCAAACAGACATATTGTCAAGGAGGACTTGACTTACATGCTCAAAAGGTACCACTTGCTCACTGTACCATTGGTTACCCAACTTATGACTCCTCTCATTGTCATCTTCTCAACTATTTTGTGTGTTGGCATATTGGAGAGGTGGGGACAGCAGGTCCTCTAACACCAAAGAGGCTTTCAAGGCAGCCATCAGGATATCATGAACAGGGACACTGTTGCCAAGACCTGCTCCAGCTTCCAGTCCCACCCAGAAAAAGTAGTGGCTGCTGTTAGTGGCTACATTGATTGATTTTTGTACCTTAATATGTGTGTATAACAGTCTATAAAATTTTATTGAAATATTAATTTGTTGTATAAAAATGCTGTTTTTATTATCTATTACTTTTTTCCAGATTTATCCGTGCCACACTGTATATGATGTTTTACAGATAGGTGCAAAAATATAATAGCACTGATTTTTAAAGTCCTTTTTTTTGTTTTTATAATTTACCATTTCAGAGTATTTTGATACCAACTTAAGTTAAATTTGTAAAAAAATTATTCTCACATAGCAATCATCACTATTTATAAATCACATTCATTACTGAGTAATAAATGTATTTTATAAAAGAAAATACAGAGTAAAGCAGAAATACCTCCCACATAATGGTATGACAGCTCAATGAAGACACCATTGCCATGAATGTTTTACCAGTATATGGGAGGTATTTCCAATACATCCTGTACACAGTAGGAAAATCATATTATTTTTTTATTATATTAATAATGAGATGAGAAATCCTCTTATATAACCTTTTAGATTAATTGTAAATGTATTATATAACATCCTAATTTAATGAGGAAGTAAATTTCAGGATTTTGAAATGTATAAGAAAATAAATCAGTTGTTATTTTTAAAAATGTTTATATAAAATATTTCTTAAATATCAAATCAAAGCTTTTTTTATGTAAATTAACTTTCAGAAAATTTATTTTGCATACAGAATTACTTTTACTACTGCTGAGAATTTATAAGTTTAATATTTGTTATAGAATTTAGATGCTAAATTTGACTATAAACGCTATGATCAGTAATTACAATAACTGTAGAAAAAGTAATACACTTCAAAGTTGGTTGCTATTTGGTCTGATGGCAAAAACTTGGTGAAAATGTCTAGCAAACCGTTCTACTCAAACTCATTTTTTAATCAAGCTATTTTTCTAATTGTTTGTTCATCTACCAGCATCAGAATAGAATAAAATTACTGATGAGAAGTATGATTTTATTATTAATTTTCAAATATATATTTTTACACGACCGAGTAAACAACAAGCAAAATACTATATAATTAAGGCCCTCCTAGGTTTCCATACATTATCTCTTTCATTCTCCACCTTCCTGTGTACATCTACGTATAATATTCTGCTATTTTTAAAAAACAGTTATATTGGTATTCTTTTTCACTTCATTGAGCAATGAAGAAATTTTTATAGTCGTTTTCACGCTGGTGACCAAATCTATTTCATCCATATTTACGAAAATGTGCGGTAGCAACGTCAGCGTATTAATGTTTCTAGAGGCGTCTGCCATCAATGTTCCATACCGTACCATCCATAAACGTATGTTCTAATAAGTGTACTACTGTAATTAACTAGAATGTCGCTATTTAAGAAATTATCATAGTATTAGTTCATTTTTGTACGCTACATAATAGCGGTTATTATTATTCATAAAAAAGAAATTTAAAACTAATTTGACTTATGCAATTCTAATGCACACAAAACAAAAAACTGCTATTAATTATTAACTATATTGTATTTTAATTTTATTTTTACTACTATTGTTTGTTTTGTTTTTATTTTTTTAATTATATATTTCTTGTTTTAAATTTATTTTTGTGGGGATAGTGTTTGAAATTATTTTCTTCTTACATCGTAAAACGTTAAACAAATTCAACAATTGTGTAAATGTAAAATAAATATAAAAATATTTTTGAAGCAAAATGGGTAACTATAAATCTAGACCAACTATTTCGTGCGCAGATGAACTTAAGAAAAAGATAAGTGAAAGTTATTCTCTTTTTCGTTCAAAAGCATTCGAAGATTTGAGACCACGTGAAAGCGAGTGGTCAGAACTTCAGTTAGCTTGTAGTCGAGCAGAAGTTGTGCGTGTCAAAGAACTTTTGAATGAAGAAAACCTTAATGAAAAAACAGATACAGGCCATACACTTCTTCATATTAGCTGTATTAGTAGTTCAGGCGGTGAAATGAAAGACTTAATTCAGTATTTATTAAAGCAAGGTGTAAAAGCGATTTATTTAACCAAGAACCAATTTTCTGCATTACACTTGGCCACTTACAAAGGTGATATTGATACAGTGAATGCCCTTTGTGAAGCTAATGTGGATGTTAACATTACAGGCAACAGTGGTATGACAGCTCTTCATATCACTTCTATGTGTGGACATGTTGAAATAGCTAAAATTTTATTGGAACATGGTGCAAGAATTAATGCTGGAGATGCTGTGAAATTCTCACCTCTGCACATTGCTTGCTTCTTTGGTCATGACAGAATGGTTGAATGTCTTATTGCAAATGGGGCTAACATTAATATTAGTGGAGGTGTTGGTGATCGACCCCTGCATCTTGCCTGTGCAAAAGGATATATGAAAATATCCCAAATTCTCATCCAAGAGTACAAGGTTGATGTAAATGTTAAAGATGATGAAGAACATCGACCAATTCACTTTTGCTGTAAAACTGGTAATCTCCAAATTCTCACCTATTTGCTTGAACATAAGGCAGACACACATGTGACAAATATCTATGGAGATACCCCTCTGCATCTGGCATGTTATAATTCAAAACTTGAAATTTGTAAAGCTTTAGTAAGCAAAACTGGACCAGGAAGTCTTAACATTGAAAACATATTTAGTGAAACTCCTTTGCATGCAGCATGTACAACTGGACGTAGTATTGATGTTATAAAATTTCTTCTTGAACAGCCAAGTGTGGATATAAATTACCAGGGAAAAGATGGCCATACTCCTCTTCACAGTGCTTGTTACCATGGACACTTGAGGGTAGTTCACTTTCTTCTAGAAAGCGGAGCAGATGTAAACCTAGTTGCTTCTGTCAGTGATCAAAATGGTGGTAGTGAAAAAAAAGAGGAACAGACAGCTTTAATGTGGGCATATGAGAAAGGCCATGATTCAATTGTTACACTGCTAAAGCATCACAAGCGGCCTCAAGATGAATCTGCTTGTGGAGATTACTCACAACCTGGTGGTGATGGTAGCTATGTATCAGTTCCATCACCAATTGGAAAACTCAGAAGTATGACACGAGAGAAAATAGATGTGCTCCAGTTGAGAGCAACATTACCACATCATTTTCACTTGCAAATTACAGATCTTGAACTGCAAGAGACAATTGGCAGTGGGTCTTTTGGCAAAGTATTCAAAGGGAAGTGTAAAAGTAAAGTGGTTGCAATTAAAAGGTATCGTGCAAGTTCTTTTGGTTCAAAATCAGATGTTGACATGTTCTGTCGAGAAGTATCTATCTTGGCACGTCTCAATAGCCCTTATGTCATTAACTTTGTTGGTGCATGCCTTGATGATCCTAGCCAGTTTGCTATTGTGACCAAATTTGTATCTGGCGGCTCTCTCTTTAGCCTATTACATGAACAAAAGAGGCTTATAGATATGCATACAAAGTTAACAATAGCAGTTGATGTTGCAAAGGGTATGGAGTATCTTCACAATTTGCCCCAGCCTATTATCCATAGAGATTTGAACAGTCACAATATTTTGTTAGAAAAAGATTGTCATGCTGTAGTTGCTGATTTTGGAGAGTCGCGCTTTTTAAGATCAACTGAAGAAGATAACATGACAAAGCAACCAGGAAATCTTCGATGGATGGCTCCTGAAATCTTCACCCAGTGTACTAAATACAGTATCCGAGCAGACATGTTTAGCTATTCTTTGTGCCTGTGGGAATTACTAGCTGGAGAAATGCCTTTTGCTCACCTCAAACCAGCAGCCACTGCTGCTGAAATGGCTTATCGTCACACAAGACCACCAATTGCAATCACTTTTCCAAAACCAATTGTTGAACTTTTGCAAAAAGGCTGGAATGCAAATCCAGATGAAAGGCCAGATTTTAAGGATATTGTTCCATGTTTAGAGGAATGCAGACAATCACAAGCTGTTATGCTTCTTAGTAATGGCAATAGCCTTCCATCTGATTCTATGGTGGACTCACTGAATGACATTAGTGTTATTTCTGATGATTCTGAAACTGATGGACGATCTACTCCACCACTGACTGGTCATGTGACTGCAATGCGGACAAGATGGGAAATGGAAGCTTCTAGAAATAGTGGTGTTCCTGTTGATGAACTCCGGAGACGCTTTCCCATAACCCAAGTTGATAAGAATGGTTATGTTGCTGATCCATTATGTACTCTGCGAATGCCTATGCTCCTATCTACTGATGATATGCTAGCATCAGATACTATATCACCCGAAAACTCTTCACTGGAAAGGTAAAAAAAATTGATTTTTTTCCTTGAGACAATAGTTACAGAAATGCTGTTTAAGATTTTCAATAAACACACTTTTACACTAAAATCAACCTTTTTGATTTAAGAGAAAACAATGAGGACAAACTAAAGAATTAAGTTTCACTATTTTTAGAGTTTACTTTAACATTAATCTTACTGCATTCTTTGTAATTTTATGTTTTTCTGATTGACATGTACTAAATTGCTGGTATATTATGTGTTGTATATATCTTAAGAGTTTGTTGAGATATAAACTTATGAACAGTAGTTTCAGTTTATGATTGCTTCTGTGCAATGCTTTCTCATAGGAATTTTCTAATATGGATACTAATTTTTGGTTGGTTATGAAATCCATCAGCTTTTTCTAGATAGATTGTTGATTAACTTGTGTTTAAAACTTTGATGGTTCATATGATGTTAGTACTTCTTAATCTGCTTGAGATTTAAGTTTAGAATTAGCTATGATAGAAGAACAAAAGCTATTAGGTTAAATTAATACCAAATTTAATACATATAATATTAATAAATTTACTGTGTAATTATAATTTTTTTAGTTATTTAATTTTTAACATTTCTGCTTAGAATTATAACTGACTTCATATATTTCCTGCAAATTTGAAATTGTTTTAATAAAAACTTTGGAAATGTTTCACTTTTTAAAACTGTTGGGCCACAAGAAAAATGCAAAAGAAACATAGAGTATATTTGAATGCATAACTATTTCAAAATTCAAATGATTTTTCTTCAGATCAGAAAAATATAACTTATGCACTTTGAAATTTTGATGTTTATAAATCTTTTATGCTTTGATTCACCCTTGGATGTAACAGAGCACATTAAATTGCTTTTACATAGATATCTTCACACACTTGTTTTTTAATACAAAAAAAAATGTGAAATTTCGGTCTACAAACTTTCAAATAAAACAAAATGATCTTATTTTATTTCTTAAAGAATCAGTGCTGCTATCAGTAAATCTCTTACTTGTTTATTTTTTTTCTTTTCAGTGGTAACCATGGCATGGATGTTTTCTATTCTACTTGTGATATCAACAACATGTAGCTAACTGCTGCAAATGAGATTATTAAATAAATAGAAATTATTTGAACAGTGCACACAAACTGAATGTAGTACAGACTTTTGCTGCTACTCTTTATGAGCATACCCAAGGAAATGATTTAAAAGGAATTAGAAAATACTGTTAGAGTAAGTTGTTTTTCATGCTCAAATTCCTCAAACTTGTTATATGACAATTTGTCATTTTTTCATGTAACGGTTCATCTCAATCTTTCTAAAATGTGTCAACTTTTAACTGTCCATTATTTTTTCAGTTTAGAAAATTCTGTATAAATGTAAATACTTGCTTGGATTACAATTCATTTTCAAAAATCATAGAATGTATTTTCAAAATTAGATTTTTTGCACTACAAACAAATCTTCAATCATCTGCTCTTTGGTTTGCAGATTACTCGCCATTGATGTTGGCTGATCAACTTTTCTGTTGAATAACAAATAGAAACTTTAAGTTTAAACATAATTCAGAAATTCATTAGCAGTGTGTAGTCTTTGAGACAATAGTTAAAGAAATGCTGTTTAAGATTTTCAATAAACACACTTTTACACTAAAATCAACCTTTTTGATTTAAGAGAAAACAATGAGGACAAACTAAAGAATTAAGTTTCACTATTTTTAGAGTTTACTTTAACATTAATCTTACTGCATTCTTTGTAATTTTATGTTTTTCTGATTGACATGTACTAAATTGCTGGTATATTATGTGTTGTATATATCTTAAGAGTTTGTTGAGATATAAACTTATGAACAGTAGTTTCAGTTTATGATTGCTTCTGTGCAATGCTTTCTATGGGAAGTTTCTAAGATGGATACTTTTAGTTAAAATATTACATTTAATATTGAATGTTTTAAATGCTAAATGTCTTTAAAACTTATTACTTTTAGAATTTAAGTAATTCAATTTTTTTTAGTTCAATCTTAATTTATAACTTATTAAATATTCAATGTATTGGTTAAATTTTAATAAATTTTGCATATTCTCTATTTCATAACACACGTACACACACACTTATAATTATTAAATACATTGTTCTTTTTTTATTTAGGGTCATTTGAATCAGAAGGATTTTCCCTTAAATAGATTGTCTTCTCTATCATTTTTCATTATCTTTTTTTAGTTTGTATGATTGCTTTTGCACAATGCTTTCTCATAAGAATTTATAAGATTCTAAACATTTCTAGTTGACTAGGAAATCTGTAAGTTCTTATCAGATAGATTATAGATAATTAACTTGTGTTAAAAGTTAAAAGATTCTCATGATGTTGGAATCCTTTTGTTAAAAGGGACAAAAGCTGAGCAAGAGGACTTATTTACTTTCATTAAGAATATTTCTTAAATATTTAAAAATAATTTAATATTCTGATTTGTTAAACAATAAAACAATAATCCCAGAATATATCTTCAATGTAAATTTGAAATATTATTTTTCTAATGTGTGTGTGTGTGTGTGTGTATAATATTGCATATGAGTGCAGGTGTTAATACTTGATGTAAAATAACAGACCTATAAATTATATGTTAATAATAAATACACATTTTTTCATCACAGTAGCAATCTTCAGGTGCTGAGTTAAAACTGAATTAAAAGCAGTTTTTACTCAGGACCTGAAGATTGCATTGTGCATGAAACAGAATTGTACAATCAGTGAAGAATATATATATATATATATATATATATATATATATATATATACTTCCAAAATCCTCCAATATCCTAACTATTTCATATTCAATGCAAAAAAAAGGCTTATAAAGTATTCCAAAGTAGAAAAGCAACCCTTCCCAAATATATCCAAAAAATAGATTGTTCCATCTATTATCAGAACTACAATTAAAAAAATTATCTAAGCTTAACATAAAATTTGTCACAATTATATCTAAAAAATAAGACTTAATAAAAAACAAAAAAGCAAGCTGAAACTTGAAGAAGAAATTTACTCATCACTTGCAAGGATTGCCAGAAAGAATGTATTGGAGAAACCTCAAGAAGTTTAAACAAAAGTTTATATGAACACAAGAGAGACATTTTAAAAAACAATGCACAAAACACATTAGTTGCTCACAGTGACAAAACTGACTACAATTTTGACATAAAAAATGCTACTCTAATTAAAAGAGAAAATAATTCACTAAGAGGAAAATGTTTAGGAAGTGCTTTAATTGCTAGTTCATGTTTGGTAAATCTGCATCTAACTGCTTATAATGTTTCACCATTCTTTGATCTTTTATTATCTATTACAATTTTGGATATTTAATAACAAAGATGATGGAAAGAAAAAGAACCTGAATGAAATTAGCTTGATTATATACACAAAATACATTCAAAAATTTTATTTTAAATTAAAATTTCAAGCATTACTCATTAGTGTGCATGTGTAGTCACATCAACATAAACAAACCTAGTCCAATGAAGTCCTAAAGGACGAAATGCATAACATGAAATCTTTTTCCACTTTTTCATACATTTTTCCTCCAATATATTAGGACCTTGAATAAGTTCTTGTTGTTTTCAAGCAGATGGTGTTCCCAGAACTACGTGTGTGTAGTTTCAGATGGTAACATATCTATAAGAAAGTATTATAAGCAAGCTCGAAATTCAGTGTATGTCATTTCACCGAAATGTAAACAACTTTGTTTTTCATAGCATTAAACATGTTGGATTTTGTATCAAAGAAAGTGTATTTGTAGAGAAATTTTACTGCACTATTTTATTCAAAAGAAATCTGTAGCTGAAGCACACAGAAGTCTTACAGTGACCAAACTCTGTTGGAAACAACCTGTAGAGTTTAGACACTTCAAAAATAATGATTGAAGAACACTTTGGCGCACCGAAAAAGTTTGAAGACAAAGAATTGGAGGCATTACTTCATGAAGACACCTGTCAGACGCAAGCTGAACTTGCAGAATAATTAGTTGATTACACAACAGTTTTGAAAGTTTGAAAGCATTAGAAATGATTCAAAAGCAAGGACATTGGGTACTGTATGAGTTGTAGCTGTGAGACATCAAACGGTATCTTGTCATGTGTGAACAACTGCTTTAGTGGCAGAAAAGGAAAAGGGTTTTTGCATCATATCATGACTAGCAATGAAAAGTGGATACACTATGATAACCCTAAGCGTAGAAGATCATTGGGTAAGCCCAGCCATGCATCAACATTGGCAGCAAAGCTCAATAACCACGCTTCGAAATTTCTGTTCTGCATTTGGTGGATCAGCTGGGTGTAGTTTGTTATGAACTGCTCAAACTAACCAAAATAATCATGGGAGATTACTATCAACTACAATTGATGCATTTGAGCTGATCATTGAAAAAAAAAATAGCCACTATACAAACAGAGACATGACAAAGTGATTTTGAAACATGACAATGCTAGGCCACATGTTGCAAGACAGGTAAAAACCTACTTGGAAACACTTAAATGGGAAGCCTTATCCCAGACATTGTCCTATCCAGTTATCACCTATTCCAGTCTATGGCACATGGCCTGGCCAAGCAACACTTTCATTCTAAATGCCTAAAGATGGGTCAGCTCGGGGTTAGCCTCAAAAGATTTGTTGTTTTTTCAACATGGAATTCAAATGCTGCTAGAAAGATGAGAAAAAGTAGTGGCTAGTGATGGACAATATTTTCAGTGATGTGTTTCTTACTAATTTTGTAAATAAAACATTATTTGTTTATATTTCTGAGATGAGGTAGTATTTACAGTATTTACATTATTCATCTTTGTTGCCATTTGTACAATGTTTCAGCTGTTGTACACTCCTGCCTTCTTCAGGTGCTAGATATAGTGGATATAGACATTGGTTAGTTCCTGTGACTTGATACAAAGAGCTGTGAGTTCAATACCAGGCTACAGCTGTGGTGAACAAGTAACTTACAGGGAGATAACTCATGACTACCAGAAGAGGCTTTATGCAAGGAATGGAGATGATATACCCCAATGATTGTAATAAAGGGTTTGGTTCAAAATTCCTAGCAACTGAAGAAGGCCGGAGCATACAACAGCTGAAACATTGTACAAAGATAAGGACAATAGTCCAAATAATGTAGATACTGTAAACATTACTTTTCATGAAAAATCAGCAAGGACTTATTCAAGGTCCTTATATATAAAATCTATGGAAGAAAATTAAGTTCAACTATAATTTATTCAACAAAGAAATATAACTGACTTCAAACAACTGAACTCTGGATAAGTTCCTACAATCTGAAAGGTTTGAAACAAGCTCTCAATAAAATTTTGCTAAGAAGTGGAAGTATTAACATTCAACAATTTTTTTTAGCTAACTCACCATGTGTGTCTATTTTGCAGAATATTTTGCAGAACTTGCATGCAAAACCTAAAAATGAGTTTTATTGAAGGCATTTATTAGTGATGAGTTGACAATAGTTGTGAGAGACATTAGATGACCTTTATCAAGCACTAAAGCAGTGGAGACAGTAATTATAGGGCTGTTAGTGTTGCAAAGATTAAAATTAAAATCTATCTAGACCCTTTTGCAACTGCCACTCCTTCATATCCAACTCAGTTTGAGGCTTTCTTCATTGCTTTTGTCTAGTTGCTTTATCATCTCTTTAATTCATTCTCAGTGTTATATCTGTAAGATATTCTTGGTTATCCTCTTTTCCTCATCATGCCTGTGGGTTTCAGGTCAGGGCTTCTTAGATTGATGCTAAATATTTGTTTACTGACTATAAACTATACAACCACATTACCTGTGCAAGATCTACATTGTGACAGGATCATGCTCTACACTTTGCCACAATTTTTCATTGGTGATATTGTCTTGCTACTGAAATTGAAAATTCACCATTTTTGTGGATTTTGCTAATTTCATTGGAGGTCCAGATGTTCTTCAGTATAATAAAAGCTATTTGTACTTTGCTAATCCAGACTGCAACATCATAATCAGTACTGGACCTGCATCTATATCACTACTAGGAGGCAAAACAATTTGTTTTTCTTTCCAACTTTTACACACTTCTTGCTTTCCTTCATTTTTCCTCTTTCACTGTGCTTCATTTGTTTGTATGATCATCTTTCTGTTTGTGAAGTCACTTGATACTTGATCAAGTCTCAACCAACTAATTTCTTATTAACTCATATAGCCAGTTTTCTACCCAGAATTCCTTGCTTTTTTTTTTTCACTATCCATTATAATTATGGGTAAGACAGGTAACATCCATTACAACATAATTCTTTTACATGCACCCCTGATCGGGATCATTTTCCCATTTGTAGTCATGAGTCCAACAAGGTGGACAACAACTCTCTCTTTGTCGTGTTCACACTGTTTCAGCTTGGGATCACACTCCAGTGGTTCAGAGCATTCCTCATCTTCTGACGAGCCTATAACTGGTCTCAAATTCAGGATGTGTTGGGGTACACTATTCACTGATACATTATTTGATGACTCTACCCTGGTTATTAACTCTTTTCTTCACTGTGATGTGCACTGGGGTACTGGGCAGCTTGTTCCATAATTCTTCCTCAATCCTGATGGATGTTGGTGTCTCATGTCTGGTTATTGGCACACCTCTTGGGTGTCTCCACATGTACTTTTTAGTCTGGACTTAGATGATATATTGTACCAAAACACTGCTTCTGTGGGTGATGTTTCTCCCCTTTTGGCAATAGCATTTATTGTTTGATAGTTTCTTTCTACAATCCAATTTCCTCCAGGCATGTAGAAAGCCCTGAAAGAGTTTTCATTCAAAATGCTGCACCACTGTCCAACAAGACTTCCTCTTCTAGTCCTTGTTCTAAAAAGATCTCATTGAGTACTTCCACAATGATGATTACAGTTTCTGAACAGATCTCTTTCCAAATCACTATCCATCCAGGACCACAGTCAACCATTATCAAGTCACAACTTTCTTCTGTAGTATATCACTTCTATAGCCAACCTTGTCCATTTAGAGGTCAACTGGATTTCCCCTGGCTCATGTATTCGGTGAAGGGTCACTCGATTGACACTGAGTGCACAGCTTGGCTACCCACTGCACAGCTTCTTTTCTGACATCCAGGTCAATCCTATGAACCAGATATAATGTTCTCTCAAACCGCCATGTGATGCAGGCAGTGCAACTCTTTGCAGTACTCATACCCTAAGCACCATACCAAAGTTGTACCTTTTTTGTATTTCATCCAGTTTTTCTTTATTCAGGTCAGAGCATCTGCTTTGTTCCTCTCCAAAGTCAATTCACTAATATCCATTTTATTTATCCCAAGCAACTGCTGGAAGGCTACAGAGATGCTTTCTGGGAAACCATTGATAAATCTGATCCAGCCCTCTTCCAACGAATCCCACCAAATCTGCCAATCTTCAGATATCGGTAGTATATTCATCTACTGATTTTCCAGTCTAATTTATGTCAGCTTTCCATATGCTAAAAATGATCCTTCCGAAAATGCCTTCTTCAGAGCATGCCTTATTCTATCTGCATCCTTCTGATCATCCTCCCTCAATTGCAGATAAAGCTACAGCATCCTTTTCCTGAAACAAGGTAATAAACTTGCACAGTCAGAGATCTTTTGCATCCTCACAACTAATTTCAACTTTGCCAACCAGGCAATTACATCTCCGTCTCCACTGAAAGGCTCCACTATACCAGTGTTTAATCATAATTTCCCAGTCATGGTAGCTGAAATGACTTGTTTTAGGGAGTGAAACAATTTGTTTTTCTTTCTGACTTCCACAATATTCTTGCTTCCCTTCATTCTTTCTCTTTGATTGCCTTTGTTCAATCATCTATCCATCCATGAAGTTGATTGATACTTGATCAAGACTCTACCAAATAATTTCTTATTGACTCATATAGCCACTTTTCTACCCACAATTCCATTTTTTATTTTTCACCATCCATTAAGGCACACACAATTCTTTTACAACTACTTCCCTTCCTATCAATCACACTTCCTAGATATACAAAGGACTCAACCTCTTTGATTGGCTCTCCAATCACAGTGATATTGATTTTTATTTTTGTTTTCTTATCGATCTTGTGTCTTGTTCTGCATCTGATTGCAGTTTTTTAAAAGTGCCAAATTTTCTGTCAGGATTAAAGCAACATTAAAGCAGTTAATGTCAACAGTCCTGTGTGTAACCACCTGGTCTCATTCAGTCCTATGAGAGAGATGCTGTATGTCTTAATTTTTGTGTTATCTAGGTGGTCCTTTCAATTTCAGATATTATTCTTAATGTTCCATATTGTGGTATGTAATGTATTTATAATTAATTTAATTATCTAATACCATCAGCTACTTCAGAACAAACACTTCATCTTGTTTTTGATCAAGCAAAAGCTCTTGAATAGGCTTAAGACTTCAGAATCCTATTCTGCATTTGACAACATTAAGAGCAGCAGCTATACTTTTCAGTACTAATGTTCACAGATTATCTGAAAATCAAACATTAGCTGCTGTCTCTAAGGAATAGAAATGTTTTTTCTGTAAGAATAACAAGCACATTTCCAAGAACAGTCCACCACAGAATGTTACATGTAATAGTCAAATTAACCTTTTCCATACAGGCAATTAATGCTAAGGTTGGTCAAAATTTATAAAAACTTATTCTTAAAATAATTTTTCAAGAAATTAAACTTCACAAGTTTACTATTATTACTCTTTCTAATATAGAAATGAGTTTTCTTCCAAACCTTTTGTTTAAGGTAATGTGGAAAATCAATATGTCGATTATATCTGTTTTCCCTTCTAGTTACATGTGATTGCCATTTTTGTTGCTGTTGAAAGTCTTCAAGTGATATTTGGTAAAGCTCTTTATGATCTTATAGCACCAGTCTATAAGGAATGTTTACCCACTCCCCCACAAGAGTGAGTTGTGACACAAGGTCAGTTTTTAAAGTGGGGAACACAAGCGTGGACACTCGGTTCATAATTCAAATATTTCCCAGCTACTGCTGACTCAGCAACTGTCTATAATGTTTGATGAAGAATTGTCTTCTTCAAAACCTAAAGCATTCATTCACTTGAAACCATTTTTAATCATTTATCTGAGAAAATAATTGTATACAGATAACAGTTTATGTATTTCTTGCATGAGTTGGGTACTGTAATGTCCCTAATATTCATTGTTGATTTATAATAATTCCTTTAACCTTACTTAAAACCACAAACATAATGCCCCAGTCACATAATGTAGTATTGTTTTTAAAGTAAATAAAAATATATTTACTTTGGTTTCAAAAGTTGCTTGTACATATGCATTTATCTTTTTAAGTGTCAACCTGCTTATTTGATGATGGGTGGTAAGGAGTCTTCCAGTCATTTTTGTTTTAAACTCCTTGCTAGTAAAATATGGACTATTATTGCTCACCAAAAATATAGGCAGCCCATGTGTCACATTCTTCTCAGCTTCTCAATTGTATCTAAAGCAGCAGGTGTGTTCGTTATACATATTTCCATCCATTTTGAACATGTATGCATCACAAAAATGCATCTCAACCTTGCAGGTTGACTTAATATCAGTATCCAAATTCAGCCATCACATATAACTCCAAAGCAAGAGTCTTCTTGTGTCTTTGTGAAGCTAGTGTAACACTTTTAATCTTAACCTGGACAGAATAACAACCCTATTTTCCCAAAGTATTGCACCATCCTCACAGGTCAACTCCCCCCACTTTTCAACTGAATTATAATTCTGTCAGACCATAATATTTAATCATACATTTGGCTCAATATCAGACCTCATCTCATCTCATTTCTGATTTCACTATTGCCATAGTTACTGGAGTGTCAATCAGCTCCATCATGTGCACTGTTGTGGAGGTGGAAAAATCTTGCTCTTGTGCACTTAGTAGAAGATGACTAAGGCAAGTCACCTTCCCATTGAAAGACCTGGTGCAGTATACTAACTGATAATTATAAGTTGATAGGAAAATTGCCCAGTATTGTAAACTGGCAATAGTAAGGTGAGTGGGTGTGGAGGAATGTGTTTGCTTTCAGTTTGTGATCAGTGAACAAAGTGAAGAAATTTCTATACAAATACCAGTAAAGCTTTTTAACAGTAAAACTAGAGCCAACTCTTCCTTTTCAATATGGGTGCAATTGTATTCAGCATCTGAGAGCATATATGAAATGTAGCATACTAGCTTCTCACTTCTATACTCCATTTATTAGAGAGAAACATCACATACATCAGAATGTGTTTGGAAGGGTCAAATTGAGTTAGAAGTGGTCACTTCTTCAAAAACATTTCTTTGATTGACTCTCCATGCCCATCTTCTGCTTTTCATTAATAAACCATGAATGTGTTCTAGTGTGCTGGATAAATTTGGCAAATGACTGACAATAGTTCAAAGCCTCAACTCTGTAACATTCTTAGATGTAGGAGACTCTTTCACAGTAGCTACTTATATCAGAAGGGGATCTATGCCATCCTTGCTGATTTTGAAACCAAGATATATCACCTCTAGATAAAAAATAAAGTTTATTTTTTACTTTTCAAATTCAGCCCTGCCTTATCCAAAGAACCCCTCAGTCTCAGGCTTGCGTATATGTGTGTTGTATGCATTAACTGACTCTTTATGATACCCCTTCTCTTTTTCTCTGCTTAGCAGCAATGGACATGTATTTTAGCCTGAGAGAGAATTTATCGTCTTAACTGTCTGGGCCGAATAGTTCTCCACCATGTCTTGAGTTTGTCTTGTTTTTTAAATCTGTTCTGCCTTTTTGTTAAAAATGCTTCGATATGGTGCAGGATTGGCTGGCAATCGGGGTGTTTTTCTCCAAAAGTCTAATGTAAATTTTGTGTTTACAATTTCTGCCGACCTGAAGCCTTGGAGACGAAGGTTGTTGATTTTGTACATTCACATGCAAGCGTTAATTATAATTCCTCTCCCCATTTCCAATCTTTTCACTCTTTTCTTCTTTTATTTTTTTTTTCAATTGGAGTAGATAGACTAAACTATCTCCCGGTTCACACTCCACCCACATCTATTGAACAGGTGAAGAGGCTCATCCCTTGTTTTCTGTTTAGGATGCGGTTTCCGGCTTTCTCTTTTCCAATCTTTTCATTCTTTTCTCTCTTTATTTTTTTTTCAATTGGAGTAGATAGACTAAACTATCGCCCAGTTCACACTCCACCCACGTCTATTGAACAGGTGAAGAGGCTCATCCCTTGTCCTCCTTTTTAGGATGTGGTTTCCGGCTTACTCTTTTCCATTCTTTTTACCCTTACGTAGCCCCCTGCACATCAGTGGCGTTATTGCCTTGCTTGGGGTGATATGATTTAAAAAAAAAAATATGTGTGGTCCTTTTTGAAGTCGGCCGATAAGTCAACCTCAGTCGACCCCTATCGCTTCCCTGAGGAGAAAGGGGGAGAAAAGGAAAAAAAAAACAAGAAAGAAAGAGAAAGAGGTCTCTCACCTTGGCATGGCAAACTTTTACCTTGTTTGTTTTTGACTGCTGTCATATAGATCAATGTCATTTTGTGAGTGCCTTATGTCTTGCCTCTCTCTGCCAGCACTTATTCCTCTCTTTTTCTCTTTCTTAGCTCTTTCCAAGAAAAAGTAAAATGTACACACACCAAGATATTCTTCAACTATCTATTCCCGATAATAATCAATACTATTTTAACATGGGTGCATAAAGAACACTTACAGTGTTACATTACTGTCTGACCATTTGTGTCATAAATCCCATCCTTGTGCAAGGGTTCTGTAACACATGCATAAAATTCCCAAAATGAAGTGTTCATGATTGGTTTTTTTATTGTGAAAAGCAGATAAAAATTAGAGAAAGCGTGGCTCGAACTGCCTCCTACAACTACTGTCCTTTTTCCAAACATAATGTTCTTTATATATATATATATATATATATATATATATATATATAAAGAACATTATATATATATATATATATATATATTCCTTTCCAATTTTCCTCATCACTGCCTGTCTTTTTCACTCAATTTTTCCCTTGGTTTTGGTTTGGTGCTATTGTTCCGCCCTCCTCAGAGAATCATGGGTTCATGCTTTGCCTCTGCTCTGGAAGGCATTTGATCATTTCAAGATGGCTCTGGCCAGAAGCACCCACCTGACCACCAATCTCATCAGCTGCACCTGCCAGCTTCTCTTTTTCTATGTTTTTCCTGATCCTCCTTCTCACCACATATATTGCTGCGACTACCAAAACTACTACTATTGATATGCTATAATGGCTGACCAGCCTACAATAACTTCAACTTTATTTTTCCACATAGAGCCCTTATTCTCAATGATGTTCCTCTTTCAAACAATCCAATTTGATCTCTTTAACTGGTTCTAATAAGTGGGGCAGTTTTCCTAAAGTCATTTCATGAAATTTATTAATTACACGTTCCTACAATTTGCTCCAATTGCTTGTATTCATTTCTGTCAAACTTTTGAACGCCCACTTTTCTTCAAACCTCTCCTCTGTCTGATAATACGGGAGTAGGGATATTGATACTCCATATACTGAACAACCCATTGGTAATTCTATTATGGTCAGAGGAGTTACTATTTTCAGGGTTTTCGAGGGGACCTTACCACACACCTAAGTTAACTTCAACTCACACTGAGTCACTATCATCCAAACTCCATCAGATATACTTCTGGCTTGGGGTAACACAGTCCTTGTCAAGATTTCCACCTGACAGGTCTTCTTCACTGCCTCATTACTACCTTTAAACAACTCTAGAACACACAGCTCATGGCTGTCAACTATATATACACAGATAACTGATGCACAATTTCCCAAGGCATCACTTTCACACTGCTCAGCCTCTTCTAGGGTTAATAACATGAATTTGATTCTAACTGAGTTCAAAGCAATATAGTTAGTTTCCATATCATACCAGGCAACCGCTTCCACCCTTTGTCCAACTCGTGAGTATGGGACAGGTAGGGTCATCACTCAACATACTTCAAAAACACTAGCAGCGGCATGCTGAATATCGCCAACAGCCTACCCACTTCTAACAAGGTCACGCAGCCCAATGCGTTATAATACTTCCACAGTCCCTCTGTGGGGTCCACCAGTAATCTTAGGTGGTGGAGTTACTTGTCCTGTATCCTTAGCAATTACTCTCTCAGGTGATTGGGGTTACCAAACTTGGGGACAAATGTCCTAACGACAGCATATCCACCTGTGGCCTCAGTGTATGCATGTCTATTATTAATTGATTTATACTCTCCCGATTCTTGGTCAGCTCTACCTTTGTCACATTCAATATAGTTATGTTTTCTCTGGTTACCTGAGCTAACTTCCTTCGATCTCATTTATTTTCCTTTTAATGGCTCTTATGTCACCTTCCAAAACCATCCCAAACAGCACACTCAAGGCTTTTCCTATAATTGGCAACACCAATCTCTTGCTTCTAGTTTCAAGTAGTCCTCACCCTTTTAGGTAATCACTCATTTCTCTCCACTGGGATTCTATTCTGGTTGCTTCCTGATTCAACAAAAACAACAACCTCTCGTATCCTTTCTCATTCATATATTTCTTAGCTACCAACACTCTACTCTGGCACAAGTTATATATTTCTTTCTTTAGCTCACCCATCAATAGACTGTACAGTTTTAGTTCAATCATCAGTGAGACCATACACTTTGATTTTTGTTATTATGACCTCACTGGATTTTCTGAAGATGGTATTCTGGGTGTGCCTCCAGGCAGATACCATCATCACCAGCAGTAGTCCTGTCCATTCCTGCAACATGATGCAGAAAAAAGACTATTACACCCTATTCTATACTTGTTTTTGATGGAGGTATGCCTCAGCCTTCCAACAGAGAGCAGCGATGACAAGGGCCACCCTCAATCACAGCTGGAAAGTGCTAACCATGTGTGCAGGGGCACCTTCCCAAACATGTGTCAGCACCATCAACTACAGAGGAACCCAAGCCCAAGCCCAACCACACCCACCTCCCGGTGACCTCAGTCCTCCACAGGGCTCATCCCATCTGCTTAATTGTCTCTACTTTCTTTGGGCGGAGAGGCCCCTCTAAACCATAATTTCAGAAGCAATTCTCGCTCTTCCTCAGCTCCCACCTTTCCTGCAGGCGTGTGAGGAGTACACCTAGTCCTCAGCTTTCCAATCTTCTTTCCACCTTTCCTGGAGTCATGCTAGAGGTACTTTGTCCTCAGCTTCCCAATCCCCCTTTTCTATAATTCAATCATATAGTTCCCAACGTCAGTCTAGGTTGCCTTCTCTCACGTGAATTTTATAATAAACCGGATCTCCAATGCTAAACTCTGATTCCTTATGGTCCTTTTTCACCTGATTGTTCCTGTGCCTGAGTGATCCTCCTTCTGGCCTGTACCAAAAACTGATGCTGCTTCTCTATTATTTGATTGTGCTGCTCCACTCCCATGTATTTCCTCCTAGGTTTCAACAGGTTATCCATGGGTAGCACAGCATCACTCCCAAACAGCATATAGTCCAAGAAATGCTTCAAGGTTTTGTTGACCATAAACCTCACTGTTGCCAGAGCTTGGGTTAAGTATAGTTCCCAGTTCTCCTGCTTTTCTCAGAGCAGCTTTGTGAGAATATCTGCCAGAGTGCAGTGAAATCTTTCCACCTTAGCATTACACTGGGGGTGATAGGGAGAAGAAATTATATGCTTCATGTGGAGTGTTAAACAGGTTTCACTCATTGTCTGGTTTACATTCTCGGGTCTGTTATCAGGTAACCAACTGTGTAGGGGTCTCATATCTAGAGTATATCTCTCTCAACAACAAGCCAGATACTGAATATAGGGCCTTGAAATGTTCAGACTTATCTTCTCAGAGGAGTATATCGACCTCCTGCAGGGGGCTGTCTCGCTCCCACGACTTTGTCATGCAGCGGTTGACATGGACCATCACCATCACCTCTCTATGTAACCTTGGCCAGTAGTAGTTTCTAATGATCATTTCGAGGGTTTTATCCACTCCCATCTGGCCCAGTTTCTCGTGCGTCTGCCTTAATATATTGGCTCTCAATATGCCAGGGACCACCAGTCTTTGTCTCTACCTGATAGCTGATATAATATGTCATCCTTTATCATATAGCTGTTGGTCTTCCTCACTTCTGCCTTCACTCTGATAGCGGTTATCCCTTCATCATCTTGATTTGCCTTATCTATCTCAGCTTAGTGGGGGTTCCCGTTCGGCTCAGGGTCTTCCTCTCACTCTTCCTCCCACACCAGTCGGTCTTGTACTCTTTGGGCATTTATTACGTGAACTTGGTATGCTTTATCATTCACTCCATCCTCCAGCTACACTGACTCAGTCTCTAATTTCTCTGATATCCAGGACAACAGGTTCACACAGGTGTTGTCCTTGCCCGCAAGATATTCGATTTTGCTGTTATACCTACTCAGCTTCAATATTCACTGCTGTATTTTCATGTTCATCCAATCTGCTTCTAGAAGGCTGGTGATCCATCTTTATTATAAATATGGCACTACTCTGGTAATAGTTCAGCTTTTGTTCAGTATACATTATTGTGTAGGCTTCTTTCTCTATCACAGGCCACCACTAATGTGTCTTAGAGAAATGGTGGAACAGAAAATAGATTGGCACCTCCTCAAGTACCCCAGGTACAGGTTCCAGTTTGTACAGGTATGGTTGGGCTAGTACTGCCCCTATACACCTGTCGCTAGCGTCTGTATACAATATCATGGGTTTGCTCATATCTGAGTACTCCAACAGTGGGATTGCCATTAACTGGTCCTATAAGTGTCAAAAGCCCTGTCCATTTGAACCTCACATACTTTTTTGTCAGAGCTAACATCAGCTCTGCCAGCCATGAAAAGGCTGGAATAATCCTTCGGTAATACCCAATGGCTCCTATGAAACCCTACACTTGTCTCACAGTCTTGGGTGTGGGCATGGCTCTTATCACCTCTACCTTATCCAGATTGGGCTTAATCCTGTCCTGTCCTATAAAAAATCCCAGGTACTTCGTCTTGGACTTCATAAACTAACAATTTGTTAGTTTCAACTTCAACCCATGTTCCCTCAGTCTGTCAAACACCTCCTGGTACATCATGGCGGAGTCTTCCAGCCCGCCCAACACTACTGACATTAACTGAGAGAATACTCCAGGGGCATTAGCCAGGCCCAAAAGTTGAACAGTCTTAGGTGGCATGCAAAGGCGACCTCCTGGTCATTCTCACATAAGGTGACCTGCCAATACCCAGACTGCAAATCCAGGGTTGAAAAATACCGATCCCTGCTTAGTAGGGCCAATATGTCATCTGTTAGCAGCAATGGTGCCACTAAGGGCTTGGTTATCACGTTCAACTTCCTAAAATCTACGCAGTACCTATTGCCTCCATCCTTCTTTTCTACTATCTCTACTAGGAAGCTCCCCAGCTAACTGGATTGTTCTATAACATATAATTCAACACTTATCAACATATAATTCAACACTTCTTCCAATACCTTTCTTTTGTGGATCAGAGTCCTGTAGGGCTTAAGTTGAATTAGAGGATGATCTCCTGTCTCTATTTTCATCCTGACCATCTGAGTCTAGCCCAGGTCCTTGTCTGAACTAGCCACAATTTCACTGTTCTCCTCCAACAGGCACACTATCTTCCCTTTATGCTCCTTGGAGGCCTTTACCTCTTCTTCCTCAATACAGGGGTTCCTCCTACCACAGGGGTCCTCTCTATCAGCCTCACCTGGATAACCTGACACATCGGTCTCACCAGTCCCACTTCAGTTCCCTTCTTGATATTTACTGTCTTAGTCAATGTGTTAATCATTATGAGAAGCACTGTCGCCCTTCTGTGCCAACAATTCATACAAGGATTTTCCTTCCTCATAGCCCGAAACTGGGGTCACTTCATACATCAACCCGCTTCAGCGCTTATTGGTCTCCATCTTGCCCGAACATGTCATTACCATCCTGGGTGGCAGATTGACATCTTTACCAGCCACAACCTTCATCTTTAGGGGTACCTCTCTTCCTCCCACCCTCAGTGTTGGTGGGTCAAACTTCAATTGAGCCTTCTGCACCCTCAACCAATCTTCCCCCAAATCAGTTCCCTACACAATCCAGGCACAATGTATGTTTTATGGCTGGTCCCCATCCCGGCAATTCTTATAAGTAGTGACGTCATTCCTATTATCTGAATGCTAAACCTATCCACCTGACTCACAGATATGTTGGGTCTGCTAATATGCCCCATTCATATCAGCCAACTGTAGCATTTGGCTCTGATTAATGTGAATGAAGCACCTGTATCCACCAATGCTCTCAGTCTTCTACCTCTCACCCTTACGCAAGAGGTGAGCTCTGTTTCTTCCATCAGGTGGGCGCAGAATCAGGCCTCCTGGTTTTGCCTGTCCGCCATACAGCAGATGGGACATTGGGGCTGGTAAGGGAGACTGACTGTCCTTGATCTTCCGACTTCTTGTATCGTCACTGTCCTCTCTCCAGACATCACGGTTCCACTTTTGGGGGTCCTCAATTTCCTATACTATCATGCCTTCTGTATCTATACCCTTGATCCTTTGAGGCCTCCTCCCATGGTGAGACAGTTCTTTGGGGCTTACTCCACCCACCTTTTGGGGTTCTTTTTCTGGTAAACTCATTTGATATGCCTTGGAGCCCTGCAGTGCCACCATTTGCTTTCTTGCTGTAATCTGTTTATCGGGACCACCCAGCTTCCTACTTCTTGCTGGGGGCTCCCTTTCTCATTTCCCTAAACCCATGGCTTGGGTAATATCTGCCTCTGCAGCCCCAGCTCCTTCCCATGGTCTGAGCATCACTTATAGGACTCCACGTCACTCATTTATAAAGCTATGGTCAACACAACAAAAACAATTACTTTCAATCAATCAAATGGTGACACTAGGTCTTATACAATAATCTACTACAATGGCAATAACACTGGCAGTAACAACAATGTGACAAAGAAACAAAAATTATCACAATGAGAACTGGGGATCAATAAAAACTGTTCTCTACCTTGCGTCATTGCTCAAACTCTGCTTAATCTGTTTATTTATTTATTTTTTTTAAAATTAAAGTCTTTTTTCGGGCCTTGTGATTATTGCAACCAAGGTCTGTGGCTCTGGGCTGGCTTTTGCATGATTCTGTAGTGATTGAACAGCGTGGATCCTGAGTCAAACCGATTCCAATGTAGACTGCCAGTTATGCTACCCAAACGGGTTGAATCTTCAATCATGATGACATGTAGCTCCGAACAGGTCAAATCTGAATATAACCTCCCACACCAGCACCCCCAAGTCTCAGGCTGGCGTATATATGTGTTGCGTGCGTTAACTGGCTTGTTGCCTGCCTTTCTCTCCCTGTGGGATCGAAGGTATTAATGATCTGTCAAAATCCATCACTCCAACTGCTATGTTGTGATTTCTGATCTCAAAGCAAGCTGAGGACTGGGGGGACAGTCATCTTTGTGCTGCACTCAGCAACAACTGCAAATGAAGAGGTGGAGTGAGTACACAATTCAGGAATCAGGGAAAACAGACAAGAACAACAAAAATAAAGTGACTGCAGTAAAAGCCAGTCTGTGGATTAATGATTATATTTGTAACTCTATGTACAGCAAAAAAGAGAAAAAAGAATTAATAAAAAATAAAAAACACAATGTACATTTTCCTCAACACACTGCTGCTACTATGTCTACTTGTCGTTAGAGGTAAGACAGTCACTGACTCTTTATGCTACCCCTTCCCTTTCTCTCTGCTTAGCGGCAGTGAACATGTTTTTGAGTGTATCTCATTGTTTTCTAAATCCTTTCTGACTTTTTGTTAAAAATGCTTTGCTATGGTGCAGGGTTGGCTGATAATTGGGGTGTTTTCCCCAAAAGTTTAATGTCAATCTTGTGTATCTGGCTTTATTCACTTGTTTATGATCTCGCACTGATATCTGCCGATCTGAAGCCTTGGAGACGAAGGTTGATGATTTTGTACATTCACATGCCAGCATTAATTATAATTGCTTTCATCATGTGGGTGGTCCTTTTTAAAGTCGACTCTCACTTGGTCCCTATCGCTTCCCTGAGAAGAAAGGGAGAGAAAAGGAAAAACAAAAAAGAAAGAGTTCTCTCTTCATGGTAAGGTGAACTTCCTGGTTTGTCTTTGATTGCTGTCATATAGATCAATGTCATTTCATCTCTTTCCTCTCTTTCTGCCAGCCACCCCCCAGTGCCTATTCCTCTCTTTTTCTCTTTTTTAGCTCTTCCCAAGAAAAAAAAATGTACACACATCGAGATATTCTTCGACTATCTATTCCCAATCCATGGTTTGTTGATACTATTTTAATGTGGGTGCATAAAGAACACTTACAGTGTTATATGTATAGGTTTTTAAAATGATTGGTAACATCATAACCCAAAATCTGAATATCATTTATCCATACTTTACAGAAGAAAATATCCTTTTTCTATCACAGGTTCACTATGAACTGCAGTCTTGTAGGCTGGTCCAATCCACAATTGTCAATAATAATTGTAGTTGTTTGTAATTATGGCTGAAGACTAGCTTGCAAAATTTCTCACCACGAGTGAAGTCAGTTTTGAAGATGGTTTCTGATAGATTGGAAAAAGAAGTCTCTACTGATGTGGTAATATGTTGCCATGAGATCAACGTAACAGTAATGCAACTTACTATTCTATTGTAACCCTACTTTCAGATGGCTGGTATTAATTTTAAGTGATTTTCAAGATGAGAAAGAATTTCTTTAAAATTGGAAAATAAAATTATTTTTTTTTTCAAGAAAAGTAGCCAAAGTGTTAACAAGTGAAAAACTCAGATGTGATGTTTACTGAGTACAAAATCATTTTTAAGTGAATTTGTTATGGTTTATAAAATGGCTGGTGTTCTAAAAATAGAAAAAAGTAGACACACTGATGCCAAGAATTCAAAATTGGGCGGCAAAATAAGGAACCGTTTCTTTTGGTAGGAGTAAGAAGTAGGAGTTAAGGGCAGTAGTTTTGTGTAGGAGATTTGAAAAGAGGAGGACGCTAGTCAGTTGACCACTAGAGTCCAGAAAGGATAGGCTCGTTTACTACTAGCATCCCACAGTGAAGAGAATTTAGCTAGTCTGCTCCTATATCCACACAAAATTTAAAGGTTGTAACTTGATGTAAAAACCTAAAGTTTTATACCAAAAATAAACATCATTAATTCAAGTTTGTATTATCTTCTAATTATACCAAAATGAAACAACACAACAGTGGTGACCACAACATACGAACAGAAAGCAACCTCATAGACAAAATATATACATACACATATAAAAGGATAAATGGAGCAGACAGGAGAGGAAACAACTCATCAAGTCAATATCAAGGCACCGGAATTCATGGAAACTGCTGTAAATGGATGGTTTATGATATTAGAAGTCCAGTTTCACTTGCGAAATGTGACAGTGTCGAAAACAAAGTTTTATACAGTAATATCGTTGTTACCAGCCAAAGAAGTGGGTAAACTACCAAATGCTACCCTTGCATCACAAGACTACGAGGAATTAAAACGAACTCTGATAGAAGCTCACGAACAAACAAAACCGGAGCTTCTAGAAAAATTAATGTTGGCTACGACTATTTCAGGACGACTGTCGACATATTTGCACGAAATGCTATCCGTATCTAAACGGATAGGTATTAGTGACGACATTGTGAGACACAAATTCCTGCAGGCAACAATAGCTCCAGTAATAGCCTCGCAAAAAGATTTAAACCATACCCAACTTGGCAGGCTAGCAGATGAACTGATGCCATTATTGAATAACGATAAGGCATTTGTTGTTCAGCTACCCTTGTCTACTAAGAATAACTCACAAACAAATTATAAAGGAAAATACAGCCAAGACACTTCAGTGCCACTAAATGTCAGGCCATATCGGAATAACCAACGGACAAAAATTTGCAGAGCACATATTTATTTCGCCAATGAAGCAAAAACATGTAAACCTTGGTGTTCCCGACCAGCAACACCTACTGGAAGTGATTCGGAAAACTAATAGGGCAAACAAGTTCAGTCCCACACGGTTCGCCGCTATTAGAAATTACCGCAAAATTAGGGGCTACCAAATTAAAATTTATTGTAGATACTGGCACAAGTATCTAAATATTACCAACTTCTGCAGTAAATGGTATTACATTAAAACCGACTCCCATATCACTATCCACTGCAAATTGGGAGAAAATAAAATCTACGGACAAGCGAGTTTGGAAATTGGAATACCCAGTTTAAGGAGATCTTTTACTTGGACATTCGTGATCGCTGATATCACCAACCCACTCCTTGAACTGGATTTCCTCAACAAGTTTGGTTTAATAGTAGACTGCAGTAACAAAACCATTTACGATCCTACAACAACCCAGAGAAAGAGTTTAAAAATATCTGCATCAGCGGTGAATCTAGTCGTAAATGAAACGGAGTTCCCGTCATTCATACGGAACATGATTAAAGAAAAATATCCGAACCTAATCACATCACATAAGAACAGTAACAAAAAATACCGCAGCGTCTACCACAGAATTGACACAGGAAGCCATACGCCAGTATTTGCAAGACCCAGGCAACTTAATGTGGCAAAACTGGAAGCCACACGTAGCGAATTTAAAACCCTACAAAAAGACGGAGTGATCTCCCTTTCCAAAAGCAAGCGGTCTAGTCCACTACATATAGTATCTAAACAAAGCAGAGGATGTAGATGTTGTGGAGACTATTGTTCTCTCAATAGCATAACCAAGACTGACAGGTACCCTATACCAAATATAGACTCTTTTGCAGCTAAACTTGCAAACAAACGATGATTCTCCAAAATCGATTTGATTTCAGCCTACCACCAAATTAAAATGCATCCGGACGATGTAGCAAAAACTGCTCTCACCACTCCATTTGGTCTTTATGAATATAATTATGTGCCATTTGGATTAAAAAATGCGTCAGCTACATTTCAACAGTATATGGACAAAATTTTTGAAGACATTGATTGTGTTTTTATATATATTGATGACATTTTAATTTTCAGCAATGTTGAGATTTCTCATAAAAAAGACATTGAAACTGTTTTTAATATTTTAAAAGAACCCAATTTAAACATTTCAACCACAAAATCTGTTTTCAATGTGACTTCCCTAGATTTCTTAGGCTTTCATATTAGCGTAGATGGCATTAAACCTACAACTAGTAAAATAGAAGAATTAAAATATTTTCCTTACCCTAAGGACGCAAAAAGTCTATGCAGATTTCTTGGAATGGTAGGATTTTACAGAAAATTAATACCAAAATTTTCAGTGATAGTCTTACCCCTATCTGAGAGAATGAGGTTATCCAATCTTTCAATTCTGTAATTAAGGAACTTAATGATACATCCTCATTAGCTCACCCTGAACCTGTACAAATTATCAATTAGTCACTGACAGTAGTAATTATGCTGTTGGTGTGGCATTGCACCAAATGGTGGAAGGAAATCCAATACCGATTGGATTTTTCTCAAAAAAATTAACACAAACACAAATGAGATATTCTACATTCGATCGCGAATTTTAGCAGCTTATTTGTCAGTGCTGCACTTCTGTCATCTCATAGAAGGCCGCCAAGTGCTACTTTTAACTGACCATAAGCCATTGTGTGGTGCATTTTATAGTTTAAACCCCGCTAAACCAGACTGACAACAAGGACAATTAGCTATCTTGACAGAATTTATTTTAGATATTGAACATGTAAAAGGTAGTCAGAATATAGTTGCTGATTGTCTATCCCAACCAACTCTTGCTGTACAAATAGATGCGTGATTTACCTGCACTCGCAGAAGTACAGGCATCTGATACAGAAATTCAGTCTTTTCAGGACTTAAAAAAATTCACCATACCTGGTGATAACCAATTTATATGGTGTGAATTATCAACATCTTACCCCAGACCTTTTGTTCCATCTACATTGCGTGAGTCCATATTCTATAGTATCCATTCTATAAATCACCCTGGCATTAAATCATCCATTAAGATGATTAAAGCTAAATATTACTGGCCAAACATGGATAAATCAATCAAAGACTTTTGTGTGTCATGCACAGCCTGCCAACAAGCAAAGGTCTACAAACATACAAAATCATCTATACAGACATTAGAAATACCATCAGCTAGATTTCACACAGTCCACATAGATATAGTAGGACCACTCCCACCAGCAAAAAGCCCAAATAGCAGTTACATCAGCCCGTATTGATATATCGTCACATGTATTGACCACACAACTCGTTGGGTAGAAACACAACCCATCAGCGAAATCACTGCAGCTAGTGTAGCTGAGGCTTTTATAAACACGTGGGTCACATGTTGGAGTGTCCCGCTGCATGTTATAACCGACAGAGGCCGACAATTTGAAAGCGAGTTGTTTAGTGAAGTAGCAAAAATAATTGGTTTTTATAGACTACGTATGACAGCTTATCATCCTCAATGTAATGGTTTGATTGAGAGAATGCACACGACCATTAAAATTGCTATTATAGCACGAAAAGAGTCCTGGCTCTCAGCTCTTCCAATAGTACTTCTTGGGATTCGCAGTATGCCCGATAGCTCTGATTTTTCTCCTTTTTATGCTGTTACAGGCATACAATGTTTGCTATCACAGCTACTAATAGATAGCACAAGCGAGGAGGCTATAACTTAAAATTCATAAGAGGTTTACATAAAACCATGTCACAAATTGATGTGAGAGACTTCACTAAAAGAGTCCCAGAAAAACTTCAAACTTGTGATAAAGTTTGGATTAGAGTGGATTATGTTCGAAGACCATTGGAGGCACCCTATTCAGGTCCCTACACAGTCCTTCAGTGAACGCCTAAATATTTTCTGGTTAAGATAAATAATGATATGGATATTCAAGTTTCTGTGGACAGGTTGAAACCATATATAGAAGTACAAAAACAATAGTAGAGAAACAAGTAGAAGAAAAGATGAATAAAAACAAAACGCTTAGTGATTCAGAACAAGAAATAAATACAAGAAATAAAAAAGAAGATTCTCCCATGATAAATACAAAATCTCGTTCAGGTCAAAGTTTCCTGGAAGAAATATAATGAGTAGGAGTAAGAAGTAGGAGTTAAGGACAGTAGTTTTGTGTAGGAGATTTGAAAAGAGGAGGACGCTAGTCAGTTGACCACTAGAGTCCAGAAAGGATAGGCTCATTTACTACTAGCATCCCACAGTGAAGAGAATTTAGCTAGTCTGCTCCTGTATCCACACAAAATTTAAAGGTTGTAACTTGATGTAAAAACCTAAAGTTTTATACCAAAAATAAACATCATTAATTCAAGTTTGTGTTATCTTCTAATTATGCCAAAACGAAGTAACACAACAAATTCATCAAAGTGATTTGAGACAAAATATCTCTCAATGGGTTTTGACGATGAGTGACAAATAGTTTTAAATGAGGCCTTGACAATTTCCTTTGTATTGGGTTACCAGGACAGTTGATAAGAGTAGGCAGAAAAATAGAGGGAATGTGTTTACTATTGGAAGTTAAAATGGTTAAATGTAATTGTTGTAAAAAACAGATAAAAAAACAAAAAAATAGAATATAAACAATTGCTAATTCCCTGTTTCTACTTAGCCAACAAAGGAACAGAAGTTTTGACCAAAAGAAGCGTTTTTCATCATAACAGTAATTCAAATTTTTGGTTGGCAATGTCAGGTCACTCCAATTGGAGTTTTCAAGTTGTGACAATTCAAAAAATGTCTTTGTTAGCTTCTCACCAAAGCTTTACAGAAACTGCCATACGTTGGTCTTTGTGTGTGGTTGGTAGTGGCGGCAGTAATTCATCTTCTCTGCCTCAGCTCAGTGCAACAACTCCTTCTCTAGCCTCCCCATGGCTCTATTTTTATGCTTGTCCCAAATTCACTGGTGGGTGGATGACGAACACTGAGTGTTCATGCAAATCCAATCTCCAGCCAATGAAATCACTTTCGCCCACATCCTTTGGGCAAAAGTGATTTTTCTCTCTTCTTGTCCCTTGGTTTTGACCAATGATGCAGCACTATTGTGGCAACATCACTTCTTTTCAGCCTTTTCCTTTTGATGCCAAAATCTCCAGCCAATCTAGCTTTTAGGTTTATAAATTTTTTCCAACCAAATTTTAAATTTCATTTTATTATCATGGAATTAACCTTTTGCACTCATCAAATATTTCCTTTATTTGGGATAATCCTTTCCGACAATCAATGACTATGTTTTGTTTAAAATTTTTACTTTTATCTGCGGTGTAATTCAGGCTTGGAAATTTTAATTCCACTTCTCTTCTATAGTTAGAATTTAACTTGTGTTTTCACTTATCAAATATTTCCTTTATTGGCAACAATCCTTTCTGACAATCAAAAATTATGCTTTGTTTAAAATTTTTACTTTTATCTGCAGTGTATCTCAGACATCTATTGTATTTCTCTTAGTCACTAAGACTAATGACTAAATTTCATTACTTATCCATGTCTCTTGACCGGCCAAATCAGTCCGATAGGAAGCAGTAATCTGATAAGGACCTTGTCACAATGTAAGGAAGAAATTTCAAGACACTGACCCTGTCATGTCTTTCGTTCATCCTCTCCTAATTTTCTTTTCTTTGTCTTCACTCACACACTGTCAAAGAAACAACAACAAGATACTTCAACTGACTTCTAAGACCTAAAGTCTGATAAGTACAATTTGCTTTTTTTTGCTTCACCTTCCTTTACACTTTCTCGGTGGCCATAAAAAGAAGAGAAAGAAACACAAACAGTAACCTTTTAATATTTCTACATACACACATTTTGCTACTATCAATTATATGCTCTGGATTCATTTAACTTCTTACTACTATTTTCTCTGGAACTACATACATTTTTCTTTGAACATTTAACTCTTACAAATTAATTAAATATGTACGTTTTTTATTTGAAGATTTTTACTTTTTACAAATTTGTTATTCTGTATAGTTAATACAATTTTACTTTAACATACAAAATGAAATATTTTATTCTTTTACCTTCCAACATCCAACCTTCAACCTGATGGTATCTTTAAATGTGGGGATTGTCAGCTATGTTTTGAAGTGGCCTTGTATCTGACATAACCGAGGCCACTAAAAACTCAAAGAGAACTGACTATTGTTTGACGAATGAAGAACTGATGGGATGTCAGTATTAGAATGTGAGTCTGTGCTGCTGTCATCATTGGATAAAACTTTATAAAATAACATCAGAATATCTTTTGATGGAGAGAAATCTTCTTTAAATCTATGTGTAGCTTGGCTACTTTTTCTGTTTTCTTTCATTGACTGTTTGCTAATCTTACCAATGATTGCATGCCAATGGCTACTAAGTGAAGGAAATATAGTTTTCCAGATAAACACTTTATTATAGCTAAAGTGAAGAGTTTACTTGCAAGAAGGCTTAAGCTCAAGTTGTAATGACCACTAATGAGCAACACAAGAATGACAGTTGGGTACTTTAAGTTGTCTTCTGAAATTGAAGATGCAAGAAAATAAGAAAACTTTCTGCATGTTGTTATGTTTTATTTTTAGCAAAGGTAAAAATTTGATTCAAATGCCAAAAAAAAAAACAGCAGATTATAATGAATGATGAAATGTGTCAAATGTTAATTATAAAGTTTCATACTTGAAATTTCTTGCTGAGATTGAAAGCAAATTAAAATATTGAGAATTATTAATTTTATATGATGCAGTATGTAGTCAACATACTTCAAGTATTCTAATCAAGCTTTAAGATTATTTACACCAGTTTGATTGTTAGTTTTCGATGATTATTTTTCACATAAGTAAAAAACTTGCAGGATAATAGTTCTATGCACAATCAATCAGTCAGTTAAGTGCCATATGTGATACATGCTTGGGCAATCATGTCTTGAAAGAGACATGACTGACTGGGCAGAAGATTTTCCTGTAGTAGGTTGCCATTACTTCCTGTGGTAGACTGGTTGCCATCCAAGGATATAGAACCAACTGTTTTGTTATTTAACCCATAACTGGAGGGAAGAGATGGATTAATACCTTTCCAAGGGTATTTGTGTGTAGGTGAATGTAAGGAAATCAACTGAAATTCGAATTTCTCATTCCAAGCTGATATCCACTGCACCACAATGCACATCCCTATGCACAATAAAAATACTTAAACATTAAAAATATTCTGTTTTGAAAAAAATTGTACCAGTTGATGCGAAGTGGATACTTTCCAACAAAATGGAAAGAAAGAGACGTTAGGGCAGGTATAATGAATCATGAAAAGTTAGTCTTCCTCCTATAAAGAAACAAACAAAATAACAACAAATTATTTTTAGAATATGCAAATTGTACAAAATACAATATAATCCTGGCACAAAATATCCTTTATGCACCACAAACTATCAACTCTTTGAAATACAAATCTGTTTTCTAAGAGAAAATAACTGTTCATGAAAAACAATTTTTTTCCTCAAGAACAAAGGAATTTTATTTAATTTCTTATAGGACAAAGGTTCATATAAATCAATTTTGTTTTTAACAGAAAATTAAACTTTCAGCCAGTCAGTTAAGTGTTTTACATGATACACGCTTGGGTGATCATATCTATTTCAAGACATGACTGACTAGGCAGTAGATTTTCTTGCAGTAGGCTTCTATTTCTCTCTGCAATAGAAATAGATTGCCAACCAATGCTAGAGAACATAATCTGTCCTGTTATTCAACCAATAGCTTAGATTGATGCTTTGACCAAATCATATTTCAAACAAAAGATCTTTTGTGACACTATTTGGTCACTGGTAATAATAAGTTTTATTACTTAGATATACAGAGAAGGTATACTAATACACATCACATGAAAAGCGTTAACCAGTATGAAAATATTATCAGAGATTAAAACTCTGTAACAAGACAGATGTCTGGCCAGGGATAAATCTAATTTAGGTGTTGACAGTTGGTCAATGAAAAAAATTAAAATACCCTAAATGCCAGTTAAGAGGTGAGAAAAAGTTATTCGAAAACTCAGGTGTTTGTGGATTAAAACCATGCAAAGAGAATTTAGGTTGTAAAATTTATTTTGGCAAAAATAATTCACCAGTGTTGAATGATTTGCTGGGGAAAGGAAACCAGAAATTTTTTCTTTTTTTTTTTTTAAACAATACAGAGGAGGAGGAGGAGAAACCTGCTTACAACCCAAGAGAGGGGAAGACAACCTATGAGTGAAAGCTCTCTTGTCCCTAATAAAGCTACCCCTGGGGTGTTCAGCATTTGGCATGTTCATCTCCTTAGCCCCATATTACTAGGCCAAAGAAAAATATGAAGAGAAAAACTCGATAATAGAGATAGTTGACAAAACCTTAAGTAATTGCACACAGTTATGGGAACCAGTAATGAACAAATTTCCTAGAGTCATCCTGGAATGGATGCCAAAGTTATTAAAACTAGTAGACAGGATTAACATGAATCAATTAAAAGACAGATTAAATATTTTAAGACAAGAAGGTATGGGTTGGAGGAATAGTAAAATAACATGATAAATTGGTCGGTAAAGATAAGTACTTTGTTAATTAATGTTGCAGTAATAGCGGCGATATGAAGAATTAAAAAGTATAGAGAGAAATGAATTAACATTGCCTTGGTGAACGTGCAATGGTGGGAAAGAGATATAGTGCTCAGCAATCCTTACCCAGGCAAATCAAATCAAATCAAGAAGAGGAGGAGACTGGATTAAACTTGGAAGCAGAAATAGAAGAGCCAAATCCTGTCAAGAAACAACCAAAACCTCCAACTGTAGAGAGAAGAATGGTAACCAAAAGGAACAAACCATAAGACATGCATACACACACATATCTACACACATACCCAATGAAAAGACCATATATGGACATATGAAAAAAAATGAAAAAGAGGAAAGACATGTATAAACATTACATAGAAAAAAAGAGAGGGAAAACATTGCATGAATAAAAAAGGAAAGGAAAAACATTTCATGAAAATCTTTTTCTTTATTAGTACTGCATGAATTAATATACATGTCAAATAGTGGATTGGCAGAATTGGGAGTTTGTGACGTCATTTATGACAGGAAGGGTAAGAGAGAGATATGACACTATTTGGTTGAAGGTAAATTAATAATAAATTGTTTACTTAGATATACAGAGAAGGTATACTGATACACATCTCATGAAAAGAGTTAACCAGTATAAAAATATTCCCAAGGATTGAAACTCCATTACAAGTTGGATGTCTGGCCAGGGATAAATCTAATCTAGGTGTTCACAGTTGGCCGATGAAAAAAAACTGTAAAAACACTAAGTGCCACTTAAAGAGTGAGAAAAAGGCTACTCAACAAAAAATCAGATATTTATCTATATTTCTGAGATGAGGTAGTATTTACAGTATTTACATTATTCGGACTATTGTCCTCATCTTTGTTGCCATTTGTACGGTGTTTTGGCTATTATACACTCTGGCCTTCTTCAGATGGTAGGAATTTTGAACCGAACCCTTTATTACAATCACTGGGGTATATTATCCTCATTTTTTGCGTATTTTCCTTGCTGTTTTCTGAGAGTTGTTATCTTCCCTTCCCTTTGTTGTCATGTACTTTGGATAATTGTTTTGTTGTAGGGTACTGCTTATACTGACCATTTCCTGTTTGTATGACTCTGGATCGCTGCTTATGACTTTTGCTTGATGTTGAAGGCTGCAAACAATCCCTTTCTTTACATTGTATGGGTGGTGGGAGTTGAAGTTGAGGTATTGTCCAGTGAATGTTGGCTTGCAATATACAGATGTCTTAAACCTCACAAGTGGCGATCCAGAGTCATACAAACAGGAAATGGTTAGTATAAGCAGTACTCTACAACAAAACAATTATCCAGGGTACATGACAACAACTCCAACGCACACAGCATTCATAAAAATGACATCAACTGATATGATAACAATTTAACAATGTCCAGCAGGCCTTGCAAGGGGAGAGAATTCTGTTTCTTTCTTCCTTGGTTATTTGTTTATCTCCCTTTCTCTTTCTCGGAAAAGGAGATAAAGGATCAACCAAAATCGGAATTATCAGTCGGTTTTTAAAAAAACCACCTATGTAGGGATGAAATTGTAATTGACGCCGACAGGTGAATGTATAAAGTCAACAGAATCTTGTCTCTAAACTTCCAGAATGGCAGACATCCACGCGAAAACCATAAGCAGGTGATTTGGGCCAGATACATGAAATTGACATTAGACTTTCATGAAGAAACATTCTGATCACTTACCACCCCCTGCTATATTGAAACGGTTTCAACAAAAAAAACAACAGATTTGAAAATCAAATCGGAACAGAGAGACGAGTGAAACTCGCTGGGAACGTGTGAAGACACAGAAAGATTCTCTCTCTCTTGCACCATGCTAGTAACATTTACACTGCTTCTAAGCAGAACCCAAGGGGAGGGAAGCATAAAAACTGTATTCCCTTGAACGACAAATAGACATAGTAGCAGCAAGTAATTTGTGGACACTGAAAAAAATTAAATTATATTTTCTTTTAATTCTTTTTTTATACTCTCTCTCTCTCTCGCTGTACAAAGAGTTACAATATAATCATTAGTCCACATAGACTGGCTTTCGCTACTGTCTTGCTATCTTTTTTTTGTTCTTGTCTGTTTCCCTTATTTCTGCATTATGCACCCAACCACCTTTTGATTTTCAGTTGTCGAGGCATGCAGTCGACCACCCCTTTTTACCAGGTGCATAGCTTTCTCTGAGATCAGAAATCACAACATGGCAGAGGAAGTGAAAGATTTCAACTGATCATTCGACATCTTCGATCACCTGGGGGTAGAACAGAAGTGAACAGCTGCAGACTCAGGTGCAACTAACTTACAGCCAGTTAACACACGCAACCTACAGGTGAGACCAAGGGTGGTTGGTTCATAACTGTTTTGAAATTGCAATCCTTTGCTAATGTTTTCAGTTCTATTATGAATTGATCCAGTGTTTCATTAGGTTATTGTTTGCATGTGGTGAGAATATGACAAGTGAATACCTTATTTTTGGGGTTTGATGTACAACTCTTTAAATGAATGATGTTGTTATTGCATTCTGTGATATAGTTCTAAACATCTGGCATTATCAAAAAGACTAGGTTGTTTGGCATCACATCAGTCAGATTAATTTATGAAGTTGTTAGACATTCGTATCCAATGTTTGAATGTCTTAGTAAAATCTGGTGAATTAGGGTCTACACTGAAACATTTCAGTTTCATAAACTTACAGGGGCCCAACAATATTTTTCAGACACTTTAGTATTCGACTTTCCGAGTACCATAGAGTGGCGAAATTCTTTCAATAGAATAGCATAAGCATATAAAGACAATACCTGTAATAAAAATGGAAGAAAATCGATTAGGTAAGGAAAAAATATTTATTTTTCATCATTTTTTACAAAACACATGCGACATTATTTTTCGGACATCATTGAAAAACTGTTAATAGTCTGTAATATCACCTTTCTTCTCAATAACTTTTATCAATCTCTCTTCATAATGATCAAACATATGCACAATAACATCTCTACGTGTTTCTATTAGTTGTTTTTTGGCATCTAGTATCCGTTCCCATAGTTGAGCCTCTTTCGTTATTTCAGGTCCGTCATAGACAAGTTGCACAAGCATTTCCCAAACATTTTCTATTAAATTTAGATCTGAGCTTTTTGCAGGCCATTCCAAAGTAGTCATATTCACTTTAGCCATCCATTCTTTCATGAGTTTTGACACATGGATGCTGCAATTGTCTTGCTGTAGAATGAAATCATTCCCTATCTCTCTTCTTATCCTTGGTAGGGCTTTCTCCTCCAGCAACTGTTTATAGCTTTCGCTGTTCTGTCGTCCTTTCAGCCACTCCAACCATATATTTTCATTAGCAAAGATCATACCCCAAACCATAACTCCTCCTCCTCCCATCTGTCGTTTGTTCAGTACAGCAGGCTCACCCCTTCTCGACCAAGTACACCATCCATCGAGCCCATCAAACTTGAAACGCTTCTCATCAGTAAATATAACCTTCTTAAAGTCAACATGCTTTGTTAACCATCTTTTAGCACACTCCAGTCTTGCTCCTTTGTGTTTCTTTGTTAGTGTAATTTTTTTCTTAGCCTTTGCATACTTCAAACCAATCCTATGCAGCATTCTTTGTACTGTTCGGACATTTACATCCAATTCACATTTCTCCTTCACTTTTCTTGCTGTAACTTTTTCTCCAGATGTCAAAAGCCGTGTCACAGTCCTCTTCATTCTCCTTTCAGTCCTCTTGCCAATTGATCTTTTCCGTCCTCTCGTCTTTTTTCGCTCGGAGTTTGTCTTCAGCATGTATTCGACCGTTGATTTCAACAGCTTCAAATCCATGGCGATCCTTCTGATGCTGAGGCCATCATCCCGCTTCTTCCGTGCCAAACAAATGACTTCTTTTGAATGCATTTTACCTCATTTTCTTAATTGTTTTGCCAGTAAAATAGAACAGATAATTGATTCTAATGATGACAGCTAAGTGTACAAGCAGAAAATTTGCATACAGCAACATATACATGAACTTAGCTCTTAATAAAATAGGATTTTTTGTCATGTCCGAAAAATAGTGTCGCGCAAGTTTTTGCAAAAATCACAAAAAACTAAAATTATCAAAGCCAAACTAAAAAAAATGATTACACTAGTAGTGGATTTTCACTCCTCAACTACATACTTACAATCTCAAAAGTTTTTGACACTAGTAACCACCTTGAAGTACTTTTTTCAAAGTGTCCGAAAAATATTGTCAGGCCCCTGTAACAATTGTCTTTGAATTAGTAACTTTGCTGGAGGTGTTACAACAATAATAATTTTACTGGTTCAAAGTTACTAGTACTTTATAGCGGGTATATCTTATCTTATTTATTCTTTTCTAGGATTCCATTCTAATGCAGGGTAATAGTATACCGTGCAGGTTAACGGAATTTGGCCTTGTGGGAAGATAGCCCACTATAATTCATAAAATGATTATAAAATCAAGAAAGGCAATTTGAGTATAAAATAACATTTATATATACACATTTCAATTTATGTTTTACAATTAAAATAATACTTAAATATAAGTCCAATGGAGGTTAAATTGTTCATGACAAATAATGATAAGCTGAAAGAGATTAAAGGCTTAGGAGTGTGGAAGCGTCTTGAAGGTAAGGGGATGTTCATTTTGAAGTTGCCGCTCCTAAGATCAGTAAGTACTTTGAGGAATGTCTTTGAAGAGGTCAATAAGTACTTTTGAGACAGGGAGAAAGAAAGAGGTCAGCATAGTAGCCGCTCGACTTAAGTCCAGGGGATATTAATTACACTCTTCTCCTCTCGTTTTCCCGTCTCTCTAATGATGCTTTTTATATCTGCCTTTTGGATCAAAACGCAGCTTGTTTTGGAATTTCATACTTGAATTTGATTCTGGCCTTCCCATTTGCTGGTAAATAAAATTCGCATAGGCTCGTGAAATGGTAATTTGATATTTGATTAATTTTTATTTTTCAACCGGAACATCTGCACGAACTTGGATGCGCGGAGGTGATTTTTATTCATTCGCTTTTTGGTTGCTATAGAGCAAATGTCCGGTCAGCTCGCTTTTGCTCAGTCGGTATCACTACAACTTAACCAGGTGTTAAAGCAGTGCATTGCATGTATGTTTCATAGCTTGAAACAAGCACCAAAACAACTCAATTTTAATTATAAATGAAATAACTCAGTCCAGTGACCTCCCAAATAAGTTCTGTACACAAAATCAGAAATCATTCTGAACCCCAATTATCATTTCACTACATTTACACTGAAAAGTGCCGCATAAAGGCTTGTGATGAGTCAGCAATATTTCAGCTTTTTATTATGTGCCAAAAAGTATTACTGCTAAAACTAGTTGAAAATTGTTTTGTACTGGTTGTGCATGTATTAAAGCAGATAAAGTTCTTCATGTTTTTAATATGCTATCAAAATATTGTTTTTCTATGTCAGTGTGAATGTATATCTGCAAAATAGTTTCACTTATTCTGTAACAACCAATTATAAGAGCAAATGCTTGAGGAAATCAAATTCAACTAATGGAGATCTCATTTGTTGCATAACAAAAGTCCATTGAAGTGCCCTTCTTAGACAAGTTACATTTATTTTTAATTGCTTTGTCTAAAACAGATGCTGACATGAAAATGACAGGAGTTTATTTCAACAATATTCTTATGTGTATCTTTGTGATATAATTGAAATGCAAGCTTCAGTGTTAATGATAAATTTAGGATCACTTAAGTAAAGGGGCAGGTTAACCAGGTTGCTCACTTTTCACCCAACTGATTTTCCAAATGACTGTTCTGTATGGTTTAGTTCTCAATGATTGTTGGATGTGTAAATTTTCCACTTATTTGACAACTTGTACCATTGATTACACATCCTATATTTTACAACATAATACAAATGCACTTTGCATTTTTTGGTCTCTGATCTTGTTTATTTGGTTTAATATCAACATGAACGTAAGTTTTGTTATTTCTGCACATTCTGTTTTTGAGCCTGATTTTCTTGTAGTTTACTGGGTTTGAATGTTGGCAATATTTTTTCAGCTTGGTTACTTAGCTGTGGTGGTATTAAATTCTTCTCTGAAAGATATGAATAAGGATAATTCTTGAACAAAGTTTATGGTTAACTATATCCAAACTGATTCCAATTATCTCTGTAAATATTTCTTGTAAATATATGGAAGGACTATTGTTGTAGTTGTCATAAGCTTCTCCATCGTCATCCATTACACCCAATGGTGTGTAAGGCAGCAATAAAACTTCTCCACCTCTGCCTATCTTGGGCCAGACTAGTCAATGAACCCCAAGAGTACTGTGTGGCTTCCATCTCATTCTTCACCGTACTTCTTTATGTCGTTCTTGGTCTTCCCCTCTTTCTTTTGCCATCTGGGGTCCAGTGCATTGCTGTTCTTGTGATTGACTGTGGATCTTTCTGGAGCACATGCCCAATCTCCACCGCCTTCTTGTAATGATGGTGCCCATGTTCTCTTGCTTGCATTTCTTCAACAGGTCTTCATTGGAGATCTGCTCTGGCCAAAATATTTTCAGTTTTCATAGAAGGCATATGGTGTGAAAGAATCAAAGTTTGGTGAGATCCACCTTAGTCATTCTCCAGCACTCAGTTCCGTAGATATTCTCCAGCAATATATATATTAAGCTGATATCATAGATTTAAGTTCCTTGTTATCCTACCTTTGGAGAACTGCTGAGGAGTAATTTGCAACCGTTTCAGGGGATAATGCCACTATGATTGTGAAGAACATTTTAGAGGAGATTTTGATATTTCTTTGATGGAAAACCAACTATTTACAGCAGTCTCCATGAAGTCAGGAGCTTTGGTGTTATTTGATGGATATCTGTATTTCTGCTTGTGTTTAATTCCAGCATCATGGTTGCCATTTTATATATAAGATTCTTTCAAAAAATGTTGGCTGTCATCAATTTGTGGAAGGTTGAAGGTGTGAAAATTTGGTTTTGCAAAAATATTTAACTCATCTACAAAGAAAAAGGAAAGGAAATGAAGAAAGCAGACAAAATGTAGAACCAAAATTTTTATATTCCAAAAATAGTTGAGGTGATTTACAAATTTTTTTCTTTTTATAAAGACATTTTTGTACAACAAGAAATAGATTAGAAAAGGAAGATCTTTTACTTGACTCTGAACGTTACATTCATCCTTTATTCAGGCTATCTTTCTGACTGACTGCCTGATATGTTGTTCCTTTATTTATATCTGGCATACAGGTGTAGTAGTAGATGCAACCAAATGCACATAAAAATATTTAACAGAAAAATGCTTGACTTCGTTTTAATGTGCATTACCTGAAAAATATAAAATTTCTAATAATAACTATACATTCTTAAATGCTGAAATCTTACAGATTAATAATTTGATATGTTTTAAATACAGTATAATTTCTTATCTTTCTCCATAAATTGTTAGTTAAATAAATTTTATTTTAAATTAATATCCATTCATTAGGGATATTTTATTTCATTAATAATTTTCAATAAAAAGACGCTTTTATTTTATCTGGAACTGATTAATAGAATATGTGTCCACTATAATTTGAATCTAATTTATTTGTTGTGCCAAATCTTCAGACACTACATTCTCAAATAGTGGATATAATTATGAACATAGTTTTTTTTAATTCTGAAAAATATTCACAGCACTGAAAAATTTCAACTAATGCTTCACTATGACAAGATATAGATTGACTATCTGTGAAAGAAAATGTATGGCAGCGGGGTTCAAACATGAAGCTTCTAAATATTTAAGTAATATTGACAGTTGTACATGTATCAACCACTAGGTTTAAACAGGGCAAAACCTATCTTTACTGCAACTGAGGCTGCAGCTTCAACCTGCCTCATTACTTTTCCAAATAGTGCCGATTGGTTGTTGATGAAGATGGTCTTGAGGGAGGTTAGGGTTTACACTCTTTCTTGTTGGGCCATTTGCCCTATGGTTTACAGAACTTTACATTCACTGCAAAGTATAGATGGGCCTGATAGATTTTTCGTTTTGTTCCTTACTATATGGTTGAACACTGCACAGGCAGTGATGAAACTTTTGGTCTTGTTGGTTCATACTTGTTTTTGGGATACTTGTAGTTGGTGCATATCCTCTTGTTGTTTAAAATAAAGAAGAGGATCATCCACCATTGGTGATCTGTGTCAAGGTTGAGCTTCCATAATTCAAAATCAAATCAGTTGGTGGTTTGATTTTATTTTTCTTGTTTTAGACATTTTTTATTCTCTTTTAAAGGTTTGTTTTTTGTATGTTCTAAAATTCACTAATGTTGTGGATGTGTTATGGTGTTTGTTTGTTTAAAAAAGCAATATGAAAATAAATGCCTGTTATTTTTATTAGTATATTATATTGTGATAAAATGCCTTTCAAAAGGTACTTACCTAATTCTGTACAAATTCGTGTAGCATGTAAGGTCCTGTTACATGCAAAAAAAAAAAAAAAAAATACGGCGGCCGCATGACGTATGATTATATGCTGGCGGGTCTCGTGAAGTAACATGAAATTTCATTCTTCCTATGCAAATAAGATGCTGCCAGCTTGCATAAGAAGTCTTTGTTTTCAAAGAAGGGTTGTTCTTTGGAGTTGTGTACATACAATATTGAGACATGATGTTTAAAAAGAACAAAAACCACAAGCTATTTTGGAAAACGGAGAAAATGGGCGAATGAGTGAAGTTAAGCAGTGACATCCTAGGGCCGTTTACGGGAAAAGGCGATGTGGTCGCGTGGCTTAATAAGCTGAAGCTGGTTGTGAAGCTGCAAAAGACCGCTGATGTAGCAACATTGATTCTGATGTATTTGGAGAGGAATGCACTAGTGGTTTATCTGGAAATAGGAGAGAAAGACCAGACCGATGCTAAAAGTATTGAGAAAAGATTAAAGACAGCATTTTTGGAGGGTGCCTATGAGGCCTATAACAAACTGAACTGGAGAATCAGTGGACATGTATGCAGCAGAAATAAGATGACTAACAGGATTGGTCAGATACACGGGACGAAGCCTTGAGAAAACTGTTAAAATGGCTTTTGCGAGTGGTTTTTCTGATCACATTTTGATGGAACTGCAGCGAATGACTTGGATCAAAACCATGGAGGTAATTGAAATTTTGAGGTATGCCAGGGTGCTGGCAAAACATACCAGTGAACTGGGGGCATTTGCAACCTCTATCACAAACACGCTCGGCGAAGAGAAGCAGGCAGTGAGGAGACAAAGTCGTAAATTCATCGGAAAATGCCTTAGATGTCAGGGACCCCACCTGATTAGAGATTATAGAGAACCAAGGCTGGACATTAACTGCTTCCGGTGTGGCCAGGTTGGGCATGTTAGTAGGAATTGTCCTTCACCTCAGTGAAACGAGTAAAGGGGTGCTATTGCACCAGCAGTTACCCCTTTAATTCTGAAAAAGCGTCTGAGAGTTTGTTGCCACAGATAGTGATCACTGTCAACGGGAAGAGAGCTAAAGCCCTTGTTGATACCAGTTGTACAACTATGCTCGTCACAATAAGTGTCGCCAACTTTTGGAATGGAGCCAGCAATATTAGCATGATAGATAGCAGAGAGGTGAAGTGTTGTGGAGAGACCACCGCCAAGATCATAGTGAGGAATATACCACTACAACTTTGAGTAATTGTGCTCGATAAACTCGTCCCAGGAATCTATGTGATACTGGGCCTAGATGTTATAGACAGGCTGGGAGGAGCTACAATTGCTAAGGGTCAGGCGAAGTTTGGCAATCAATATGTAACTAGAATGGCAAGAAGTGCGAACAGCGGACAAAATGCCATCCAGCCAACAAAAACCAGGCCATGTCAGATTGAGGATGAGGACTTCCGAGCCCATTTTGATGGTGACAAGTGGACATTAGAGTGGTGATGGACCACAGGATTGCCTGTGCTGACAAATCGGATTGGTTGCTACGAAAGCACGCTAAGAGGAGAGATAAGACCGCAGTTCAAGGAGGAAGTTGAGAAGTGGATCGACGAAGGAATTTTAATACCATGGTCAGGGAAAGTTGAAGGAATTCTGTCACTCATGGTAGTGGTTCAATCAACCAAAAAGAAAGTCAGGCCAGTGTTGGACTTCCAAGAATTGAACAAGTATGTGGCCTGCCTCACCAAAGATGGAATCGACGTATGTGAAGAAGTCATGAGGGAGTGGAGGAGAATGGAGTGAGCAACCAATATCATGGATTTAAAGACAACTACCTTCAAATTCATGTGGACAAAAAACTATGACGGTATCAATGGGTTGAATATAAAGGTCAGATTTATTGCTTGACGAGATTAGGATTTGGACTGAATTCCGCACTTAAAATTATAACAGCAGTGCTTAAGACTGTGCTGACCGAAGACGAAGTGGGGGAAAAGAGCCACCTGTTCTTATATCGATGATGTACTGGTGGTTGAGACAGAGGTGACTGTGGAAAGGGTGAGAGACCATGTCAAAACTTATGGACTAACGGCTAAACCAGCAGAGCCATTGGAAAATGGAGTGGCTCTAGGATTGAAGTTACAACGGAATAAGGCAGGAAAGTTGATGTTTGGAAGAGGAAACGAGATCCCTGAAGTCAATGATGGTCTGACCAAGCAAGAATTTTTTTTTGGTGTGCAGGAAGTTGGTTGGTCATTACCCCATAGATGGCTGCGAACTGCATGCAGTTTTATTAAAAGGAATACAGGTACGGACCAATGGGAGGATGAAATTGACCAAGAAGTGCTGCATATGATACAGGAAGTTATTGCAGAGGTGGAAAAAGTGAACCCTGTAAAAGGAGAATGGCACATAAAAAGGAGCTAGGAAGGGTTCATATGGAGCGATGCTAACAGCCTGGCACTAGGGGCATTGTTAGAAATAGAATACGCTGCTTGTCTACGGTAAAAGAATGATAGCACTCATATCAATGTTGCAGAGCTCGATGCCACGATGAAGGGCATCAACCTGGGAGCTACAAGCAGTGGAAATTAGAATGGACTCAGCCACAGTGGCATTGTGGATTAAGTCAGAAGTCTCGGGAGAAAAAAGGATCAAGACAAAAGGGGCAGCTGAGATGTCGATCAAGCGTTGACTTAAGGCACTTGGAGACTTGATCTGAGAATTCAGACTAAAAATAACCGTCACATTAATTCCATCACAGAAGAACAAGGTGGACCTATTGACCAGAGTGAAGAAAGCCTGGCTTCGGGAGAAGAAAGATATGGCTCTGGTGTGCTGTGTAGTAAAAGATCTGAAAGACCTGCATAATATCATTTTGTAAAGAAAAGAACTTTGTATCTGGCAAGGAAAGTGAATTCAAACATCACAATGGAAGATGTTCAGGAAGTGGTGGAGCAATGTAGGGGGTGCCAATCCATTGATCCTGCACCATCCAAGCACAAAAAGGGAGTTGCATGTAACAGAAAATTGGAGGAGACTGGTCATCGATATTACGCATTATCACCATGAATCGTATTTAACTATGATTGATTGTGGTCCTGGGAGAGTAGCGATATAGCGAAAAATTAGAACAGAAACAGCAAAAGAGATAGAGTTGTTGAGAAAGTGTTCGTGGAGAGGGGCCCAGTAGAAGAGGTCCTAATAGATAATATGGCTCTGTCTCCCCAACCTTCTACATTAACAGCTGTGCCGACAATGACTCCTTCGCCATCGGTTTGGAAGAGCGCTCCTGTGAAAAGAGATTCCAGTTACTACCTGCAGATGCAGGAAAAGTATAAGGAATACTACAAAGAGAATGAGCTGATGATTATCCCCGAAGTGGGGAAGGAAATAGCTACCAGAACAATTTCCCTGTTGACGCCGGATCCCAAAACCCGAAAATTTGTAGGCATCAGCAGGGAAAACATGGAAGAGACATTGAAGAGCCTGGGAATTTGCCCAAAAGTCCTGGCCAGGAGATCTTGTGCCATGTGGGATGTCCTCTTTGGTATGGAAGATGAGGCCAAGAAGTTGGCCGGCACATGCCTACAAACAAAAGGAGTACGATTGCAGACAGAATATATGGGTACAAGATGTACCCATATCATGATTCATGGAGTACCTTTGGAGATCTGCTGTGACCACATGGGAACCTTCCTGATGCAATTTGGAACAGCTGAGGAGGTCAACAGGGTTGTTAGCAAGGCAGGAGTAGCGACAGAGGATGTCAGCGCCTATGTGGTTGTAGATAGGCCAAATTTCCTGCGAGTACCTGACGTCCTCTTGTGTAATGGAAGAAAATTGTTTGTTGCTGTGGAGGGGCGCAGGCCACATTGTTGGCTCTGTGGAGCCACTAGCCACATGGTAAAAATGTGTCCCTCCAGGAAGCAGAAGCAACCAACAAAAACGCCCGCAGCACCACAACACCGGCGGCACAGTCTGAAACTCCAAGTGCCCAAGTAAAACTGACTGGATGGAGGTCGTAAAAAAGGAAAAGGAGGAGACTTCCTCGCCTTCAAAACAGGACTCCCCATCCAAGAAGTCGGTTCCTCCCTCTAAAAAGGAGGAAAAACAAGAGTCACAGCAGCAGCAGCAACAACATCAAAAACAGCAGCGACAGCAGCAGCAGTCACAACGGCAGCAGCAAGAGCAGCACGGGGGAAGTGATGGAAGTGGAAGAAATGTCCCCACCAAGGTCCTCTTCATTAAAAAGAGGACGTGAGGAGGAAGAGGAGGCCAGAAAGAAAAAAGGAAAGATAGACTATGTCGATCGTGGCAGGGGGGAGCGAGTCAGGGTCATTGCCAAAACTCAATCCGCTCCGGCTTCACCAGACAGATACGTTACCATAATGAGGAGAAGTGATGTGCTTCCCCAGTGAGACACACATCGTCACCTTCCTACATTACTCCCTTCCAGCCAGAATCACTCTCCTCCACCCCAGAATCACCCTTCTCCCAACCTGAATCATCCTCTTCTCAGCAAGATACACCCTCCCCAAAAAATAGTCAACCGGCTCCCAAAGAAAAAAAGAAGCGTCAGCCTAGCCAATATAATGATGTAAATATATGTAATGTTGATAGGCAGGCCTTAGAGAGGGATCTTTCCACTCAGAAGAAGACCCTCCTAAGGCCTCTGTTTAAGTTAACATCGGTCGATGGGAAATCGATCGAAAACCCCCAAAATTTTTCTGAAGCTCCCTTATTTGGAGCTCTGGAGGAAACCTAAGGGTATGGGACTTTATGCAGGGGGCTATAGAAGCCTTCCCTGGTATCAAAATGGCCCAGATGGGCACAAACTATTTGAAAAAATTGTCTAATTTTTGTGCCGGGAGGGTCTCTGTTATCCTCCATCCTTCTTTATATAGGGCTACAAAACTAATGTTCCATACGGACGTCGGCGGCATTGTCCTGGATGGACGAATTATGTCCGATATTGGCACCGGTTCTCTGGGACAATCCGTCGGGGTCCCTGTTCCCACAGATTTTCGCTCTGTATGTGACCAAAAGTAATTTTCTGCTTTCTCTTTTCAGGTCTAAAAGATGTCAATTAAGTTAGCCAGTTTGAATGCGAAGGGCCTTAGGGATAGGAGTAAGGCTGCCCGCCTGCTTTGGGACTTCTTGTCCTTCAGTGTGGATGTTGCCGCGATCCAAGAGACTCACTTCGTTTTCAAGGCCGATGCCTGTGTGCTGTCTAACGACTTTGTCGTCTATTCGGCATATGGGAACTGGCTGGCCAGAGGAGTTTCTCTGCTGGTTAAGCATACCCTGAACGCGAAGGTTGATCCTGTCCATGTCGGTGCCGAGGGCCAGCTGATCGTGGCCGATATTGCAGTGAAAAGCAATGCATTTCGACTGGTTGTAGTTTATGCGCCCAACGACCAGGAGGAGCACATCTCGTTTTTTTGGCGGTTGGAGCCCTTCCTGGTGGATTCAACGTGACTCGTCTTAGTGGGGGACTGGAATGCCATCCTGGACCCCAAGCTGGATAGAGGGTGGAGAGCTAGCGAGAAGGCACGTGATCATAGCTTGGTCGATCTCATCGAGGATTTCGGTCTTGTCGATAGATACCGGGTCAATCATAAGGGTTGGAAGATGTGAACGTGGGCTAATAGTTGGCCTTCTACCAAGGTAGCTAGCTACCTGGATAGAATGTTAGTTCGTGAAGCTGATATAGATCTTTTAGATTGTCCCACGTTCCACTGGTTAGGCTACTCAGACCACAAACTTGTTTGTGCCCGGGTAGATTTAGAAAATAGGCCTGGAATGGCTGGTTACTGGAAGTTCAACCTGTCCTTACTGAACAGGCAGGACTTCCGGCGCCAGCTAATTAACTTAGTGCAGTGGGCGTTAACTGGGGGAGTCATTGGGAATAAGTGGTGGGAGAATCTTAAGAATAATATTAGGTCTTTCACCCCAAAGTTCAGCAAACGGCTCAAACTAGATAAGGCTGACACTTACAGCTAATTACTCCCAGGCGGAGGCTGGTGGGATCCCCTAGAGATAGCCATAGCTAAGGAGGCCCTGGAGTGGTCGACTAGCGATCGTTACATGGGTCAGGTAATTAGACATAGGTTAAGCAAGATGTCTTCCAAAGCTGTGAACATGGGTGCAGAACTGTGCAAGGAAGAGATTCGCCGAGGCGGTGACCGGTACATTCGAGAGGTTCGCAACCTGGAGGGACATACTCTTCAGTTGACTGACGACATGTGTGAGGCATTTTGGCAGCATTTCGAGATCCTGTTTACCAAGGAGCCTGGTCTTCGTGATGAGGAGTTTCGCAGCTATTTGGCTGACTTCCTCTGGCTTTTGCCGGCTGATGCAGCTAGTTGCAAGAGAGAGATTATGGAGGGCGAAGTCAACGCGGCTTTGAAGAAGGTCGGCAGAAGCAAATAGCCGGGTCTTGATGGTTTGCCCTATGCATTGTACTTGAAGCTGTCGCACATCTTTGTCTCGATTTTGACTACTGTGTTCAACAACTGGTTCCAGCAGGGGTGTGATCACGCTGGTGAGAAAAGGCAAGGATGTGGGGAAGGTGTTAGAGGGTTACCGGCCCATAACTCTGCTAAACACAGAGTTAAAGATTTTGGCCAAGATCTTACAAAATTGTTTGCAATTAGTTGCTGAGTCTCTATTGGGACCTGAGCAGACTTTTGCTGTGAAGGACCAAACAATTCAGAGCAACCTGCATCTGATATGCACGATCATAAAGGGGATAAAAGACGATGAAGAAACAGCGCTGATCAATTTGGATCAGTCCAAGGCATTTGATAGGGTTGACCATCATTACCCGGCGACTGTCCTGCAGGCTGCTGGATTCAAAACCACCTTCCACCGCTGGATTAGCCTTTTGTATCAATCCCCCACAGCTGTGGTACAGGTGAACGGAAAGTTGTCAGGCATTCTGGCGTTGTCCACTGTCGCCCCTACTTTATGCTTTGCCTCTCCTTCGCCAGCTGAGGGACTGGGTGTGCAATCCAGCCCTACGTGGAATTGCTGTCCTTGGTGGTACTCGAGCCAGGGTTTCCGATGACGTCACTACTTTTGTGTCCTCCCGGAGTGACATCAAGGTGGTACAGAAGGCTCTTGAACGATACGAACAGGTGACAGGGGCTAAGATTAATTGCAACAAGTTGTCCGGCTTGTGGATAGGTACCTGGAAGGGTGTTACCCTCCTGGGGCCCTTTGACTGGACGGATAGCCCTGTCCGCATTCTTGGAGTGTGGTTTAGGCTTGACCTCCAGTTGGAGAAAAATTGGTTAGAAGTGCTGGCAAAGGTCTGCACGTCGGTCAAGATTTGTCGTCGAAGGAATTTGTCCTTAAAGGGTTTGGCTGAAGCGTGTGGTACATACGTCTTTCCCATTATCCTTTACCAGTTGTCAGTAATTCCACTTTGTAGATGGCGTAGGGAGGCGATCCAGTGTTTGCTATTCTCCCTTCTGTAGAGAGGACGCAAGCACTACGTCGACAAACATGTCTGTTACCAACGTCCGTGTCATGGGGGTCTGGGAATGTGTCAAGGTTGGTTTTTCTCAGGCGAGCAATATTGGAAGACTCATTGTTGGTGGGGATAGTGAGGGACATGTCCCCTAGCCTTACTATCACTCCCCCTGTCCGGAGGTGGTGCCGTAAGCCTCAGGAGTGATCGTATTTTCTCCTTGAATGTCTGGCGGCCTTGCGGGCCATTCCACGGTCCAGTGACCTATCACAGCCTAGGAAATTCTTCTATCGTGGGTTAGTGGAGAGCGTCGTGAAGGATTCATTACGTGATGTCGGAGGATGAGTTTCGCTTGTTCTGGTCTTGGGCACCAGGTACCGATTATCTCAGCAACACTGAGTTTTCGCTCACCTGGCGATTGGCTCGGAATCAGTTGCCTCTCAATGACATGGCCTTCATATGGGGCCTGGTGGATTTGCCAGATTGTGAATGCTGCAACCTTGGCTTGAAAGAAACAGCTTCACACACCTACCATTGTTCGCGGGTTCACCCTCTATGGGACCGTGTCGGCGAGTTGACTGCAAGTATCGCGTCATGAGAGCTTGTGCTCATTGATTGTGCATTTGACTGCAACAATGTGCCGCCTCCATTTTCTGGGATGAAGCGTATGGTGTTTCTGTCACTGCTAACCATGGCTCAAATGGATGATGCGAAGGGAGGAAGTCTTGTGAGGTCAGTGTCTTTCACATCAGAATCTGATCCGATATTTTGAGCATCAGCTCAAAATAAGGATTAGAACTGATTGGAAACATTTGACTTTGACAGACTTCAGCAAAGAGGGGTAAATGTGGCAAGCCTGGTTCGCGTGAACAGGGCTAGCCTTGATTTTCTCTTTTAGATCTGCTGGTTACATCAGGGTGGATTCCTTTGGAACCCTCCCCTGGTTAAGGTAGCTTTCTTTTGTGTACATAGTTAATGTGAATGAATGTGTTCCTAGCCTGTACTCGGCTTTCTCTTTTGTTATGATCCAAGTCGAGATTCCCAACCTCCCCAGTTTGTTTTGGCCTCCTTTTATCTCGGCTGGTTCAGCCTTTGATTGTCCCATTCCATTAATTATTTTACCGCCATTCCCTGCTCCCTTAGCGAGTGTGCTTCTTGATTTTGCCGGTTGGCGGAATACAGCAGCCACTCTTTTTCTGAGATGGACGGGTCTTACTAACATTGTTTATTATTTTGTTTTAAAAATTTGTTGTATTTTTATTTTGTTTTTGTGTTCATCTCCCTCCCATCATTTCATCTTTCATTAAATGTTTTAAATTATATATTATATTGCATATAAATGCATTTTTATTGTCATGGGTTTTCCCCACTTTTTTGGTGCTCCTTGTAAATTTGTGGTATTGTGGTGTATGAAGGATTTGGGTTCTTGTGTTGAATGTGTAAATTGTAATGTGTGATTGCATCATGATAGTGCTAGGCATAGGATAGTTCAGTGAGTACCACCCTCTACCCCTCCCCTTTTCGGCCTTGTGCCATTATTTGTATTAAAAATACAAATAAATATTGTTCTTTGGAGTTGTGTATGTACAATATTGAGACGTGACATTTAAAAAAAAAAGAACAAAAACCACATATATTTGGGTGGGGTGAGAGGGAGGACATAACCAATCAACAGTCCATCTCTTTATTTTTTTAACTTTTAAAGGTAAACAGATTTTACATTTCTAAAATAAAACTTTTCTGTATTTTGGTAGTTCCATTTTCTAACAAGGTTCATTTATTTATGACTAACATTTTATGGTATTTTTCTTTGGGAGGAATCAGCATAACTTTTAAAACATGTGCCATTTCTCTATGTCTGTATTGTGCATTTTTTTTTGTTTATATTTTAATAAAAAATTTATTTTTAACAGAAATAACATCAACACAGATTGGAGGTCCTTTTCAAGATCAGCAGTGAGGTTTGCTTTATCAGCCTTGACAGATTTCTTATCAAGGCAGGAGTAAATTGTCATGTTGTCAACATAAATGCCTACTTGGGATCTGATTACATCAGGTAGACCATTGACAAAGATCAGAAAAAGCGTAGGACCTAGAGGAATACCCACATTCATAAGATAGTATCTGGAGGTATGCCCATTCAATACTACCTTCATTACACAATTTGAAAGAAACAGCTGAATTAAATCAAACAAGTGTCCAGTTACACCATAGCCATGTAACTTGCATAGAAGGCCAGCATGCCAGACTCTGTAAAATGCTTTGGAGATATCTAGAGCATCAGCTCGAGCTTCACCATTCTTATCGAGAGGCTGGTATATATATTCTGTGATGGTCGTTAGCATATCAGCAGTAGACCTGATGAAGCAGAAACTGTTTATTGGAGAAGAGGCTGTGGGCTGTGAGATGTTGATAATAGCCTCGAACACTTTGCCAAAAATTGATAGGAGGCTGATAGGGTAATAATTAGAGAGATCTGAGTGTTCCCCAGAGTTCTTAAATACAGAAACCACAGTGGAGGACTTCCAGCAGGTAGGAAAGCAAGAAACAGAGAGGCAGTAGTTGTAGAGTTTGGAGAGAACAGAGGAGAGTTCAGGGGCACATTTCTTCAGTACAATGATTGGGATTCTGTCACATCCACTCACCTTATGAGGATCAAACTTTGAAATTATGACCAGCGAGGAGGTTATGTGAACGTTACTCAGTTGAGCCTCAGTTCTAGGTGGGAAGTCAGGTGCAGATACCCCAGATGAATCAAATGTTGAGTTGATTGAGAACCTGCAAGCAAAGCACTCGGCCTTGTCCACTGAAGATGTGAGGACCTCAAATTTATTGATTAAAGGGTCGATTGAGGGCTTACTGTTGTTAACACATTTTTACAGAACCACCAGTAGTCTTTGGAGCCAAACTTGCGAAATGCTATATGCTGCTTCATTCTGTCAGCAAACAACCGCTTAGCATCATTTAGGATCCTCTAGCACTCATTACAAGCAGAGGCAAAAAGATGCCTATCATGGTCAGATGTGTGGCTTTGATAAAACCAGAAGTAATTCCTATGGTCAATAACAGGTGAGCAAGCAGGGGAGAACCAGAGGGATGAATGGGGTTTAAGTCTGAACTTCCTGGCTGGGATGAAAGCATTGATGCTAGCTTTAATCCAAGAGGATACTTCTGATGTATAGTCTTCAATGGGAAGACTAAAAACTTTGTTCAAAGGGACATCACACAAGAAATCATGGAACGACTCCCAGTCTACTCTTTGGTAGCAGTAAGATATTCTGACAACATGATCAGAGTTGCCAAGAGGGCAAAGCTGCATGTCATGGCAAGAATCAGGGATAGAAGTGAAACAGAGAACTAGCAGTGAATCAGGTCCATCAGTATTAGTTCACATTTAAGCTCATAAAAGCCAAATGTGAACTAATACAAATAATATGACCTTATTTGTAGCTTGATATTATCTTAAAATGTTCCTTTCATAATCCTCTTTCTTTTAAATTTAAAAGATAAATACTTGTCCCTTCAGGACACAGTAATCATTGCTCCCTGCAACTTCTAACTCTTTTGTATCTACAAATTGTCATGATTGTGCTTAGAACAATTGATTTTTCATTGCTTTTGTAGGTGGCTGGTCTTATATATCCAACTCCATTAGTGTGTATTGTGTTTGTAATGATCAATATTAACTCCTTAATTTTTTATTTGTTCAATGAGAAAATTTTTGTGTCAGAATTTCAATTTAAGTCATATTACAAATGAATTAAAGGAAATGAAAAGTAATTCAACAAGAAAACAAAACAACATTTATTAAGAGAAGGAATGAGCCACAAAAAAAAAAAAAAAAATTAAATGATTGAATGAAAGTAAAAAATTGAAGGAAAACTGAGAATAGGGATTTCTGGTTTTTTGAATAATGGGAGAAACTTTTTTCATTTTTAATAATTATTTTATTTTTATTACTTTATTTATTATTTTAATTAAAACTACAGATATATAATGCAATTCCCACATCAGCACTACAGTTTTATAATTCAGAGTTGTCTTTCTAGACTGTTTACCCTAGCAAAACTAGAGCACTCAGTCTGCTCTACTATTTACCTATAGCTGGTGGCAGAATAGTGTAGGGGGGGGCGAAGAAGTCCTTCAAACAGTTAATAAAAAGAAAAATGCACTTCAAATAAAGTAAAATAAACTTTTGTTTATTTTCGTAAAAAAATAAAAGAATTATTTTTTTATACAAAAAGGTAGTTGTCTGTAAAAAGGAGGAAAGAAAGGAACTGGTAATATGAGAGGGAAAGGAAGGACGATGTGTTGCGAGCGAGATGAGAGAAAGAGAGGGTGAAAGAATGTTCACTGATATGTGATACTGCCTGTTGTGTGAACTGCTGAATTCTGTGTGTGTGTGTGTGTGCTCCAAGCTGTCTGCTTGCCCTTTTGATGTGTTTCGAGCTGGCTGCTCTTCCCTCTGGTGTTGAAAGTTTTTGCTTCCCTTTTATCTTGACGATGAAGCTCCGGGGAGATCCAAAAGTGTGTTTCTTACGTCGAGCCTTGATTGGTTGAAAATTCATATTTTTGGCCACATGGTGTGCTTTCCACTACATCTGAGCTTTTGGGTGTGCCGTCCTTGTTTTTGACCCCAAAGAGTATGGTAAGGGGTGAATGCTCGCACAATTGTATTTTTTTGAGATACACATGGTGTGAATTAATTTTATTGTGTGTGTGTGTTGAGTTTGGAAAATAAAATAAGAAACAGCACAATAGATAGATTCATATCCTAATGACATTAGTGTGAAGTGACTACAACAGTTTCAGCTGGAACATGGTCTCGACTGAAAAATGAAGTTAATAGGGTTATAAAATTGTATGCCTGATATGACAAATATGAAAAGAACCTTGTTTGAGTAGGTAATCTGGGGTATTATAAATTATATTAACAGGAAAGGAATAAAAAGTAACACATAGCAATGGTTATGAGAAGTGGAAAGGAGGATTTATTTACACTTTTGCCTCATGTAATATACAAAATATTATTAGAAAGTTTGGATTCTGCTGCATATGGAATTGGTATTGCATTGTAGTTGTTGAGAAAGAGAACAAGTATCTCATATAGTAGGAGTATAGGTTTTCATTGCTTCAGTGGTTAGGTGTCTTTGGCAAATGTCTGGCCAAAGAGTATGAGAGAATTGCAAATGAACGCAGTAGGCCTTCTACCCTAAAGTCAAATTGATGACAGTTTATATACCTGAAGTGTCTCAGAAAGTAATTGTTCATTGAACTGCATGGATCTTTTCTGCTTGGTCAGAAAATATTTTTATGATTCTTAAAACTTTTCTTTTTCATCTTAGAAGTGGATGAATGGAGCTAATCTGAAATTAATCCAGTTTGTGCCATTTGAACAATAGCTATTGAGTTAAGCGTTTCCATTTTAATTCTGACAGGATACAAATTAAATTTAAATTCACTTTTGTTATTAATGAGAGAAAATGAAAATGAGTTGGCTCACTATTAAAAGGACATTTGGGGAAACGAGGAGAAGAAAGTATGCCGAATCTATGGCACAAATGAAAAATCACAAAAGTCTTACTGTGGTGGGAAATTAGAAAGAAATTTAAATTTATCGAAAGACAAAACAGAATACAAAATTTACGAAACAAATTTTCCTGACGCATGATAAGAAATTAGAAATGTAATTCTGTTGTTCTCACAAAAACAAATATTAATTATTAACAACAAAATGTTCATTTCAGTTCTTTCAACTGTCAAGGAGCTGAGGTTGACAATTCACAGGTTTCACTGGGTTTATTTTAGACAATAGTTCAGTTGTACAAACTGAGATTTATATTTTTGTAAAAGTTTAAAACCAGGGTTTAATACTTTTCATTTTATGACAAATTTTCACAAATAACTATAGAAAAATAATTGCATATCTTTCTAAATTTGAAGAATCATCTTTCTGATTCTTTTTCATTATCAGCAGCAGTGGCTTTTAGTTTTTCTTTATTCAATTCCCAGAAACAGCTCATGCTCATTCACCTGTGAAAGCCAAATCCTTTCTCTCTGACAAACCAGACTTCTTAAATAGCCACAAATCAGTTCCAAATTGAATTAGAAATTGAATACTATGGATCATAACTTACTTTACCCATTGGTTAAAAAATCACAAAATATCTTCTCTTTAAACCATGCTTGTTTGCAAACCTTTTTTTACAAGTTTTAAGACACTATTTTTTTGTTTTTTATAAATTTTTGAAACAGAAATTTTATACATGTATCTTTTTTATAAACCATTAGTCTTCATTTTGGTGGTTTTTATCTTTATAACATCAATTTGACCCTCACATATACAAAGTTTTACACATCAAATTTTATTCAAGTCATTTTTTACTCTGTTTACATTATTCGGATAATTGTCCTCATCTTTGTTGCCAGTTACACAATATTTTAGCCATTGTACTTCTCCAGCCTTCTTCGAATCCTTTATATACTGAGGTATACCATTCTCATTTCTTGTGCAAAGCCTCTTCTGGTAGTCACGAGTTATCTTCCTTTAACCCAATTCTCTAAGTTTTTACATCAACTATCTAGGAAGAAATGTTTCTATTTTCTTTCCATTGTAGACATGTTTTCAGTCTATTTCTAACAGTCTGCACCATCCTTTCTGCTAATTGGTTTGATTGTGGATGGGTATGGTAGGAGTTTATGTGTGTTGTGGTGCAGTGGATATCGGCTCAGAATGAGGAATTGAAGAGCTTAGTCAAATTCGTTGCATTCACTTATGTGCAAATACCCTTGGGAAAGGTATTAAACCATCTCTTTCCTCCAGCCATGGGCCAAATAACAGGACAGATTGGGTTCTATAGCCTTGGTCGGCAACCAGCCTATCGCAGAAAGTAATGGCAACCTACCATGAGAAAATCTTCTGCCCAGTCATTCATGTCTTGAAAGAGACATGATTGCTCAAGCGTGTTTCATGTATGGCACTTGACTAACTGATTGGCATATTTTCTCATCACAGAACTCTGGGATATTGTTGGATACTAGTGTTTTCGGAATTTCATTTCTTGAAAATTTTGTTCCTTAACACTTGTTTCACAGTCAAAATTATTTTGTTAGAGATCTGTATTGTATTACTTCTGAACAGACTGAATAAGCTTCTACTAGTATTAGTAATAATCCTACTCCATTAACATGAGCATGATCCATGTGTACTCTGTCCCAAGGTTGGAATTCTTTAGGCTGTGTATGTGTTTTTGTCTGAATTTTCTTCTTTCAATGCACATTTTACACCTTTTTTTATGTATTCTTCTACATGTATAGAATAGCCTGGACACCACTTATTAGTTTTTATCCTGAAAAATATACCATTCAATATAGGATCTTGCTTCGTAACCTTCAACTAATTTGTCTATCAACAAAATATCAGTTTTGACTGAGTGTAAGAAAGTATCTTTCTCACTTTCAGAAGTAATGAATGTCAATCTCAATAAAGCACATCTACATGTGGAATAGTATTTTCTTTCATGTACTCAATATCAAAGTCAAACATCATTAGTATTAAGGCCCATCTTAGAATTCTAGATGACATTACCTTAGGAAGCTTCTTCCTAGGATTAAATATGAATTCTGTTGGTCTATGGATGTACCTTAGTAGGAATTTCTTTCCAATCAAAAACTCATCAGCTCTATTTGTTATCCATATTATGTCCAATGCTTCTTTCTCAATATTTGAGTCGTTTGACTTGGCTTTTGACAATTTTCTCAAAAGATACATAGTAAGATGACCTAATATTCCCAAAATTGAGGGTTCACTTGTGTCAGTTGTTACTGCTATTTTCTTTTTAAGGTCCAATATTTTTACAACTGGCTTCTTTACCAGAAGAGCTTTTAAATTTTCAATTATTACTTTTTGTTCTTTTGTCCAAATAAATTCCACTTCTTTTTCTTTAAAGCAACAAAAGGTTCTAACAGTACAGGGTAACACTACATATCCTCTGTAGAAATTTACAAGTCCTAAGAAAGATTCCAATTTTTTTTGTTCTTAGGTACTTCAAGTTTTAATATTTTGTCAATCAATGATTCGTCTTGTGAATGCCTCCATTAGATATGTTATATCTAAAAAAAGTTGTTTTTAGTGTTGTGCACACATTTTTTCATTGTTAATCTAGCATTTTTTAACTTATTCCAAACCATACTGATTTTCCATTTTAGCTCTTTGTTAACAGCAGCAATACAAATGTCATTCTGGTAGTATATTGTATTTTAATACCACTGTCAATAACCAATTCTATAGACCTTTGAAATATTGCACTTGTGGTTTTAATTCCATACAGCATTCTTTTCTATCTTAACAAGCCTATTGGCATGTTTATTGTTGCAACTTCTTTATATATCTGATCCCAATCAGAAGTGTGTTGTTTGTGTGCAGAAAGTCAGCATCTCCATCAGGTTATCTAGTTGAACACTGGTACATTCTCTTAGGGATAAGTCCGAGGCCAGTCTGTCCCTGACTATAGATAGTGCCTCCACCGTGGGTACCTTGGTGAACAAACTTACCACATCCAGGCTCACCATCTGGTTGCATTGGATGGGAGCATCTTTGATAAGTTTCATGAAGTGGGCAGAGTTTTGAACATATGATGATGACTTTTCTATAAGTGGGTCAATTATATCTATAACAAAGTGACTCAGAGGGTAGCACGCCGAGCCTAGGCTGCTTACAATCGGCCTGAGCAAAATACCGTCTTTATGAATCTTAGGTAGACCATACATGTGAGATAGCTTGCTGTAATGTTGAGACAACTGCTTGTATGTCCTAGGCTGGAAGTGATTCTTGTTCTTGATTAGGATCTGCAATAGCTGTCATTCTTTTTTCAACATGGGGTCTTTCTTTACCTTGCTATAGCTACCACTTGTAATAAGGTTTTCCAGTTTCTTGGTGTATTCAGTTCTATCCATCACTACAGTTGCATTGCCTTTATCAGCTGGTAGTATGATGATGTTCTCATTCTTCTGTAGGGTCCTGATTGCTAGACCCTCCTCTTTTGTGATGTTTGGTTTGGGTGGCTTGTCTTTCTCCAATGTCTGTCTCACTTTCCATCTTAGTCATCCGCCTGAGCCTGAGGGATGTTCAAGGCTAATTCCTTGATGCGGGCCAATGATGTCTAAGTATGGTATCCGGCTGACGGTTGTTGCGAAGTTGAGACTTGTTCAGCACTGACTTCTCAGAGGCGCTCAACTGATGTCGACAACTGCCTTCACAGGTGGGTGATGGACCTCATGTGTTCTCTTCAGATCTTTTAACCTATTTACCTTGATTGCGTTGAATTCTTGCTGAAAAGATTTGTCCAATTCCTGCCAAATCCTTTTTTGGTCATCTTCATCAGTGATTCTGCTGAGGAATGTTTTGAGACTCTGGGAGATATCGGTATGTAATTTCCATTTCATCCATCAGTTGTACTGGATACATTCTCAGACCAGGGCGTGTCCCACTTTTTCCATGACCAGACAGGCTGTCCTTGAATTGACGGCAAGTCTCGGTTCCAAGCCTTCAGGGATGAGTTGTAGTTCCCTGCATCAGTGAAGGAATGTCAGGTGGTTTGATATTTGTGCCAGCATCAGGTAGAAATTTTCTATTGTTCTCCATATTTTCGATGTATTTGGTTCATACCGATCCTTTAGTATTTGTTTATATTTCTGAGATGAGGTAGTATTTACATTATTCAGACTGTTGTCCTCATCTGTGTTGCCATTTGTATGACGTTTTGGCCGTTGTATGCTCCGGCCTTCTTCAGGTGCTAGGAATTTCAAACCAAACCCTTTATTACATATTATAGAGTTGTGAGTTCAATACCAGGCTACAGCAGTGGTGAAAAAGTAACTTGGAGGGTTAGAGGGAGATAACTCATGACTTCCCATTGAGGCTTTACGCAAAGAATGTGGATGATATACCCCAGTGATTGTAATAAAGGGTTCAGTTCGAAATTCCTAGCACCTGAAGAAAGCCAGTGCGTACAACAATCAAAACATCATACAAATGGCAACAAAGATGAGGACAATAGTCCTCCATTTTGTCAAACAGTCTATGACTTTTGTAATGACAGGTCTAACAGATGATCCCTGTTCAGCTAGGTATAGACTTGTAGAATCCATTCCCTAATGTCCAGGCTCTTCTATTAGGGTTCTCCTCCCATTCCTTCTCTGGTTTGACCTCTTCTTGTTTTATCCTACATGGTGTGTGTGTGTGTGTGGGTGGGGGTCCCAAACTCCTTGGTTGTCCTTCACTAAAGTCACAGCTTCTGACAGCTTAATCGGCATCCACCTTATCAGGTCATGTCTTATGCACACATTCCAGAGCACATCTACATACAGGTTGGCCAAGTGGGCTTGTATAACTGGGTTGTTCAACATTTCTTCGAAATAGGCATGGGAGGTCATACTCTAGGCCCTAACTTCTAATTTGCTGAGTCTCACCCTTTAATTGTACTAAACATGTGAGCTCTCTCATGGTCCTTACAGCAGTGCCCTCATCGGCAAATTCCTTTAGCACTAACTCTGCTACATCCTTCCATGTCATCTGGGGATCTGTTACGAGGCACTCCTCTATACACTTTGACACATCCTTCCACGGCATTAAACACCATGTACATGGTTTCTCTATTGGACAGCTCATCTACGAGCTTTCCCTTCTCAATCGATGCCTTGGTCCCTTGCCAGACATCTCTGTTGATTTCTTATCAGGGTCATTAATTAAATGCTTCATTCACAAAGAAATTTTTATTTTTGTACCTGTTTATAGTGCAGTCTCATTCACTGTCACAAATTGGCTGGTCACTGAGAAATTTGTATTATTTCAATTTTTGCTTGTATAAAATCTCTCCATAGTCTATATTTGCCACATGGCTTTTTTGCACTTTGCCTCTCCATGGGAAATCTCTTTAGGTTTTTGAGATTCGTTTTTTTTTTAACAAAACAGAAAAATCTTCATTTACTTATCTGGATGTCTTTCCTTCTATCTTTTAACCCTTTAGCACCAAATAGTGTTACACCTTTTCCACTTTTTGTGATAAGAATCTTTTACCTTACTTGGTGGCCAGAACTCAAGAGTCATAAAAAACTTTATCTATTTTTTCTGGATGGTCTCGACATATCTTTTGCCGAGATTTTAGTGGATGAATAATAAAGAAAAAAATATTCGATTATTATTTGTTCTTCTCTTCTTCTCCCTTTCTCTTCACCAGAAATAGTGTTACATATCGTCAAATGTCATTTCCGTGTGCAATCGCTGATAATTTTATAATAGCCTCACATCCACCATTTGCCAAGAATCAGTTATCTGGTTTTCTCCTCCAACTGATTTCAAATCCTTTAGCATTTTTGCTCTAGCTTTAGTTGCTAGACTCCTTGTGGCAGGGACGAAGTCACCCCTGAAATGGTAATAGTGGTAGTGAGGAGGGATGTGCTGTAAAACAGAAAACACTAAATCAAAGAAAGGTGTCTTTGAATGACCAAGATGTTGATATGCTGTAAAGACTTTGAAATGTTAATGTACAGAAGGTTAATTTAGAAATACAATCTTTTTTTTTCTAATCTTTTTTACAAAGGGCATCAGATTGCTCATGGAAAATTACTGAAACAGTAATAATTTGGAAATTTTAAAGAGAAATGGATTTTGACACTATAAGGATTGAGGTTAAAATTAAGGATGTACTAATCTAAAACTCTTTTTTAAACAAGAATTGCTGTAGTTTACAAAAGGATGGTAGAATAACTAATAGCAAGGTGATAAAACACTAGCGTTTTGTTGTGAACCTTGAAAACCAATTGAGGAAAAAGTAAATTGTTTATTCTTGGAGGAGTGAGGTTGTACTTTGATAGTATGTCAAAACATTCATGCTAGAAAGACAAATACATCATAAGTGGGACATGTTAGGCCGGTTCTCTTAATAAAAGAGGCAAGCAAAATAAAGACTGGGTGAGTAGGAGTTGGGATTCAACTGTCTTGAAATGCAGTTGAACTGAGTTAAGACGTCAGAGATTGAAAGGAAGTGCCTGCTGTCTGTTCCTGATGCTGAGGGTAAAGACGTAAAATACTGCCGCTAACATCTAAATACTGCTATCCTACTAATACTATTACTACTATTGAGAAGGGGAACATTGAAGTTTGTACTAGTTGCACTAAGAACAGACCAAAAAGAGGTTAAACCAAAGCCACATCTCTCTTTTACTGAGATTATTTGCAGTATTTGTTTTTATTTTGCGTGTTTGTTTTTCATTTATAAAAAAAAAAACTTTTGTTCTTCCAAAGTCACACTGACTTGGTTATATTTATTTTTTTGTTAATCCAATTCTCACCTGATGAACATGCAGGTGGGACCAACAGGGAGCCTCCAAGTTTCTATGATCTGATGACCACTCTCCAGAATCAGAACAATTACAATGTGGCTTGGGGAGGGGGGACATCAAATTGACATTGGGAACCGGAGACTTGTGTCTAACCTGTAATACTGGACCAATGGCCAGTCTTGTGAAGTGTGTTGGTCTAGTGGAGTGAGGATACAGTGTTTCAATTGTTTTCGTGACCAGGATTCCATCCAAGAGATACCAAGAAGACATTTAAGGAAAGAAGTTACAATTAATGCTGCAACCAAAGATTATACTCAAGAATTACCTAGAATACATTGAAAGAAAGAAAAAGAAAGAACCCTTGCAAGTGTAGAATACAAACAAAAAAATAAATAAATAAAAGAGACTAAATTGCATGATTATATTGATCCAAAGAGCCGATAGTTACAGGAACAACAAAACAGCAGCAGAAGCACACCCCAGGTAAGTTACTTTTTGGTTTCCCTCAATTATTTTTTTTATTGCTCAATTGTGGTACATGAAAACAGCCAGTAGGGATTTAGTGTCACCCTTGTCCTTCAAATTTACATATTAATTGAGGAACACTACTAGAATAGATAAGATGAGAATGACTGAGTCAGACAGTACAGAAATAATGGCGGCTTTTAGGAGTCTGTTGGGTGGGATGAAGTTACCCACCTACCGAGTTTCATGATTGGTTGGTAGCTGTACAAAAGAAACAGCTGGTATATGGGTTGACAGACTGGGAGAACTACATGTTAATTTTATAGATTTTTTTCTTTGCAATTCTTAGAACCTTCTATGGCAAAGTAGTGTGAACTTATAAAATCCTAATTGTGCATGTGCATAAATTGCCATTATCCACTTCCTATAATGTTATAATAGAATATCCCAGCACTCCCTATGAACAGTATGGTGGACTAAGTTTATCATGAATAAATGAGTACAAGTATTTTCACTAGTGAGTCTTGCTTACAGATTAGAACCTGGTAGTACTATTCTCATTTGTAATAATTCTTGTGCTAAATAAACCTTTTATTCTATGGCTTGGTAATCTTTCCTCTTAGACTTACATTTTGTTAAATTGTACCTTTGTCTATGATACAACATATAACTTGATGATAAATACTTATGAGTATGAAGGAATAAAAACTTAAAAGAAGCAAGTAAAGAAGAGATGCATTTTGGATGTCAATGCAAAGGCAATAATGATAAAACTGTGAGAAAGAGATCATCAATAAAACCTTTCAGTTTTTGAGAAATGTGCGCTTGGCTGATAAGGCTCATGAAAGACTCCCCAAAATGAATGCTCTTTGTACAGTGACTTGAGAAATTTTCCTCCCAGGTTATGATTGAGCTCTTGGAAGCTCAGAAAGGCATTATATCAGTTCTTAGTCAAGAGAACTGTTCGAGATGACTCATTTTGACAAAGAAGTATCCATCTATGTGGTATTAATATAAACGTGAACAGTATTGGAAAAAATAGATTTCTCTCTTTAAATGGAGTGTCTAATAGAAGAAAGCTGCAGAATGAACCTGTTGAAATATTGTAGTATTAAAAAAAAACAATTCTGTATGCCCGAACAATTCTTGTAATAGAATTTAATCAATATAGGCAACTCAACATTTCCATTTTACAGAAGGAATCAAAAGACATTCTCAGAAATTTAAATAAACCCAATAGTGTTTTAGGTTCTACTATTGATATGATTTTGACTGAGATTTGGTAAAAAGATTTGGTATGGTCAAACTTAGAAAAGACTAAGGATGCACTAAAACAGTAATGGCATAACTATACAATTATGAAGCATACAATGAAGTCCACATTGTCACACATCTTTGTGATTTTTCTTTGATACGGGATTCCCACAGATCTGTGTAAAAAAAATTCCAGGACTATGTTAAAAAGTTTTAAGGACTGAAACTAACATGCATGCACACACTGAATAGTCATCAATTTCAAAAAAACAAATTTTGTGATTTATCTTTTAATAGTTTGGCAGATGAGATGTTCAAAGAAAAGCGACACTGCTTCCAATAATTCATGTCACATGGATCATTTGAAAGCAGTGAATAAATCAGTGTTGAAGGTGAAATCACAAGTGAATGCAGACCTGGTTATGGTACACATCTTGGAATTCTACTGCACTTGAAAATTTTGAATTACACATTTTAATTCTTACTGCTATGTATTTCAGCTATCTAAACTACTCATGGTTTGTGAATGTCACAAAAATTCTTGATTGCTGCACATTTCCTGTGAAGTTAAGTATAATAATTTTAATGAACAGAACTACAAATAAAAATTTCCACAAAGACTACACATCTTAGCTACCCCTACTAATCATGGCTTTCATTGCACAGAACAATGATCTTAACATTTTTTCAGTTCATCTAGTTTAGCATTCAGCACCTCTTTCAATTTTGGTATCTCTATGGACTTGTCCTTTGCAGATTTTTGCATGGCATTGATAAGTGTGAAGTTCCAAGTCTGCTCAGCTTCCTCCACATAGCTGTCAGCTGACTTGAGCAAATCTTGTGTGCAATTTTCAAGATTATGTTTTTTGGTTTTCACTTCTTCAATTTCCATAAGCATAGATTTCTGTTTTTGTCTAGCTGCTTTTTTTCTTCTCAGTCTCAAGGTATTGTTCTAGCATTGCAGAGAAGAACCTCTAACTGTGGACAAATAGCCCATGATAATGCACTGTGCAACCAGAGTCTGCTGTTTCATATTATCAGTGGAAATTTCCTTATTGACTGAAAAACCTCTCTCCACTGAGTTCTATCTATGAGAGAATACCAGCAATCTGCAAACAACTTTCCAGTTTCTGATATTCTTTATTGCTAGACAAAGAATACGTGTCCAGATAGTCTGCATTGCTGAAATTCTTAAAAGCAATATTTCCAGCTGCCTCCTCTTTGAACTCTTTATACTGATTGATGGTCTCATCACAATCAGATTTGCTGACTTGTTTTCTGTCCATCATGTAGAAAAGACATCTTTTTAGAGTATCTTCTGTGACAGATCTATTTTCACAAATGAATTCAGGGTTCAGTCATGCAAATGACCTTAAAAGAGTGTATCTAAGACAATAAACAAAGATATATAGTGGAGTCATATCAATATCTCGTAAAACTAAGTTATGTATCCAAGAACAGTGCAGTCAATTTTTTTGTGTTTACACCTACTTAAAAATAAAATTAGTCAAAACAATACAAATTTTGGTAAACAAAAACACAAACTATAAAATCTTAGTTTTAAACCAACAAATAGAAAAGGCTTTTGCTTTACTGGTGTTATGGTGAAACACACCTTTTCTATAGTGAATAGACTCTCCTACCTAATTCAAGTAGGAGTAGTAAGAGGAATGAGGGTCAGTCGATGTTGGATGGTAGTCAACAGTTAATCGAATACGAAAGTAGTCAGTGACCTGGCAAGATCACATTGCATAATACATATATCTAGTTCCTAATGTTTTGTACGTTGAACCTATTAGGACTGACTTTAGCATAAATACTAGCCTCCACTGCGAAAATAACTCCACAACAACTGGTTTCACACAAAATCTCTTAAACTTCAGTCTAGTCGACCCAACTTTCTTCCTTGTGCAATATAGTTTATGCATGTGCAAAGTCAAAAATTCAATGGTAGTGAGAATAAATGGTTAATCTGAATCTGAAAAAGATAGAGAGAGAGAGAGTTTGTCTTAGATCACTTGCATTGCTTCTTTTGGAGTGGTTCCAAGAAAACCATTTAGTGTTTAGCCTTACCATTTTCTATTTGAGCTCCAAATATTGCTTGCTTGGTATTTCTGACCTTTATCATAGCTTTTTAAATGTTGCCAATGTCAAAGATTTTTATTGGCACATTGTGCAGTTGGCTTTCTGTTTTGAACCATCTATGGACAAAGCTAACCAGCTCTGATATTCTTTTTTCGTAATCCAGTATCACTGAACACACACTCACCTTTCCTGAAGGTATGTCTTGCTGACGTAAAACCAAATTCCTTCAAGGAATTAACACTATACATACATGAATAGCTATGAACTTTCTTTCACCTCAAGAAATACAATTGATTGCTTCCTAGTTTAACTATCTTTTTAGCGGACTATAAACTCAACATATCTTTAACTCACAAAAAAACAACTTAGTGACATTTGCAAGAGGCTAGAATTACATGGAAGGAATCAGCAGATATCAGAACAGCATTGTATCTTACTGTAACGAGGAAGTTAGAAGCGTTTTTTTTTTTGCCCCAAAAAGCCTTTGGTCATGACTAAAATAATCACCTTAGTAACAGTAGTAGTAACTGGGCATTCGGTCAGGATTCTGCCACTTCAGAAAGGAGAGTAGTATGAATGAGGTCACTGGGTCAGGTTCTACCCTTCCCAAAAAGACATTAAATAGCCTGGTAACTATGGTTACAGGGAAAAGAAGGAAAAAAACCAAAGAAAGAGAGGGCCAATGAATATAGGCCCGTTTCTATATAAAAGAGAAGAAATAGTAGAAAAGCCCAGAGTTGTTGGGCTACTGGCCAGGCATTGACCTCTCTCCGGCTATTCGTTCAAGACGAATATCAAGCTACCAGCTGAAATTCTCTACACAAAGACCTTCCTCAACATCCAGTGAATACACCACGTGCTGCCGTGAAAGGTAAAGATTGTTTTGTGAATCACTCTGACCAAACCCTAGCTGTGTGTATATATATATATATATATATATATATATATATATATATATATTATCTTTAGCAGAGTTGAATGACCCTTTTCCATTCCGCCTAAACTTCCTCCAAGCATCTTCCTCGTTAGACTCACCTCTTATTTTCCAGTGACTATTGTGTGAAACTAGTACGAAGTTGAACCTGTTCTAGTGCCCGGTATATTATAGTTCTGTCACTTTATTCCTGACACTGCATGCTCTCAAACGATGTATGGGTCAAACTGACATTTAAACTTTATTCACTCATTGTCACCTGAAGAAGAGCATAAAGTACACTGCCATCAAAGTCATATGGCATTCAAATTTGGTTGATAGTGCCACTGTATACTGTAACCAAAATATTAAATTCCCAACAAGAATTGATTCCATAAACTGTCTTATTGAGACAGAATTCATTGACTGTGAAATTCCATTATTACTGAGCAAAACATCTTTGAAATGAGCAAGAACTATTTGAGATTAAAGCAATGATAATGTCATTATGTTTGGACAAAGAATTGATGTTCATTTCACATCAACTGGACTCTACTGCAGCAATATTAAAGATGGTACTAAAGGTGAATTTTTGGATCAGAAGGACTACATTAGTGAGAAAATCCTGATCATTGATCACAAATGGTCTCTTGGTCAGAAAAAAGATGTTTTTTAGAACTGTATAAACATTGTGAATATACATCCTATAACAGATTGTTGGTCTTGTTTCAAAGTGCTGGAACATGTATTCCAGATATTGAGTCACTTGTAAGAAAGTGATAATGGATTTGCATGAATTGACATGTAATCTTTATCATTTGCAAATCATAGATATGGTTAGCAGATTTAGTACAGCTGCTATCATACAAAAAGTCTCTCAAATCATTGTAGACAAATTTATGCAAATATGGCTTGGAGGATATGCAGTTCCAGAAGATGGTGTTTATACTTACTATGGTAGAAAATTTAACTTTCAAATTTTCCATGACATGGCTGAAAATTTAAACATGTCTGTCAAAACAGATTAATATAATTTTTGGTCTAATAGTGTATTTGAAAGGAACCTATTCACTAATATCTATGTTAAGACTGGATGTTATCAAATATTTACAATCCATCATATCCACCTTTTAAAATTAGACATAAAAAAAAAAAAAATCCTCTAAAATAATTTACTCCAAAGAACATTTAACAAACACACATTAGTAACGCTTATCCAAATATCATTGGCAAATTAAAGTATTTAAAAGGAAGCTAAAACTACCAGACATATCAAGAACAATACCAACTTATTTTATAATCAGATATACTCAACTTTAAACTTCTTATGTAGGATATACAAATCTCACAGACTCAGATATCAATTCAAATTAAAGTGCTGTACAATACAGAAACAAAACTAATCTAAGACAGCTCTTCGTGAATAGCAAAGAAAATTGTAAAGTTTACAAATTTTCTCAGTTATCCATATTAAGTAAAAATAATTCAAATCACTTGATTCTGGAACAGACATTCTGCAACATTTAAACTCAGAATACTGTTACGGTTATCACATACTCACAGCACAGATATCATCTGAGATGCTACAACTAATCCCTCAACAAGAAAATTGTTTGCCATATTATTGATTTTAGCAATGACACCCTAACATCCAGTATAATCAACATACACAAAAATAAATCAGAGTTTTGGTGTCATTTATTTTACTTATTTAAATAAGTAAAATATGTAGGAGAGATTCATTTTATCAGAAAATTTAAAAGTGATAACAGCAGGAGTTTTCTAGGTTATTACATTCAAAGGATTGTGAAATATTGTTGTTTATCAAAACAAATGGATACAACCAAGAATTTACTGCTGTGATATTTTAACAATGATGATAAAAATGTGTGCGTGAAAGGGATGCTTATTTGAAAAATATGAATTTTCATTCTGAGGCTAATATTAAATTAGGAGCTAAATTAAACTGTACTAGAATGTCAAAAATATATCTTATAAATCAACATATTTTTTTTTTTTGCATTATTAACCCGGTAGAAACTGCTTATTTTAATTTTATAAGCAACAATCATATCTTAAATAAAAGACTCCTACTTCCAGTATTTAAGAAAAGAATTTTTTTCATTGAAATTTTCACCTATATCTACTGTACTTGGCATTTGAATTAAATGCAATGGCAACATTGCAAAAAACATACCAACCCTCCCTTCTGATTGATTTTCTAGATATTAACATGTACATTTGTAGCAAAATTTAGCACCTTATTTACAAATAATTACCATTTTAAAAATTCCTTCTTACTGATAACATACAATTTAATTATTCACATTGTTCAGACTGTTGTCCTCATCTATATTGTCGTATTCACAATGTTTTGGCTGTTGTACACTCCGACCTTCTTTGGGTGACTGGAATTTTGAACTGGACCCTTTATTTCGATCACTGGCGTAGACTATTCTCATTCCATGAGTCATACCACTTCTGGATGTCTTAGTTATCTTCATTTAACTTAACTCTCTAAGTTTTTTGTTCACCACTACTGTTGCCAGGTATTGAACTCAACTTTTTGGGTCAAATCACTTGGATTTAACCAACATTTTTATCCTAGTCATATGCCCCAAGGCTGAAACGTCATGAATATGACAATAGAGATGAGGACAGTGGTCTGAACAATGTAAATACCTTTAAAAAAAAAAAAAAAAAAAAAAAAAAAAATTGTATCACCCTGAGCAAGGCGGTAACGCCACTGATGTGCAGGGGGCTACGTAATAGTGAACAGATTGGAAAAGAGAAAGCCGGAAACCACGTCCTAAACAGGGAACAAGAGATGAGCCTCTTAACCTGTTCAATAGACGTGGGTGGAGTGTGAACCGGGCGATGGATAGATCTACTCCAATTGAAAAAAAAAAAAAAGAAAGAAAGAAAGCAAGCAAAGTGAGAAGATTGGAAAAGAGAAAGCTGGAAACCACATCCTAAACAGGGAACAAGAGGCTCATCTGTGCTACCCTACAAAATTCCAATATCACAATCAGTCATGTATACACTGAAGATCTGGAAATAAAAAAAGCGCCATTTATTAGAATTTTTGAGCACTGACCTTTGCAATTTTCTCTAAATGTGTAAACTTGAAGTATAATCTAACAATCGAAACGATACTAAGGCAAGTAAACATATCCTAAAGAAAAGGTGATATAATTTACATTTAATAGTTCAAAAACTAACATTAGGTTTGAATTAATCCAGGCTCTTAACTGTTTAATGAATGATCAAAATCTTTTATGTGCCATGTCCCTTCAGGATGTAGACAATCATGGTCCTCTACATTAAGAGCTAGGAATAAGTTTTGTCTGTTATTTCTCCCAAACCATATTCTACCATTCATTTGAGCAAGTCCATTAAGTCTGTCACATGCTGCTTTCCCATCCCTCTATGCACCTTGTGAGTATCAAATTTTCCAAGCCCTCCTTATATCCCAGACATTTCAAATACCTCTTTCTGATGTTAAGTATAAGTTTCCATAATCCCAAAATCTCATTGTTGCTCACGTTAGACACACAGTATCTTCATCATTTTGTAGAACCACATTACTGTTGCTTTGAGTCTTCATATTTGAGGAGATTGTTCAGTTGTCAAGGAAAAACTTAAGATTTGCTTCTTTAAAATTCACTCACCCCTTTTGTAATAACAAAAGACATGAATTCCAACATCACACTGTAGAAGTAATTTTAGTGGAGGAAATCTGTGTGTATAATTATATATATATATTAGTCCAATTTTTTGGAAGAGGGGAAAATCATTGCAAATGCCACAAAAAAGCTGATCTGGGCAACTTACTTCTTTCTAGCATCAAATCAATTTATTTGTTACATAATCATATCATTTTAGACATCCATTTCACAAAGTTTTGTACCTCTTATCTTGGAAGATTAAAAAATGTATTTTCTATCTTCCACTAGCTGTCAGTTGACAAAATTTTAGTCTTAAATTTCCTAATATGAAAAACTTGTCTTATAAAATTGAAACCTTCAAATGTTACATAATAACCCACTTGGTTCTTTTATGACATACAAGAATTAAGTGATAAGAATTAATTATTGGAGAAAAAAAAAAAAAAGAAAGAAAGAAAGAAAGAGGGATTGTTTTACTTAAATCTTACAAACATATCAGTAATTCATGATTCCACTATTGAGATACCATTACACAAAATTCATTAAAGATTATGAGCATAATTAGGCTTGAAAAGTCAATCTTCTTTATTTTGATAAGACCTTAATAAAGAAGATAATTTATTACAAATATATAATTGCATTGTGCAATCACCTCCATGACCCATCACCTCCGATTCTGTTAACAAGGGTGTATGAAATGCTATATGCATTTTTATCTTTGAATTAACTATCCATATTAAAACAGTTATAAACAAAAACCATATCAAAAGCAAATTCTGAAATAAAAATGACACAAACAAAAATTATGGAAGTAACTTTTTTTTTTACTTAAAAATGTGAAGTTTTTTGTACACCTAAAATATGGGATTGATTTAATCATGACATTAACTTTACATGTTCTTAAATTTTTCATTAATTTTGTAGTACAAAATATCACAAATATAATTAAATAAGCTAAAGCTATTCCAAATGTAAAAAGCAAAATTCCTTAAACCAACTACAAACACAAACTAGAAAAACATCACTTCTAGATTGACAAAAGGCCTCCATTTCTAGCCATGACTCACTATATTGTTTTAACAAGCAACTTCTTTCAAGTTTAGCATGAATAGAATTTTTATCAAACTTTTTTTTTTAAATTCCAGCCATGAATATAATACAGTTTTTCAAGATTGAAATCTCATTCTTATAATAATAAAAAAATAAAAAAAATGCACATTTATAGTTGGGCATAAATTGATCTTTCTAGTTTTTCATATTTTTTCAATATGAAGAAATATTAGATTTTAAAGTGTAAGCCAGATTCAAAACCTTTGTGATATAAAAGAAATAACAACAAAATAGTAATTTCTATCTGACAACTTTTATTTCTGAAATACTCTGGTAACACAAGATTTTTTTCCCCCTTGTCAATGTCGGCAATAATTTCACATGATAGCCACCTTGTCAAAAAGATTTTTCTTGTGAGGCACTACAACTCTCATTTCATGTGGAGTGGTGGTAGGGGTGGAGAAAGGGGTGGGCAGGGAAGCCTGTAGATGACCATCCCTGAAAGAGAAAGACTGCCGGTGGAATTCTGCTTGTAATACTTGTATAATCATGAATTGCATTGCAGTTAAGGTCCCATCTAGTTAGGTGGGCTTTTCAGAAAGAAAATAATTAGAGTGGTTAGATAGAAAGTGTTGGGCCTATTTTGTCCCCGACACCACACAAATAGCAGTACCTCTAAAAGTCAAAAGGGATAAACTTGCCATATCTGTTAGTTTGTTTAAAATGCATTTTATTAATGTTCAGGCTGTCTTCAAAAGCCCAGAGTCTGTGAAGGGAACAGAATTTATTTACATTACAGTTTAGGAAAGGAAAGGAGAGAGAGAGAGAGTTTTGGCGTTAACCTTTTTTTGGGTGGGGGAGGGTTATGCTGCAAAGAGAGTGAGAGAGAGAAAAAAAAGAAGCAATTTACTATTTTGTGTTAGAAAAACATTTTAAAATTGTCTTATGTTCAATTTTGTATATTGGAAATTGAGAAGGAATTATAATGCTTGCCTACCCTCTTAAAGATGAGAGTAGAAAAAAAACAAAAAAAAACTTACTGCTAATTGGAATAATCCAAGTTTAAACATTCACTGGAAAAATACAGAATATTTTCAAGCTATTCTATGGTTATATTTTGAGGTGGAGGAATTTGGAACCATTGTATAAAAATTGTTTTCCTCCAATTATAATAGTTAGGCTTTTAAATCATTCTCAAAATATCATTTATTGTACCCTTTTTCACCTATCTGTGAAACTTGTTATAGTCCTGATTTAATTTGTGAGGTCATAAGCAAATGATATGACGAATATCATTTTTTAAATGATCATTTTATCTTTAAGGGAGGATAAAAATGAAAATGGAGCTATCTCAACCAAGGAAAATACACAAGATGTAGTGGTAGTGGTGTGTCAGGTGGCCTCAGTACAGCATATACAATAACTAGATGAGTTCAATTCAATCATTAGATGTTTACATACTGGCTAGAGACAAAGTCCAATTAAACTGTTGCACAATCACAGAAAATTCTTAGCAACAGAATATTTAACATTTTTGGCCTTTTTATTTTTTCTCCTCAAAAGTACTTCAGAAAATTTTAGAATGTTAAAAGGAAAAAATTATTTAAATAGAACTATCTTCAATGGTTAAGAGAATCGGGGTATGGAAAAATTGTCTGTGTTTAATGTCACAAGAAAACAGGTATCAAAATTAACTGCCAATGATATTCGAACCAAGAACTAGTGCAGTCTTGTGTTATGAATTTTGATCAAAAGTTAAAGCCTTTACATAATATTTATTAACCAACATGCTGCAAATATTGTGGCAAAGGTCATTAAACAATTTTTTGAAGAAAGCAATACCTATTTCTTCAATGTTTGCCTGATAGTTTGTCTAATGTAGTGTTTAAAAGAAAAAAAGTCTATACAAGGCAGGATGAAGGAAGAGAGCAAGTAAATGATTAAAAAAAAACAAAAACATACACACACTTGTAAAATATATGATTTAACAGTCATGTTTGATGGCTAAGAACTGGAAACATTATCTGTTAGAACCAACAGCAAATATTCAGTTTAGAAAGAAATTTAATCTCAAAATATTTATACCAAGATAAAACATAAGTATACACAGAATAACATGCTGTTTGTCTCCACTTCCATTGATTATCTTAAACTGAAGAAGAAGTGAAACATTTAATGATGTTGAAAGGAAGTTTTTGAATGTATTTTCCCCTTGTTTTTAATAGTTAAAAATGTTTAATCACTTGATTACTCCTATACCTTTATGTAGAATACAAAACCTAGTAAAGTAAAATATAATTTCTACCTATAAACAGGCCATTTGAATTTTATCATTTGCTACTCGCAATATATCTCTCACACACACACACACACACACACACACACACACAAAATAAAAGTAATTATGCAAAATGAAAATCTTACATAATCACCTTATATACTTTAAATTGCTTTTAATTTTATACTTTGATGCATTGACATTGAAGATAATGGAAACACATCCCTCCTTCCCAAGTAAATTGTTTTATGTAGCCTTACCAGAGAGATCATGTGACAACGCACAGAACAAGAGCTGACATGCTTGCTCAAATGAGCTCAGAGAGAACTTACATTTCATGTCAGCATGTACCATTTGTAAAGTTGTGCTAAGAGGCAAAGTAGAAACAAGGGTCAAATGATGCACCCCACTACCCTCAAGCTTTATCGTATATCTAATTTGTGCTCAACAGAATGTGTGTGAGTGAGAGAGATAAAAAGAGAAGAGGAGAAGGGACAGCTAACAGCTCTTTAATATTTGAGAAAACAGTGAAGAAATGTTTAAAGACAAATGAATCAGAAATAGGATTTACCTGAGTGTCATCAAGTTGATTGGAAGGAAGTAGTGAAGAGAGAGAGAGAGAGGAAAGGGAGGGAGGTGTTGCAAAAATACTTCATCTGCATTGTTTTTTTTTCATTTTGTTTTTTTTTAACCTTTCATTGGATACTTGAAACACCCCAGAAATAATTTTATAGAAAAAATATTACAGTAGTTGATTTGTCTTTTGAATGTACAAAATTTCATTTAATTTTGAGGAACTTCACCATTTAACTTTTCCACAAGTTCATTAAAAAAATAAAATAAAAGCACACATTATATAAGGAAAGGGGGATCCAAGCCCATAAATGTTGATTATAACAGTTAATCTTTAAAAAAAATTTTTTAGAGAGAGTTGTAGATTTGGAGGGAGGGGGGGATAATTAGGTGGCAGCTGACAGTGGTAATATTTTTTTTATTATTTTGAAACAGGGATTAAAAACACTACTAGAAGATGATTCAGTTATCAATAAAATAAATTAGATACATGGTCTTTTGGTTGGTGGAAAATGAGAGCAGATTGAATGTTAATGAAAAATAAAATACAAAACAAACAATCAGTAGAACTGTCAGAGAAGTTTCAGTGTGATTGCCTGGTCTGTCTGGTTAAATGTATATATTTACACAAATAGGTTAAATATTTAAGAGAATTAAATTTTAAGCATTTTTCTTTTTTTACTTTCACATTTAACAGTTTACATTGAGAACCAAATGGGGCATTTTCAGAGTTAACTTAGACAACAGAATTGCCAAAGTGTATCCAACTTTCTTCAGTTAAGAAAAACAAGAAGTGAATAGTAATGGTTCTTTTTAAGAATAGGAAACACCATTTGGAATAATGTAACAATACAAATGATACATGTAGATATATATCAATAGATGAAGTGAAGATACTAAAACTTGAAGCAATTTTTTCCCCTCATAATAATAATAATAATAATAATAATAAAAAAAAAAAAAACTGATTTTTTTTTTGCAAGGAAATTAAAACACTTTTATAACTTTTTTTTTTTTTTTAGATCTTTGGTGAAATTTAAAAATGACTAAGAATTGCTGTAACTGTAAATGGCTTTAGCAATAGCATATATAAGCTGTTATACTATTATTTTCATTTTCACTTTTTTGAGCAATATTTTTTGGACACTGATCGAAATGCTGTGAAAATAGACAAGATATTAATGAACTCAAATGCTGACAGAAAGAAAATATCTTTTCCTCAGTTTGAACAGTGTAAAAAGACTAGCTATATGAGTTTGTGCGTCTCTTCCAGAGAAGTCATTTTTACATAACAGAAATGCAAATACTATCAGCTATACTTTTTATAGTGCACAAATTTTATTATGTAACAAATAAAGTTTAAAAAAAAAAGAAAAGAAAAAAAAAGGCAGCATATCATCAAAGTCCACCTTTATAAGGAGATTTATTCAAGAAAGGCACTAGTTAAAAAGGTAGCAGTCTACATAAACATGTTCTGAACTGATGGAATGTCCAGCAGAGAGAGCCGGGGTGGGGTGGGGGGGGATAGAGGAAAAACAAAAGAGAGGTATGGATGGATAAAAGAAAGTGAAAGGATAAAATTGGCCAGATAAAAACAGACTACTCAAAGGTTTTATAAGCATTAGCATATTTAAGAGAAAAGTTGAGAGAAAAAAAAAAAAGGCTTCTCTTCAGTATGTTACATGAAGATGACTAAAGAAAGCACATATTAAAACTACTAAAAATTGAAGGAATTTTTTTTCACCATGCAATACACTATTTATACCTTAATTAAATTAAATTGTTGATATTGAAGAGAAAGAGAAAATATAAGAATCCATTAAGTACAACTCAGAAATGTACACTATAGATAGCAGCTAAAACTTTCCTTTTTTCAGTTCTTTTATGTCCTAATTAAAATTCATTGATTTATTTATTTTTAAAATAAGTGTAAAAGAAATTTATAAAAACTGTAAATATTGTTTTTACCAGAGGAGAGGCAGATTGTCGGTACTAAATAAACTGACAGCTACTTAGAATGCATTACAGAAACTATTTTCATCACCAAAACTTAAAACATTTTTTGAGACAGCTGCTGTTAAAATCTAAACTGTATTCACCACCACAAAAAGTTACATTGGAAATACCAAAGTATTTTTCTCATACGTCACACAAATAAGAAAAATTATATACACATGCATTTTTATACTGAAGCCATAATAAAAAAAAAAAAAAAAAATTCAAATGAATAAAACAAAATATATACATGAAAATTTGATTAATCTGTAAAAAGGCTTAGGAGGGGGAAAGAGAGAGAGGGAGTACTAAGTTCTTATATCCAGTTTATTTTTCTGTAAAGTTTGTTTAGAAAAACAAAAACAGGAAAGGGAGGGAGTTGAAGGTAAAAAAAAAAAAAAAGGACAATCTTAACTTCAGACAAACCAATCAGCAATCAAGTTAGAACTTTCTGCCAGATCAGCAGTGAATGATGATTATTCAATATGATGAATGTTTTGAATTTAGAGCTGAATTAAAGATAATTTAAGTATGTGTGTGTGTGTGTGTGTGTGTGTGTGTATAAAGAAAATAATTGAAACTCCTGTAATCACTGCAGATAAGTGGCATAATGATAAGGATAGAAAATATATATATTGGAATAAAGGTTCCTTTAGATAAAATAAAAACAGATTAAAGACCACTATAATCAACAGTTTACCAGGAAATTTAAAAAAGTTACAAAAATAAAACAAAGAAAAGAACAAAACGTGAAAACAGTGAAGTTGAAACATTGGGGGAGAAAAAAAAATCTTGGGGAAGAGCGAGAGAATTTAGGTGAATTAAGAAAAGAAGTAGAAACTGTACATTAAGAGTGGATAATCACTTTAAGCTCAGTTTTCTTGATAATAGTACCTGTGTAGCAGGCTGAATGTAGAGTGATCAGCCAGGAGACTCAAAATCTAAGTAGCTCAGTTGATGCAGCATTGTTTGTGAGCATTCTTTATCTTTAAGCGAGACTTTGGACGGTAATGCTCTAACCATTGCAGCTGTTTTGCATTGATAGCACCTCTGCGCTTACTGAAAAAAATAAAAATAAAGTCATGTAGTGCAAGAATTATTATTAAATAGGACCAAATTTGGCAAAGTTATCAAACCAGGTAGATACTACAATAGATTAAACATCACCACACTGTGGACATTTATTCCCATAAATCTGTTTAATACCATAACATTAAGAATTGTATGTAAATAATATAAATTAGTAGTTTCACAACATATTGATTGTTCAAATTTCCATTAAACTCGTTGACCAAGACTGACAAACATTACTCAAGGACAATCTAGAATTGTATTGATCTAGTACTGTGACTGGTTATCCACAAGCTATAATTATATTTTTTCTTTTTATTTCCTTACATTTAAATAGGAGAGCTTATATTTAAAGCCACGCAAAATAATATTTTTTTTCAATTGTTATTTACGATGCTTAGCTTAATTTTGGCACAGGACCAACAAGTATGGGGGAGCTAGTAAAGCTCAAACTTACATTATTAACTTACTGCCCATAACATACTAGTCTCATTTAATGTAGGCAAAGCCTATACAAATGCAATAATTTTAGGATAGGAAGTATCAAAAATAAAAAAAATTATGCATTTGATAGAAATCAAAAAATGATTATACACATTTTTGTTTTGCTTTTTTTTTTTTTTTTTTTAAATTAAGGAGTTAAAATTCTTTAACAGTATGGTTATGTAAGTGGTGTTTATTGATTTTGAAGACTAGAAAATTAGTTGTTTTGTTTTCATAGATATTGTGTAACAGTAGATGCATTGCTTTAAGCAACTTGAAGGAAAAGATGACTCAACAAGAGATAGCTGGGAATTTTCAGAAAGAATGTTCAAATGATCCAAAATACATTTACTACTACTGGAAGTGTTTTAAGTGCTAAGAAAACTGGAAACCACAAATGTTAGAAAGAGATGAAAGAAACATCTTGTGAATTTTGGTACAGTTAGGAAAGTGAGGAGTGAATACAGTCTTAAAAGTGAAGTTTCAACGTCATACAGCATGCTGAGCATAAAAAAAAAAAACAAAAAAAAACATGAGAGTAGAACACTGAAGTTGTCATAAGAACATAAGATTCTGGAAAGTGGCAACAAGTAATTATAAAGATGAATGCAAAATAGTTACATTCTAATGCAAGAGAATATGTAAGAACAGCGAGAGAAAGAAAAAAGGTAAGATACACCAAAAAATGGTAAAATTTGGTGGACACATAATGGTGTGGAGTTGCATCAAAATAATGGTAAAAGAAAATTGGTTAAAGTTAATGGAAACCTAAACAGTGAAAACTATATTAATTTATTGCAGTCTAATCTTTTGCCAGACTACAAATATAGAGAAATTTGTTAGTATGATGGTGCAACTTGATACACATAATGTGTAACAAAAATGATTTCTTGTTGATGTTTAACTTCTGGAAGACTGACCAGCAAAAAGACATGATCTCAATATAATTAATTGAACCATTGTGGTGGATAAACAGGTGCTCTAATGAAAAAGATGCAATCTTCAAGCAAGAATAATGGGAAAAGATTCACAATGAGAAAATCTGAACCTTGTTCTGAAAGTTGAAATTTTTCAGTGATGCTCCATCATTCATGAAAATGCAGTAATTTGTTTTTTTTGATCCTCAAAGATCATAAAATACTTCCACTCACTTTTGATTTGGGGATAAAATTAAAAATAATTCATGAGTAAGTTCTTTTTTAATATGTGAATGTAACCTTGATATCAAACTGAGTACTAAATTTACATTATAGTTATTTGCAAATGTTAATTATCATTAAACTTTTTTTTAAATGATATTATTGCTGCACAATAACTGGGATGCCACTAGGACCAAGAAAAGTGCATACAGATGCAGGCTTTCAATGCAGGAGGTGAGATTAATAAATAGGTGGTGTCATCTCCTTTAAGCAGTAACTCTACATGTAATACTTTACCCGCTTGCTTCAATATTTAAGAATTATTTTTCTACTTGGAGGTCCAATTCCTATCACCATGTATCTTTGTAGAAATTTACATTAAAATAAAACTATATTTATTCAAATAATTTTATAAGAGCAATTTTCTGGTATGTTTGTGTGATATGTGAAGATCCATCATTTGTATTGCATTATTTTAATGAATGGAATTTGATACTTTTAAGATTGTATGACATAGCGAGCAAAGAAATTACTATTTGATATGGTTGAATTGAGAATACAAATATTAACTAGCAATTACAATAGATTTTCTATTTTATATATGGTATAGCTAAGAAATACATTTTTTTTTGCTTACACTTGAATCTAGTTTCTCGAGTAATTTGAGGTTTCATTTTCTCATGTTAAATTAATCTGCACCTTTTTTTTTTATCTGCATCAATAAAATTTCAATTTTTAAATGACTTTTTAGCCTCAGATAACTATTGATTTTCAAAACTTTTGCAACTACAATGATTCTTTTTCCTCACAATAAATTTGCTAATAGACAGTAAGTGTAACTTGAACTTCTTTCAAGTTTAGTCAGTTAAGTGCCATACTTGATACACACTTGGACAATCAGGTCTCTTAATTCATGACTGACTGGGCAGATTTTTTTTGCAATAGGTTGCCATTTCTTTCAAGTTTATCAGTCATGGATTTAATTCTAAGTTAATACCAAATTTAAATTGCAGTAACTTTCAATCTGCTGACATGGATGGAACAAATCTTACATCTGCAAAGATTATTCATTATCTAATTGCATTTTCTTCCACATGGAACAATAGCCTATCTTTCATGCATGCACAGAAAACAGACTTCAGACAAACTAAATTCCAAAGAAAACTTTCCCTTCCATTGTTCATTTTTATTTTTAAGAAGCAACCTTAAGAAATAGCATTAGCATTACAGATTAACGCTTATGTATGGAGTGTGATGAGCAGCTTGTCATTTTATATTTTTAATTTTACGCATACGTGTTGTTTTGGTCAACTGAACAGTATAGTATGGTCAGTTTGTAAGAAAAGAGAACTATGACGCAATTCACTCCATTAGAAATCTGGAAATGGCATGCTGTACTGCTTAGTACAGCATGCCATTGAATCTTCCAATTCAATACAAAAATTTCAGAGTATTTGGCTGTCAATCTGAGGACAGTGAAGAGGATTTGGAAAGAGTTGTAGGAGTCTGATGGTGATTATGAATATGTTTGGAGTGATCACTAGTGGTAGCAATGTTGTCTCCATTCATCTTTCCTCAGGGCCTCAAGACTCAACACTGAGGCATGAATCAAGTGCCTTGAGGTAGTGCTGCCTTGGACCAAGAGGGTGACTGTCTGGTAATAGATCTCTGTACCATACTACACAAGCATGAGAATCCAGTAATAGCTATCAATTTCTCTGACATCACCCCTTACATCTGGCCACATAACTCTCCAGACTGCAACCCTCTTGACTATGTGTTGGGCGCAGTTGAGAGAGAGACCAACAAAACTCCTTGTAACACAAGAGAAATGAAGGCAAGGATTATGGCAGTATTTACCAACTTAAACAAGGAGACTGTCGAGAAGAGTTGCCGGAAGTTTTGAATTCATCTGGTGGTCTTGGTTGAAGTGGTTTTATTGAATAAATTTACTTTAATATTTCAACATATATTAACCAAAATTACACAAAAAATCTGTTAAAATGATATGTCAGTGTTATTTTTATTTTTGTGTAATTTAACATATTTCATTTTACAATTTATCCATTGCACACTGTACATTTGAGATTTTTTATTTTAAAAACTAATTTTTTAACTTAATTCTATTTACAAAATAATGTTTTTCTTATGTCTTTTGCCAATAATAAATAGTTACTCTGATGAAGTAATAATTTCCCCACTTGCAGTTTAGCAAACTACATCCAAGTATTTTTAACTTACTTTCTGATCAGCTCTACAGCATCTTCATATTTCATGCCACATTCAGTCAATGCCAGAGCCACAAGTACAGGAGCCCTGGGAAGGAAAAGTTTGATATAAGTGACCACATCAAAATAATTTTAGAAATTTTAATCCAATCAATAAAACTGGATTGGAACAAAAGAATGTTTGGTAACTTGTTAGGATGAAACTTGATTTCTGACAGTATATTCTATCAAATTTATTTATACAAAATAAAATGTTAAAATATGATGGTTAAATGCATTAAGTTGATCATGAATTCAAGATTAATTTCAAATGAATATTGATAAGCATTTTCATTTGAGAATAACAATCAGAGTTGTCGTAATGTAAAAGAGGAACAAATTTTGCAAAGAAAAAGCAATCTTTTGAGGAAAGTGTTTCCCCTAAAAAAAAAAAAAGCAGTAGTTTAGAAAGTTTTAAAATTCCTAAATGTGCAAGTCCGGGGGGGGGGGGGGGGGGTGTTAAAGAAGAGAGGGGGAAAAAAAAAAAAAAAAAAAAAAAAAAGTAACATATGTAGTGACACCTTAACATAGGAATTTGTTTAAATATTGCTAGACAATGTGAATACAATAAAAAGACATCTTCCGATCATTAGCTATCATTCACCAAAATAAAAATACCCAAACTATAATTTTCTCCATCTAGACATTATATAAAAAAAAAAAAAAAAAAAAAAAAAAAATCAATTGTCTATACCAGTGGTTGGCTGTGGTAGGTGTTATTTGACAGTGTTTTGTTGACACCCATTAAATTTTGTATTGGCAAGAATAGCCATGAAATTATCAATAACCGACCATTCCATTTTGACAACCATATTCAACAATATGAATGTATAACAGCTTCCATAAGCAGGGACAGATGAGTCAAGGACAATAATAAAATATGCTAGGGTCTGTTTACCATATAAAAGGTTCATTTGAAAGGGGGAAAAAAAGTGAAGTTTATATATTATGATATTATTCGAAAACAGTTTGATCATTTAGAGATATCTCTCCTGAACCAAGCTTTCCTACCCAAGAAAGCATGACCATGAACTGTGTGCATTCTATTCTACATAGTCAGGGGGGGGAAAAAAAAAAAAAAGACACCAGTCACTCCTTAAAAGTAGAGGAACATTGAAAAGCAGTTCTAGAGAGAGAGAGAGAGAGATCAAAATCTGTCAATGATGATGATCAACCCTGTAGAATGAAATCAAGATGAGAGAGAACAATAGAGAATAAGACAATCAGTGCAAACGTTAGCCAGTGACAACTTCCTCAGAGTTAAAAATACCATCTGTGAGCTTCTGATCAAGAAAGAACATCCAAAAGAAATTCTGAGTCAGAACATTTGAGTTTAATCAGATCCTGATTGTGGTGAAAAGTCAATCTGATTCAGTAGAAGAAATAAACAAATGATACAAAAGGTGAAGAAAAAAAAAAACTGATGAAAACCAATTCAAAATATCTCCTAACATGAAAAGCATAATGAAACAATCTACAATGTAGATTGAATAAAAGTTTTAGTTCAAAATTCCAATAAAGTTACTGAGTATAAAGACAGACACCTGAGGGAGGCTAGAGAGTACACAACAGTCAAAACCCAAGAATAACAACCAAGATGCAAGACAAAGACACTTAATAATTACAACTAAACAAGGGCAGTGAAGAGAAAATGTTAAGGTAAAATCTTAATCTTATACTATAAAGTAAGAATTGGCTTTGAATACATTCTGTCCATTTTCATTTAATCTTTGTGATTACTTTTTTAACAGTGTGTCACATCAGATTTTTGTTACACCCTAATTTTTCAAGTACTTGTAATTCCTAGTTGGCAACTCATTTCTTTTGCTTCCACTCACTACTCTGCTGACTCGGGGTGTGTAGCATGTAGAGTGGTGCAGTTGTAGCTCAATTGTCTTGGGAGACAATCCATTTACAGAAATAATGACAAGTGCAGGATTAATAGGCAATAGAGGCTACAAATTAAACCTGTGTAGAAATTGATGTGATCAGTTTAAACCTGTCTTGCACAAATTTACATGTTCAAAAAGTGATGCATTTTGAAATTTCACCCCACAAAAGTACACAATGCTACAGTTTATTGTTGTACTTTCAATATAATGGATTTATGCCTTAATTTAGCATTACAAATGTGTTACATCATCATTTCACTTTGTTCAAGAATTGTTGATGTACCAGAATTTGAGCTGTCATCATCTTTTATTTTCATGTTTATTTTTTCTTTAAATTATAACTACCAGACGGGCAGATGGCAGTTTAGCCATCTTGTTGGAATTTAAACTAAGTTTCTACAAAGAATTTTTTAAAGGATACAACCTCCAGCCTTTCATGGCTTGAAGATATTTAAAACACGTCCTTTTATGATGTGTAGTTAGTTTTTTTCTTTTCCTATTCTGCAGTAATCCATCATTACCATGCAAGATGTGGGGGAAAAAAAAAGTTAAATATACCTTAGAATTGTAAAGAGATATTAATAACAAAGACATGGAAATTAATGATTAAAAATTTAAAAGTATCAAAAGTACAGACCCCCCCCCAGCCCATTGAGACAATTCATAAAGACCGATATGCAATATCTGTACCTTCAAAAACCAACAAGACAAGCTTGTAACTTAAGTGTTATTCTTTTGAGATTTGAGATTTTTATCAACTAATTTCAGTTGGTTTAATTGGAAAGAATATTTGTGTAAATCAATTATTTTAGAAATTCAATTTAGAGGATTCCCTTCCAATTCTACCATATAGTATCACAAATTATTTCCAAAGCCTTGTCTGGATATTTTGACTATCTTGTCTATTATCTCTCTATAACATTGATTATTCTCAAACATCACCAATGCCAGGTAGAAGCCAGGTAGAAGGAACACTTGAGAAAGAAATCCCCAGCATTCTTATACAAAAGACAACAGTTGAATCAAAAGTGAACAAAACCATTAACACTAATATCTTTCTTACAAAACACAAAATAATTTTAACCACCTCATAAAACCTCCTACAGTATTTGGATATTTATTTTCAACTTTTATAAAACTGAAATATGAAAAAAAGTGTTGTATGCTGGTGAAATGTATCATATTTGAATAAAAAAAAAAAAACTAAGTTGATGGAAGTAAGAAAATGTAAATATAAACAATATAAAAAGAGACCTCCCAAGTCCAGCAACACAATGTACAGCAACACAGCAGCCAGGATCATCTCTGAAACGAGCCTTTAGCAGATTTAACCAATCATCAATAACATCCATTGGAGGATGGCTTCCATCATCAAATTTCCAGTCCTAAAAAGACAAGAAAACACCTTATATACAACTGAAATAATTTTCTAGAAAGTAGTGTATGAAGTTTTCAAGAGAAATAAGCTCAGCCTACATTTGAAGAAAAAAAAAAACAAAAAAAAACTGTGTGCAGATATTTATATACACAAATACTTTATGCCCTTAAAGTATAATTTTTCTTTTTACTTTCTTCATCACAAAAGATGGAGTAGGATACATTATAATTACACAGAATTCCTGATAATATAAAAAAAGTTTAATGATTAAAAATAAGTAACTTAACTAAATTTAATTTTGTCATATATATATTACTGTATTTACAAAGGAGAAAAATTTTGGTAATATAAAGAATCTTCTGTTGTTACTCATAAGGAAAAAATGCTTTATCTTCATATTTTGATAGAATCCAGTTAGGATTTCAACTAATAAAGATACTTTTGATATAGATGCAATAAGTACATACAAGCATTTTAGGACAAAGTTAACTATTTGCATGGAGAGTTTTTTCTTCCTAGTACTGGCAATGACAAGAGAGCATCTTTATAACAATGGTGAACTATTTAAAGATGTTTAAAAAGCTATGTGTGTGTGTGTGTGAGGGGGGACTCAGAAAGGGCATAGTACAAGAAGAAGAAATATATTTAAAGACACAAACAAAAAACTAAGGGCTTTGGAAAAACATGTCATCATCCCCCAAAGAAATAGTAATACTATTATCAATCTTCATTTTATAACTGAATAGCTCTTTGTAAACACATGACATAGCTATTGTTGGGTGAAAAAAAATTAATATCTCTATTATAAGTTTTTATTTAGAAAATGGATTAGAGAATTTATAATTGCTATCAAATATGTAATGTTGTAGTCATTTGCATAATTAGTATGGGGTATGTCATTTTATTCTCGGAAAGAAAGTTTTAATAGATTATCAACAATGAATAATAACACTGAAAGCAACTATTTTCATTTTTAGTGTAAAGATCTACTAAATATAGAATAACAAATTGAAGGTTGAGATTGTAAATTTATATATTTACTTACATAAACCCGGATTCCTTCTGCATGTAATTTCTCTGTTGGATAAGTTGGTTCACACACCCTAACAACATCTTTGGCACCACGAGTTTTCAGTTCCTGTTTTAATAATATACAAAATGAATTCTATGAGAAAATCTTTAGGGAAAAGAGAATAGGCAAGCGCATGCAAAACAGCCTCAAAATTAAGTAAAATGACATTGTTTAAAAAAAAAAAAAAAAAAAAGTTTAAAGAATTCACTGCTTTTACTTAACAAAATTCAAGTAACTTATGTAGTAAATAACCTTACTTATTCTGCTCCCAACTATGAAAATAGTCATACAGCACCAACCAAGACAGTAAATGTCATTTAGAAAAGCTAACAAGTAGACTACCAATGTGCTATCTACAATAAGCACTACATTTGCCAGTTAAATTAATAACTTGTAGCAGTAAACAGTACTATGCTATATAAACTGTTTTCTGATGGCAGGTTTTTTATACAGAATAAAGCTAACCAAATCTGATCAGATTAATCAGATTTTGATTAATGTCAAATTTTTATTACTAATTTGAGTAAATTCAAAAATCTTTTTTTTTTTATGTATTATGGAAGAGATTTATCAATGAAAAAAATTAAGTTGCTCATAAAATTGACAATCTAGATGCCTTGCAATTTTATGATCAAAACAAATGTAAACAATTTGAACTACAATCCAAAGAGGGTACTATCAGACAGTTATAATTATTTTCATTCTTAATTAAAAGGATGCCGATATCACCTCATAGTAACTAGACCAGACATCTAACAAACAGTTAATCAAGCAACCAAATCCAGTTATAAAAGTTGATTAAACATGCATATTATATTAGACCAATGTCAAATATAAATGGAGACTGTTGTAAACTTAGTACATACCATAATATTAAAATTATTATAAAGGCTTCTTAACTGAAGCACTCATTTTACAACTGGATATAATTTCTAAAATGATTTTCAACATTTGATGTCAGCATTTTTTTTTAAAACTTATTCAGCAGAAGTTCAGACACAAAGCTTAAGCGTAACATTTTCACAAACTTACCTCAATGAATTTATCCAATGTCCCATCAGTTGGCCGGTCCATTATAAGAAATCTCATGTGTTTATGAGAAATTTCAGCAGGTTCAAGCTTGGTGGATCGTATAGCTCTCATGATGAACTTTCAGTTGATGTATGTATATAATGTATGAATTTACTTTACAATAATGGAAATTAAATGTCTGATCAGCAGATAGTGTCCTGCTAAAGGTGTCAGTATCTGTACACTTAGTAATACTAAGGATCAACAGTCGGGTTGTCGCCCAATCCTGCCACTGTCCAGTTGAACATCTACTGGAGATTTCCAATAAGGGAGAAAAATGAATTGGTTAAAAGCACAAATTATCGCCATCCAAAAACCCTTACACTTCAGTTGCTACAGCAGCAAACTTCAGTTAATGGAAGGCTCTGCAGAGTCAAGACAGTTGTGGGTCGTTTCTCGGTTCACTTGTCTCCACCTCAGATAAACCAGATTAGACTAACACACCACTAATATTACACGTGTTGCGCCTGGCAGAAGTCTCCACTGTTGGTCACAAACTCCATAAATGTATGGCCAAATTCACCAAAGAACTATATATAAAAAAAAAATAAAAAATAAAAAAAAATAAAAAAAATTTAAAAAAAAATTTTTTTTTAATAAGTCATGAAAAATTGCTAACAGTATATTTAGATAAATAACTTATTGAAAAAATAATAGCTCAAAGTTATTGCAATGCAAGATTATCTGAAGCAGATCTTGAAAAGTTATGTCAGGCTAATAGCTTTTCATCATCCCTAGTATGGGTGTGTATATATTTTACAAGATACAGAACCACTATTAATAAGAATGGACTTTTTGGAAAATAAAATTAAAAGTATGCAAATTTCTTCCAAATTCATGTTGAGTTGTGGCCTGCATGCTTTCTGAAGAGGAGTGCAAATCAAGAACATTGTAATTAACCCATATGAAAAACATTGTTTCTGTTGTTTTTACTGTAGTAAATTTTCTAAAATTTCCCAAATCCTAAACATGATTATTTTAGATATAGGGAAATATATAGGATTCCCTAATGGAATCAAGTCAATAATGAAGAAATATTTAATTAGTGTATTTAATTAGTTTATCACTGCTCCCAATAAGGGAACAGTGATAAACTAATTGTACCACTCTTCCTGGTAAATGTAATAATGAAAAGACAATCGCAACAGCTGAAAGCCAACTTAAGTGATTTTTTTTGTAGTTGCAGGCTTGAGAGTTGCTATATACCAAAAGGCCCTAGTTTATAGTGCAAACACCTGTTAAAATAATGTTATTTCCTTTCATTTCAACCACTGTTATCTTGTAAAAGTTCTTTTTTTTAGGTTATTTTGATAAAAATAGTTTGTAGACAAAATTTATTCTTTTTTTTATAGTTACAATTTTTTGTGCATTGATTAGTCTTTATTCCACATCTTTCTAATCAGTATTTCAATGATAGTGGGCACATTTTGGATTTTTGAAGTTGACAATTTCATAGTTTGTTTTTTTTTTCAAAATTTGTACTTTGAGTTGTACCTCCCTACATATGAAAATAGTCCCATCTTAAAGGGTGGGGAGGAATGGATGCAAGTCAATTTGGTGAGCTAACCATAAGGTTCAGAGTTGTTTTACGCAATTTCAAAATTGTAAAATATAACATACTAGAGAAATTCAATTCTTAAAATGAAAATTATACTACTTTATAGCGTAATGAATCATCTTTAATAATCAGTTTGCTTCGTATCTCTGAAGCAAGACAACTCAAAAGAACACAAAAAACTACTTTCATTTTGTGCAAAACAGTTGGGTCAGATACATCAAAATTTGTACTGATAAAGTGAATGAAAACCACCATTTTAAATCAAACTGGTTTAAGTTTTTTCTCATTTTTTAATGGTGCATTTGAAAACTGTATAAAGTACTCATTCATTGTATTTTGTTCAAACTATAACTCGAATCCCTTTTGCATAAGCAGTTTTTATAAAAACTTACTTAGTACTTTGAATTTTACAACTTTGTAAAGGAATAAAATTTTAAAAAATGTGTTGTTTTCCATTACCGAAAAACAGTAAAGCATGATGTTAAGAGTTCAAACTTAATAAAAACAATTTTTATTGTCAAAATGTTTATGTTATTAAGAGGAAAGGTCAAAGTAATCTTGCATTTTTTAAAGATTTTAAACTAAAATTTAACTTTTTTTTAACATGTTGAAAATTTTTGTTAAAATATTTTGTTTTTCTTTTGTCAGTGAGTGGCCTGATTTTAATAAGAGATTAATGGCAAACGTAATATTACACAACTCGCATTTTTGCCAGTGAAAAACACAATTTGGAAATTCTTGCAAAAATCAAATAATGGTTGGATTTTGATGAAACTTTCAAGAGTTTCACAAATAACAGAAACATTAAAAAAAATTTTTTTATTTTATTTTATTTATTTATTTATTTATTCATTCTTTTTTTAAATGTTATCCCCACTCCAATTAATTTCCTGAAATGCTTAGAAATTAACTAGACGTTGGGGATTTTTTTTTTATTAATTAAATGCAGGATTCATTAAGGAATGTTAATCAACTTTTTTTTATTTTTTCTAAAATTAGTTCCAAATTGTGAAAGAAAATGCAATAAAACTATGCCATTTTTTTTTTATTTAGATAAACTTAATTGTTTGATTTTTATAAAGAACATATTCTTAAAATAAAATACAGTGGTAGAGGTCATCAGTGATGTTAACCTGGCTTCATTACAGAATTCAGGTATTGCAACATCAGATCCATTCTGCCAAGTACCCACACCCACCTGTTACCAGACTACCTCTTTGCTTAATTCGATCCACGATGCAATTGTATCAGGAGGTAGATCTTACTTTTATAAAGCATTGAGATTTGCATTAGACAATCAGATTTTGCTTTTCTATTGTCTACAGAGATAAGAACCAAAGTGAGATTTGTGCATGTCTTTTTACTTTCACTTTTCCTGCTCATACATCAACATTATGGTAAGCCCTTTACATTTGTTTAAAGAAATTTCATGTGGCATTTTATTTTATTACATCATCATTTCAAAAGTCCTTTACATATATATTAAAAATGATATAATCTGAAGAGAAAATTACTGATAAATAATGAATTTTCAATTTTATTATAATAATCAAGTTTAAAAAATCTTAAAATTTCTTCCAATCGTTGATTCTATTAGGTTATGTTAAATATGTGAAGACCATATTTACTAACTGAAAATTGAAAAGCTTAGTACAAATATTCAAGCCATGAGATTTTTATGTGTGCACTGATGACACATGATGATGGCTGTAAGTGCTCTATCATTAAAAGGTCATACTCTTTACAAAAAAAAAAAAAAAAAAAAAAAACCCCACACACAAACTATATAAACTTTTCCCAGCAGAGTACAATTCTTTCATTTTGCTTCAGTGCTTCCTGTGCCCTATGTTTCAACAGGCTTTGCAAAATATCCCTTCAAAATTTAAAGTAAGTTGTATATAATTTCTAGTTTTCTCATTTTGTTAAAAAAAAAAAAGAAAAAAAAATTGTGACATTCACAATTTGTGGGGTATCTAATAAAGAATATGAAAAATAGATATTAAAAATAAATAACATACATTTCATAAATTATTGAGTTACTTGTCATATAATTTCATTGTAAAATTAAAAAAGTTTCATATTTTAATTTTTATTTTCCAAAAAGAATTTTCAAACAAAGTTAAAACACACATATGATTAAGCTACATACATTTATATCAATTTTGACTACCATACTATATATTATGCAACATATATATTATGATTAACAACAATTTTATAGTACATTATTTCAGGGAGTAAGCAAGTAATACTTGTTTCAAATCAGATTGAGGTAAGTTAAAATTTGCGAATTTTACTAAAATAACGTGCGAGGTATATTTTATTTTTGCAAAACAATGCCGATAATTGGTTTCTGTTTACAAAATGTGTTGACTGATCAAAAATGGTAAAAAAAGTGATTTTTTTTTTTTTTTAAATTTGAAAATTTTAGATTCACATCAATATAATTTCAGTTTGAAATACAGAGTATGTTTCTTACTGGAATTAGTAAATTTAATCTTTAAGCTTTCAACTAAAGCTAAATTGAAAGCTTCAAGGACGCTTTTTTTTTTAAATTAAAATTCATTTAAAACAAGTATCAAAAACGAGTGGCAGTACCGACATTTAATTTTATTTTTTCTAAAAAAAAAAAAAAAAAAAATTAACTTGGCCTATAAAACATTGAAATTTAATTAGCAGGTAACTTTCAAAATGTAACTTCTTTTTTTAAAAAATTTGCTTATTTATATACATAATTTTTTTTAGTTCAACTTTTGCAAACTATCTTTTTACAACCCCCTCCTCAGGCCATTATCATAATGGTGTTATGAAGATAAGCATAATGGGTTATTAATAAAATTATCTGTTCAGTCAAACTTCACACCTTGAAAAGTAATTCATTATCATAAGAACTAGAAGTAGGCAAAAGACACCAAATTTCTTGCAGTGTATGCTAATAAAGTTAAAAACTGATGAAATGTCAGACACATCTAAAGAAAAAAAATGCACTGAGAACCAAACACTTGATATTCAAACAATTCAAGCATTTATGCATAAAAATAACAAATGACCAAGTTATGAGTGCCAAGGCCAATTGGTTGCAGCTCCTACATTGACCAAGTTATTGATATATCTTCCTTGTGCTGTAATCAATTTTTTTTTTTTTAGTTCTTTAGTTCCAACGACAGAAATTATTTTTGATGGCCCTTATTGGATAATATTGCACAAGTAGCCTCAACATTTAGATGGGACTTCAATATAATACCACTTTCAAGAGATAAGATAGTGGGTGTTTCAGGAATATTGCCTATAGCAAAAGCTCATAGGTAAATCCAGGCCGCAAATCACCATTTGAAAAGAAAATGCAAGAGGTCTATCCAAAAAGTATTTTTCATCAGTTCCAATAAATGTTATTTTTTTTTTTATTTATTTCAAGTGTTTTTAGTTTTAAAATAAAGCTTTCCAATTAGCATTTGTTTGAAGGATTAGCTAATCGTGAAACAGATTTCTAAGTTTTGCAGTTATTTCTGTTCCTTTTTGACAAGTTAAAAATTGCATAATTTCAAAATTTTCCCAAATTAGATACATGTATTTATACATGTATTTCAAAAAGGTATTCATATTACATAGAAAGTAGTTTAATCCCTCATAAAAAAAAAAAAAAATAAATAAAATTTGAGGCATGTACCTTGAATGGATACTTTTTATGGCAAGCTCAGAATGGTATACTATCAGACTATCAAATTGTGAAATGATGGTACAACTGAGAGAGAGAGAGAGAGAGAGAAAAAGATCCATTTTTGTTGTTTTATGATTCATACCAAGAAGTTGTAAGGCATTAACTGTTGAACAGTCAAAAGGGCTCTTCTGTGCAATGTTTTAACTATTATTTTTGAGAACTCATTTCTTTTTTCATTGTTTAGGCTGGTCTGGTTAATAATTGATTACATTAGTATTGTATTTCTTTTACTTCAAGATTACCTATATGGCATTACATTTATGATTTTCAACTAGTCCGAACCCTGCATTTTCAGTTATACTGTGGAAATTGGCTTCTCATCCGATAGTACATGAGATAGAAAACTGACTGAGCTACTAAAATAAATTTGGTACCTTAATTTTTTTTTTTTAAATGGTTTTATCAATTTCTCTATGACCCCATATTGAAAATGAAATTTTAGTTTGGGACACCTAATGTAAAAAAGAAATTACCCTTAAATACTTGTAAAATGGACAAGCATAAAGTAGCAAAACTGAGGGACATATAGACTAGGTCAGCAAGAGTAGAAAAAGTAAGTAGGTAAGAGTGGTTAAATATCATTGAAGTAATTTATGAGTATTGCTCTGGGAATGTGTTAGCACTCATTTTCAGGTTTACTTAAAACACCAAAAGTTGGATTAATTAAAAAATGTTTTCTAAATAAAATACAATAAGAATATGCAAAAAATATTTACTAAGGTTTGTAAGAGTATCATAGTAGAAAAAAAAAACTATATCATTTTCTTAAAATTAAAAATTATATTTACAAGAATTTGATTGTGCAAGGTTTCAATATTTTTTTCTTTCTTTCTTTTAATAAACCCAATCTGTCCTGTTATTTAACCCATAACTGGAGAAAAGAGATGGATTAATACCTTTCCCAAGGTATTTGTGCATAAGTGAATGCAATGAATTCAACTGGAATTCGAGAGTCAATATCCACTGCACTACAACACACAGCCTCAAATACCTTGCCAAAAAGAGGTAAGAGACTAATAGGGTGATAATTAGAGTCAGAGGTTTCCCCAAAGTTCATAAAACAGAAACAAGAGGAAGACTTCCAACAAGCAGGAAGCCACATCCCGTCGGTGGGGAAGAGGCTGAAGTCAAGCCACCAAGTTGGTACCTATCACATTACTGATTCTCCTTTGGAGCCTGTCAAGAACACTGAGATGAACAGCAGGGGCACCTGACTATATATGACAGCAGTACTCCATGCACAGACAAATTGTTGATTTGTATATATGCAGGATGGATTCAGGCAGAAAAAACATCCTGGCCCGACAGTGACCCAACCTTCCTAGGAGTGGATTTCGCTATTGACTCAATGTAATGGTTCCATGCTTATGGGAGGCAGGAGAGGTTGCCTGTAATGATTGACAGACAGCAGCTGGGTCTTAGATGCATTTAAATTTACAAGCCACTTCTTACACCAATCCATCACAGGATGTAGATCCCTCTCAAGATTAGCAGATATGTTACAGAAAGTGCTGAAGATTAACGAAATAGTTTTAACATATTTAATTTGTTTGAACATTATTTTTAATCAATACTCATATTTGAGTAGATATTCTATTTTTTTTAATATAAGTATACTACGTGATTGAATATCTACTCAAATATGAGTATCGATTAAAAATGTTTAATTATACACACACACGAAAAAAAATCAGTTTTAAGTGGGAAATTTGGTGTTAGTATTCTAGACGAGTCTGCTGTGGATGTAAGGACTTTGAATTGATTGTATAAAGATTGTATAAAGGAAGGATTGAGGGTTTTCTGTTGTTCCCCACACTCTTGCAGAGCCACCTTTGTATGCAATTTTAAGAGCTGCATATATGCACAAAGTGTAGTAGTTACTTGTATTTTTTTCTTTAAATTTCAGATATATAAAGATTACAAGTTTATATAACAAAAAAGTAATTGTTGGAAATTGTCATAAAACTGATAAGAAAAAAAAACTGAAGAGAGATAAGAAAAAAAAACTGAAGAGAGATAAGAAAAAAAAACTGAAGAGAGATAAGAAAAAAAAACTGAAGAGAGATAAGAAAAAAAAACTGAAGAGAGATAAGAAAAAAAAACTGAAGAGAGATAAGAAAAAAAAACTGAAGAGAGATAAGAAAAAAAACTGAAGAGAGATAAGAAAAAAAAACTGAAGAGAGATAAGAAAAAAAAACTGAAGAGAGATAAGAAAAAAAAACTGAAGAGAGATAAGAAAAAAAAACTGAAGAGAGATAAGAAAAAAAAACTGAAGAGAGATAAGAAAAAAAAACTGAAGAGAGATAAGAAAAAAAAACTGAAGAGAGATAAGAAAAAAAAACTGAAGAGAGATAAGAAAAAAAAACTGAAGAGAGATAAGAAAAAAAAACTGAAGAGAGATAAGAAAAAAAAACTGAAGAGAGATAAGAAAAAAAAACTGAAGAGAGATAAGAAAAAAAAACTGAAGAGAGATAAGAAAAAAAAACTGAAGAGAGATAAGAAAAAAAAACTGAAGAGAGATAAGAAAAAAAAACAAGAAAAAAAAAGAGAAAAAAAAACTGAAGAGAGATAAGAAAAAAAACTGAAGAGAGATAAGAAAAAAAAACTGAAGAGAGATAAGAAAAAAAAACTGAAGAGAGATAAGAAAAAAAAACTGAAGAGAGATAAGAAAAAAAAACTGAAGAGAGATAAGAAAAAAAAACTGAAGAGAGATAAGAAAAAAAAACTGAAGAGAGATAAGAAAAAAAAAACTGAAGAGAGATAAGAAAAAAAAACTGAAGAGAGATGAAGAAAAAAAAACTGAAGAGAGATAAGAAAAAAAAACTGAAGAGAGATAAGAAAAAAAAACTGAAGAGAGATAAGAAAAAAAAACTGAAGAGATAAGAAAAAAAAAACTGAAGAGAGATAAGAAAAAAAACTGAAGAGAGATAAGAAAAAAAACTGAAAACATTGGAGTGATAGGGGGGGATTTTGAGAAAAATTAATAAGTAAAAATAGTGGATTGAGAAGCAGCAAAAATATATTAAGTTGGTGCTACAAATGTAAATGAAAGATGAAGACATGAAAGCAGCCATGCTTATTATAACTTAAATAAGTGTCTTTAGGATATTTAAGTTGGACAAAGAGGTACATTGGCTGAACAAGGGGTGAATCTTTTATAGAAATAGTCCCAATAAATTGAAAGGCAACAGAATAAGGTATTGGGCAAATATTGAAACTAATAAAAATCAAACCTTTTCAAGGGTTTTGTGTGTGTGTCTATATATATATATATATAAACCCAACTCTACATATTAATCTAAAAGAATAAAAGGTGATCATCACACACACCTCTGGGAATAAAAATTGCTGCAAGCAAAGTTTGGAAAACAAAAGTGAAAAAAAATCAGTAAGTAAAAATACTAACAAAGGCTACAGAATATTAAGGAATCCATATCAACATGTGGAATATGATATCTTATCCAAGTATATGGAATATTGTACTATTCAAATAGGTTTCTGTGACTGACAAAAAAAAAAGAAAAAAAGTATTTTAATTGTACCAATTGGTGGCTGAATCATTTCCTAAAACCAAGTTTATTTTTTTCATGCAGCTGAAAAAAAGGGATCATATAACAATATTATATTAACAATAGTTAATTTGCAAGCTTTTTTTTTTTTTTTAAATTTTTCTGAAAATTATCTGAACCATGTCAATGGAATGTGTGCAATTTAAAAAATTTTAATCATCATTTCCTGTAGAACATTCCAAACAAAACCCATGAGTACTTGTGAAGTATTTTGCTAATTTCTAGCTTGAAGATTTTGAGATCCAAGATGCAGCACTTCCTAGGTCTTTGTGGATCACATTCATGATCTAATGTTAATTTATAGTTTATGAACAGTTATACTTGCAGAAGCAAATGAGTGCCAAAAATGTTTGTATGCTGACCAGAAACATCCAAATAGATATTGCAGAATATTCAACAATCTTGTCATACATTTTTAGAATGAGCTGTTCAAGGTTAGACCATTATGTGACAAAGACCAAACAGTCCATACAGCACAATGGTACACTTGGATTTTTCATAGATTAAAAAAAATTTAAATACCCAAGTTAGCAGCTAATGAATATATGACAGAGTCACAGAGACACAGAAGTCACAGAGAGAGACACAGAGAGAGACACAGAGTCACAGAGAGAGACACAGAGAGAGAGACACAGAGTCACAGAGAGAGACACAGAGACACAGTCAGAGAGAGACACAGAGAGAGACACAGAGTCAGAGAGAGACACAGACACAGAGTCAGAGAGACACAGAGAGAGACACAGAGTCACAGAGAGAGACACAGAGTCAGAGAGAGACACAGAGAGAGACACAGAGTCACAGAGAGAGACACAGAGACAGAGTCACACACAGAGACAGAGAGTGACACACAGAGACAGAGAGTGACACACGGACAGAGTGACACACACAGAGACAGAGAGAGAGAGAGAGAGAGAGAGAGAGAGAGACAGGCAGAGAGAGAGAGACAGCGTCGGCACAGAGAGAGAGAGAGACAGCGTGACACAGAGAGAGAGAGAGAGACAGCGTCGTACACAGAGAGAGAGAGACAGAGAAAGACACAGAGAGAGAGAGACAGGCGTGCAGAGAGAGAGAGAGACAGACACAGAGGGAGAGACAGGCGTGACACAGAGAGAGAGACAGCGTGACACAGAGAGAGAGACAGGCGTGACACAGAGAGAGAGACAGCGTGACACAGAGAGAGAGACAGGGCGACACAGAGAGAGAGAGACAGAGAAAGACACAGAGAGAGAGACAGCGTGACACAGAGAGAGAGACAGGCGTCGGCGAGAGAGAGAGAGACAGGCGTGACAGAGAGAGAGAGAGAGAGAGACAGCGTATTTTAGAGAGAGAGAGAGAGACAGGCGGCTGTTTCAGAGAGAGAGAGAGAGAGAGACAGCGTGACACACAGAGAGAGAGAGAGAGACAGAGACACACAGAGAGAGAGAGACAGGCGTGACACACAGAGAGAGAGAGAGACAGAGAGGCACACAGAGAGAGAGACAGAGACACACAGAGAGAGAGAGACAGGCGTGACACACAGAGAGAGAGAGACAGGCGTGACACACAGAGAGAGAGAGAGACAGGCGTGACACAGAGAGAGAGAGAGAGAGACAGCGTATTTACAGAGAGAGAGAGAGAGACAGCGTGACACACAGAGAGAGAGACAGCGTCGTACACAGAGAGAGAGAGAGACAGGCGTGACACACAGAGAGAGAGAGAGACAGCGCTGACACACAGAGAGAGAGAGAGACAGCGTGACACACAGAGAGAGAGAGACAGGCACACAGAGAGAGAGAGAGACAGCGTAATACAGAGAGAGAGACAGCGTGACACAGAGAGAGACAGCGTGACACAGAGAGAGAGAGACAGCGTGACAGAGAGAGAGACAGCGTGACAGAGAGAGAGAGAGAGCGTGACAGAGAGAGAGAGAGAGCGTGACAGAGACAGAGAGACAGAGAGAGACAGTGTGAGAGAGAGACAGTGTGAGAGAGAGACAGAGAGAGACAGTGTGAGAGAGAGACAGAGAGAGACAGTGTGAGAGAGAGACAGAGAGAGACAGTGTGAGAGAGAGACAGACAGTGTGAGAGAGAGACAGAGAGAGACAGTGTGAGAGAGAGAGAGAGAGAGACAGCCTGACACAGAGAGAGAGAGAGAGAGACAGCCTGACACAGAGAGAGAGAGAGAGAGAGCCTGACACAGAGAGAGAGAGAGAGAGAGAGAGAGCCTGACACAGAGAGAGAGAGAGAGAGACAGCCTGACACACAGAGAGAGAGAGAGACAGCCTGACACACAGAGAGAGAGACAGCCTGACACAGAGAGAGAGAGAGAGAGACAGCCTGACACAGAGAGAGAGAGAGAGACAGCCTGACACAGAGAGAGAGAGAGAGACAGCCTGACACAGAGAGAGAGTGACAGTGAATATCTATGACGTGAGTTTTATGGCTTTACAGGACATTTTTCTTCCCAGATTTTAAGTACCACCTTGTTTTTCTTTGTTCTTTTTATGAAAACCATTCCTTTTCAAGAATATTAACACATCACTCAATAAATCTGAGGCCCAACTAATAAAACAACTTTTAGGCAAAATTTGACTATTTATCAAAAGTCTCTTTCTAGGGTGATACACTTCTAACAATTCGATGCCTTTTTTGTAGAACAATTAGTCTTTGGCATCAAATTACACCTCAGTTTCCAATATCACTTCTTCATTAGAGCCAAATCTCTTTTCCTGGCGCATTCTTTTCAGGTCTGCAAACAGCCAGTAGTTGCTGGGGGCCAGATCTGGAGAATAAGGTGGATGCAGAAGCAATTTGAAGTGCAATTCATGTAGTTTTACCATTGTAGTGATAGACTGGATGTGCGTTGTGGCGCAGTGGATATCGGCTCGGAACGAGAAATTGGAGAGCCAAGTTCGAATTCCAGTTGAATTCCTTGCATTCACTTACGCGCAAATAACCTTGGGAAAGATAATAATCCGTCTATTCTTTCCAGTTATGGGTTAAATAACAGGACAGATTGGGTTCTGTAGCCTTGGTCGGCAACCAGTCTACCATAGAAAGCAATGGCAACCTAATGCGGGATAAGCTTCTGCCCAGTCAGTCATGTCTGCTTCGAGACATAATTGCCCAAGTGTGTATCACATGAGGCACTTAACTAACTGACAGTGATAGACTTGTGACAGTGTCTTGGTAAAAGAACACTTTTGGTGGTTGCAATTTTAGAAAAAAAAAAAAAAAAATTTTTTTAAATCTTCACACTATTGGTTGCTATTTACACCATAATGAACTACCTTTCAGAGCTCTTTTCAAAAACACAGATGGTTGCACAAAAAGGCCCTACAGCATTCAGTGGTCCTCTGGGGAAATTATGCTCAAATGATTGCCATAATTTTCCCCCAAATATCATTTTCCACTATTAGCAGTTCTCTGCATTCAATTTTGAAAATTGATGAAATACATGCTCTTACTTGCGACCAAAGACTCCTGTCTGAATACACAGTTGATATTTCTAGAGGTAAGGTTGACTTTAGATATGCCTCCTGGAAAATTGGTCCTTTAAACCAGGCAATGTGATTAACTTTGGCTATCAGGCTTATGCGTTTATGGAGTCGTGGCACATACCCACAAAAGCTCACAACAAAACTCCACAGTTTAATAGATTTTATTGTAAATGTATATGCCACTTGTTGGTTTGAAATTAAAAGAAATAAGTTCCACAATCAGCAAGTGCACATTTTTAATATGATCCAGAAGATTTAAGAAGCAACCGCATGAAATCCAACAGATCACATTAAGAAGTATACAAGGAAGTACATTTTGTTTACTGTCTGAAAACTTATATTACATGGTCAAATCTGATGAAGTTGAGAAAAAAAAAAAAAAGAAGCTTTTAAAAGAATGTTGGCCATTAGGTATGTAAATATTTATATATCAGTGACTCAATTATTTATTGCAATTTATAGAATCATTTTAAAGATTTTATCTAATTTCACCATAATTATTAAAATAGTAGAGATTGGAATTTTTTTTAAATGAATCAAATAAATTTTTATATTCTTTCAGGAGTAGGGAGTCAACCAAGAAAAAGGTTAAAAGAATACCAACCATTAATTTTAATGTCACACTGGACACAATTGATAGATTTATCATTATGTGGCACTTTTGAACCACCAATGACGGAAGATTTTTCTGAATCTGAACTTCAGGAGTCATTGTTAAATGGAACCAAAGCTTGACTTGCCAGATTTGCCCTCACATTTCCAAAGCATGGAATGAGCAGTCAAGTTAACAATGGAAGCTTTGGAAACTGTATATGGTTTTGAAGCAAGGCATCAACATATGACAGCCAAAGTTTTGAGTCAGAAATTGAGACCAGCATTTTTGTCTAAGAGCTCTTATATGGAGCAATTTGACTATATATTAAGCTTTATTAAAATAGTGTTTGTTTTTCCTTATTTGTTTGTTTGTTATATTTTCACTTATAACAAAAAATCATTTAAGGTATTCAAATATCACTGCTTAATTCATAATGTTAAAAGGCAGTTTTTTAAAGCAGATACTGAACGGGGACACACACACACAGATTTTTAATTTGAAGATTAGTTATTTTTATAAAATGAAATGACATTCCCTGATTTAAATACTAAAATTATTTTGTTTTCTCACTAATATTCAAGCCAAATCTTGCAAAAACAAGGAAATTTCAGTATATCTTTGTTTGTGATCTTTGATGTGAAATGCTAAAAAAAAAAAAAAAAAAAAAAACTGGTGAAGTATTTGATCTAATATTTTGTATCAGTACTTAATAGGTCCATACACAGCTTTCAGTAAGTGAGATCTTTCAATATTTTAAGAAAGAAAACTGAAAAATCAACCTACCCTAATATATATATTACATACATTAATTAAAAAAAAAAAAAAAAAAATTTAGACAAAAATTGTATTTACCAGATATTTGGATCAAAATTGTTTAAACTACATAAAGTAGTGATCAGTGATGCAATAATATGCATGAGAGAGTGAGTGTGAGAAAAAGAAAAAAAAACTACTTATTTTAATAACATTATTATAGATACCTCCACCCATTTTTGATACCTAACTTTTAAACTGAAATTTTAAAAATAAGAAAAGTTATCTTGAAACTTATTTTAGTTTTAATTAAATGATTAAATTACTGTTTTGAGTAAGCAAAATACTCTGGTGTATTTCAAACAGATTATATTGATTGAAATCTAAAATTGAGATTTTAAAAATTTTTTAAGCCATTGACATATTTGTAAACAAAGTTAATACTCAGTTTTGAAAATATGAAATATGTGACACTTAACAAAAACTATTAAACAGTGTGTTGATTTTTCTGACCTTTCCCCCATGTATTTGATGTGATGACAGCCTGACAGAAGTGAGATAAGTATGGCAACTAAAATTGAAAAAAATTGCTACAATTTTTTTTTTCCTGGTAAAGGGAAGAAACTGTGAAACACATGGCCTTTTAATGTACACATGGAAATTCAGTCAGTTGTGCCATACGTGATACATGCTTTGGGTGATCGTGTCTCTAAAGACAAATGACTGACTGGGCAGATGATTATCTCGCAGTAGGTTGCCGTTGCTTTCTGCTGTAGACTAGTTGCCAGCCAAGGCTATAGAACCCAGTGTTGTATTATTTAACCCATAACTGGAAGGAAGAGACAGATTAATACCTTTCCCAAGAATATTTGTGTGTAAGTGAATGCAAGGAATTCAACTGGAATTTGAACTCGGCACCCCAATTCACAGATGAAAATTAGCCTTAAAAAAAAAAAAATTTGCACGCCATTTTGTATTAAGATTCTAATTTTTGATTAGTAAATATAGTTTTCACTTAATAACTTAAATGCCAACAAATCCTTGAAGTATTTCAAAATTATTTTTAAGACTAATCAAAAAAAAATTTTTTTCTTCTTCAGACTATTAAGGACATATCCCTAATACATTATTTATTAAAGCAATTAAAAACTTATTTAATTAAATAATATAGTTTTATTGCATTTTTTATTTTACTATTGGGAGCAGATTTTTTTGGGAAAGAAAAAAAAAAATTTACATTCCCTAATAAGTCCTACATTTAACTGAAAAACATTTTCCACAAGAAAATTTAATTTCTTAAAGTTTCATGAATTTATGTGGTGGAGAGTAACAGATGCAAAAAAAAGATTTTCTAAAAATAATTTCATTCATTTGTGAATAAGTCCCGAGTTATGTAATATTATATTAACCATTGTAAACTCTAATAATGGATACTTGTAAACAAAAATCAAAACAAGATTTTTTTCATACTATGCTGTTTTTTTTTTTCCAGCAATTTAATGGTGATATCTATACTATTGGCATTTATCTATTTCAGAAAGTAATGGAAAAATATTCTAAGAAAAATGTGAAAATTGAGCCAAAATAATTTGTAAAAAAAAAAAAAAAAAAAATATTCACCATCACACTAACAAGGAATAGCACTGATATCAAAACATGCTAAATTCTAATGTTTGGGAACATTTTATTGTATTCCAGTACTTGCTTTCTTTCAACTAATAACATGACAGACAAATGGGTCAAACATTCTTCCATAGTGGCCAGAGAAAGAATGTGTTCAGCTCTTCTGCTGTCTGAAGGTTAAAAAGTTCATATATTTTATGCCCATTTCCCTTGAGATATTGGTGTTCTGCTGATAGAGTGGTACTGGTTGAGGGGGAGAGAGATAGGAGAGGGGGAGGTCAAACATGTACAGGTTGGGTAAAATTTTGAAAATTATTTGGTTAAGAGCATTTCACCTGCACATATGCTATCACCCTAGATTTTAATTAGGGTACATCAAGCAAGATCAATAATAATTACAATAATAGTAATAATGATAATAATTAATAATAAAAAGCATACAATTTTTATATACATACATACATACATAGAGAGAAAAAAGCAAGCCCCAAAACTTAAGAGCAAAGGATTTTTTTTTTAAATTATTTTTTTTTTATTCTTTCTAGAATGTTCAAAATTTTGGCTAAAACTTGTTTTTCTTGCATCAGCAATTAGATTAGTGTAGGAAATTTTAGTGCCTTTTTGCAGTGAAAAACAGTGATTTGGAAATTCTTGCAATAATCAAATTGCCAGATTTTAATGAAATTTTCAAAACTCACAAATTAATTAAATTATTTTAGAAATGCATCCTATTTTTTATAAAAAAAAAAATCTTCATAAAAACATCTGTTAATTTCTCATTTCATTAAGAGGTAAAGTAAGATTTATACAGCTTAGTGTTTATATCATGCAGAACCTCTAAGAATTTAAGTCAATTTTTTCTGTAAAACAGGATCGCCAATTACTGAAAATCTACCCCAAATTTTAAAATAAAAAAATGCATTAAAACCACCAAGACATTAATTAGAAAAGCTGTTAATTACTTTTATGAATATTTAAAAACACTACTGTCATAAGAAAAACTTAAAATTTATTATGAAGAAGTTTTTACAAAAATTGTTTTCATTAAAGAAAAAGTTTAAAATCTCAAAAATAAATTCTGTATTAATTTCTAGCAATTAGGCAACATTGTTATTCATTTTTAATATTTGTACCAAGAACTATCTACTTGCATATATAAAGAGGCTCCTAACTTATCTTAAATGCATGTTCAATAGCATTTGTGTAATCTTTTTTTTTTTAAATTAAAACATTACATTTAAATATATTTGTTGAAAGCTAATGACAATTGCAGAAAATCAGCAAAAAGTTGTAGGAGGGGAAGGGGGAAAAAGAAAAAAACAAACAAACAAACAATACTAAAACTTTTCAAACAAAGTTTTACACCTCCACTTTTCTTCTTTATATTAAACTATAACAGTCAGGTATGTTTTGAAAGCACATAAACAGGTAAGTAGAAATGTCCAAAGTCTAACATGATGAGCCTCCCAGAAGAATGATCAGACACTGTGTTCAGTATACAGAATACAGTATACAGTGTTCAGGTTTTTATCTTTGAAGGAAATTGTTTACAAAGAAACTTGTGTAAAATAAACTAATCTGAAGCATGAAGTTTTAAAAATCTACTAAATATCATCCTTGCCAATTAAATTTTAATGAAAAGTTTTCTTTTTTTCCTGGAGGAAAATGTCATCATAGAATTTCAGGTACTAGAACTTCCACATGATATAAATTTTCAAGTCTTGAATATCTGTGTCTATTAATCTTCTACAACTATAACAATCCAATCAAAGTGATTAGAAAAATTAGAAAGAGGAATTATAAAAACACTTAATATTTTGTCAATAAATACTAAATGAAGTCTGTTTGAAAGGAATCTTTACTATGTTGAAGAGACAGTATCAATATATTCTTTCACCACACTTGTTGAATTCACAGGTATGGCTGTTATCAGTTAGGCAACATGCAATACTAGTTGAAAGCATTTTGTGAAAGAAAGGAACCAGCCCCTAATTTAATAGTATTCATTAGTAATTTAATGATCTGCAAACTTGTAATTGAACCTAGTTATTCCTTATAGAAGGAAAGAAAATGTTCAAAGATGCTGAAAGAAATTACAAAGAGAGAAGAAAAGATGACCAAAGAAGGAGACAAAAATGATATTTCCCTTCCTGTTCTCCATGAAGAATTACAAGTTTGCAAGAAACACTTAAAAATGGGCACATTTTAAAGAAAAAGGGTCATTTGTCAATGTGGTGTGCTTAACAGTGTTTTAAGTTGTCTTTCACAAAAAATCCAAGTTTAAAACTTTAGTGGATGAAATATCAAAGAAATTCGATTTAAAAAATTCCGAAATTTACATCATTTTGTAGTCAAATATCTCATCATTAATAATTTATTGGTGTCATTATTATGCTTATAAATCAAGGAGCACCACAAATAAAATAGGCATACCCCCAACATGTCAAGATTTACAACAGTGACGAAGTAAACAAGCATCACTAAACTCAACTGCTGGCGTGACAAAATAAATGAACAAAATCTTTAACAAACAACTTGTTTCACTATGGATGGATATACCACACTTTTTAGGCAAGTCTAAATTCTCATTTTCTTTGTTTATTTAAAAGTTGTATAAACAACTTTGTTTAAATCAGGGAATCCTATATCTAAAATTGAATTTTTGTTAGTAAAAAAAAAAATTAAAATGTTTTTCAACTCCTTGTTTAAATTCTTGGAACCTATTGGTTCTAGCAGGAATTATTAACTTGAACATTTAGTTTCTTTTTAATCGGACTGGGTATATTTTATAAACAAAGTAAAGAGAAGACATTTTTAGCTGCGACCAGTCACATGCATGCCAATAAAAAATAAAATAATCAAATGTGTATTGGTTTTTTTCTTTAATTCTAGCAGATATTAACTTGAATGTTAATTTTTTTTTTCCCTCATTATTTATAAAAAATAAACTAGAGAATATAATTTTTAGTTGAACGTTTGTGCTGTCAAAAATTAAAATGTACAAAAAAAGGTATACGTTAGTATTTTTTTTTTTTTAGGTAAGATATTGTTTACTTTTTTTTATTATCCAAAAATATTTTACTTTTAAGCACTTTATTTAATAATTAACTTTTAACACCTTAAGAACTTAACAATGAAATCAAGAAGCCTATCTTGGCTTTTATTAAAATTTACATGTATAAATTAGCATATATTTAACCTTTATTACTTATTGTGATTTACCCCTTTTCTTTTCATTACTTTTACTGTAAAGGCAGCTACAAAATAATTGGAAATTTCTGGTCCCTTGGACAATCAAATAGAAAATGTTATTTCACAAAAAAGCTGTCATTAATTTCTTATTAAGAAATATTCTTAAAATCTATTTCCCTGTTTGTTTTGTGATACAAGAATTGTACACTTATTTACAGATTCTTTAGCTGCCAAAGGAGCAAATGCATTGACCAATGAAGCAGTTCTTCAGCTCCAGTATTACTTAAAGAATAATGTCAAATACAGTAAGATGGCCATGTGGATAAATCAACTTGTCTAATTACAGTGAAAAGCAACAGTTTTTGACTTCACCCTTTCAAGAGCAAGTTAGCATACCTTCCCAAAACGAATCAGCCACTACTGAATACCCATCTGCTTCACAAGTTAAGGCACTGAAGAAGACTGTGAAACTGTACAAGAAAGAATTACAGAAAATAAAAGGAAAAAGAGTGTCAAGCTGCTGTTGAGAAAAAGACACTTATCAGTATCAAGCATGGTGGTCCTTTGAATTCTATTAAATAGATACAACTGGTTTCAGGACTTGGCTTGTAAACACTGAAAGACCAACTGAGATATCTCAAGGTTGTCTTAGGTGTCAAGATCAACACCAGTGGAAATAAAGTTTAGCTGGAAGCAGCTTTCTGTGATTACCTGACAATCAAATCCAGTTGATTCATCTCCACCTCTATATAAAAAAAAAAAAAAAACACATTCTGGATATAGTTATTATAGCAGAAGTCTATAAAAAAAATTCTGACTGCAAATCATCAAGGAGGGAGGACTGCAGGAGGAACATAAATCTGCCTAGAAAATAGGTTCTGTCAGTTAAAAATATTTTTGCTCATTTCAAATTTTGAAGTTTAAAGTTTTACAATAATAATTTAGAAAAAAAAAAAAAAAAAATTCATGATTTTGTATAACAAGTTTTCAAATTTTGTTGTTGTCTGGTCTTTTTTTAAGTTGAAAACTTAATTTCACCCAAGTTAAAATGTTACAAAGGCCAATATTTTTTAATTCCTCATTCAAAAATTAGTAAAGTTGCAAAGTTTCAAGCATGTACCTCCGACAAATACTTTTTGACAGTAAATTTCGTGACGTATAAAAGTATACGTCACGAAATTTACTGTCAAAAAGTATTTGTCTTTTTAACCTTTTTTTGCCCTATTATCAAATTGTGTTTCCATCTGTTTTTCTTCTTCTATGTGCCTTGTCCTTTCAAGACATAGGCGATCATAGCCTTCCACATCTCCCTATCCCTGCCTGGTGGCTCTTAGCACGCTTTTTCCTGTAACATTTTGCAACCCCCGTTGTGTCATCTACCTGCTCAGACCCTTCAAATATGTTATCTGTTGCTTTTCTGTCTCTTTTACCCACTATCTGGCCTGTTAGTATCAGGTTCTCCAAGCCCTCCTTCCTCATTGCATGTCCCAGGAACTTCAGTTGTCTCTTCCTGATGCTCAATATTAATTTTCTTTTTGTTTCCATTCTTTCCAACACCTCATCATTGCTCACATGCTCGGTCCATAATATCTGCAGCATACTTCTGTAGAACCACATTTCAGCTGCTTCCTTCATCTTCGATTATATCGTCTAACATTCACTGCCATATTGAAGAACTGACATCACATAGCAATCTGGTACTCTTTGTTTCTAGTGAAAGTTTCCTGATAGTCCAATAAGAGTTTCTATTGATTTACTATTAAAAGAAAAGTTTAGCTTGATCTCTAATGTGTTATGAATCATTAAGAAGATTCAATGTGTTAGCTGTCAAAACGAAACTTATATGAACAAAGTTGCACTTTCGTGTCATTTTTGCACTTTGAGGGGGGGGCAGTAATGGGATTTTGCCTAATGTCTAGGCTGTTTTAATCTAATAATTATTGTTTCCTTCAGTATTAATTTCAAATTACAACATGAAATTACATTTGTAAGGATTTTTCACTTGTGTGAAGCCTGCATTTTCAATTATACACTTAAAATTTGCTTCTATCTAGACCAATAGCACATAAGACTGCAAATTTTCTAATTAACTTTGAATGGTCATAACTTCGTGGCTACTTGAGAAACCAAAATAAATTTGGTACCATTATGTTTTGCAAAAATCTATATGCTTATATGAAAAGTTTTAAATATAATGAAAATAAAATTTTGGTTTAGGATATCTACTAGTATGTCCATATTTCATAATCCCAAAATAAAGCATTACTTTTACAAATATATAAAAACTTAAAACACACAAGCAATCCAAACTTTAAAACAAATATTAAAACATGGATTAAAAATAGACAAACAGCAATGCTTGAAAATAGGAAAACAAAAAGTTTAATATTCAAATAAGTTGTGAAATTTGTAGAGAAAATAAAATCATGAAGAATGTTCAAAATTAATATTTCTTCTCTTATCCATAGAGGGTATGTTTTAAAGATCAGTGGATAGTACTACACATACACACACACACACACCTCTCTACAGTTATAAATTAGGTTTAAGAGATTAACTAATAACAGTGTACTGCAACAAAAGTTGTGACATAATACATAAATTTGTTTTTAATGGAAATCTTAGTAACCTCAGTATATGACTACCCCTTTCTTATTAAATCAATAAATTTTACTTTTTCAATTGACAGAAGCAAATTTCTTTGACATATCAAAATTGCTAGCAGTATTACTTTTGTACTTTGAGATCATTAAGCAAAAGTACTTTGTGGTTGACTGTAAATAAATTCAGGGAAAGTAGATGTAGATAAATTGGGAACAATTATCTTCAATTTATACAATCAAGATATAGCAAGATACTTTAACATTTTAGGTCATATAAGAGGAGTTTGGGTTGAAATGAGGACTTTTCAGCCCCTCCTTGTATACATGGATCTTTTTTTAAATTTGTTTTAAATCATTGAACAGGCTAAGATTAACAAATATTCTTTAATAAAGAATAAGCATAAGACATTATGATGCATATAATATAAAAGCTTATATTTTCTTACAATTGGGAACTAAAGAACAGTGAGAAAATATTGTAATGTAATTTCTAGTGAGATTTATCATGGTTTGAACTTGCAAACAAAGCCTATCCAAGGCTGGTATGTAACAGATTTTGCCATACAGGAGAAAATACTAAGTTAGTGCTATCCTCTTCTGCTAATATTGTGGTTGGCTTCAGTAAGAGTTCAAATATGGAAGACTTTGTGGTGCCATTTTAGTGGCACCTACTTCCCATTTGTAGTAGTCAATTCAACAAGTAACAGAGGACCTTTTTAGGTAATTTGAGAATTTCTATAGTAGTATCAGTTTTATTAACTAGGGGTCACATCAACAAAAGTGTCTTTAAAAATTAATGGTAATCAATCTTTAATAGGCAGCCTGCCCAACACAGTTATGTTTTTGTAGTATTACTAAAATGCTGAAGGTACTTCTGAGTATTCTGAAAAGTTGTGTAGAAGTCTTTTTTAACAGCATTTGTAAGCCTTTTGATATCTTTCTTTTGGTTCTTTTACATTTACTTAGGCCGCCGTCAAAGGCATCAACTTACTTTTGCCAGCCATAACTATTTTTTTTCTAGAAAGGCCAATATGACTTGTCCCAGACAGCACTTAACTTAGACTGATAGATATAAAAGTTTGGTAGTAGCCTTGTTGTTTTTATACTTATAAATTTATTACATAATCCTAGACAAGAACTAATAAATATTTGAAGTAAATGATCAAAAATATTTCGCTGAAACAAACTAAAATTCTTTGAGAAAAATAAAGTCAATCAAAAGGAAACATTTTTTTATTTGTTAATTATATATAAAAACTAAAAACATTATTTAATTCATGTTTGAAAAAGCTTTCAAGAATCAATTTATTTTCAAGTTCACTATATCAATTAACAAGCTTGTGAAATTTCTATATAGAGAAATTAAAAAAAAAAAAAAAAAAAAAAAGAGAGAGACATTCATATATTAATTATTAAACCCTAACTATCAGCACAATAGCTGGCAGTTGTTGATGCAAAACAAAATGCTGTACACACCTTAACGAGTCTCCAAAGATGATGTGGCCATGCTAGTGTAGAGGGGCTGTCTGTCTTTTTGACAATACCTCCCAGCAAATCCTGTTGAGTAGTAGGGGATTAAAGTTGAAACTGCAGTGTTACCAGAAATCACAATATATAACAGTTCAAAGCTCAGATGAAAAATTTGTGATAGTCTAGGATATTATAGTAGAAGAAATGGCATTCCTGGTCCTTATTTTTGTAAAAGCATTCATTTCATGTTATATACAAACACTGCATACAGAATATTCCATTTAAAACTCAGTATATTAAGGTAAGCCAAGTAGCTATATTACATGCATACACATACACACACTTTAATACATCACCGTTTTTACATTTTTATAGCTAGTGAAGAAGGATAAAGTGCTTCTAGCAGGGAGACAATTTTTTTCTTAATGAACATATTTTAGTAATACTTTAAGATTAATTCTCCAGCCTTCCCCTATTTAAAATATAAGTTATCAAACCCAATTTTAAAAAATTTAAGCTAGGAAATTCCCAGATATCTACTACAGAAGAGAAATTTACAGCATCTCAAAATATGTTGAGAAATCAGATGCTGCAGAGAACTGGAAGAGCCATTTCTTTACCAACTGAATGAATAAAAATATATTCCGTGTGTGTGTGTGTGTGTGTGTGTGTGTGTGATATATATATATATATATATGAGAGAGAGAGAGAAAATAGTGGATAAGAGACAAAATAAAAACATACAAAAATAAATAAATAAATAAATAAAAAACCTGACATGCCTCATATGATTCTGATCAATTTTTATTTTGTAGTTATTTTATATTTTGAATCATTATGCATCTTTGATTTTTTTTTTTTCAAGAAATATTTTGGTTAATAAGCATATATTTGAAAATGGACACACTTTAAATGTATGCTAATTTGATGGAAAAAAAATTGTAGGCAGATAAGACCTGGATTACCAGGAGGAAAAAAAATTAAATTTATTGAAAATATATATATATAGAAGGTTGAAATATAGCAATCTAAGTTTTTAGTTTGCTAAATGCAATAGGACAAGTACAAATTATAATTAAAATTGCCAAAAATAAATTGAAATTCCATTAAATTCAAATTTGAAGAGAATCTAAAACCCTGCTTCAGGTCCTTAAAAATAACAAAATTAAAATGATAAAAGAATAAATGCCTACTCTGATCTAGCTCCTCAGAAAATAATTTTAATATATTTTGTAATAAATAATAATTAGAAGAAAATGTAAACACAAGCTAAAGTAGAAAAATCTTTGCTAAATACTTTTTAAAGTTTTTGAAAGTAAAATCTCAATTTAACAATACTTACAAGATAAGGATTCAAGGGGAAAAAGATGATAGCAATTAAATCTCAGTAGTGACTTTGCAATAATGAATACTTTTAGAATTAAAATTAGTTTTAATTTACCTACCATATAAAAAAAAAAAAAAAAAAATCATTGATACATTTGTGCTGGAAAGTGAGAGCTTCAACATATTTACCAAATCAGCTATCAAGTTATTTTTTTTTTTATAAAAGATTTAAATGGGTGATTCACCAATGACATGCACTTCACTAACAAGAGCAATATGCTAAAATTTTCCGCTTCTGTTGTATAAACTTTTCAAAAAGTAAACCGATTTTAAAATACATATAAATAAAAAGCCAGATTTTTTGCTACAAAATGAACTAAGGGTATCTACATCATCATTAGAACAGCCAAACATATTTACATTGTTTTCATAAATATATAGACAGAATTAGAAGATTTAACAAGCTAAACTAGAAGTCAGTATTTGTACATATTTAGTAATCCCATGTCTTGTTATAATGCTGATGTTTCACTACTAATACCAGTATTTTCTAAAGTATATTTCAAAGTGTAAACAAGGAAAATTGTGGCCCACGAAAAACAAAAAATAAAAAACCTTGTGCCACAGAATCCATTTGAATGATATTGTAGACTACAATGACAAAAGCTAATGATAAATTTTGGTATAAATACTCAAGACACCCTATGAAAAGCTGAAAATAGTAGATAGTATGCAAACTTAGTGATGCATATTCTTGGTGACTAAAAAAATAAAATAAAAGGGTGCTGACTAGACTAAAGTTACGGGAAATTTACAATTAATATAGACTTTTAAATGTAAGAAAGAATTATAATTCTAACAGATTTACTTTGAATTCAAAGGAGTTTAGTTCCCAGTGAGAACAATCTAAGATCACTTGACAAATCCATGCTTTTTCCCTCCCTGACCAACTTTTGTTGGCTGTTCTAGAAGTGAATCCTATAATATTCTTTTCATACTGACACACAATCTGAGAAGCACTAATGTTGTGCATCTAGAAGCCATGTCATAATTTGGAACTACATTTGTTTTATTTTATAAAATAGAATATTTTATCAGTAACTACTACTTTTTCATGTGAATATATTTTCTGTGCTATATTTAAAGTTATCCATACCCTAAAGCAATAGTTGGTATCTTTCAGTATAGACAAATTCTTTTCATGAAAAGTTACCTTTCATTTATAAGGTTTAAAACCAAACTATCATTGTGTACCTCAAATATAGAATTTTTCAGTGTAATCAACAAAGAACTTTAAAATTAGCAGATATCCATTCCTTTCTGAAGCTAAATAAAATTTTCTCTACTTTAATATTTTAAGTTGGTTTAAAGTGAAGAAATGTCCTATAAATTCATGAAATTCTATGAATCCATAAAGATCATGAGATAAACTGAAAAGTTCATAATAGAACAATATTTTGAAGTTGGCTAAAGCTAAATTTACAATACTTGGGAATTCTTTTCTACAAAGTCAAAGAATAATGCTATTGTACAAGTAAATGTCTTGGTATTATAGAGTGTAATGGAAGAAGTAAAACTGAAATAAAAATTGCACAAGTGTATGAGCTTAACTGAACTGAGACAGAAACAATTCATGGTTTCACATAAAGCTAAGAATATTTGAATTATCCTGACTCAATGTTTCATGTCTGAAATGGAATTATATTTTCCTAAGTTCTATAAGATGGAACTTAGAGCAAATAAAGGTATCCCTCATGCATTTTCGAATAGTGTGCTAAAATTTTTATATACTGAAATTCAATTTGTGTATACATCATGCTTGATTAGTGTGGTAGAACATTTTTCTGTTTAACGATAGTAATTGAAAATTGATTTTTTTTTTTATTTGTTACCAATGTACACATTACCCGCATCAATCGAGGAATTCCTGAACTGTTATATAAGTGTCAAATTTTGCTTATGATCAAACAGGAAAAACTTTCATGAATCAATGAAAGAAACAAGGATCCATTCACATGAAAATAACTTTGTATACTTAAACTAGCACACAAATTACATTAAAATAAACATTTGAACACCAAAGTTTTTCAAAACAAAAATTTATCCTGAACTCTTCTTCTACTGAACTCACTTCTTCACTAGTACAATTTATTCTAATTCATAATCATTTCTGCAAATTTTTATTTTTGACAATTATTTAGCAGGTACCACCTGATAATTCCTAATTCTTGTCAAATGACCAGCAAACTGGACACTTCATACTTCTAACTTTTTGTCAAACTGTGTTTTCCCAAGTGTAGATATCAATCCTCAAGTAATTAAGATGTTTATACTTACATTGACTAGAAAGTATATACTGGAAGATATTCATTCAACAATGGATCTCATTCCAGGTAAATTTACAATTAAAACCTTCAATTATTCCAAGAACAATTGAATGCAATAATCTAATCCATAATATGTACCTCTACTCATTTTTGATAATTAACTTTTAAAAAATTTTTTTGGCCATTTTTGAGCAATTGACATATTTGTAATCATAAGTTAATTCTCGGTTTTAAAAATCTTGCAAAAAATATAGATCTGTGAACATGATTTTTGGAATAATAGCAAATTTAATGCTAAATTAATCTGATTTACACAAACATTACTTATCTATAGCAAGAAATTTAGACTAAAATTATTTCTTAATCAACGAATGTTGATTTTTCTGAGCTTTCTGTATGTTTTCATGTGACGACTTCTAGATGTGAGTAAGCTAAGTGTCTATGGCGATCACAAGTGACATAATTGTCCAAAACTTTTCCCCATAAGAGGGAAAAACTGTAAAACACATGACCTTTTAATGTACACACAGAAATTACTATTAAAAAAAAATAAATTTAAAAATACAAAAGGCACAAAGATTTGCATTTGATTAGTAAATATAGTCTTCACTTAATAACTAATGCCAACAAATTTGAAGTATTTTAAAAATATTTTGAAACTGAAAAAAAAAAAAAAAAAAAAAAAAAAAAAAAAAAAAAAAAAAAAAAAAAAGAATTCTTTTAAAACTTCATTATTAATTGTAAAATTTTTTCTTCATACTATAATATCCTGAAAAGCTTATCCAATTAAATAATGTCATAGTGTTATTGCATCTTTTACTTTATTGAGAGCAGATTTTGGGAAATAGAGGCAAACATTTTTGAAATAATAATGAGTCCTGCATTTAACTAATAAAACCAATTTTCCCCAACAAAATTTAATTTCTTATAATTTCATGAATTTACATGCGGTGGTGGGGCAAAGATAACTGATGCAAAAAAAAAAAAAAAAAAAAAAAAAAAAAAAAAAACTTTTTTAAATTTAAATTTTTTTAAATTCCCCAATTAACGTGTTTTTCACTAGAAAAAAAAAAAAACATGTAACATTAGATTTTCCTTTGTAAACTCTCGTAACGACTTGGCTATCCGTTAATTAAAATCAGAACAAGATTTGTTACTAAAATTTCTAACATGTAAGAAATGATTAAAACTTTTTTAAAAAAATAATTAAAAATACTTTGATCTTTCCCCCAGTATTTCTGATGGTATATAAAATTAAAAATCTAATGGTTTCAAGTTGATCTTTAATGTCAATTTTAAGTCCATGTAACCCACAGCTTAAATTGGAACATCAAAATTTAAAGAGGATGGGATGCATTATTGTAAGTTCGGTTTGAGATGCAATTTTTTTTTTATGTAGACCATTTTCTGAACTATTAAGACCAGCATATTCATCTCTTTTGGTAGTTTTATTTTTATTGTGCTATTTTTAATGTGTCATCATCATTTAAATAAAAAGTGCTATTTTTAATGTGTCATCATCATTTAAATAAAAAGTGCTATTTTTAATGTGTCATCATCATTTAAATAAAAAGTGCTATTTTTAATGTGTCATCATCATTTAAATAAAAAAGTGCTATTTTTAATGTCATCATCATTTAAATAAAAAAGTGCTATTTTTAATGTGTCATCATCATTTAAATAAAAAAAGTGCTATTTTTAATGTGGCTATCATCATTTAAATAAAAAGTGCTATTTTTAATGTGTCATCATCATTTAATAAAAAAGTGCTATTTTTAATGTGTCATCATCATTTAAATAAAAGTGCTATTTTTAATGTGTCATCATCATTTAAATAAAAAAGTGCTATTTTTAATGTGTCATCATCATTTAAATAAAAAAGTGCTATTTTTAATGTGTCATCATCATTTAAATAAAAAAGTGCTATTTTTAATGTGTCATCATCATTTAAATAAAAAGTGCTATTTTTAATGTGTCATCATCATTTAAAATAAAAGTGCTATTTTTTAATGTGTCATCATCATTTAAATAAAAAAGTGCTATTTTTAATGTGTCATCATCATTTAAATAAAAAAAAGTGCCATTTTTAATGTGTCATCATCATTTAAATAAAAAAAAGGCTATTTTTAATGTGTCATCATCATTTAAATAAAAAAGTGCTATTTTAATGTGTCATCATCATTTAAATAAAAAAGTGCTATTTTAATGTGTCATCATCATTTAAATAAAAAGTGCTATTTTTAATGTGTCATCATCATTTAACAAAAAGTGCTATTTTTAATGTGTCATCATCATTTAAATAAAAAGTGCTATTTTAATGTGTCATCATCATTTAAATAAAAAAGTGTATTTTTAATGTGTCATCATCATTTAAATAAAAAAGTGCTATATTTTTAATGTGTCATCATCATTTAAATAAAAAAGTGCTATTTTTAATGTGTCATCATCATTTAAATAAAAAAGTAGTTATTTTTAATGTGTCATCATCATTTAATAAAAAAGTGCTATTTTTAATGTGTCATCATCATTTAAATAAAAAAGTGCTATTTTTAATGTGTCATCATCATTTAAATAAAAAAGTGCTATTTTTAATGTGTCATCATCATTTAAATAAAAAGTGCTTATTTAATGTGTCATCATCATTTAAATAAAAAGTGCTATTTTAATGTGTCATCATCATTTAAATAAAAAAGTGCTATTTTTAATGTCATCATCATTTAAATAAAAAAGTGTTATTTTTAATGTGTCATCATCATTTAAATAAAAAGTGTTATTTTTAATGTGTCATCATCATTTAAATAAAAAAGTGTTATTTTTAATGTGTCATCATCATTTAAATAAAAAAGTGTTATTTTTAATGTGTCATCATCATTTAAATAAAAGAGTTATTTTTAATGTGTCATCATTTAAATAAAAAGTTATTTTTAATGTGTCATCATCATTTAAATAAAAAAGTTATTTTTAATGTGTCATCATCATTTAAATAAAAGTTATTTTTAATGTGTCATCATCATTTAAATAAAAAAGTTATTTTTAATGTCATCATCATTTAAATAAAAAAGTTATTTTTAATGTGTCATCATCATTTAAATAAAAAAAGTTATTTTTAATGTGTCATCACTTACTTAAATAAAAGTTATTTTTAATGTGTCATCATCATTTAAATAAAAAAGTTATTTTTAATGTGTCATCATCATTTAAATAAAAAAGTTATTTTTAATGTGTCATCATCATTTAAATAAAGTTATTTTTAATGTGTCATCATCATTTAAATAAAAAAGTGTTATTTTAATGTGTCATCATTTAAATAAAAAGTGTTATTTTTAATGTGTCATCATCATTTAAATAAAAAAGTTATTTTTAATGTGTCATCATCATTTAAAATAAAAAAGTTATTTTTAATGTCATCATCATTTAAAATAAAAAGTTATTTTAGTCATCATCATTTAAAATAAAAAAGTGTTATTTTTAATGTGTCATCATCATTTAAATAAAAAAGTGTTATTTTTAATGTGTCATCATCATTTAAATAAAAAAAGTGTTATTTTTAATGTGTCATCATTTAAATAAAAAGTGTTATTTTTAATGTGTCATCATCATTTAAATAAAAAAGTGTTATTTTTAATGTGTCATCATCATTTAAATAAAAAAGTGTTATTTTTAATGTGTCATCATCATTTAAATAAAAAAAAGTGTTATTTTTAATGTGTATCATCATTTAAATAAAAAAGTGTTATTTTTAATGTGTCATCATCATTTAAATAAAAAAAGTGTTATTTTTAATGTGTATCATCATTTAAATAAAAAAGTGTTATTTTTAATGTGTACCATCATTTAAATAAAAAAGTTATTTTTAATGTGTATCATTTAAATAAAAAAATACTTGAATTAATCCAATTGTAATAGTGACAAAAGTTACAAAAAAAGAAAAAAAAAAGAAAAAGAGATTCAGATAATACATTATAAAATCTGGCAGCATGCATATTAAAAAGAGCAGTCTGAATAATGTATAAAATCTTTCTAGATTTTTGTTTGACATCAAAGCTAGTTTGTAAATTGTAAATAAAGAAATTTAATTTTGCTTAATTACTTAACATCATGTTTAAAAGATCTTATTTCATCTTTTCATGATAAAATTCTTTTGAAATAAGGTTGATGAATAGCAGCACTGAATGAGAGAAACTAAATCAATAGATTTAGTACAATTCTTAGATGTATTAAAAGGAGTTAAAAATAAAATAAGTTACAAACACATTAATAGATACATCTATAGACATCCTAAAAAAACTTATTTTAAATCATTTCACTCTAAGCAAGGCAACAAAGCCATTAAGATGCAAGGGGTTATTTATTGAGAAGGAAAGAAAACAACAAAAGAATAGAATACAAGAAGACATTATGGATAATAGACATTGCAATTAATTTTTGAGGATCAAAGTTGACTGGTTTTGTCTGTTCGCTTTAGCAGCATATAAACCCTCTTGGGTCAGTTCTAGGTTTTATAATTTGTGAAGTATAGCTGAAGACTGGTATATAGTTCATCTATAGATGATTTTTCCAGGATAAAATTTGGTGTATAATTTACTTTTCCTCAAGTAAGTCAAAATGGGTTTTTCATTAGCAACAAAAATTACCTTCAGCCATAAACCCCTTTTATATATGCATGATATTGGAATAACCAATTCTGATTCTTGCTAAGACTACTTCATCTCTTTGGGAAAGACTGGTGTTATGGTTATTACCCCAAAATGAAGGTTTGATTTTGCTTAATTTTTTAAAATTATTATTTAGGTGAGTATTCCATAACTCTTGCCACTTATTTAAGATATGTATTAATAACAGTTTTGAAATCTGTGTGAGGGACTTGTCTTTGATATATTACATTTTTAGTGATTCTTTAGCTGCCTTTCCCTTTCCCTGGATGCTAGGGATCCAGCAGATGTGTTTTTGGTTACAAAGTATATTAATTTTGCTTAAAAGTTTAGTTATCAGAGGATTGGTAAGATTTTTATACTTCATTGATGCAAGTACAAATAGACAGTCCAAGAATTTAATCTGTCTGACTCACCATCTGTGATAATAACCAAGGCTAAATCTATTGCCATGGCCTCTGCACTAAATATTGAGGATTTGTCAAGTAGGTGCTTTTGAAGCATGGTTTCATTGAGTATAGCCACGACCTCCTCTATATTAACCAAGGCCTGTCCTATGATTAAAGTTGACTTGCTGACGTCACACTTAGTAGAGTTCTGTTTTATACGGAGTCTGTTAGCGTTGACTTATTTTCAGAACCAAACATGCCTTCCTCTTGCAAGAATTATAAAAATGGACCAAAAGTTCATTGTTTTTCGTTTCCAAAAAATAAACATTTATTTGATAAATGGAAACATGCCATTAAAAGGGGGAATTTTACCCCAAGTCCATTTAGCAAAGTAAGTAGTTAAAATTTTATCACCATTTATTTCAACAGTTGCTAAAATCAAAATTTGCTAAAAAATTAGTTTTGCCGTAGCACAAGAAAGAAAGCACTTTGTTTATATCTTTTATAATTAATACAATAAAATAAGATTACTTTTATTTCTTTGAATAAAATTGAAATAAAAAATCTGAATTAAAAAAAATTTAAATACGGCTATTCATTCATAAGTTTTTTTTTCTTTCGAAATGTTTTAAAACAAACTGAAAAAAGTTGTTAAACATTATATTTTCTAAAAGTATTTGAATTAATATTTTATTGATATTTTATTTAAAATAGTGTTTTCTTTTCAATGAAATGTTTAAAAATTCTTAGAAAACGAAAGTAAAAACTTAACTTTTCTATACTTCTTGCAACTTTATCAATCATTTTTAAACATGAAAAAATATTCCTGAATTAAATTTTTTTTATTCTATTTCTTGTATCAACAAAAACTACAAAATTTATTTTTTAGTCAATTTTAAAAGAATTTTATTTTTAAGGTTTTTTTTTTATTTGAAAACTCTGTGAAATTTTGTTACAAAAGTCAAGTCACTATTACTGAAAATTTAAACTTGAAAATGATTTAAACTTTGGTTAAATCTATTATTTCTGACTAAGTTTTGAATTTATTTGAAACATAAAGGCCTAAAATCACACCACAATTTTAAAACCTAATTTTTAAAATATTTAATTTTTAGAAAATATTTAGCACAAAATATATTTTCCAAACATTTTTTTCTATTCTTGATAATTTGAAAGTTAATTATCGATATTAATCCATAGAAAAAATTGGAAATAAAAAATTAGAATTTTAACTGAAGAATTCTTTTATAGTTGGTTTAGGGTAAAACATTAACCAAAAAAGAGTTTTGCAAAAAAATGATTTTTTTTTTTTTTTATATATATATAAACAGTTTAACATCATCAATGAAATAGAAACATTAATTTTTACTTTTTTTTTTCCATTTTTTACTATTAAAATATTTTAAAAATGTAATTTAATTACCAAATATCCTAGAATTTTTTAAGACAAATAAACGAAAAGTTTTGTCTTTAAAACTCTGTTTATTTACAAACACGACTGACAGTAGTCAACAATAATGTTTATATTTTCTTATTAATTATTGTTTTTCTTAATTTTATTTAAAATTAATAAAATCAGCATAAATCAAAACAAGTCTTTTTTTCTTATTACATTTTAAAAAGTTTTAAAATCTTTATAAAAAATTTAAAAAAATGATTATCAACATTGTCATGAAGACAGCTACGCTGATTCATGGCTCTACTACCGTGATGACACATTTCATTTGCTTAGGCCTTGGTTAATATAGGAGGACGTGGTATAGCTGAACATCTAACTATCAATATTTTTGGAGCTGACAGTGTATGTGCTTACAATTTGTGTTTTTATAAGATATTAGGAATTTCTTCTAAGACAGATGTGTCAGTTTTGGAGTATTTTGCCAGACTTAATAGTACAGTGGCTTGCTTTATTAACCAGGGAGGAGTTTTTGAAAGAACAGACTCATGTATTAGAAGTGTTTATTTTGAGTTTGTTGAAATTGCTTTCTATGCAGAGGCCAAGAACAGCATTTTCCTTTAAAATATAATTCTTTATGTTGAGGTTGTAGAACACAGTTGTATACTGAATTACTTGGGCATGAACATAATTTGATATAATACTGTAATGCTAACTTATGTTGTCTTAATGCCAAAGGTGGTTCGTGTGATTCGGCATACAGGCTTTCAATTGGCAATGTGCATTAGTCTCCTAGAACAAGTTGCAGCCCCCTAGTGATGGATGGCCTTATGTTCTTTCACATGATTTTCTTGATGCACTATAGATAAAGTGTCCAATATAGACCTAATAAATACCTAAAAGTTTTAGTAGCTGTCAGTCATCTGATAAAGAATTGAGGAGCTGACAGTAGTTGTATTGTTTTATTGCATTTCTCACAAAAGGTTGTTATGAAGGGTAATTTTTTTTGTCAAAGATTATTCTTAGGTATTTGTATTGGTTTACTACAGGCACTTCTGTAGCCTTGAGTCTTAATTCGAGATTATAATATAGTTTTTGAAGTTGGCAGAAGTGTGTACATAGAGTCTTGTCTGGAGAATCTTAATCCATTTTCTGTGGCCCACTTATTTACTTTGAGATACTGTTGGAGTATTTTTTTGATCTGCAACATTAGAAAATCAACTCCAGGGTTAAAGAATTTAATAATATTTATTTTCATACTGAAGCATGTTACCAATAATGCGCTTCCTTGACACCCATTTCTTGCTCATATAGGTTTGAAAGAGTGGTACCAACAGGAACATTAAAGGTTCATTCTGTAAGGAAGTTATTGATAATCTTCCTTTCATTAAGTCTTTCATGATAACATATCACCATGAGGTATCATAAGCCTTTTCTAGGTCAAAGAATACTGTCATTAAATAATAAAAATTTCTGATAAAAAAAAACACCAGTCAAACCAAGTGATTGATTGTGCTTTTGTTCTTTCTGAAGCCAAATTGGAAATTTGTCATTTTATTATTAGCTTCAAGAAACCAAGTAAGCCTATCATTAATGATTTTTTTAAAAACATTTTGCATATGCAATTTGTAAGTGCATTTGAATGATTTTTCTAAGTCTTTTACAGGTTTTCAGATTGAAATCATGGTAACACATTTCCAGAAACTGGGAAAACGGATCAGTGGTAAACTGACCCATATGTTAATGAAAATAAGCAGCCCCGAGAAATATCTGGTAGGTTTTTTAGAATTTCGTCTAGGCCAACTGGTGATTTTTTTTTAAATAAAATTTAATAATTTTGCTAAGTGAGAGGCTGGTTATAATTTTCTTTATTGTTAGAGTATAAATTTAATTTTTTCTTCCTCATCTAAACTTATTTATAAATGGAACTTTGTGTGCGTGTATCCGTTACCTAACGACTCCGAAACGGCTGAACAGATCTTCTTGAAAATTTACACAGTTGTACTATAAGCATCTGTGAGTGTTCTTAGCTAAGTTTTGTGTCAAGGTTCCTCCGATAAATATAAAAAAAAAATTGGGTTATAGAAGGAGTGGTCCGATTTTAATCAAATTTGATACACTTATAGACAAAGACATAAGAAACAATATTCAGAAGTTTCAAGGTTGCAGTTCTTACAATACTGCAGAAAATCGATAAGATTATATATATATAAAAAGGCAAGATGTTTGTGTCTGCATGTCCTTTATACAAATCCACAATTTTTATCCGATTCTCACCAAACTTCACAAATATTCTTTAGGCTGAGGCTGAGCTCCAGGACCATGGATTAATTTTAAAGCTTTCATTACATCCCATCAACGCCGGGCTATTCTGCTAGTTTATTGATATTCTGAAATAGTTTACTAGTATTATTTGAGGTGTTTTATGTAAATAAATTTGCAATATCCTCATTGTTAATGGCTTTAACAAATGGAGTGCTTTATTTTTCCCAGTGATTTTATGGATCATGATCCATATGGTTTTGGTGTTAGATTAATATTAGATACATGAGGATTGCTTGGATTCTTTAATTATTGTGTGCTTCAGCTCTTTATTTTGTAGATGATATTTTCTTGGTCGGATGTAATTTAAACTTGCATAGAGACTAGTGACGAAATCTGATCTTTTTTTATGTTTTTATACTCATTGCTTAACCAAGGCCTGTTGTGTTTGACAGATTTTGAGATGTATTGTTCTGCAATACTTAGTGTTCTTGTAAATTAAGTAATGTGCTCTGCATTGTCTACATTAGCTTCTGGCATAAGTTTTAGGGCACATGTTTTAAATTCCTTCCAGTTAGCTTTAAGTTCCCAGTATAGTATTCTTTAATCTGGCAAAGATTTTTATGTTTCTTTCCTGGAAAAGGTTTTTTCATTTTATTCGTTTCCATATTATATATTTTTTCCTTCATCTGTTCTCCCCATCCTCCTCAGAAGGCCCATTGTCAGAGACAGTTGGAGAATCTGATTCACCCAAGCATCTTAGCGATACAAAACTGGTAAACTCAGGTTTAGTAATTTATATGTTAGAAACAAACTAAGGGGCAGTTCAAGACAACTTTCATTTCACAATTTGATAAGAGAAAGATTGAATTGAATTTGCCCAGAAATACCATAATTCGTCACCTTGCCAAACTCGTTTAAGATATCTAAAGTAACAGCTTGAACTCCATTCTTCTCTAAAGCTTAAAAGACTTTCAGTAATAATCGTTAACACAGCTGTTTTTAATTAAAAATTCAACTCATTCATTAATATATATATATATATATATATATATATATATATTATTTTTTTTTAATTGAAAAGGCAATTCTATTTAAAAACTTTGTGGAAATATTTTTCAGTTCAGTTACAACCCCTTAACTTATTCACAGGATCCAAGTAAATTCTTTATTTTTACTTTATTTCTAACAACATAAAAAAAAAAAAATTATTTAATAAGCGATATATACTAAAAATTTAAATTCTTGGCAGTATTTTTTTGTCACATATAAAGATTCAGAACTTTATTTTTAAATTTTTTGTAGAAGGGAGCATCAGCAGTTTGTAATATTTACAATTAGTGTTTTTCACTTTTTTTTCTAGTGAAAAACACTGATTGGGAAATTTTTTAAAAAACAAATTGTTGGATTTTAATGAAACCTTCAGGGTTTGATCACAAATGAATAAAATTAATATTGAAATTTTTTTTTTTTTTTTACAACACCCATTTCCTGGAATTAAATCTGGTTAGGTGATAATGTTAGGAATATTAATTTTAAATTTATTGACTTTAAATTTACTAGTCAGTCATCGCTCTATTTTCTGATATTGTGAATGGTTATGGTTGTCTTTTAAAAAATTTGGCGCAAAATGATTTGTATTAAGCTTTTAAATGTATAATTATAGCTTTCATTTAAATAATTTTAATATCATCTAACTGGATAAATGAAAGTAATGAAGAATTAAGATTTAAATTTTTCAAAATTCAAATTAAAAAACATGAAAATTCTTGTAATTTTTTTTTTTTTAAACGATATTGTCATTAAAAGTAATTATAGAATGTTTTATTGTATTTTTATTTTACGATTTCGAGCAGATTTTCGAGAAATTAGTACTAGTAGTAAAAAAACAATTTAATAAAACGTAATTTCATAATTAAATCAATTCATTTGTGAATAAGTCCTGAAAGTTTTAAAATCTAACAACTTGATTTTTGTAATAATTTCAAATCGACGTGTTTTCACCGGAAAAGCGCAAAAACATTAATCGTAAAGACCGCTGACAATAAAACATTGAACGTGATAAAAAATACTTATTAGGTCTTTCCTCTTTAATTTAATTTTTGAGTAGAAAACTTTTTTTTTTTTTTATTAAGCTTGGGGCCTTCTTGCCTTCATGCTGCTTTTTTAGAGATTTCTCGAAATTTCATAAAAACAAGTGTGTATGTAACACTAACAGACGTATAAAAAAAGAAAAAAAAAGGCAGTCAAGATTTTTAAAAGAAAGCTACAAGTCATGAAATTTTCATTAAAATCCGACAAATTGACATTTGCAAGAATTCTCAAATCAATGTATTGAATTGTATTGTATATTCATCGAAAAAATTTTCCTATATGGTTACCCGCTGACCGACACACGAAAAAAGTTTAAGCAAAATAAAATTTTGAAGGTTCTAAATAAAAACATTTTAGTTATGGATCAAAAAAAAAAAAACATCTTCTGGTTTCCTTCTTTAAGATTTTGACGAGAAACTTTTTAAGTTTGGGGCATTCTTAATTCATGTATATTCTCCTTTTTTGGAGACTTGAGCCCTTTCAATTTCAATGACTCAATCGGAAATGGACATTGCACTTAATACGTAATAATTACAAAGAGGAAATAACTAAGTTATAGAAGCCACAACAACCCAATTAACCACCTAAGAATTGGTTGAAGAAAAAAAATTACTAAGTCACTACATGCAACACAAATTACATGCGTATAATAATCTATTTATGGTAATTTTTCACGCAAGTTATTTCTCATGAAATCTGTCACAATTTAAGCACTGCTAAATTGGTTTCTTTTGAAAACCATACATTCAGATGGTGCGTCGTGGTGCAGTAGATATTCGAGCCGAGTTCGAATTTCAGTTGAATTCGTTGCATTCACTTACGCGCAAATACTCTTTGGGAAAATGATTAATCCGTCTTTTCCCTTCAGCTATTATCAGGACAGATTAGGTTCTGTAGCCTTGGCTGGCAACTAGTCTACTGCAGTAAAATCTGCTCAATCAGTCATGTCTCTTTCGAGACATGATCGCCCAAGCGATTTTAATTGGCTACTGAAAACTATAAAAAAGTTATATTCAATTCAGTTATTTTTTGCAAATCAGAAGATTCAAACGGGAAAAAATCAGTTCCATGCACATAAAAGATCTGATGGATATCTTTTTTTTTAAAGCCACTATCGATTGTTTAGTGAAATGAAATAAAAACCGGGTTTAAAGCACAATTATTTGTAAGGAAATAACAGAAACATTTAAAAAGTTATATCCAATAAAAAGATTCACACACAAACAAAACAAGTCATCGATGTCACAATGAATGATGTGTGTCTGTGAAAATATTAATTCCAGAAACTGACCTTTTAGATGTTTAAATGTCATATCAACAAAAATTTTAAAATGTCAGAAGCAAAAAAAGTTGAAGGACAAGAAAGTGAAAAGAAAAAAAAAATGGAATTATTACTTTTTTTTTTAAACCAAAAATTGGTCCATTTTTTCCTTCACAAAAAAAGAAAAAAAAAAACTGAAAATATGGTGGTAATTTTTTAAATTATAAATTTGAAAGAAAAAACGCGTTTAAAATTAGCAATTTTGAATAGTAGAAGGATTGCGCGTGGGTGATGTGAACTAAACTTCAAGTGGAAGTAGGCTAAAAAAACAAGGTGTAATTCATTGAGGTAAAACTTTGTTGTTCATCACATTTAGCGCCTGAATTTAAAAAAAAAATCAGGTTTAACGAGTCTCAATTGTAAATTTTTAGCAAAAAGGTATTTAGAGAGTTTTATACTTAAAATTTTCATTAGAAAAAGAATTGTACAAAGGAAAAAAAAACAGAAAATGCGATGCGCAAAAAAAAAAAAAAAAAAAAAAAAAAAAAAAAAGACTTACTTTCTCAAAAAAGTATTTGATTACATTATAAAATAAATATGCGAAAGTTTAATAGTAAATTTTTATTTTATTTTAGTCAACATTTTTCGTTTTAATGCTTGTAAGCTTCTTGTAGAAAGCCACAAACGATTTAACGAATGGCTAACAATACAAAATGCTTAACTGGGACAAATGACAGATTAATAAATGAATTTAAAATCTACTACTCCATTATTATACTTTTAGATTTTAGAATTATTTCCATATGTTCCATAAACATATATGGTGGTTTATTCGTATTTTACGGGTAAGTATGGGTAAAAAGATAAAGGCCTTAGTTTTTTTTTGGTTTCACAAGAAAAGAAAAAGAAGTATTGTGGGTTGTTACTGTGAAATAAAATTTTAAAGAAAAAAAAAAATTACGCATTTTTTTTTTTTTTAGATAAGTTGTGAAATACACTTTTAATGGTTACAGTAAAATCTAAGTAAAACATTTTTCAACTCACAGAGTATTTCTATTCAAGAGAAAAATTATTTAAATAAAATAAAAAGCGTTTAGCAAAGAACCATTTGATTTTGTAAGGGAAATTCCGAAAGTGTTTGGTTATCTATCGTTATAGTAGGAAATAAAACACGTTCTAGGCGTGAAGAAGGGTAAATAAACTTGGAAAATAGGTTAGAAAAAAAAAAAAGAAATATAGACAAAAATGTCAAGAGGAAATAACAGTAAGTAATAGAGAACACTAATTGTATAAATTTTACTATAGTGAGAAATAAAAAAAATAAAAAAAAAACAAAAACGAAAATTACAAACCAGATATTTGAAAGTAACTATAAAGAAAAACGTGTCAATTAAAACAAGGAGGGATATTGAAGACAATTGAAAAAAATATTTAAAATGATGAAGACAATTCTTGGCAAAAGGTAATCAAATTTTCATATTATATGGTCACAATGAAAGGGGTTAGTTTCTTATATTGAACACATTATGAATTGATCCCCGACTTAATCGTAAAATACTGTACTTTACAACCAAAGGAAATTTTGAGTGGGAAGATCAAGACACCGGTAAAAATCCGTCGCGAGACTCCTTTTTCTGTAATAAATCGACATTTGATCTACTCACCAGTATATTTCTGCACATTGATCGCAACAAATATAATCTATTCGCTTCTACAGCGATTCCCACCGGATTCAGACTGCCAACAGAACGCTGACGATTGGAACGAAAAAGACAGCTCTATAGAACAATATCGTTGTTGCTTTCGCTTTACAGACAAGACAACATGGCCGCTGCAGTCAGTTGATGACGTCAGGTAGCGGAATGTCACGTGATCTGAAGTTTGTCATTTCTACATTTTCAGTGAGTTCAGGATATATGTCTGCAGTAGAGAAGTCAAGAAAAAAAAAAAAGTTGTGTGCAAGTAAGTTTCACTAAGGCTTCCGCTTGTGTAAGTGTTGTTGAAAGTAAAAAAATAAGTTGTGTTGAAAAGAATTTCTCTTGAGAAACTTCAAGCATAAAAATACGTATTTTAACTCAACTGTATATGTGTTTTTTAGACATTTTAAATTACTAACATTAACAATAAAATAAAAATACATACGTGATTATTCGCAACCTTAACCTTGGTTCTTGTTTGAGGATAGGTTGTGTGGTGTCGTGTGTGTTAAAAAAATATGTAGAATCAATATTTTTATTTTAAAATAAACCTTTGAGCGTTGGAATTATATTTTTCTCTATCAGTATCTTTTTTAAGCTTTAGTTTTTAGCACAGGGCAAATTTTAGAAATTATCTACCTTCTTTTATATTTTATTTAAAATAAAAAAATCTTTTGTTGAAAAACGCTTTGTTCGTTCAGGGAACATTTGCCTTGTTACTAAAAATAGATCTACGCAACAGTTTGTAACGAGTTTCTGTTTATGCTTTTTACTTTTTTTGCCTCTTAGTTTTTTTTTTTGTTTTTTTTTTCACTGTCACTTGTCTTCCTTGGTCGTCATTTTGCTTAAGAAAATAACCCCCTAAAAGATGTAATAAAAAGAATTCCGCAACAATGGCTACGATTTTGAAGGTGAAATGAGGCAATATGAAAAAGTTAGTTATTTAAAAAAAGTAATTTGATAACAACAAAAAAACAACGAAAAGAAAACTTGAAAAAAACTATATTTACTCTTCTAGCTTCATGAAGTAAAAAACTGAGTTTGTAACAAGTTAATTAGTGTGTGTTTCTGAATAAAAATTAAACCTTTAAAAAGTTCGGAAATAAATATTTGTTTTCAGAAACACTCGTTACAATTTTGTTTTTCATCTTGATGTCGATTACTTTTTTTTAAGGCAAGGTGAATGTTAGCGTTAAGTTAAGTGTTTAATTTTTTTTATGAGTGTACAATGTTAGAAAGTTTTATGAACGAAAAAAACTAGACTGACATTCATTGTGGGAAATATGAAGATAACACAGTGACAATCTTTAAAAAGATTTTGAATTTTTTTTCTAACGTCTTCAACGGATTTAAACATTGCTCCCCCTTTTAGTTCCTGTTTTTGATTTGCAAATTCCATGGCTACTTGGCGAAAAATAGAGGAGTGCTTTAATTTTTAGTTACATACGTCTTACTACAGTTCAGTTTACCCTGAAGAAATCAATAGTTGTGGAGAGAGATTGATTCACCTTTCCCAAAGGTGAATCAATCAATACGAAAAAGTGACAAATGACAAGATGCTGGAATTTGAACTTTAGTCACCACTTTTTGTACCGAAACAAACCTGCCCATCCTTTTTTGGATATTAGCTTACAAACTAATGTTCTTTTTAAAAAACTTTGGTTTCAGATTAGACTAAAGTACATTTCTTCAAACACTTGTAAAATTCATAATCAAATTGCAATCAATATTTTTATTGTTTTACCTTATTTGGTTTTAAAGCAAAAGAAACAGTTGCTGACAAATATTTAATTTCTATCCAAATTATCATTATCTACTAAGAAAATTATTTCAAATCAAAATTTGATAAATGTTTTTACAATGTTTGTGGTCTGTCTCCTTTGGCTTTAGGATCTGAGAAGAGCAGATGATCAGCTGAATGATTTTAAAATCCTATTTTCAAAGTCAACAATTTGAGTTGTAGATATAACTTTTTTTTAATTTATTTTTAACTTAATTCCGTTTTTGGTATGGGTATTGTCACATTGTGCATTGTGGTGCAGTGGATATCGGCTCGGAACGAAAAATCGGGGAGACGAATTCGAATTCCAGTTAAATTCCTTGGATTCATGATTCACTTATGTGCATTAAGAGACGGAGTAATACCTTTCCCAGCCAAGGGTATATTTGCAGCAAATATACCCTTGGCTGGGAAAGGTATTAATCATTTAATCCGTCTCTTTCCTCTATGGGTTAACGGGACAGATTGGCTGGCAACAAGTCTACCACAGAAAGCAATGGCAACCTACTGCGGGATAATCTTCTGTCCAGTCAGTCATGTCTCTTTCGAGACATGATCGCCCAAGAAGCGTGTATCACGTATGTCACTTGACTGACTAATTATTTTTCTAATTACACTGAGACAGTGTCACAGGGTCGGCTCATTCTGATTTGGATAACTAAATGCTATACTAAAAAACGTAATAGAAATTTGTCATAGTTTTGCATTACAAATGTTGTGTACAGTGACACACACTCTTTTTAACATTGCGAATTGGAGACTGAATGAAATATTTTTAACTGAATTAGCTATTTACACTTTTACATTGTTCGCATTGTTGTTCTATCTTTGTTGCCATATTCATGATGTTTTGACAGTTGTAAGCTCCGGCCTTCTTCAGGTGATTGGCAATAAAAACGAAGGCAACAGTCCGAACAATTCATTTCATACATCAGAAATATAGACAAATTATCGCCAAATGTGCTATCTGGTCATCATATTAGCAAAAAAAAACAAACTTTTTTTTTTTTTTTTTTTTAAATGACTCAAAAAAGTAAAGTATAATTATCCCCTCCAGGATACATCAAAATTCCTACTTGATATAAAATAAATTTAAAAAAATGTAAACAAACTAGTTAACATTCCTGAACTAAGGGAGATAAGTTAAATAACTATATAAATTATATAACTGTCACAATAAAATGATTTTGCTTAATTTATGGTTTCTTTTATATAGATACAAACACATAAATCATTTCCTTAGAAATGGCAAACATTTCAAAGTTACGACATTGATTTACAGTGAGGTTGGAAAATGAATATCTCCAGATTGGCTACCATAACTCATGAGTTTGATGTTCAGATTTTTTTAAATAGTTTTCTTGCTTGATATGATATTGGAAATATCAAAACAAATCATGAACATTTCTTTTGGTCAAATATGGTTATTTGTACACAGTGTTATAGGTACTATTAACGATTCACTAAAATATGAACATACCTTGATAAAAAGTGCCCCAAGCTTAATAAAAACAAAATATTTAACATCCAGATATTTCTTATTAAGAAGAAAAACCAAAGGATTTTTTTATTATTATATTTCTTATTGTTTTTATTTTTTTATTTTCTTTTTTTTTTTTTTTTTGCATCAGTTGGTGACCATAAATTACTGTAGAAAATTTTAGTGACATTTGATAGCGACACATTGATTTGGAAACTCTTGCAAAAATTAAATAATTGTCAAATTTGATGAAACTTTCAGGAATTGTACAAAAATGAATGAAATTATTTTAGAATTGTTTCTTTGAAAAATATTTTGGTTTTATATATATATATCTCAGATATTATTCTGAGGTATATATATATATATATATATATATCTCAGAATAATGTAAAATTTATATTTCTGGATGTAATAGATAATAGCTGGAGAAGGGCCCTTTAGTTGTAAAAATGTCAATTTTACATTTTCATTATAAGGATATTTTTCAAGGACACATCCTATTGTTATATAGCAATATACAACAAACAAGCATGTATATGAAAATATATAATAATATTTTTTATTGATGACGATGGACCGTGTGGCACAAGGACAGAGAATTGAGAGCGCGCTTCTAATGGGGGTTGACGGGGGGGTCGTATCTGTTGCTCCTCTGGTCTGGTCTACCGGACTGTCTCGTCTCTCTGACTCGTCTGCCGTGAAATCCGTGCCCGAGGTCTTTTTATCTCCAAACCGGTACTTCCGATTTTTGCCTCGCCCACGTAATTCTCAGAGACACCTGTTCTGCTTGCCTCTTGTAGCCATTTCCGCTACTGCCGGAAATAAGGTCAAACAAACATCCGTTCCTTTCAACGGCCGGAAAACGCCCCCGCTTCCTCACTTCCTCGGGTGGGCCTAGATTGTTATATTACATTCCTCGCCCACCCATTTTCCAAAATGTTCACCTAAGAACATTTTAAGTGCAACATCCTCACTCTCCTCCCCATGCCACACAAGCCCTACAATTGTATAAAACATGTGTCGAAACAAACAAAACAACAACAAAAAAAAATAGGGGAGCCTACATCGGCAACCCAACAATGTTCGTGTCCATCTTGGTAATTGTTCTACCAGCTCGATGTTTCATTGTTCTTTTTTTTTTTTCTTTTTTCCTCCTTTTTTTTTTTTTTTTTTTAATATCCATTTTCACAGAATTGGGCAAAGTTCTTAAAAATGTTCATTTTCTTTCTCGACTCTGTCCATAAGCGTAGACTCTTCGATGCATAATCCACATGATTATAGGCGGTAATCACGCCCCAGTTTCCAAACTAACATCGAGTAAATGACCTTTGACCAACACCATGCGTGCCTCTGCTCGAGTTTATTGTTACACATGTAACCTCATTTAATTTAATTTAATTTCAAACATACTATGTTTGAACACAGAAAAAAATGGTCATTATTTGCCGTACATATCATTCATAGTCTGACCGAGAAATGTTCAATAGAAAATGAAGAAAATTACCCTGATTCCAACGTTAATCCGCATGCAATTTACTTGTGGAGGATTAGAGGTTTCATCTATATTATTAAAAAAAAAAATGGACCCGTGACTCGTAGTTCCTTAGGTTGTACAATGTTTTCCATTCCCTGAACTACTTCCTCTGGATTCGAAACCAAGCATATCTGATTTGTTGGCATCTCTCTGTTTAACGCAGAGTGTTGAACACCCGTTGACCCCGGAGTACTATTCACAATGGATAATTCAATTTCCTTTTCCGAAGCACTGTTGCTTCTTTCCCACTTAAAAATCCGCTTCCTGGCTATTATTCCCAGGATTATTATTACGCTGACCATGCCAGCAATGACTCCTATCGTCAACTTCTTCGGGAGTTCCTCATATCCTTCACTAAATCTCTCCATATTTACTAGTTTTCAGAAATTAATATATCTTCAAAAGATATTTCACAAGTCACATAAATGAAAATTCACAGAGGATGTTGAATTGATGGGAATCTGCACAAAAGCATAATTCACACACATAGAAATGTAAATCATTTTGTAATGTACAGTCATTGAAAAGAAATAAAAAAAAAAACCTAACACTGCACAACCCAACGAAAACATTGTTATCAACAAGTTAATCCAATTATCCACTTTAAAGAGTAGAAGAAACTTCCTCTACATGATCTTACATTTCACTTAAGAAGTAAGATTAATCAAGCAACACACCAGTAAACTCACTTCACGTATATGGTAAAATATTAACAACGAAAATAAATCATTAACTCCGATGTTTTGTACTTACAGATTGGTAAATATCTCAACTTCTTCCTCTACATGATTTTACATTTCACTTACTCCATAAAAAGTAAGATTAATCAAGCAATATACCAGTAAACTCACTTCACATATATGGTAAAATATTAACAACAAAAATAAATCATTAACTCCAATGTTTTGTACTTACAGATAGGTAAATATCTCAACTTCTTCCTCCCGTCAACTTTAACATCCTCATCAACTTTAACACCCCCGTCAACCCCAAACCTAAGCGCTAGGCATAATACTCTCTCTACTTCACCGGCGTTCCCTGCTATTCTCTACATGTAACCTGTACCCCGTCCGTTCTACTGAACAAACCATTTTTCAACTCTAGTTTCAGATCGGCAAAAGTATGCATTTTTTTTTTTTCTAACTGGACTTATTATAAACATGAGCAGAGAACACACACACTATGAAATCAATAAGTCACTTATTTGCTGATGTCCAGTCGCGTGGCTGCTATATTTTCGTCTTCTTTTTTTTCTTTCTATCTGGTAGTTTTTCCAATCGTCGCTGTCGTTCGGTTGAATTTTATTATTTTCGTCTTCTTTTTTCTTTCTATCTGGTAGTTTTAAGTCCGTGGAATCTTCAATCGTCTCCGTGGTAAACCCAATAATGTTCGTATCAATCCTGGTCACGGCACCAAAAAGACAGTCTGTTATATAGCAATATACAACAAACAAGCATGTATATGAAAATATATAATAATATTTTTTATTGATGACGATGGACCGTGTGGCACAAGGACAGAGAATTGAGAGCGCGCTTCTAATGGGGGTTGACGGGGGGGTCGTATCTGTTGCTCCTCTGGTCTGGTCTACCAGACTGTCTCATCTCTCTGACTCATCTGCCGACTCGTCTGCCGTGAAATCCGTGCCCGAGGTCTTTTTATCTCCAAACCGGTACTTCCGATTTTTGCCTCGCCTACGCACGCCCACGTAATTCTCAGAGACACCTGTTCTGCTTGCCTCTTGTAGCCATTTCCGCTACTGCCGGAAATAAGGTCAAACAAACATCCGTTCCTTTCAACGGCCGGAAAACGCCCCCGCTTCCTCACTTCCTCGGGTGGGCCTAGATTGTTATATTACACTATCCATAGATAGATTGTTATAAAAGATCAGTTAATGTTTCAAGCTCTATATTATCCCATTTTATAATTTTAATTATTTCTTTTTCATTCTAAGTTGACACTGTTTTTAATTCTATTATTCCTGACACACAGGAATAAAACTGTAATTTTTGAGTTCTTGTAATTATTGAAGCATTTTTAAATCTATTTCTGCCTTCATTTGTTAAACAATACAAAATATTTCTGCCTGAAATGTTTTTTCTTGTATAATCAAACAACTGTCTTGGTGACATTATTTGTCCATTATAGGGTTGCTGCAGGATTGCTTTTGCTGCTAATCTCTTGATAGTCACCTAACCCTTTACCATGATGTAGCAAAAAGTACCACTCTGCATCAATACTAAAGTCAGTCTCTTGGTTACACAAATTTATAAAAATTTTTATAATTCAAAGCAGCACCATCATAAAAATAGATCAGATATTTTTATTTAAATTTTTTTTTTTTCAGTACTTCTATGAGTTTTCTTTGAATAGCTACTGTGTGATGCATGAAACAATATGGTATAATTACAATATTAATATGGTTCAGTTTTTTGTCCTTTCTGTAATACAAGACAAATCAATGCAATGTGGCTTGAGAATTATTTCAATGGAAGCCTTGTGCAACATCCTTCAAAATCTACAATAACTATGACTTCAGCATCCATCAAAGAACTTTTCCTAGAACAAAATTTTGATTGTTCTTTGGCAATGAATCTTGCTTTTTGAAAGCGTGCACAAAGTTTCACTAAATTCTTCTATAGATTGTGATACAGTTTACTGTTTGATTTTATCAGTTGACGCCACTGTTTGTAGATAAATCATCAATTAAATTTTTATTTAGAATTTCTTCTATATATAAAACAAGATCCTCCATCATATTGCTACAAGTTGAACAGTCACCCAAGTAGCAGTTAAATGTTGCTTAATTGTATGTAACTGCATCTATGCATTGGTGGTAATCTGTTAAATGATATTTTTCATCTTGAGTCAATGTACCAAGATGTGAGCCCCCACAATCATCAGATTTATATTTTGATGTATTGTACAAACACTGGCATAATGTGTTCCAGCACCACATACATTCTTTTGGTCTGAGTTTGGTAAATTTTGCAAGACTAATTTTGTTTGGATGTTTTTTTTGTTTTTTTTTCGATAATTGGTATGCTTCTTTCAAGCTACAGAATACAAGATACTTTTGTTCCTGGACTCTTCTACCATTCTTTAAGACTGTCTTTTAGTCATTTATCCCAGGCATCAGTTTTCTGACTTCTTCACTTTAAAAAAACAGCACATTTTCATCAATTGTTTTTTTGTGGGAATCTACATTTTCTTGTATTTGGTGGAGTTAATTTTTCTTGTTTACTTGCTATGTATGTTTTGGTACCAAATTCCATTTGACTTCTTTGCATACTCCAGGTTTTGGAAGTATTGTCAAAATGTGTACTTTTTAGGATCTCTTTTCACAAGCTAGATACTTTTCTTTTTTTGTGTGTAATAATTTCATTTTCATCAGATCTTTTGTGCTCTTAAAATTTCTCATCAGTGTAGACAGTGATGAGAAATTTGTCAAAATCAGTTTAATTTCCTTTAATACTGCTCCTTTAGCTTTTTCTCATAAATGGTTTGTTTTTTAAGTTTTTGATGATTGGTGATTCACCAATTATTGACAAAAATTTGTTGACCATCAACATTATTTGTTGTATATTTTATGTTATCTTAATGTTACTTCTTGACACTTTTTACATATTTTCATTGTCACATTTTCATATAAAAATCTATTTATTTATAATAAAAATGTAAACAAAACCAAAAATAAGGTTGTTTATTTTTCACTGAATTGGTCAACATTTAACCACAAATAACACAAATCCTGTTGATTCCATGATAGTTCTTAATCAGCATTCAAGAGCTTTCTAAAGATATACAATTTGACCATATTGGGAGATGTGAAAAGTTTAGCATATCAAAATCTGCCACTTTAACTTGGGCTGCAGTCAAGTCCACCACAATTTCTTTTTATATATCTTGCCATAAAGTAAACAAATTTGTTGTAAAAATTTTAAAAAATTAAAGATATGAAGGTATGCTTTTTGGGAAATGAATGTTCAAAGGTTAAAGTTATGGTCAAAATTGACCTTTTTTTTTTAATCATTTCACCCTGAGCAAGGCAGAAATGCCACTGATGAGCTGGGGGCTACATAACTGTAAAAAGATTAATTAGAAAAGAGTGAGGAGTACAAACTAGTTAGAAAGGAGCTGAGAATGCAGGTGCGATGACAGATACATAGGTGGAGAGAAAGGGAAAGATATACGGGGGTGGGGAGAGAGCTAGAGTCCGGTGGTTAATAGATGAGTATTGACAATGCATTTAAATTTCTGGAGGTTGTAGCCGTCAGGAAAGCAAGAATATGGGAGAGAGTTCCACAGGCGGGAAATGCGGGAGAAGAAGCTGCAGGAGTAGAATTGTCATCTGCATTTGACTAACCTGACTGTGAATGGGTGGGACCCAGTTGCCAGTCTGGTTGCACGAGTAAACACCTGTTGAGGAGGCACCAGTGACTTAAGTTCGTCCGAGCAGAAGCCATGAAAGTATTTATAGAACAGACAAAGGGAGGCCACATTTCGACGGTGGGGAAGTGGCTGCAATGATCAGTACCTATCACATTACCTACTCTCCTTTGGAGCCTGTTGAGAACACTGAGGAGAACGGCAGGGGCGCCTGACCATAAATGGCAGCAGTACTCCATGCACGGACAGATGGTTGACTTGTATATATGCAGGATGGATTCAAGCGGAAAAAACATCCTGGATCGGCATAGTGACCCAACCTTCTTAGCAGTAGATTTAGCTATGGAATCAATATAGTGGTTCCATTTGAAGTCTGAGGAGAGGGTAAGGCCAAGGAGGCATAGTATGTTGCTTTCGGGAGAATCGCTTGGTCCATGCTTATGGGAGGCAGGAGAGGTTGCCTGTGATGGTTGACAGACAACAGCTTGGTCTTAGACGCATTGAAGTTGACAAGCCACTTCTTGCCCCAATTCACCACAGAGTGTAGATTCTGTTCAATGTCAGCAGCAAGATTATGTCTGTCCGCCATGACAGGTTTCTTACTGGTGCGGGAGTATATTGTGGTGTTGTCTGCATAGATACCTACTTGGGAACTGATCTCATCTGGGAGGTCGTTGATGAAAATAAGGAAGAGCGTCGGGCCCAGGATAGAGCCCTGTGGGACACAAGCATTTGTGCTGTAGGATGAAGAGGCATGCTTTTAAACAAACAGTAAATGGATCACTTTTTAGGTATTTTAAACTGGTATATAATTTAGCTTTGTAGATGAAAAAACAACTGAGATATTGGTATTTAAACTTTGTGACTATTTTTCAAAATTCACTTTTTTGACAAGGGTCAAATATCAGGAACTTTTTGACCTACAGATAGTTACCATTCAATTTGTTACATGAAGCTCTATAAATGTACCAAATTTAAAAAAATTCTGTCTGTGTTGATTTGGTACAGAGTGACTTAATTAAAATGTAAATCAGCTAATTTTCCAAAAATTAAATTTCAGGAAATTTCTTTTTGAAATATTTTTTAACAATGAGAATTACATTGTGCTGAGAGAATTGTAAATGTGGGTAAAATTGGATGTTTTTAGTGTTTTTTTACATTTGGTTTAAATTAATTTTGTAATACAGTAAAATATTTTGCTTATTGGAAATATTAAGTTTAATATATTAGCTTAAAATTAAAACTTAAATAAAAGCTTAAAAATGATTTTTCAAAAATTCATATTAAAGCTTAAGTATTGCTTTTTGTGTGGCAGTATTTAGTTCATTTGTGTATATATATATATATATATATATATATATATATATATATAGTGTAGTGAAAAAACTTTGATAAACTTCGGGGGTTCCTCACACCAAAACAAGGACAAAAGTCCACACAAGCATATGTCCATGAAACCTTTGTTTTTTGAGTTATTTAATTTAAAAAAGTTTACAGTAGATGGTGCTGTGTTGCCATATAGACTAAGTTACATTTGTCATTCCTGTACATTTGTGACGAGTCTTTCAATATTTAATGTTTGTAGTAGTGAGTTAACTGAGAAGTGTTCCATTTAACAATGGCATGAGCAGGAAGATATGATTTTTGCATACAACCATGCAAAAGGTAATGGACACAAAAAGCTGCATGACTGTATCAGTTTGTGTTTCCAGAAGAAAGCCAGCAGATTCATTCACCTTTTCTACTATTTATCGTCATGTTGCTAAGACATAATCTGTGGCACCACAAACTACGGGTCGAAGAAGACTGAGATCTGCTCATACACTTGACCATGAAGAACACATTCTACTAGCTGTCAGAGATGGTCCAGGTATCAACATGTCAAGTGGCCTTAGCATGTTTTCATGTACTGCATGGAAGGTACTTCAAGAGCAATTCCTGTATCAATATCATTTGCAGCGTGTGCAGGGTCTTTTGTTCTCACTAAGTGATAACTTTTGCTGATGGTTAATTGAACAAACTGCTGGACTGCATTGATTGTCTCTTCAGTCTTGTTTACGGATGAGGTGACACTTGGAAGAGATGGAATAACAAATTTATGCGACCAACATTTGTGGGCAGATCAGAGTTCCCATGGTACAATACAGGCTAAAGACCAGCATCAGTTTGATTAATGTGTGGGCTGGAATTGTAGGTGACTGTCTAGTATGTCCTCTCAGAATATCTTACAGGAGCTGTCTATAGGGACTTTATTTCAAACATACTCTCAGACCTGCTAGAGGATGTGCTCCTGCTAATATGAAGATTCATGTAGTTCACGCATGATGGAAATCCAGCTCATTTTAGTCGCATTGGTTTGTGATGCACTAGCTGACATCTACCATGAAAGATGGATAGGGAGGAGAGGACTGGTTCCATGGCCTGCATGTTCCCCCAACCTCAATCTATTGAATTTTACCTACGGTGGCGGGTGGGGAGGACAACTAAAACAATTTGTTTATCTAACAGACAGTAATGCAGAGATGCTTCATCAACATGTCATGGAGATCTGCAAAACCATTTGACACTGTGTGGGAGTATTTGAAAAAGGTTTGCCAGTCTGATGGGTGCATGGGAGTGTAGAAGCAAATAGAAGACATTTTGAACATTTGTTATGAGTTGCTGTGTTGAAGTACAATGATGGCCATTTGGACATGTGTTTATATGGAATCTGCTCCCAAAGTTTGTAAAAATTTTTTTGGATTGTACATTAACAGCATCTACTTTAAACATTAAACCTAATAACTCAAAAAATGCAGGATTTGTAGATATATGCTTGTATGGACTTTTGTTCTTATTAATAGAAGATCTTTCTGTTATCAATGCACTGATTGGCGGGGGGGGTCACTTTGTGATGCACCTTGGAATTATATTTTTAATTGTCCTGTTGAGAAATGAACCACTAAGGTCTCTTTTTAGGTGAAAGCTGGAATCAAAGCTTTTGTACCAACATGGAAATAGCAAGTTCTCCTTGGTTCTCTCTTGCCTGTTCAGCTGCTATAGCCCACAGAAATCCTTTTTTCTGGCTATACCAGAGCAACATGTCCAATTATAAACAGACGTCTCTTTGTCATCACTTGTAATGAATCTCAGCATGTCCTTAAAGAGGAAAAGTCACTATTCATTGACAGAATGAGACCCTGTATATCATCTCACAACTTCAGTTTTAGAGATTACTGATGGCTCTTTAATAGTGCACTGAACAGGAATAGATACTCAATCTTTTCTGTTTTCAATCAATTTGAAGTATTGACATCTACTGCAGATAAAGCAGAGTACTTTGCTCAGAAATTTTTTTCTAATTCTGATCTTGACTCCTCTAGAGTATCTACCTGATTTTCCCCCAGAAAAGTGATATGCATATAATTCCATCCATGGCTTCTGCTATAATTTATAAACTAGGTCCTCATAAAGCATGTGGACCTATAATAGTCCTTAAAAAATGTGCTCCAAAATTGTCTCTTGTTCTCTTCAGTGTTTACAAAAAATGCCTCGCTGCTTCTCCCTTTCCAACTCGGTGGAAGTCCTGTTTTGTAGTTCTTGTCTTTAAGAATTCTAGATAACCTTCTGACCACTAAAATTATCACCCTATATCCCCTTACCTCTTTTAGGCAAAATACTTGCGGCTCTAATCAATACCAAATTGGTTAAGCATTTTACTTCACATGGCCTTTCAAATAAACAATATTTTCTTTTCTCCAGGGCTCCCACTAATGTGGTACAAGGTTTCGATAAGAATAGCAAAGCTTAGACTCTACGGCTTTAGATATCTCAGAGGCATTTTATAGGATTTGGAAATTTGGTCTTTTTTATAATCTCGAGGGTTACAATGTCTCTGAACAAACATCTAATCATTCCTAACAGACTGTGTAATCAAGGTAATTGTTGAACAGAGACACTTCTAGATCCAGGGCTCTATCCTTTGACTTATGTTGTTTCAGATCTTTATCAATAACCATCCCAATGTCATCAGTTTCTAACTAGGTATTTATGCAGATGACAATTATTTGCCTTCCATCAGTATGGTTGATGCTAGACTCCAAGAGAACAACATTTTGTGCTTTTTTGGGCTCACATTTTTCACAAGTGGAGTGATTATATTGAATCAATTGCTATATCTACTGCTAGGAATGTTAGTTTACTGTGTCCTGCCAGGCAATCCTTAGCAGAATCTATCTTGCTCATTTATAGATCTACCATTTGTTCATGCATTGAATATTTCTGCCATATCTGGTTTGGTGCACCTTATATATATCTTGAGATTCTTGACAAAATTCAAAGAAGAGTCTAATGTAATCAATCCTGACCTAACATCTTGACTTCAGCCACTTTCTACTGATGTCAGTTATCTTTTCTACAAATATTTACATGGTAATTGTTTTGATGACCTTCCTACAAGAGTGTCTTTACTGCATGAGTTTAAGCATTCTACTAGGGATTGTCATTTTACTGTTGAATGTAAAATGATGTAACTGTCAGTTCTATTCTAAGAGTTTAAAAAAACTGTAGAACTCCATTCCATTTTCTTGCTTCCCTGCCACCTCCAATCTCCAAATATTTAAATGCAACGTCAATTGCCATCTTCTGTTTTTCTGAATACTGTTTCTTTGTCTTTTTCCTCACTAAAGATTTCTCATTCTCTTTTGCTCCCTTTATCCCTATGCATCCTAGTGGCATTATTATTGCCTTGCGTGTGTGTGTGGGGGGGGATGATTTAAATTCAGCCCATATCTTTATGAAAATTAATTCAAAAAATTATGATTGCACCCAAAAATTCAGGTTCTTAGACCAAATGCTTTTAAAGATATGGTCAATAAAAGTTTCAGCAGAGACAACTGAAAATCTGCCATTTTGAATAATATAAAAATGCCTTAAATTAATGAGTTTTTATCAAAATGATTTAACTTGTAATTAACTATTTTTAGTATGAGGAATAAAAAAAAATTGTGTGAAGATCTGATTTTATGAGCAAAGGCCTCAAAAATCAAATTTGAGATATAGCATTAAGGAATATTCAAGGTAGCAAGAAAAAATGTATTCTTTTTGTATGTTTGAATGCTAAAAATGTAAAAAATATCAGTTGTGTATAACAAAGCTTAATTATATGCCATTACACTGGTATTGTAATCTTCTGTAATATATCATATGTCTTGATCTAGTTGTAGTGGTATTTTTTTTATTTTTTATTTTTTAATCATTTCACCCCAAGCAAGGCATTCCACTGCCACTATTGCACTTGGGGCTAGATAGGGGGAGGTAAATAGGAAGAGTGGTTAGATATAGGAAATGTCAGAAGGGGGGTGATAGATAGTTGGGTGGGTGGGAAGAGTGTTTGAAAGAATGGAAGTTAGTTTGTTAGGAGGTGTCTATTGACCTTACATTTAAACTCCTGGAGATTGTAGCTGTCTGGGAAGCAGTCATGTGGAAAAGAATTCCACAGTCGGGAAGTGCAAGATTTTGATTATAACATTATCCCATGATACCCAGCAAATATCATCCCTTGACAGCTATAAAAATCATTTTGATGCTCCATCTAGAACGATCATTTTTTAATCTCTGCAAGCTTGCTTCAATAACTGACACATTTATTAAAGCAAGCTTGCATCACAAAGATTTCATGAGACTTGTAAAGAATAATATCCATTCAGATTTTAATTCAAAGTCTTTCAAGCAGAGATTCAGAATGTTCTTATAATTTTTATGCTAGCCATAAGATCCAAAGTCATGATACATAGCAATGTTTTGATGTAGGTAGATGTGCACCTCATGCATAAAGTATATATTATGGCATCTGGAAGAAAACAATGATTAGTGTTGTAATTTTGGATCTTGTTTAAAATGTATTAGAATGGGGTGCAAAGTGCAGCTTTCCAATGGTATCCTCGAATTTCATCCTGTACCATAAATTGATAGTTTTCTGCAAAATATATTTGTCATCAGGAAGACTATTTTGCTTGGCATTCAGGAGTGTGCAGGGTGTCCATAAATTATCTATGCAGCTTCCACAATTTATTGTATCCTTAAATACGCTTTGTTGCATATTAAAGAAATATTATTAAAGTTTAAATTTAGATATAATTTGTTTTTTTGTTCAATTTTGTTTGTCATTTCAGGTAGATGTTAAAAATTCTTATTATTAGTTCTGGATTTCTAATAAAAGCCCAGAAAGTGCAATGTGTATCCTGATTCAGAAAGACCACATTGGACACTCAGGTCCAGTGTAATTAAAGTAAAACGTATGAAAAAGCATTTGTTACATTAATATCCATGCCTGATACAAGAAATGTCTTGCTGAAAACAGAAATTGATCATCTAGATGTGTTGTGAGTGACCAATGGAGCTCATGTGAAAGTGTTCTAATGTGTTTTAATAAAACTATTTGTTTTCCAATAAACTTTGTAGAGTTGTCTTTTATTTTTTATGAATTTTTAAAATTGTACAGATAGTTTATGGGCACCCTGATGGGTCCATCAATACAAATGGCAAAAAGTTCTTCATGCTCCTCAACTAAAACATTTTTTATTAGAATTTCTAAGCAGTCTGTACATTTTGACTTGACATCATTCCAATTTTTAGAATTTTTGATCTATGAAGGAAACTAAATTTTCCTTCCCTGGACAGCTGCTGCTGCATCTGTAGACCATACACTTTACTTTCTAGATTACAAGTGACTTTAGTCATCAGATACATAACATCCCATGAAACTGCACCCTCTAAAAGGATAGCATTTTGGTGGTAAGTGAACAGACTGACAGAATGAGTATCAGAGAATGCAAGCTACAGAATTTGGATAACCTAACTTTAACAGTCAACCTTAGGTTCTCCAAATTCTGTAGCTTTGGATTCTGCATAGAGATCATAGAAAATGTAGAGAAGCAAATGTTTTTGATGATGATGAACTCTTTCAGGATGGACTTTTCTCATGCTGTCTTTTTTTTATTTTTGTCTTGGATTTATTAAGAGTACTCTCCTTATCTTGGAAAGAATTAATCACCAACAAACAGATCTCTTTCCCAATTTTTGAGATGGCATGGCCATTATTCATTTCTCTGCTTTTGATATTACTAACCTTGCACACTTGTTTAAAAAAGTGCTAATCTCATCCAGTTAACATGGATTTGTTTTATCACAAGCCCACCCAACTTTTCATTTCCTTTGTTATTAATGCCTGTCAGTTACTTTTTTTTGCACAACAGAAAACAAAATTGTCTATGTTTAAATGACTTTTGTTTCAGCTTCTTGCTTAATCCAAAAAATTTATTGATTCAATGTATAAAATAAATTTAATTTTTCTATTGAGCTAATTGCAAAGAGTTGATGCTTGTAGCCATTATCACTTGTATTTCTATACATATTCTTTTTATCATTCAGTTTTTTCAAATATTCTGTTCATACTGATTTTATAAACTTATGTGATTTGTACAATTATATCACCTTTGACTTACTTTTGTTAGAAAGCATACTTAATGTGTTTCTCATCCATATTATATATATCACATAATAGACTTTAATCTTTAATTCAGATACTGTAAACAAATGCTTAAAAATATATACAGGAATCAATAAATTAAAAACACAAAAAATTACTGATTGTATGTATGGATGTGAAATAACAAATTTCCTTTGGATTAAAAATTTAAAAAAAGAAACATTGTATCAATGCATTGACCAATAATACAAACAACTAAATGAACCAGTACATTAGTGCTGATTTTTTAAAAATCAGGAATTTTATTCTTGTCAATTTTATTATATTCTCAGATTTTCTTCTGTTTCATGGCATTAAAGGATTCTAGTTTATACACAAAAATTTTTTGAATAATTTGGTTGAAGATGAGAAACATTAAGGAACATTTTTTCAACTTCAATTTATTTGAAAGGCATTAATTTCCTAAAAGTAATAAAATAGGAGGCAAAAATAGCAAAAGAGGAGTTGGCTTAATACTGGACAAAGAAATGCATTCTGGAATATTGCCAGCTTTCAGAGAGAAAAACCCTGGTTAAACTGAGGAAAACCCTTCAACATATCTATTATAGTAGTTTATGCACCAACATTGCTAAGCACTGAGGAAGAAATAGAATCATTCTACTCCATACTGAACAATGCCAAGGCTCAGTGCAAATTTTCTTATTGAACAGGTGAAGAGGCTTATCCCTTGTTTCCGGTTTTTCTCTTCTCCAATCTTTTCACTCTTTTTTTTTTCTTTTATTATTTTCATTTTTTTTTTCAATTGGAGTAGATAGTTTAAACTATCGCCTGGTTCACACTCCATCCACGTCTATTGAACAGGTGAAGAGGCTCATCCCTTGTTTCCTGTTTAGGTTGTTGTTTCCGGTTTTTCTCTTTTCCAATCTTTTCATTCTTACGTAGTCCCATGCGCATCAGTGGCGTTTTCACCTTGCTTGGGGTGATATGATTTTTAAAAAAACAAGAAAGTAGAATCATAATGGGTGAATTGAATGCCAAGGTAGATAAAGAGAGGGAAGGAGAGATGACCAGCAACTTTGGATTAGGAGTCTGCAACGAATGAGGAGAAAAATGAGTCCAATGGTGCACAGCAAATGACCAGGTAATAACTAACACCTGGTTTCAAGAACACCCACAATGTCTATGGACATAGAGAAGCCCAGGAGGCAACACGAAAAACTAAATAGACTACATAACCATAAACAGGAAATGCAGTAGCTCAATGCAAAACCTATCCAGGAAGCAACCACATCCTAGTCATCTGCAAACTAAGGGTGAAACTCCGGAGAATGAAGAAGCCTAGTACAGCACCAAGAATGAAATACAACATGCTTGTGAATGACCTCAAGCTGCAGAAAGAATGCACTAACAGCATGAAAAACAAATATGAAGAACAAATTGAAACAGGACACTCGAAATGAGACTCGCTAAAGGAAGCAATAGTGACAGCAGCAAACATTGCCCCAAAGGAAATCGGATGCAGAAGAAAAAAACGAGTGGATGACTGAAGAGATTCTTGACATGATGCAAAGGAGACAGAAAATGAAGCCAAGACATGGAATACAAGAAACTACACAAGGAAATAAGGAACAAATGCAGACAGGCTAAAGAGGAATGGCTAAATGACAAATGTGCAGAAGTAGAGAGATTGAGCAGGACAAATAAAGCAGACATGCATAAAGCAATAAGAGAACTGACAGAACAAAAAACCTCAACAGGATGTATAAAATCCAAGGATGGAATGATAATATTGGAGGAAATACTCCAATGGGAAAAATATATAAAACATCTTTTCCACAACAAGAGAGCAGCCGGTAATATACAAAGATGAGGACGGACTGGAAATATTAAAGTCCAAAGTGGAAGCTGCAATGGCCAAACTGGAGTAGCTGGACCAGACAGCATTGTAATAGAGCTGCTGATAGCCCTAGAAAAATTTGGCATAGAGAAAATAACAAATAATAAATGAAATTTGTAATAGTGGTGTAATACCAGATGACCTAAGCAAGTCTATTTTCATAGCACTGTCTAAGAAGCCAGGTGAAAATGAGTGCAAACTCCACTGAACAATCAGCTTAATGAGTCATATTACAAAACTGATTGTCCTAATCCTGATGAATAGAGTGAGAAGGAGAATCAGGTCAGAGATAGTGTGACACCTCCCCAGCCGGTCGCTTTTGTTTTCGATCCAGCCAGCTGGTCGTAGATTGACTCTGTCATGGTTTTCTCCCTTGTCCCACGTTATGTTGATTAATCACAAGGTAGTCACGTGAGTTTCCACTACCTGTCTTTCTGCCGAACTAAACCAAGCCGGGAAGTGTGCACACAATTGAGTAATAAAAGAAAGAATTATAACACCAAGGAAAATAAGTGGACCGACAGCTGAAAAGTGTTGTAAAATAACGTCTTTATATACGGATTATACTTAGGTATAAGTATAATAAGTATAGGTTTCTTAGGTAAATCGAATTATTCTCCTAAGCAATAACAAGGTATCTGGTTGGCCGCAGCTCGCTGCTTCGAACAGAAGTCTAAGTTCATTATATAAGACTAGTCAACTTGTTGCTTGTTTTCCGGAATGTTACGGAAATTGCTGAAGTGCTGGGTTATTCTCTTTCAGTTAGCAATTTCAGACTTGTCTGAAAATTTTCTTCTTGTCTGTCTCTTAACACTGGTTGGTTGATTGGCGACAGGCTTCTCTACGGTTGGCACCCAACGGCATGGCAATCATCTCTCTGTCTCTTTACTTCTTCGGTTGGGAACTGTCTTTGGTCATTACGTTTCTGGACCGGGAAATCGAACTCTCTGCCACTCGAGCTGCAACTACTAAACTTCGTCTGTAAAATCTCTTCTGTCTTTAACTCTGGTTAGCTGGCATCAGGCCTCTTCTGTCGATCTCTGTCATTCCGACTTCGACTTCAAACTCCAACTGCAACTGGAAACTGCATTCAGTTGTCGATCTCAAAAACTTTGGAAATTCTCTTCTGTCTTTAACTCTGGGTAGCCGGCATCAGGCCTCTTCTGTCGATCTCTGCAACTTCACTCGAAACTTTAACTGCAAAATCTCTTGTCTGTCTTTATCTCTAGTTGGCCGGCAGGCTCTGCAGTTGGTGCCCAACAACATGGCGCCTATCTTCGTCGTTACATTTTTGGGACTTTCTCCGAGCCAACTTCAACTGATTTTGGTCCCTCAGAACCCTGTATTTATGCCCATGCCATGGTGTGGAGCTGACGGTCACTGGGTGTCTAATCCTCCATCTCGGCAACCAATAAAATCCTGAGGTTAGCTGCTACTCGTTGTTGCCTGTGGTTTAACCAATGGGATTAGTCTTCTTTCCATGACGTCAATTGTTAGTCGTCTCCCCCTTTTGGGGCTTGGTCACTGGACCACTGGAATCTCTCTCAATCTTATGACGTCATCTCCCCATACCCTTTTTCTGGGCTGGACTTAACCAAATTTTCTTCCTCAAAATTTTTTTGTTCTCACGAAACAATTTCGGGGATTTTTTTTTTTTTTAACAATAGGCATTAACCTTTTTGAACTGTCTTCACCCAATACAAGTTGACAAGGGTCCATTGACATTGTTACCCAAATAATAATTTCTACGCACCTGTTTTTTTAATATCTATTCTCTGAGTTACCTATATTTTCAAGTGACAAGAATGCCTTATCAGTTTTACCCTGATGTCAGTGAAAATACCTTTTCTCTAAATTACTTGACTCGGAATCAAAATATTTGTTATCTTTAATTTTTTTTTTCACGAGTCATGCCAGCCAGACAATCAGACCCAAAAATGAAATTTCCTTTTCCTTTACCAAGAAACAATAACAAATAAATTTATCTTTCCTTTATGTTTAGAATGACCATCAGCTTTCTTTGGGGTGATTGAAACCGATATCTATTGTTTCTGGCTTGAAAATAATTTAGTCTTTTCTTTCTTTCTTCTTCTTTCCCTGGTTTTCTTTTTCTATTCTTTTGCCGGCCAAAAAATAACAATTGAATCTATCTTTTAGGTTCAAGGATGACACTTGTCTTTATGGCCAAAATCGAAAACAAATCCATTTCTCTTTTCTTTCTCTTCTTTCCGGGTTTACAATAATAGAGAAATACCAGGTGTTATTTTTTGTCCTTGCTTTCTTTTTAAAGATAAAGATTTTCCAGCTACAGTTAATAATTAATAAAATTAATCACCTCCGTTTTCCTTTGCTCATATTCAGAGGATAAAGAAAATTTCTCTTAGTATGTTCTCTTATGATCTATAATAGCAATTAGAAGATTTTGGTTATTAATTAATTAATAAAATTAATTATCGCCGTTCCAAAATATTGTTATAATAGAACAAGAACAGTACAGGTTTGTCAAAGACACTGGAACAAGAAACGCCATATTTATGATTAGGATGCTTTCTGAAAGGGCAATACAAATTTTTTTTTTTTGTTTTTTTTAATCATCTCACCCCAAGCAAGGCATTCCACTGCCACTATTGTGCATGGGGCTACATAGGGGAAGGTAAAGAGAAGGAGTGGATAGACATAGGGAATGTCAGGAGAAAGGTGACAGATGAGTAAGGATAGCGAGGATGAGGGTCGGGCAGATGGGAAGAGTGCTTGATAGAATGGGAGCAGGTTACTGTGTTAGGAGGTGTGTATTGACCTTACATTTAAACTCCTGGAGATTGTAGCCATCGGGGAAGCAATCGTTTGGAAGAGAATTCCACAGTCGGGAAGTGCGAGGAAAGAAACTGTTGGAGTAGAAGTTACGGCTGCATTTTATCGGTTTCACTGTAAAAGGGTGGGATCTAGTTGCTAATCTAGTATCTCGTGCAAATTCGTATTTAGGGGGCACCAGTGATCTAAGTTCATCGGAGCAGAAGCCGTGAAAGTATTTATAGAAGAGACACAGGGAAGCCACGTCTCGCCAGTGGGAGAGAGACTGCAGGCGGTCTGCCAAGTCGGTATCTATCACATTACAGACCCTCCTCTGAACCTTATCGAGAAGCCCGAGGAGAACAGCAGGGGCACCCGACCAGATATGGCAGCAGTATTCAATGCACAGGCGGATGGTAGATTTGTAAATGTGCAGGATAGATTTAGACGGAAAAAACTTCCGGGCCCTACACAGAGAACTGACTTTCATAGCAGCGGATTTAGCAATGGATTCGATATAGTCATTCCATTTGAGGTCCGCTGAAAGTGTGAGACCAAGGAGGCATAGTGTTTTACTCTCTGGGAGGCAAGCCTGGTCCATGCTAATGGGAGGTAGGTGAGATTGTCGATGATGGTTAATTGACAGTAGCTTCGTTTTAGAAGCATTAAAATTTACTAGCCATTTCTTACCCCAGTCCAATATGGATTGGAGGTCCTTTTCAATCTCGGCTGCGAGTTTAGCTTTGACGCCTACACCAGATTTTTGTTGGAGGCGAGAGTAAACTGTGGTGTCATCAGCGTACAAACCTATTTGGGTTCTTATGGAATCAGGGAGATCATTAATATATATCAGGAAGAGTGCAGGACCTAAGATGGAGCCTTGGGGGACACCTGCATTTGTATGGTAGTTCTGAGAGGCATGTCCGTTTAATACCACTTTCATTGTGCGGTTAGAGAGGAATGACTGGATTAGTTCAAATAAATGTCCAGTTATACCATAGCTCTGCAGTTTACATAGAAGGCCAGCATGCCAAACTCTGTCGAACGCCTTAGATATATCCAATGCAACGGTTCGAGCTTCGCCATTCCTGTCGAGTGCCTGGTATATGTACTCGGTGATGGTCGTTAGCATATCAGCAGTAGACCTGGTGAAGCGGAAACCATATTGCTTGTCCGAGAGGAGCCTGTGTGCTGTGAGATGCTGACCCACCTCGGCGTTGATAATGGCTTCGAACACTGTGCCAAAGATCGGAAGAAGGCTGATAGGGCGGTAATTTGCAGGGTCAGAGGGTTCTCCAGTGTTTTTAAATATAGGAACTATAGAGGAAGATTTTCAACAGGCAGGAAAGCAGGAAGCAGATAGGCAGAGGTTGTAGAGCTTAGAAAGGATAGAGGAGAGTTCAGGGGCACATTTCTTTAAGACTATGGTTGGGATTCCGTCACCACCGCTCGCTTTGTGAGGGTCAAGTTTTAAGATTATCTTAGAGACAAGCGAAGGTGTAATGTGGACATCATTCAGTTGTGCCTCGGTTCTAGGTGAGAAGTCGGGTGTAAAAACTCCAGATGAGTCCAGACTCGAATTGTTCGAGAATCTGCGGGCAAAACATTCAGCCTTATCTGCTGGGGAGGTGAGGACCTCAAATTTGTTGATTAGCGGGGGTATTGTGGACTTGCTCTTGTTAAGTACTCTTTTACAGAGTCGCCAGTAGTCTTTAGAGCCGAATTTAGAGCATGCTATGCGTTGCTTCATTCTGGCAGCAAACAACATCTTAGCTTCGTTAAGTATCCTTTTACACTTATTACGAGCTGAAGTGAAAAGGCGCCTGTTTTGTTCCGACGCATAGTTACGATAGAGTCGGAAGAAATGATTCCGGTGGGCAATGGCAGCCGAGCAAGCGGGTGAGAACCATGGAGACGAATGAGATTTAAGCTGGAATTTCCTAGCAGGGATGAAGGCATCGATGCCAGCCTTAACCCAGGAGGAGACCTCGGATGCACATTCTTCGATGGTAAGACTAAAAACGTTGTTCCAAGGGATGTCACAGAGGAAGTCTCGGAACGAATCCCAGTCTGCTCTTTGATAGCAGTAGGATATTCTACTTGTCTGTGTTTCATGGGTCGGGCGGGAGTGGAGTGAAATATTGACGGACACTACAGTGTGGTCAGAGTTTCCAAGTGGGCAGAGTTGTCTGGTAGTGCAAGAGTCTGGGATGGAAGTGAAGCAGAGGTCTAGAAGTGAGTCCCTTCCGTTAGGGTTGTCGGAGAAACGCGTGGGGAAGTCCACTACTTGCGTAAGGGATTGGGTGATTGAAAAGTTCATGGTGTGGACACCAGCAGCGTCAATGACAGCGTTCTTCAGCCACTTGGTGTGGTGGGCGTTAAAGTCACCAAACACGAATACATGGGCAGAGGGATGGGTAGAAATGGCTTTGTCAATATTGTCAGAAATGATGTCAAGTAACGAACAGTCAGGGGAGGAAGGAGAGCGGTAGAGAAAGAAGAGATAGCTAATCGAGCTGAGAAGTGAGAGGCGGAAGCACATGAAAGAATGATCTGGGGATTCAAAAAATGACACCCTATTATTATTATTAGAAGAACTTGTTCCTATGCTTTATCAATTATCCAAAGGCATTCGACAAAATGCGCTACAAAGAATTGATGGAGATGCTCAGCAGCCTCAACATATTTTGGAATGATATAAGAGTAATCATGAATCTCTACTGGCAGCAAACTGCCTGCATACAGGCAGATAACAAATTCAGCAGATATACAAAGATAGAAAGGAGTGTAAGACAAGGATGTGTTGTTTCACTAGATCTATTCAACTTGTACAGTGAGAATATTTTGAGGACCCTCGATGTTATACCAGGATTTGTCATCAGAGGCCACAATTTGAACAACATAAGGTATGCAGATGATACAGTGCTGCTTGCAGACACGGAAAGGAAACTACAAGACCTCCTACAGAAGGTATCTGAAGAGAGTGACAAAAAAAGACTATAAATAAACTGCAAGAAAACCGAATACATGGTCATCAGCAAAAAAGAGCAGCCCAAAATGCCAAATACAGATAGGGGATACTAAAATCAACCAGGTACAAAAATTTAAATACCTGGGAAGTGTTCTAACAGAAGATGGAAAGTGCAACCCAGAGATTCAAAGGTGAATTGACATGGCAAAGGACACATTCCGGAAGCTGAGTAAAGTATTAAGAGACAGGAAACTTTCATTAAAAACAAAGAAGAGAGTACTGGATTGCTATGTGATGTCAGTTCTTCAATATGGCAGTGAATGCTGGACAATATTGTCAAAGATGAAGGAAAAACTTGAAACAACTGAAATGTGGTTCTACAGAAGGATTATGATTTCTCTTGATTAAAAAAAAAAGCCAAGAAAAATGAAATCTGTTTTAAATCAGCCACCCAGAAGAGCAGTATCTCCTATGAGATAGAAGCCAGCCTGATATATTAGTTCCTTATAATTCATCTCAAGACAAAGAAGGACTAACAACTGAAAATCCCACACACTTTGTAAGTTGTATTTGTTACAGGAAGCAGGTTATGGTTAGTTGCTGAGAAGGTGGGAGTAGAAAGAGAGAGATTAACATTACCCATGTAGAGCAGTAGTGTGACATTAAGCGTGAAAGGAGTTGAACTAAAAAGGTGTGACTTGATTCCTCTGACCACTCTCAGAAGGGGCTAGACAACCCTAAATTTGGTAAACCACTTGAGTAAAGATACTTTGAGAATATGGAATTTTAGGATATGGATGATGCAAGGGTAGAATACAAACAAACACAAACCCTGGTAAACCAGCCCTGCTAGATGCAGGACTCCATATAAGTTGGAGATTTTGGACAGCTGACAGGTAAGATTGAGATGAAAAATGGAGAAAAGACCAGATTGGGAGACCTCGTGACTAAGATCTTGTGTCAACCCAGAAGATAGAAAAATTCAAAAGCGTAGATAAGATCACAGAAGACCAGAAGAGTTTAGAAGAGATTTGACAGAAGAGATCGAGAGAAGACAAGAGACAGAGAGACCTCTTGATCAAAACCTTGTGCCAGCAGAGAGACCAGAACTTAGAAATTTCAGTTACTGCTAACACACGCTGCAGACTCTGAAGAGGGTCCCTGTTTTAGATAGGAAGGGTTATAACAACTGTATAAACCAAATCATTATATTTTTAACCTGAGTTAATTCTTTATCCCAAAGGATTCTATTTTTACTTTTTTGTGTAACTTTCAGCTGTACTTCAAGTTTGCTTCATCTCAACCTCTGAGATCAAAAACACAATGTGGCAGAGATGTGAATGGTCAGGAACAGAAAACACCAGCTGAGTGGAACTGTGCCTCGTTAATGATTGAGGAGTAATCTAGATGGTAACCATGGTGGTCTGAAGGAACTTAAGACTACATTACTGGTTAAAAAAAAAAAAATGAGCCTTTATATTTAATTTTTATTCCGACGTTTTATATCCGTAAAACATCTAACATCTAAGATGGTTGCTGAATTACATCACAGAAATCAAATCACACATGTCAAACATGACTAGAATATCTTTTTATTAAAAAAAAATGAGCCTTTATATTTAATTTTTATTCCGACGTTTTAAAAATTCATTTGGGCAACAAAAAAATGTGAATATTTTTCCCCGTAATTTTGAAACAAAAGAAATATTAAAAAATATAGGTGTGCATAGGGAACAGTCACACACAGACTGACAGATTGTCTTGTATATATATATATATATAGATTATATTTTAAGTGTCTGCAGCGAATTTAAACATATTTGTTTCATCCGCTGAAGAAATTAAAATGTTCTGAGTTGCACAGGCTATGCCGAGTTATGATGCTAGTAATATATATATATGCATATAATATTGTTTTCTTTTGGTGGGTTTTTTAAATTTTGGGAATGTATTTTATTTACCTACTGTACAACACATTTAATATTTTGTCATTTTCATAGCAGTGGTTATATTTAAAAATATGAGCTAGCACTTTCAAAGCCTTTTCATTTATCTTGAGTTTTCCTTAATGGGCATTGGGTGGAGATACTGCAAAACTATTGGCTAAGAAGACTTCTTTCGACTTATACTAAGTTAAAAATTAATTAATTTTTTTTTTTTAATTGGAGTCGATAAACCCTTCACACTCCTCCCTCTTCTTTTGAACAGGAGTAGAAGTGTATGCCTTGTTTAGGAAGGGGTTACCGGTTTCTTTTCTCTCCTTCAATCCTAGTCCTAGTGCTCTCACAAGCTTTTTGCAGTGTTTGTGGATGGTGGCAATGTCTGTTCATTCTGAGGATACAGGGTTGGTTTCTTGGTTGGTTTCTTGGTTGCTGCTTCCAACTGGTAGTTAGGAGCCTGAACTTGTGCATAGTGTTATGAGAGGCTGCTCTGATCAACAGTTGAATAATATCAGTGTTATATGTAGTGCCCTGTCATGCATGGATGGGTGTCCCTGCATGAACCTCCGGTGGGCAACCCTGAGGCCACATTATGCTGCAGTCTGCACTAGTTTCCCTCCCACACATGCTGCATACAGTGACTGACTGATTCTATTCTAGGCCTCTCTCTTAATAAAAATTTCATGAATACACACTATCATAAAAGCAAATCTAAACCAGCTAACCTAAAAACACCCAAACCCATCAATATCTCCTTTGCTAACATACGAGGTATACGCACCAACTTTTACAGTGTTGAATCTTTCCTCCAAGTCAACTCACCTGACATCCTAGCCCTCTGTAAAATTGACCTTGATCCTTCTATCCTCTCTTCTGAATTCTACATCTCTGGTTACCTTCCCCTCTTCAGGAAAGACCCCAATGTCCACATGCATGGGCTTGGTGTTTATATCAGTGAACGCCTCCCTTTAGCTAGAGTGATCTCTCTTGAATCCCTAGATCATTTTTATATGTGTTTCCATCTCTCCCTACTAAGCTCAGTTAGCTATCTCTTCTTTCTCTACCACTCCCCTCATCTCCTAATTGTTCCATTCTTGACAGTATCTCCAATAATATTGACAAGGCCATTTCCTCTCATCCATCTGCTCATATATTTGTTTGGCAACTTTAACACCCAACACGCCAAGTGGCTGAAAAACTCTGTCACAGATCTTGCTGGTGTCCACACCATGAATTTTTCAATCACTCAGTCCCTTATGTAAGTGATGGAGTTCCCCACATGTTTCTCTAATAACCTCAATGGACCTGACTCACTGCCAGATCTCTATTTTACTTCCATCCCTGACTCTTGCAATATTAAACAACTCTGCCCCCTCGGAAACTCTGACCATGCGGTGGTTTCTGTTAACATCCCTTCCACTCCCACTCCATCCAAGAACCTGATACGAGCAGAATATCTTACTGCTATCAAAGAGCTGATTGGGACTCATTCCACAATTTTCTGTGGGACGTCCCTTGGAACAAAGTCTTTAGTCTTCCTGTTGAAGACTGTGCAGCTGAGGTCTCTTCTTGAGTTAAGGCTGACATCAAAGCTTTCATCCCAGCCAGGAAGTTAAAACTTAAATCCCACTCATCCTCTTGGTTCTCCCCCACTTGCTCAGCTGCCATTGCCCATCAAAATCACTTCTTCCAGCTTTATTGGAGTCACACGTCGAACCTTAACAGGTGCCTCTTTGCCTCTGCTCGCAATGAGTACAAGAAGATACTTAAAGAAGCTAAGTTTCTGTTTGCAGCCAGAATGAAGCAGCACATAGCATTCCGTAAGTTTGGTTCCAAAGACTACTGGAGGCTCTGCAAAAATGTACTAAACAATAGCAAACTCTCAATCCCCCCTCTAATCAATGAATCTGAGGTCCTTACCTCTGCAACAGACAAGGCTGAGTGCTTCGCTCACAGATTCTCCACCAACTTGACTCTGAACTCGTCTGGAGTATCTGTACCTGACTTCCCACCCCGAACTGAGGCCCAACTGAATGACATCCATATTACTCCCTCAGTGGTCTCTAACATAATTTCAAAGCTTGACTATCATAAAGCAAGCAGCAGTGACAGAATCCCAATCATTTTCCTGAAGAAATGTTTCCCTGAACTCTCCTCTGTTCTCTCCAAACTCTATAACTACTGCTTCTCTGCTTCTTGCTTTCCTTCCTGCTGGAAGTCCTTCTCCATGGTTCCAATATATAAAACCACTGGTGAACTTTCTGACCCCTCTAATTATTGCCCTATCAGCCTCTAATCGATTTTTGGCAAAGTGTTCAGAGCCATCATTAATGCCGAGGTGGTTCAACATCTCACAGCCTACAGACTATTCTCTGACAAACAGTATGGTTTCCACTTCACCAGGTTCACTGCTGATATGCTCACAGCCATCACTGAGTATATACACCAGGCTCTCAACAAGAATGGCGAAGCCCAAACTGTTGTCCTAGATATCTCCAAAGCATTTGACAGTCTGGCATGCTGGCCTTCTACGCAAGCTGTGAGGCTATGGTATAACTGAACAAGTGTTTGACTTTATCCAGTCATTACTTTCAAATTGCACAATGAAGGTAGTATTGACATGCTTCCCAATGCTATCATGCAAACGCAGATGTCCCTCAAGGCTCTATTCTAGGTTCTATGCTTTTCCTTATCTATATTAATGATCTCCTAGATGTAATAAGATCCCAAGTAGGCATATATACTGCCGAGCTTGAAAAGGACCTTCGGTCTGTGGTGGACTGAGGTAAGAAATGGCTCTTGAATTTGAATGCTTCCAAAACGAAGCTGCTATCTATTAACCATCACAGACAATCACTCCTACTCCTCATTAGCATGGATCAGGCTAATCTCCCTGAAAGCAAAACACTGGGCTTCCTCAGCTTAACTCTCACAACAGACCTCAAGTGGAATGACTATATAGAATCCATAGCTAAATCTGCTGCTAAGAAAGTCGATTCTCTGTGTAGAGCCAGGAAGTTTTTCCCGTCTGAAACAATTCTGCACATATATAAATCTACCATTTGCCATATTTGGTCTGGTGCTCCTGCTATCCCCCTAGGGGTCCTTGACAAAATCTAATGGAGAATCTGTAATGTGATCGATCCCAACTTGGTAGCTCAGATACAGTCACTTTCTCACTGGCACAATATGGCTTCCCTGTGTCTCTTCTCTTTTATGGCTTCTGCTCTGATGAACTTTCCCTTCCATTTACTTGCTTCCCCGACAGCTACAATCTCCAAGAATTTAAATGTAAAGTCAGTAGTCATCTCCTATCTCACTAACCAGCATCCTCTCTCTCATGCTCCTTACTCTGTTTACTTCACTCACATCAGTATTCTCATCCTTCTCTTACCCACTTCCTGACACCCCATATAACCTGTCACTCTTTCTCATAACCTTCCTTCTATGTAACCCCCTGCAAAACAGTGGCAGTAAAATGCCTTGTTTGGGGCGATATGATTATATATAAAAAAAAAATATTTAAGTTGTTTCAGTTTTATGTTGATCTGTTTAGTTGAATGACTCTCTTGAGATATTACTACATCCAAGAATGCTAGTTTTTTGTTAATATCTCAAACAGAGAGGAGGTTCAAGACATCCATATACTGCAAGCCAACAATCACCAGACAACTCCCACTACCCATAAATGTAAAGAAAGGGATTGTCCATTGCCTGCAAGATTAAGCAAAAGTCATAAGCAGCGATCCAGAGACATATGAACAGGAAATGATCAGTATAAGCAGTACCCTATAATGTAACAATTATCTAAGGCACATAACAACTTCAACAAATGTGGAAGGGAGGGTGCATGAGGATAACAGTTCTCAGAAAACAGCTTCAATCTGTTGACCCTATGTGATAGGGTTATGCATATGCCCAGCTTCAAAAATCTCCTAAGCTGATCAAGCATAGAAATGAATACTATATAGGAACCAGTAATATGAAGTGCTAGAGAAAATCATTAGCATCAAAGATTGCAATATGAGCTCTTGTAAAAAAAACAAAACAAAAAAGGTTACTGAGACATTAGGTTTGTAATTCCCAAAAATTCACACAGCCCAGTGGATATAGATGGTGGTTAGTTCCAATGAGTTGTGAGTTCAATACCAGACTACAGCAGTGGTGAACAAATAACTTAGAGAGTTGTTAAATGGAGATAATTACATGGCTACCTGAAGGGACATCACATATGGTATGAGAATGATATACCCCAATAATTGTAATAAAGGGTTCAGTTTGAAATTCCTAGCACCTGAAGAAGGCTGGAGTGTACAACAGCCGAAACATTGTAAACATGGCAATAAAGATGAGGACAATAGTTTGAACAATGTAAACAGTGGAAATCTTTTAAATTTATTAAAAGCTCTTTTTAGAAATAAATGTAGTTATTCATGTGATAAGTAGAGAAAGATTTATTAAATTTCAATAATAAGTTGAATATCTGTAGATTTTAAAGTTTATAATGAGCAGATGATGTCTAGAAATAAACTGTTAGTAATAAGGCTTTACAGGATTGCATAAGTATTGAGAGCCCATCTAGAATAAAACAATAGCAAACATCAGCAATTACCCAAATGAAAGAACAAACCTTCAATCTCATACCTGACCATGCAAAAGAAAAAAAAATTCACACAAAAGGATACATAACAACCCCATTACCTCCATTATAATTTTACCAGATAAAAAATAATTCTGAGATTTTTCTGAGTTAAAAAAGAAAGTCCAGAAACTTCTGTTAATTTTTTACTCGTATACTCCCACTTCCTTCTCAGAAGAATCAACTATAAAAATTTACAATCCTTATAACAAAATTCAGTTAGTTAAGTGCCATACGTAATACATGCTTGGGTGATCATATCTCTTTCAATCCTTAACTGACTGGGCAGAAGATTTTTCTTGCAATTACTTTCTGCTGTAGACTGGTTGTCAACCAATGCTATAGAATCCAACCTGCCCTGCTATTCAACCCATAGCTGGAGGGAGAAGAAATGAATTCCCAAGGATATTTGTGCATAAGTGAATACAATTAATTCAACTAGAATTTGAACTTGGCTCTCCAACAAAACAAAATTATGCTCCACAAATATACTTTAAATATAATAGAGAAATAGTACAATGGTATTAAAAAGATTCCTAACAATCACTTTAAAAAAAAAATACAGACTGAATATATAGCTGAAAAGAGGTTTTGAGTGTTCCTTATATTCAGAATTCATTTATCTTATATTGAAAAACAAATGTGGTCAACAAAATACATGTATAACACTTTATGTTATTCCTTTTCAAGTTAGATAAAACAGCAGCAGAAGCAAAGATGACTGAGGATTTTATTAGAATCAATGATTCTTATAAAATGGTTTGTGAAGTTTTAAAATGTGAATGATGCTCTGTTATTGTTGAGTTGCAATGAATATTTTAAAAATATCAAATGCTGGAATATCTAAAAAAAATATCAAATCACCAGTTAAGGAAACAGGAAACATATGACTGAGTATGCCACTCTTACAAAAAAAAAAAAAAATCAATGATGGATGATTTCATGAAAGTGATGAGAATTCCAACAAAAAGTCACTTACCTGCTCATCCCTACTTAATGTCTCTTACAAAAACAATCCAACAAAATTCAAACAAAAATAAAAACAACCATAATCCTATACTTGCATAAACCTCTATTTAAAAACATCAGATACAGTTACTTAACTATTTCATTAATCTAGCAAAAAATAAATTTAATACAAAAATACTTACTATTACTGACAAGCAGACTATTGACCTTACAATATTTTAGCTATTGTGTTCTCCAACATTCAGGTGTATATCGATCCAGGTAATCAACAGGGAATTTTTAAATGAACCCTTTATTTAATCTCTTATTTTACTTCCTATTTTTAGTACTGCTCAGTTATTTCTCACCCTAAGTCCAAATACATGATCACAGGGATTGAACTCACAATTACTATCTATATTTTTGAGATGAGGTATTGTAATTATTTATACTATTTACTTTGCTCGGGTTGTTGTCCTCATTTTTACTGTCACGTTTCGACCTCCTTCAGTTGATATTTGAACCAAACCCTTTATTTAGTTCATGGGGTAGATTGTTTTAATTTCATGTATAATATCTTATATCTTAACTAGTTCATGTTAATAAGTTTTGTTCTCTCCATTGATGCCAGGGATTGAACTCACAACTCACTGGGTCAAGTCACTTTTTGGATCAATCAACCAATGCTTTTATTCACAAGCCATGTGTCCTTGGTGACACTTCTTTATGTGCCATGTCCTGAAAGGACATGAGTGATCATGGATTTCCACTTGACCCTATCTCTTGTCACTCTTAACATTTTTTCTCTTGGTATCTCTTCCAAACACCACTTTGCCATCCACCTGCTCAAGCCTATCAAGTATGTCTTGTGCTGTTTTCCCCTATTCATCCTGTAAGTATTAGATTTTCCAATCCCTCCTTCCTCATTACATGTCTCAGTAACCTCAGCTGTCTCTTTTTCATGCTAAATATAAGTTTCCTTTTCATTTGTATTCTATCCAAAACCTTGTTGTTGCTCACATGTTCGGTCCATGACATCCTCAGCATCCTTCTGTAGAACCACATATCTGTTGCTTTGAGTCTCCTTTATCTTTGAGATTGCCCAACATTCACTGCCATATAGAAAGACAGATATCCTGTCTCTCAATACCCTGTTCAGCTTTTGAAATGTGTTCTTGGTGACACTAGTGAGTGAATTTTTCGGACTTATAAACTTAATGTCTCAGTAAACATATTTTACCAGAGCTCATATTATTATTATTATTTTTTTCCTATAATTATTTTATTTATGATTTTCTGTGTATTTCTGGTTCCCATATTGTATTCATTACTATGTTTGGCCAGCTTAGATTTTGTAGTTTAACATATGCACTGATTCCCTAAGTTTTCATATTTTCCAGTGATGCTCACTGTCTATTATTTCAACTTCATCCCACAAGGTGGTAATCAATATTTCTACAGCTTCCTGGTGCAGCCAGAGTATGGTGTTATCTACATATCTAAGCCAAACTGTTGGCTTTAGTTCTGTCGTTCATATAGCTATTCTCCTAAAGCATTCCATGGATATGTTTGTCATCACTGGAGACAATGGTGATGACAAACCAAGCCTGCTTTCTGTTGTTTAATGTCAGACTAGTTAGAAGAATGTTGTCTTATACAGAATGCCAATATTTCTATCAGATTATCTATTGGAATGAGGGGGTCAGATTCTAATGAGTTTCAAACCACTGTCAAGGCCTCATTTATAGAAACACTTGTGAATAGGCTCAACACATCCAAGTAGGCTGACTATATCTATGGTGTTTATGGTTTGTGGATATATACGGACATATATACATACATATACAATTACATTCTATATATGTATGTATCCAAATTGGTAGAGAAAGAAATGGTGTATGTTTTTGCATGCAGCAGAATAGTGTACCTTTTTGAAATCACTAACTGGTTGTACAAATGTCGCATTTCAGCTCTGATTATGTTAACATGACCGCATCAATGGAGAATAAACAAAGTTTATTTATCGATTCTGGCTTTGGTTGATTTTCGATCTGGCTACATACACATCTAGGGATTCACTTTGAAACTGCTAGTTTGATTCTCATTGGCTTACAGACACATATCCTTATTGTGAAAGCTTTCTGGTTTGTTGAAATATGGCTGTGCAACCGAATTTATTCTGTTTATTCATTTATTTTGAGAGATGGTTAGAACTTTTTTGGGGGTCTTGTTATTTATTTGTTTTTCTGTCACTGCACACTTTCAGCCCTAGAGAATGTAGTTCTTATAAAAAAAATTGTGCACATGTGTGTTTTATGCATAATTTTAATAGTAAAAATATGAATTTATCTTTTTTTTCCACCCATTTTATGACTCTTCCATATTTAGATTTGGCTGTTGTATTTTTGTCTCAGAATTCAATGGAGAGTTGTTTGATTCTGGATAAGATTCAATAAAATATGTAGCAGTCTTAATTTCTGAAATTAATGCAGGCTTTAATCTGTCACTTGTGATGGTATTATTCACCTCCTTAAAAATGCTTGTTAGGCTTAAATTTTTGCATTTCTTTAGCTAAATTCTTTATTTGTGAATTTGTTATTCCAGGGTGTGACAGATTATGCAACACTTAAATATTGCTTTCCTGAGATCTTGCATCACAAAATCTCATGGAAAGTGTAATGACATATTGCATACAATAATTTGGTGTTCCTTTATAGGATATAGTTTCAGGAGATCATGAAAATGTTTAACTTCTTCATCAGTAGTCTGGTGGGTGTAGGATTAATTTTTTTTAAATAATTTCATCCTAAGAAAGGTACTAAAGACACTAAGACACAAGGGATTACTGATTGTGAAAGAATAAGAAAAAGGAGAATATTATTAAGGAGCAAGAACAAAAAAGAAGAGGAATTAAGAAGACAGTAGATAATGATCAGCTTTGATCTTCAAAAATTTAAATGCAAAGTTGGTTGGAAAGCAAGAGGCCAGAAGAAAGTTCCACAAGCAAGAAGTGAAAGAGAAGAAACTGTTAGCAATGAGCTTAATTACATCTAGTCAATTTAACTGTAACATGAAGAGTCCTTGTTGCCAATCTAGTATTGTATTTAAATTCATAAAGTCTAGGTACCATAGAGAAAAGTTCATCAAAACAATTACTATGAAAAAGCACCGGGAAAATTACATTACAACAGTGAGACAGCAACTGAAGCAAAGATACCAGGTCAGGACCAAAAACATTGCAGTCTCTTCTTTGAATTTTATTGAGAATCTAAATATATAGCAGAAGCATCAAACCATATGTGGCAGCAATATTTGAAACATTGACGAATAGTAGTCTTATAAATATGTAAGATTAATTTTTCTCTCTAGAAACTGTCTAGCACAACACAAGGAACCAAATTTCTTAGCAGCAGCAGACCTATCGAGGGATTCAATATAATCTTTCAATAATTTAAATAATCTTTCCACTTCATGTCAGCAGAGAATGATAATCTGAGAAGACATAATAAGTCATTCTTGTGGAGTTGAGCATCAGTCATGTTGATGGAAAGCAGTAAGGGGTCCTGTTAGACTCCATTACATTTAGATTCCTTTCTGATTCATTCTGCATGTCAACTGGATGTGAATAACATAAAGGTAGAGAACAAAATATAAAAGTCATTTTCTGCATATAGGCTTCGAGCATCACGTCTAGTTCATGAAGCAAGTCCCTGCAATGAAAGGGAACATTCTTGCCAGAATAAATGTTCTTAGAGACTGCCAGATCCATATAAAAGCAGGCTCCTCACAATGATTAGAGGCAGTTACAAGCTACTGAGGGCAGTGGTAAGCAGTTGTGGGCTGTGAAACCACTTCCCTCTGTCATCACCATGACTGCTTCTTTCAACATGAATGCTACATTTCTAGGCCTGACTAAATCATCTCAACATCAACACCACCCAGCTACAAGTCTTCCTCATTGCCAACACCATCACCTCAATAAATTCAGCTGAATATCATCTTCAACAATAGCACCCCTCAGCAAACTGCTACTACTTTACAGGTCTGCCAGCAAGCAACAACTCAAATCTTACAAGCAAGTGACTATCACCCCATAACAAGTGATTTCACATGCAAAAGAATCTGACCCCACAAGTGTGACCAGTAGAATACCATCTTCCCCAACAACCCCCCAAGCTGACTGCTACTAATTTCAGGCATGCTAGCAAGCAATAATTCAAACCTCCCAAGCAAGTGACTCTGACTCTACAAACAAGCAACTCCACTTCTGTATATAGACTAATCCAACCCCACAAATGTGCTATTAGCCTATTATTAGCTTGTAGAGACCAGCTACACCAAAGCTGTGTTCAAAGAGTTTTTGTATAAATATGTAACAATGGATGAAATATGGATCCACCACTTCACTCTGGAGTCAAATTGGCAGTCAGTTGAGTGGACAGCAGCAGGTGAAATCCATCCAGAGGAACCAAAAATGCAAACATCTGCAGATAAGGTTTAGAACTCTGTATTTTGTTCATCGATTGCCTTGAGAAAGGAAGAACCATCAATAGCAAATATTATATAGCATTATTGGTGCCTTTGAAGGAAGAAATTACCAAATAACAGTCACAAATGAAGAAGAAAAAGTGATCTTTCACCAAGACAATGCACCATGTCACAAGTCGATTGCAATGATAGCAAAAGTACATGAATTTCACTTCAAATTGCTTCCACATCCCCCCTATTCTCCAGATCTGGTCCCCAGTAATTACTGGCTGTTTACAAACCTCAAAAGAATGCTCCAGAGAAAGAGATTTTATTCCAATGAAAAAGTGATATTGAAAACTGAAGCGTATTCTACAAAAAAGGCATTGAATTGTTAGAGAAGTGTTGGAATCAGTGTATTACCCAAGAAGGAGACTGCTGATGAATAAAGTCAAATTTTGCTTAAGTTGCTTTATTAGTTAGGCCTTGGATTTATTGAGTGATGTGTTATTTGTATATGTATGCAAATAAAAGTATGTTGTTCAAAAGGCTAATCCTCATTATTCCTTTCCTCTCACAACCAAATGCTTAATATAACAGATCTCTTAAATAATTAATCAAAAGTAATTTTAATACATACCTCAAAAAAAAAAAAACGCAGAGAAAGAAAGGGTGATGTTCTTAAATATAGCAAGATAGCATATCTTTCTGAAGTCACCAACTGGTCACACAAATGTTGCATTTTGACTCTGATGATGTTATGATGACCATATCCTTGGAGATAGAACAAAATTTATTTATCAATTCTAGTTTTGGTTAATTTTCCATCTGGTCATGTACTGCTCTGATTCTCACCTTACATCCTGGTTGTGAAAGCTTTCTGATTGGTTGGTTGGTTAAAATATGGCTTTGTTGCCTGGCAATTATGATTATCCATCCATAGTTTTAGAGATGTTGAAATTTTGGTCTTCTTGTTATTTATTTCTCTATCACTATTTACCGACTAGAAATCTACTCAGTGGGTAACATGCTGAGCCTCTGCAGCTGACTATAATTCTCAATGGAGTACTAATTTTATAAATCTTGAGATCATACATGTGCAGCAACTTGGTGTATCATTGAATCAGCTGCCTATATTTATTGAGTGCAAATTAATCTTTGTTATTTAGTATCTGTGTCAGCTTCTTCTAAGTTTTGAATGTTGAATTCTTTTTCACCTTGCTACAGCTGCCAGCCCCAACTAGGCTTGCCAATTTTTCAGAGTATTCCAACTGTCCATCACCATTGAAGTGTTATCTTTGTTAGCTAACAGTATGATGATACTAGTGTCACTCCTCTACTAAAGCTATCATGTCTTATGAAATTTGACTTATAGTTGTGAAGTTAAGACTGTTGTTTTGCACTTATTCCTTGAAAGACTCAATTGCTGGTATTTATGACCACTCTTACCAAACTACCCAAATTCTTACTGAACTTACCTATGATATAATAGATCTTTGTTCCAACATTATATACAAATAAGAAAAATGACAATTATACAACTGATTGCTGGAAAATCACAAAACTTTATTCAAAAATAAGTATTTTGTACATATAGAATATCTGGAAATTTTAGGTTGCAGAATAAAATAGAATTAAGTTGAATATATAAAAATATTTTTAAGACTGTTTCATATATTATGCAATTATTAAAAAAAATAAATGTGAAGGTATATATAAACACTTTAGTATGCTACTTCATATTTTAGGCACATTTGGATCCCTGGTAGTTTTCTGTAACTCTTTGCTACTTATGTTTGTTTATTTCAACTTTCAGTAGGGTTTTCATTCATCAAGTACAAAAAAAAGTTTATGGAGATATCCATATCTTCTCTTTCTCAGGTTATACCTTTTGCAGCAAAGTTTCATGTAAATTTCTTGACTGTATGATGATTATTTTAAAGGAATTTCATAATTTCTAATGTTTAATGATCATGAAGCATTTGAACAATCTTTACCCAAACGTGTATACACTTTTTTTTTAACTGATATAATATTTTCTTGCTATTACAGTAGTTTTCATGATTCTGTGTTGTCTTTCTATCCATTAACTTTGTGGATAGTGGTTATGATTTGAAGTCTTTGAAAATCTATTACCATTCATTAAAAAATTCAAATTAAATTCCTCTGTTATGAAGTGGAGCACTAAGACAAAAGACATGAATTTACAATGAACATGACTGCTGTTGCTGTCAAAGTGTTTTGCTTCAATATATCTGGTACTTCTGTCAATACATGTTAAAATGTATCGAACCGGGTAAGAATGACACAGCTGATGGTAATGGGTTCATAATATCAATATGAACTACTTCTAACGATTACATAGCAAAAATGGATTTAGTTTTGATTTAGTATGACAATTTACATTAACCTTACTTTGCTGACTGGTATCTGACAACTAAGTTGTAAAAAATATATAAAGACAAAACATGATTTGATGTAATTTCGAATGTTCAGATGCATGTCAAACTATTTTAAAATGCATGTGTGCACACATACAATTGTTTATATATGCTGAAACAAACATGTATACTAAAATGTATGAATATGCAATAAAAGTGTGTAAAAACAGATGCAGACATTAGAAGTTACTTTCGTGCAAATGATTTCATGCACACATATGCATCATTTTATATTTTTAGAGAATGCTGTAATAAATTGAAATTTGTGATTCTATGTATAAATTATGTAATACTTTATTGGTTAATAATCTTTTGATGATTTAAAAGAGCAAAGGGATAAGGCATAGAAAATATAGATAGACAGAAATTCCAAGAAATAATGAGTGTTAGAACATCTATGAAAGATGGTAAAAGAATTGGTCAAGTGATGGTAGAATACATAATCCAAGATGCATTACTGAATTAGTACTTATTTGTATTAAACCACACAAATCATTAATCTGATATAATTCTTGAAAAAAATACATTACTTAATTAAATATTTTAGAAATATAGAGATTTTAAAAGAAACAAATTAAACATATTAGTATTAACTTTAAATGAATTATTAATATAGAAAGCAAAGAATTTGAACAATAAACCTCTTATTACCACCACTGAGGAGCAGCAGTTTCAGATTTAATACTTTTGAACATCATATGAAACCATTCATAATTTATAAGCTAATATTAATATCTGCTGTTTTTTTCATTTGGAATCAAATTGGCTATTTTAATATTGTGCATCTATTTCAAAACTTGTTTGTATGTTAGCAAAATTCAACATTCTGAATTTTGCAAAAAAATACATTATTGTTCTTTGGTATTTATGTCATGCACATTGACAAAGTAACTACTTGTTAAAGCTGTTATATATAAAGATATCAACATATTTGTAAACATATCCTGAAAGTTGCATCAAGAGCATACTGACCATATTTTTCTTCAGTATTTGTGCAGTGCAAGAAAAACATAATTGACTACACATATATATTTCTTTCATTATGCTTGTTTCTCCCCACATTGCTTCAAGTTATTTTCATTTTATCCTCTTCAACTTCCTCTTTTTGCCTCTTCATCAAGCATCTTTGCTTCAGCTTTCTCTTGTCTTATATTACCTGCCAGACTTTTGCTGAAATTGAGGATGTACAAACAAATCAGTTGGTAGCTTCTGCAGGTAAGGTCAAGTAGGTATGTAGATAAAGCAGTTAGGTAGTTTGATAATTTGGTATAATTTGAGTGAAAGCTATTCTTAAAGAAAACTTGGTGAATGATCAAGAGAATTTTGTTGTTGATGAAAGGAATTAAGAGTAAATTTGAAAAGCACAATAGTGTAAAAGCTTCAAATAAAACCATCTTGGATTTAATGCCAAATATATAAACTATCTTATACACACAAACATAAGTGGAGAGGTAAGAATAATGAACAATGATTAAGATGGGTTCTATAGATGAGAAGAAAGGATATATTTTTTACAACTCATATTTATCAGGAATTGCTTTTCACATTTAATATTATGAAAAATGAGCAAAAACATCCCAACTTTACAACTTTCAAAATAACTTGCCAAGTGAAAGGTTTATTTTTTGGAATTTTTCTAAACTTTGGTAAAACAAAAATTCATGTGTGTCTTATGATGGAAAAAATATAATATTTTTGTTTTATTTGTAAATATTATGCATTTCTGTACAAATTTAACATTGCTAAAGTTGTGACACTCTTTTGCCCGTGGCTGGCTGATTGTGACGCTTCTTCTCATCGACAATACATACATTTTTTTATATAATTTTGTTTTCCTTAACTTTCTAATAAAATAATTTAATACACTTGTATAACATTAACAAAGATTCTGAAATTTAAAAAATTCCAACCAAATTACCAAACTGTTAAACACCACAAATGAGAATTCTGATATTACCATTGCAGCTGTAAGCATGGCTGCATATCAACAACTCACCAACTCCAAGACTGGAGTCACAACCAGCTTGTTAAAGGAGTATATTTACAAGAAATGAAACATTTAGTGCCAGTGAAAAGAAGGAAAATATTTCCAGTAATTTGGTATTTTATACTGAAATTTACTAATGCATCATAATATAAACAATTTTTAATCTAAAGAAGTTAATAATATAATCAACTTATGGTATTATGCCTTGGCAATGTGCAAATACTAAAAAGCATAAAAATTTCCCTACAACATTAATGATAGAAAAATTAAATGACAAAAAAAAATACTTAAATATACATGTCATAAGCAACAGATACTGTATATAATGATTTGAGAGCATCTGCTACAGAGTACTGGTTAACAAGTTAGTAGAGAATGCAAGTTTCATAAAGAATTTTCAATAATTTACTTAGTTAAACTTAATAAAGGTCTTCATTTAAATGACTGGTAACATCAGACACATTCTGAGAAGAATTTGAGAAATTCTACCTGCACAACTTCAGCTCAGACCAATACATGTGTGAAAATGAAAGTATCTGTCTTAAATTAAGGCAAAATGATTTTTCCTTCACATCTAATTTCATACTTGTAAAAAATTGTCTACTTCTAAGATATAAATATTTGAACACATTGCACATTGTGGTGACATATGTCTTTTTGATTCTCAAAGACATATGATAAGTTTTTTATGTTTAAACCTTCAATATTGATGAACTTATAAAAGTATAAAAAGAAATAATTATTTTAAACTTACAAAAATATCTACAGTTGTATAAAGGCTGGATTGTAAATGTAAATTAACAATATAGTTTATGGTAGGAGAGTTTATACTGCAGAACAATGGTTATCAGTCTTAGCTAGCAGGCTATTTAGATATAGTGAGATTATTCAACTTGTCTGCTAAGGTCTTTGAACAACTGCTAGATGATGTTGCTAAAAAGTTTATAAGAAAAAGGCTCAAAGTTTTTTTCGCTTTTAAACCACAGGATGCTTTAAAGGCAAGACATGTCTCATCTCCCTGCTCTGGGAGACTTTTCAGTCTCTAACAAACACATGCTGTATTGAATGCAACACAGAAAATACTCAATATGCAAATACCTTAAGCATATTTGACTACATACAAGCATATTTATTATTTCTACCAAACTAACCACAAACTTTTCTCAAATGTAAATATCTCAGAATTTCGAAGAAACTTTACATACAGTGAGTAGCAAAAGTTTTGTTTTTTTATAAATTTCACAAAAAAGAACAACAATTATTCAATTTGAATGATACTTACTTCAAATATTTTAATGAACATAGTCTAACTAAACAATGTAAAATTGAGAAACATTTGTTTTATGTACTTTTACTGACAATTTTCAAATTTGAATGTGTGCAAAATAATTTAACACGATTTGTTAATATTTAGTAGCATATCCTCTGTTCTGCCTTACAGCCTCTAGTCATTTTCTGTAGTTTTCAACAAGCTTCTTGCATGAAGATTTTGGCAGTTTTCCTCATTCATCTTCACAGACTTTCTTTAATTCCTTGATTTCTTTTTATCTCTTGCATATACTCTCAACTTCAAGTTTTTCCATAAATTTTCTATTAGATTGAGATCCAGTGACTGGCTAGGCCATTCTAGAACATCAATTCCATTTTCATTGAACTAATGATGAATAGTTTTAGCTCTATGCTTTGGATTGTTGTTTTGCTGGAATACAAAATCTCGTCAAGCCCCAAATCTGTTGCACTTTTTAATAGATGATTTGATAAGATTTGCTTGTATTTTGCTGTATTCATTCTTCCTTTGATGACTTCCATTTCTCCTACTTCATTATATGAAAAAAAAAACACAAATCATTAAAATTCCACCCCCACATTTGACTGTTGGAGTAGTGTTGACTGGGTTGTTTTCAGTTCCTTTTTGCCTTCATACTTGGGTGCACATGTTTCTCCTGAAAAGTTAAATTTTTGTTTCATCTGACCAAATAACTTTCTTCCAGAATTCATCTGATTCATATTCATACTTTTTAACAAATTTCAAAGACTTGCACATGTTTACACATTAATAGTGGAGTCTCTCTTGGTGATCTAGAACACAGACCTGTAGAATTCAGTGATTGTATCTTTACTTACTTCAATCCTGGCATTTTTCAGATTGTTCTGAATTTTTCTTTAAGTCAGAAATGGTTGTTACTTCACATTCTGGGCTATATATCATTCAATTACCTAGTTTAATTTACATGGTTATCCACACTTTTGAATATTTTCAGTAGTATCATATTTTTTTTTCATTTTGAACAACAGCACCCACTGTACACACAAGCAAATTTAAATCTTGAGCAATTTTTCAATACCCATTACCATCTTTGTGCAGCTTTATAATCTTTTGTCATGTATCATTTGACAATTGTTTTAACCATTTTGATAAGTTCAGATAATGGGACAATCTGTAGTTTGTCAGACCTGTTACTACTATTTGCTGATTGAGTGACATGCTTGGTTAATACATATATTGAAGACAACCTGTGAATGGTTGAAGTACAAACCATATCAAAATAACTGAAAATAGTTTTAAAATACTTTTTTACCATATTATTTGAATAGGTGTTAAATACTTTTGCACAGAGTCAAATTCCAAAACTGGCAATAAAAGTACATGTTTAGTTAGACAATATGTTCATTAAAATATTTGAAGCAAGTATCATTCAAAGTGAACAATTTTTTATTGTAAAATTTATAAAAAAACTGATGTGTTAAATACTTTTGTTACTCACTGCATATATACAATAAAGACATCTCTGTATACACACACTCATGCATCCATTTTGTATTCTTTTTATTATTTTATCATTAATAATGACAGTAATTTTCACTAGTTGTCTTACTATTGTGGCTTTGTATCAAACTAATAAGCTAAGCTTAAGTGCCATATGCCTGTCTCAACAATAACCATTGTTACATGATTACACGTTGATTCAGGAATATTTACATTTCCACATCTATGGACAGATACGAGTTATCTCTCCTAGATCATGACAAATGGACAATGATAAACAAAAATAAAAAAATGAGATCACTGTTTGATTGATATAATTAAACTGTAATCTTTCCAGGTTTGCTTCAATATCAATACATGTGCTGACCAACAATTCAAGGATGAATGACAAGGCAAAATGATTTTTGATATAAAGTTTTAATAAGTAACAAAGTATTAAAATAAAAAAACATATATATGAGTATGAATAAGAGTGACCAATGACCTGAACCTCAAAACTTATATTCAGATACCCAACTCAAAATAACAATTTATGACAAATATCAACAAGTATGAATGAATACAGGTGAATACAAATGCAAGAGATTAACACAAAATAAAATGGGGAGAACCATATAATTATGAGCACATGTGGTATGATGTTTGTGGTAACATAATATTCATGGAAGTGTATGCGTGTTCTAACATGGACCTAAGAATATAATAACTTATCCTTATAACAGTTCCTTCTTTCTTATTTTACTGTCTTTTCTCTTCTTTCTTCCTCTTTTTTTTATATAACTTTGGACTCAAACACGGTCCACTTGAAATGTATGTATCTGTGACTGTCTCTATTTTCTTTCAGTTAGCTGTTGTATTTTCAGCATACAAATTTTCTGAAATATCCACACTCTTTTTTATTTATTTCTTCAAACAAGCATCGTATTTTCTGCACTCCAACAATTTTGCAGTTTCTTCTTTTCAATATCTCTTTGTTCACACGTTATCTTCTCTGCGTTGCTATCTTTCTTTTCTTGATGAATGACTCAGCTTCGCCTTCTTTCTCTTCTTTTAACAAATAAGAATCAGCATACAAATAGCAATACAGTTTCTTCTCTTATCTTCTCTTCGTCACTATTTTACCTTTTTCCTTGATAAACGATTTGGCTTTGTCTTCTTGTTTTAACGAATAAGAATTTATAAGTTCGTTTTTTTGTCTTTGGCATGGATTCTAGCTCCTGCTGCTTCATGCCCTCATGTCTAGCCTCTGTCTATTTCCTGTCTAGACATTTGTTACTAAGGGTGTCTGGGTCAACCAACCTTGACCTGCTATCCCAAAACTGACTTTAGGTTCCTATGTGACCAGCTCATTGTTACCACACAGAGACCAATCTCAATATATGTGTGTGCGTGTGGCTATCTATATCTGTAACATTAAGAAACCTCTAAATAATTTATGGGAATTCAAAACTGGCAAAAAAAATAAAATTTTATACATGATATTTTATTAATAAAACATTCTCTCTTCTTGAAGCATCCTGTTTAATTTACAATGGCACTCTCAACTGATAAACATGAAATCATCTTTTTCATGTAAGGAGAAAACCATGAACTTAAATTTGTTTTTCAGTGTAGATACTTTTATAGTAACTTATTGACCAAATATATATTGATATAAAAAATTTAAAAAATGAGCTGTACATTTCTGATGAAACCAAATCCTTTTGGATGACATATTCTTTTGACTTTTTTGTACTAGTTCACAGGAAGCATTATGAAGGTATTGCAGCATGAAAAATTTGAAACCTTAAATATTAATTATGTTTTTTAGATAAAGAAAGAAATGCAATCAACTAAATTAACTGCCATGCTCTAGAGGTACAATAAATAAATATTGTTTAAGAATATATATTGTTGATCCAAGGAACAATTAAATTTAACAGCATACTGATTATATAGTATTATTAGTACAGATTTGAAAAGTAAATTCTGTACAAACATTTAAATGGAAATCAACTTAGCTAAATCATAAAAAAATAATCACAACAAATAGTATTGTGATATTTCTGATGTTAATTTCCATTTATCATAAGTTTGTATTTAATGTATTATAGAATCTAACACAAGGACATGGGATAAAATGAAAGATTCCACATGAGTATTCTGTAAGGACATAAAAATTACTAATGTTTGTGTAACTCCAATTTCTTGAAGTAGAAGGAAGTTTATTTGGCTTGAAGATCAGCTGTTGACATTCTAGTAGCACCAAAACTGCTAGCACCATTATATATTTTAATAAAAAAGTCAGTCTAAGATAAGTGTTTTAATGCCAAATAAGATAAGCATGTCTATAATTTTTAAATGGATAAACAAATGCTTTAAAAAATTAAACTTTTCAAAGCCAAGACAGTGAATTATAGTTCTTCTATTTGAATTATTTTTAAGCATACAACAAAATTTAAATGCAGAGTACTAGAAATAATTCACATTAGTAACAGTGTGATATTACCCCTTTGGTCAGTCTTCAAATTACTTATTTCCTGTGGCTGGATCAATAAATCAATCACCTTGATTCACACTATCTTATCCCACATTATGATTTGATTGATCATAAAATGGGCAAAGCTGAGTGATCTTTAGGAACTGCTGTAAATGAATCATTCAGGTTGAGAAAAGGAAAAAAATACAGTCATAAAATTACAAATGTTATATCTTAGTTCTTTCGGTACAGCACTTGGTCATTTCAACAGTCAAATTCTATCTACATTCATGCAGACAGTTATCGTCCCAAGCTACGTCTTAAGTTGAAATATAACACTTTGGCTTGTTCTGTTAAGTCTGGTACAGGGTTCAAGTCAAAGTTCTTCTTAGGCAGGCAGTCACATGATGTCAGGTGGCATGGTCTATTATCTCAATTGCAATTCCTACCATGGCTTCAACCGATTTCTCTTCAACTCTCCTTTGGCCACTCCAGAACCCAGTTTATATGGAGTTCCACCTAAAACTGATGTGAGGAATAACTGGTTTTGGGAAATCAGTGATTTCTCTAATCTGAACAGAGTCTCTTTTGTTGTCAGACTTTTGAAAATTATCTTTTTCAGTTTTTTTTTTTTTCTTTTCTTTGAGTAACAGTCACAGTTAATTTCTTCTTTCCTTCATTGGTATCTCACACCAACACTCTTCAAGGGGTGTGAACAATTTCTCCACCTTCTCTAGTCTTCCACCACTGCTCACTACTTCACTCCTTTGACTGGTTAGGATTGAAAATTCACATACAGTCATTAATTAAATTTTATTATTTCATATTTCTACTATAAAAGGAAAATTCTGTTTCTTACTTAGATATTTGCCCGATGACTTCCTCAATTTTTGTTAGGGTGATTAATTTTTTAATTCACAAAGAAATCCTTATACTCTAACCCTGTCTACAGTGAAATTCTGTTTTTTTGTCTGCTTGGCTGGTCATTAAGTAATTTTTTATCATTCCCAATTTTACTTCTCTATTCAGTCCTGTGTTTTTATAACTTGTTCTTGAAGATATGATCATTAATCAGTTGTCCAACTCAGCACATGGCTTTTCCCACATTCTGCCTTGGTCCATGGAAAATTTCTTTAGATTTTAGAGATTTCACTTTTCTTTAAAAAAAAAAAAAAGAAAAGAAAAATCTTCATTCAGTTTATCGGTACATCTTTCTATACATCTCTTAACCCTTCAGTGCCGAATAGTGTTACAACAGTTATTAATCTGAGAAGTTAAAAAAAAAAAAGTTTTGTCTAAAAACAGTAATATTTAAACTTTGCAAATTATAATGCCTAGTGTAGTAACTCTACTGGAATGACTGATTAATAAAACTCAATAGTCCTTTATTCTCTTTCTAAACTGTACAATGAAATAAAATCATGTTCAGCATGTGATTTGAGAATTCCCTACTTACTGAAGCAATGATCTGTAAGCATTTACATAGTGCTTAAAATTCCAACTTCTGGTAAATAAGTATATCTTATATTGGAATTTTTAACAAATGGATGTCCAGATCTGCAATATTTTAAATACTTTTATTCTTGATTGTTGCAGTATTACTATAATCAACATTCCTTGGAGGAGGAGCTGGTGTTGTTTAGACAATTTTCTTGGAGAAGACAGTTGGTGTGTATTTAAAAAGATGGCTTATTAACATGGTGTCAGTTCTGATGTTAGAAAATTGAACTTTTTCAATGTATGATTACAGTGTTTCCTTTAGAACTAGCTTTTTTGTTTCAGGACATTTTTTTCGAATACTGTTTTTCCCCAGGTTGCTAATTCTGAATGCCAAGTCAATTTTGAATTTCAATTGTTAAAAGTAAAAATAAAAATCACCGTCTATAATAGAGACTCCTTTTCACTCAGTTATTGGTTTCTTTCAGCTTCAGAAAATTTTCTGAAAGTTCATGAAAATCTATCCTGAGAGAACACATCACCAGTACTATTTCAGTTGCATCAATCTTATGCATGAATGGTCAACTGAAATTATGTTGATATAAGGTTGGGAACCATTTCAACCTGAAGAGTCTGTTTTAGCATAAAAAAACGGTGCGAGACTCTTGGAACCACATAACAAAAATACATACAAGAAAACATATCTAATCCTTTTGAAGAGATGCACAAAATATGTATCCCTCTCAAAAAACAGTGTTATCTTTTTGATATCATTTGTGAAAAGGGTGATAACTGTTTTTTTTTCAAATATAATTTTATCTGAAATATTATAAACTTTTCAAAAAGTGCAAAAATTACTCTTCCATGAATTTAAGTATTATAAATCATTACAATAATAATAAAAAAACAAATTTATTTACACTGTTCAGACTGCTTTCATCTTCATTGCCATATTCACAATGTTTCAGCTGCTGTATATTCTGGCCTTCTCCAGGTGATTGGAATTTCAAATTGAATCATTTATTTTGTTTACCGATGTAAATTGTTCTACTTCCATGTGCCATGCTTCTTCCGGATGTCTCAGTATCAGTTATCTTCCTTTTAACTCAACTTTCCAAGTTTTGTTCACCTCTTTTGTAGTCAAGTATTGGACTCGCAATGTTTTGGTTCAAGTTACTGGATTCAACCAACATTTATATCCACTGGGCCATATGTCCTTTCCTTAATAATAATGATGATAATGGTTTATAATAAGTCTATAGAAGGGCATTGTTTTAGAGTAAAAACTTTTATTCAATATTAATATGTTAAGAAAATTACTATAGAAAAATAACTAAAAATAATTATAGATAATAATATTATTAATAATGATTTCCAATATTTTTTTTATTGTAATGATCATTTTACAAAATAGGAAAAAACAAGAATCAGCTATGTGAGAAAAATTGCAGTTTATTTCAAACAAAATATTTTTTCAATTAAATGAACATTAATAGGAACAACAACGTTCTTATCAATACAATTTTTGGTTTTAAATTATATCTGAAATTATTTCAATGTCTGGGTCACAATATATACCTTTTAAGATTGTAGGCTTTGATTAGATAATTTTGTGCAATACTTTGATTTGATAAAATTTGTTCATACAAATCAGCTGATCTGAAAACTGATTGAAAGCCAATTTTGAAAAATGTTTTTGTAATTATTTAAAATTGAATCACAAAAATCAGTTTCTTTTACCTTGAATTTGAATTTCTGATAACTACAATTCATTTTCAACTATATTTACTATCTTCTAATGAGAGTCATACTGACTAATCCCAAGAAATACAGAGAGATTTATTTAAACTATTTCAGTGCCAAAATGTGTTATAGGGTGTAGTGATGGTTAAAGTGAGAAAATTTAAGCAAATTTTATCATTGCTAAAAAGACTATACTGGGCATGAAAACAAAATCTTGACTTTATGATATTAGCTTTTTTTTCTTTTTTTTTTTTTTAAATCTGTAGACTTTTTTTTAGATTTTATTGGACTCATGATGGCTTGCTGTAAATAATTTTTATAAGTTTTGTTGATATTTTTTAAAAGTTTCTAAGTGAGGTAAAATGAGCTACTTTAGCATTTTCTTTCAAGGAAAGAAGGAAGGGAGCCCCCCATCAATACTGGAAAGAGCAACAACAATCACTGGACATGAGACACCTATTTTCCTAAAAAAATTGTTTTAAGAGAAAGATTTCATAAATTTCAACTGATGGTTGCACTAGCTGCTTGTTCAATGTATGTCAAATGTTTCCTTAGAAGAAAATTATTAATACATGGTGCAGCAGCAGAAATACCTCATACATTTTAAACATTTCCAGTTTAAATCAGGAAGTGTTTCTGCCACACACTGTATTACCAATTTTTATTCAAATACTAAAACTATGTATAAAAACCAAAAAGACTGGTTTTCTTTCCTTTAAAGATTTTTATTTTTAGGTCATATTTTATTTTTGGTAAGTTTGAATGACTTATGTCCAATATGAAATTTAACTTTTATAGTCAATCAGAATCTTCCATTGAATGCATAAAACAAATCTTACAGACTCTTAGTAGAGTCAGTCAACACTGTTTTACATATTCAATGCAAGCTGTAAACTTTTCAGAACATCATAGTTAGAAGGTCATTCAATATTATGATCTAGTAATTAATCTGAATAAATACAGTCAACCTCTTCTAGTAATGCAAAAAATTATCTGTGAACTCTTGCCATTATCTTGTTTATGATTTTGACAACTAGAATAATAATTTTCATGCATTCATGAGGGAACATTTTGGTGCAAAGTGCTTCTTGGTGAAAAGAAAAGCAATTTCTGATTAAGTGAATTCCTCACTTGAGTTAGAAATTGTTTCTTCAGTTCTTTTATACATAGGGCTTCATCTGTCGTTACTGAAACCAAATTTTTAGTGATAATTTCTTTTTCATTCAAATAATTAAAATAATCTTTGCTGCTTGTTTGTTCACTAAATGGTATTAATTCACATAATTCTTGGTGGAGAACTTTAAAACTCAATTAATCTCTAAAATAATTTGTTCAAACATTTACATTAACTGATTCATCACATGCACTTGAAGGTGCTGATGCATAATTAATGTCTTTAATTTCATGTTCAAAAATATGTAATGCTATATCAGCCACTCTTTGATTGTTCTTACTAACAAATTTCTTTGATCATATTTTATTTTTATTGTCAAAATCTAAAAATAAATGCTCAGCAATTTTTATGAACATACCTCCTGTGCCCATTGGCAAAGAGTTTTCCTCAACTTACAATTTTCTTTGAAGCAATAAAACTAGCAAAAATAGTTGATTTTGAATATTTAATAAGTTTCCTAAAATTACTTATTTTTCACATTATAAACACAATAATAAACTAATTCAAACTCTGTTGAAAGTCCTGTTTTTAAATTCAATTTTTCAAAATGATTCATTCTTTAGGTTACAAAAATAATTTAATCAAAAAATGAAAAAAACTCACGATTTGGATACATTCAAAATAAATAAGTAAAAGATACAAAGGGAAAATTATCAAAATCTTTGACAAAACCAAAGTGAAATTAAATGAATCTATGCCTGGTTATTACCAATCATGTAAGATCATATAAACTTAGGAGGGGATACAAAGAACCAGATTGGCTACATAGCAATTGATAAAAGATTCAGATTGCAATTCTATACTCTAAAACCTATACAAGAGCCAACTGCAGGAATGACCATCTTCCATCTATATGCAATTTACAGAAATAAAATGAATCCAAAGTAATGACTAAAATCTAATACAACAGATTCCAGGATGACTCAACTTGCAAGCAGATGTATAAGAGCAAATATAATAGCTTAGATGAAATTGACAATTCATAGTGGAGCGCCTTAAAAGTATCTAATGATGTTGGCAAAAAGTAATTCCAAAGAACAAGAGACAAGAAATAAAAGTAGTGGATGACAAATGAAATTCTCAAAATGATGAAAAAAGAGACAGTAAGGAATGATATGGAATATATAACATTAAACAAAAGTACTGGAAACAAATGCAAGTAGGCAAAAGAGGAATGACTCAATGAAAAGCGTTCAGAGATAGAAAAAAATTAGCATGCCAGATTTGCGTAGAAGAATAAAAGAAATAACAGGACAAAGCTTCTCAACAAAATGCATAAAATGTAAAAAGGGAACATACATAACAGTGACAAAAAATACTTCAAAAGATGAAATGAATATATCAGAAAAGACTTCTGTAATGAAAAATGGAAGCATACAATGTACAAACACCTGAAATATTAAAGTATGAGGTAAGATCAGATGAACAAGAAAAAAGCAGCCGAACCGGATGAGATTAAAATAGGGATGCTATCAGTCGAAGATGGTTTTGGGATCGACAAAATTACAGATATAGTAAAAGAAATATACAACAATGATGGCATGCCAGAAAGATATCAAATTGTTTTTTTTTACTGTTCCAATTTGTAAGAAAAGCGTTTGAGTCATAATGTTATTTTTTATTTTTTGTTTAATAGTGAATTTTTTTATTATTTATCTCTCAAGTATCTATTTTTATCAACAACAATAAAAAAGTTTTCATATATTTATTGATAGGTTTATTCATTTCTTATTTATTGATTTGTTTCTTTTATGGTCATTAAAATAATTAAGTCAAAGTAGAATATTTGATAACCATATGTTCACCAACATCTAGTATAGAATATATATGGCTGTTCCTTGTCATGGTAGAGGGTTTACTTGTCCCACTAATCCTAAGCTGTCTGGAGTTCCAATTTCTGTAGGGCCACTTATAGCAATATGATCAAAGAGGAAAGACCAGATGAACACTATCAACACCAAAATTTTGTTATCTTACACTGACTTTTTGATGTTCCTCCAGCTTTCCTTTCATTTTTATATTCTTTGCCACAGCTGTAAGGAATGGAGAATACTCTGTTCTTGGTCACATTTTCATCTGTGTTAAGCTTTACTTGGAAAAGATTTTCAATAGACTACTTGCTTCTGAATATTGTCTTGATGTTGCATGGATGGCAGATCTTCTGAATCTTTTCCAATTCAGCAGAAAGACTGGCAATTTTCTGGTCTTCCTCCTTAATCTTTCTGTTTCCACTTGCAGACATTGATGATATGTTTGTCGGGTAGTTGTTATTCTGAAGGATATGCTTGATTCTAATCATTTGACAGAAAAGAATTGCTATTTCTCAGTGTGATTTTGAAATTCATTCTATTGCTGTTTGTGACAAGAAATTTTCATTATTAAATAAATACATGTTTCAAGAATAAAAACTTGTGAAGTTTAATGATATTTTTAAATAAGAATATTTCAGAGATTTTCATTTTTACAATTGTCAAATTATTTAAGTTCAAAAGGATATAATTCAGTGGCTGCAATCAACAGTATTAATACGTCTATCAATTTTCCCCATTTATCACTTTATTTAGGTTAAAAAGAAACTACCAGAAAATAGCTTTTTTTTTTTGCTCATTAATGCAGTAATGATAAATTTATAATATATATAAATAAAACAAATATTGAAGATAATTAAAATCTGTCTCACTTCCAGTCTTTTGAATCTAGAATTTTCTGTGTTGGCTGGTGCCCAGGGAAGGACCTGTCCTTCAAACATCATCGGTAAATTTTTTATTTATTCCTCGAAAGTCTTTACCCCTTCAAGTTTTTCCAAAACATCCTTATTCCCATGCAAATGTATATGCTGATCTTAAATCGATAATTGTTTATTGATGTTAATGACCAGAAAAAAATTGAACTTTATCTCACCCATAACCACTATTCTCATATCTGATTCAGTGCAAAATGACTTTAGATGTAGGATGCTTATTTCTGCCTATTTACTTCCTTTGTGCAACTAATACACAATTTGTTTTGTTTCGGAACTCAATTTCTGCTGAAAGTTGCGTGTATTTGCGTTTTTTTCTTCTTTTTTTTTGGGCTGTAGAATTTTTTTAAAGAAAGTTAACTTTCAAATAGAAATTCAGGGTTAGGGTTATTGTGTGTTTTTTTTTCTTTTTTTTTTCTTGGTAATGAATTTAATAGAGTTGCGTGTACTTAATTTGAGAAGAAATTTAACTTTCAAATATATGAAAATAAGTGATAATTGGGATAGAGTTAGGGTTATTGCGTGTATTTTTTTTCCTTTTTTTTCTGTTACTTATATATTTGAAGGTTAATTAAACTACACTTGTCACTTATTTTCATACATTTGAAAGTTTACTTTCTTAAAAAAATTCTATATTTTCATATATTTGAAAGTTAACTTTTGTTGGAAAAAATTAAGTAAAACTACAATTATCACTTATTTTCATAAAAAAAGGGGAAAAAAACATGCAGATATATTTTCATATATTTGAAAGTTAACTTTCTTCTGACATTAAAAAAAAAAGGAAAAAACACGCAAATACACGCAATACATTTGAAGGTTAATTAAACTACACTTATTTTCATACATTTGAAAGTTAACTTTCTTAAAAAAAAAATCTATACCCCCCCCCCCAAAAAAAGGAGGAAAAAACGCAAATATACGCAACTTTCAGCAGAAATTGAGTTCCGAAACAAAACAAATCGCGTAGTAATTGCACTAAGGAAGTAAATAGGCCGAAAATTAGCTTACTACGCCTAAAGTCATTCTGCAGTGAATGACATATTTCAAAGGTGGTTTGGGATGAGATAAAGAGTTCGCTTTTTTCTGGTCGTTATTATAAGCAAAAAGTCGTGTTACATTTTGTCCTCGTGGTGGTGACAAATTTTGATTTGACAATAAGAACAACAAATACATTTTTAATTTTTATTTTTAACACAAAAAAAATCTAAACGCGCTGTGGATTAAGATTTTTGTTGTATTAGTTGTTGTTGAGTGATTAATTTTTAAATTCCATTGTATTCACGTATGTGAGAAAAATTGTAATGGCAAAAGTTTTATTAGTATTTATTTATTAGTTCTATTTAATTTTTTTTTGATGCTTCATAATCACAAAACAATTCGCACGCCATATTGTTTTTATTTTAAAATTCTTCCACACTTGTAACTGACATGAAACGGAAAGCTTTTTTTTTAAATGTTAAAAAAATGCGTTATCTAAGAAATTGGAATAACATTTTTTGTGGTATTTGCAAATACATTCCATACGCATAAATGCACCCGTAGAGGTCGGAAACTGGAGAAAGAAACCTGCTCAGTACAGTACACATGGGAAAACATTCCCGATGTTTACATCAACTTCAACATCATTTTAAAAACTTGTTTCTACATTCCCCAATATACTTAATCACTTCGTTAGGAGTGGTAAGCTCGCTACTTTCACAAAGAACGCTGACACTACAGGTTATATTGGCAGTCAAACGAAAAAAAAAAAAAAACGAAACAAAGACAAAAACAAAAAAAACTAAACCATGCTAAATTACCTAAAAAGAGTGACTGAAAATTCATATTTTTTCTTAAATACCTGAGGTTATTCTTTTACCGATGATCCGATTGAAGAGGGGTTCTTACTGGCCTTCTTTAAGTTTAATAAAGATTATTGTATGGAAAACATTGAAACCACATCCTCTTCAAACTCAAAGTGCCGAGTTTCAATAACTGTTCATAAACAAATAATGCGCTGTCATGAGTTTATTGATTTCCTCTTTTATTCTCGGAACTTCAAAGAAACAGAATCTCCAAATATACTAACTTTTTTGTTGCAGATATAAACACTTTTGATGAGGTTTTATTAAGCTCCTGCTTTATTTGAAACTTTGACCCGCGAACAATTTTTGTTTGTTGGACTCGTAAGTCAAAAGGAAAAATAAGATAAAATTTGAACGAGGAAATATAAAGTAAATAAATTTATTGACTGGACATTTCACAAAAGAAAAGAGAAATGAAATGTGAAAAGTTCATATTATATCCGATTAGTAAACTCTCATAAGGATTTGGTTACCCGTATAGGAGTTAATGGGAAATGCTTAATTTCCCTAACACTATATTTTTTAGGCACACAAATGAATGACGAAACTTGCTTTTAGAATAACAACAAAGAATGGTTTATTACATAGTAAACGTACAAGATTGGTAGTATGTAAGTGTCCATGGTGAAGCTAGCAGCAGATAGTATGTAAGTGTCCATGGTGAAGCTAGCAGCAGCGTCTTCCGATAAAGCATTCCATGGGGAATCAGTGGCAGCGATGTGAGAGAGGCGTCCGTTACTGCCGCGGGCTCATGGCTCTCTGCTTTCGTCCGTTCTACAAAAATGGGCTAGGAAAAATAGTCCTAGAGAGGAATCAATGCGCTGAGCACGTTGATTGGTCAGTGAGTGACCGAATCTCCCGTCGGGGGCATTGATTCGCTAAAGGAAATAGATCTGTGGCTGCTACATCACCCCCTGCTTAGGCGGAAAGCTGACAGAGAAAAGGATAGCGGCCATAAAACAAAGAAGGGTACAATTTATATATAAACAGTTTTACAGAGCTTTTTGGGCCAATGTACTCGTCAACCACTGCGTGTGGTGGTGACATAGTTGTCTGTTGGCATCGTATTTTTTTCCACGGGTGTAAAGATATGTTCATGTATGTAAGTAGGGGGAATATGTGGCTCTTGTGTGTTTGTGTTAAGAAAGGCTCTTTTCACCCTGTCAATAGATACAGTTTCTTTTTTTGCCACTAATGTCAAGAGTGAGAAGTTTGTCAGTGCGTGAAAGCACGCGGTAAGGGCCAGTGTAAGGTGGAGTGAGAGGGGCTTTGACCGCGTCCCTTCTTAGAAAAACGTGAGTCCATGAAGAAATATCTTTTGGGACTGATGATTTGATGGTCTGTTCCCTAGGGTGCATTGGTGGGAGATTACCAAAATAAGATTGCAGTCTGTTTATATACAAGGCAGGATCTGTTCCTGTTAAATCTATAGGGTTCAACATCTGACCTGGTACTCCATAGACAAGTTCTGCTGGAGAGTATCCTAGGTCCTCTTTGATAGCTGCACGACAGCCAAGAAGGACAACAGGTACATATTCGCTCCATCGCTGTTGGTCAGGATAGGCACGTAATGCGGCCTTTCATTGGCGATGAAAGCGTTCTATCATCCCGTTAGAAGCAGGGTGATAGCTCGTAGTTCGAATTCGATTGATCCCTAAAATTCTGGAAAGTTCCTGGAATAGGTGGGATTCAAATTGTCTGCCACGGTCAGTGGTAATTGTTGTAGGAACTCCGTAACGCGTTATCCAGCCTGATATAAGGGCTTGCGCTACGGATTCAGCTGAAATGTCCTTTAGGGGAATAGCTTCGGGCCACCGTGTAAAGCGATCTATACAGGTCAGGAGGTAAGTAAATCCATGACTGACCGGCCATGGTCCAACCAGATCAATATGGACATGGCTGAACCGAGCGTCTGGGGTGCTGAATGTTCCGAGGGGTGCACGGATATGTTTGTGCACCTTTGATTTTTGGCAGGATACGCAAGAATGTGTCCAGGCAGTGATATCACGCCTCATGTTTGGCCAGAAAAATCTAGCTGCAATCAGCTTCACTGTGGCTTTGGGTCCGGGGTGTGCCAATTGGTGTAGTGTGTCAAAAACAACCCTACGATGTGTCATCGGAACAAAAGGTCGAGGTGCGTCTGTTGAGGTGTCACAGATGATCTGCGTATCTGCAGTAGGCACTGGTAAGTATGCGAACTTGCAAGTTGCAAATTCAGGTGACGATAGATCAAAGGTGTCCAGGTGTGGTTGGTCAAAGGCCATCCGACGTAAGTCGATATCTGAAGGTGAGAACAGGGAATTAATGGGCAGGCGAGACAAGGCGTCTGCCGCAGCATTCTGTTCACCAGAGATATGTCGGATATCGTTTGTAAATTGCGGAACAAAATCAAAGTGGCGAGTTTCGCGGGGAGAATATCTGTCCGGCTTTGAGCGCAGAGCGAAAGTAAGCGGACGGTGATCGGTGTAGATCACAAATTGTCGGCCCTCTAGTGAATGCTGAAAGTGTTTCACTGCGAGGTACATTGCCAGGAGTTCACGGCCAAACGTGCTGTAACGTTGTTCTGCCGGTTTCAGCTGTCTCGAAAAATAAGCGAGAGGTTGTAGCTGTTGTTGGTGTTGCTGTTGCAAAACTGCACCTACAGCTGTGCCCGATGCATCAACGACCAATGAAAACTGGGAGTCGGGTACAGGATGTGCAAGTAGCGATGTTGTCGCTAATTTCTTCTTCACTTCGTTAAAGGCTTTTAGCTGTATGTCATTCAACGAAATCTGCTCATTTTTCTTTTTCCTGTTACGTAACATGTCAGACAGAGGAGACAGGAGATCCGCACAGTGTGGGATGAAACGTCTGTAATAGTTAAGCAGACCGAGAAAGTGTCTCAGTTGGCGAAGTGAAGTGGGTGGTTGAAGGTCTTGGAGAGCCTTCACTTTCTCAGGTAAGGGAGATATCCCTTCGGGGCTTATAATGTGTCCCAAGAAAGTTAGCGACGAAGCACCGAAAACACATTTACCAGGGTTAATCCTCACCTGGTACTTTTGAAACCGTTCGAACAGTAGGCGGAGGTGAGTAACGTGTTCCTCAGGTGAGGCACTTGCTACGAGGATGTCATCTATATAATTATAGACGAAGTCCAAATCACGCACTACTTCGTCCATGAAGCGTTGGAAGGTACTAGCCGCGTTTCGCAAACCAAAAGGCATAGTTAAAAATTCAAACGCTCCAAATGGAGTAGTTACTGCAGCTTTGGGTATGTCGTCTGGGTTCACTGGTATCTGATGGTAAGCCTTAACGAGGTCTAGTTTGGAGAAGGTCTTACAACCATGCAGGGATGAAGCGAAGTCTTGTATATGTGGGATTGGGTAACGATCAGGTACCGTAATGGCATTTTGTCGTCGATAGTCCCCAGTTGGACGCCAATCTCCAGAACGCTTTGGAACCATATGCAAAGGGGAAGCCCATGGACTGGACGAGGGGCGTATAATTCCCAGCTACAGCATATGGTTAAATTCTGCCTTCGCCGCCTTTAGTTTGTCAGCAGGGAGGCGGCGAGGGCGTGAGAACACCGGAGCGCCTGTGGTCTCGATGTGGTGTTTTGTAGAGTGAGTTGATTTGCTCACAACGAAATTTAAGTTAGTTAACTCTGGGTAAGAGCGTAGTAATGTTTGGTATGGGTCGTCAGTGGCGGCAATGAAAAATACCGGGCTGATAGGTGAGATATTTGCCTTAAAACCCATGACGGAAAGTTCCGTATTGCCGTCAATAAGTCGTCGCTTGCGCATATCCACTAAAAGGTTGAAGTGGTGCAGAAAGTCCGAGCCTAGAATGGGGTATGGTAAATCAGCTACAGTAAAAATCCATGTAAAGTCTCTCCGTAATTCCAAGTCCAGAGAACGAGAAATTTGACCGTACGTGGGAATAGGGGAGTGATTTACCGCTTGCAGTGTGATGGGCGACAGTGGCGGCTTCTCAGTGAGGAGTTTCAGTGGCCAGATACTGCAAGCTGCTCCTGTGTCAACCAAACAACGTGCTTGGGACCTGGAGTCAGTGATAAAATAGGCACGGTTGTTACATAGATCTTGTGGAGAGTGTGCCGTGCTCAGCTCTCCAGATTTAAGTTTCCCTGGTTTGAAAAGGAGCAGGGCATTTTGCACCTCTGAGCCTTAGCGCCAAAACAACTGTGATAATAGCATAGTCCTGGCTTGCTTGATTGGCGGCGGTGGTGTGTGGGTGGCGAACGACTTTTATGTCCACGTCTAGGCGGTTGTGAATTGATTACAGTTAATTTACCTACTTCATTGGTAAGCTGCACTAAAGCTTTGAGTATCGCCACTTGTGTGGCACCTTCGCTTGTGTTCCCAGCAGCAGAGAGGGTAGAGACTTCAGCCTTTGGCTGAGGAATGGACGCGGTAATAGGCCCCTTGGTGAATTCCATCACTTTATCTGCAGAGGACGCTATTACGTCTACAGAGCTTTTCTCTACCATGGGTGCCAGAATTGCCTTTACTTGAGGGGGCAATCTTAAGAAGAAAAGTTGCTTTATAAAGGCACTATCAGCAGGGACATCTTCTGCCAGCTCTCTCATTCTGTGGAGCAATTCGCTTGGCATGCGGTCTCCCAACAGCTCGTCATTGACTAAAGTTTGGAACCGCTTTTCCGCTGATAGCGACGTCCGGCACAGAACTTCCCGCTTAATACTGTCATAAGTAGCATTAAGGGGGGTGTTAGTTATCAAAATTTTTGACAACTGGTGTCATTGACGCGGGAAATGAACTAAATAAAATAGGCAATTGCCGCTCCTCCACGACGTTGTTCGCTATAAAATATGACTCGAGTTGGGCAAACCAAACTCGAACGTCGCCAGCGAAAGCAGGTAAAGTAGTCGCCATTTTCTTTTTAATATATAGCATGACGACAGACCACCAAAAAAAAATATCAAAGAAACACGTCTCAATGAGAAAGAAACGAGAGGGAAAACATTTCAAAAGACACAAGGAAATAGTGATATTCGTGTTAAACGAGAGAAAGGTGCTGCTTTAAGGTTCCTTAGTAAGGGAGATAACTGTCAGTTTCAAGGCCTGTCTAAAAACACAAGTTGGAATTAAAGATGGCGTCGCCCAATCACCATTTAGGCGGGAAAGTTAAATGTTAAGGAAGGAGGCGCTCTATTAGCTTTTAACTTTCGAAAAAATAAAATGTAAAGGTGTATTACTCACTTGTATTTTTTTTTTTTGTTATTGCAATAAAAATATATTTTTTTTTTGTACCACGTGGTCAGTTGAAAAGAGCAGAGTAGTAAGTTTCTTCTTTTTTTTTTTTTTTTAAACTTTCTTTGAACAAAATGTAATGTTCGTTATGCTTGCTTGAGTTGGTGTTTTTCTTGTGTACGGGCTGAAAAGAAGATACTTCCTCGTCGGAAAGTTTTTGGGGTTTTTTTGTGAAGGCACGTGTTCAAAAAAATGTTATTTGAGTAAAGGGAGAATCTTTTATCTTCCTATTTGACCACTTGGGAATGGGCGTCGGTATGTCTAACAAAACGAAAGATGATATCTTTGTTTAGAAAGATTGTTTTACTGAGGGCAAAAATTTTTGCCAATGTCTTGTCAGCCGACGAATGAATTTAACGCACACGTGTGTCACAAACAAAATTCGTGGGTGGTTGTATTTTTTTTTTTTTTAGGTTCTTTGAGTCAGGAAGCTTTTTCTCTCTCTCCTTTTAACTTTGCTTGTACTGTTGTCCGAAAGTGGAGGCCGAGTTTCGTGTTGTTATTTTTTTTAAAATTTGTTTCGCAATCCTAAGGTGCCATTCGGGGTCACCATTTTATAGGGTTATTGGAAATGCTTAATTTCCCCAACACTATATTTTTTAGGCACACAAATGAATGACGAAACTTGCTTTTAGAATAACAACAAAGAATGGTTTATTACATAGTAAACGTACAAGATTGGTAGTATGTAAGTGTCCATGGTGAAGCTAGCAGCAGATCGTATGTAAGTGTCCATGGTGAAGCTAGCAGCAGATAGTATGTAAGTGTCCATGGTGAAGCTAGCAGCAGCGTCTTCCAATAAAGCATTCCATGGGGAATCAGTGGCAGCGATGTGAGAGAGGCGTCCGTTACTGCCGCGGGCTCATGGCTCTCTGCTTTCGTCCGTTCTACCAAAATGGGCTAGGAAAAATAGTTCTAGAGAGGAATCAATGCGCTCCGCCCGTTGATTGGTCAGTGAGTGACCGAATCTCCCGTCGGGGGCATTGATTCGCTAAAGGAAATAGATCTGTGGCTGCTACACCCGCAAACGAAAAATCAAAATTTTTTTACCAAAATTTCGAGTGTGTTAGAAAGGATTTAAAAAATAATTAGATATTTCCCTTTAATAACAAACATTTTGATAGAAAAACTTAGTTTTTATTAAGTTTGGGGCCTTTTTCTTCATACTCTATGCTGTTTTTTTCAGCGATTTAGTGGAGGTATCTAAACATTAATTTGGAAATTCTTGCAAAGAATCAAATAATTGTCGGATTTTGATGAAACTTTCAGGACTTATTCACAAATGAATGAAAATATTTTTGAAATTAGTATTAAAAACACACAAAAAACACACACACACACACACACACACACACACACACATGTGTGTGTGTGTGTTTTTTTTTATATGGTATGTGGTGAAACCGAGCAAAGCGAGGGACCGGATGTTTGCACTATCACGACTAAAAAACAAATGACCAAAAAACAATTGACCAAAAACTCATCGGTGCGCACCCCGGCTCCGCGCAGATGTTCCGGTTGAAAGCTAAAAATTAATTAAATATTAAATTCCAATTCGAGCCTACGAGAATTTTATTTATCGGCCAATGGGAATCCCAGAATCAAATACGGATGTGAATTCCCAAATGATCGGCTGCGATCCAAAAAGACGAAATAAAAAGCCGATACAGAAAGCATCGCGAGACAGACACACACAGACTCGAGAGAGACGAGTGTAATTAGTATTTTCCTTGACCGAAGTCAAGTGACTTACTATGCTCGCCGCCGTTCCCTCTCCTCTTATCCTTCGCTGTCTCTAAACTACTTACCGACCAAAGGAGCGGATTCATCAAAGACATTCTTTATTTATAACGCTCCTATTCATAAGCACAAATCCTCTTTTCAGCATTTTATTGACATGAAGATTTTAACGTCCGTTGGACCCATACTTAAAAGATTACTTTAATTGTAAAAACCTTAATTGATATGTGTATATATAAAATGTTATTTCTAAACTCAATTTGCTTTTCTTGATTGATAATCTTTTATGACTTATAGTGGGCTATCTGCAACGAGGCCAAATTCTGTTAATCGGCAACAACATACAACTACTCTCTACTAGAACGGATAACCCACTATACTTACTTCCCCTCCACATAAATTCATGAAATTTTAAGAAATTAAATTTTGTTGGGAAAATTGGTTTTATTAGTTAAACGCAAGACTCATTGGGGAAATCATTTATTATGAAACATTTTGCCTTTATTTCCGAAAATCTGCTACAATAGTAAAATAAAAAATGCAATGAAACTATGACATTATTTGATTTAATAAGCTTTTAATTGCTTTAATAAATAATACATAAAGGCATAATAGTCTGAAGAAAAAATTCGATTAATAATGAAATGTTAAAAGAATTGTTTTCATTTTTTTAAATTATAATTTATAAAGTTTCAAGAACATTTTTAAAATACTTCAAAGATTTATTGTCGTTAGTTTATTAACTTATTAAAGTGAAGATTATATTTTGTAATCGAAAATTGAAAAGTTTAGTATAAATCGTTGTACCTTCGTATTTTTAAAATAATTTTAATTTTTTTTGTGTATTTGAAGTTATTCTGTGTGATAATTTCTATGTTTCATTAAAAGGTCATGTGTTTTACGGTTTCTTCCCCTTACAGAAAAAACTTTTTACACAATTTCGTCAATTCCGGTCGCCATACATTTATCTCGCATCTATCTGGCTGTCATCATATGTCAAATATACGGGGAAGATCAACACACTGTGTTTAAGAAATAGTTTTATTCTAAATTTTATGCTATAAATTAGTAATACTAAATCAAATTAATTTAACTTTAGATTTGTTAATTTTCTAAAAATAACGTGTCACAGATGTATATTTTATTTTTGTAAGACTTTTAAACAGAGAATTACCTTTTGTTTACAAATGTATCGACCATTCAAAAATGGCGGAGAAATTGAAAAAGAAAAATCTCCAAATTTTAGATTCCACTCAATATAATTTCTGTTTGAAATACACCAAGGTATTTTGCTTACTGGAAATAGTAAATTTAATCATTTATCTTTCAATTAAAACTAAAATAAGTTTCAAGAAAATGTTTTTATTTTTCAAAATTCAATTTAAAACTTAGGTATCGAAAATGAGTGGAAATGCCTAGTTTAACACTACCTTTAGTGCCTGTACTTGATTTTGCATTAGCGAAAATAATACGTCTTTTCATAATGAAAAGTCACCGAGAAAGAGATCGATTCTTTCAAATCTTGCCGCTTGTGATTATCATCAGGGGGTGGTAATCCGACAAAACTACCTCCAAATTGAAAATTCTTATGAAATCTGATTTGTGATGTATGTTTCTAAATGCCGTGACCAATAATACAGTACGACTACTTTTTGTTGTTAGAGGCATTGAAGTTTTAGATGATGGCATGTTGTCTGTTGGTTTGCTTTGTGTCAGGTGTTCGTGAAAATTGGTTTTATTAGTTAAACGCAAGACTCATTGGGGAAATCATTTATTATGAAACATTTTGCCTTTATTTCCGAAAATCTGCTACAATAGTAAAATAAGGTGTTCGTGTGATTTTTTTCAGTGTAAGCATGTTTTAAATGATTAATTGATACGGTGTCCTTTTCGTTTTTTGATTGGTAAAATATTTTTCATATGGGAACCTGAATAATTCGGGAATAATGATTTCTTAACCATGTCATTCCTGAGAAAAAATACACTCGTAGTTATGAAGATCTGTTGCGGGAAGGGCCGAGGTGTGTGTGCGCCAATCGACCGTGCAACTAAGAAAGTAGAAACAAAGGCAAGGAAAGCAGATGGCAATAGCAAAGAAGGATGATAAACGCAGATGGACAGTTTGAGACGATGAAAACCATGTCTTTATTTTTCTTTTCTTAAGCGATCGGTGAATGGTATGGCGATGGAGGTCGTGTATTGGGAGCGATATCTGGACGTCGGTGAGTGCTGGAACCGGTCGCTGGACGTCAGTGAGCACTGGAGCAGATAGCGGGACGTCTGTGAAATGCCGAAGTAGGTATTATCTGGAGCTGGAAGCTCGATCGACTTGACTGGGCGCGTCAAAGTCGCGATGCAGTGAGGGTCCTTGTCCCCCTAGCCGAGAGATATTTACTCTTCTCCCCCACTTGAGAGAGAGATGTAACACAAGGTCTTTTTTTAATGTGGGGAACCTGAGCGCGTACGCCCAGTCAAAACATTACCTATCCACCGCGGTGGATAGATTCAAAACCGGTCTAAACTGTTCTTATTCGGTCTTAATTGGTCATTTCGGACCCAGCCAGAGCCTCCTGAGTCGAGAGGTCCTTTGCTGTGAAATCACTGGCATTCATACAAAAACGTTCATACAACAGTAGCTAGCTCGCTAAATAAATAAATGACTATAATTAATTTCAGGCCGTATCAATTACAGTCAACAGTGTATTTGGTGTTTGTTGACTGTATTTAGATTAATTTCGGTTCGAAATTAAAGGTCTTTTGTTTTTGTTTCGTTGCGAAAATTAAGTTTTTGTGTTTTTTTGTTTGTTTGAAACGAGATCGTTGCTATTTTTAGTACACATGGGTCGTGACCGTTTTCTGCCAACAGGCGTATCCGGGATTGTTTACGCAAAGTGGGAGTGGTGATCGGGCACACCGCGACAGATTACAGGTATAAAAGATTGTTTGGTTACACATCTAGTGAGTGTAAAAGATAATTTGTTCATTTTGTTTTTAGTTTGTTGACAAAGTCTATAGATGGAATCGATATTTTGTCTACTCCAAGGTAATATCACTTTGGTTCCAAAAGTAATGTCCGCAGGTGTGCAGTGTATGCTTTCTTTTAAAGTATTTCTTACTGATAGGAGGGTAGATTGTCTACCCAGTTGTAAGGATCAGTCTTTGTGGCTAGTACAATTTTAGCTGTGTGGAATCTTTCCATAATTCCATTGGCACAAGGATAGTATGCAGTTTGAAATGAGTTGACAAGACTGGTTTTCCTTAACAAGGATTTAATCAACAAAACATTTCCTGACTAAGCAATTCGTCAACTGACGAATGCAAGTAAGGGAAGTAATTATACTAACAAAATGCCAAGGGCAGATAAGTATAGTACATTCTCCCCCTCCTTTTTTTTTTTTTTTTTTTTTTTTTTTACGGTTCATCATACCTCTTTGGCTTACGAATTTCCCGTTGGGATCGTCTGGGTATATCAGGAGTTCTTGACATTACTTGAGGAGGAATAATTTTTAAATCACTTGGAGAAGATACAATTTCTGAGTTAACGATAGATTGTGAATCGTTACTATCTACTTTTTCCTTGGGAGATTCATTAGTGGGTGTAGAATCATTTAGGTCTTTCTGGATATCATCTACAACATTCTCGCTTTGTAATGAGATCCTTGCTGGTGCTAGGTCGCTTACAGAGACTGTAGATTCGCGACCATTGGTGAATCTTATGTGTGCATATTGGGGATTTGCTTCGAGTAACTCTACTTCGTCAACCAATGGTTCGTACTTACTCGCTCGGACATGGCGACGCAAAAGAACAGGCCCTGGCTTAGATAGCCAAGTGGGTAAGGAATGGCCGCTGGGAGTTCGCCGTTGATATGAAAAGAGTCTTTCATGTGGTGTGGCATTAGTAGCGGTACAAAGAAGAGATCTTATGGAGTGTAGCACTTCAGGCAAAACCGTTTCCCACTGCGATTCCTTGAGATTTCTTGAGGCTAGGGCTAATAATGTGTGTTTCCATATAATCCCGTTATACCTTTCACACTGACCGTTTCCTTGGGGGTGATAAGGCGTTGTCCGGCTAGTAGCAATCCCGAGATTGGTGAGATATTCACGTACTTCCTTTGATAAGAAGGATGCACCCTTATCCGAATGGATGTAGGATGGCATGCCAAATACTATGAATATTTGACTTAGACCCTGTATTACAGAGTCTGAATTAGTGCTTGTACATGCGAAAGCAAAAGGGAAACGTGAGTACTCATCTATAACCGTTAATAGGTAACGGTTTTTCGAAGTTGAAGGAAGGGGCCCCTTAAAGTCAATGCTGAGTCGTTCCATTGGTTGTGTAGCTTTGACTAGGCGTCCAGCTTCTGGTGTATAGAAGCGTGGTTTCCATCTGGCACAAACTGCACATGCTGCACACACTCTCTTAACCTCTTCAATAGAGTACGGAAGATTCCTTACTTTAACAAAATGAGCTAACCTGGTTATACCCGGATGACAAAGATGTTCGTGTATTTCATGCAATCTTCCCATGTTGTCGAGTGCATTGCACTGGACATGCGAGAGCGTATCGGCTGGAATATTGTTTTTCCCTGGTCGGTACATGATATCGTACTCGTAACACCCCAATTCCATTCTCCATCTTTCGATCTTGCTGTTCTTGATCTTTCCATGCCTTCTTGCATCAAACATGAAATTCACAGCTTGTTGATCTGTGACTATCACAAAACGTCGTGCTGATAGATAATGTGACCACTTTTTAACTGCCTCTACTATTGCACAAACCTCCTTTTCTACGGAAGAGTGTTTTCGTTCTGTAGTCGTAAGTGTGCGTGAAAAGAATGCTACTGGACGGTTTGCTTGATTGAGAGTGGCTGCAATAGCAGTATCAGAGGCATCGGTTTCTACTACAAGAGGTATCTTTTCGTCGACTGAGTGCAATAAGGCCTTTTCAATTTCCTCCTTGAAGATTTCAAATGTTTTTATCGATTCTGGATCAAGGGGGAATGAATTAGCTGTTATTAAGGGTCTAATCTTATCAGAGAATTTGGGTATCCACTGGGAGTAGTAAGAGAATAATCCAAGCACTCGACGCAGAGAGGTTTTGTTCTGAGGAATAGGTAACTCTCTTAATGGCCGTAGACGTTCTGCATCAGGTCTAAGTAAGCCCTGTGATATACTATAGCCGAGAAAATCAATGGATGTTTTAGAGAACACGGACTTCTCTTCATTGAGAGTGAGGTTATACTGGGTAATAATCTTTTTTAATTTTTCTAAGTTCTCATCATGGTCTTGCTGATTTTTCCCGACTACGACAATGTTGTCTACATAGGCATACACTCCCGTTAGATTATTTTCCTTAATAATCTTGTCTATTATCCTTTGGAAACATGCAACACCATTGGTCACTCCAAAAGGAATTCTACAAAATTGGTAAAGTTTACCGTTAGCTTCAAATGCTGTATAAGGCTTATCTTCTTCTTTTATTGGTATCTGGTGATATGCACTCTTCAGATCCAATGAGCTATAAACTTTAAATTTTGATATTTCCTGGGCTAAGTCATCCATTCTTGGTAATGGATAAGCATCCAATCTAGTAAATCTGTTAATTGTTCTACTATAATCGACTACTAGTCTCTTTCTTTGACGTTCATTTGTTACTATTAAAACCTGAGCCCTCCAAGGGGAAGTACTTTCCTGAATTACACCCTCTCTGATCATTTTCTCAATCTCAGTCTGTATGAAACGTCTGTCACCCTCTCCACACCTTTTAGATTTAGTTGTAATAGGTTTACAGTCTGGATCAATGTTGGAAAATAAAGATGGTGTGTCCACTAATGCCGAGGGCACACTACAGGAGATAGGATGAGAGATTTCAAGATCTTTCTTAGAGCCACCGAATGCAAAAGATATAGTGGAATGTTGTGACATGAAATCCTGGCCAAGAATAATATCAGAGCAGAGTTTGGGTAGAACTGAAAGTTTTACATTTGGATACCACTCACCCAGAAGGTTCAAATCCACCGTACACTGTCCTTTGATAGAAGCTTTAAGTGATGATGACGCCATGGACACGTTACCAGTAGCAGGTTTTATTTGTATTTTGTGTTTCCTCACATAACTGAGGGAGATAAAGGATCCTGAGCTCCCCGTATCCATTAACGCCGTACCGGCGCCATTTTTCCCGACCAATACGTATAATGCAGCCTGTTTTAGGGATCCTAAGGAGGCAGACGTAGTGTTGGATATCAACATTGTCGCGAGTCTGTGAGAGCATGTTGCAGCAGATGTCGTATTTGGGTTCGAACGGCACATTTTTGAGAAATGGCCTTCTTTTTTACATTTAAAACAGGTAGCGTTTCTTGCTGCACACACACTTCTGTTATGACGAGGTCCTCCACAAAAAAAACACGTATACTTGGTGTTAGCCAAAGCTGCACAACAAGCATTAATGGGGACCGTTGACTGGACACCGGTACAGTTATTTTCCTGAGAAACTGCACCCACAATTGGTGTTTGAGTGTATGTATATGCTTCTGAATTTTTCTGAGCTGCATGGAGCGCTCTAGCTTGGTCGATAGCTATATTTAAATGCAGTGTTTTGTTTTCAAGTAGCCGTTGTCGAATAACGTTTGAACGTAAACCTGTGATGAATGCATCTCTGACACAGTCGTCTCGGTTTTGAATCGCATCAACTGGTTTAAAGTTACATTCTTTCGCTAGTAACTGTAGTCTTTGCACGTATTCGTCAATATTTTCCTCCTCTTTTTGGCCGCACGTGGCAAGTAAATGCCGGGCGAAAACTTCGTTTGGGGGTTTTATGTACAGTTCTTTCAGACGGTTAACTGCACTATCAAACGTATCACATTCAGCAATGTATTCGTATACCTCAGAAGAAATACAGTTTATCAGTGTATCGAGTTTATCCAAATCAGTATGGATGTTAGGGTCAACAATTTTACGTAGGAACGACGAGAAACTTCGAAGCCAGTGATTAAAGTGCTTACTTGAGGATGTTGTATTAGGAGGGGTGCCCAAACGTTGTTCGGATATGTTTGACTCCAAGTAGACTGACAAATTCCATGAAAAGTATGGATTGAATCTATGAACCTTTGTCAGTAGTAGTCACAGATGCCACTCCAAATGTACGATGGATCTGGAATTTATCAATGGACGATTTTTGACACTAAACGCATTGCCGTGTTAAAGTTTTTATGTCAGTCGACATGTTCAGTCATACCAGTCGGTCTGTTATCATTTTGGTGGGTTCTCGTCTGTCAGGATGCGATACACCATGAAGGTGATCGATTTTTTTATGTAACAATGGAGTTATATAAGGTCGAGCGTAATCGATTTTTATGTCACATAAGTAGAATGCCCAAAAGAGATAGGTAAACTTTCAAAGTGCAGTGAAGTATCTTCCTTGACTTGCAAGTGTACAGTTTTTTTTTATTGTTGTTCCTGGGCGGTATTCTTAGTAGCTTAAACTTTGCGTATTTATTGAGAATATGGAAGTACGTGAAAGTGCGCCTGCAACAATATTTTCTCTACCTTTTATATATTGTAGGTCTAAATTAAATTGTGAAATGTAGTCAAGGTGTCTTGTTTCAACGTGGTGAATATTTGTGGGGCTTGCTGTAGAGGGCATAAGTAAGTGGCTCATGGTCAGTAAATATTGTAAATTTGCGTCCCTCTAAAATATAGCGGAAATGTTTGATAGCTAAATAGATAAAGTGTTCTCCTCTAAAAAAAAATGTGCTGTAGTTTATCTGTGAGGAATTCAGCTTGAGAGAGAAGAAGGAGGATATATATTTGTTCTCTCCGTTAATATTTTGCTGTAAAACGGCATCAAGAACGTTCGCTGAGACATCTATTAAAGTTAGCGTCTCGTTTTCATCATCACTGAGGTAATTTAGTTTTATGAAGGTCATCAAGGCTTTCTTTGCTTCGTGAAAAAAGGTCTAAAGCTTTTTTACTTGAAGTAAAATATTTGCATTTTTTCTTTAAGTGTTTTTTTAATCAGTCTGTCAATGGGGCTAACTTTGATGAACAGTGTGGCAAAATGATTCGTGGCAAAAATGTTAAATTACTATATTTACACTGGTTTTGAAAAATCTTTTATAACAGCTATTTTCTAAGGTAGAGGTGAAGATTCCTTTTTCGTCGATTGTGTCCTAAAAATGAATTTTTTTCTTAAACTAAACGTGCATTTATTGACGCTAATTTTCAGTCCCAAATATGTTCCATGTGTTCGTCCATATTTCTGCTTGCTATAATACGTCGTCGATGCGTGCGAAGGTGAAAGATAAACTTTTTAATACTTCGTCTTTGAAAAGACTGGGCCGCATTTCTTAAACCGAACAGTATTCTGGTGAATTCGAATAAACCTAAAGGGGTGGCGATAGCAGTCTTTGGTATATCGCTTTGTTATATATATATATATTTCTTCGACAATACTGTTGTATGCCTTGATTAAGTCAAGTCGTGTAACAGTTTGCATACCCTGTAATCCCTCTTCGAATATCCATGCTCAGTCAGCATTACTGGTTGGTATATGCACTTTCCTAGTTCAGTGGTATAAATGTATGGGTTTTCGTGCACTTTTTAGCATTAGCACAAAATTTGTGATGATACCAATATTCCGGTGTTGCTTATGCGGGATTTTAAACCGTGTCGGCTGCTACGACTATTTCGACGGAAATGTCGCCTGTGATAACGCGGCATATATACGATTTTCATTGACATGGTTTCCAATCGCTCGTTAAGGTTAGCTGTGGCCGACTGGAGTTGCTGGATTTGGTCCGTTAATCAGATTCTGGATAGCGTTGGCGTTGTGTGTACATGCGTTTTCGCAAATCATGCCAGCGGTTTCTGCCACTTTATCCAGGCCAGCATCTTCTAACCAAGGGGTTAATATTTGGGTCACACGTTTAGGCAGTTTGTTCAGCCATAAGCGCCTCAAAATATTCCCGGGCAAGATGTGAGGCTTGAGAAAACTCAAGTGTCTCAGCAGTTGAGAAGGTGTCTTATTTTCAATGGAGATATTACTAAAAGTAAAAGTAAAAAGATTTGCAATTTTATTTTCTTTGGTCTCGCCAGTTCGGTGTAATATCGTTTGTCTCAGCATGTTGTAGGGATTCTTCTCAGGAACTTCATTCAACAAATCCAGAATTTCAAAAGAAAAGAAATATGAAAAGTTCAAAGCAATCTTCATTGTCTGTAGTTGATTACTAACATTTAGCAAGACGCTGAGAAGAGAGCGGTACTTTCAAATCTCGCGCCGACTGTAATTATCGTCAGTGGGTGGTAATTCCCAAATATCGCCACCTGAGATTATCATCAGGATGCAGTAATCCAACATTTTAAAATATTTTTTCACATCACCTCAGTAGAGATATGTGTGTCTAGATTTCACTGTTTCTATGACGCGTTTTATTATTACTTTATCTTTTAAATTTCTGACTTGTAGGGTTTCATACATTGACACCCCCCCACACACACGCATGGTCACTCGGCGTTCCACGTGATGACTGGTTCCCGTCAAAAACGATGCTAATAAAAACGTGGTACACTAGTTAGGATTTCGTCCCGGGACAAGAGAAAACATGTCTTCCTAACTCACACAAACACACGCGCACTAATTGCGTGTAGCAATTAGTGGCGCAAAATTTCTTTTACTTTTCTTCTCCTACATTAACACTATGCACATTAACTTTCATTCAAACAGGACTTTACATAAAATAACTTCCTACACATAATTCCACAATTGATCCAACCTTCGTCAGTAGAAATCCACCGACTGCTACATTCGCATGTAAGTCTCTCTCTCTACTCAACGCACACACAGACACAGAACTTTGTCTTCTGTCTGACTTTCTTCATCAAGGATTTGGACTTTGAACTCTTTACGATAATCTTAACAATTGTTACAAACTAGAGAAAAAACTTCATACATCTAGAGAAAAAACTTCATACAGCTAGAGAAAAAACTTCATACATCTTATTTTGTTTCTACGAACAGACGAAGTGGAATGACTCTTTCCTTTTCACTTTCTCATGCATGCTTTCTAAACCCCATGTAACCTTTGTCAATACATTGTTTTCTGGTTACTTTCGCCTTTTTGTTCTTTCTTAAATCCTACTTCAAATCCTGACCTCACGTTACGTCGAGTCGACTCGTAAATATAAATTAGTAAGTGGACCCTTCGTCCACTACAGACTCTACGATACTTAAAAAAAGTATATGCTGGAGAACTCGGAATTCTAAAACTGTTGGTTCTCTTCCCCTGGATATATAATATATATAAACCTTCTTTGTGTAAAGAATCTAATATTTTTTGTAAACTTACCACACCTGAACTCCAAAGTTTCAAAACGGATTTAAAATGAGTTTTTTTTTTTTTTTAAATCGTATCACCTTGAGCAATGCAGGGGGCTACGTAATAGTGAAAAGATTGGAAAAGAGAAAGCCGGAAACCACATCCTAAACAGGGAACAAGGGATGGGCCTCTTCAACTGTTCAATAGACGGGGGTGGAGTGTGAACCGGGCAAAGTAAAAACTTTGATCCTAAAACGTTCAAATTACACTACAGGAAATGGAGAACAAGAAATCAGGTCCATTCTTACAAAAAAAAAAACAAAAACAAAACAAAAAAACGTGGCTTAAGATATGCGGTCTCTTCTAGAGCTTTTAGCTATTTTCTTTTTTTATCGAATATGTTATTTTTTTACTATCTCTACTCTCAACGTGTTTCGGCATTGTTCCAACTAAATCCGAAAAAGTAAAAATTTCTTACGTGCCTGATGCGATGAATTGAAGTAAAAAAAAATCTGGAAGAGCTTATGACGCCGCTCATCTCACAAGGAGAGCAACAACAAATAACTTCATAATTTTAAAAATAAAAAAGTTTAAATGTTCAGAAAATACTCATAGATTAACAATTTTTGCTTGGAGTTCATTTCAAACGTAATAATCGGGATCACAAAAATAAAAAATAAAAAATCACATTTATTTTTTCTTTTTCCAACTTAAAATTGCTTAAAGTAGCGTAGACTAGAGAAAGTAGTAAACAATATTCAATATACAGTAAGTACTATTGTCAATGTTCGATCATTACAAAAGTTACTGTTAGTCAACCTAGTCAATAGTTTTTTCATGATTTTTTTACCGAGGCAAAACTGGGCCACAAGGTTATGAAAACAGCAAGGGTTTAAAAAAAAAAAAATACAAATTTAAAAAATCTATCGATTTTTCAAGTGGTTAAAATATAATTAATAATTCTTAAATTCTATTTAAATTTCATAAGATTTCATAAAAAGTTCTAAAACCTGAGTAAAAAAACAAAGTACATTTTTTTATACTCGAGATTTTAAAGTTCTTGAACTTTTTCTAATAAAAAAAAAAACAACAACCTTAAAAATTTGCAAAGTCATAAGTAAACTTTAAAATGGAATTCAGAAGAAATATTTTAAATGTACTTTTGAATATTTTTTGTGTAATAAAGCGCAGAATATCGTTCTAATCCACACTTAGTGCTTTTACAAAAACGAGAGAGAGAGAGAGAGGAAGGAGTCGGTGTCATGGTATTTAAAAAATATGAATTAATGATTTTTTTTTGCATGCAGGAACAAGAAAGAAAAAAAAGAATCCCATTCCCAACAAAAAGATTTTTGTACTAAAAACGTTTTTTTAGTGAAATAATAGTCTACAAGTGAATTCAAGGGCAAAGTAATGTAGAATAAAATTTAAAATAAAGTTTCTTTCTTTCTTACCTGATATGTGTAATTTGTCGACTTCTGTAACTCGAAGTATTTCATTAGTTCCAAGCGAATATAACTTACTACAACACAAGTCACACCAACGAAATTACCAATGCCCTATTACAACTACTACTAAGTAGTGCGATTATCATCATTTTCAATCTACTACTACTAACAATCATACAAAAAAAACGATACTTGTTTTTAGCGACACGGCAACAGAATGACAGTTAGAAGTCTAGAAACGAAATAAACATTTGTATAAAAATACAATACATAAAGTAAAACTAAAAGAAAACCAACTCATAGGCTTTTTTTATTTGTTGGACTATCTTTCTTTAACCATGCTCATTCTTAACAACAAGCGTGTATTGGTTGTTATCGTTTTCGTGTTTTTAGACTTTCCGGTACTCAAACAAATCTTATCGCAGAATTTTATAATACGTTTTGAATTTGTTTTGAAGTACATGAAGATATCTACGGTAATATTTTTGTTTTTTTATTTAAGTTTTACTTGATGTTTACAGGATATAACAGTTTCGAACTAATTTTCACTGAGAACCTTAATCTTGAAATTGAGCGAATATTTTTCTTGGTTTAGCGTTCAATTTGGTCTTTAACAGGTCGTCTTACACCGCCTTAAAAATAAAAAAAAATTGTCACCTAAGAGTAGGTGCCCTCCCCTTCTGTAAAACCACTTACGGCATCACAAATGTGATTTTACAAAACAAAAGTCTGCTGAAGACACCATGAACTGAACATATGAGTAATGATAAAGTTTTAAGGAAAATAGAAACAAACACTTATAGAATCAGAAAAAATAGAATAATGAGGAAAGAAAGTTCGAAGAATTTGACATAGTGAACTGAAGGCAAGAGTGACAGAAGAAAGTGGCGAAAACCTACCTAACGAGCGTATAGTTGGTAGAACAGGGATCAGAAGAGATAGTAAAAAACATTGCTAAGAGCTACAAAGGACAGAAATTTTTAGAGAGCAATTATCGCCCACGTCCTGAAGGGACACATCCAGTTTGAACACTAGGTAAGATTGTCAAAGTCCCATTAACTTCAAACGTTGAGACAAAATACTCATCGGTTTACCGCCTGATAGTTAAACTAATGTGAAGTACCCGTTTCACAGAATTTCGCAGACGAAAATACAGACAGAAAAAGAGCTACAAAAATAGAAGAGTAGTACATATTTACAGACTGTTTTAATAACGCATTACTCAATAAGTCCCGGCCTGACATATAGATGACACCACTGATAAAAAAAAAAAAACATGATTTTTATGAAGTACTAACCTTCAAATGGCACGTGACAACATTTGGGCCCAATCGGATTATTAGTTTACAAATTACAGTTAAGTGAAGCTAATGTTGCAAATGTTCAAAACAATGGACAAATCTGAATTTCGTGTGTTGGTAAAGCATTGGTTCAAGCAAAACAATGGTTTGATAAGTTATTCGGACTCTGCTCGATCAGAAACAACGGTTAAGAAGTAATGCTGACACGGTCGTACAGACACAAATGATGCTGAACGCTCAGATTGCCTAAAATCGGCAGTTGTCCAGAAAACAAAAAAATCTACAAAATTGTTTTGGCCGATCGTAAATTGAAGTTGCGTGAAATAGCAGAGGAGTTGAACATATCAGAAGGCTTCATGAAAAGAGATTTGGCTCCAATGAAGAAGCAATATGGGAAACTGAGGCGTATTTTGAGGCCAAAGACAAATCGTTCTACAAAAAAAGCATCGAATTATTTGAGAAGCATTGGAACCAGTGTATCACCCTAGATGGAGACTATGTTGATGAATAAAGTCGAATTTTGCCTAAAAGTTGTGGTTTTATTAGTTATGTCCGGGAGTTATTTAGAGGTGTGTTAGATACTACAAAATCAAAAAACCGCATAAAATATTTTTGCTGAAGTTGGTGTTTTCATAATTTAGTTATCTTAATAAAGCGTCATTTTGTTACCTAAGCTAGACAGGGGGCGAAAATTTACGGGATTGTAGCTTGATCGATATGATCGGCAAGTTTGGTCTGGTCGATAGATACCGGGAGATATGGACGTGGCTCTTAATAATCCATCTATCAGCTATCTGGACAGTATGTTAGACGGGTCGATTGAGATCTGCAAGATCGCCCTACGTTCCACTCGTTAGGCTTTTCGGACCACAAACCTGTTTGTGCCTGGATGGTGTTAGGTGATAGTCTTATAACTGCTGGATACTTGAAGTTCAACTTACTGGATAAAGAGGACTTCCGGCTACAGATGACTAGATCAGTGCAGTGAGAATAAGTGGTGGGAAAAGCTTAAGGATAGGATTAGTTCTAAGAAGACTGAGAAGTTGAAAATTTTAAAGGATAGTTTAGCCCGAACAGTGGCTAAGTGAATTTCCTAGAGATAGGCCTAGGCAGACAATCATTCGAATATTGGGTTAGCGAGCACTATCAGGGCAAAATAGTGAAACACAGGTTAACTAAAATGTCTAACAAAGCCGTAAACATGGGCGCAGAATTGCGCAAGGTGGAAATACGTCAAGGTTCCGATCAGGTCGACTCACCAAATGAACACAGCCTGCATTCGACCAACGACATGTGCAAGGCGTTTCGGTAACATTTCTAGAAAGACAAAAAAAAAACATTTCTAGAAAGACAAAAAAAGACATTTCTAGAAAGTCTTTTGCTCACAAAGACGAACCGTCTTTGTGAGCAAAAGTTCCGCAACTATTTAGCTAACTTTCCTCAATTCCCGTTGACTGAAACAGCTGGCTGCGAGGGTGAGATCACAGAAGGCGAAGTCTACTTAGCATTGAAGAGTGTCGACAGTGGCAAGTCCCGGAGACTTGATGGTCTGCCCTAAGAGTTGTATGTCGCACATGCTCCGATTTTGACAGTGGTGTTTAAAAATTGGTTCCAGCAGGGGTCTGTCCCGCATCGGATCTCTCGAGGTATGGTTACACTGTCGGAAAAGGACAAGCATGGTGAGCAGAATTTAGACGATTATAAACTCTAAACACAGTTAAAGATTTGGGCCATGATCCTGATGGAGTATTTACAGTCAGTTACCGAGATTCTGTTAGGAGCAGACTTGTGCAATGAAGCGCCGAACAATTCAGAGCAACCTATAACTGATTCTAGAGGGCTTAGAAGACGACGATGAAGGCACGCTAATCAATTTGGATCAGTCCAAGGCATTCGATAGACTCGATCATTAATACCTGCCGGTTGATTTACAGGCCCAAATTCCAACCTGTATTCTTCAAATGGATCATCCTGCTGTATCGAAGTGCGGTAAGCGGGTGGTTCGTCAGGTTTGCTCACTGTCACCCCTACTTTACACTTTGGCGTCAGAGCCTCTCCTTCGCCGGCTAAGGGACAGGGCGTGCAGTCCGGTCCTACGTGGAATCGGTGTCCTTCGTGGAGTTCGAGCCCTGTTTTTTGCGTACGCCGATGACATATCCATTTTCATGTCGTGCTGCAGCGACATTGAGGTGGTACAGAAGGCGCTTGAACGGCACGAAAAGTTGATGGGAGCCAAAACTAAGAAAAACAAGTGTTCCGGCTTGCGGCTAGGCAAGGGATTCGAACTTCCGGTGCCCTTTTGTTGGACTGAGGATCCCATCATTCATAGAGTGTGGTTCGAGCTGGATCTCCAGTTGGAGAAGAATTGGTCGAAGGTACAGGAAAAGGCCGAAGCGGTGGCCCGGACTAAGCATCGGCGGCGGTTGTCCGTGAAGAGAAGAGCTGAGGCGTTTGCCACTTACGTCTTTCCTCTCATCCTTTATTGGTTGCCTGTACTCCCCCTCTGTAAGAACTGTAACAAGGCGATCGAGCGTCTGCCCTCCTCCCTCTTGTGGGGAGGTGTCAGACATAAGGTTGACAGAGATGTCTATCCCCGGCGTTCGTGTCATGGGGAAGGGGTGCTGGGAATGCCACACGTGGAGACTCACCGACACGCTTTGAGTTTGGCTTTCCTACGCCGTGTGTTGACAGCCAAATGCCATCTGTCTGACCTTGGCCTAGAAGAAACGGTTTTGTACGCCTTCTACTATTGTCCTCAGGTGCGCCTCCTTCTGGTATTATATGTCGGTGAGTTGACGGTTCGTATCACTCCTGAACAGCTCGTGTCCATTGATCTCACATACCCGTGTCATAATGTGTCGCCTCCGTATACTGGGGTGAAATGAATGATGTTTCTCATCTTGCTAGCCGTAGCAAGAATGGTGATATGGCCGGCGCAAAAGGAAGGAATCTTGCGTTATGAACACTATTCTCATCAGGATCTGATCAGATTCTTGAATCATCAGCTTAGGATGAAGATTAGATATGATAGAAAGCGTTTGATATCGACAAATTTCAGCAAATGGTGGTCAAATATGGCAAGCCTGGTGTGCATGAAACGGGCCAACCTCGATTTTTTGTTTAAATTTCTCTTTGATACAACCGGGCGGTTTCTTGCGACTACCCCACCCCTGGTTAAGTTAGACTCTTTTTGTTAATGTGCTCCGCATTCTTTTTTTGTTATGATCCATGTCGAGAATCCCAGTCTCACCACATGTTTCGGCCTCCTTCATATTTCGTCGAGGTCAGGATTTTGATCTTCTTTCTAATATGTATTTTCCCTTTCTTTTTCCGTTAGTGAGCGTGAGTGTGCTTCTTGATTCTGCCGATTGCTAGAACAGAGCGGCCACTCTTATTTTTGTGATTTCTGTCGCATTTGTTTCTTTTTGTTTGAATGTTTTGTTTTATTTTGTTAGTGTCGAGTTCATCCCCTCCCCAACTCATTTTCACATCATAGATTTTAGACTATTTATATTTCTTTTCTGTGTGATTGGAAGATGATGGATGGGTTCTTGTTGTAGAATGGCAAAATTGTAATAAGTGTTTGAGTTGTGAATCGGATTAACTAGCCTAGAATATAAAGTGATGACAGCCTTCCCCCATTCCCATTCGGTCTTGTGCCATATTTGTATATTTTACACAATAAATAATGAACGCTTTTTGCGCTGTCATGCACAGTTTGTCAGGGTTGCTCACTGTCACCCTTACTTTACGCTTTAGTGTTGGAGCCTCTCTTTCGCCAGCATGCAGTCCGGTCCTTCGTGGAATTGGTGTCCCTGGTGAAGGCACTTGAGTGGTACGATGAGGTGACAGGGGCCAAAATTAACCGCAACAAGTCTTCCCGCTTGCGGTTAGGCACCTAGAAGGGGGCCGCGGTTCCGGGGCCCTTCAGTTGGACTGACGGTGCCGTCCGCATTCTTGGAGTGTGGTTCGGAACCGTACTCCGGCTAAGGTGTGTGCCACTTACCTTTTTCCCTTCATCTTTTACCGGTTGTCGGTACTCCCTCTCTGTAAAGACCGGAGGAAGGTGATCGAGCATTTACTCTCAACCCTCTTGTGGGTGACTGCAAATGTCTGTATCATGAATGGCTGGGAATGCCACACGTGGCGAGTCATCGGCATACCTCTTGGTTGATTTTCCTATGCCACGTGTTAACAGAGGATTAGATTTTGGAGAGGAGTGTCAAGGGTGCCTTCCCTAGCTTTACCATCATTCCTCCCGTTTTCTAGGACCGATTGCTGTGAATGGCTCGGTTTTTCGGCGATCGAGTTGCGCTCTTTTTGGTTTTGGGCGTCAGCGGCGAATTATCTCAGAAATCCTGAGTTTTCGGTTTCTGGCAATTGATATGCCTTCAGATGGGGCGGGGCGGATTTTCCTGCTTGTTATTTGTGTGGCCTTGGTTTAGAAGAAACGGCTTCGCACGCCTTCTAACATTGTTTTCAGGTTCACTCTTTCTTCGACCATGTCGGTGAGTTGACGGCTCGTAACGGTCCTGAACAGCTCGTATCCATCGATCTCACATATTCTGTATTCTGGGGTTAAACGGATGGTGTTTATATTCTCCGTATATTGGAGTGAAACGGATGGTGTTTATCATGTTTCTTGTAGAAAGAATGGTGATTTGAACGTTGCGGATGGAAGGAATCTTGCGGTATGAACACTATTCTTATCTGGATCTGATTAAATTCTTTGGGCGTCAGCTCAAGATGCAAGCCTGCTTCGCGTGAATGGTGCCAGCCTTGATTTTCTTTTTTAAGCTTCCTTCGGCATTACGGGGTGGATTTCTGAGGATCCTCCCCTGGTTATATTAGACACTCTTTGTCTACCTAGTTAATATGAGTATGTGTTGTTCCTAACCTGTTTCCGGCGTACTCTTTTGTTATGATCCACGTCGAAATTCCTATCCTCCCCAGTTTGTTTTTGGCTCCCCCGCTTTTTTTTAAATCTTGAGTGGGCCAGTCTTTCATTTTCCCATTCTATTATTTATTTTATCCATTCCCACTTCATTAATGAGTGTGCTTCTTGATTCTGCCTATTGGCAGAATACAGCAGCCACTCTTAATTTTGTGGGATGGATGTGACTTACCAACATTTGTTATTTTTAGTTTAATATTTTGTTATATTTTAGTTTTATGGTTAGGTCTTGAAGGCTGTCACAATGCGTTTAGTAAAATAAAGGAAGGTAAAGAAGTTGTTGGGTATTATTTATTGTACATTAATATTTCAAGATCAAAATCTCATCTTCAGAATGGCAGAGGAGCGTGTGTCTGTCCGAGTGAGCCCGTGCATTTCAAGGAATGGTCATTCCTCGCTGCCATTAATTGTAGCGAGTGCTTGTGTGTGTGTTTGTGTGTATGTGTTAGAGCATGTATGTGTATATATATATATATATATATATATATATATATATATATATGTATATATGTGTGTGTGTGTGTGTGTGTGTGTGTGTGTGTGTGTGATTGATAGTTGTGACCTTTTTCTTGTCTGATGATATCAGTTTGCTTTAATATGTGTTTTATCTAAGTATGTGTGAGCTGACCGTTAGTTTGACTTTTGCCAAAGTTGAAGAGGATTTGTTTTATTACTGTTGTTTTATCTATCTGTTTTATCTCGTGGTGTGTGCGTGTCCGTGTCCGTGATTGTGTCCTGTGTGCGTGTTTATGTGCGTATACTTCTTGTAATTTTTCTTACTTTATTTTGTGTGTGTGTGTGTGTGTGTGTGTGTGTGTGTGTGTGTGTGTGTGTGTGTGTGTGTTCCGGTGTATAGGGTGTTGCGGGAAAAACAGCATAGTGTAATGAAAAAGGCCATAAACTTAATGAAAACAAAGTTCTATTGTTGATGTTATTAAGATGAAAGGCCAAATTAATTTTTATTTTAATTTTTATTGAATTGTTATTATTATTTAGTTTTTATTAATTTTTTAATCCTTTCTAACAAACAGCATAGTGTAATGAAAAAGGCCACAAACTTAATGAATAATGAAGTTTTATCGTCAATACGTTGATTTATTAAGATGAAAGACTAAAATATTTTTTAATTATTTTTTGAAAATCTTTTTAAAAATCTTTCTAACAAATAGCATAGCGCAATGAAAAAGGCCGCAAATTTAATGCAAAGTTCTATCGTTGAGGTTATTTAAGATGAAAGACCAAATTTTTTTTCATTGAATTGTTATTATTATTATTTCGTTTTTTATTAATTTTTAAAAAAATCCTTTCTAACAGCATATCGTAATGAAAAAGGCCACAAACTTAATGAAAATTAATTATTTTTTTATTGAATTATTATTATTATTATTTTGTTTTTTATTAATTTTTTAATCCTTTCTAACAAACAGTATAGTGTAATGAAAAAGGCCACAAATTTAATGACAATAGAGTTTTATTGTCAAAACGTTGATGTTATTATTAAGATGAAAGAACAAAGTATTTTTGTAATTATTTTTTGAAAATGTTTTAACCCTTTCTAACAAACAAAGCGTAATGAAAAAGGCCACAAACTCAACGAAAGCAAAGCTTCATCGTCAAAACGCTGATGTTATCATCAAGATGAAAGATCAAAGTCTTTTTTAACTATTTTTTTTTAATCCTTTCCAGCCTGTTCGAAATTTTGGTTAAAATCTTGTTTTGTTTACATCATCACATTCTAAAACATTTGACGTTAACTTTTTTTTCCTTTCGCTTAGTGAAAATAATAAATTTAATCATTAAGCTCTTAATTAAATCTAAAATGAAATCTTCAAGAATGCTTTTTCATTTGAAAAATTTAATTTTCAACGTAGGCATCGAATCTCTATGCTGAAATATTGTGTGCATGTGTTTATATATATATATATATATATATATATATATATATATATATATATATATATAATAATGAACTTAATCACAGTAAGTCAACACTAATAATAACATACTAAACATCCGACAATAATGCTAACTTAACAGTAATATAAACCGGCGAGAACTACCTCGTGGGTTAAAGGGGGAGAAAAAACAAAACAAAACAAACAAAAAAAAAAAAAACAGCGCACAAGAACAATACGTCTAGTGCCCGTTTGAAAGAAAGAAAAAAACCCAAGACGAAAACTTAACAGCAAAGTATTCGATACGAAAGTACGAAAGTAGAGCGAGAATACAAAACAAAAAATCTAGAAGTGAGCCACCACCTACCGCGGTTTCACACGAGCGGTTCTTCAGGGTAAGAGGCTAGCAACTAAGATTAAACCAGCAAATATATAGAACTCAGTTGAACAAGAAACCAAATCAAGAAGGGTAAAACAACCTTTATTGCAACAACAACAACAACAACAACAACAACAACAACAACAACACCTATTTGAGTAAGCAATTTTTTACGTGTTTACATTTATTCAGAATTTCCGTTTTAGAATTTAGCAAGTCCCGCGCGGGTTCGAACAGCGCTATGGCTAATTTTTCTTCTCCGCTTAATATGCAAAACTTACGACCTACTTTGTAGTTCAAACATTTTTTAATATCACCCATTTAAGAATAGAATCTTTTTTAATGATATTTTAAACTTTCCACACATGCGAAGCTAACGCAGTATTGTGGCTATATTTTTCGTACCTGAAAGAACTTTTATGATTATAAAACCTACGTTTAAAAGTGCCATGTGTGGCCCCAATATAAGTTTTAGGTTTCGGGTCATTTTCGTCTGTATAGACTTTAGCATCATCGACTACACAAGACTGCTGGCAATTACCATTGATTGGACAGTCAGTTTTCAATCTGCAATTACACTTATTTTTAGAACTAGTATTTTTAGGTTTTCTCAATTTACTTTTATTAATGCCGCTTATTATTTTGCCTATGTTAGGTAAGCAGGAATAACTTAATTTAATAGCGTTTCTATTAAAGATCTTATTAAGGCAGCTGTTTTTACTAAAATGTTTATCAATTAAGGAGTAGAAAATGTTACCAATTTTAGTTCTTACCTCCTTATTGAAAGTGGGGTTGAAACACGTTATCCTCCTACTTCTATTCTCATGTGTTAGGTTTAATAAACTGAAGATTGTCTTTATAACCACTTTTAAGTAAAGCATTTTGGTATATCTTTTTATGTCTTTCAAAAGTCTCAATATTTGATGAATTAGAGGATAGCCTATAAGCTATGCTTTTGGGGATACCATTTAATATGTGTTTTGGATGATTAGACTGTCTATCCACATAAATAGGGATATTGCCTGTAGTAAGATCCAAGGTTACATCCAAATAATTTACGGCCTTCAAATTACATTCTATTTCTATCGCAAATCCATTGCCTTTAAAAAATTTATGAAGTTTCTTTCTTAACCTGTCACATATTTGGGGTGTGCTGCGGTCGACTATTATCAAGCCGTCGTCACGGTATAAACCATGATTGTGGAAGTCCAGGAGGTTGTTCAGCTTGTATAAGAGAAGGCATCTTACCAACTCTGCTACCTCTGCACCATCATATGCCCCCATAGGATTATCGAATCCCTCAGCATCAGATTTTTTTTTATCCACAAATCCTCATCATGGTACAGTAGCGTTTTGCGACAATGCCTAATTAACTCTAGTTCAGTAGCCGAAATTTCATTAAACTCCTTTGCTAAATTAATGGCTTCAATTAAAATATCTACCGTTATTGACGGGTAGAACTCTTTTATATCGTATTTTATAAAAGCGGAATGTTTGAATTTTTTAAATTCATTAAACCATTTAATACTAATGTGGACTGCCACTGATTAATATTTAAGAACATACGTAAATTGCTACATATTCGCTGTATTATTATTTTGATAATTTTTCCTGATTCCATTTTGGTAGGATTTATCAAGCAGAATTCAGGGTTGAGAGGGAATGAATTTTTGTGGTCTTTGACCGTTATGAAACTATCTTTTAGAGCTAATTTTTCCACTCTGTTTAAGAGATTAAATTTACCAACTTGCTTCTTGGTTTAATTTCGATTCCATTGTCCGGGATACTTTTTTGTAATGTCTAATTACTACTGTTTTTAATTCCTTATTGTAGGAGATTTTACTCATCCTGTATATATTTGTGGATTTATCGCCTTTAATGTAAATGAAATTATCATTACATGTTTTCAAGAAGGCATTTAAATTTTGCTGACTTTTACTGGGTTTTAATTTTCTGTACTTTATCTTCTTAACTAACCCTATTAGTTCGTTTTCTAAATTATCCAGCTCTTTACAATGGGGAGGGTCTTTATATGTTTTAAAACCATAGTAATTCATATTTTCATTATCATTTTCATTTGTATTATTTAGGAAGAAAACTGCCTTCCATCTAAGGTTAGTTATGAAATTCTCTATTTTACGTAGTAATTGTAACTCGTAATAGTGTTTTTTAGGTATTGGTATATCCTTATGCGAGCATTCTATATTAATTTGCTCCATGTTAATAGTTTTTAAAGTACTCTATAGGGGACCTAGAGCTAACAATAATAATGAACTTAATCACAGTAAGTCAACACTAATAATAACAGACTAAACATCCGAACTGATTGTCCAATCAGTGGTAATTGCCAGCAATTTTGTGTAGTCGATGGTGTTAAAGTCTATACAGACGAAAATGACCCGAAACCTAAAACTTATATTGGGGCTACGCATGACACATTTAAACGTAGGTTTTATAATCATAAAAGTTCTTTCAGGTACGAAAAATATAGCCACAATACTGCGTTAGCTTCGCATGTGTGGAAAGTTTAAAATATCATTAAAAAAGATTCTATTCTTAAATGGGTGATATTAAAAAATGTTTGAACTACAAAGTAGGTCGTAAGTTTTGCATATTAAGCGGAGAAGAAAAATTAGCCATAGCGCTGTTCGAACCCGCGCGGGACTTGCTAAATTCTAAAACGGAAATTCTGAATAAATGTAAACACGTAAAAAATTGCTTACTCAAATAGGTGTTGTTGTTGTTGTTGTTGTTGTTGTTGTTGCAATAAAGGTTGTTTTACCCTTCTTGATTTGGTTTCTTGTTCAACTGAGTTCTATATATTTGCTGGTTTAATCTTAGTTGCTAGCCTCTTACCCTGAAGATCCATTCGTGTGAAACCACGGTAGGTGGTGGCTCACTTCTAGATTTTTTGTGTTATATTTATATATGCACATATACATACGTATATATATATATATATATACGTGTGTGTGCATATGTGTATGTATGTGTTCCGGTATAAGATGTGTTGTGGTATGGGGTAGGCGTATTGAAGTACGGGTAAATGTGCTGTGCATGTATACGTATGTTTATTGTACGTATGTTTATTTGTGTGCGTTAAACTGCGATAATCTGTTTGTGTGTATGCGCCTTACTGTTGTGGTCGGAGTGTGGCATATGCGTGATAACGTTGATTATTCTGTTATGTAGTCTAGGTTGAGCTCTTGTCGATTGTTGACCTGTGGGTGCAGTTTATTATTAAAGTCTCTTTTATGCGTAAGTTTTCTTGATTCCGCTCTCTAGCTTCGATATTGGCAATCATGTTTTTGTCTGTGTTTTTGTATTTTTTTAGGTGTTTATGGAAATATAACGCTTGTGTGTTTAGGTGTTCTTTGATTCTAATCTGTAACAGTCTGGTGGTGCTGCCAACATAGAATTCCTCACATTTGGCTCATTGTATGCGGTACACGACATATACTTGGTGGCATTTACCGAGACACACTTCTCTCAGTCGTTGGGCGCATAATCCGCAATGATCCGAAACGAACTATTGTTCACAGCAATATCAGCCATGATCAACCGCTCACACCCTGCGCCGACGTGGATAAAGTCTCCGTTAAATGTTCCTGTATACTGAATAAAGTCGTTAGACAGCACGCGAGCATCAACTTTGCAAACAAAGTGTGCCTTCTGGATCGCAGCCACATCTACTCCGAAGGACAAGAGATCACGAATCAGGCGGGTAGCCTTACTCCGATCACGCAAGCCCCTCGCATAAAGCCCCTAGTTTAAATAGCGTCCTTAGACACATACTGGACGGAAATCTGCTGGAGTTAGGACTATAGCCGTCGACTCACCCTAGCTAAGGCAAACAAGATGAAGACAGACATAGTCTATCCGGGCGGAGGTAGGTGGGATCCATAGAAATAACATTAGTTAGTCAGGCCCTGGAGTGGTTTGCTAGCAAGCGTTACCGGGTAATTAGGCATAGTTTAAACAAAATATCTAACAAAGCCGGGACCCTGTGCGCAGAATTGCACAAAGAAGAGATCCGTCGAGGTAGCGATCAATATATTCGAGAGATCAAAATCCCGGAGGGGCGCACTTTGAGGTCGACCGACGCTATGTGAGGCGTTTCGGCAGAATTTCAAGAGCCGCTTTACTAAGTAGCCTGGTCTCTGTGAAAACTATTTTAGCAGCTATTTAGCTGACTTTCCTCGGCTTGCACCGACTGAAGCCGCGCTGTCTAGGTAGGTTTGTCAGGGTTGTCCAATGTCACTCCTATTTTACGCTTTGGCGTTGGAGCCCTTCCTTCGTGGGCTAAGGGACAGGGCGTGCAGTCCATCCCTACGCGGAATCGCTGTCCCAGGTGGGGTTCGAGACAGGGTTTTTGCGTACGCCGATGACGTATCCATTTCGCCGTTTTGACATTGAGGTGATACAGAGGGCGCTTGATCGGTATGAGAAGGTGACGGGGGCCAAAATTAATTGCAACAAATCTTCCGACTTGCGGTTAGGTACCTGGAAGGAAGACGTACTTCCGGGGAACTTCAGTTAGACTGACGGACCCGTCCGCATTCTTAGAGTGTGGTTCGGACCGGATCTCTAGCTGGAGAAGAAATGGTCGGAGGTACTGGCAGAGGTCAAAGCATCGGTCTAGACTTGGCTTCGAGGGCAGTTGTCCGTGAAGAGTATGGCTAAGGCATGTGCTACATGCATCTTTCTGCTCATAATTTACCGGTTGTCGGCATTCCTTCTATGTGATGACACAAAGAAGACAATCGAGCACTTGTTGTCCACCCTCTAGCATCAGGTGAACGTGGTGAGACATCGACACGCCTCGAGGTTGACTTTCCTATGCCACGAATTAACAGGAAATTCGATTTTGAAGAGGAGTGTTATGGACGTCTTCCCTAGCCGATGTAAGCGGAGAAATCAATCGAAATTATTACTCGTGTGTCTTGCGGACTATTCCTCGGTCTATTGACTTTTCCCAGTCTCGGAGGCACTTGTATCGTTTATTAGTGGAGGAGGTCGCGTCGAAGGACCCTCTACGTGATCGGCTCTGTTTTCGTCGACCGAGTCGTACTTTTTTGGTCTTACCTGGCGATTGATTCGGAACAAGCTATTTCTCATTGACATGACCTTCAGATGGAGCGGGGCACATTTGCTCCACTATCATCAGTGTGACCTTGGTTTAGAAGTAACGACTGATCACGTCTTCTACATTGTTCTCAGGTGCGCCCTTTCTGGGACATGGCGAGTTGACGGCTCGTATCGCTTCTGAGTAACTCGTGTCCATCAATCTCGCGTACGCGTGTAATAATGTATCACCACCGTATCCTGGGGTGAAATGGATGGTGTTTATCACGTTGCTGGCCGTAGCAAGAATGGTGATTTGGACGTAGCGGATGGAGGGGATCTTGCAATATGAACGTTATCAGCATCTGATTAACTACTTTGAGCATAAGCTCAAGATGAAGATCAGATCTGATAGCGTTTAACATCGACAGATTTCAGCAAAAGGTGGGTATCTGTAGCAAGTATGGTTCGCGTGAAATGGGCCAGTTTTATCTTTTTTAAGTCCCTTACGTCCAACGGTTAAGTTAGACTCCTTTTGTGTACTTAGTTAATGTGAGTAATGTTGTTCCCAGCCTTTTCCCGGTTTTATCTTTTGTTATCCAAGTCGTGATTCCTAACCTCCCCGTTTTGTTTTTTGACCCCACTTTTCAAAGACTGGGTCAGTCTTTGATTTTCCAGTTCCATTATTTATTTTATCCTCTTCCTCTTCGTTAGCGAATGTGCTATTTGATTTTACCGTTTAGTGGAATACATCGGCCACCCCGAATTTTTCTGATGGACTGGTCTTACTAAAATTTGTTTATTTTTAGTTTGAATATTATATTTCAGTTTGCTTTAGGCTTTTCATTCCCCCTTTCATTTTTATGTCATTAAATTTTTAAATTTATTTTTGTAATATATTATATATAAATAACATTTTTATAGCATGGCTTTTGTTCCCCTTTTTAGGTTCCCCTGCGAATATGTGGTTATATGTTATATGCAGGATTGTAAAATGATGGACTAGATTTTGTGGTGAATGAAGAAATTTTAATGAGTGATTGGGTCGTGAATGTTATTTGCTAGGTTTAGGATAGACAGTGTAAACCAACCTCAATGCACTCCCCCTTCAGCCATGTGCCACTTTTATTGCATTTATTACAATAAAAATATCTATACTAACTAGAAGTCGTTCCTCTCAGTCTTCCTCACTGCCTACGGACAAGGGGAACCCAAATAGGACTCTGGGAAAATCGACAGTAGCCCTGATCCGGCCTTGTGCAAAATCAACAGAATATTTTCAATATTTTGGCTGAGCTTAAAGGCACGGAGACCTCAATTTAAAATGACCTTTTCGCCTACGTGGTGAGGCAAATAAATACTGACTATCAGTTCACTAGCTACTTCACGCAGCGTGCGAGTCTTGTACTTGTTGATATACTATTATTCCTAACCCTCGTTTTGGTGATTACTCACGCAGTAACCTCTTAGTGTTACAACAATGTGTATCTGCATCACCCAGAAGTTTGACTACTTTTTCTTGCTACTAAATGTTCTGCATGTCTCTTAGTTTTGTTTAGCACTCCTTTTTAGCTTCTGAAAATGCTTCTTTTTTATTTTAGGTCTGTAATATTTGTACCTAGTATGTTTTGGATAATAATTTAGAGATACAAATATTAACCTGTTAAAACAAACTTTATTTACTTCGTCTACATTCTTGTGTGAGTGCCTCGTGGCTGGCTAAAATGTCCGCTAGCGGGAGTAGCACGTGTGGCTGGTGTGAAATCTTTTGAGGAACTAAAAAAGCTGAACTGCTACTAGTTGTTGGTCAGTAGGGATGGGCCAGAGAGAAAGAGAGGGAGTGAGAGATGAAGGGATTTTCTCGGATAGTAGTTCGTGACCTAGGTGGAAGCACATAGAGAAGAGGAGGGAGAAGAAGACAAAGTTAATATGTTTAGGTAGTATTATTTCTGACATCTAGTAAGGGAGTACTACAAATACTCCTCTACCAGTTAACGGAGTTCTCGTTTTAGTTTAATCTTATTTATTTTATTTTTTTTATTAATTGACTCTGTGGTTTAATAATAAATGTATTTGTTATCCTTTTTCCATCTAACTGTTCTACCTGAAATTCTTGTCTTCGTTTTATGTTCTTGTACTTTTTCAGGTGGTAAACTATCAGGCTTTTTATTTCTATTGGTGGTTGCATTTTGCGTACATTTTGATTTTTGTTTGTTTTCAATGCACGGTTTCAAACGGTCTATTGAAACTTGTGTATGCGTGTTTGGGTTAGTTTCTATTAGGAAATATTTTGGTGTTCGTTCGAGTACCATGTAAGGACATGAATAGGATGCTTCTAGCGGTTTCCGAACGCGATCTATCCTAATCCAAACTTTATCACAGGTTTGAAGTTGATCTGGCACGTATGATTTTTTTTATTGATTTTTCTCTGTTTGAAAAATCTGTCAGATCAAATTTTGCCATAGTTTTGTGCAGTTCTCTTGTAAAATCTCGTGTAACCGTTTCTGTATTTTCTGTATTTATCATTAGTTGTGGCAATAACATTTGCGCACCTGTTACCACATAAAAGGGGGAAAATTGGAGCAATTGGGCATACTTCGAATTCCCAAGAGAACTATTGGTAGGGCTGAAATCCAAGATTCTTTTCGGGTAATTATAGCTGCCTTTAAAGTTCTGTGGGCTATATAAGTCCATTACATTGTGGATGATAGGATGTTGTACGTAGCCCATAGAATCCAATAATTTTTGACAGTTCGGGGAATAGTTCGCTTTCAAACTGTGTGCCTCTGTCTGTTATGACATTGAGAGGAATACCAAAGCGAGTAATCCACGTGTTTACAAAAGCTTCGGCTACGGTTTGTGCTGTAATATCCGATATAGGTTGTGCTTCTATCTATCGACTGGTTCGATCTATTCATGTTAAAATATACCGACATGGATTGATGTAAGGATTGTTGGAGCATTTTGCTGGTGGTTGTGGTCCAATTATATCTATGTGTACAGTGTGAAATCTTGATGATGGTATTTCCAACGTTTGTACAGGCGATTTGGTATGTCTGTAAATTTTTACTTGTTGGCAAGATGTGCATGATGCACATAATTCTTTGATGGTTTTATCCATGTGTGGCCAGTAAAATCTAGCCTTAATCATTTTGATAGATGATTTTGTTCCAGAGTGAGATATTGAATGTAAGCTGTCGTAGATAGATTTTCGTAGTGTGCATGGTACAAAAGGTCTAGGGTATGACGTTGATGTATCACATAACACAAATTGATCTTTTCAGATAATGTGAATTTCTTTAAATCTGGGAAGGACTGTATTTCAGTGTCTGATTTTTGTGCATCTGCAAGTGCTGGGAGATCGTACATATCTATTTGTACAGCAAATGTTGGGCGAGACTATATTTTGCAACTATATTTTGGTTACCCTTCACATGGGCTATATCTGAAATTAATTCTGTTATAATTGCTAGCTGTCTTTGTTGTCTATCTGATTTGGCAGGTTTTAGACTGTGGAATGCACCGCATATTGGTTTATGATCTGTCAAAAGTAATACTTCACGGTTTTTTATGAGGTGGCGAAAGTGTAACGCTGACAAATATGCAGCTAAAAGTTCACGGTCGAAAGTGGAATATCTTGTCTGTGTTGACGTCAGTTTCTTTGAAAAGAATCCTATTGGATTTCCATTTATGATCTGATGTAAAGCAGCACCTACTGCATAAATGCTGCTGTTTCTGACCAGTTGATATTGTGTACAAGTTGGTTGAGGATGGGATAATTCTGTTAGCTCACCAAGTATTTTTATAATGTTAGGATTGTTTTTCCACATTATTCATCGTAATTAATTCTCTAGGTGTTAATCTCATTCTTTCAGATAAAGGTAAAACTAACATTGCAAATCCTGGTATTAACTTCCTGTAAAATCCTACCATACCAAGAAATCTGCGTAGGCTCTTAACATCTTTAGGACACAGAAAAGATTCTATTTCTTTTACTTTATTAGCAGTTGGTGTGATTCCCTTTCAATTAATTCTGAAACCTAGGAAATCTAGTGATGTTACATTGAAAATACATTTCGATAATGATATTTTTAGGTTATTTTCTTGTAAAATTCTAAAAACTGTGTCTATATCTTTCTTGTGGGACTGCTCATCGTCACTGAAGATTAGGATGTCATTTATATATATAAAGACACAGTCTATATCTCGAAAAATTCTGTTCATGTATCTTTGAAAAGTTGCTGAATAATTTTTCAGTCCAAACGGCATAAATTCATAGTGAAAAAGACCCATCGGCGAAATAACAGCTGTTTTAGGAATATCGTCTGGTTGCGTTTTAATTTGATGGTAAGCCGAAATTAAATAATTTTTTTTAAATCGCTGTTTATTAGCGAGTTTTGTTGTAAATGATATATATTGGGAATGGGGTATCTATCACTTTTAGTGATGCTGTTTTGTTTTAGTGATGCTGTTTTGTCGCTGGTAGGGCCTGAAGAAATTTGTGTATTACAATTTCTTCACCGATACCTATCCGTTTTGCTATTGATAGCATTTCTTGTATGTTGAGGGACGGCCGGCAATGGTAGTTGTTGACATTAATTTGTCGAGCAATTCCGGTTTAGTCCTCTCGTGATGAACATTTTATTTCCTCGTAGTTTCTTGATTCTAAAGTTGCTATAGGTATTTTGATACCACCTCTGCAGGCAGAGATGATGTAAAATTTGTTGTGGTATACCAACCGTGTAAAATTTTGTTGTGGTATACCAACAGTGGTATCCTCCACTCTGCTTAGGTACAAGATGTAGTGGGCTTGACCATTCGCTGTCTGAAGGAGTTATCACGCCTTCGTGTATGAGTCTTTTAAATTCTCCCTTAGTCGCCGTTAGTTTTTCAGCAGATAGCTGCCTGGTTTTTGCAAAGACCGGTAAGTGGCTACCTGTATCAATTCTGTGATAAACACCGCAGTAGTTGTTATTTTTGTTTATAAGTGGAGCGATGATTCCTGGATATTTGTCCAGACTGGTTTGAATTAGTGTGGGTAGTTCCACTTTGTTAATGACCACGTTTACTGGAGATATCGAGTTTAATATTAATTTCTTTTTGGTGGCTGTTAATGAGTTGTAAATTGTTTTATTTTTGCAGTCGATTATGAGACCAAATTCATTTAAGAAGTCAAATCCAAGGAGAGGATTGGTGATATCTGCGACCACAAATATCCAGGAAAATGACCTTCTCAAACTAGATATCCCAATCTCTAGATTTGCTTGTCCGTGGCATTTTATCTTCTCTCCATTAGCAGTGGTGAGTGATACTGTTGTTGGATTTAATGAGACGCCGTTTAACATAGACGCTGGTATTATTGAGATACTTGCGCCAGTATCTACTATGAATTTTAATATTGTTGTCCCTAATCGTGCATCAATTTGTAATAGCGGTGAACTCAATGGGACAGACATGGTTCGTGCTGCTAGTTTCCCGAGTCTGCTGGTGTTGGTGTGAGTGGACGCGAGCTTGGTAGTATTTTTATATTTTATTTCTTCGGCCATTTACACCAAGGTTTGCAAGTTCTCGCTTGCTCGGCAAAGTAGAGGTGTGCTCTACATATTTTGGTTTTCTATTCAAGAAAATAAGGTTTAATTCCTATCGGCATAGGAACATTGTTTTTGCTTTTATCAGTTTTTTGTGTATTATGCTGATTAGTGAACGCTGTCGTGTTGATGTTTTTAAGCAAAGGCATGAGCTCATCCGCTAGCTTTCCAAGTTGCGTTGGACTTAATTCCTTTTGTGAAGCAATGACGGGGGAAATTGTCGCTGGTAGGGCCTGAAGAAATTTGTGTATTACAATTTCTTCACCGATACCTATCCGTTTTGCTATTGATAGCATTTCTTGTAAGTATGTTGAGGGACGGCCGGCAATGGTAGTTGTTGACATTAATTTGTCGAGCAATTCCGGTTTAGTACTTTCGTGGGCCTCAACTAATGAACATTCTATTTCCTCGTAGTTTCTTGATTCTAAAGTTGCTATAGGTATTTTGATACCACCTCTGCAGGCAGAGATGATATGACCGTGTAAAATTTTGTTGTGGAGGCTGTTATATTGCGCAGGTGGAATTGCGCTTCCAGAATGAAAAACCAGCCATTCATTACCGTTTCCATGAACTCTGGTGCTTTTATATTACTTTGCTGTAGATAGGCTTCTTCCATTTTTTTGTATATATATATATATATATATATATATATATATATATATATATATATATATTACTTACGTCGAAGGTTCTCTCTTAAAACGTTTGCGACGTGAAGTTGAAATGCTGCATTTATCCTGGAGCTTCGAGAAGGTTGCGTTTGTATCCTTGAAGTCGGGGTCACCATCGTAATATTCGTACCTTGTATGTTTTGGAAAATAATTAAGAGATTCAAATATTAACAAACTTTATTTACTTCGTCTACATTCTTGTGTGAGTCCCTCGTGGCTGGCCAAAATGTCCGCTGGCGGGTGTAGCACGTGTGGCTGGTCTGAAATCTTTTAAGGAACTAAAGAAAATTGAACTGCTACTAGTTGCTGGTCAGTAGGGATGGGCCAGATAGAGAGAAAGAGAGGGAGTGAGAGATGAAGGGATTTCTGGGATAGTAGTTCGTGACCTAGGTGGAAGTACCCGGAGAAGAGGAATGAGAAGAAGACAAAGTCAATATGTTTAGGTAGTATTATTTCTGACCTCTAGTAAGGGGGTACTACAGATCTTTGGAGTTATTTATGAGTCAGACAAGCTTTCCTTTTAACCTTAATCAGGTTTTTGATGTCAATATTGTTTTCATTCATCAAACTAGTCCTAATTCTTGGTTTTGGTAAAACTGATGGCAGTATTTGCTGTTTCTGTGACTATATCATGGATGGTTTTCCATTCTTCATCGTTGACTAGATTAGAACTAAATCCCTGACTTGTTTTGGATTCAAAGGTGGTTGCAATCTCAAAATCATGGGGTTTCGAGATGTCATATTTTGCACGAGATGATGGTGACTGTTACATTTTTTTACGTATTTTGATTCTCATCTATGTGGTGACGAGTCGATTATCTATTTAACAATAGTCAGCATTTAGGCCCACCTTGGTGACAAATATGTCTCTTTTGTTTTGTTACCTTATGATGGCATAGTCTGTCAGATTCCAGTGTTTGAATCAGGGATGCATTCATGGAGTCTTGAAGCTAGTTAAAAGTCGGAACTCTGTATTCGTAATGAATAAATTGTGTTCCATGTATAGACCTAATAGCAGGTGTCCATTGTAGTTGCAACTCCAACGCCTTCTTTACAGATTACATTTCCCCATAGATTATGATCTTTTCTTACCCACGCATTGAAATTCCCTAGTAACAAGAATTTGTCCTAAGGTTGTATGTTGACAATGATGTTATTAAATTACTAGAATTTAGGTATCTCCAATTTTCATAGCGGAAAATTGGATACCTGAGGAAAAACGCTAAAACAAAACCAATAAGATTTTACAGTAAAAGGGTGGGACCTAGTTGCTAATCTTATGGCTCGAGTAAATTCATATATAGGGGGCACCAGTGAGCTAAGTTCATCGGAGCAGAATCCGTGAAAGTATTTGTAGAAGAGACACAGGGAAGTCCCACTGCGCCGGTGAGAAAGTGACTGTATCTGAGCTGCCAAGTCTTGATCGTTCACATTCAAGGATCCCTAGGTGGATAACAGAAACACCAGACCAGATATGCCAGCAGTATTCAATGCACGGGCGGATGGTAGATTTATATATGTGCAGAATTGTTTCAGACGGGAAAAACTTCCTGGCCCTACACAGAGAATCGACTTTCTTGGCAGCGGATTTAGCTATGGATTCTATATATATATTGAGGTCTGTTGTGAGAGTTAACAATGAAGATTGTAAATCATGGAGTGACGCGAAAAAACTACGACTTTTCCTTAGCAAATTGCGAAAGACAGAGCATACTAAATTGGTTAATTAATTATATTTTACCAAGAAAGACTAGCGAATTGGTATTTGCCGAGGCGGTTGAAATACTTACAAGACCTTTTAGCCTCAAAACATCTCTCTTCCACAAGAGGTGGAAATGCTTAAATTTAACGAAGAAAGGACTATATTACGTTCGCATTTAACGTAAACAAGCACTGCGACGATTTTAGACTCGCAGAATTAAGTACTGACAAATTTAAATGCTTAATTTTCGTACAAGGATTAGTCGCTGCTAAGGACGCAGAAATACGACGAAGAATTCTGAATAAACTGGAGAACGAGCCAAATATCACGCGGAAGACTGCCAAAGATTTGTAAGTGTAAAGCAGGATTCAAAGAAAATAGAAGAATCAAGCGTGGCAGATATTTAAAAATTACGCTACAAGAAACAAAGTCAGTCTCCAGGAAAAAATAAATCTAAAATTACTGACTATTCGTCAAAATGAGAAGTACCAGAGAAATTTAACCGAAACTGTGCTATGGGTGCGGTGAATTACATTGTAATTTACAGCACACATTGTAATTTTAGAAATAAGAAATGCTTCTAATTCAACAAATTTGGTCATAAAAATACACATTGCCGGTCGAAAAATAAAATTAGTGACATGAAAAACTAAAGTCAGATGGAGTAAGCGATTGTAATACTCATAAATTTGTCACCGTCACATTATTTAATAAAAAAATAAAAATGTAATTGGACACAGGATCTGATCTGTCGATAATTAATTTGCATACATGGTAACAACTGGAAAGCAGACCTTGCTAAAATCAAATAAGAACTTTAAGTCAGTAACTGGGGAAAAATCAAACCAGTTTTTATAAAGAAATGAAATGTGCGTTTCGCTTCATTGAGCAGATCAATAACGAACTTGACAGATTGGAAAAACCGGTGTTTTTTTCAAAAGTAGAATACAGCAGTTGGGCTGCACCGACGGTGTACGTAAAGAAAAAACTAAAGAAATTCGTATCTGCGCCGATTTCTCTACAGGATTGAACGCTGCACTTAAGGATCCTCTTCAGTCACCAGAAGATATTTTCGCAAAGCTAAATGGAGGAAAAGATTCTCAAAAATCGACCTTAGCGACGCGTACTTACAAATCCCGGTGGAAGAGGAGAGTTCAAAACTACTATGAGTTAACATGCATCGTGGATTATACAAATTTAATAGATTGCCATTTTGGAGTCAAGGTGGCACCGGTAATTTTCTAACAGGTAATGGATACAATGCTAAGTGGCCTTGCTTTCGTGGTGGCATATCTAGATGATATCTTAATGAAAAGCGTAAATGTAGCGGAACACGTTAAACACGTTAATAGAGTTTTTTCTAGAATCCAAGACTATGGGTTTAAACTCAAAGAAAATAAGTGTGAATTTTTTATGGAAAAAATAAAATATCTTGGGCATATAATCGACAAAAATGGCAGAAGACCAAGCCAAGAGCGAGCTGCGGTCATTATTGATATGCCGGATAATATCACATCTTTGCAAAGTTTTTGAGATTGGCGAATTATTATCAAATTTTCATTCCTAAAATGTATGATCTGCGTGCCCTGTTGAATGAAATACTAAAAAAGAAAAGCCCTGGGATTGGACGACTGAATGCCAGCAGGCATCTGATAAAATAAAAAAAAATTTAACTTCAGACTTATTTCTAACCCATTACAACCCGGATCTAAAAATTATAGTAGCCTGTGATGCAAGCGCGCATGGTATAGGGGCATGCATCTTGAATAAACTACCAGACGGTTAAATTAAACCGATAGCCTATGCTTCTAGAGCCCTATTTCCTGCTTAAAAGAACTACTCGCAGATTGGAAAAGAGGCACTCGAATAATATTTGCGGTTTCAAAGTTTCACCGTTTCATCCACGGTCGCCATTTCACATTTTGGATCAAAAAAGGGTTTGCCGACGCATACAATCTTATTAAATTATGGGGAACAATCTTATTAAATTATGGTTTCAATATGGAGTATGTACTGTTTAATAAGTTTGGCTACGCAGATGGACTATCGAGATTGATCCCAAAATTTGTGGAACCGTTGGAAGATATGGTAATTGCGTCGCTTAAATCGAAAGGAAAGTTAAAATCCACTGTGTGCAATGCGGTTTGCGAACTACCAGTAACGTTGCATAAAATCAAACAAGAGGCTACCCGGGATAAATATATTATTCAAATAAAAGAAAATGTAGCTGAAAGAGACCAGTGTACGTTTTTTCATTATGCGACACAGTGCTGTTGTATAGAGAACGTATAGCAATACCGTTAACATTACAAAAACAAATCTTAAAAAATTGTCACGCTGGCCATCCAGGCAGCACAAAAATGAAAAGCGTAGTTTCGTCAATTGGCCAAATATTGGCAGAAACATCGAAAACGCAGTTAAAAGATGTAAAGGTTGTGCCTTGGCAGCAAAGGCACCCACTATCAAATTTAATCCCTGGCCTAAAACAGATCTACCACGGTCTAGATTACATATCGACTTCGCCGGCCCACTGGAAGGATATCACTAAATCATTATAGTTGATAGTTTTTCAAAATGGCCCGAAATGCAGAGAATTAAAAACCCAACGTCGGAGAGCACAAAAAACTTTTTCATGAGTTATTTACAAGATTCAGTGTAGTAGACACCATAGTAACCGATAATGGAAGTCAATTCACTTCAAAACAATTTAAGGATTTCTGTAAAGAATACCAAATCGAACACATTACCACAGCTTCTTACCATCCGAAGTCAAACGGACTAGCAGAAATATTTGTTGATAACTTGAAGAGAGCCTTAAAAAACTCGAGAGACACCAGCGAACAAAGCCCTGCAAAAACTTCTGCAAGTTTACAGAATTACACTCAGTGATGGAACACCAGTTTCACAATCACCAGCTGAGGTGATGTTTGCACGCCGTGTAAGGTCTGTTTTCGACAAACTGCTCCCAAAACAGACAAATCCGAGTAGAAATAATTTATTTCCTGTAAAACGATACACCCCTGGTGAAAAGGTTTGTTTTTTTAAGTTTATGAAAACAACAAATCTTTTGGGCAGATGGGCACAATTGAAAGAAGAGTCGGGAACATGATGTACGTAGTAAAAGGTCATACGTTTATCTGTAGACGACACATCAACCAAATCAGGCGGCATTTATTGGACAAGGTAGACAGAAGAAACGGCGATGGATATAATCTACGATACTTTTGATATACCAACAACTGCAATGGATCTACCAAAAGTGCGCCGATCAAAAAGACAAAAGAAATTAACGGATCGCTTGAGAGTCGACCCTAAGCGCAGAAGATATTCTACATTGTTGCTGAAAATTTAATAAAGTTTTTTTTTTGTTTTGCTTTTCCTCTCATTTTCTTTATTTAAAAAAAAAGCAGCTATTAGACTCCTACGGAGTGAAGTTTTAGAAGGGTGTTTTGGTGAACTCACCTGTCTAGGGATAGTAGACTCTCCCTCCTAATATAAGTAACTAGAAGTATAGCCCGGCGTTGCTTGGGTGTAATGAAAGCTTTAAAACTAATCCATGGTCCTGGAGCTCAGACTCTTTGGACGTTGGCACGAAAGACTAAAAAGCAATAGTTGTTTCCAGTTAAAGCGAAACCGTAGACTGAAAGAAAAATGAATGGAAGTAAATCAAATTTTGATTTCCCGGTATCGATATCAAATAAGTTTTTTCGTCGTAAACTGAATTTTGAATTTATAGGTCCTCTGAGTAAATGGTATCATGGCTGAGACTAAGAACTACAATTATACCTACTTAGAGCCAAACCCGAAGCAAAAACTAAACTAAAATGGCTGAAAAAATACAGACATACAGGCAGATAAACAGACACACACACAAACATCTTGCCGTTGATAAATATATATATTATCGATTTTTCTGCACTATTGTAAGAACTGCAACCTTGACACCTCTGAACATCGTTTCTTGTCTATGAGTGTATCAAATTTGATTAAAATCGGACCACTCCTTCTATAACCTGATTTTTTCGATTATCGATTTTGGATATTTATCGGGGGTACCTCGACACAAAACCTAGCTAAGAACATTCGCAGACGCTTATAGTTCAACTGTGTAAATTTTCAAGAAAATCGGTTCAGCCGTTTCGGAATCTATATTGTAACGGACACACACACACAGAGACAAAGTTCCATTTATAAATAAGTTTAGATATTGTATCGAGTAGTCGGAGAAAATATGAGTCAGCGACCTGGCAAGTTACTCTGCGTTACTACGTAATAATACAAAGTTCCCGTCAGTACGTCGAACCTAAGGGACCGACATTTGTACTTACATACAACGCACAGTCTTCTATGTTGTATTCCACAACATTTAGGTTAGCTGGTTTAGATTTTATGATAGTATGTATTCATGAAAGTTTTATTAGGAGAGAGGCCTAGACTAGAATCAGTCGGTCGCTGTATCGGCGGGTGAGCAGCTTAAGTCCTCCTTGATGTTGTTTCTTAAGGCTAGGAGGATTAACGGTAGTCCGTCTACCCAATTGGTAGTGTCAGGTCTAGTGGCAAGAGAGGTTTTTAGGGACCGATAAAACCGTTCCACTAAACCACCGTTGACGCATGGATGGTATGCGGTAGTGTTGATGTGTTTGGCACCGAGTAGATTGGTGAACTCTCGAAAAAGGGACGATTGGAACTGTGCTCCTCGGTCGGTTGTGATAACTTGAGGTGTTCCGAAGGTTCCAATCCACTTTCTCAGAAGAATCTTGGCGACAGTGCTTGCGGACGTGTCTTTGATAGGTATGGCGGTCGGCCATCGTGAGAAACGATCTACGACTGTCAGGAGGTACTGGTAATCCTGACACATCGGCAGCGATCCCACTAAGTCGACGTGTATATGTGAGAACCGTGCGTCAGGTTTGCTGAAGGTACCGACGGGAAATTTGGTGTGTCGGTGGACCTTACATTTTTGAACACTTCAAGCACGTGGACACCTAATCTAGGATGTCTGCATTCATGTTCGGCCAAACGAACTGGTCGGCGATGAATTTAACCGTGGCCCTCTTGCTGGGATGGGATAGTCCGTGGAAATGCTGGAATACCTGTCTGCGAAGTGTAGGTGAGATGTAGGGCCTGGGGTTGGCCAGGTTGGTGTCGCAGTACAGAGTGTCGTTGCTGAGGGACGCGGGAAACTCTCGGAGCTTTAAGGACGTTCCTGATAGTACGTCTTGCAGCGTGGGGTCAGATTTCTGTTCGGTGGCTATAGAATCCTGTCCCAAGACGTTGACCTGAAGAGTTTGGATTTCTGTTCAGGACAACGTGTCCGCAACTGCGTTATGCTTCCCCTTTATGTGACGGATGTCTGTTGAAAATTGAGACAGGTGTCGAATCTCTCGAGTCGTGTATTTATCGGAGTTGTTGCTCATTGCGGTCGTCAGTGGTTTGTGGTCGGTGTAGATCGTGACCTTCCAGCAGATGTCGGAAATGTCTAACAGCAAGGTAATGGCCAGCAGTTCCCGAGAGAAAGTGCTGTATTTTCTCTGAGCTGGCAAAAGTTTGATTTGTAATGGGTTTCCGTTGTGAATCGCATTCCTACTTGACCACAGCGCCCACTTCTGCATCCGATGCGTCTGTTGTTAGGTATAGACAGCTTCTCCCTCCAATGTAATGCCCTTATTCTTTCACTGCAGCAGGTTCGTTAGAAGATGTACAATCATGGCACAATTTGGGATGTATCGGCGGTAGAAGTTAATCATGCTGAGGAACCGTCGTAATTGTTTAATGGATGTCGGTGCATGAAAATCCCAGATTGAGCTGATCTTGCCTTGCAGAGGTGCTATGCCCTTGGCGTCGTTGTGGTGCCCAATGAAATCGACACTGGGCGTCCCGAAAACGCACTTGTCCAGATTCAATTTAAGACCGTAGTGCGAAAGTCGTTGGAAAACTTCTCGCAGGTATTGCCGGTGCGAGTCGGTGTCTTTGCTGATCACCAAGATGTCGATATATGCGTATACGTGCGCTAATCCGCGTAGGACCTCGTGTATGAGTCGTTGGAAGGTCTGGGCTGCGTTGCGTCGGCCGAATTACATTTTCAGGAATTCATACAAGCCAAACGGTGTTGTAACTGCTTTCTTAGGGACGTCTTCCTCGGCGACAGTGATCTGGTGGTATGCTTTCGTAAGGTCGATCTTGGAGAATACGCGGGCACCCTCTAGTCCGGACGCAAAGTCGTGCATGTGGGGGACAGGGTAGCGGTCTGGTGTGGTCGATGCATTAAACTTCTTGTAGTCGACGCATATCCGATATTCCTTGCCCCCAGCTTTAGGTACTAAATGCAGTAGCTACCGGAAGGTCGAATGATGCCGTCTTTTAAAATTTCGTCGAATCGCTCCTTAGCGTATGCCAGTTTATGTGGTGCGAGTAGACGTCGGTGAGAATGCGCAGGCGGGCCTCTAGTCTGGATGTGGTGTTGGGTTTGGTGGTTGCCTGAAGCAATGGTGTACCTATCACACGGAAATTTGTTGCTGTGTCGGATAGAGTCCTGGGATTCATATGGACCGCTAGTGCGTAATGTGCCAGGAAATCCGCGCCGAGAATGGGTATTTTTACGTTGGCCACCGTGAACGTCCAAGTAAAGTCGCGTCGCATGCCAATGTTCAGGATGAGGGTCCTTTCTCCGTACGTATCTATTGCGGAGCCATTCGCAGCACGTAGTTTGAGTAGGGTGGATTTTGCGGTGTGGCCGTTTTGATAAGGTACCACGCTGATGGCTGCACCAGTATCTACCAGGAATTTCAACTTGTTCCGACGGTTCCAAACGTAGAAGAGACAACATTGTGTGCTGTTGCCGGATGAGTTAGTCGTCGCCACTGTCCGGTTTACTCGTTTTTCCCGGGTCGACGGGTGTGTGCAGGGAGGTGTACATTTCTTGGCTCCATCGCCGAACGTGCAGTGAATCCAACAGATGCTCTGGTCGTATTGTCGTTCTCGGCTGGACATTCGTCTCCGTCGTTGTCGAGACGGAGTTGGTGTCCTTGTTCTTTGTCGCAGGGAGATTTGGATTTCCCGTATTTGTTGCTGCAGGTCGGCCAAGGCCCGGTCCGTTTCACTCCGCTCGTGGTGTCCGTGCTTTGCTGTTTCAGGTGTCTGGACTGCTCCATTATTGTTTAGCAGTATCACTGCAACCCGGTACCCTCAGAATGAAGAGACGTTGCTACCATCCACAAACATTGCAAAAAGGCTTGCGACAGCACTAGAAGACAGACGAGAGAAAAGAAACCTGGAACCCCTTCCTAAACAGGAAACAAGGTGTGCACCTCTACTTCTGTCCAAAAGAAGAGGGAGGAGTGTTAACCGGGCGATAGAAGGATCTATTTACTCCAATTAAAAAAATAAACTATTTTAACTATAAGTCGGAAGAAGCCTTCAAAGCCAAAATTTTGCAATACCTCCTAATGCCCGTTAAAGAAAACACAAGATAAACGAAAAGGCTTTGTAAGTGCTGACTCATTTTTTAAAATAAATATAACCACCGCTATGAAAAGGACAAAATATAAAATGTGTTGTACAATAGGTTAATAAAATACATTCTCAAAATTAAAAAAAAGCAACCAAAAGAAAACAATATATATATATATATATATATATATATATATATATATAGTTTTCTATTGGTTGCTTTTATATATATATATATATATATATATATATATATATAAATGCTTTTATAGATATATATATTCTTTTGGTTGCTTATATATATATATATATATATATATATATATATATATATATTGTCGCGGCCACAAATAGCCGCTCCCAAAAGAAACGACCATACCACCAGCAGCAGGCATTAGCCGTTCCCTGACCATTTACAAACAATGACGGATTTTAAGACCCGCCGTAAAAAAAAATCCAACTGCACGTGCGACACAAAACAATTTAGTGAATACATCCGAGCCTAAAACTGTCGTAATATGCATCATATTAGGCTGCGCTTCCCATAACACCAAACGACATGGGGAGCAATTATTATTTAGCGTTTTTTTACTCCCACCGATCTGGGAGTAGTTGACCGAACACTTTCGCTGATTACCAGCCTCGTTTCACCCGAAAATTTCGGGAGCTGTCTTGTCAAAACACCCCGTGCTTCTGGCATTGATCCTGCCTTCCGGCAGTCGATCAATCGAAGCCGCAACACTCGCTTCTGGCATTGATCCTGCTTTCCGGCAGTTGATCAATCGAAGCCGCAGCATTCGCTTCTGGCATTGATCCTACTTCCCGGTAGTCGATCAATCGAAGCTGCAACACCAGCTTCTGGCACTGATCCCGCTTCGGCAGTCAAATCAGCCACCCGGTGTCGCATCCGCGACGACCCAACTTCTACTTCTACTCGGCCCTGTTTAGGGATTCCACTTCTTGCATTCGCGACAACCTTAGATCGACTCAGCCCTGTTTAGGGATTCCGCCGCCGTAACGTAACTTCTCGGTATGGTCCCGCACCCACGACGACCTTAACTCGACTCGGCCCTCTTTAGGGACGACCGCCTCTCGTCAAGTACCTTCCACTGGCACGAGCTCGCTTCCACGCTCGCCACTTCCACCTAGGCCCGAAGACAGACAAGTCCCAACCAGCCAGGCGATTCTTCCAGCATCTCCAGCCGACCAGCTACCGCTACGAACGCCCCATTTGCACTCGGCATTGGACCAAGCCCGACGCACGCCGCACCAACTCCATAGAGGCTACGACTCTCCGGACTAGGAGCCTACCCGAACAACAATTTGTACCACCTTACATAAATAAACACCAAGGTTGTTATTGTTCTTACCTCTGCCTTTGTCTCCTCATTGTCTTGGCTGTTCACACTTATCAAAAATTTAACGCTTGCGGGGTCGACTTCTTTCCAACGCCCACGCAACAAGTGGTGACCCTTTTTTTTAGTCTTTTCTAACACATTTGAAATTTTGGTTAAAATTTTTTTTTTTCGTCGACGGTGCCCCAAAGATTACTATGGATATTTTAACGCTTTTTTTTTTTTTATTTCGGTGAAAAAAACACATTAATTGAAAATTCTTGCTAAAATCAAATAATTGTCTGATTATAATGAAACATTCTGGACATATTAAAAAATTAATGCAGTTATTTTTAAAATTATTATTTTTATAAGATCTTAAACAAAATTTTTTTACATCTATTACCCTCTCTCCAATTAATTTCATGAAATTTCTAGAAATTTAATACTGTCCGCAAACTTTGTTTTATTAATTAAATGCTGAACTTATTTTTTTTTTCAAAGAGTAGATGCTTTTCCCAAAATCTGCTCCAAATAGTGATATAAAAATGTAATAAAACTACGCTATTTTTTTTTAAGATAATCTTTTAATTGCTTTTATAAATAATATATATTGAGGATATCATAATCTGAAGTAAAAAAAAAATGATGAATAAGGAGTTTTGACAAGAATTCTTTACATTTTTCTTTGTTCATTATGTTGATTTATAGTTTCAAATATCTTTTAATTTTGTTTTTTCATATAATGTCTGTATTCGGTTATTAAATCATTAAGTAAAGACTATACTTACTAATAAAAAATTGGAAAGCTTAGTACAAATCATTTCGCACTACGAGTTTTAGAATACTGAAAAATGTAGAATTGTCCATTTTTTAAAGTATGGTATCTCATAAGTGGCATATCATTAAAAGGTCACGTGTTTCAAGGGTTGTTTTCCCCTTACAAAACATTCACTTAGGTTTTATAAATTTACGTCAATTCTGGACAACCATACTTAGCTTGAGTTATGACATCCAGCTGTCATTAATCACTTCACACGTCAGAAAGATAAAACCTCCATGATTAAGAAATACTTGTATTCTAAATTTCATGCCGTAAGCAAGTAATACTTATTTCAAATCAGATTAATTTAACTTTAAATTTGCTAATTTTTAAAAATAACGTGTCTCAGATGTATATTTTATTTTTGCGAAATCTTTAAAACCGAGAACTAACTTTTATTTACAAACTTGTCAAGCTCTCAAAATGAACGCAACAATTGATATTTTTGAAAAACTCTAAAAAAAAAAAAAAAAAATGAGATTCTAATGAATATGATTTCTATTGGCAATAAACCAGTGTATTTTTCTTACGGGAATTAGTAAATTTAATAATTTGGCTTTTAATTGATGGAAGGCAAAAAGTGTTCTAGGGAGCAGTTCATTTTGCAGGCGTTAAAATTAGCAAATTGCCTCAGTTAACAACAGACTGTATGTAATTTTTTAGATTAGCTACGAATTTGAGCTTATCGAACCAATCAGACTTACTATTAAAATGCGAAAAATTGTTGTGTCATTAACATTAATAATAATGTAAACTCGTAATAATGTAAACTTGCTACATAACATTTGTTTTAACACGGAAACAATAGGTGTATACCACATCTTAAAAATAAACAATTATGTATTCTAATAAAGGTAATAAAGGTATAAAAATTATAACCAGTGAACGGTTTCATTAAGTTCATTCCATCTTTTCCATTCCAGATGGATTTATTAATCAACAGTTCTAAAGAATTTAGATGAAGGTACTAATTAGTTGGGTAGAATGGAATTCCGGAGTAACGCCAGAAATAAGCTATTTTTTATATTTATTTCTGGGGTTGAGTTATTAATTAATTAAGTGTAATAATTCCAGAGTGATTAACGGACAGGTTCGTTAAGTAAAGCTTATGATAAATGGTGATTCAGCAAAAAGTATGAAAAATGGCGAATCGGATTTCTTGGGTGGTCTGAAAGACCAAATCCAGCCAAGTCCTCGGACGAGATAAGTGCTTTTTGGCAAGACTCAAGTGGAAGATGTCTGCGGAAAAACTAGTCTCCCGTAGAGACTCGGAGATTAGGCAAACACGAATGGTGTTCAAGGCGATTTGCATATTAAAATTCTGGGGCGGTGCCTAAAAATTGTTTAGCTCAGCCCCACTTTATATAAGCTGTCTGAACGCTGGAATTAAGCAGACGAGATAGACGAGTCCGACGAGTCCGACGAGGCAGAACAAGAGAACGAGAGATTGAGATGAGGCCGACGAGGCAGATAGACGAGATAGACGCTGCAGAACGAGAGAACGATACAACGGCAGAGCGAGGCAGGACGCAGCGAAAACGGCTCTTTGGATCGGCTGGTCTAGTCTGTTGGTTGTCATGCGTCAAGAAGTCCGAGCCGAACCAAGAGATGGAGCCTGTACAAATCTCGATAACTGTCAACAAAGCCGAGAAGACAAAACTGCTATATTGTTGTGTATAGACAAAGATCCACGAAATGACCTCCCTTAGATCAGTCGAATTCATATCGGACTAAGTGCGTCTTTCTCTCTCTGTGGCTTTCCGACCCAAACGAGTGAATCTCGTTAACACACACTGTATTCGTGCAATTTCTTTGGTAGTGACGTAAAAGCAGTAGTCTTAAAAGACTCTTTGTACAGGAACTGAAAGCGTTGCTATTTTTTTCTTTTATGTCCTTATGGTTGCGACCAGAACTCTTTCTGCACGAATAGTGATTTCTTTCAGCGTAGAATCCAGTCATCTCCCCTTTTACCATCGGACCGTCCTGAAGGACCAGGAACACCGCTGTTCGGATAAAAAAATTCACAACGTGGTGAATAGTGGTGGTTACTTCAGCTCACCGGAGGAGGACCGTGGGGTTTTATTTTTTTATCGGCTAGAACCACAGTAGAGACCGGGCACAGCTGCCGGTGGCAGGGCTTTTACGTTAGAAAAATATTCTGACTATATTCAGAATATTCAAAAATATTCAGCATCTATATTCCTTTTTTCTTTACTTCTACACAACGAGAGAATGTTATGGCAAAATCTTTAGATTGAGATTGTCGTCGCAATTTGTTGTCGTCAATGTCCAACATGTCAGTTTAGAGAAAAATTAAACATGTATCGGATTCTCTTCGATGCTGGCCTGGAAGTGAACACAAAGTAATAGGCAAGTAATAGGATTGAGTAAGAAAATGGAGAACCTGGAAACAAGCTTACTGGCAGTTTTTTGGACAGACATTTATAAAAGAGTGGTACTGTACTCCAAAGCAATCGTGAATCTATGAAAACATATTTTCAGGAAATTAGAAAATAAATTAACGAATATGAACTGAAGGTCAGTATTAGGTCACCAGATTCGAGGTGAAACAGCAGGAACCATAAAAGCGGCTAGCCAAATAAAATAGAAGACAATCAGTAACGAAATCTCGAACGAAGAACAAGGCCCTGTTTTGACACACGTTACCATGGCAACAGCAGAAAAAATGAATAGTCAGCTCACTATATCTCGGACGACAACAACCTGTGCCCTACCTTGATACACATTACCATGACAACGCGTTAGCCAGCGATAATTTTCTACATTGAAAAACATACAAAGCTGTGCCGAAAGTAAGTCATGTATCCTCTTTTTTGTTCTCCTATTTAAGATTACTGCTACTGCACACAATCAGCCAGCAGTTACACGCATGTTTCGACAACGAGCGACACACACACACACACACACACACACACACACACATACACACACACACACACACACACACACACACACACACACATTGACGTGAATGCCATTTGTTTTCTTCATTTACAGCAAAATCACTTTAAACTTTGCTAACTCACTTGCGACAAATCATCACAAACAATAAATACACTCACCAAAATGGTGACCCTCGACGAAGAACAATCTGAAAGCTATTACAGACCCATGGTTATAGAATATTTTCCAATGTAAAATACAAATTCAATCATCACAAACAATACACCCACAAAATGATGACCTGCGACGTACCTAGAACATTTCTTCCTAGAAAATAATGTTTAATTAAAAAAAAAAACTCCAAAAAAACAAAAAATCAAAAACAAAAGAACGCTGAGACACCTAAAAGAATTGGCGCGAACACCACCATCGAATCCACGTAACCGCAATAACAATAAACCTACCAATCCAACGAACCTGCAAACCTTGTTTACGAGCGAACGACAAATACGCACGAACGAACGAACGATAAATACGTCCAAATATGGGCAGACAAGTAAATTGACCTACTCATTTTAAAACATATATTAGATGTTCAATATTTGTCAATCTGCGGTGAGGATATAAACTCATATTTTACAAACAATAAGTGAAACACAAAGGGGTAAGAAACGCCTAAAAATAAATCTTACTAAATTCAGTATATACGATTCTTTTTACATTTCTTCTGTACAAATAGAACTTCAAATTTAATAAATATTTTCTGGAACTTGATTGGATATGACGAGTCACGTAATGTCTTTTCTACGACGTCCGCGCGGTAGAACTGTAAATGACCCGGAAAAGACTCGGGGGATCGGGTTACTCAGTATATTTCCGCTCAAAACTCAGATTTGGAACCATAGGCCATAAAGAAGGCTCGCCAGAGGAAACAAGAGGACATTGACAAGATCTCGGACAACGAACAAGATTCTGCTTTGGCACACGTTACCATGACAACGGCAGAAAAGAGAACGGTCAGTGACTAGATCTCGGATGGCAACAAGCTGTTGTCTCGACACATGTACCATGACAACGCGTCAGCCAGAGTTAATTTTCCTACATTGATAAAGATGGCGAAAGAAAGTCATGTATCCTCTTTTGTCCACCGTATTTAAAATTACTGCTACCAAACGCAATCAGCTACTAGTCACACACATGTTTCGACAGCGAGCGCCACACACACACACACACACACACACACACACACACACACACACACACACACACACACACACACACACATTGGCGTTCATGATTTTCACTTACAACAAAATCACTTCGAACTTTGCAGACTCACTTGCAACAAATCATTACAAACAATCAAACTTTTGGACTTTGCATGACCGCAACAAAGAACAATGAACTTTAATATGTAAATACATGCATTGCCAGGATAAATGTTAATGTGATGTTTAGCTTGATTTTCTTCCATTTTTTTTGCGCTGTTTATAATGTATTGTATTTGTGGTTACGACACTCGAATTTTATTTTTTTCACCAAATCCGGGAGATTATTTATACACACTAAACAAAAAGCAGGAATATCTGGCTAATGTGTATCTCAAAGACCTTGGCTATATTAATCTGCTAAATGAATGCAAGCATCACGACAGCTACATCGTTCTTGATGAAAATCATGAAATTCGCTTTGCTTCCGTACAGAAGAATATAAAATTATTTTCTGTATTCAGTTAATTGTAGCAATGGTTCGTGGAGAAGTTAAAGCAATTCATGCCTTATTTAGCTATTGTTCGAGAGACTTGAATTTTTCAGTTCTTTACCAGCCTTATGTATTCAATAAGTGAATAAAATAATGACATAAAACAAAGATGATTTTTTATCAAAATTATTTTTTGTCGAACTTGAAAGTAGATAAAGGAATACCAAAAAAACGGATATTGTTTTTAGATTCGAAGTTTGATTACATTGAGAAAGTTACATCGTTCTGATTTTACATCGAGACAGCTGCCGCAAAACTATCGAAGGTTGTTTTTCTGAATTCCGAAGATGGAGAATCTCTTATGGCTATATTTCAGGAATCTGGTGTTAGCGTCAGACAATAACGCCAACTCCTGATAAAAGACAAAATAATTTCCAAATTTAAGAAACATGAGCTCATAGGAAGTCAATGTTTGCTGTAAACGAGAAAAATGCTTAAGAGTTGACACTCTTGAAAATTTTTTTCTTAGTTATCAGTCTCCGAAATCCGGTTATATTTAGTGTTAGTAGGGAGACGTCTGAGACATGATTTCGGCAGTGAGAGTGGAACGAACAAAACCCAAGGTTAGAAATAAATGCATGTGGTTGAAAGAAAAGTGAAAAATAGTTGTATTTTACGGGGAAAAGTGGGGTTTCCTATCTAACAAAGTAAATGTTTTGTAGGGAGATATTTCTCTTATTGTTCCCACGGAAGGAACGATAAATCTGAATGTGAACCTGCTGTGATAGGTACAATTCTTCTGTAGCAAGTGTTGTGTGTAGTTTTCCTTTGGGTAGGTGTCTCAAAGGAAGATTTCTTCACCTGTTCACACATGGAACGAGAAATCTGACGTCAAGCTGTCAGGATAAGATCCCGTGTCTTCTGCGGCGAGGGTTGTGATCATTCCTTCTAGCTGGGCTTGAAAGTAGAGGCCGCTGAAAAAGAAAAGTTGAAGATGGAAAAGCGAGAGCTGGTCGTGTAGTAGATAAAGGCTGCTGAAAAGGAAGGTAGAAAAGAGGCCGAATATTCTCAGGTCCCTCACGGGATATGCTAATAGCATTGGCTAGTTGATTTATAGCCATTTGCCTCATCACGTGTACAACACAATCAATGTTTTCCTCGATGGTGGCATGTACACGACGTCCAGACAATGGACATCATGACACATCCTTACCCTCCTGAATTCACTTTTGCACTGTTTATAAAGCTAATGTAGGAAACATGTGAGGCGTATGTTCTTGAGTGCTGAACACATTATCTGCAGGTACATAATAACACTATAAGCCAAATTTTGTCAATTTTCAAGTTACATTTGACGTATTCTTTGAACAATCAGATGTTTATTTACCTGTAAATGAGCAATACAGTTACTAATAAGAAGAGTTGAAATTAATTTATGCAAAATTTCATAACTCTATCATCACTCCTTCATAGTTAGCCTAGGAACTTTTCAAGCAACCTTCATGCATGGAAAAAAATAGGCATTCAATAAGAAGAGTTGAAAAAAATAGGCATTTAATAAGAAGAGTTGAAATTAATGCATGCAAAATTTTGCAGCTCTACCATAACTCTATCATAGTCAGCCTATGAACATGTACATGAAACCCCACCCCAAAAAAAAACAAAAACAAAAACAAAAACAAAAAACAACAATCTAGTTATTAATGAGAAGAGTTAAAATTAACGCACACGTGATTTCACAGCTCTAGCATCACTCCATCAAAGCCAGCCGATGAACATTTCCGTCCACCCACGAACATGGAATGAAACAATACAGTTATCAATAAGAACAGTTGAAATCAATGCATGTAATTTCACAGCTCTAGCATTCCTCTTTCATAGTCATGAACATAGGCTGACTATAAAATCAGCCTATCCTCGTACATAAAAAAACAAACAGACAATATTAATAAGAAAAGATTAAATTAATGCATGCAAGATTTCACTGCTCTAGTATCACAGCATCACAGCCTCTAGCATCAAATTTAGCGGAATGTAGGATTTTATTGCAATATAAAAGAGTCTTTTTTCAATTTTATTATTGATTTTTTCGCTCATGAATATTATTTGCACATTAAAAACACTTTCAGACTTCTCCAGTACCAAATTAATTGAAACAAAACGAATAATGTCTTCCTATAATCTTTCACACTTTCCCTCATCACGTATACGTCGTCTCTTGGTGTTGTTTTTCTCTTCCGACCGCATTTTCCAATCGTTTTCGACAGATGGATCCGATTTTTTCTTCGCCTTGATGACACGACTGACAGTTTAAAGGCTGACATCAACAATATCTGCGATCTCTCTGTAAGGATTACCAGCGTGTTCGTGCAGCGTTACAATTTTCGTACACTTCCTTGGGGTAACGTCAATCGCAGACAGTGGCCGTTGACGTGATGAAAATCTGATGCAATGACGGATGACGCAATATTTTTCAAGGCCAATCAAATTTCATCATACTTCCCGAAAATAGATTCATATTACTGCAGACTGCTGCAAATGACCTAAAAATTGATTACACTTTGTCACTCCAGTGGGTTTAAAACTGACCGTATGGTGAAAGAAAAGAAAATAAAGCAGTTGTTTCAATTAATTTGCACAAACGTGTAATTATTTAATATTCATTGCGAAACAAAAGGCCCATAAAATATTCGAAAACAAAAAACAAAACAAAAAAAAAAAACGGCTCCTCCTGAAAAACTCGATGAAAAACAAATATTATCCTACTAACTATCTCTATCACATCTACAATCGAAAAGCATCTATCTATACACTAAAAATTGTTATTACTACATTAAAAAAAGTCAATACCAGACAAGACAATAAGCTAAAACCTGAAGGATTTTACTCTATCGCCTGTAATAGCTGTCACAAAAATACATAGGTGAAACCTTAAGGAATCTAAATAAAAGATTATATGAATACAAAAAGATATTTTATAAAACATTACGTCTAATACATTGGTTGCTCACCGTAACAAGACTGACCCCAATTTTGATATAAACAAACGCTACTCTGATCAAAGTAGGAAATAGAAAATAATCCACTCCGGCGTAAATGCCATAATCACATGGTCGTCTACAGTAAATTTGCGCCCTGGCTCTTACAACATTTCCCCATTCCTGACAGATCTTCTAATATCGTAGTGTGGAAACCTACTTACAAAAGTGATGGAAAGAAAAAAGAAAAAGGCTCGAAATGAATTCAGCTATATATATATATATATATATATATATATATATATATATATATATATCATTCCTAGCACACCACACATGTGCAGTTGTACAAACATAAATTTAGTCCGATCAAGTCATGAAGGATGATACACGTCACAAGTAAACTTTTTACACTTTGTCATACAATTTCCCTAATATTGTTCTTGATATATAAGAATAAATATCATTATTCCCCCATATATATATATATATATATATATATATATATATATATATATATATATATATAGTTTTAAGGTAGGGATCTTCTGAAGATTGCGTTCAAGAATAAAACAGACACTGTCGCCTCTCGGTGTGTATCCCACTGTTCACACTTATACTTATATATATATATATATATATATATATATATATATATATATGTGTGTGTGTGTGTGTGTGTGTGTGTGTGTGTGTGTGTGTGTGTAACAAATATATCTGAGGAACACAGGGAAATTTCAAAGTTTTATAGTTAATGTTCTGATATCAGTGAATGAATATTTGGGCAGAACTTGAAGACACTATTTACATTGTTAATCATTTAAATTTTGAAGATTTCTGATCGTTAATTTTCAATATTTGGAAATTAACATATTTTCTCAGAAGTTTCTTTTAAATTTAAACTGAAAAGAATAAAAAATCATAAACTTGTTAACTGTTAACTTACCTGTTTTTTTTTAAGCTAATAAATGAAAATATTACAGAGGTTTTTGGTCATGCAAGTTTGTATTTCATGGTATAAAAATTGATATGAATAAATGAGAACCATATTCCCCTTACCTACCTTACCTACAAGTGAAAATGTTATTAATGAATGAGGTTTTCTGACGGGACATTTCTTGATAGGCCTTGATTTCGAAATTTGTGGCAATTCTGTTTGGCTCAGGTTAATCAAATTTGAATGTTTTGGGGGAAAAAATTGAGAAGGAAAACTTCCTTTGGGTTATTTGCTACTAATCAAAATCATGGAATTGGAAACGTGATAATTTGAAAAGTTACCTTCGCGAGCTTACTGGCATATATAAACAAGATCACTATTCATTTCACGCCTCGGCAAACTGGATAGTCAGTCAGTTAAGTGCCATACGTGATACACGCTTGGGCGATCATGTCTCGAAAGAGACATGACTGACTGGGCAGAAGATTATCCCGCAATAGGTTGCCATTGCTTTCTGAGGTGGACTGGTTGCCGACCAAGGCTATAGAACCCAATCTGTCCTGCTATTTAACCCATAACTGGAAGGAAGAGACGGATTAATACCTTTCCCAAGGGTATTTGCGCATAAGTGAATACAAGGGATTCAACTGGAATTCGAACTCGGCTCTCCGGTTTCTCGTTCCGAGCCAATATCCACTGTACCACAAATAGTAGCATAGCAATTAAAAATTTCAGATGAGAGAAAGAAGAAAATCTTTAAATACTGAGATACTACATGGTCAACCAAAAACTACAAAATTAGTAACTGACAATTTGTTTCTTCTGGAAATACCTTCAAGTAAACCCAGATCGCTGCTTCCAGAATTCTTCATTCACCACTTCTCATTCTTTGTTAATTCTACGATTGATCTTTCGACAGGTCAATCAAAGAATTGCAGATCAGATGATCAATAACGATGCGTGAATCTTTTATTTACCAAGGACCTTTTTTTTAAAATTTTATCAACAGTGTAAATCCTAATTTTTCATAAACATTTTTATCCTCCCAGCTTAATGTTTATTAAAAAAAAAAGAATATTTTGTACAAGCCTTTATATTCATATTTTCTTTCTTCATAAATTTATTATAAATAAACAATTTCTTTCTGTTCAATTTCACATTGAGTAAGACTCTTTTCTTGTGCACCTATACTATCTTTTATTTTATTTTTTCTATATGGATTATTCTCCATACAGAAATGATCTACCAAACATCTTTCTTTCAAATTATATAATCAAAAGCAATTTATCGTCATTAATCACTAAAAATTCCGTCAAAACTAAGTGTATTTGATCGGTAGCAATTTTTATCAATTATTCATAATTATCTAATAAGACTACCATAATAGATTCTTTAATTTTTCGCGCCAAAAACGCCTGCCTGTAGATGTGCAAGAATGTTAAAACTGAATTTTAGAAATATGAAAACATTTTTTACCTAATAATTTGATTAAAAAATGGATAATGCTCAAATAGAAGAATAAAATATACTAAAAAAATAAAATGCAAACAAACAAGTAACAATTAAAAAGAACTAAATTTGTGCACGATAAATAATAAACAGGTGTTTTGAAAAACGAGTTTCAAGAACTCCTTATTTTGCGAAAATTCTTCCATCAGTTTCTCAGTTTTAAAAACTTTATTTTTGTCTCAGTTTCGAAAATAAAAAGATTTCTGTTTCATAGCTTACAAATTAAACAGATTTTTTAAATCTTAATACATTGTTAAATAACGTAAAAAATTGTCAAATGTTATACATGTCAGCATTGTTTTGTTCAATATTAATGTTGTATAATCAGGATAAATACAATAAATTGAAAGATATTCCGACTGGAATATGAAGTTTCTATGAAATGAAATATGATACAAATAACAGATGTCAACAACAGGTGACAACGTTACACATTTGTAACAATTTACCTGATTCGCTTTATATTGTGAGTTAAATAAAAAAAAGTATTTTGTTTTGTTTTCTTTTTAATTCTGTTCTTTTGCAAATTATTTTTTCTTGTTTAGTTTCTTCTTTTTTACTTTTTATCTTATTTCTCTCGTATCATCTCAGCTTTTTGTTTCACTCTTTTCTCTCTCAAGGCATACTATGATCACAACAGTAAAACAAACAACGAAAGCATCAATAAGCATCCTATAAAACAATTGTTTTTGTTTCGCAGCCAAAAAGATACGAAATCGACAACCGACATAAGAGGCCATCTTCGTGACGTTCTTCCTCTCCATCGTAGTTACTATCAGTTTACTTATTTGTCAGACGCTATTTCCTCTTCCCGCCACTCGACGTAAGTAATAATGGCATACTCTGCAGTTATGTTTTTCTAAATGTCAACAAGGCAACTGCGTCTTACTTTTACAAAATATTACCTCCGAGTTACGTAGATGATATCTGAATTACAATATACACCTGTTGCTAATAATAAACAGCATTTGAAAAGAGCAGGTAAAACATCCTTAAAATCACGGTGATAAAGATTCATTGGCAAGGAAGTATAACTGAAGAATTACATGAAATCCTAAGTACCTATAAACATCGATATAAATATACTGAGTAGATTGGATGAAAAAATGTCGTTGCATTTTCACTATTTTATATAATAATAATAATAATAATAATAATAATAATAATAATAATCAAAATGATCCTGGAAAACTGCTACAGTACAAAGAAAAATCTTAGTACTGCCTGGATAGACTACCGAAAGTCATTCGATAGTGTGCCACATGACTGGATTTTAAAGACTTTAAATATATACAAGATATCGCCCGTCATCATCAATTTCATCAAACAGTGCATGTCTATATGGAAAACAACCCTTTACCTCAATCATATAAATGGAACCTATAAGTCTGATGAAATAAACATCAAAAGAGGTATATTTCAAGGTGATTCTTTATCTCTCTTACTATTCTGCATATCATTAATAGCACTAACCAGTCAACTTAATAAGACAGAATGTGGTTATAAAATAGGCCAAAAGAAAATAAGCCATCTATTTTACATGGATGACTTAAGAATGATAATGAGCTGGAAGGTCTTCTGCAAACTGTAAAATGCTTCAGCGAAGACATTGGAATGAAATTCAATTTGAATAAATGTGCTAAAGCTACAGTTTTACGTGGATCAATACAAGAAACATCCTCAATTAGCTTAGACCCTGCTGTAACAATAAAAGAATTGAAACCAGAAGAAACTTATAAATACCTAGGTGTAAATGAGAGTGAAAACATTCACCATAAAAAAATGAAAGAAATAGTGCGTAAAGAGTACTATAGAAGGCTACGAATGATATTAAAAACTGAATTAAATTCACAGAACAGAGTTATGGCCATTAATAGCCTTGCAATCCCAGTTGTCCAATATAGCTTTAACATCTTAAACTGGACTCTAAACGACATCAGGCGAATGGATGCTAAAACAAGAAAGCTTCTTTCTAAGCATAAGATGCATCATCCAAAGGCTGATGTAGACCGTCTATACATACCCCGTAAAGAAGGTGGAAGAGGTCTTATTCAGCTGGAATTGTCATACAAGACAACAACTATTGGCTTACTAACATACATAGAAACAACAAAGGATTGGATGATACAATTAGTAAGGCAACATGAAGAAAGAAAGAAAAAATATTCAATAATAAAAGAAGGCAGTAAATTCAAACAAGATTTACAGTTAGTAGATTCTGTAGAAAAGCAGAACGGAAGCCAAGAGCCGGCTATTGCGGCAAAGAATATGAAAATGAAAGCCAAAGATAAAGCTGTTGAACAGATGAAACAGCGCTGGCAAGACAAACCTCTGCATGGCCAATATCCAGTACGTGCCAATAAATCCAGTGTTGACAAAGTTAATACTCATCGATGGTTACGTGCATCTGGATTAAAGTCTGAAACTGAAGGCTTTATTCTTGCAGCACAAGACCAAAGTCTTTTCACGAGAAACTTTCAGGCAAATATTATGCATAATAATATGGATCCAAAATGCAGGTTTTGTGATAAACACCAAGAAACAATAGACCACCTAATCTCAGGCTGTTCTGTGCTTGCCCCAAATGAATATAAAAATCGCCACGATAGAGTTGGGCAATATTTACATTGGGCAATATGCAAACATTATGGAAAAGCTGTAGGCAAACACTGGTATGAACATCACCCAGCACCGGTTACAGAAATAGAAGATGTAACCATTCTATGGGATTACACCATCTACACAGACAGAAAAATTGAAGCAAACAGGCCAGACATTATTGTTAAAAACCAGAAGGAGAAAACTTGTCTATTAATTGATATGGCTTGTCCAGCGGATTGTAACATAGCAATCAAGGAATTTGAAAAACTGTCAAAATATAAAGACCTGGAAATTGAAATAGAAAAAATGTGGAAATTGAAAACAAGAGTTGTGCCAGTGATAGTAGGTGCACTTGGAATGATAAAAAACGGAACAAAACAACACATTGAAAGAATCCCTGGAAACCCCAGCTTAAGAGATATACAAAGAATTGTCTTATTAAGTACAGCCCACACACTAAGGAAAACTTTATCTATGTAATGCTGGAGATGATAGGGAAGATAGAAAAACATGAAATGGAGCCATAACAACACGCCACTACCTGCCTTAGGTCTCCCCGCAGACTTGGTTGGTAGTGAAACCAAAGCAGAAATCGAAATATGATGAAAAATGACATAATAATAATAATAATAATAATAATAATAATAATAATAATAAGAAGAAGAAGAAGAAGAAGAAGAAGAAGAAGAAGAAGAAAAGGATAGATTTATATATTTGTGGTATGTGTCAACAAAGAGATTATATATATATATATATATATATATATATATATATATATATATATATAGATTGTTTAATACTTAGTTTTTGGTCACAATAGGGTTAGACCAGTACACAGTTCTATTAAAAAGTGTTCGATACAATTATATTGTAGAACTTTTTCATAATTTTCCGTTTAAAAACGGAATATATATATATATATCAATCCTGGGTTAAAAGCAATCGGATGTCTAACCGTACTGGTGAGCTGTGATACAGCGAAACAGATTTGTCTGCGGATATATATATATCACTCTGGCTATTGGGTGCGTATAATCATAATATACATGCTAAAATGTCTGCCTTCTTCTACCGTACGCCCATGGCCCAGAGGTAGAATCGCCGACTGACGCCAATTCGGTCGGGTTTCAATCCTGAGTTAAAAGCAATCGGAGTCTAACCGTACTGATAAGCTGTGATACAGCGAAATAGATCTGTCTGCGGATGACTATATATATATATATATATATAGTGTATCGAGACAGCAGATAATTTTCTTAACATATACTGTTATATATAATAGACAATGAATGTCTATTATGTTTAATCATGAGCCGTTCTAAATATCGTATTTTGGCTTTAATTTCAGGTGAAAATGAAGACAAAAATACTTCAAAATTTGGATATTTTTTTAAGTTGGTTCTAAGCTTTCGGCTCACATCAGCCATCTTCAGAGAGGTTACAGGGACGTTAACATAAAAACATCCACGATCAAAGATGATTTTATCTTGTGTTGACATAAAACTTTGCTAAGCAACGATAACAGTTGCCAAATAGCAAACGCAGTAAATTTGTAATGCGGTTCTATGACGTTACACCGCGTGAGAGCTGGAAATGTTAACAGAACCATATATGCAATGTAATGTGTTATGACCAGATTTAAACGTGATTTCATTAAAATTTTTGTTTTGATTTAATGTAAATGGCCTCCAATATCAGAATTTTCTTTTTACTGTGTGTATGAGTGAGTATTATTGTATTGTTGACTAAAATCTGTCTAATATTACCTACATGGATATGTTTTTCTAAGAAATGTTGTTTAATTGAACTCTGATCAGAAAGATGACAGGTAAGTTTACGGGAGAGCGTGGTTGTAATACAACTAATATATGTAGTGGGTTTATTATACCAGAGATAGAATCTCTGAACGGGCATGTAAAATGATACACTACATTTGTTTTTCTGTAGAGGATTTATTTGTAGGGTTATTAGAGACAATGAGGTCAATTGTTTTAATTTTTTTATAATATATGATGAACCTAATTTGATTATTAATATTTATTGGTTAAACATTTCTACGTATTATGTTTTTGAGAGATTTTTCATCTTGTTTGTAATTATTATGTATTTGGTTGAAATAGTATAAGTTAATAGTGTTATGTTTATTTTGACGTACACTTATTATTCGTATTATCAATATTGTTAGAGCTATTGTTAAGTTTATTGAAATACATTTGAATTTGTTGATCAATGACGGAGTTAGGAAATCCATTGTTAACAAGTGTTTGCTTAATGTTGTGCAGTTCTTTATAAAATATGGATTTGGAAGAAGATATCATTTGTGTGCGTTGAATGAAGTTTTTTATAACAGCTAACTTATATCGTTGAGGGGCATTGACTATTATAATTAAGAAGACACGAGTTGGTTAAACATAATAGACATTCATTGTCTCTTATATTTAACAGTATATGTTTAGAATATATATATAGTTTGTTTATTGTCATCCGCAAACAGATCTGTTTCGCCGTATCACAGCTCATCAGTACGGTTAGACTCCGATTGCTTTTTTACCCAGGATTGAAACCCGACTGAAATGGCGTCAATCGGCGACTCTACCCCTGGGCTATGGGCATTCGGTGGAAGTAGGCAGACTTTTTAGCGGATATCATTATACGCGCCCAATAGCTAGAGCGCTCTAATTCATTTCACTGAATGAGCGATGCGTACACGCCAGAGTAGCTACTGTTTATCAAAGTCTACTATTTTTCCAGAGTGCTCAATCAGGGTGTGAGAGCGTAAATAGCTTTTTTTTTCTAATCGTTTTATTGGTAAAATTCTAATAATAATAATAATAAGTTGCCTTATACGAGAGTGCTGAAAAATCTTAGGCTCGACCAAAAATGTAATGACTGAGAACCATGTATAGTATTCTGCTTATTCACTCCGTAGTTCAATACATTTTGCACATCATTTCTCAACTTTCAAAAAACAAAAAATACTGATGTCTGGTCAGTAAATACTATTGTTCTGTTGCTATCAGCTCGAATCATGTGAAAATATTCTCTGTTTAAAACCTCTTTGGAAATTTTGAAAAGGAAACAGTCCAATGCAGCAAAATCTAATAAGTTGATGGATTGACAAACACATCGCTGAACCCCACATTCTTCAAAACATCAGTCGTCTAACATTGTGCACCGGTGTGTTGTATTGTAAATGACTTTACTTTATCGTTTTTCTTTCTACATTTCCCTTAATCTGCGCATCAACTCAGTTTTTCATGAAAATAACTTTCTTATCCTAAGTAAGCAAAACGTGGGTACGGCCTTTCTTAATGATTTTTGTGTTTTGACATTTTGAGTGCTGTCACTGTATCATATAGACCTTTTTTTTTTTTTTGCTCATAGTGGTCTAACTTTAACACTGAGAGATCATTCCAAAAATATATCACACGATTGTTGAATATTCTGTAAGATATATTTGGAGGTGACCATTCGATATAGTTTCTGGTCAGCATACAAACATTTTGACATTCACTTGCTTCTGCAACTATAATTGCTCATAAATTATAAATTCACCGTTCTTCCTAGAGCCGCGACAAGTATTTCAGCTGAGATCTGTTGAGTGACCAACATTAGATCATGAATGTAAGCCACAACTGAAATCCCAGGAAGTGCTGCATCTTGGATCTCAAAATCTTCATGCTAGAAATTAGCAAAATGTTTCACAAATACTCATGGGTTTTGCTTGGAATGTTCTTCTACAGGAAATGATGACAATCAAACAATCAAAAAGGTTAAAATTTCACACATTCCATTGACGTGGTTCAGATAATTTTCATAAAATTAAAAAAAAAAGAAGATGACCAGAAGGAGCCTTGGATGTCTTTTCTACCACCCGAAAACAGAAATTGAGTTTGGCTTCAAAATTGCACGTATTAAATATTGCTTAACACATATCTGATTGCCTGACGGTTTTGAGTTCAAGTTGTAAGTTGAGTCGTTCAGTAAGAGATGAACAAGCAATGCATTTGAATGCTTTTAAAAACTATTACACACATTTGTGTGTGTGTGTGTGTGTGTGTGTGTGTGTGTGTGTGTGTGTGTGTGTGTGTGTGTGTGTGTGTGAGACAACATGAGATATTCTATTTTTGAGAAAGAGAAGAAAATTTTATGGCAATAGTAAATTAAGACTTCCTCAACCCAAAAACTAAACTGAGCAAGAAAATCGTTTACTCAGACCTTCCTATTTTTATGTAATTATCATTTTATGATCACGTTAAAATATATCGATTCAAAAGAGTTTGAAAGCTAAACAATCTAGTTTTTATCAGAGATCAATGACTGGAATAATATTCTTGATTAAATCCTATATTCATTACACGTTTATTATATATGTTTACTGAATTAACACTGGATTTGTTTTTGTCAGTCAAAAAGAGAAAGAGAGAAAGAATCTCCAACTTCATAACTGTAGTTTACGGTGGCGTTTGACCTTTATGGCGGTTTAGCAAAATGTATGTCATTCTTTTATCCATTAATTCACCTTGGTATTAAAAGATAAATGTTATTTATCGCCTATCAATTAAATCTGTTTAATCACTTTTTCGCTCCGTTCTTCTCTTTCTTTTTTCGTTCTTCTTTCTTTCTTTTTCAGTTCATCAACTCTTGCAACAAAGAATTAATTAATCCCTCATTTTCAAGTTGCAAAATGTGATTTTATTCTATGGTCAAAGGCATTATAATTCAGCATCGCTTTGGTTGATGAACATCGGTTTTAAGGTCGTAAATCTTCCATAGATGTGAAAACTGACGAAAAGTAAATAAATAAAACACAAGGGATAAATATAAAGTTAATTAAACCAGCGTCGAATCCTGCATATATTGAAGGGTGACGTAAAAGCCATCTGAATTAAATTACAGCACTCGAGGTAACACGGTCGTAGTTCAATCGTCCACAGGTAAATGAAGAAGTAATTCAGAAGCGAACAATTTTAGAATACAGTCAAGACGTAATTAAATTATGCAAGGAAAATAGGTAACAAGAATGAAACGTAGAGATATTCATTCAAACATCATGTTTCCTTTTAAAACGTGGCAAATATGGAAAGTTCATAGATTTTAAATATGTATATTCCTTTCAGCGAGAAAGTAAGATATGCAATAGTTCATTCAGTTATTGCCATAAAAAGTTATTGCTATTACGTTAAAACACAGTTCTAAAGAAATTTTTAAATTTTTACGAATTGTCTATATTAGGTACCTCTACTTATTTTCGATAACTTTTGAATTGAATTTTCAAAAATAAAACATTTTTCTTGAAACTTTTATTTTAGCTTCAATTGAAAGCAAAATGATTAAATTTACTATTTCCAGTAATCAAAACACTCTCTAGTTTATTTCAAACAGAAATTATATTGATTGGAATAAAAAATTTTGAGATTTTTAAAAATGTTTTAATTTTTCGGCCATTTTTTGAGCGATCGACTTATTTGTAAACAAATGTTAATTCTCGGTTTTAACAATCTTGCAAAAATAAAGTATTCATCTTTGACACATTATTTTTGGAAAATTAGCAAATTTAATGTTAAATTAATGTGATTCATACAAGTATAACTTATTTATAGCATCTAATTCAGAATAAAACTATTTCTTAAACACAGAGTTGAACTTTCTGACCTTTCCTCCGGATTTAAAATGTGAAGATAGGTTGACAGAGGCGAAATAAAATGAATGTATAGCGATCACAAATGACATAATTCTACAATTTTTTTCCGATTAAGCGAAGAAGCCGTGAAAAACATGACCCTTCAATGTATACGTGGAAATTACCATACAAAAAAAAATTCAAATACACACAAAAAATTATTAAAAATTATTTTAAAAAATACGAAGGCACGATGATTTGTATTAAACTTTTTTAATTTTCAATTAGTAAATATAATCTTCAGTTAATAAATTAATAAACTAGCGACAACAAATCTTTGAAGCATTTTTAAAATAAATTTTGAATTTTTATAAATTATTATAATAAAAAATGAAAACAATTCTTTTAAAATTTTATTAGTAATCGATATTCATTTTTTTCTTCAGACTATAAAGCACTTAATATATAATTTATTAAAGGAATTAAAAGCTTATCAAATTAAATAATGTTATTGTTTCATTGATTTTTTTTATTTTACTATTGGGCGCAGATTTTCGGAAACAAAGGCAAAATGTTTTCAAAAAATAATAGATGAGTCCTGTGTTTAACAAATAAAACCAATTTTCTCAACAAAATTTAATTTCTTAAAAATTCCATGAACTTATGTGAAGGATGGGTAACAGATATTTTTACCAAGATTTTCTAAAAATAATTTTTAAAATAATTTCATTCACTTGGGAATAAGTAATGAAAGTTTCACTAAAATCCGACAATTATTTGATTTTTGCAAGAATTTCAAAATTTATGTGTTTGTCACCGAAAAAAAACAAAAACAAAAAAAAACGGAGTTACTTTTTCCATTGTAATCTCTCGTAACGATTTAATTACCCGCTAACTAAAATCAAAACAAGATATTAACCAAAATTTTGAACGGGTGAGAACGAATTAAAATATTTAAAAAATAATCTAAAAATTCTTTCCTCTAACAATAAACATTTTGATGGAAAAGTTCGTTTTTATTAAATTTTGGGACTTTTTTTTCTTCATACCATGCTGTTTTTTAGTGATTTAGTAGAGGTAACTAGTCTATGTGTATTTCCAGTAAAGTAAAATGATTACGTTAAATAAATAAACAAGATAAAATTAAAATAATTAAAAAAAAAATCACGAAAAATCGGGTCTTATCACCAGGAATCGTGACTGGAAAGTAAGCTTTTTTATAACTTTTTTCTCTCGTTATGGTGATCGTGCGGACGAAGTAGAATCCCTGACAAGAAAAGATTTTATAAAAATAAATAAATAAATAAATAAATAAAATAAACAAATAAAGGGAAAGTGATTTGCACTTTTTTTTTAATGCAAATTAATTGCATGATTTACCAATTTAAGGTTTCAAAGGAAACTGTCTTTTTGTTTGCCCTGTGTAAACCACAGGTTTACACAGGTTTACTCGTGGTTAAACCTGTGGGAAAATGAAATAAAATCAATAAAGTAAATAATCTCCTGCTAATAAAAAGAAAGAAAAAGAAAGACATTTTTTCATGACGTTAGTAAAAAAGAAACTGGAACTTTTATTACCTACTTGGCTTCCTCAAACGTCGTTAGGTGGCACTGGTTAAGTCTATAAAAAGACAAACATTTTCCTTCCTCACTCCTTTTCGCCCGACCCGTTCTACTGACGAAAGAATTCTCTTTCCGATTTCCGACGTGTCTTCCAAAATCTCCACCTGTGAAGTAAATTAAGCTTTTCTCTGGTCGTTCAAACTCAGGCTAACTTGAGCTCGATCGTTATAGCCATGTTTATATCTCCAACGATTAAGTGAGTATAAATTTTCTTTGGTCGTTTCAACACTGTGCAAGGCTGTCTTGAGTGCGACCATTATAATGATGCTTATACTTACTTACCCTAACTCCTGGATCGAAAAGAAAACAGACACACATTTTTAAATCACCTCCCCTCCCCCAAGCAAGACAAGACAAGACCAAAACTAGTACACAGGGTATTACAGAGAGAGAAAAAACTGTACAGGGAATATTGAAGAAAGGGTAAAAGATGAGCGGGATTCAAGAAGATAGCAATTGACGTTGTATCTAAATTTTTGGAGAGTGTAGCTACCATGGAAGCAACTAAATGGAAGGGTATTCCACTGGCAGAAAGTGCGAGAAAAGAAACTGTTCGAGTAGCCAGGTTTACTTTGTCAGCTACATTAAGAACTTTGTCTCACTATAGCTTATCAAAAGATAGAATACATTTTTTGTATGCTTCTTCTTTAATTGGTTACATATGAACACACACATACACATTTTAGGCGCGCGCCTAAAATGTACAGCAACACGCAAACTTTAAATTCTATAAATTTAAAAGCTGAAAAACTCGATGAAATCTTCAGCGATCAGTGGATTTCACAAGTGAAAATATTTATCTGATAGACTTAATTGTATATCCATCAGTTAATTGAGCGATCATATCTCGAAAGAGACCTGACTGACTGGGTAGAAGATTATCCCGCAGTAGGTTGCCATTACTTTCTGCGGTAGACTGGTTGCCAACCAAGGCTATAGAACCCAATCTGTCCTATTATTTAACTCATAACTGGAGGGAAGAGACGGATTAATGCTTTTCCCAAGGGTATTTGTGCGTAAGTGAATGCAAGGAATTTGAACTGGAATTCGAACTCAGCTCCCCGACTTGTCGTTCTGTGTCGATATCCACTGCACCACAACGCACATTTGCAAAAAACATAAAATTCAAGCCTAGTATTATATCTGCTAGGGCCGAGTTTTATGTCTTTGCATTTTAACGACAATTGTAAGTCCGTTTAATTTTTTTATAGCCCATTGGCAAATAGGTCAGGTTCAACTGATACATAATAACATTGTCGCGTGACATTATATCATTGAAAATTTATCCCAATCCTTTAATTGTCTTTCCTTTGTTTCAAATGGTATCACAAATTATTCTACTGTATCCGGATTTTTAGTATATCCTTGAATTATGTTTTAATGATATATATATATATAGAAAGTGAAAGAACAGATACATTTAAACTAGGTACCTCCACTAAATCCCTGAAAAAGCAGCATAATATGAATAAAAAAAAGGCCCCAAACTTAATAAAAAGGAACTTTTTTCATCAAAAGGAACTTTTTTCATCAAAACTCACTTTTTTATATGAGCAATATTGAAACACCTACAATCATATTGTTTAACTTCCACCAACCACCCCTCAATAATTTTTTGAATAACCATGAATTCATCTTGTATTTTCTAAAATAAATAATTTTCACCATTTATTTTTAAAATATCACCTGAAGAAGAACAATATTATTCTGAAACATGATGCTTTTATAAACCATTGTAGTAACAAAATTACAATATATTTGAAAATGTTTTTATAAGTACAACATTTAATTAAAGAAATAAAAGTGTGTAACTTGATGTTACACATTATGAAATAAAAAGCGAAGCATCCGGTTTCGCTCCCGCTCGTCAGACCTCTATGGGAGATTTAAATTAGAATTAAAATAAAATGTGTCATGGAAAATGAGGGGAAAGAAAAAAAATTATGAATGCAAGGTGCTAGAGGCTAATAATATCGAGCCCCAACAATTCACAATGTTTGCACAGTGAAGGTCTGTAGGACCTCATATATAAAGCCTCTTGCACTTTAAGATGGATTAATGAGTGAGATCGGGACACAACAGTGAACCGAGATATTTATTTTGCATAAAATACAAGAAAGTGGCACAAGGCCGAAAAAGGAGGACGAGTAGAGGGTGGTACTCAGTAACTATCCTATACATAGCTAAACACTTTCACGACCCAATCACTCATTAACAATTTGTACATTCACCACAAGAACCCATCCATTAGCACCCAATCATTCACGCACCACAATACCATATATTTACAAGGGACACCTAAAAAGGGGAAACAAACCCATGACATGAAAATGCTACTATTTACAATAATATAGAATATATTTCAAAGATTTAATGAAAATAAAATGATAAAGTGGGGGATGAAAACGAACTAAATATCACAAAATATTCAAACTAAAATAAACAAATCTTAGTAAGACCAGTCCACCCCACAAAATCAGAATGGCTGCTGTATTCCGCAAACGGCGAAATCCAGTAGCACACTCGCTAATGGAGTGGGGGAGGACAAAATAAATAATTGAATGGAAAATTCAAAGAGTGACCCAGTCAAGATAAAATGGGACCAAAAAACAGCACTGAGGGATCGATACAGTAAACTGATCCACTTGCAGAAATCGGTTTTGAATCCAGGGGACTGCAGGACAGCTGCCAGATACCGATGGTCAACCGTATCAAATGCATTGGACTGATCCAAATTGATCAGCGCGGCTTCTTTGCAGTCTTCTACACCCTCTATGATCATGCTGATCAAGTGCAGGTTGCTCTAAATTGTTCAGCCCTTCACAGCACAAGACTGCTCGAGTCCCAACAGAATCTTGGCAACTGTCTGTAAGCGCTCCCTCAGGATCTTGGCCAAAATCTTTAACTCTGTGTTTAGCAGAGTTATGGGCCTGTAATCATCTAAACCCCCAACACCCTTGACCATTTTCAACAGCGTAATCACACCCCTGGAAATCCGGTCGGGCACAGAACCCTGCCAGAATCATTTGTTGTAGACCACCGTCAAAATCGGTACAAAGATGTGCGACAGCCTCAAGTACAATTCATAGCATAGACCATCAAGTCCCGAAGACTTTCCCATGCCGACGCTCTTCAGTGTCAAGTGGACTTCACCATCCGTGATCTCTCCCTTACAACTAGCTGCTTCAGTCGGCCCAAGTCAGCTAAATAGCTACGAAACTCCTCTTCCCGGAGATTAGGCTTATTGGTAAACCGGTCTCGAAATGCTGCCGAAACGCCTCACACATATCGTCGGTTGACCAAAGAGTACGCCTCTCCGGGGTCTTGACCTCTTGAATATATCGATCGCCACCTCGACGGATTTCTTCCTTGCGCAATTCAGCGCATGTTCACAGCTTCGTTAGACATCTTGTTTAACATATATCTAATTACCTGACCCTGGTACCGCTTATTAATGAACGAGCCATATTTTCCTCTTAATTTTTTGTAGTACTCAGAGTCTTTTTTAGGGGTTTTTAGGTGATGACGGGTTTTGATTTTGTGTCGCCGTTGAATTAGAATTTTCTGCTATGGTGGCACGGAACCACCACGGCCAAACAAATAAACGTTTGCTTTTTTCGAAAGTTTTAAGCTAATTACTGCTTAAACTGAAAATAAGACTCACATACAAAAAATGATCTTGCAGCAAAAGGCAAAATAAAGTCATAAATTTGAGAAAACAAAATCAAACAAAAACGTGAAAAATTAAATGTAACAAACACGTAAAGCTAAAAACCAAAATAAATTGGATAAATAACAATTAAACACGCAAAAAGAAATAAAACGAGATTGGGGGTTCAAAACACAAAAAATGGGAAAAAGAAAAATTAAAAAAAGACAAGAATGCAAAAATTAAAAGAAAAAGTAAAAGTGTAATAAAATAAAATTGATTAACATAACAGTTCCAAAATTACTTCCTGCAAACTTAAGCTGGACAAAAATCCAAGTCAGACAAAGAAAACACAACCCAAAGTCGTGATTCTCACAATAGTGAACCAATCTTCACCAAAATTAGCTGCACACCTTTTATTCTTTAGAAGGTGCTCGCAAATGGCGGAACCGTAAGTATTTGGAAGATATATCGAAGATATTCCTCGGTGAATTAAGTACTCGTTAGTATTCAGCTGTCCACTTAGATTCAGCTGAAGCAACAGTGAAACTCGCAAACATGTGTGCCGAATGATTCAATTGGACTTTCAAATTACTAACCGCATCAGAGGAAAAAGGTTTAAGTCTCGACAACTGAGTAAAAAGGACTTCAAACTTTGAAAAAAAAAATTCTCCTTGTCAGGCATAGATGTTGGAATGCAGAAATTCAATCCATGAGTAAGAACAAAAGATTCGAGCTCAGTTAGTTCATGGGACGACAATATAATAAAATTTTAAAATTAGGTTCCAATATGCTTCTATATCTCTTGTGTACAAGAATTTTTTATGCTTAGTCAATAGTTTGTCACACTCACGTCGATGGACCCATCCCAAATACCGGGAGAACCTTATCCAGTCAAAGGAGGAAACCAAATTCCTGCAATAGCACCACAATCTCCTGTATTCCAGCTTTAAACTCAGGCTTCTCGTTGAAAGTTGTTGAATGGAATCTAAGAAAGACACATTCGATTTTCCAACTAGGATGTAATTTTGCCCCTTTAATTCTAAATTGAATTGAGGAGGAGCAAAGCTGGTAGCGGATACCCTGATGGAAAAAGTTAATCTTAGTATTTGCAGATTTTATTTTAGCCTTAAGTAGCAGTATCTTATTTAATTTCTTAATCAAATTAAGGCTGTACCTAATTTTTAAGTATTTGAAAATGTTTTTATAAGTACAAAAATTAATTAAAGAAATAAAAGTGTGTAGCTTGATGTTACACATTATGAAATAGTAATAAAAATAATAATTAATGTAGAGAAAGTTTTCATTTTGTATTTCAGTCATGCCTAATTCGAAGTTTCGTGTAATGTCTTCACCCTTCACGCTATTTTGTGTCTGCTGCTGTGTCCCAAATTTTTTCGTATTTATATGAAGTTTGGTGCAATTTGATATCGTTGTGTGAGAGCGCTTCTTTTTGCTGAAAGTTGTTTTTTGTGTAAGATGGGCTCTCGTTTGGATCTAGCACTTTCCAATATTTTTGTTGGCTTTCACAAGGAGAGAGTACGCAGTAATTTACTTCGACCTCAACTGTATTGTCGATATGTGGACGACACTTTTTGTTTATTTGATAATGAAGTTGAGTCCGACCAGTTTCTCTCTTTCTTAATATTAATATCCATCCAGCACTGAGGATTACTGTTGAGAAAGAATCAAATTCTCAACTATCTTTTTTAGACGTCCTAATATATCGGACACCTACAACTTTTCTCATCTCAGTTTATAGGAAACCAACATTATTTAAATGGGCAGACATCAATCTTTTAGGCTGAACTTCAGGGTAATTTTTTTTGTTTTGATAATTAGGATTTTAATAATTATGGTGTACTAAGGTATATTATGGATTAAAAATCAAATTTAGTAATTGTGTAGATCTTTTTTTAAGTGGTTGGAAATTTTTAAATTGGAATTTGAACTGAATAATTCTAGTATACCAAGGTATATTATAGTTGAGAAAACCAACTAGTATTTTGTGGACCATTTATTTTAGTAAATTTAATTTTAATTTTTAAGTTATATTAGAGCACAAGTTATAAATGACACCTTATAATTAATTAAATTTTAACGAAAAATAGTTTTGATGTTTACATAAAACAGTCAATTCATCCCTACGGTTAAATAGTTTACCATTTTTAGGGAACCTTAAAATCTGCAGCTTTTCACTCATGCAGATGTTGTTGAACGACCTATATTTTCTTGTTTTTTCCAGAATTTAACCATTTTACTTTGGGAGTTTTATTTGTGTCCTTTAACTTCCAAAAATACGCAGAAAGGGACGTGTGGTTTCGATAACAACGTTGTTTAAAAGTGTTCTTTGTAGATCCAATGTAAACTTTTTTAATAGTTGGGTTTTGATTTGATGTTATATTGTAATATATTGGTGCACAATAGAATTAGTTTGACACCTATTTTGCAGTTGGCAATTATTAGGATCTCGACAATTACATAAGTTTGTATTAACGTTCTCTTTATTGTTTTGACAGTTATTGTTATTTTGATTAACGTGCTGATTTAAAATATATTTACTATGATTTGTAATGATTTTTTTCAAGATTACTAGTACAACTATAACTTAATTTAAGGGTATTTTGTTAAAAAAATTGCTTAGAGGGTTATTAATAGGGAAAATTTTTCTTAATTAAATTGAGGAACTTTAGTCCTAGCTTGGTGTTGACCATTTGGTTGAAAGGGGGTGTATACTAAATGATTTTTCTATTTCTATTTTTCCTGTTATAATTGCATTTTTTATGTACTTGATATCCTGCTTTTAGTAGCCACTATTTTTAGGGCATTATTATTAAAACCTTCATATTTATAAAATATTTCTTCACTAGAAGAGTTTTTCTTAATTCTATATTCTATGGAGGAGTGTATATGTTTGATTATATTTGGGGGTGATTAGACTTTGGGTGGATGTATAATGAATATTCGTTAGGTTCTATGTATGGTTGATAAGTATTATTTACTAAGTCAAGCGTTACATCAAGGAAGTTTACTACTTTTAAATTAATGTTGATCTTTAAATTTAAACTTTTGAATTCTCTTATTCTATCTGTTTTAAAACGAAACATTAACATTTTTTGTAGTGATATTATGCTTTTATAAACCATTGTAATAACAAAGTTCCAATATATATATATACTCACAAAACGGCATGTACAATGTAAGTGTTTGGATGAGCATGAGATGAAAATACTTTGACACATTTCTCACCTATTTTGTCACTTTCTCTATCTCTCACTCTTTCCTCTCTCACGCACACATTCTCTCTCTCACACACACACTCTCTCTCTATATATATATACGTATATGTGTGTGTGTGTGTGTGTGTGTGTGTGTGTGTGTGTGTGTGTGTGTGTGTGTGTGTGTGTATAAAAGCATAGCCAAACATTCCTAGTGCCTTCTTTTTAAATTACAAACTAAATACACATTTGAAAACAGGTTTTAAGTTTTCTGTATTCAATATTCATTTATCCTAAGTTGAGAAAAAATGATGGCAGACAAGACACAGGAACGTTGTTAGGTGTTCACATTTCTTGGAAGGTCTGCGAAGTTCCAGAATGGATTCATTTACTCAGCACTAGAAATGATAAAAAAAAAAACGTAGTACGGATTACTCAACAGTTGTATGGCTTTTAAAAGTATGAAGAAATTTCAGAAAGTGGAAAATGTGGCCCACGTGAAATGTCAGAGTGAATAATTGAAGGATATCTCACCATATCTCACCACTTATCACTTCTTTCCACACATGAAAAAAGTCATTTTGTGTGTGAAGTGATGAAGATTTGGATGAAGATTTGGTTCATGGACAGCCTGCAGTATCAAGAGCTAAACCAGAATGTTGGGATGTGAAAAGGTATAGTGAATCATAAATTGCTGAAACCTGTTAAAACAGAGTGCTACAGTAGTCATCTTAAAAATTTTAGCGCCACAATTGAAAGGAAAAATCAAGGGAAGCTGAACAGTTTTTCTGTTGAATTTCTACATATTGCTTTTTTGACCCAAAATTCCAGAATGGAGTTGAGATGTGAATTTTTTTCTCACGCGAGTTTGACGCCATCATTTGTTTGGATCAAATCTTATTTGGGTAAAATTTTAAAGACATCTACGATGTGAAAATTTATTTATAATTTTATAATCTTATTGCATCGAAACCAGGGTCGATTCCTCAAGATGGAACTTGAATATATATATATATATAAATATATATATATATATATATAGGAAAAGCTACTGAAAAGTTGTAAGTTTAAAAATGTATTTTTTGATAGTATTTATTTATTTCTATTATTATATTTGATATTTCAGACCGTACTCGGCCCTTTATCATTGTTTCTGAAATATCAAATATAATAATAGAAATAAATAAATACTGTCAAAAAAATACATTTTTAAACTTACAACTTTTCACTAGTTTTTCCTATACATATTAAGACAGTATACGTGGATGATCACTATGTTATATATATATATATATATATATATATATATATATATATATATATATATATATATATATATATATATATATATATATACTGAATTAATGGATTTATTTTAAATTTGATATTTATAACGTTTGAAGTAATAAAATGTGGTAGAGTGATAAAGTACATTGGATCAAATGATGTTTCCCTACAAAGTGGGGAAGCGGGTTCGATCCCTGAGGGATAACCCATTTTCTTGACTACGATTTCACAAATGCGCAGACCGTATAGTGCAGTGCACATTGTTAAAAAATAAAATCAGGGCGTCTGTTTCAAATAAAAGTATTTAATATAATAATGTTTGAAGGTATATATATATATATATATATATATATATATATATATATATATATATATATCTGGGGGGGGCGTGCTGGGTAATTCATATCTACTATATAATAAAAACTTAAGAGTATTAATATTAGATCATATATCAGATTTTCGACATGTTTTAATGATTAAAAAGTTCTAAAGCGACCAAATAGAAGTTAAGTTTATCATAGTCAACGGCTTGTATGCCTTGGCAGTGAAATCTAATGACGAGGCTCTGCCGAACCCACACTCTTTATTTCGTATAAATCTTAAACAACTAAAAAACCATTTAAAAAAACATAATGTATCAATGAAGCATTTATAGATACTGCAGACCAAGGGATGGTGGGTGGGTTTTGAAATCGCTGCAAATTGGATTATCATTCCATTTGCGTATTCAGAATTTTTATAATCTTTCTGAATTGACGTGGCGGTCTTCCTTCTTTTTTATTAAAAAAAAATATCTTTGTTGTATTGCTTATGAACAGAAAAAATATGTCGCCCGATTAGTAGCATTTTCTACATTAAATAGCAAACAGTAAACATTAGTTTTCAATGACAATATCTATAACTGAAATCAAGTGGGTTTCTTACCAACCGAAACATATAAACGTCAGTTGTCGCTGTGTTTCCCTGGAAATTTTTGCATAAGTATTATATCGCTAAAGCCATATATATTTTGAACCAGCATCACGGGAGGAAATTTGATGTTTTTTTTACAATTATTTAAATCTACTTGCTTATATAGTTGAGTTACCCTTTTCAAACCTTGCAAAAATACAACAACCCTCTTATTAGAAATGCACACACGTGTTTTTCGTCTGTATTTTAAGTTATAGAGACAACGGGGTATACAAGAAACAAGTGTCTCTCAGTTATTCTACTTATTTCAATGGAAAAAAACGCAAAAATTTATTAAGAGAAATCAAAAACCAATCGATTTCTAATCTAAGTAAATGTAACATGTAATCTCGACATTTTAATTAATTCAAAACTCGAATTCACATGTTCATATTTAAAGTGTATTTAGAAAAATGACTTGAGACAGTAAAATAAATTTCTTCGTGTAATAAAAAATAAATGAAATCGAAGTAAATTCGCAGTGGATTTACGGACATTTAACTGAACGTTTGTCCGGGTTCTAGTCTTATCATTACAATATTCGTGATAGTGGGACCAAAAACTCTTTAAAACACAATAATTATAAAAGGAGAAGATAAACAATTATACACAAACTATTCACTCCAAGAAAAAAGTCGAAGCAAAAAAAAAAAAAAAAAAAAAAAATCACGAAAGAAAAGACAAAGGTTACGTTTTGTTCAGTTTTTTTCAGAAAGAATCTCATAGAAGAATAAGTAATATTTTCATCTAACTAAAGAAACTGTGGAATATATTCACTGGTGAAAGAATTAAGGAAATAGTGTACGAATTGAAGATTAGAAGAAGGATTTCGACAATGTTGTATCTCCAAATGTGTGACACAGAAGCTCGCTGGAGAGTGACAAACTAAAAAAAAAAAAAAAAAAAAACGAAAAAAGAAAAAAGAAAAGAAAAAGAAATAAAAAACAATGAAGAAAAGAAGCGGAAAGTGTCTACTAACTGTATAATGATTGTTGAAATTGAAGGAAAGTAAATTGAAAAGTTGAGAAGAAAATTAAGAAACGAATTGCGTTGAAAATCATGTTTTAAAATAATTCGAAAGAAAATCAAACCCAGAATTAACTAGACAGAATTCAGTAAGATCGAGTAAAGCCAAGACTACTTACCAATGTGAAAGAGACCATTAAACGTATACTAGAATACGTCAAGTAGAAGAAACCAAAGGGACAAAGGAAAAGATCATCCACCCGAAAGAGAAGTACTTCCTACGGAGAGAAGACTGTCTGAAGCATTCTTTTTTTATAATTCGTCCCGAAAAAATTTTTTCCAAACATTAATTCGGATTTCCTTGAATTCAAATGATAAGTAAAATTCAATTACTATTTTGAAGTGACCATGGACAAACTGGCAATGTGATATACTGCTCGTAAAAATTTTTTAAATCGTATTTTTTTAGGAGAGGTAGAAATAATTCTCTCTCCTTTTCTTTTGAGTGGTCTGGCCAAGAGAGATCACAACATGAAACAAACTGAAAATTCCTTTTTGCTAGGCCATTGTGAAAGTTTTGATAATTACAGGAAGCAGGCTGAGGCTATCTGTTGAGAAGAGAGAGATTAGCTCCGCCCATATGAAGCAGTGGTATGAGATGAAACATGAAGGGAGTCAGAATAAAAAAAAAAAAAAGGTGCTTGACTCTGTTGGCCACTGTCAGAAAGAAGCTGAACAATCCCAAATTTGGAAAAGAATTAGTGTAAAGATATTTTGAGAATATGAAATTTTAGAAAAAAGGTAAAATTCAACCAAACCTAAACCCTGGCCAGTCTCCACCCCTGCCAGACGCAGAACTCCATATAAGCTGGGGATTTTAGAACTGAGAAGAGACAAGAGGCAAGAAACAGGGGGACACACCTTACTGATACCGGAACCCACATCGTTCGCCGCGAACTCCTGACCAAGACCATGTACTGGTACAAAAGATAGAAAACCTTAGGAGTGAACGAAGCAGCAGATCAGAAGACTCAGAATTTTAAGAACTTAAAATTTTTAGTTTCTACCAACACTAGCTGCAGACTCTGAAGGTAATCCTAGTGTCATCTGATTTTAAGTAAAATAAAAACGTTAAAACCGCTGTATACAACAAACAAAATTGTTACATTTTTAACCTGAGTTAATTCTTTATTCCAAAGAATTCTTTTTTTTTGTTGTGTAACTTTAAGATGTTCGACAAGTCTTCATTTCAAGTTTGATCTTCTCACTCTCTAATATCAAAAACACCACGTGGCAGAGGTGTGGATGGTCGTGAACAGACAAACGCCAGGTAAGTCGAGTGAAACTGTGCCACAAACACGATACCAGCGGCAAAATGAGCGACACGTTAACGAGTGATAAGTCAGTTAGATGGTAAAATGAAAGGTTCACCTCGCTGTTGTGCGATTTTCCCATGCCTAATAGTAGCTGTATTTATGTATACGCGTCACTAGGTTAATATTTATATTACTTAGAATTTGAATTCATGAAATTTAGCTTATTTTTTGAAAATACGATTTACTTTGGCTTACTCAAATTACAATATGTCGTGTCACTTGGCATCTTGTACTAATTGTGCTAACTGCGCCGCTAGGTCCCTGGACAAACAATGACAATCGTCTTGACAGACAACGACAACAGGCACATATAAAAATATAAACTTATATTTTTATTCTTCGTCGGTGATGGTTGTGCGGAGTAGGAGGGTATCCGGCGAGAGATCATGCACACGCAAGAGTTGTCGGGGAGCCGTTAACCAGTCTCTGCTTCTTCAGCCAGCGGGGATCTCTCTTCTATCTTTCCGTCTTCTTGCCTTCTCTGATCATCTGCCAGAAACACCAGAATTCCTACGCATTTTGCTTTTCCGGATTGTCACTTAGTTGACGTCATCTACAGCCAGATAACATCTGTCAACCATCTTCGCTGGTTATCACCTTTCAAGCCGGTTGTCACCTGTATTTTCTGCCTTTGATGTCAATCATATAAAATTGTTGGGTATCGCCTTTCAAGCCTTTGTTGTTACACCCCGCCGACACCATCCACGGCCGGAGTATATTTTTGTAAATCATATTTTTGCCGGTCAAAGTAATATATTGGAATTGCATTATGACGCCAGAATATATTTGTAAACACTTTCTGATTTATTGGGATTAAGTATTTTCATAAATACACACATTTTTTGTCATTTTTTTCATTTTTTTTTTTCACCTATATTCTTTGACATGAGAAATTGTCAACATTATAAACTGATTCATTCAAACTTGTGCCTTCATCTTGAGTTTTATAGACACAATGCTTCGGCCGTTGTATCTTCCGTCCATCTAAAGTGCGTATCGTATCGGTAATGCATTTGGGATTTAGAATTAAATACTCTATATTGTGTTTTCATTCCGATGTTTATGTTACGGGATTTTGAATTGGCTCGTAATGAAGGCAATGTCTCTGTTCGCTGATAGAATGAGACACTGTATAGCCTTACGACTCTGTAAGAGTTAGGGTTAGACAAGAATAAATCTTCAATCCCTCCTTCAATCAGTCTGAAGTATTGTCATCAACTGCTGATAACGCAAAATGTTTTACTCGACAATTCTCTTATAACTGCACTCTCGACTCACCAGGAGTATATTTGCCTGATGTTCTCCTTAAAACGGAATTTCAATTGAGTGATATAACTGTCCATTGTTTCTGATACTATGTCCGCACAAGCAGCGGCGGATTTATATGTGGTTTGCACGCAGAATCCCTAAGGATAGCGGTGGGGGGCCCTAATTCTATTATTCCAGAGGACACTTATAACCGAAATCCAGCACTGTCTTAAGGAAATATATTCCTGAACTGGCTCCGGTTCTCTGTAAACTCTACAAACAATATAAACAATATGGCTTTTGTTTTGGTCAACCGCCGAACTGTTAATGATTATTACTGAATTCGTTTATCAGGTTTTAGATAAAACTTGAGCTGTGGCTTTAGATAGCGTTTGACAGGGTCTTCTACATTGATTTCTTCAAATGCTCTAGCACTATGGTGTCACCGGACGTATATTTGACTTAATCCAATCATTCTTAACAAATCGTGTAATGAAAATAGTGTTCAACAGCCACGCTTCCAGATAATTTCACATTAATGTGGGGTACACCTTCCTGATGTCTTCAGTTCCCAACTAGGTATTTATGTAGATGGCACAATTCTTTACGCCTGCCCGATATGTCTGACAATGTAAAATTGCCAGCTGCTCTCGATAATAATCTATCCAACTTGTATATGTATAAATCTACCATTAGTCTGTGAATTGAATATTGCTGCTATATATCTAGATTCTCGACAAAGGGTCGAAACGAAAGGTCTGTAATGTTATTGGTCCTAGCCTGGCATCTTGACTTCATTTACTTACCAACCATCGTGCCAGGGTGAATTTTAGCGTACTATTAGATTAGGAACAAGGTTTCACCGTTTTACCGTCGAACTATATAACTATGACCGTAAGTTCTAATCTAATAGTTTCTTTTCTCGCCTGTGGAACACCCTTTTAGTTTCTTGCTTCTCTGCTACCTGCGTTCTTTAAAAATTTAAATTTACCCTCACTCTCCATCTTCTGACTTCATGAAATCTGTTCTTTTGTTGTCCTTTCTCCTCACTAAGATCTTCCCATTCTGTTTCACTCTCGGTAGTCCCTTGCGTATTAGTTGCATTATCACCTTGCTTGAGGTGAAACTTTAAAAAATACGGCCATACTTAATTCTTCTTAATTAATCCGTCCTTGTGAATTTTTTTTTCACTGAAACAAGAAAAATGGATTTTACTATTTGACCAACTGATTGAAATGACGACCAGAATGTACTAGAGAAACGCTTATATCCACGAGGACATTGTCCTAAATTGTGTAATATCGGAGTATTTACCCGCTCTCTTGTATTTCCTGTTCAAAGACTCACATGTATTGTTCAATTCTATATTAAGCCTGACGAAGATCTTAGTATTTGTGCTGTTTGATCAGCCATGCTTGATTTCATAGCCTTTAACCTTTACACATACTTTCTATATCCTTTAATATTTACTTTTACACGATGTTTTGTATTGGCTTTTTATTTCCTGCCAAAGCTGCATAAATGGATTCAGTTCTTGATCATGTTCTCATCTGATAGAAGCTTGGATCTGGCGACGTTTCTTTAAAAAGTGGAAGAGCTTTTAATACTGTCATAATATTTCTTTGAATTGATTCAGATACATATTTGCTGTAGACAAACTGTTGGAGTTTTCCGACTATCGTCACCCACTTTTGTACTTCTGATCGTATTTGCAGTGTAGTTAGGGCCAGTGCATACTACCCCCGACTCCACTGAAGGGGGAGAGCTTAATCGGGAGTCACGGACAGTGTTTTGTAAAATTTCATGAAATTGATTAGTGTGTGTGTGTGTGTGTGTGTGTGTGTGTGTGTGTGTGTGTGTGTGTGTGTGTGTGTGTGTGTGTGGCGGGGAGTAACAAATGTAAAAAATATTTTTACCAAGATTTTCTAAAAATGATAATTTTTAAAATAACTTCATTCATCTGTGAATAAATCCAGAAAGTTTAATTAAAAAACAGAAAATTATTTATTTTTGTGACCCTCGATAACTTATTAAATTTTTTTATACATTACAAATTAAACTAAGCAAAACTGATCATAGGTTGTGCTTAGTTTGATTTGTAACGTATTTCAACGTAGGTAAAGTTGATAAGATAGCAAGGGTAACAAGGTTGAAAATTTGTTTTACTCATGTCAAGTCTCGAAAAAGCACTATATATCATGTAATGTCTCTAATTTGTATTTAGATACATTGTATTTATGTTCAACTAGCAGTATAACCCGGCGTTGCTCGGGTGTAATGAAAGCTTTAAAACTAATCCTCAGACTCTTTGGACGTTGGCACGAAAGACTAAAAAGCAATAGTTGTTTCCAGTTAAAGCGAAACCGTAGACTGAAAGAAAAGCGAATGGACGTAAATCAAATTTTGATTTCCTGGTATCGATATCAAATAGGTTTTTTTCGTCGTAAACTGAATTTTGATGGCTAAATAAGTCCTCTGAGTAAATGGTATCATGGCCGAGACTAAGAACTACAAGTATACCTACTTAGAGCCAAACCCGAAGCAAAAACTAAAATAAAAGGGCTGAAAAAAATACAGACATACAGACAGATAAACAGACTCACACACAAACATCTTGCCTTTTATAAATATATATATTATCGATTTTCTGCACTATTGTAAGAACTGCAACCTTGAAACTTCTGAACATCGTTTCTTGTCTATGAGTGTATCACATTTGATTAAAATCGGACCACTCCTTCTATAATCCGATTTTTTCGATTATCAATTTTCGATATTTATCGAGGGTACCTCGACACAATATCTACTAAGAACACTTGCAGACGCTTATAGTACTGTGGTGATACCACCAACCGAGCAAAAGCGAGCAAACCGGATGTTGGCTCTATGCCGACCAGAAAGCTAATGAATAAAAAGTCGTCGTACGCAAGTGGATTCGCGCAGATGTTCCGGTTGAAAAATAAAAATTAATCAAATATCAAATTACCATTTTTATTTATCAGCCAATGAGAAGCCCGGAACCAAATACAAGGATGAAATGCGAAACGACCAGCGTTTTGAGCCAGAAGGAAAAATATAAAAGCCGTGACAAAAGGCACCCAGACAGACAGGCACAGACAGAGGAGAAGAGTGTAATTAGTTTATTCCTTGACATATGTCGAGCGGCTACGATGTTCGTCTCCTTCTTCCTCCCCTGTTCTCAAAGTACTAACTGACCTTTTCTAAGGCATTCCACAAACCAACTTGCTGACCTACTGACCTTAGAAAAAGCTACTTGATAATGAACATTAATCATACTACCAAGCTTTTTACCTTTCAGCGTTATATCTTCCTTGAACATTCTTTTATATCCTTCAGCTCCTTCTTATCCGCCATGAACTCTCTCTAACTTCGTTGGACCTTTATTCCAAGTATTGTTTTAATTGTAAAACATAAATGCTATATATATATATATATATATGTATAAATTTTATTTTACACTCAAAATTGCCTTTCTTGAATTTATAATCATTTATGAATTATAGTGGGCTATCTTCCCACAAGGCCAAATTCCGTTAACATGCTACGGAATCTTACTACCCCTCACTACAAATGAAATAAGAGAAGAGATACCCGCTATAGTACAACTGTGTAAATTTTCAAGAAAATCGGTTCAGCCGTTTCGGAATCTATAGGAAACGGACACACACACACACACACACACACACACACACACACACACACACAGACAAAGTTCCATTTATAAATAAGTTTAGATTTTTATGGTTGAATTGTTGCATATGATCTATTCTTGTACATAATTAGGTTACAATATGAAGTGAAAAATTGAGATGTAGAGAGTGGGGGAGTATCATAGATTGGGTAGGAGGAAGACACTTGCATCGGCCCGTACAGGCCCTAATCGTATATTATGTAGTTTAGTTCCATCGACTGAACATTTATTTTCGTTATGTTTGCTCCAGAACAAAGAGATAAGTACAAAATGTGAACATGTATATAAATAAAAATATAGCGAATAATACTTATTGTAATACGTATATATATTGTAATATAGCGAATAATACTTATTGTAATACTTTAAGTATTTTTGTTATTGTTTAATTGAAAAGCCTATCAGTAAATATTCTCCTATACTCAGCAGTGACAAGGCATTTAACTTCTGATGTCACCTAATTGTTTTATATGGATTTTAAATATTTCAGTTGAAAAGAAATGAACCCCTCCACAACATCCTATCCTTTGTAGCTCCAAGCTTTGTAGCTTGTTGTCTTTCTACTATCTCATCCATTCTCTATTTTGCCATCCTAAAATAAGATCGTTTGGTAGGTTACTCGCTAATTTCCTCTGTCCCTGTTGCCTTCAATATGTTCTCTGAGATCCAAATTCTCCAAGCTTACTTTTCTCATTGTTTTCTAGAAATTTCAATTGTCTCTTTCTTTTGACCAGGTGCCAGGAGACGTAAAATCTAACTCGTAGAAACCTTCGTCATGTCATATTCATTGTGCAAAATAAACTCTCTCACATGATATGTTAATAGCATTGGCTAGTTTATTTACAGTCATTCATTACCATGTGGTGAACGAGAACATGGTTTTCCACGGTGGTGGCAATCGCAGAACATCCAAACCTTGGGTTATTTTCAAGAATCTCACTTTTTCTAAATTCAACTGTCCACTTTTGCACTCTTGATAAAGCTGTGGCGCCAACCCCTCATGCAGCAATCATACCAGGATAAATCTCCTTGAGAACTAAACGCTTCCTATGCAAGTATTTGATAACATTACAGTACCAAATTTTGTCCATTTTTAAGAGAATTCATCTCTTGCTACTGTTAAAATTTTCTTTAACTGTCAGACGTCAGTTAATCTAGAAATAAACAATTAAGAGAAAGTGTTGAAATTAATGTATGCAAGATTTTACATCTCTAGAATCTTTATACAAACTCTTCAGTCTATTCTCGTATGTTTAAGCGTCCTTTCCTATTTTATTTACATATTCAGTCCGTGGTGATCTCAGCATCTTTCTGTAGAACCTCATTTCTGTTAATTCAAGTCTCTTCTTTATCTAGCTTGTCAAATATTCACTGCCACATAGAAGGATTGTTCAGCATTCTTTACTTTATTTCTAATGAAATTTAGTGTTTAGCTTTTAGAAGGCGTCTTTTTTTACTCTTCGTTTTCGTCGTTACTGTTCTTTTCGCTTAATTAATTTTCCAACGATTATTTTCCTGATGAGATGTTGAACGAAAGGGCCTTTGAGACTAACAATTAATTCCTTGTTTTTTACATAGTATATATATATAGTATTTAAGGATCATGGCGAGGAAAGGTACGTGTTATTCTTAACGAAACGCGATAAGGAATTTATTTGTAAATTTACACATTTGAAGTTTCAGTAGCTTGTTTCAGGACAAGTAATAAACATCAAAAGTTCGTAGTTTCGATGAATTGTTAAGAAGAGAAAATGTTCATATTAAATCATCGGACACGAAGTAATATTCCAAAATGATTAAAACGAATTGAAAGAGTTCGTTTTTCACATAAAAGTTATACTAAACATAAATAAAGATATATTTTAAGATACTTAGATTAGAAGTTGAACAGAGTTCTTGAAATTCCCCAGTTCTTATTAAAGGCTGATAATGTATCAGCGTGTCATTTGACACCGGCGTTATTCAGACGCGTCGGACTCTGCCTTTCTCTCTTTCTCTGTCTGTCTGTCTGTCTGTCTGTCTGTCTGTCTCGCTCGCGCGCACACACACACACACACACACACACACACACACACACACACACATTTCTCTTTGATTCAAGTTTTTCTGCCTATTTATATCAAAAAGCGATTTGACATCGGCTTGTTAATTTTTCTCAATTTGTAAGCCACCCCCTTTTCATTTGTCAAAGTAAATTTTCACATAGGCTTGCTGAACTTTGCTCGGAGACAATCCCTTTTTCCATTAGTCAAAATAAATTTTCACACAGGCCAGCGAATTTGAAAATAATGGAGAAAAGAGTGTTATTTTTTATTTCGTACTCGCTATATCACTTCCATTCCCAGTTTTGACGGAGTCTGCTTCAGTACATGAATAAGTAGATAATTCAATAGTAGTGGTAGATATTGTCCATTTTTTAAGTAACCGACCTTCCAGATTAGTTTTTGCTTTGCTTTGTTGTTTTGTCATGTCGATCTCAAGTAGAGATCGGCATGACAAAACATGTTGAGCCGGTATTGCATTAGTAATATCAAGCATTTTCACCGTTTTGGGGACTTGATCTGTCTATGAAAATATTGCTATTAACATCTTCTGCGGTTATAATAGTAACGTACTTATTATTACAGCTCATTAATTTATATGGGCCTGTGAAAGCGCTTCCAAAGATTTCCGAGCTCAGTCATAATGCATACAAAGTTACGATCGTTTAGGTACTTTGATATATAAGATTTTGGTAACGAATGTAAGTGTCAGTCTCCAGGAAAAAATAAATCTAAAATTACTGACTATTCGTCAAAAGGAGAAGTACCAGAGAAATTTAACCGAAACTGTGCTATGGGTGCGGTGAATTACATTGGTATAAATATTGAATTTTTAGAAATAAGAAATGCTTCCAACGCAACAAATTTGGTCATAAAAATACACATTGTCGGTCGAAAAATAAAATTAATGACATGAAAAAACTAAAGTCAGATGGAGTGAACGATTGTAATACACGTAAGTTTGGGAAAAATTAGGGAAGCCGATTTTGCTAAAATCAAGTAAGAACGCTAAATCAGTGACTGGGGAAAAATCAAATTCATGGGTGAATTTATTACCAAGGTCACGCTCAACGAAAAAATATGCAAATTGATGTTCGTCATTGATCTGCTCAAGCACATTTCGTTTTTTTTAAAAAACTGGTTGCATATTTTCGTGGAGTTGAAATTTCGCTACCATCTTGGTACATCTACACAACCCGGGAAACAAAAACAGTAGGAAATGTTTCCTTTAATTTTGTAATTAATTTCTGAGCTTCGGTATTCAGGCTTTCCACTTTATAGCAAAAATAATTTATTGGTAAATCCCGAAGTTGAAATTCGGTTATTCAGTTTGCCCCAAACAAATTAGTAGTATTCTTTACGGCAAATAATTTTAATTTGCGTATTTTATCGTTGAGCGTAACCTTGGTAATAAATACAGCAGTTGGGCTGCGCCGACGGTGTAAATAAAGAAAAATTCAAAATAAATTAATGTCTGCGCTGATTTCTCTACAGGATTGAACACTGCAATTAAGGATTTCAGCAATCCTCTTCCGTCACCGGAGGATATTTTCGCAAAGCTAAATGGAGGAAAAATATTCTCAAAAATCGACCTTAGCGACGCGTACTTACAAATCCCGGTGGAAGAGGAGAGTTCAAAACTACTATGAGTTAACACGCATCGTGGATTATACAAATTTAATAGATTGCCATTTGGAGTCAAGGTGACAATGGCAATTTTCCAACAGGTAATGGATACAATGCTAAGTGGCCTTGATTTCGTGGTGGCATATCTAGATATCTAATGAAAAGTGGAAATGTAGCGGAACACGTTAATAGAGTTTTTTTTTTCTAGAATCCTAGACTATGGAAAATAAGTGTGAATTTTTTATGGATAAAATAAAATACCTTGGTCATATAATAGACTAAACTTGCAGAAGGCCAGACCCAGAGCGAGCTGCGGCCATTAAAGATATACCGGCTTCGAATAATAACACGTCTTTGCAAAGTCTTTTGGGATTGGTGAATTATTATCAGATTTTCATTCCTAAAATGTATGATCTACCTGTCCCGTTGAATGAGCTACTAAAAAAGAAAAACCCTGAGATTGGACGACTGAATGCCAGCAGGCATTTGAAAAAAATAAAAGAAACTTCAGACTTATTTCTAACTCATTACAACCCGGATCTAAAAATTATAGTAGCTTGTGATGCAAGCGCGCATGGTATAGGGGCATGCATCTTGAATAAACTACCAGACGGTTAAATTAAACCGATAGCCTATGCTTCTAGAGCCCTATTTCCTGCTTAAAAGAACTACTCGCAGATTGGAAAAGAGGCACTCGAATAACATTTGCGGTCTCAAAGTTTCACCGATTCATCCACGGTCGTCATTTCACATTGCAAACCGAGCATAAGCTGCTGCTTTCTATTTTTGAATCAAAAAAGGGTTTGCCGACGCATACAGCCAACAAAGATGGGGAACAATCTTATTAAATTATGGTTTCAATATGGAGTATGTACTGTCTAATAAGTTTGGCTACGCGGATGGACTATCGAGATTAATCCCAAAATTTGTCCATAGTAGATGTGCGACATGCATATTTTTGGTTTCTGGTCGAGATGATACGGAAGTAAAGTAGACTGGAATTTATAATTCCGACTATGGCAGTCTTTTTCTTTCTTTGATTGAATCTACTGAACGGGGTTGGGGTTTTGCTTATTAAAATGCAAAAGTAGGTCGTCAGCTATTTTCCCAAGTCTTTCTGTTTCTAAATCCGCTTGTGTTGCTAGAACTGGTCTTATAATAATCGGCATTGCTTGGGTGAATTTGTGTCGCATGATGTCGCTACTCACTCCAATTCTTGTAACTAACGCCATCAGTTCATTTAAATAAACTGATGGTCTGCCTATGAGAGTGCAAGAAGACATCGACTTATCAAGCATGTGATTCATGTCCAGTTCGTCATTAAACATCTCGACTTATGTGAAAGCTGCAAGAATAGATACGTGTTTAGTTTCCTCACCAGTGAATTATGTAGGGATAATGACAATGAAACACACGTGTTATTTTAAACAAAACAAGATAAGGAGTTTATTTACAAATTTACATAATTGAAGTTTCAGTAGCTGGTTTCTGGACAAGTAATCAAACATCAAAAGTTCGTAGTTTCGACGACTTATCAAGAAGAGAAAATGTTTATATCGGTCCAAAACGATTAAAACGAATTAAAAGAGTTCGTTTTTTACATAAAAGCTAAACTGTTGTATTCAACATAAATAAAAACTATATATATATTAAGGTGCTTAGCTTAGGAGCTTTTGAAATTCCCCAGCTCTCATTAGAGGCTGATAATAATAATATCAGAGTGTAATTTGACACCAGCGTTATTCAGACGCGTGGAACTCTGCTTTTCTCTCTCCCCCCCTCTCTCTCTCTCTTCATTTTGGTTCAACTTTCCCTGCCTATTGATATCAAAAAGCGATTTACTTTTTCTCAGTTGAAATCCGCTCTTTTTTCATTCGTCAAAGTAAATTTTCACGCAGGCTCGCAAAACTTTGCCTTGGTCTTTTTCTTCAGCCTGGAGGCAATTTTTTTTTCTGTTGGTCAAAATAAATTATCACACAGGCTCGCGAATTCGAAAGCAGTTAAGAAAAGAGAGTTATTTTTATTTCGTATTCAACACATATATATTCCCCCGTCAGTAACGACAGATGAGGGTTCAGTAAATTTTAAACTTTTACAGGGGAATTGTTAAAATGAACAATTAGCTATGCCATGCAACAAAACTCTTTTTATCATAGCACCATGGCCTGTACTGGTGCACTATATGCCAAATATCAGTTGTTTTAATAGGTGTTTTCCATCTCCTAGATGCATACTGAAAACTGTTTCTTATAAGAAACGCATCCGCTAACTCTGTTACTTGGTTGATTATAATTAAAGTAATCAAATTTTCCCTTTTAAACGCTAAAAATATTTTACATTTTTATTTTTTATTTTTATTTTATTTTTTTAAAGCTCTACTCAAACAAATGGTTGAGTCCAACAACGCAAACTGTATATTTCTTTTTTTATTTTCATTGACCAATAAAGGTACATAGGAAGATAAGATAAAATAAAAGAGTTGACACTCCTTGATTTCATTTTATCCGCTAAAACATTTGAATTAATGACGTTACAATTTACTATTCTTTGATATTCAGTCTCACTGTGGCATCAATTTCTCTATTATCTATTTTCAAGATATCTATAATTCCCTCTTTCGTTGTAACGTATTTGTAATCAATATTTGTTATAGACATTTTCCATTTGAAGAGGTTTAGAATAAAAATATATTTTCAGTGAAATTTATGGTTAACAAATTTTAAACCGCAGGTAAAACCAATCTCTTACCAGAGTTGTACCTTGTAATAATGTCTTTTATGTAGGTACTTCTACTTTTCAGTATAAATTTTCGATACCTGATTTTAAAATGAAATATTTAAAATAAATAAGTTATATTTTAGGTTTAAAATTAGTTTTAATGGAAAGTCAAGAGATTAAATTTAGTCATTCCAGTAAACAAAATACACTGGCGTATTTTAAAGCGAAATTATATTGATTGGAATCTAAAATTTTTCAGATTAAACAAAAAAAATGTAAAAGTACTGCCATTTTATTGATTGATGACAGATTTTAAACAGTAGCCACATTCCTGTTTTAAAAATCTGGCAAAAATAAAATATACGTCGATGACACGTTATTGAAGTCAATTTTTTAAGTTAAAACTTACCTTTATCTGTTTTCATACACATGTACTTGCTTACTCTCTGAAATATTTGCTATAACATTTTAACAGACAAGGTAATCCGATCTACATGGCCTATCTCAAGTGTCGAGTGACATAATGACAACCGGAAGTTGTAAACAAGGCTAAAGTAGGGAGGCCGAAAGCGACAAAATTATACGAATGTAATTTTTTATGTAAGGTAAGACAACCCTTGAATCACGTGACCTTGATAAATATCACGTACAAATAAAAATACGGGCAGTAAAAATGCACACAATTAAAATGTTTTAATTATTTTAAAAATCCATTGGCTCAATCATTTGTATTAAGCTTTTAAATTTTCGATTAGTAATTGTAGTCTTCATGCATTAATTACATACCCTAGCCGAACACGTTGAGGAAGAAATTTAACAATAATTTTTAAACTTTTTATATATAATTTTTATATAAAAATTTAAAAATTTAAAAAAATGAAAATAATTCTTGTAAAAATTCATTATTCATTGAATTCTTTTTTCTTTTCAGACTATGATACGCTTAATTTATATTGTTCATAAAAGCAATCAGAAATTTATCCACATAAAAATTGGCATAGTAATTGCATTTTTCGCAATTCGGGCCTATTTTTTTTAGAAAAGGGGCTCTATTGGAGAAAAAAATAACTGTTGATTAGCATTCCCCAATGACTCCTGAATTTAATTATATTAGGCTTATTGTGGACAAAATTCGAAGTTTTAAGCATTTGTGGAAATTAATTGGTGGGGGGGGGGGTAACATATGTAAAAAAATATTTTTACCAATATTTTATACAAAATAATTATTTCAACATTGATTTCGGTCAATTAGGAATAAGTCCTGAAATTTACAGCAAAATCCGACTATTATTTGATTTTTGCGAGAATTTCCAAATGAATGTGTCATTCACTGTCAAAAAAGTGCATTGTGCAATATTACGTAATTTTTTACTTATTAACGTTGCGGCAATTTAGGGCGTGTCGCGGCCCCAAACAGCCGCTTCTAAAAAGATACGATCATAACAGCAGCAGCAGCTATTAGCCGCCTCCTGACCCCAAAACGACTATAGCAAACAGCAGCAACTAGTAGCCTTTCTCTGACCTTGACCAACAAATGGCGGACCCTTAAGGCCCGCCATAAAGAAATTTCAAGAAAATTTAACTACACGTGCGACACAGATCAATTCTGCAAATACGCACTAGCCTAAAACTATCGAAATACATATAGAATTAAGTTGCGCTCCCCAAAACATCAAATGACATGGGGAGCAATTAATATTTAGCGCTTTTCTACTCCTACCGATCTGGGAGCAGTGACCGAACACCTCTTCACTTATCACCAGCCTCGCTGCGCCCAGTCCTGGCGGTCGCATCTATTTTATCAGCTTAGATGTTTTGATTCGTTGGTTGCTTCTAACTTTTTGTTTTCACTCTTGCTTTTTCTCTCTCGTACAGTTAAGTTCAAAAGAATGAAATGAAAAAATGAAACAAAAGTCATTTTTCTTTATTTTCAAGCGTTTACTAATTGTTCTTTTTTATTCTCTCTCTCAAAATGTTTCTTTCATTTCTCCCTCGTTATACCTATTCTCATTTCTTCTATTTTTCTTTTCATGAATTTTCCACCCTCTAAATTACAATATGTATTTTTCAAATCAAATACGACATAAGGTGATAAATACCAACTATTCTTCAACTTGCGACCGCGAAACTGGCAACCGTTTTCTTATTTCTCTACAAAGCAACTGATAGCCAAATTACTCCTGTATACATAGTATTCAACTAAATTTGCATTCCTTAATAGCCCACCAATTACCAACATCACCAATATAGTGTAATAACAGTAGGTAAAATGTGCCTTCAGCAAGCCACTAGCCGTAATGCGTTGGTGCTATCATATTTCTTTTTTCATCGGTAAATTCCGATAAAGTTTATATGAACACATGGTAATGAATGAATGACGTCAAATCGAGGTAGCGATTTCTCTCTATAAGCATAGATAGATAGATAGAAAGAACTGCATTCTTATTTTCTTTTTATCATATGCTGTATGAAAGGTGACTGCAGTATATAAATGTACGTCTTAAACTAATAGCACTAGTAAGGCAATATGAGCAAGTGAAAAAGAAATTTGGGTTTGAATCAATAGTAAATTTGGCTCCAACTCCAAACTTCACATGTAAATAAACGAAATCACACATGTACAAATAAAATATTGATAGAAACTGCTAAAACAAAGATTATTGAAGAAGTCAACAAATTAATAAAATTTACTGGCAAGAAAAAAACTAGTAAAAAGAGACTTTAGAAAAATTTAAAAGGTAATCAATAAGAAATGTGGATTGACTTGCAAGAAAATATTTGAAGAAGAAATTTGTTATCAGAGAGAGAAAAAATAGATTATTAAGGTTATTATTAAGTGCAGAAAACTCTATCAGGAAAAGAAAGAACTTTAAAAGTATTTTTATGGAATTAAGTATTGACTTTAAAAGTATTTTTATGGAATTAAGTATTGACTTTAAAAGTATTTTTATGGAATTAAGTATTGACTTTAAAAGTATTTTTATGGAATTAAGTATTGACTTTAAAAGTATTTTTATGGAATTAAGTATTGACTTTAAAAGTATTTTTATGGAATTAAGTATTGACTTTAAAAGTATTTTTATGGAATTAAGTATTGACTTTAAAAGTATTTTTATGGAATTAAGTATTGACTTTAAAAGTATTTTTATGGAATTAAGTATTGACTTTAAAAGTATTTTTATGGAATTAAGTATTGACTTTAAAAGTATTTTTATGGAATTAAGTATTGACTTTAAAAGTATTTTTATGGAATTAAGTATTGACTTTAAAAGTATTTTTATGGAATTAAGTATTGACTTTAAAAGTATTTTTATGGAATTAAGTATTGACTTTAAAAGTATTTTTATGGAATTAAGTATTGACTTTAAAAGTATTTTACAGAAAGAAGGAACTGAGAAGCGAGGTGGGTAAAACATCAACGAATATTTAAACTAGTACTTTTTAACCCAGGTGTATCTTAGTTGGCTTTTTCCATTTTTTTTTTTTTGTCAGTTATTTTAATTTAAACTCCTAATTACTTTCTGCGACAACGCAGAAATAACATTTTTTCTACACAAGATTTTAGCTGAAAAACAGTAAAACAAAGATTTCGCATGTATTTGTTAAGGTAGCTAAGAATGAAATGTTGAAAAAGAAGGCTAAAACGTCATGTTGTTTCTATTTTATGAATTTTGTTGTAGGATGAGTCGTCTTAGCGAGATTAGCGCATTTGACATATTTCACAACTGAGTAGGAAAGTGGGTATCAAAGTTGGCAAGGGAAAAGTTGTCTTTTTTCTCTTAATTTTTCTCCTTACAAGATTTTTAAAAATCTTACCACTTTCGTTGTCTTAGTAACTGCATAAATATATGACGAATCTTTCCAAGTTAATTTGTTGCACAAAGTTTGCAATCATTTGCAATCATTTTTTTAATTAACAAACCATACAAAATACACTATACTTTCTATTTATTTCTAGTTACTACAAACTACAATAGTTACCTCCACTAAATCGCTGAAAAAGCATAGTACGAATAAAAAAAAGCCTCAAACTTAATAAAAATTAACTTTTTCCATCAAAATGTTTATTGTTACGAGGATGCATTTATTAAAAATATTAATAAAGTTCACAAAAAGGTGAAAATCTATAAGTAGTAAGGGATTCTACTGAGTCCTAGTTGTTAATACAAAAAATCTTTATTCATGAAGTAGTTGTTAAATAGAGAAATTAGAAATAGAACGTTTGAAAGATCATTCCAGAATATTCGAGAAAGACCTAGATGATTAGAGATGATTCTAGAAATATGCTAATTAGGTGCTAGATCATATAAAAATAGGTTTTGGGAAAAGAATAGTCAGTTGCAAAAAGAAATTGTTGACATTATCAACTCCGGTCTGATTCGCGGATTTGTATGTTCAGCCGAAAGAATCTCTACGAAAAATTGCCGACCAACAAAGACCCAGAAAAGAACCTCATGGAACAAATCTGGTAAATAGAATTTTTGACTCTTTCATTGACCAAACTAAAACTTAATCTTATTTCTTATATTTGAGGATTTCCAAAAATAGCTCTTAGAATACTCGCTGGCCTAACGTGCTAAAAATATTCTACCTACACCTTACCTCTCCCTTCGTAACACTTTCCAGTAGTAAACTTTATGTTTATGCTTTGAAAGCAAAAATTGTATTTTTGTATATATTTTTATTTTGTGTGTGTGTGTGTTTGGTTTTGTTTTTTGTTTTTTGTTTTTTTTGTTTTTGTTTTTGATTTTTTTTTGTTTTTGTTTTTGTTTTTTGTTTTTGTCTTTTTTTTGTAAATTAAATCTTTGTCTGTGATTTAGCTCTGTGTTTGATAAATCATTTTTTTTATTTTGTTACAACTTATAACACATAACATTATGATATTATTACGAGGAAAGATCAATGTATTTTTTAATTATTTAAAAAAAAAATTAATCCCTTCTAACACGTTCGAAAGTTTGGTAAAAATTCTTGGTTTGATTTTAGTCAGCAGGTAACCAAATCTTTACGAGAATGGGAAACGTAAGATTACATAACTCAGTTTTTTCCGGTGAAAAACACATTAATTTGGAAATTCTTGCAAAAATCAAATAATTGTCGGATTTTAATGAAACGTTCAGGACTTATTCATAAATGAATGAAATTATTATTGAAATTATTTTTTTGAAAAATCTTGGAAAAAATATATTTTTTTACATCTGTTACCCCACTCCACGTAAATTCACGAAATTTTAAGAAATTAAATTTTGCTGTGAAAATTGGTTTTATTAGCTAAACGCAGAACTCATTGGGGAATGTAAATCATCTATTATTTTCATTTTAAAGTTTTGCATCTATTTCCGACAATCTGCTACCAACAGTAAAACAAAAAATGCAATATAACGATGACATTATTTAATTTGATAAGTTTTTAATTGCTTTAATAAATAATATAAATTAAGGATATTATAGTCAGAAGAAAAAAAACTTTTCGATTAATAATGAAATTTCTTGAAACTTTTCTTTTAGTTTTAATTGAAAGCTACATGATTAGATTTATATTTCCAGTAAAAAAAAAAAACACTTTGTCATATTTCAAACAGAAATTATATTTATAGTAATTTAAAATTTTGAGATTAATTTTTTTTTTTTCAATTTCTCTGCCATTTTTGAGCGATCGACACATTTGTAAACAAAAGTTAATTCTCGGTTTGAAAAATCTTGCGCAAATAAGATATACATCTGTGACACGTTATTTTTGGAAAATTAATAAATTTAAAGATAAATTAATCAGATTTGCACAAGTATGACTTATTTATAACATGAAATTTAGAATAAAACAATTTCTTAAACATAGTGTGTTTATCTTTGTAACATTTTTCCTGTATATTTGATATGTGATGACAGATGCTAGATAAGTGTATGGTGACCAGAATTGACAAAATTGTGCAAAATCTTTTCCTGTTAGGGGAAGAAACCGTGAAACACACGACATTTTAATATACACACAAGAAATTATCATACAAAAAACAAAGCTGAAATATACAAAAAAAAAAAAAAAGAAAAAAAGAAAAAAGAATTAGAAATTACTTTAAAAATACGAAGGCACGATGATTTGTATAAAACTTTTCAACTTTCGATTTGTAAATATAGTCTTCACTTAATAAGTCAAAAAAACTAACGTTAACAAATCTTTGAAGAATTTTAAAAATATTTCTGAAACTTTATAAGTTATTATAATTAAAAAAAATGAAAACAATTCTTTTAAAATTCCATTATTAATCGAAAACGTTATTTCTTTGGACTATAATGTCCTTAATATGTATCATTTATAAAAGAAATTAAAACCTTATCAAATTATATAATGTCCTAGTTTTATTTCATTTTTATTTTACTATTGGGAGCAGATTTTGGAAAACAGAGGCAAATTTAAAAAAAAAAATTAGATGATTTACATCCACAAATGAGTCCTGCGTTTAACTAATAAAATCAATTTTCAAGAATTTCCAAATTAATTTGTTTTTCACAGGAAAAAATGAGTTACGTAATATTACGTTTTGCATGTAAACTCTCCTAACGATTTGGTTACCCGCAAACGAAAATCAAAACAAAATTTAACCAGATTTTGAAAGTGTTAGAAAGGATTAAAAATATTAAAAATAATTTTAAAATAGTTTGATCTTTTCTCTTAATAATAACACAAACATTTCGATGGAAAAGTTCGTTTTAATTAAGTTTGGGGCCTTTTTTTCTTCTTTTTTTTTCAGCGATTTAGTGACGGTACCTACACTTAGATGTAGGTATCGCCCGCAAACATGATGTTAAAATGTCTCCAATCTAATAAAAAGAAAATTTTATCATCAATATGTTTTAATATAAAAGTTAATGCGCCTTTCGCCGCCAAAAAACGACTTGCGTAATATTACGTTTGCCATAGTAGTAAGCACTAGTAAACCACAGATGAATTGCGGGCGAAAAAAAAAAAAAAAAAAAAAATTAACCGAAATTTCAAACGGATTAAAAAATTAAAAAAATAATAATAACAAAATTTGATCTTTCTTCTTCATAAAAACATATAGTTCAATAAAAATATTTAGCAATTAAGCTTGTAACCCTTAATAAATTACTTTTATTCGATTATAAAAAATATGATTTTTGTGCTGAGTTGTTTCAGTTCTCAGTATTGAGGTGTCACGGCGCTTAGTCGGCGGTGTTGAGTTGGTAGTGTTGATTTCCCTTCTCGTATATTAGGTACATTTACTAAATCGCTGAAAAAACAGCATATTATGAAAAAAAATAAAAAGAAGGCCTTTTTCCATCAAAATGTTTATGTTATTATTAAGAGGAAAGATCAAAGTATTTTTTAATTTTTTAAGTTTTTAATTTTTTAAATCCTTTTTAAGACGTTCGAAATTTTGGTAAAAATTTGATTTTGATTTTCGTTAGCAGGTAACCAAATCGTTACGAGAGTTTACAATATTACGTAACTCAGTTTTTATCCAGTGAAAAACACATTAATTTGGAAATTTTTATAAAAATCAAATAATTGTCGGATTTTAATGAAATTTTCAGAACCTATTCACAAATGAATGAAATTATTTTTGAAATTGTTATTTTTTAAAAATATTGGTAAAAATATTTTTCACATATGTTACCCACCCCTCCACGTAAATTTATGAAATTTCAAGAAATTAAATTTGTATGCACAATTGGTTTTATTTGTTAAACGCAGGACTTGGGGGATGTAAATCATTTATTATTTTTTTCAACAATTAGGCCCTTTTTTGAAAATCTGCTTCCAATAGTAAAATAAAAAAATGCAATAAAACTACGACATAAGTTTTTAATTGCTTTAATAAATAATATGAATTAAAGACATTATATTCTGAAGAAAAAAATTTCGATTGATAAGGAACTTTTAAAGGAATTGTTTTCATTTTTTTTAAATTATAATTTATATATTTCAAAAATATCTTTAAAATATCTTAAAGATTTGTAGGTTATTAAGTTATTAAGTGAAGAATATATTTACTAATCGAAAATTGAAAATTTTAATACAAATCATCGAGCCATCGTGTTTTTAAAATAATATTTAATTTTTTGTGGGGAAGGATTTGAATTTTTCTTTGTATGGTACATTTCTATGTGTACATTAAAAGGTCATGTGTCTCACGGTTTCTTCTCCTTACAGGAAAGTTTTGGACACTTTTGTCAATTGTGATCATCATAGAGACTTAGCACTTTTCGTATCTGGCTGTCGTCACATGTCAAATCATACGTGAAATATCAGAGAAATCAACACTCCGTGATTAAAAATAGTTTTAGTCCAAATTTCATGCTATAAATAAGCAGCACTTGTGTAAATCAGATTAATATTTTTAAATTTGCAAATTTTTCCAAAAATAACGTGTCACAGAAGTATATACATATTTTTTTACAAGAATTTTAAAACCGAGAAATAACTTTTATTTACAAAAGTGTTGATCACTCAAAAATTGCCGAAAAATTTTTTTTAATTTTTAAAAATCTCAAAATTTTAGATTCCAATCAATATAATTTCTGTTTGAAATACACCAGTGTATTTTCCTTACTGGAAATAGTAAGCTTAATAATTTAACTTTCAATTAAAATATAACAATATTTAACATGGCACAGACGGAAGAATTATTATTATTATTCCGTCGCCAAATTAATAGGAACAGGGTTTGGGAAGAAGACGATTGGTGATTGTTTTTTCTCTTGTTTCCTTTTGTATATAAAGACTATCTACAATTTATACAAGTGTCATTCATTTTATTTTTGGTGCCGTTTTCATTTCCACAATTGTGCACGCGTATCCAGCTTGGTTTATCTTGGCGGAGATTAGATTACCAGTTAGAATTCAGCGAAACTCTCTTGAGATCGATTTCACAACATGGGCAATGTTTAAAAGGTCAACCCAATGACGAGCTGCTGTGTCGACGCCATCAGCGACCGACGAATGAGAGTTGACGACTTGTTCTCAGACCAGGTTCGATCTTACATAAGAGACAACAGGCTACGAAGGCCCCGACGGTGCGAAGCGTCACAAAAATTAAAATAAAATTTTCAAGAATCCATTTTTATTTTTTAAAATTCAATTTAAAAGTTAGTTATCGAAAATGAGTGGCGGTACCTATCCTATAGTGCTGCCCTGGATCAAGAGGATGGTTGCTGGAAGACCCTATGTCTGCAAACAGAACTCTGTATCATGTCACACAAGCAGGAGAATCCAGTCATAGCTTCTGCTATCACATCACCACTTACATCTGCTCATCTAACTCCCCAGACTGCAAACCCTTTGATTATTATGCGTGGGGTGCATTTGAGCGAGAGGCAAAAAAAAAATACTCCTTGTAACACCAAAGATGAACTGAAGGCAAGGATTATGGCAACATTCACCAACTTAAATAAGGAGACAGTCCAGGAGAGTTGCAGAAGATTCTGAAATCGTCTAGAAGCTGTTGTAGAAACCAATATCGATTTTATTGTATAAATTTACTCTTTAGTATTTCAAGATATCTTTGTGTAATTTTGGTAAATATATTTGTTAAAAGAAAATGTCAGCATTACTTTCATTTTTTGCGCCATTTAGACAATTTGAATTTGAGTTTGAGTTTTGTTTAACGGCACATCAACCTCTGTGGCTTATTTAATACCAAAAAGGTGGGGGTCTTAAGGTATTTTTTAATGTTCGGTTATAGTGAAAATATTGATTTGACTAAAATTTTAATGAAATTTTTTTAATTCTTTTCTATTTTAGAAAACTGAAAATGTTCCCCAGTCCTGCACCCAAAAATGTTTTGCTGAGAACATTTTTCTTCCTTCAAAAATTTGTCATTGTAACAATTTTTTTCTTCAAAAATGTATTGTTGGTAATATTTTTCCTTTAAAGATGTATTGTTGGCAACATCCCTCCCCATAAAATGCATATTCCTCTACAAAAGCATACCCCCATGTATATACTTCTACAAAAGTGTATTTTTTAGGTCGAGAAGCATGTCATAAAAGTAGGGACTTATAGTGGGTTATCCGTTATAGTGAAGTGTATTTGTGTGCCGAAATATATTAACTGAATTTGGCCTTGTTAGTAGATAGCCCACTATAAGGGGGTATAAAACAAGAAAATCAAATTGTATATAGAAACAACATAAATAAAAGTAATGTCTCTTGGTTGGTACAAAAGTCGTTAAAATGTTCATAGCAGTAAATTCCGAAAAGAGTTTGTGCGTATGTATGTGTGAGTGTTTGTTTGTTAGAAGTGTCTTTGATGTCTCCGCTCAGTTATTGGGTAAGTGTCACAGTGAACAGTGAAGAAGAAGATGAGAAAGAAAGGAGAGGCAGGCATAATGCGATTGCTTGATGTAGTCAAGGGATGTGATAATTATGCTCGTATTTTCTCAACTGGCGATGTTTCCTGTGTCAGGCTTTTATTTCGTCTTTGGGGCTCCAAACAAGCCATTTGGGAATTTACACCCGGATTTAATTCTGGGCTTCCCCTTGGACGATAAACGTCGGCTCGCGAAAAGGGTCCGTAAAAGGAATTTGATATTTATTTATTTTTGGTTTTCCACCGGAACATTTGCGTGGAGCCCAAGTGCGCAAAGACCAGTTTTGGTCATTTGCTTTCTGGACCTCTGAAGGCAAACATCCGGTCCCTCGCTTACTTGGAATCACCACATATAACTTTCGCCCCAGTAAACGGAGTTGTTTTTTCTTTTTTTTTTTCTTTTTTTTTGTTAATTAATAAAAATATATTTTTTCTTTCTTCTGTTCTACCGGACTTCGTTCTCGTTTCTGGTATGTTATCATTAGTTTCTTCGGGATAAGATAGGGAGTTATCCAAATTCCGCCTTGATTCAATGGAATCTTTTGATTTTGTATTTTCAGAAATATATGCATGTTTTAATTTATCTATTGAAACATTAGAATTTCAACGTGCGAGTTACTTATTTCGCTATTCTCGCTCTTGATAGAGTCGATTAATAATCGGGGAACTTGTGCATGACTCCCTGTTACTGCAGTAAATGGAGAATAGTTAGGTGTTATCCTCATTCCCAGAAGGACGATAGGTAGAGCTGATAACCACGATTCTTTCCTGGCTATAATAATCGTTTTTAGAGTTCTTAACAGTGCATATAGATATTTTTGGTCCCTTACCACCGGTAAAGAACCACACTGACTCTTATTTTTCACCATACCGATATTTATTAACATGCATCGATAGAAAGACATGGATGCCCAATAACAGAAATTACGGCGAAATCAATATCAATGGCTTTTGTCGATTCGGGTTCCTCTTCATGTCGTTACAAACAGAGGAAGTCAATTTGAATCCGAATTATTCGCAGAACTATAAAAAATAATAGGTTTCCACAGATTACGAACAACGGCGTACCATCCGCAAACGAATGGATTAGTTGAGCGAGCACACAGAACTCTAAAAACGATTATTATAGCCAGGAAAGAATCGTGCTGAAGACATTTTGTAGATAGAGTACTGGAATACGGTCTTCTACACACATTTTAATTTTATAACTTCGATGAGTAACAACGAATACACGGACAAATAATGAACGAAGAAAATTCTAATTTTCGGTAACAACAAAACAAATTATATTTATATTCATAACATGTACAAAATATAAAGTTTAAATTATGTGTTGAGGGGCGAATAAAGAAGGTAATTGTGACTTTAAAATTAATTGTTCATGAATTCATGTAAGAATAAATTATCTCTCTTTTTATGTTCAATAAAAAAGCAAGAACACAAAACATTTTGTCGAGAAAGAATTTCTTGAAGTGAGTTCAAAGAAGGAAATACTGAATGTTTGTTTCTTTGAGTAAATTGCTAAAATTGTGTGAAGGAGTTTGTGAATATATTCATTGTACGAGTGAGTGAGTGAGTGAGTGAGTGAGGGAGGGAGGGAGGGAGTTGCAATTTTGGTATGCGTGTTAAGAGTTACTTAGCAAAATTCAACAGTTCGTAGTTGGGTGCATTTTCAGTGGCGCTCGGTTGACGTTCGAATTTTCACTGAGGATTTAGTCGTAAGTTTCCTCCTTTTATACAGATGAGGTGGATCGAGTTGAAATTTTTGGAGGGATATGTATCTATACATGTTCTCTGACATGTTTTCACATGCCTTCGATTTATTGACCAATTTGCGTAAACTAACTCAAGCTTCAAACTTTACGTTTTTCAATCCAGCGTCTGTGTTAAAAAATACGAGTTTTCGTTCTGAAATAATTGTAATTTTTTTATCTGAACTCACTATATATACGATATGTAAATTGTCGTAACTGCTTTTTAAATTAAACTTTGCAAGGTGGATTCCACAATACTCCCCCAGAAGTTCATAAAAACAACTTCTTTGTTAGGAAATAATGCTTAAGAGTCTTAAATGAAGTAATCATGATGTAGCTTAGCAGGACAGTGGACACGTCTACCGAATTTAATTGTAGTGGTTGGTTGTTTTTCTTGTGTGTTTTGTTTAGGGTTTGTATCAGTTGTGGCATCCTCTGTAGTATCTAGAAAAGCAGGTTTTAGTCGGTCAATACTGGCCGTTATCGCTTTTCCGTTTACAAGTAAGGTAAAATACTTTGGTTGTCGTGCAGTTACTTTGAAAGAACCAGAATAAGTGGATGAGCGTGGCTATTTTACATCATCGTTGCGTATAAAAGACTGTAATGATTTGGGTAAATAAATATTTTTGTCTTGTGTGCGTGTGGGTGTTAGCGCTAAATCAGTCATTCGTTGATTTAAATCTTTCACAAAGTGCGTGGTGGGTCTAGTTCGTTTGTTACTTTCAATGAACTGACCAGGTAGTGTTAATGAGCTACCAAAAACTAATTTAGCCGTCGAGCACTGAAGGTCCTCTTTCATTACGTTGCTTATCGAAAGCATAATGACGGGTAATTTTTTAAATCCACGACTGCGAATTATTGGTGGCTCTCAAGGAAGTCTTTATTTGCCTGTGTAGTCTTTCAACTAAACCGTTCGCACAGGGATGATATACCGTCGTTGATATGTACATGGCACCAATGAAGTTTAAAAATTCCGTGAAAAATCCTACCAATCGTTGCCGACGTTCCAGCCTTTTCCGATTTCCTACTGTTTGCTCGTCGTTTTTATCACAATAAAAATTGACGTTGAAATTCTACGTCTTCGCCTTCGTCTCCTCATTGTCTTTGCTGTTTTCACGTATACAAAAAGTTTGCGGGGTCAATACCTATTCCTTACCTCAGCTCCGCAACAAGTTTTCTTGCTCCTTGGCTAGACGCGCTTGATTCTAAACGCACGGAACTGAGAGTGGATCTTGATAAGGTGTCTGCTACAATGTTGTTGCCGTGTAAGTATCTAATATCAGATGTAAACTGAGATCGAATCAAGTTGCCTGATATCTTTGGAGTAGCATAAATTATCTTATAAATTATTTGTGGTCTGTAAATATTATTCAATTTCTGCCTTCTAATAGATGTTTGAAATGTCTGACAGGTAAATTGCCAGTAACTCTTGAAAATGCGCTATATTTCCGCTGAGCAGAATTTAGTTTCACTGAGAAGAAAAATCGTGGTTGTTAATATAGCATCTTCGTTTGTAGTAATGTATGCTACTTTTGTGTAATTAGCAAAGACGTCCTTACTTTGAAAAAATGCTTTCATAGTATCGTCCGACAAGGAGGTTTTAGCATTTTTCTTGGCTTCTCAAGAGATTTGTCAGAGGGGTTAAAATTTCGGAACACTTCGGTATGAAGCGCCTATAATAATTAATTAGTCCTAGAAAACGTCGAGGTTGCCGCAGAGTACTGGGTTGTGGGAAATCTTTAATTGCTCGGATTTATTTCTAGCATAAGAGTTATTTCGCTTTGATCGATTTTGTGATTTTTGAAACAGTGAAAACGCCTTTTTCGGGATTAATTTTCAACCCAAAATATTTCAGCCATTCAAAAACTTGTTTGACATGGTATTTATGTTCTTCCATACTTCCACTTGCTATTAATACGTCATCTATGTAAGCGAATGAAAAATTAAGTCTGCGAAAAAATTAAACGCTGGAATGTCTGTGCTGCGTTAGGTAGGCCAAATGACATCCTGACTAATTCAAAGAGAACGAAATATGTTGTAATCGCAGTCTTAGGGATGTCGTCCTTTGATACAGGAATCTGATGGAACGCTTATAGAGACTTCAGCAGCGACAACCACGGGGTCATATATGCAGGATGTAAAAATAATGAAAATGGAGTCGGCTTAATACTGGATGAAGAAATGAAGAAATGCGTTCTGGGATACTGTCAGTTGTCTGAAAGAGTCCTCCTGGTCAAACTGAAAGGGAGACCCTTCAACATAGCAATTATAGTTATCTATGCACCAACAACGCAAAGTTATCTGCAAACTAAGGGTGAAACTTCGGAGATTAAAGAAGCTTAGGATATCACCCAGACTGCAATACAACACGCTCCTGAATTACCTCAACCTGAAGAAAAAATACACTGACAGTGTGAGAAACAAATACGAAGAACAAATGGGAAATGGAAATTCGAAATGGGAAGCGCTAGTGACATCAGCAAACAATATTGTCCCAGAGGAAATCAGACGCAGAAGAAAGAACGAGTGGATGACGAAAGAGATTCTTGACATGATTCAAAGGAGACAGAAAACTATGCCAAGACATGGAACTGAATTCAAGAAACTACAAAAGGAAATAAGGACCAAATGCAGACAGGCTAAAGAGAAATGGCTCAACAACAATTGTGCCGAAGTAGAGATTGAGCAAGATTAATAAGAGAGAAATGCATAAAGAAATAAGGGAACTGACAGAACAAAGAGCATGCTCCTCAACAGGACCAAAGGATGATCATATTAGAGAAAGAGAAAATACTTCAGCGATGAGAAGAATAAATAAACGATCACTTCCACGAAAAGAGAGAGCAACCGATAGTAAGCAAATATGCCGACGGATCGGAAATAATAAAATCCGAAGTAAAAGCTGCAATGGCCAAACTGAATAGAAACAAAGCAGTTGGATCAGACGGTATTGCAATAGAGATGTTGACAACCTTAAAAGATTTCGGCATAGAGAAAATTAGGGAAATAATAAATTAAATCTACAACAGTGATGACCTAATGACCTAAGTAGATCAATTTTCATAGCCCTGCCTAAAAAGCCAGGCGCAAACGAATGCGAACTCCATCAAAAAATCTGTTTGATGAGCCACATAACGAAATTCATTGTCCGAAAGAAAATAAATAAGGCGCTAAGCAGAATCAGGCCGGAGATAGAACAAGAACAGTGCGGTTTCGTCAAGGACACTGGAACAAGGAATGCGATATTCATGCTTAGGATGCTATTAGAAAGGGTGATACAAATGAAAAAGGACGTTTACCTATGTTTTGTAGACTATGCCAAGGCGTTCCACAAAGTACTCCACAAAGAATTGATATAAATGCTCAGCAACCGTGACATATTTAGGAAAGACATTCGAGTAATCAAGAACCGCTACTGGCAGCAAACCGCCTGCAAACGGACATGAAACGAATTCAGCAAATGTACAAAGATGCGGCAGAGGCAATGTTGCCCTTGAGATATTAATAATTACATTAATATAGAATTTTGTTTATAGATGAGAAAATAATCTGTGTGCCGGGAATCTATGCTTCGTCAGAATAATTAATAGAAAATGCCACCAAAATAGTGTTTATATACGACTTTGAAAAAACAATTTAAAGAGTAAATTATTTATTCCCGGGAGAGTTGTACTTCAAAAATATGTCATGTAGGGGGGTTGGTGTGGTCGAACTAAGAAGTCAATAATCAAGTTGAATTTTAAGACCACCGGATTCTATTTAACACAGACAGACAAAGATGGAGACGAGTCGATGTTGAGTTGACTGCGGAGAGGGAGAGATGGCTGGATAAAGGAAGGCGTCCGATACTGCTGTAATTAAGCGAAGAAGTGAACTTAACCTTCGCGCAACACTGACAGTGAATTCCCTCCTACACTGATAAAGAAATAAGTACGGCGACTACTAAGAACAGACCAAAAATGATTAAACGAAATTATTCGAAGTATTTCTGTTTTATTTTGTTATTGTTCATATATAATGGACATCCAACTTTGTGTAACAAGAATTGTTTTGTGTGCGTGTGTGTGTTTTTGTTATATTAAAAAAAAACTTTATTTCCTACTAAAATTGCATCAACTTGGTCATATTTATTTTTTTTTGTTAACCCGATTCTCACCAGACGAACTTGCAGGTGAGTCAACGGGGAGCTTCGGATTGCTACGATCTGATAACTGCTGTTCAGGATAAAAAATCACAATGTGGCGGTAGGGTGGCATCATATCAACATTTGGAACCGCGGGCTCAGGCCTAACCTATAATACTGGACCATACATGACCAACGGCCGGTTTTGTGGAGTACGTCTGTCCAGTGGGGTCATGATACAGTGTTACAAAGATAGGAAGGGGCGTAAGACAAGGATGTGTTTTTTCACCGGATCCATTTAACTTGTACAGCGAGACTATTCTGAGGTCCCTAGAAATTATGCCAGGATTCGTCATCAACGATCACAATCTGAACATAAGATACGCATATGATACAGTGCTGATAGCCGAAATGGAAAGAAAACTACAAGACCTCCTAAAAAAGGTAGATGAAGAAAGTCGAAAGAAAGGACTACAGATAAACTACAAGAAAACCGAATGTACGCTCATCAGCAAACAGAGGAGCCCAAAATGCTAATTACAGGTTGCGGATACTAAAATCAAACATGTACAAAAATTTAAGTACGTGGGAAGTGTTCTAACAGAAAAAGGAAAGTGCGACATTGAGATCCGAAGGCGAATTGGCATGGCGAAGGACGCATTACAGAAGCTGAGCAGAATATTAAAAGACAGGAAAATTTCGCTAGAAACAAAGAAGAGAGCACTGGATGGCTATGTGATGTTTGTTCTTCAATATGGCAGTAAATGCTGGAAATAACATCAAAAATGAAGAAAAAACTTGAAGCAACTGACATGTGGTTCTACAGAAGGGTGCTGCGGGTATCATGGATCGAGCATGTGAGCAATGATGAGATTGTTGAAAGGATGAAAATGAAAAGGAAATTAATACTGAGCATCAGGAAAAGAAAGCTAAAGTTCCTGTGACATCTGATGAGGAAGGAACGCTTGGCCAATCTGATACACACAGTTCAGATAGAGAGACAAGGGAAAGAAGCGGATAACATATTTGACGGGCCTGAGCAGATAGATGGCAGAGTGGGGTTTGGGTTGGGTAACAGGAGAAAGCGTACTAAGAGCCACCAGGGATAAGGAGATGTGGAAAACCATGATCGCCTACGTCCTGAAGTGACACGGCACATAGAAGAAAAAGAAAAAAATTTGTGAAGACCGTTGCTTCTTGTAGCAAAATCTTGGATATGAGATATCGGATATTTGTCAGGGACCGTTTGTGCGTTCAGTCGCTGAAATCGCCACATGGTTTCCATAGCTCCCGGTTCGTTTTGAGGTACCATGTAGAGTGATAATGCATAAGAGCTTGAAGAAGGTCGGACGATTCCTAAGCCTAGCATATGTTGGAACTCCTCCTTTGCGATGTAATATTTCTCCGGATGTAGTCGTCGTGGTTGTGTATATAAAGGGGATCCGCTAGTTTGGATTCGGTGTTTTGCATTGTGTGGTATCGTTTCAGTTTAAGTGAAAGGTTTAGTGGTTTCAGAGTATTGTAATAGCAGTTTTTTCAGTCCATTTCCTGCAGATAATGCTGTGCTAATTTTGGCCGAGTTGACGTCAGTTTTTTTTTTTAAGTTTTGAGTTGTGTAGTTTCGTAAATTAAAGACTTGGAAGTTAAATTTACACTGAGATGAAAATGTGAAAGACAGTCCGCTCCTATTATCGATTCTTGACCATTATTGAGACAACTTGGGCAATGGTAAAGACCTAAGAGAACCTCTTCCTTAAATCAAGGTCCAGTGTCATCGAAATTCCGCCTAATATATCTATTCTGGAAAAATTTTCGGCTTGTATGGTTAAGCTTGTCTGTTTAGCTGTTGCTCCTGCTTCAGGTGGAGTTACACTGACTTGTGTGCCTGTATCTATCCAAAATGAATATCCCGAAAGCTTGTCATGAATATAGAATAGACGGTTTTTTGCATCTCCGGTAACTAGCGCCATTTTTACGTGCTGCCGGAAAAATGGTTTCCCTGTTGCTAGCTGTTATTATTTTTCAATGAGTCTGCTGAAAACTTGCATGATTTAAGACATTTCCTAGCGTACTACCCTTCCTAGGTACTAGCATGTGTCGTAATGGCGATTATATCTTGATTTGGATCTGTGCCTCAGCTCATTACGGCGCGACATTCCCCTGGATCTGCCACTGAGCTGAATCATTCGGTGTAACTTCTCTAACTTAATTCTGTGTGTTTCTTTTCTAACTCGAGCATTTCAGTGTTGTTGATGAGAATGGCATTGCGTTGTCGGCTGATTTACTGTCTTGAATTTTATCAGCAATTCAATCTCTTTCGGTAGTGATGCAAGAATCTGTGTAATTTCTGTCCTCACTTGTCCATCCACAGTTTCTTTAGGATAGTGTTAGATATTGCGTTTGTACTTTAATAATGCCTTCCTTTTTCTGGATAGTTGCGAGCGCTTGTTATCTCGAAGTTGTAAGTTATTAAAGAGGTTATGGAGTTGTTTTTTTCCTTCTGATTCTCCGGTCCTACGAATAATTGCGTCTCGGAGTGTATCATACGGTTTCTCCTGTGGTATGTCCTGAAGAAGATCAGATACGTCTAACGCCATATCGGCGGGTAGCTTCTCCACTATGTTGTCAAAGCGAGTATTTTGTGAATTGATATGTTTCGCAACGAAAATCGCGTTGAGTTTTGCGAACCATATTTGTATATTTGTTCTATCGAACTGCGATGGTTGATTCTATTTGTGCTTCGGCCATAGTGATGATGTGATTTTTTCAATCTTTTTCTAAGATGGCTCATTCATCTTTTTGACGTCACTGGCTGTTTCGGCGTAAGACGCTGGATCATGGAGGGAATGGGCGGTAGATGTCATTTGCCCTGGGGTCTTCGAGGGACTGAGGCCCCGCTGTTCGGCTCTTTCCTCTGCCCCTAGCAACAATTTGCCAATCCCCATCCACCTTTTCCTTACCCGCATTAGCGGTGGGCATTGGTTTCTGGGTCATTTGGGAGTTTAACCCAACCGAGGGCTTCACTCTACCGGTCTGAACCGCTGCTAGGCCCACTACATGCACGGCGGAAGTTACAGTACCGGCTAGAAGAGGGTTTTGGTCGCCAGCGACCGAAAGCCCAGAGGCCTTCTTCTCTGGGCAGGAAGAGGCGAGGTAACTAGTCTCGTCACACTTCCAACGTCGGTTTCCTACAGGCCGCAAAAGTCCAAACAGTTGGGGATGGAGTAGAAGGCTGTCCGATCTATCATGATATCAAAACTCCACCCTCCCGTTAAAACTGTCGGAGGAGGCCCACAGCATTTGGCCGTATCGGGACAGGAACACAGCAAAGTATTCACTGACAATTTGAGGAGGGATCTCATATACCCTTCGGTGACCCTCATATTCTGTCCTTAGAACGAGGTCCTTCGTAATTAGTTCCCTTCTCGCCATGTCCAAGTAATCTTCTGGGGTGGATAACAGTACGTCCCACATGAAATACCCAACCCCTTTAATGTCTCCGAGGGCCAGCAGTGATCGGATCACTGTGTCTTTTGTAGAGCAACACATCTTGCGTGACCGCTTGTCCACTACGAAGACGGACACCACCCTCTTTTCAATTTTTTGTAACTCTTGGGGGTTCTCCAAAACGCATCATCTTTTACAAAATTTTCGTGGCGTTTGACCCTTTCCAAGAACTCCTCAAGATTTATTATACAACTCGGTGGGGACTTCCAACATGAGAGCGATTCCCCAGCCGTCTTTTGGTCAGATGTCCCTTCTAACTCACCGACCACTGTCGGCCATCTTTGCAGTCTCTACGATATTTTTATTTCCCCTAACAAAGAATAATTTTAAAGGAAGGGAAAAAGGTGTAGGGAACGGGAAAATATAAACAACACCAGAACAATAATACAATGATAACAATACAAATAAAAGTTACAATCAATTACACATAAAAAACACCAATAACAAAGAAGGGAGCACAAATGAGTAATACAATGTTAATGTACAATTAAATAACAAATCAAATGAAAGAAAAAAAGCAACTTTAGCCCAAGGTCTTAAAAAACGTCCGAAGACTTAGACAAAATAGTATGCAATGACAGAAAAGAAAAACAAGTATGGCTCGAAGACAAAAAAAAATTTAAACAATTGTCTGAAAAAAAAAAAAAAAGAAAAAAAGAAAAAAAAGAAGCCTACCCGAGGACAGAAAAATAAAAGTTTACCTTGGACGAAACTAAAATAAAATTACTAAAAGACAAATTCTAAAGGTACACCGAACAAAGTGTGTCCAAAGTGCGTCCAATGAAAACGAGACAAAGAATAAAGTTCGACGAAAAAATTCAACTAAAGACGAAAAAAACTAAAAACTAAAAACTAAGATTAAAAACTAATAAAAGTGAAAATGTGAAAAAGGAAAACAAACAAAACAAGAAGGTTCTATATAAACAAAATAAACGCTTAACAAAAATAAACTGTTAAAAATAAAAATCGGATGAAGAACCGAGAAAGAGAATAAAAAATAACAGGAAAAATTAAAATAGACTGCTCCAAAAACAGTAAGTGAAAGTGTCTTTTATATTTTAATGTTCGCTTTTTTTTCTTTTTAGACACTTTATATCAAGAAAAAAACTAAAAAGATAATTTTTTTAAAAAAATAAAGGGGGGGCAAAAAACAATCAAAAGGTAAAACTTTACGTAAAAAAAGAAAATAAATAAGGCGGCCGAAGCCGAGGAAAAAAAATGAAAATAAAAAGACTGAAAAGAGAAAACACAAATTAAACAAACGAAAATCAATTAAAAAGGAACGAAAGAAAATGAATTAACTTAATTCAAATGAAGAGTCGTTTTTTCGTAAGTCTCAAAACTGGTCAGTACTGCAAGAAAAACAAGGTCAATGCATGGTATTAAACTTAAAGGCAATGAAAAGCCACTGCGTGTCGACTGCCAATATTTATTCAATTGTATAAAATACAATTTTGGAACAAAGCCGGTGTTTGGGGGAGTGTGCATAAAACTGAGGTTGGTTATCAGTAACAATCTTATACCTAGCTAATCAGAATCACGACCCATTCACTCAACAATTTTCCATTCACCATAAGAACGCATCCATCGTCAAGCAATCCATCATATACCAAAATACCTAATACTTTCCGGGAACCAAGGAAACAATACCCACATGAATTTTTAAAAAAATTTTTATGTACCATATGCCTAGAAAAATATATAAAAATTTATATATGATATGTAATGAAAGGGGGTGGGAACATGAAACAAAACAAAAAAAAAAATTTCAACCTAATATACAAAAATGAATAAATTGATGTTAGCTGAACCCATCCAACTTACAAAAATAAAGAGGCCGCTGTATTTTGTCTTTATGACAAAATCAAGAAGCTCTCTTGGAGAGCTCTAAGGGAGATGGGGATGAGAAAAAATTAAATACGGCTTGGGAAACTAAAATTTCTGACCCAGTCGAGATGAAACTACGTGATTTAAAAAACTGTGGGAGGTTGAGAATCTCAGCATGAATAATAAAAAAAGACGAAGCCAAGAAAAGGCCAGGAACGACATCTACTCACATTAACTAGGTACACAAGAGAGACTTACCTTAACCAGGGAAGGGTTCCACAGGCATCCACCTCGATGCGACAAGGAGACCTAAAAGAGGAATTCCAGGCTAGCCCCGTTCACGCGAACCAGGCTCGCCTCAGTGACCCACCTTTCCTTGAAATCTGTCGAAATTAATCGCTTTCTATCAATTGTAATTTTCATTTTGAGCTGATGCCTAAAATATCGGATTAGTTCCTGATGAGAAAGGCACTGACCTCGCAAGACTTCCTCCATTCGCGTCGTTCAAATCACCATTCGGACCGTGGCCAGTAGCGACAGAAACGCCATCCGTTTCACCCCGGAGAACGGGAGTGACATTGTCACACGCGTATGCACGATCAATGAGCACAAGCTTCTCTGGAGCGATACGAGCCATAAACTCGCCGACACGGTCCCATAGAGGGCGAACCTGAGGACAATGGTAGAAGGCGTACGGAGCCGTTTCTTCCAAACAAATGTTACAGCGTTCACAATTTGGCAAATCCGCCAAGCCCCATATGAAGGCCTTACCATTTAGAGACAACATATTCCAAACCAGTCGCCAGGTAAGCGAAAACTCAAGAATACTGGGGTAATACGCCGTTGGAGCCCAAGACCAGAACGAGCGAAACTCTCGTCTCCCGACAAGCGCGTCACGTAGTTGATCCTTCGCGACACCCTCCACTAATGCACGATAGAAGATTTTCTTAGGCCGAGAAAAGTCACTGGACCGAGGAATTGCCCTCAAGGCCGCTCGAGAAGGAAACTCAATTGACCCTGAGGCTTACGAAGGCGCTCACATCTCGAGATTGGTGGTAAGATAGAAAGGTTAGGGAACGCATCACTCACAATCCCCGCCAACATCGAGTCTTCCATCAACGCGTGGCTTAGTAAAGTTTTTCTCCAGATGGAGGTCGGGCCCAAACCACACTCCAAGAATGCGGACAGGGCCGTCCGTCTAACCAAAGTTCCGTGGAAGAGTGACACCTTTCCAGACATCTAACTGCAAGCCAGAAGACTTTTCGTGGTTAATCTTAGCCCCTGTGACCTGTTCGTACCGTTTGAGCACCTTCAGTATGGCCTCAATTTTGCTGCGGCACGAGACGAAAGTAGATACGTCATCGGCGTACGCGGAAACCCTGGCTCGAGCCCCACCAGGGACAGCGATTCCACGTAGGGCCGGACTGTACGCGCTGTCCCTTCAGCCGGTGAAGGAGGGGCTCCAACGTCAAAGCATAAACTAGGGGAGACAGGGAACAACCCTGGCGGACTGACATAGACGGCGCAAAAGCGCTCGACAGCTTCCCGTTCACCGTGAGGGAGCGATGCATGAGGCTAATCCAGCGACAAAAGTCGGATACAAATCCAGTGGCCAGCAGTACAGCAGCCAAGTAGCGATGGTCAGCCCTATCAAATGTCTTGTACTGATCCAAATTGATCAGTGCGGGTTTTTCGTCGTCTTTTACACCCTCTAGGATCGTGCGGATCAGATGCAGTTAGCTCTGAATATTTCGGCCCTTCACAGCACAAGCCTGCTCGGGTCCCAACAGAATCTCCGCAACTAACTACAAACGCTCCATCAGGATTTGGGCCATAATCTTTAACTGTGTTTAGCAGAGTTATGGGCCTGTAGTCATCTAAATCTCTCCCAACATCCTTGCCTTTTCCCAACAGCGTGATCACACCCCTGGTGATCCGGTTGGGGATGGACCCCTACCGAAACCAGTTGTTGAACACTGCAGTCGAAATCGGGACAAAGATGTGCAACAGCTTCAAGTACAATTCATAGGGCAAACCATCAAGATCTGGAGACTTGCCACTGCCGACCTTCTTCAAAGCCGTGTAGACCTCGCCCTCTGTAATCTCTCCCTCGCAGCTAGCTGCTTTAGTCGGCGAAAGCTGAGGGAAGTCAGCTAAATAGCTGCGAAACGTCATGGAGACATGCGCCCATGTTCACAGCTTCGGAAGACATCTCGTTTAGCTTATGCCTAATTACCTGACCCATGTAGCACTTGCTAGTCAAATACTCCAGGGCCTCCCTAGCTAAGATTATCTTTAGAAGATCCCCCCAGCCTCCGCCCGGAGCACGCTATCTTTAACAGCCTTCAACCTGTTAGCCTTATCTAGTGCGAGCCGTTGGCTGAATTCGTTGGTGAAGGACCTTATTCTATCCTTAAGCCTTCCTTATTCCCGATAACTACCCTCGCTAGTTCCCGCTGCACGTCATTAATTACCTGTTCCCGAAAGTCCCGCCTGTCCATTAAGGACAGATTGAACTTTCAGTAGCCAGCCATTCTAACCCTATTTTCTAACGCCACACGGTCACAAACAAGTTTGTGGTCCGAGTAGCCTAACCAGTGGAACGTGGGACATTCTAAAAGGTCTATGTCGGCTTCTCTAACTATCCAGGTAGCTAACCACCTGGGTAAACGGCCAATTAACAGCCCACGTTCATATCTTCTCACCCGAGTGATCGATACAGTATCTATCGACGAGACCGAACACGTCGATGATATCAACCAAGCTACGATCATAGAACCTCCCTCTACCTCCCCGACCCCTGTCTAGCTTGGGGTCCAGGATAGCATTCCAGTCCCCCACTACTAAGACTAGGCGCGTTAAATCCACCAGGAAGGGCGCCAGCTGCCGAAAAAACGAGACACGCTACTCCCGGTCATTGGGCACGAAACGAGCTGCTTTTCACCGCAATATCGGCTACGATCAACCGGCCCTCGGTACCGACATGAACAAGGTTCACCTTCGCGTCCAGGGTACGTTTGACCAGCAATAAAATACCCCTGACCTGTCGGTCCCCATACACTGAATAGACGACAAAGTCATTAGACAGCACACAGGCATCAACTTTGCAAACAAAGTAAGTTTCTTGGATCGCGGCGACATCCACACCGAGTGACAAGAGGTCACAAAGCAGGTAGATAGTCTTACTCCGATCAATTAAGCCTGAAAAGAGAAAAAGATACCTTAGTCACACACGGGATAAAAATCTCTGGCTGTAATGACCCTGACGGATTGTCCAAGATTTCCTGTTCAAGGACAATACCGCTGACGTCCGTGGGGTATGTTAGTTTTGATACCTTATATAAAGAGAGATGGAGACCCTTCCCGCGCAAAGTTGCGCCATTTTTCTTAGTTGACTGGTGCCAATTCTCACCATGTTAATTTTTTGAAAATGTTTTTTGACCTCGGCCATATGGTCCCAGACCTTGAGGTTGCGGGGTTCCGGATACGTTTAATTACACCGGAGGCACGCGGAAAGTTCCTTGGATCCTCCGTAGATGGAAAATCTACGGAAGATAGCTTTAGCAAGGGTCTCAACAAGCTCCGTCGCTGGTTGGACATATCCTGCTCCACTGTCTTTCTGTCCACTTGACAAGTAGTTTCTCCCTTGAGAAAGGATTTCTTTTTCTTGGGAGGAGTAGGAGAGATGGTTGGAGATTTGGTTAGTGGTTGAGTGGGACAAGTGTAGAGAGGGGGGGCGGTGAAATTTTTTACGAGGATGAAGGGTAGCTCCTGGCCTTGCTAGCATACGAAGGTTTCTCTGGCGAAGTAAGGACGGAAGCTGATCTTAATGGTAAATCTGATTTCTCCGCCCTACCCCACCGAAACACTTTCCGCTTTTTATCCATCTCTTCTTCCTCCTCTCTTCCTCTCTTTAATGAGGAAGACCGGGGTGCTGGCATCCCCACTTCAATTTGCTCTTCCCCCTTGCGAGAGGTTTGCTTCTGCTGCTGTCCCTCGTTGGACTGAATTTTCTTTTTTGGCGATTGTTTCGCTCCTTTTCTACCTGTAGGACATCCTGCTGTAGAGGTGGGGTTTTCGTCCTCGGGCTCTTCCGCCCTTCCACTCGCCATGTGTCTTGGCTTCCTTCGCCTCCACTTTCAAGTTAGCAGAAATGGTGAAGGAGGCTGCCTCCTTTGCCATTTCTGTTGTCTTGGATTCTTGGTCGTTGGTGCAGGGTTTCTATGGAGCAGTCCTTTGCCAAATGGCTCTATGCACAGCCGACCTAACAATAGAGCCTTCTGCCTTCCACAATAATATATATTGATCTGTCCCGGCAGATCAATACATTTGGATTTTCGCCGAACTCCTTACGGGATAATGTCACTTGCGATGTGACATCACCCGTAATGAAGCCAACCTTGCTTATTACGGCCGCCACCTCGGCCACCTATTCATATTGGGAAAAAAGGCTCCCAGGTGGTCTTCCATTATACCATGGGTACCTCATGCAAGGTGATGCGTGTCTTGCGGTGCCCATGTACTCTATTTGGAGACGAGCGTTTTTGTTGATCCTGCCAACTGCTTCGACTCCTCTTCTGTTGACAGCAGGATGTCCCACATGGCGTGACTACGAATGGCGACCATTTTCGCTTGTATTTTCAGACTCTTTATGGCCTCTTCCACGGATTCCCTGCTAACTCCAATAAACTTGTGGGTTTTGGGGTTCTTTGTTAGCAAGGAAATTATTTGGGTTTCAACGGCCTTCAAAGCCTCAGGAACTGTCAGGAGTTCACTGCCGGAAATGAACTCCTGGCACTTTATTTTTAGAGAGGCATAATATTTCTCATCTTTTTGGGGAAGTTTGGCCCCTCTCCGTGCCGACGTAGACGACACTGGCGAATCTGGCCTCTGAGGAGCCTCCACCATCCTGGTTAGTAAAAAACTTCTTTTTTCTTTTCTTTTTTTTTTCAATACGCTTTCTGGCAACTGAAACACCAAAAAAAGAAAGAGTTACAACTAGCGTCCAGTAGCCAACCAAAAAACAAAAACAAAAACAAAAAAAACAAGCTGTAACTTAAGACAGTCCTCGCTGTAAGTCACCAAAAATCACTCAAAAAACAAAAGTTCTGCGTGAGATTGCCTCACAGTAAATCTCGCAGGTTAGTATTAATGAAGGAGGAAGAGTTCATTTCAATGTAGATAGGGCACCATAACATTAGACTTTATCTGTTCCAACATCTCTATATCAAACCATGTCTACAACAAAAACAAGTAACAGATATAAACCCAGTTTACTAAAACAAAAGCAAATCCCAAGTTTAGCATCTTCTACACAAATGTGAGGAGTCTAAAATCCAACTTTCTAGAAATTGAACACCATCTTCAAACCAGCCTTAACCTATGTCACAGTTCCGCTCGAAATCGAGCTTGTCGGACTCTATGTTTTTGGACGATGTCATTTGTGTGGGCAGAGGATGATAAATAGACAAGAACCTGATCCCGCGTATGCAGGATCAAGTTCTTAACACGTTCGAAAACCCCACATTAAAAACTGACCTTGTGTCGCATCCCACATCTGTGGGGAGGATTAGGTTAAATAATCTATCTATATCAGTTTCATATTTCACAATTTCGGGCTACTCGCTTCTAATATGATTCTCGAAACCGACTGCCTTATTTCCTACATCGTCTTTCCTACACAACCCCATGAACTTGATTTCCAGCTTTTTATTACGCTCACACAACACCACGCAGTAACTTTCTGCCTAGAGTGACACTTGGGTAAATATTACTATAAGAATAGGTTAAATGTACCAGACTAAATGTAGCAAGTTAAAAATGGGTTAGATAGTTTGTCAAAATACAAAAGATAGTCGCTTTATAAAAAAACTTTTACAAATAAAGGGAAATAATTATCTTGATATTCGTACAATGACCTGTTGTCGTGCAATCCCGATTAATGCATAAACATATTTATTTAGTCGTAATTATATTGGATTACAATTTGATTTTTCAATTATTCTATTGCATGTAGACTAAATTTTGTTAAAAATATATACTTAACTCAAGAAACAATGATAGGGTCAACACTGCTTGAGTGTGTCAAAATAAAATTGAAAAACTGAAACTAAAAATATAATATAATGGGGAGAACGTATGAGAGGATGGCAAAAAAACAAAAGAAAGAACCACGTGGTTCCAACAAGACATGTATTAACAATAATGCCTTATATTTCGGTTACAGTTCTACAGAATTAAAGTTCTTATTTTAAATAAGTTTGTATGTGAGTGAAAATGTGAGGTCGTGGGAGTAATTTTCAAGTTTTAGTGATAAGTGGTTAATTTTCATCAAGATATTTTAACTTGTACAGGACGAACATACGGCATATTTTTACTGTTTTCAATGAATTCTTTTGATATCTGAATCTAAGAATTTAATTCTAGCCAGAGTTAACTAGCTCGTGTAACATTATTTTTGGTACCGAAAAAAAGTTGAGGGGGGGAAGAGAAAAAAGAAGAGAAGGAAGAGAGATAATAATTGATTTTTTTCTTTTTTTCTTCTTTAGACCACCCAAGAAAATAGATAAAAATCGGAAAAGCCATTATATTGAGAAGTGAGTTCTTGTTTATTAAAATATTTAACGACTACTGATAGAAGTGACAGTTGTCTAAACAACAGGGCATTGGGGATTTTATGACCCCCTGGGGATAGCCACCACTTGTTGAGAAGAAGAGACAAAATACCCGGAAATAAAGTCGCTTGGTTCTTTGTAGAATTTTATGACGCTGAGGATTGAAGGAGAAACATATGATTTTCTTTTCGACCGAAGCAAGATAATTTTTTCCAACGATTGAAATGATAAAACACAGATACAACACGACCACACACCGAAAGCAGAAAAGCGAAAGTGACGATAATTAAAATTTGACCGTTGGGCTGAAACACGCCCCTCGGGCGGTGTGGGGAGCACTTACACGCCCCCTAGAGCAATAGTGGAAGAAACTCACACAGGAAAGAGGTTGATCAAGTGACCAAAAGGAAGATCCCCTATTCGTTATTTGAAAATGTTATGTGTACCCAAAGTGCGTTACAACCACCCCCACTAAATGCAAGACTTAATATAAACAGATCAGTAGATGGGTTTTCAGACAATTAAGAGAGTACAATTAAGGACCATAGAGATGAACAGGTACGGAGCGAGTTAATAAGAGAGACGTGTCGTCACATGACTGCCTGCCTTACAAGAAACTCCCAGACCAACCAACTTAGAGAAAGTGTTGTATCCTGTAGAAGACATATGTTGGAATTATAGTTATCTGCATGCAAGAGTGATAAACTCTAACCAAATACTGTACTGAATAGAGCCTATGTATATAAACTCCTCGTTGTTAATTTTACAAAGATTTCCTTTTCTTATTGTGGCTCCCAGCTCTGTGTGGATGATCGATGCAGCGGTTTTTCGGCGACTTTCAACCCAAACCGGCTTTGCGTTCAAGCGCAACGTGGACAGAGCCCGGTTTGAAATGAAGTGATATACTATCAATCGACCACGAGATTTTGGGCTTTGACGTGAGGACCGGTGGTTGGAGGGTTCACACTCAAAATTAGTATCTATTTTCAAAGATGACAATATATTACAGAGCATTTACCATCTTTGGATAGTTCTTCATAATATGATAGTTTTTCATTTAATAGGTTATTAATCACGGATGAAAACATACAATCAAATAAATCGCAATGTATTTGTGGTTAGAGATATAATAGGTTGCTGTGAACTGAAATTGAGACATTTTGTTTTTTTACTCTTGCACAAAGTGTGAAAGTTGAAATATTGTTGCTGAAGAATTGACCAGTTAGAGCCAATATTCTCCATAATGTGTAATCCTTTGTTTGCAGATAAGTATATACAATTGTTGTTACAGAAAATGTCTCCGACGAGAAACAAAAACAAAAAAGGAAAAAGAGAAAAAAAACAGAAGGCTAGTGAGTGAATCGGTCGATGACAATCAGTAAATACGGATATTCCCCATTGATTAGGAGAGGTCTTCGTAGATTTGAGAGAATCTAGAGTTTGGATGGCTAAACTTGACCAGTGGTGATCTGGCGGGCGCTTATTAATTTATACTGTTGGCTACCGAAATATTCCTACATTCATTTCTTGATATATTTATTTTGAATGTCCTTTGATATATTTACACATGCTGGGCCAAACAAAACGTTCTTTGATGAGTTTTGATGCTGTCCACTTAAACGCTTTTTATCGCTGAAATATTTTAGATTTTAGACGAGGTGAAATGTGTGCGGTCTGTGCTTTTTAACAGTAATATCGCAATATAGGTTTTACTGACTGAATGGAATTACTACTTACATACATAGTAGAGATGTATATCCTGTCTAATAGTATCTACGGCTTGTCCGTCAGTAAACAGACTGAGGACTGCTGATATATTTTCACGCAAGGGGATGTAGATATATTCGATATTGAGTTTGTAGGAGGTGAATTTTAGTCGAATTCGTTTGATTCATTTACGCACAAGTACCATTGAGAAAGGTATTAATCCATTTCTTCTCCCTCCATCTATGGGTTGAATAGCAGGTCAGATTGGGTTCTAAGACCTTAGTTGGCAACGGGTCTATCGCAGAAATAATGGCAACATATTGTGGGAAAATCCTCTACCTAGCCAGTCATGTCGCGAAAGATCACGTATGGCGATTGACTAGTATCGCTAGGCGTATACTTGTCCGATTGAAAGTGTCTAGTGCGCATATTAATGCTTAGTCCTTAGAGTGATGGTAGCATTTTCGTCACTCCGAACGAAAATTAATTTGGCAGAATGTGCTAGTGTTGTTTTTGCTACTTCAAATTCAGTAAGAGAGTTAGATTATTTATATTTTGTTTTTACAATTTTTCCGTGACAGGAAGGTATTATTTTGATCACCTAAAGAAATTAAACTTTGAACATCAAATTTTCATAAGAAAATGGAAAACTGTAGTAGCTGATGCTATGAAAGTCATTGATAGAGAGGATAAAGTGTCAGTGAAGAATTTCAATGTAAAGTCAATAGTCATCTCCTATCTCACTAACCTGCATCCTCTCTCTCATGCTCCTTTCTCCATTCATTCCAATCTCATCAGTATTCTCATCCTTCTCTTACCCACTTCCTGACACCTCCTATAACCTGTCACTCTTTCTCATAACTTTCCTCCTATGTAACTCCCTGCAAAACAGTGGTAGTAAAATGCAATGCTTGGGCGATATGATTATAAAAAAGTGCTTAGACAAGACATTTTTGTTTTAAGCAAGAAACTTTATGCTAAAGAGTGTATTCATGTAAGATACATTCACATTCCTTAATGCTGATTATTGCCTACCTAGCCAAAAAATAGGGTTTCAAAAATACCAGTTTAATGAAATAGTCCCTCCAAACTCTCAAGAGATCAATTCAACAGAAAACTTGTACTTCATGATTAAAGTGATGTATATAAGAATGGAAAACAATATTTAGGAAAGAAAATATCTCTGCTGCGATATCAGTCGAAAAACAAGCGATAAAATCGGTGAATGTTTAATTGATATAAGCACATAAAATATTTTACACACACACACACACACACACACACACACACACACACACAACTTTTTGAAATTTCTTCCGAAACACAATAAAACTTAACCAGAGTTGAGGTGTGGATTTGTTGAAAACCGACACATTCCTTATGTGCGTGTGGATCCAGATGGCCGTTGTGCAGCTATGCTGATCTATGGCCGACATCTGACTATTCTTCCCTTCCGTCATGATGTGAGTCTAGAAGAAGAAGATGCTGGACTTGGCTGGTATGTAATGGCTTCAATTCTACAAAGTTTTTTTATGTAGAAAAAAAAAACAGCAGTTTTGAGGAATCACACATACACACACATGTATGTACATGTACATAGTAATAGATGGCTACTCATTTTCTCAGTTGTTCCTTGTTTAGGATGTGGTTTCCGGCTTTCTCTTTTCCAATCTTTTCACTGTTCTCTTTTTTTTTCAATTGGAGTAGATAGACTAAACTATCGCCCGGTTCACACTCCACCCACATCTATTGAACAGGTGAAGAGCCTCATCCCTTGTTCCTTGTTTAGGATGTGGTTTCCGGCTTTTTCTTTTCCAATCTTTTCATTCCTACGTAGCCCCCTGCGCTTCAGTGGCGTTACCGCCTTGCTCGGGGTGATATGATTAAAAAAAAAAAAAAAAATATTTAATAATAATTTTCCAACGACAGTTTTATAGCCATTGCGAGTTGCAAGTCCACTTAAAATATTAGTAAGTCTCAGTGTCTTGAGGCAACTAAATGTAGTTCTAGCAGTCCTAGGAAATTTGATTCCTCATTGAACGCGTGAGAGTGGGTAATTAGATCAGCCTTATATCCAGTGAAGTTTACTCGACTGATATTGTGTATGTTTGCTCGTTATAAGACTCCTAGTTCATTTAGGAATTGATACTGTGACTATGAGTGGCGTTTATGATCTGCGCTAAATGCAAAAACTATCTCTGTCATTTTGTTCGTTTACTTGTATTGTCCAGATATCAGTAAGATACTGCATTAGTGATGTTACTGGTAAATTTTGTTGGTTATGAACATGTGTGCGAATATATTAGTTTTATTCACAAAAAGAATAATTCACAACATAAATATCTCAATAACAGTTCAAATGAGCCACAAAAAGTCTCTATATAAAAACACTTGAATATATATATATATTTACTTATATATAAAATTTTCTTGAAAGACTTGCCATCTAAAATAAAATATAAGCTTTGGTACTTATCTTATGTTGATTCACACGAGCCTGAATATGTAGGTCTTTCTAGTTTGACTGTCCAGGAACAAATGAGGAAGATTAACTTTCCCGCCTAACGATATCTCGTGTGGGTTTCGTCAGATCACATGACTGTTTTCTATTCTCGTGAATATTTATTTTTTAGCTTTTTAAAATGAGACAACCTGCCCAGTAGCGGAATCTAGTAATAGTGATATTGGATATCTCTTTTCCATGAAACTTTTCTTTAGTATGACTTATCAAAAGTTGAATATCTCGCTAGAGTCAACTTTTTCGAGAAAAAATATTGGAATCGGCGTTCCTTCTACTACTTGATGTATGGCTGCACCAATAGCATAATTACTACTATCAGTAATTAACAGATATTCAGTATATTCAGAACGTTGGAGAGCTAGAGATAGAAATTCAATAATTTTGTTTTTAATATTGTTAAATGATTGTAATTATAAGTCATTTCGTGTAAACAATGTTATTGCATACGCGTATTTTTTCTGCTAATGACATGACTATGTCCGCAAAATTAGAGATTCATTTCTATAAAAAAAATTACCATGCCTAAGAAACGACGAAGATCGTTACTGTCTTTAGGAGGGGGAAAATTCTGTAATGCGCTAACATTATTTTGTGTAGGCCTAATACCATCCGAGCTAATATTATATCCTAAAAAATAGACTGACGTTACATCAAAAGTTCACTTCTTTATGGAAATTTTTAAATTCTTGTCATGTAAAATTTTTACAACAATTTCAATGTCTTTTATATGTGATGAAAAATCATCGCTGAAAATGAGAATATCATCAATGTATGTAAATATACATTCAGCATGTTGAAAACTCTTGTCCATGTGTCTCTGAAAGGTGGATACTGCATTTTTTAATCCAAATTGCATGTATTTACATTCATGTAAACCGAGAGGAGAAATAAGTTCTGTTTTTTTTAATATCATCTGGGTGCATTTTAATTTGATGCTATGCTGATACCATGTCAATTTTGCTGAATTTCGTTTTGTTGGCTAATTTATCAGCAATTGAGTTGATATTCGGGATAGGCTATTTATCACAGTTTGTGATGCTGCTTAAAGCGCGGTAGTCACCACAGCATCTGAAGCTTCCATCTGGTTTTCTAACAACGTGTAGGGGGCTGGCTCATTCACTGTCAGAAGGCATAATAATACCATTTTTCTGTAGTTTAGAAAATTTCTTCTTCACTGCTATGGTTTTCTCTTCTAACAGTCGTCTGGCCTTAGCAAAAGTAGGAGCATAGCTGCCTGTATCGACTCTATGGCATACTCCTGCATACGTGCTAAGCTGGGTTGGTATTTGGGGATATAATGTTAGGATACTTTTTCTCAAGATCTCGGGTATATGATTATTTATGATCAAGTTGATAGAGTTATCAAATATTTTCAGCTTCTTTGAACACTGTTGTAGAATCGACGATCCTTTTCTGTTGGCAATCTATTAGTGATCAAAAATTATTTAAGAAGTCGAATCCTAGTAGGGGCTATTGAATGTCCATTACTACAAACGTCCAAAGAAAAGTTCAGTGCAGGGTCCGTAAGCTCTTAACGTGGCCATGTGGAATGATAGATAGGCTAGAATGAGAATTTGTTTGTCCCCAAAATTACATGTATCTGTAATAATGGCGGACTTGTAGGGGAGGGGAGGGGAGTTGTCCGCCCAATTAGTTTCTCGTTTGATTTAGAGCTGACGAAGATGGACGCGAACTTGGCTGCATTTAATACAGGATTTATCGAAACCTGCCTGAAAAAAAATTGTATAACACTACTTCTTTACTGGTTTCTAATCTCGATGCAATTGATAGCGTTTCTTGAAGATAATGATCGACACATCGGACGCATCACATTGCCGGACGGGGGAACCGTGACCAAAAACGCGGGCATGGGTTAGGCATTTCGAGATTACTTTCAGGATCTTTTTACCAGGGAGCCCGGTAAGAGCCTGCTCAGGTCGACGCTTATTTGGCCGACTTTCCCCGCCATGAGGCGGCTGAAACTCGCAGCGATCCTGTTGAATCGCGGTCGGTTCCTGCAATTGCAGTCGAGACTTCACCTCAACGTTCCAACTTTCGCAACGTTTGTCGTTCCTGCCGACCGATGACGTTTTTCCAGTCCGTGCCGTTCCTGCCAGATGTTGACGAGACAACGTTCCTGCCGACCAACAACGACGTATTATTACGCCTGTGCCGTTCATGCTACACACCAAAGACGTTCCTACCAGACGCTGACAACTTTTCAGCCTGTGCCATTCATACCAGAAGCTGACAACATTCCAGCCTGAGCTGCTGATGTTCCAGCTTTTTTCGATTTCCAACTGTTTTGCTCGTCATTTTTATTCACAATAAAAATCGACATAAATAAATCCTACATCTTCGCCTCCATCTCGAGGCCCCCGTAACATGATTACGACTTTCTTTAGTGGATAATTTGATAAAGGCTCGTGAAACTTGCCGAAGTAGAGAGGGTTCTGAATAATCATGACAGGAAAACACATCTCTAACAGACATATATGATAGTCTTCCATGCTGGGTTGCTATCAATCACTTCAACTTTATCTACTAAGAGGGCGGTCTTGCTAGTACGGGTTTCTAAGCAGCTAATAACAGTCGAAATGTGCATATTCGGATAAGGGGGATGCAAATGAATAGCGAGAATATCATTAACAATTAAGAACAAGTAAGAGCTGCAGATAGCCGTTGGCAGAGGCTCCTTAAAGTTGATAACGATACATTACATCGGTCCAGTAGCTTTTATCGCTGTATATTCGTATCGATAGAACTGAGATTTTAATTCATCACAAATTCTGCAAGATATGGATATTTTCTTAACGTCTTCAGTTGAAAATGGGAGATTTCTTGATTTTACAAAATGCAGAAATCTTGATATACCTGGATGGTATGATTCTCGTGTAAATCCACAAGAGTCAAACCTTGAGAAGATACGTTTGTATCTTCTCAAGGTTTGACTCTTGTGGATTTACACGACACACAATAAACACAATAAACACGACTAAAAGCATTTGAAGCTACGTTGCCCCACACGCAGGTCGATATTTCAAAACTTATCCATTTGTTGATTTTATTGTTTTTTATTGTTGTTGTTGTTTTGTTTCGTTTTTTTTTTTTTGTTTTTTTTTTTAGTACACTTTTAATTATCATATATAAAAAATCGTGGATTGGCATCTGTATATAATTCGAAACGGCATCGTAACAAAAATACCTTATTTTCCGTATCGCGATGATTATGGCCAAGGCGACTTTCTCGCTTCTTTTGAGTGTTTTTGGCATAAACATGATAGGCTTTCCATTTTGATTTAGTACTACAGATATAACATTATCCAAAGCATCACAATCCACCTTGAAAGGTAAGTTTTCCTCAATAGCCCTTCGATGTTCTTATGATCCCTTTCTACTCCCATCAATGCAAAAGGAGGAAAAGACGACTGGGTGAAGCAGGACATAGAAAACGCTGGGAACTATAAAATCACAATCTCTCCCTGCTTCGCCAGACATAATACAGGGTGCAATAAGTAAAGAGTCGACATTTTATATTTTTAATTTCGCGCATGTGCGTTGTTTGTTTTTGATTTTGTCGACTGCACAGTATAGTAGGGTCGTTTGTGAGAAAAAAAAGTACCATTTCGCAATTCACTACACCAGAAATTTGGAAATGGCATGCTGTAATGTAATGCTTCGCATTTGCACCGAAACATTTCAGACTCTTTGACAGTTCAAAGGATTTGGAAAGTTTTCGATGAGTCTAATGATGATTACAAAGGTACGGCAGACCAGAAAACTCACTCTGATCGTTCTGATAAGAAAACTATTTCCGAATTTGTTGGTGAGGACCTCAGACTCAACATGGAGGTATACATCAAGTGCCTTGAGGTGATAGTGCTGCTCTGGGTCAAGAGGGTGGATGTTGGGAGACCCTATGTCTGGTAACAAGACTCTGTACCATGCTACGCAAGCATTTTAGGAGAACCCAGTCATAACCGTCAAACAATTTCTGCGACCACATCATCCCTTACACCAATGGCGATTTTATTAAGTAAATTTATTCTTTAGTATTTCTAGAAATTCTTGTTCAATTTTGGTTAAAATGAGATGTCAGTGTTATTTTCATTATTTGCGTCATTTAGACGACAATTCATCCATCGCAACCCGTAGAAGGCATGTCAAGTGAGACAAGAAGCTTTTATTTTCTCCCTGGCACCTTCTCCCTCAGATCATCCTAAAAGAAAATGGCCTTCCCAAAAGTGGAAGGCATTTTTCAAGATAGACTTGTAACTAAGAGAGACCTTTCTTCTCATAGAAAGGCTATCTTCAGACTTTATTCAAAATTACTTCGGCTGATAGAAAGCCAACAAAAGATTTCAGGTACTTCCCGAAGGCTCATGGTAATAAACCTGATTAGAAATACTGATGACAGAATCAAAGTTCGGGAAATGATATCGCCTGCCACGGAATCTTTATCGGAGAATTCCAGTATTCTACCCGATATTTAGATATAGTCATAACTGGGCTGGTACAATCCGTTGAGGCCCTGACCACCATAGATTATCGTCCCGTCTGTGTTTAGTCTGTAGTGGCTTTCAAGTTGACGTGACTGAATGCGAGGTACTTGAGAGATCGGAGTAAAGCGGCTCGTTTATTTCGTAATCTTCGGGGTGGATGAGGCTGCGATCTAGAAGGCTCACTTTGTTTGCGAAGTCGATGCCCGTGTGCTGTCTAGAACTTTGTTGTTTATTCTTATTTATTTATTAGTTTCTTTGTTCCCTAGATGCAAGGGTGAACCACGTCTATTTCGACTCGGTGGGGATCGTTTAGTTGTGGCCGATGTAACTATAAAAACTGGTTTGTTTTGTGTCGTTACGGTTTATATGTTCTAAGATCAAAGGGAGTGTTATTCGTTCTTCCGTCAGTTGGGACCTTTCTTTGTTCATACATATTTTTTTAATGGAAGACTGAAATGCGATCCTGGACTTCAAGTTAGTCATAAGTTGGGGATGTAGGGTGTGATGGAATGATCGTAGCTCAGTTTGATTACGTTGGTAGATACCGAGTCGATCATCCCAGACGGGAGATATGGACGTCAGCCTGTAATTGCTTGTCTACTCAGGTGGTAAGCTGGATATAATGTTAGTGAGAAAAGTCGATCTAGATTTGCTAGAATTCATTGGGTAGGCTGTTCGGATCATAAACTCGTATGTGTCAGGATGACATTCGAGACTAGACCTAGAATGTTTGAATACTGGAAGTTCAACGTGTTCTTGCTGGACTCTGAACACTTTCAGGTATAGCTCAGTGCAGCAGTAAATAGTGGTAATAAATGGTAAAATTATCTTAAAGCTAGCATTAGGTTTTTCACCATGCAATATAGCCAACGACTCATCTAAGAAAGGGATAAGAAGGTGGATAAAAGATTGTCGTCTCCGTGCGGTGGCTTGTGTGAAGATTGCCTCGTTATAGAGTTAGCTAGGAATTTAGCTAGCGAGCGCTTTGAAGGCATGGTAGTCAGAAGTAGGTTAGCGAAAAAATATAACGATGCAGTGAACATGAGCGCAGAATCGCGTAAAGAGGAAATACGTCGAGATTCCGATTAGTACATTCGTCAGTTTTTGTATACCCTGTGTGAGACCAACGGCATGTATCAAGGAACCTGTTTCTAGTTGATTTAGGTATTCAGTTGACTTTCCTCGACTCTTGTCGACTGAAGCGGTTGGCTGTGAGGGCGAAGTCCACGATGCATTGAAGAGGGTCGGCAGAGGTAAGTCGCCGAGACTTGATGATCTGTCCTGCTCATTGTACTTGAGGCTGTCAAACATGTTTGTACCTATCCTGAGAGCAGTATTCAACAACTGGTTCTGTAAGGGATCCGTCACTGTTAGGATCTCCAGGGATGTGATCAAGCTGCTAAAGAAGTACAAGCATGGTGGGAGAGAAGTAGATAACTACAGTCCTATAATTCTGCTGAACACAGAGTTGATGGTTTGGGCCAAGATCTTGACGGGGCGTTTACAGTCATTTTCCGAGGTTCTGTTCGGACCGGAGCAAGCTTGTGCTGTAAAGGGCGGAACAATTTACAGCAACCGCAAGAAACTTGATCAGTCCAAGGAGTTCAAAAGGATCGATAATCAGCACCTGGCAACTATTCTGCTCGCCGCTAGATTCAAACTTGACTTCTGTAAGTGAATTAGCTTGATGCATCGCTTTTCCATGCAGGGGTAGAGGTGAACGGAAAGCAATCGGGAGACTTTGCGTTGTCGAGCTAGGGTTTCCGCATACACCGATATATCCATTTTTGTCCTGCCGCAGCGATATTAAAGAAGATTGAATGATACGAGTAGGTGACTGGAGCCAAGAAAAACGGTAACAGTTTGTAGTTGAGTTTTTCCAGTGACTTTTCACGGCCTGGGAAGGCATTAGTTTATCGGCGGATTGGTTGTGATTTTTCTGGTCCTAGACACCAACGGCGGATTTACCTCAGTTACCGCTTACCTGGTGATTGGCCTGAATTTGCCTCTCCTATGTTGTGGATTTCAAGGCGAAACATGCCTGATTGCCACTTGAAAATGCGTCGTTTCCGAAAATGTGGGTGATGTGGGTGAAAATGTGGGGAATTTTACGACACTATTCTCAGTAGGATCTGGTTGGGTTCTTTGTGCATCAGCACAGTGGGGAAGATCACAAACTGATAGAAAGCAATTCGTTTCGGCAGATTTCAGTAAATGGTGGGTATGAGTTGTGAGCCTGATTCGCGTGAATCGGGCCAATCTTGATTTCCTTTTTAGACTTCTCAAGTCGCAACGAGGGTGGATTCCTAGGAGACCACACCCTTGGTTAAGGTAGTCTCTTTTATTCTAGATAACTTGAGTGACTGTTGTTTCCGGCTTTATCTTGGCCTCTCCTTTTGTTATGGTCCTTTTCAAAATTCCCTCTTTCCAATGTTATTTGTTATTTTAACACTGTTTTCATCTGGGTCCAAATGTTTTACCCCCCCCCCCCCCCACTTTATTGGCAGAATAGAGCGATCACTCTTCTGTGGGTTGGATGGTTCCTGACGAACACAGGTTTAATTTTGTTGAAATTTTTTGGTTTAACTTTTATTTTCATTTAATGTGTTCAACACTCCCCTGTCATGTCATTGTAAATTTTTATGTTTCTTTTTTTGCAAGAAAAAATATTCAGAAATTGTTATTTAAAATTGTATGTCGTTTTGTAAGAGCCTTTGATTTTTATTTTGACCTGTTATCTGGCATTTACTAAAAAGATTTTTGCGTAAAAATTGTATTTTCTTTGTTTTTCTATATCTAAGTAATAAATGCTTGTCCCTTTCAAATTTCATAAAGTAGTTTCAAGTCTTCTCTTATTGAATGCACCATTTTCTATAATCATGATGAGTGGTGACGTCCTCTTCACTACCGAAAAACTCTTTGACAACTGCATTTGCTTTTGTCTTCCTATTCTTGCTTTCGAATGACTAACTTGTTCATCAAACAGGACATCATCATGCCAGATTCCTGTTTGGGCATTTGCTACTTAAAATTCATAGAAATCATTTCTTTCTTCTTTTTTTTTTCTTTATAATTTTGGTTTAGTTAGCATGGCGTAATTCACCATACATAATATGTAAGAACACACACACGCGCGTATATACACACGTGAGTGAGCGTAAACACACACACACATACATATACAAAAGATAATTTGCATTTTTATATTTAATAGAAATGAAAACAAATATCCAAGTATCTCTCTCCTAAAACATAAAGCAAATGTGATGCCGACATAATTTGAATATTTCTACTTTATTCACAATAAATAGTGAAATGCTTTTTCCGTTATCATGGAATGCTTCTGGATGTTACGCTTTTTTTTTCTTTGTTTTTTTTTTTTGTTTTGTTTTGTTTTTTGTTTGTTTGTTTGTTTCTTTGTGTGTGTGTGTGTGTGTGTGTGTGTGTGTGTGTGTGTGTGTGTGTGTGTCCTGCACTTTCTTTTTTAAAGCTAAAGCTAGCATCGAATGTATTCTTTAAAGAGTATGCACATCAATCTATAATTCTGTTATAATTGTTTCAGGAAAAAATTCTTTTAATTTTATATAACAATAGAGTTACTTCCGTACAAGAGAATTTCTTCCCAAAGTTCCACTGAAAATGTTGAAAGATCATGAAGTTCAAATCCAGCAGAAAAAATATGAGTATATTTTTGGGTTATTGTCACTGAAAAAAATGGACTGTATAACCTACATATATTAAACATTTATAGTTAATTTGTTCACACTAAAATTTTGCTCATGAATGTCTCCTTTTTCTTGCTGTTTTCGACTAAGTCATTTTAACTAAAATTATCCTGTATTACTATATTATTGCATAAAAATACATGCAAAAATCTCAAATGAATTCTTTTATACCCTTAAATATTTTGTATCACTTTATTTTTAGCGTCTATTCGAATTCAAGTAGACGCTCTGTTTGTTTATTTATTTAATTTCGTCTACCGGTCTGAATGTTCCAGAAATCCTATTAAAGGAAAATTCACTCTCTCTGGCAGGATTCGAACTTGCGTCTCTATGGGCAGAGTGCTATCATTAATCTAATAGATTCCGACCAACTGAGCTACAAAGAACCAATTACGCGGCTTTGAATCCTGCCAAAGAGCGTAGGTCAGGTCAGACTATGTTTGCTACTGGTACCACATAACCTGCCACGGGTTGAGTTTTCGGCGACTAAACCGGCGCCCTTGGTGAGGAGGGTGGTGTAGGCACCCTGCAGGACCAAAAACAAGACCTCTCAAAGGGCGAAAGTGCTCCTATGAGCCAACGGCCATCTGGACAAGCAACCAGCTATAGTCTAAATACTTTTTGCCAAACCCGCATTGACAAGCGTGGCGAGTACAGCACATGCACCTGAAATGACGGACACAAACAGTAGAAGTCACTCAGGTAAAGGTTCCTCAAGAGTGAAAAATTCTAATACATATCCAGAGATTGTTTAATAAATAAATGGATCGTCTACTCACATACGAGTAACCACTAAAAATAACGATTTAAGCTATAAAAAATCTGTCAGATTATTTAAAAAATTCAATTACTTTCTCTAAAGCTTTCCTGAAATATACGAGCGCATTCGTGAGTACGTTTAAGAAACACTTGTTATCCTTCAGCTGAGAAGAGGCGGCAACATTTTCTCAGCCATTGTCTCTTGCCATGAGCAAACAAACTCTGTCCTGATAAACGATCATTTGCAACACCAAACCATTCCTTCATTTTTTACGTCATTCTTAATCTCTAGACAACAACCATGGCTAGATTCCAATTTCAATTAGGAACCAGACGACTGCAAATCTATTTTTGCTGGCAAAAATCCGTCCATTTGAGAAAGAAAAAAAAACGTAAGGAATAAATGGCATATACATGATATAACCTGCTAGACTCATGCGTGATTATTTCAAATATATTTTCTTTCTTCCCCTCTTTCTTTCTTATTTGGTAACCTGTGTTACAGCAATATTTGTTCCTTATGACGAACTTCTTTTATTGTTTTCCCCTGTCCAGATTTCATTTGTCTTTTGTCACAAAGCCTGCAACAAGAAACAATATCACTGTATTTGATGACGGCGTCGTCTGTCTGGGCTTGAATACAGTTCATATTCCTTATAGGAGATTGACAGTACACAATAAAAGTACAATTCTCAAAGATATTGAACAGAAAAAGAAAGTTGGGAACATGAGCGATGGTAAAAACCGATTTAGTCTCTATTATTGACTAAACATTGAGTATGAAACAGAAAACAAAACATAGTGTGGACCAACCCTCACCCATAATCTTTGAGGCCTGATTTGCTTCTTTGTCGTTTCTTGTTAAAACACGTTTATCATAAACACAATTAAATTTTCTTCATATTCAACTTATACTCAATTTCTCCACAGCAGGCAAAATAGACAATGGGAACAATTCTCAAAATGCATAATTGAATAATATAATGGCAAAGAAAGAATTGAAAAACAAAGTAAAAGGAATAGATTTTTCACGAGCTTTTGTTTAAAGAGCAGGGTAAAAATTCACAGAGACAATCTGCATTTGAAATAATGCTGTCGCTTGAGAAAATTCAATCTAATGTCAAGGTAAAGTAATATACTGTAATTTGCTTTTTTCTAATCCTTTCACCCCAAGCAACGCAGAACTGTGAGTGATGAGAAAGAGGAACAAGTTACAGGGGAGTCAGAGAATGAGTAAGAAAAGGATGAGAATACAGGTCTGAAGAGGGCTGCATATGAGTGGAGTGGAAAGGAAAATGATACAAGGGTTGTCAGGGAAATTATGTGAGTCAAGAAGATAAGAGATGACAATTTACTTTGCATTTAAATTCTTGGAGATTATAGCTTTCAAGGAAGCAAGTATACGGAAGGGAATTCCACAGGCGGGAAATGCGAGCAAAGAAGCTGGTAGAGTAGAAGTTCCGGTTACATGTGATTGATTTCACTGTAAAAGGATAAGACCTAGCCGTTAGTCTAGCGGCTCGGCTAAATTCATGCAGGGAGCTAAGCTCATCGGAGCAGAAGCCGTGAAAGCATTTGTAGAAGAGACAGAAGGAAGCCACATTACGTCGGTGAGAAAGTGACTGGAGTTGAACTACCAGGTCGGAATCAATTACATTGCAGATTCTTCGTTGGATTTTGTCAAGAAGCAGGGGAACCCGAGATGTGACAGCAATATTCAATACACGGCCGGATAGTGGATTTATATATGCAAAAGATGGATTTAGACGAGAAAAACTTCCTGGGCCTACAAAGAGAACCAACCTTCCTAGCAGCAGATTTAGCTGTAGATTCAATGTAGTCATTCCACTTGAGGTCGGCTGATAGATTTAGGCCGATGAGGCGCAGTGTTTTGCTTTCAGGGAGACTAGCTTGATCCATTCTGATGGGGAGAGGTAGAAGCGGTTGTCTATGGTGGTTAAAGGATAGCAGCTTCGTTTTGAAAGCATTAAAATTTACGAGCTATTCTTATCCCAGTCCACCACAGATTGGAGGTCCTTTTCAAGATCAGCAGCGAAGTTTGCTTTGTCAGCCTCAGCAGATTTCTAATCGAGGCGAGAGTAAATTGTTGTGTCGTCAGCATAAATGCCTACTTGGGATCTGATTACATCAGAGAGATCGTTGATGAAGATCAGAAAACCGTAGGACCTAGAATAGAGGCTTTAGGGAGACCCGCGTTCGTATGATAGGATCTGGAAGTATGCCCATTCAATACCTTCATGACGCGATTTGAAAGGAAAGACTGGATTAGGTCAAACAATCGTCCAGTTATACCATATCCATGTAACTTGCATAGAAGGCCAGCATGCCAGACTCTGTCGAATGCTTTGGAGATATTTAGTGCAATAGCTCGAGCTTCGGCGTTCTTATCGAGAGCCTGGTATATATACTCTGTGATGGTCGTTAACATATCAGCAGTAGACCTGGTGAAGCGGAAACCATACTTTTTATCGAAGAAGAGAAGAGGCCATGGGCTGTGGGGTGTTGAACCACTTCAGCATTAATAATAGCCTCGAGCACTTTGCCAAAAAACGGTAGGAGGCTGATAGAGCGATAATTGAAGGGATCTAAGGGTTCTCTAGCGTTCTTAAATTCAAGAACCACAGAGAACTTCCAGCAGGCAGGGAAGCAAGAAACATAGAGGCAGTAGTTATGGAATTTGGAGAGGACAGAGGTGAGTTCAGGGGCACATTTCATCAGAACAATGATTGGGATTCTGTTACCTCCGCTCGCCTTATGTGGGTCAAGCTTTGAAATTATGTTAGAGATCAGCGAGGGAGTAATGTGAACGTCACTTAGTTAAGCCTCAGTTCTAGGTGGGAAATCGGGTGCGGATACCCCAGACGAATCTAAAGTTGAGTTGGTGAAGAATCTACAAGCAAAGTATTCAGCCTTGTCCGCTGAAGATGTGAGGACATCAAATTCATTAATTAAAGTGGGGGTTGAGGGCTTGCTGTTCACACATTTTTACAAAGCCACCAGTAGTCTTTGCAGCCGAACTTGCGAGAGGTTATACGCTGTTTCATTATTTCAGGAAACAACAGTTTAGCATCATTTAGGGTCCTCTTCCACTCATTACGAGCAGAGACAAAAAGGCGCCTATTATGGTCAGACGCGTGTCTCCGATAAAGTAGGAAGAAGTCATTTCTGTGGGCAAGCCGGAGAGAACCAGGGAGACGAATGGGATTTAAGTCGTAACTTCCTAGCTGGGATGAAAGCATCGATGCCAGCTTTAATCCATGAAGAAACCTCGGACGCATAATCTTCAATAGGAAGACTAAAAACTTGGTTCCAAGGGACATCACACAGGAAATACCGAAACGACTCTCAGTCTGCTCTTTGGTAGCAGTAAGATATTCTGCTTGTCTGGGATTCCTGGGAGGAGGGGATATGAAAAGATATATTAACGAAAACCACAGCATGATCAGAGTTTCCAAGAGGGCAAATCTGCATAGCATCAGGGATAAAAGTGAAACAGAGATCTAATAGTGAGTCAGTTCTATTAGTGATGTTAGAGAAACGCGTGGGGAAAATCAACTACTTGCGTAAGGGACTGAGTGATTGAAAAGTTCATGGTATGGACACCAGCAAGATCTGTAACAGACTTTTCCAATCACTTGGCATGGTGGATATTGAAGTCTCCAAACACAAATATTTGTGCGAATGGATAAGAGGAAATGGTCTTATCTATATTTTTAGAGTTTCTGTCAAGTACGGAACAGTCAGGAGATATAAAGAGAAGCGGTAGAGAACAAAAAGATAGCTAACCGAGCTTAGTAGAGAGAGACGGAGACATATGTAGGAATGATCAGGTGATTCAAGAAAAATCACCCTAACTAGAGGGAGATGTTCGCTGACATAAATACCAATTCAGTGCATATGGATATTGGAGTCCTTCCTAAAGAAGGGAAGGTAACCAGGGTTATAGAAATCAGAGGAAATAATAGAGGGTTCAAGGTTAGTTTCACAAAGGGCTAAGATGTCAGGTGAGTTTACTCTGATGAAGGATTCAACTCTCCATAGTTGGTACGGATATCACGGACGTTCGAGAAAGAGATGTTAATAGGTTTAGGTGATTTATGTTTAACTGGTTTAGTTTTAGTTCTTACTTTGTGTGATGTCATAATCAGTGATTTTTTTCGGTGAGGGGAGGCCTAGAGTAGTAGTATCAGGCGGTCGTCAAATGCAACATGTGTAGGAAGGAAACTGGTGCAGACTGCAGTATAATGTGGCCTCAGAGTTGCACTTGCAGGGGCACCCATCCATGCGTGACATGGCACTACAAGATACCCCGATATTATTCAACAGTTGATCAGAACAGCCTCTCAAGATGCTACGCAAGAGTTCGGGCTCCTAATTACCAGTCGGAAGCAGCAATCAGGAAACTGCCAACCCGGTACCCTCAGAATGAAGAGACGTCGCATTCATCCACACACACTGCAAAAAGCTTACAACAGCACTACTATTAAGACCTAAGGAGAGGAAAGAAACCGGGAACCCCTTCCTAAACAGGAAACAAGGTTTGAGCCTCTACTCCTGTTCAAAAGAAAAAGTAAATGTATGAACCAGGTGATAGTAGAGTATATGTACTCCACTTTGAAAAACATTAAAAAATAAATAAATAAATAAAATAAATAAATAAATTAAAAATTAACAAATTCATAAGTTTCAACTTAGTTAAATTCATGAGGTCCCTTAGTAATCACTGCAAGATAGTTTTAGCATACCTTTCCTTAAAAATTCAGACAAAAATTTTAAAAAAATCTTCCTGTCCGGACGCCTGAAAGAGCTAACTGAAATCTTAGCTAATACAAATATATTTTTTAAAATTATCCAACGCTATATGCGACAATAATTAGAAAATATATATATATATATATATATATATATATATATATATATATATATATATATATATATATATATATATATAAATGTTAAATTTTAAATTAAAAGATCCGGAAAAAAATGTCAATCAAGCTTACCAGAGACGAAATCAGCTGCCATCAAAATATTAACCTAGTTAAACTTTACATGCATCATGGTGAATTCTATTTCACTTAAAAAAAAAAAACAGCATTAAGAATTCAAGTTCCTACGGTTTCAAAGGAAAATTCTTATCTGCTCTTCCTGCCCGGAAAGAGCTAACTGAAATTTGTGTAACAAAGATACTGAAGTTGATTTCACCAGTAAAAGGAATTTATAGTTGGTGGCTTATTGGAATGAGAATTGCTGTGGTTGTAGGATGAATTACAAGTGGTTGAGTGAGAAATATAATAGTTGCTGTTGTAGATTATTGCCAGTTAATGAATCTATGATTAGTGGCTGGTTTGAATGGGAATTAACTCGAGAAGCCTAGATAGGCAAGCTAAGTAATTTGAATTTACTAGCATAACAAAAGTACCCTGGGTTCTATTTTTTTCTAATGTGCTGTTGGAGAAACGAAGAAAATTTCATGTTAATAAAATAGATTAGTACCTGGAATTGTCTTAGTTTGAAATCGTGATTTAACATAGTTTTGAGTATTAGAGAGTGAAACAAGGAGTACTTATCAGTCATCTCTACTCACCTCTAGAAAAATGATAACTGAGATGAACTAAATTTCCCTAAACTAGGGTTGTGTCTTGGCCAAAATTCAGTAGAATAATTTATTTTTTAATAGCATTTACAGTTCTGTCATGATTGAGGTCAATTGGTTTGTTCCTTTGCTATGTGGTAAAAGGATAAAGTCATTAAAAACTTTCCTGATCCTGTAACTATGTACATACTAGCAGTATAGCCCGGCGTTGCTCGGGTGTAATGAAAGCTTTAAAACTAAACTATGGTCCTGGTGCTCAGACTTTTTGGACGTTGTCACGAAAGACTAAAAAACAATAGTTGTTTCCAGTTAAAGCGAAACTGTAGACTGAAAGAAAAATGAATGGATGTAAGTCAAATTTTGATTTTCTGGTATCGATATCAAATTTTCTGCACTATTGTAAAAACTGCAACCTGAATATCGTTTCTTATGTCTTTATCTATGAGTGTATCAAATTTGATTAAAATCGGACCATTTCTTCTATAACCAATTTTTTTCGATTATCGATTTTCGATATTTATCGGAGATACCTCGACACAAAACCTAGCTAAGAACACTCACAGACGCTTATAGTACAACTGTAAATTTTCAAGAAAATCGGTTCAGCCGTTTCGGAGTCTATAGGTAACGGACACACACACAGATACACACACAGACAAAGTTCCATTTATAAATAAGTTTAGATACAAATCAGCTTCTAATCTGACACTTGAAAGAAACGTATTCCTTATCTAACTCTTTCTTTCTTTCTTTCTTTCTTTCTTTCTTTCTTTCGCTCCCTCTCTAAATAATTTGTTCATATATCAAGAACAATTTTAGGAGAAATAAATATGACAAAATGGAAAAGTTTTCATGTAATGCGTTTCGTCTTTTCAGACATGAACGCACATGCGCACGAACGAGAGTCACTGAGAATGTTAAATTTAAAAGTATAGTATTTTTTAAAATTTTTTGTAATATGTTTTGGGTATATAATCTAGCCGATTTCATTTAGATTCTTGTTTTTTTTTTGTTTGTTTGTTTGTTTGTTTTTTGTTTATGTTTCTATCACATTTGTTATTTGTGATAACAGAATAATTGCTAACGATGGTGAACAGTTGTAAGAACCTGGATACAAGTTTACTGCCAATGATCTAGCGATTAAAGTACTTTCTAAACATTTTTGTCTTAGTAAATTGTTTTCTCTTTTAATTATTATAGCATTTTTTTATGTCAAAATTCTGGTTAGTCTCGTTACGGTGAGCAATTAATGCATTTAATGTGTTTTGTAAAAGATCTCTCTTGTGTTTATATAATCTTTTATTTAAATTCCTTGAGGTTTCTTTACATTCCTTGTGGCAATTATTACCAGTAATAGCGTAAATTCCTCCTCTAAATTTTAGCATATTATTTTGTTTTGTATTAATTCTTTTATGATTTTAAACGTAGTTGTGACAAGTTTTATGTTGAGTCTAGATTAATTATTTTCAATTGTAGTTGTGATAGTTAATGGAAAGAAGAATATATTTTTCTTTTCTAGTTTGAAATATGAGTCTTTTGTTTCGCATTGAATATGAAATAGTTAAGGTTTGAAGGAGCTTGAAAGCATTTTGAGTGTATTTCTCCTTTTCATGTAAGTATTGAAGGTTGAAAGTTTCGATTGCTCTTAAGTAGAATTCGATCATTATTCTGGAATTGAAGATAAGGCGGTCATATTAATATAGTCAGAGACGAGAGGCGCAAGGCCGACGACCAAATATAGCAGAGGAATTAATATCATTATCCGTCATCTATTCCACCATCCTTTGCAATATTCGATCTGAGAATAATTTTGTCAACGAGTGAAAAGGTTGAAAACCAGGTTTTGGAGATCAATAATTTGGCCTCCAGAATAGAGACTAGAATTCCCTATTTAAATTGCTCCATCAACTACCAGTCACCTTCGACAAATAAAATTAATGATATTGTTGCTACAATAAAGGGTAATATGACTGTTCTAAATGTCATTCCTTACTTCTCTAGTAATTTACCCCTTTGTCCCCGAAGAAGTCCATTTTCTTATAGTGGGTTGCTTATCTATTCTTATTCTAGTTGTAGTGGGAGTCCGTTCTAGTGAAGGGTAGTTGTATACTGTTGCAGATTAACGGAATTTGGCCTCGTGGTAGATAGCCCACTATAAGTCATAAAATGATTATAAAATCAAGAAAAGCAATTTGAGTATAAATATAACATTTTTATATATACACATATCAATGAGTGCTTTTACAATTAAAGTAATACTTGAATATAGGTTCAACGTAGGTTCATGGCAAATAATAAGCTGAAAGAGATTTAAGGAATGTGGGAGCGTCGTGAGTAAGGAATGTCTTTGATGTAGTCGCTCCTTAGGTCAGTAAGTACTTTTGAGACAAGGAAGAAAGTAAGGAGAGGTGAAGCGAGGCGAACATAATAGCCGCTTGACTTAAGTCAAGGGGATATTGATTACACTCTTCTCCTTGGTGTCTGTCTGCTGGGTGCTTTCTATCTCGGCTTTTTATATCTGCTTTGTGGATCAACGCAGTTCGTTTAGGATTTCACACTTGAATTTGATTCTGGGCTTCCCATTGGCTGGTAAATAAAATTCGCGTAGGCTCGTGAAATGGAAATTTGATATTTGATTAATTTTTATTTTTCAACCGGAACATCTGCGCGAACCCGGATGTGCAACGATGACTTTTGGTCATTTGCCTTCTTGTCGAGAGAGAGCAAACATCCAGTCCATCGCTTTTGTTCGGTCGGTATCACCACACTCTAAAGGATGAAACATACGAACCATGAACAGAGTCCATAAAAATTTGCAACCTTTAAAAAGCTGCCTTACTGAAATTCAGTCAACATCAAATGCAGATCAAACCATTGCAGAGATAACAGGAATTTTACAATACCTGAATTATAAGAATTTCATATTTTGGTCATACTTTTTCATTTGTTTATGATTCATGTTGATGTAATTTATAACAAATCCAATCTCGAGAAATTAGAATATATAACAGATTTCAAAAATTTTAGAAATAAGAAAGTAGAAGTACTGTGAAAATTCTTCAAGGACACTCATGACAGAAACAACGGAAGTATGTGACTGCATGTGTTGATATAATGGGCAGATTTTATTCCCCTAAACACTTAGTAGCTGTTAAATCGTTCAACAAGAAAGGCTTCAATAGTTTTAAGAATGAACTAGTACTGATCACTGGAGTACATCTCATGATTGACAAACAAAAGCTTGAAACTGAACTAAAAATATTTATTGTCCGATTTGCATGAATATTGCAAATTAATTGAGCTGCTGAAATTTATCTTGGAAAATAATCTAGATGGTGTTCTTATCAAAATTTCGAATGACACGTTAACGCTAGCAACAGCGACAATAGACAAGAACAGGCATTCTTAAGTTATCGTTGCATAGTCTTTTGGGGTTGGCGTTTTTCTGGGATGACTTTTAGCTGACTTCTTGATTCCAGGTTGATTAATTTATTAAAAAAAAATTCTTTTTTCTTCTTTTTTTCTTCTTTTTTTCTATTAGAAGGATCATATTTTTATTAAATTTATTTCAAGTGAATTGTTATTAAAAATATGTTTGTATGTCACGTGACCACTACGCCCGTACCAATTTTATTTTTTATTGGCATCCTATGGAGTCAAGCGAATTACCTTATCCTATTTTGAACAAATCGCAACGGTGGTCTAAGGACATTGAAAATTTTGTATATCACCACAAGTTTGATTAATTGTTAGAATATTGGCAGTCAGCAGTGTTGACTTCCAACATTCTAGTTTGAAGGGGGAAATTATATTTTATGCATTCATATTTTGAAATAGTTATTTGCTTTTTGACAATGTGTGTATGAGATTGTTGTGTGGGGAGCTGGTTAATGTTTCTTTGATTCGGCCTTGTGTCATACATAACCGAACTCCCTACAGCTTACAAGTTTTATGCAGAGATTATCACCAGAAGGTTGTCATCATCAGAAGGTTGTTTGTCAGTTGGAATGTGTGGATTAGTGTAGAAGAGTGGAATAATATACATTTTTCAGGTTGAAATAGAAATTTATTAAAAGGAAAGAATAACACAAGTTGTAGAAGTTAATGTTCAATTAGAAACATTATTTAAAAGTTATGAGGAAAGTTCGTGTTCAATGATAAAGTTGAGTTAAGGGTCTCGAGAGTTGAAGAAATTGTTTGTAGTAGTAATTGCTGAAAGGGATAAAGAGAAAGAGGACAATGTCCGAGTCGGTTGAAGTTACATTTTAGATTTGTCTTTCTCGCTGCATCCATCTGACTGATTCGACTGACGTTGGTGAAATCACTGTAATCTAGATTTTTCGCACTTACTTGCGAAGTCCTTTTTGATCTTCCAAGTCGCTCCCATTCGTCAAAAATCATTTTAACACCTACTTGCGAAATCTGGTTTCGACTTTTTCGTTGAGCACGTGGTCAACCCTGTTTCTATTTGAGAAAACCAGGATTTCACACGTCGTTGAGAATTTTTGTAAATGTAAAGAAGAAAGTTGATTTTAATTAATTTCTTATCCGCTACAAGATTTTTGTGAAATACCATCGGAAACACACGAAGAGACTAATTTTTTTTGCTGACAAAACATTTAATAATAATTCAAAGAGAAAGAAAGGACAATGAATGAGATGTACATCAAAATTACTCTATACTTCTTTCGAAACAGCTTCTCAGGACAAATACAAAGACAGACCTTTATAAAAAGGAATGGTTTGATAGATATCAACGTGCACAGAATTTCCTATTCAACGTACAGTAAAAGGTAGAAAAGAAACATTGTTGAATTTTGAGATACATCGTTAATAAAAAGCCAAGAAAGAATTATGTTTTACACTTAAATCTGTTATGCAGAGTTTTGAGGGGCAAAGATGTATTATCTGATTTCATAAACTAATTGAAAATTGATTAAAAAAAAGGCTCTTTATAAAATCTTTAAATAGTAAAATTGTATTGCATGATAGGTTATGGTCATAAATACAATGTTTACGAAAATAAAGCAAATATTAAATTGTGTCATTTTTGCTTCATTTTAATAACTCTAGTAATAACAAGTGACTAAGTTATTGAATCCATAACATAGGAATGAAAATAAGATGAGATTAAAACTAAAATTTTGTTATTGCTGTCAAAGCCAGGGAAATTGGTAACATTTTGCGGTCAAATGAAATTAAAAATAAAACAAAATATTAACAGGAAAATTATAAACGTACATTTCGCATAATAAATTTTATTTGATCAGAATTGGACTTGAGTGAAATTTAAATATTGTTGCAATGTTAAATCTTTGTGGTATGTAAAAATCCCAAAATTAAATCAAATTTTAGACCATATAGTACATTTTACCTATGTATAAATTTAGATTTTGTAGTTTTATAACTGTTCTTCTGCAAATCTGGTAAATTTGTACAGGGACTGATGACGCTTTGATGCACTAGTGCTATCATTCAATTTGCTAAGTACAAATTAATTTGTTTTTAATCACAACAAAATTCTTCTGATATTTTAACAAAGAGCTGCTTCCATAATCAAATATCGATCGTCATTTATATTGGTTAATAATAATTACTAGTATTATTATTATAGTAATATTAATTTAAGAATTTTGTTTTACGGTAGTCGACCTATGTTCCGAATTCTGCAGCACAATGCAGATTATTCTTCTGCGCGTCTTCTTCATAAAACGAAATCAGTTGTTTAACAAGTCGCATATTGGTTCAAGTGAGAGTAAAAGTAAACAGCTAAAAAAGAATAGGAAAGTATTGTGTATAGGGGAGCAATGAATAGCCTTCACCAGATACGAATGCGTAGGTGATCGACAAGGACAGATATTAGCGAATGCTTAAAGCAATTATAAGAATGCTGTAATAATATCTGGTATCGTGCATTGTTTTATTGCCAAGATCTCTTTCTCTGCATATTTTGTTTTCAGTTGATTCTTCGTTGTTTTCTCTCTCTCTTTCTTTTTCTCTCTTCCTCTCTCTTTCTACAATTCATTCTTTTCTACTGGGTTTTCTTCAATTTTTCTCTACATTTTTCTTTTTCTCTCTAGACTTCATTCTTTTAGACGCTCTTTTTAAAATTCTTTTTTTCATCCTCATTACTTCGCGTAGCTTTTTGGTTTACTTTTTTCCCTTATTCTTTTAATTTTCTTTTATGCACTTTCTATTCTGTTTTCTTTTTCTGCAAATCTTATATTGAGAAAATGCAAAAAAATAAATAATTAAAAATGAAAACGAAAGACAAACACAGAGTCCCTATCTTTAAACATTATGTGACTGATTCAGCATTTGTATATGTGTCGTCGTGTGTGTGTGTGTGCGAGAGAGAGAGAGAGAGAGAGAGAGAGAGAGAGAGAGAGACTACATATATACTTAACTTCTAACAAGCCTTGGCTTAGGGCCACATCACGTTGAAACATCAATTCCGTTACGATCACCGAAGATAAGTAACGTTGAGCCTGGTCAGTACCTAGATTGGTAACCCCTTGAGAATACCGGATGCTGCAAGCTTAGATGTGTGGTTGATGTAATGGATAATGGTTGGGAATTGTTAATCGGAGTGCTGAGTTCTAATTCCAGTTAGGTTCGTTATGTTCACTTATGCCCAAATACTTTTGGGAAAGATATGAATCCACCTCTTCTTCTTACAGCTATGGGTTAATTAGTAAGAATTGCATCTTTAAACCATTATTATCTCAAATAAAGCAAAAAATTCATACAGTCTAAAAATTATTTCACGGCTTTAAATAACCTGCAAGGTTGATAGCCCGTAGAAAACGAATACATAAATCAATCAATCAATTAAACAATCCTTCCATGAAGAAAAAGCGTAAAAAGATTCTAAAAAGAAATAAAATAAAAAACGAAATGTATGCGATGATGTTGGTAAGAAGAACGCAATGAGATTTTAATGGCTGCGACGCAAGCGACTCTATGTATCTTCTCAAAATGTTTGTATTCTCCCCATGAAGCGTTAATTTTCTTTCAATTTTTTATTCTTTTATAAAAAGAACGCATGTTAGCTCATTCGTACGACATACAAACTTTGTGTTCAAATCGGTTATGTTTCTTCGTTAATTGGTTTGTATAATAATACATCGACGTATACCCAGGCTCAACATATTGGCAGAAAGTACTAGATCCATTAACTTCTAATTAGATATGCCTTTAGAAATTCTATTTCCCCAACTTCTATTTTGATTTGATCAATATGAAAGTCTCGTTACTTTGACTTACTCTTCGACTGAAAATTTTAACCAGACACAATCTGAAATACTAACTTTTGATGACAGATACGCTTGAGTGAGTTTATAGTGGATTTGTCGCGAGATTTGTTTTGGGCCTTGTTGGGATTTGTCCTCCATAAGGAACGTATGAATGAGTAAAATAAAGCAATAAATTATATCTTAAACCAATAGAACCTGGATTAACAATAATAATTAACAATAATAATTTATATAAACAGTCAGTTAAGTGCCATGCGTGATACACGCTTGGGTGATCATGTCTCTTTCGAGACATGACTGACTGGGCAGAAGGTTATCCCGCAATAGCTCGCCATTACTTTCTGCGGTAGTCTGGTTGCCAGCGAATATTATAGAACCTAATCTGTTTTGTTATTTAACCCATAACTGGAGGAAAGACTAACGGATTCATACCTTTCCCAATGGTATTTGTGCGTAAGTGAATGCAAAGAATTCAACTAGAATTCGACCTCGGTTCCCCGATTTCTCGTTCCGAACCGATATCCACTTGTACAAAAATAGTACAAATGTTCATAGATGGACAGCATGGATGTTATGTAATTACAAGAGTTTGTAAAAGTTCTTAAGTGCGTTTGCTAGATGCTAGTTTCAATTTTGGTTAATATATCCTGTCAATATGCAAAAGAAGGTATAACGTATGAGAAATGAAAAAGGTGAAAATGATGAGAAAGGCTAGTTAAGTGTCACACAGATGTGGCAGATTGCAGTGATCACTCTTGACTGGGATATTAATAATTACAGTAATATAGAATTTTGTTTATAGATGAGAAAATAATCTGTGGTGAAGTTTGTGCCCCGGGAATCTATGCTTCGTCAGAATAATTAATAGAAAATACTAACACAATAGTGTTTATATACAACTTTGAAAAAACAATTTAAAGAGTAAATTATTATTCCCGTATGTCATGGAGGGGGTTGGTGTGGTCGAACTAAGGAGAAAAGTCAATAATCAAGTTGAATTTTAAGACCACCGGATCCTATTTAAGTGCGTGTTTTGCGCGTGTACAGAGAGAGAAAGAGAGAGATGTTGATGAGTTGACAGAGAGAGTAGAGAAGCACCAGGAGACGGGTCAAAGAGACGGGTCGACGAGAAGAGTCCATGACAAGAAGCAAAATACCGCCGCTAACATCTAAATACTGCTACTCCTACTATTACTACTACTACCGTTACTACTACTGAGAAGGGTGAAAGGTCGAAGGTTGTAATAGTTGCGCTAAGAATAGACAAAAAAAAAAAAAAGAAGGCCGCATCTCTCCTTTGCAGAAATTATTCGAAGCATTTGTTTTATTTAGTTATTTACAACAGACATGCAACAAGAATTTTTTTGTTTTGTGTGTGTGTGTGTGTGTGTGTGTGTGTGTGTGTGTGTGTGTGTGTGTGTGATATAAAAAAGTTTTTGTCCTTCCAAAATCGCATCGACTTGGTTATATTTATTTTTATGTTAACCCGATTCTCACCCGACGAACACGCAGGTGAACCAACGGAGAGCTTCCGGGTTTCTACGATCTGTTGACCGCTCTCCAGGATCAAAAAATCACAACATGGCTGGAGCACGACCTCCGCTATATTACCAAGATCTGTTCTATGATTAAAATTGATTTGCTGACGTCACACTTAGTAGAGTTCTGTTTTATTTACTACACGGCGTCCGTTAGCGTTGACTTATTTTCAGAATCAAACATGCCTTCCCCTTGTGTGGTACCAAATTGCAAAAGGAATTATAAAAAATGAACCGAAAGTTCATTGTTTTTCGTTTCCAAAAAATAAATATTTATTTGATAAATGGAAACATGCCATTAAAAGGGAGAATTTTACCCCAAGTCCATTTAGCAAAGTGAGTCGTTAAAATTTTAATCACCATTTATTTCAACAGTCGCTAAAATCAAAATTTGTTAAAAAATTAGTTTTTTTGCCGTAGCACAAGAAAGAAAGCACTTTGTTTATATCTTTTAAATTAATACAATAAAATAAGATATTATTTTTATTTCTTGTAAGTCGCAAACATCAATATTGATTGTATTTGCAGGTCGTGACAAACAATCGGCCACTATATTTTGTGAGCCTTTTATATAAGATATATCGTTAACGTACTCGCTAAGGAATCTGAGATGACGTTGTTGTCTGTCGGACTTTAATGGAGACTGGCCTTTAAAAGCACTGCAAAGTGGTTTATGAACTATCTGTCACTAGCTGATAGATTTCGAGTCGGGGAAAGCTAAAGCGTTTGCACTTGTTAAATAGTTCTTTCTATTTTCAAAGGATTTAATTTCTTTCTTACTAAGTGTTATTATTTCAGATTTTTGCTTAAAACGCATTCGTTCTGTCTGTATTATGTTACTGAAATTTAGTACACATTTTCTATAGAAACTCGCCATTCCGATGAATCTACTTAGCGAGTTAGAATCATTTGGTTGAGGAAATTGTGTTCATTCGTTAAGGTTGTTATACTGGGTTCAAGTTCCTCAGCTGAGATGTGAAATCCTAGAATCTCTTTTAAAGTCATACTCATTGAGTTTCTGTAATACTTTCTCAAGATGTTTCGAATGACTATCTTCGTAATCCGAGAAAATAAGAATATCATCAATGTAAATGGACTTACATTTAGCGTCATAAAAAAATACTGGCCATCATCCTCTGGAAGGTACTGGATGCGTTTCGCAAGCCGAAAGGCATATAATTACTTATAAAGCTTAAAATATGCCATTATGTTTTAAGCTGTAAAGGAGGTGACTTCCTGTTTCGGCTCTTAGTGTCACTACAAGATCAGTTTTATCACTTGGCCGTTACATGTACGGGGCTACTTTTCACCAGAGTTACAAGAGCGGAATTAAAAAAGAAAGTGACTTAAAAGAAGAAAAAGAAACACAAACAATCGCTGTTGTTGTTAGACTGATCATGAAAAACGCCGGAAATAATCCTTGTTTAGAGATAAGCAAAAAGACGAAATAAGACAGGATTGTGTAGTCATTGTAAATAACACATCACTCAATAAATTCCGAGCCTAACTAATAAAACAACAACTTTTAGACAAATTTTAACTTTATCCATTAACATAGTCTCTTTCTAGGGTGATACACTTCTAACAATTCGATGCCTTTTTTTGTAGAACGATTTGTCTTTGGCATCAAAATACGCCTCACTTTCCTATATCATTCTTTTGAGGTTTGCAAACAACCAGCAGTCGCTGTGCGACAGATCTGTAGAATACAGTGGATGAGAAAGTAATTCAAAGTGCAATTCATGTAGTTTTGCTATCATTGCGCTCGACTTGTGACACAGTGCATTGTCTTGGTGAAAGATCACTTCTTTCTTCTTCATTTGTGGCCGTTTCTTTTGTCGATTTCTTCCTTCAAACGCACCAATCATGCCATATAATATTTGTTATTGATGATTCTTTCTTTCTCAATGTAATCGATGATCAAAATACCTTGCATATTCAAAAATACAGAGGCCAGAACCCTGCTTGCTGATGTTTGTGTCTTTGATCGCTTTGGCAGGCTTTCACCTGCTACTGTCCACTCAGCTGACAGCCGATTTGAGTCCGGTGTGAAGTGGTGGATCCTGGTTTCATCCATATTTTCGCAAAATCTCCTTCTTGTGTTGAAACATTTGCAAACAACGTTTTGAATCGTCGACTCGTTGTTGCTTTTGATCGACTGTGAGCAAACGCAGCACCTACTTTGAACACAGCTTTCTTGTTGACAAATGTTCATGCAAAATGCTGAATACGCTGCCTTCTGATATCTCTGTTATCTCACGCAACTTCAATTTATGATCGGCGAAAAACGAGTTTGTGGATTTTTTTTGGTGTTTTCCGGAACAACTGCCGATTTGGGGCGACCTGGGCGTTCAGCATCATTTGTGTCTGCACGACCGTGTTTAAAGTCAGGATACCACCTTTTAACCGCTGTTCCTGATAGAGTAGAGTCCGAACAACACTTATCAAGCCATTGCTTTGCTTGAAGAGTGTTTTTTTTTTCATCAGAAAGCAATTCTTTATCAACACACGAAATTCAAATTTTTTCCATTGTTTTGAAAATTTGCAACAGTAGCTTCACTTAAATAATCCGATTGGACCCAAATTTTGTCACGTGCCATTTGAAGGTTAGTACTTCATAAAAAATCATATATATTTTTTATGAGTGGCACCATCTGGCCCGGGACTTATTGAGTGATGTATTAATAAATAGTTATTTGTTATTATCAGAGTGTTCTTTTGATTTGAATTCTTTTTTAGCTAAAAGGTGACGATGTATGCATCGTGGAGACGGGAGAAAAAAACTCTCTCTGTTCTTCTCCCTATAAACGTATATGAACATGCGGAGAGAAAATAACTCTCTTTATAAACTTGTAATGTATGCGATGGTAATAGCAACTGCTATCTTGAAGAAGAAGAAAAATGCAAATTGTTAACAACGAGAAAGAAACGCTAGAGAACACAGAGAAAGGGGAGGAGAGAGAGAAAAGACGCCATTTGATTGGCTGAAAGAAATACACAGCCAAAAACGCATTCCGTGTAATAGGATTTGAAAACAGTTAGTTGCGGCCTGAATGTCTAACTGAGAAGACGTAAGAAACGTTCACACCAAAATACTCCGAGGAAGGACGACCTTGTTAAAATAAAAGATGTAATCCAGAACTTTCTCGCGAGGAGGAAGAAAGAATAGGAGAAATATATGAAAATTGGAAAAGTATCTCCGAAGGATACGATCGGACAACCAAAATTATAATTTCTTAATTCGAACCGACATAAGGGGTTTGTGAAGTATCGAAGTATGAAACATAAGAGACAAGAAAAGCATTCCCCATCTATCTTCAAAATTCCCAAGTGTTTCCTCCTATACCGATCTATGTCACACATTTACTCTAATTCTGTTAACTCGAAAGGAATTCACAAAACCAAACACCTTTTATTTTTTGAGGAACACGATTGAAAATTTAATGAGAGAAAAAAAGAAATAAGAAAGATAGACTCGCGGTTTGATGAAGAAAGATAATTAGGACTATTCTTTTGCCGATGTAGATCCAATTTGAAATTGGATAAGAAAACTGAAATAGAGAAATATGTATTAATTGAAGGACCTTCAGAGATCTCTAACGACTTTCCGTTATTTTATTAATTTCTTATTTTTTTATCTCCGGCGTTTGTTTGTGTTTTAGTTGCTGTGTCAATATAATATTCTCTTTGAATATTTTGAATTACCAAAATACCCAACCGTTCAGCGTTTTGATTTGATTGAACTTTCATCTGCATCTCGCTTGTACTGAATTTGACCTCCATTCCATTGAGTTAAGAATTATATAGAACCATATTCTTTCTTTCCATTTTTGGATCATCACTTATAAATTGTCTATCGATCTAAAATCGCGGAAAATCGCTGTAACAACACTAGAGCATTTCCGCAGCCGATCAGTAGGTTAGTGAGCCACCCTCGTCTCTCTAGCCTAATGAAGCGTCACAAGCAGAGTCCAAACAACACTTATCAAGCTTTGATTGAAAAGTGTTTTTTCCAATCAGAAAGCAATGCTTTATTAACACACGAAATTCAAATTTTTTCCATTGTTTTGAAAATTTGCAACAGTAACTTCACTTAAATAATTGTAATTTGTAAACTAATAATCCGATTGGGCCCAAATTTTGTTACATGCCATTTGAAGGTTAGTACTTCATAAAAATCCTATATTTTTTTTTATTAGTGGCACCATCTATATGTCAGGCCCGGGACTTATTGAGTAATGTATTAATAAATAGTTGTTTGTTATTATCAGAGTGTTCTTTTGATTTGAATTCTTTTTTAGCTAAAAGGTTTACAGATATCCAACTAGACATACAATTGGCTAGGAACAACCAAAGTCTTTCACCAAACAAACTCCTCTGTGGATTGCCTTTTTATGATCCGCTTACTTGTTACTTTTGTTGGAGTCATGTTTCTTTCCAATTAGGCATGTCCAACAGCTTAGTGAGGTCTGAAACCAGAATGTTCAGCTATTAAATAAAAATATTTTATCTTTAATTAGTTTCTTTACTTCTAATTAAAAAACAATTGAGCTAATAACATAATTTTTTCCAAGGAATTGTAAATTTAATATTTTTCTTGATTCTGTAGTAATGAGAAGTAACTTTCATGGATTATCCTTCTTATAAGTTATCCTAAATTTCATTAACTATCATCATACTTTCTTAACATTTAACGGGAAACGTTGGGACCATGCCCGTTCTGTACCGTTTGTCTCATCATTAAGAAGACAAAAGGTAAATGTTTTTTTCTGGATTGACGTTATTCGCCCTATAGTACAGGGATAAGAAACTTACAGTAACTACTAAGGAGGCTAATCTGTCAGGCTGATTAGAGTACAATTAAACAACATTTCTCAGAAAAACATAACCATGTAGGTAATATCAGACAGATTTTAGTCAACAATACAATAATCCTCACTCATACACAGTAAAAAGAACTTTCAGATATTGGAGGCCATCTACATTAAATCCAAACAACCCACACTTAATAAAATCACGTTTAAATCTGGTCATAACACATCACATTGCATTTGAATATATGGTTCTGTTGTCATTTCGAGCTATCACGTTGTGTGACGTCAAAGAACCGCATTGCAAATTTGCGAACTGCGTTTGCTATTTTTGGTAACTGTTACTGTTGCTTAGCGGAGTTTTATGTCAACACAAAATAAAATCGTCACTGATGGTGGATGTTTTTGTGTTAACGTCCTTATAACCTCTCTGAAGATGGCTCATGTGAGCCGAAAGCTTAGAACCAACTTAATAAAAAATTATCCAAATGTTGGAGAATTTTTGTTTTTATTTACAACTGAAATTGAAGCCAAAATACGATGTTTAGAACGGCTCATGGTTAAACATAACATACATTCATTGTCTCTTATATTTAACAGTATATATATGTATATATATATATATATATATATAGATGAAGAGAACCAACGGGTTTAGAATCCAGAGTTCTCCAGCATTTACTTTTCTAAAAGAGTGCTCAATACAACGTAGATCATAAAGCGTAATAAAATTAATATTTGTTTTTTATTTAAAATAAACTTAATTTCCGTGTATATAATTATATATATATATATATAATTAAATTTGATTTTTATTTAAAATTAATTTACATTGCGACACGGAAATTAAATTTATTTTAAATAAAAAACAAATATATATATATATATATATATATATATATATATATATATATAGAGAGAGAGAGAGAGAGAGAGAGTTTGCACATATTGTGAGGGTGGTTGTTTTGCTACCTCGACTCTTGACACCTTGAACACACTTTGAACTATGTCAGTATCTAAAGCAAACAGGCAAATTAAATTCAGTTCTTTCAAAATAAAAGTAGATATCGTTTTCACATCTCACACAGCAGTATAAGTTGATATATACCGAACTCTATCTTTAAAAGTTTAAACCTGACTTCACGTTCCTCCCTTAAACTGGTCTCATTCAATGTATTCCAGTGCAAGAATTCTCAATCCCTGTCTAATCGCCTCTAATAACGAGCTTTAGGTTTTATAAAGATTTTGGCCAATCGTCATGACCCCAGGCTTGCGGTCTATGTCAAGTAAGGGTTCTCATGTGGCAAAGCCCCCCTCTAATGAGGATACCCTGATGTACTTTCGTGTGGACCTTGTTCATAATGTCATGCATCTTTACTCTCTTTTTTTCTCGGGATGATGGTGTTGTGATGTTTGACTGAATAGCCAATAAGATTGGCGTTCTCCTACCTGGCAATCTCTTAGCTAGCATTTATGTATGTAGTGATTTCAATGTTCATCATAAGGAGTGGTTAGTCCACTCAAACAAAAACCAATGAAGAAAGTAGGTACCGCTATGACTCCTCCATCACATATGAGCAGACCCAGATCCTGAATTAGCTTGTCCTTGTATCCGATATACCACACAAAACTTAGACTTCTTTATTATCAACTATCATAACAATTGTTCCTCTCATTTGGGCATTTCAGATCACTCACTGGTCCCTGGTAAGACTGATGCCAAACCAAGTATAATTTTTGAGATTTATATGCTGGTAATGTCATCTCTCAACATTCTCTCTCTGTCGCCCAACATTCTTTAAAAAAAAAACAAAAAAAACAGAATAGCCTCCCTATTGTGAATTTTAAGCCTCACAAAAAATGGCCGATAAACCAAGTTTGGTACACGCCTCAATGTGTTGCTGTTATATCTCACCTTATATTTATCACTATGAACAATGTAGAAGACTCCTGTGGTGAATACGGAATTAAAAGTAACTCTTCTTTTCACTGTTTATAAATTTCACAATCCAGTGTGAAATCTAATTTTGACCAATAGGAAAAATGATTGACTCCGTACTGAATGAAAAAAAAAGACGAAGCCAAATTTCGCGATCTGCTGTGAATCACGAGTGCTTTGATGAAAGGGGAGCAAAATATATAATTTTTATCATGCAGAAAGTTGTTTTTATTGAGGTGTGATCAACAGCCATCCTGGTGAAATCCACGCAGAATGTGGGAATTTGCACACCTCTGGTATCACAAAAGCTTTTGACAAGTTGTGGCATACAGGGTTGTTACATCTGGAAGAGTCTCCGCAAAAATCCTTTCTCGCAGGTAGGGTCATAAAGATCGTTGTGAATCGCCAAACTTCTGAAGACAATTAATGCAAGCATCCTTAACTTTATTCCCTCAGTCTTACTCTGTTTATGTTTGTTATTAACTATCTGGGAACATCTATGCATATGATGCCACAGTTAACCTCCAAAAATAAAGTAGTTGATCTGACCCTGTTTAAATAACTTAAGTTAAAGGTGGGCTAGCTTGTAACATGCCATACCTCAAAAAACAAGCTAGTATCATTTCATAATCACCGATCAGGTGCGACTGGAAGTTTAAAATATCTGAAATTTATTAAAATTTTAGATTTATTAAAAGTTCTAAAGAATTGAAATTTTCAAAATTTGAAAATTTCAGTTATTTAAAACTTCCAGTTGTGGGTTGGTAAAAATCTGTTGTACATTTGAAAACCAGTTATTATAAATTACCTGAAGATACCAAAAGGTTGAAACCAAGGTTGCATAAATAACTTGTTTCCAAATGAAAAATATGCAAAAGCTTTACATTATATATGTATTGAGCACTTTTTAGTACAACTGTATACTGATCTAATTTAATTATGACCAATAACTGGTTAACGATAATTATATATATATATATATATATATATATATATATATATATAAGGTTAGGACTTTTTGTAAAATAATTGATTCCCTCTATCATAAATTGATGAATTTATGCTAAAATAAAAAAGAAATAATAATGAAGATGTTAATTCAGTTTATATTTTTTAAATGTCACCCCACCCCACATGAAATTTCTAAAATCCTATATAAGTAGTACTATATTCTGTAACCTTTTAGAACTTTTTGAGAACTATGAGGAATATCAAATAAAGCTACATCCCTATTGTTTGAGATTCCAATATTACCACAAAGTGACCTCTAACAATTGGTAAACAGGATACAGTCCTCTCTTAACTTGTTCTTAAACCAAAAATTGTCCGCAGCATTAAATCATTCAATATAGATATTTATTATGCTAAGATTTCTAAGAGTAAAAAGATTAAAAGGAAAACAAGTTTACTTACATGGAAAATTAGTATTCACAATCTGAGTTGAAACATATAACAGAGAAAAACAGGTGCTGATCATTCTTTTTGAATTATAAACAATGGAAAGAAAATTGTCTGATATCAAACTTTCAATAAAGGTGTATTAAAAAGTCTCAGTTTATTCAGCTGTTTCTAACTACTGACAAAATTACTTATTACCAACACTCTTAAGAAAGAGATATTTTTATAATCAACAAGCAAATGTACTTGACATTAGGCAACAAGACAAATATGCCCTATAAGACAATTGGACTACTGAAATGTACTCCAGGACACATAGCCTTAGTTAAGCAAATTTAGTTATCTGGTAGTATTGGCTTGAATACCTGGATTGAGTAATGCAAAAAAAATTATATATTCTGGTTCAGCAACACCACAAGGATGAATTACTTACTGATATGAATATCTCCTTGAAATAAACAGTACAATCAGAACAATCTACTACCATGGTAATGGTAATATTAACCATTTCCTTATAGGGAAACATTTGGCATTCATTCACCAAACATTAAATACTACTTTCAGTTGAAATTTATAAAATATTTCTTTCAAAAGTCCAGTAAGTTATTGCTCTTTCCAATATCGATGGGGATCTTCATTCCTAAATTTTTGGGTAAATTTTTGTTTTGTTCCCCGAAGGCCTTTACCCCTTCAAATCTTTCCAAAACATCCTTATTTGCGAGCAAATGTAAATGCTGAACTCAAATCGATAATTGTTTATTGACGAAACCTACCTTTTTTTCAAGTTTACAGCCAGAAAAATATCGAACATTTTCGCTGTTTATCTCACCCCGTAACCATGGTTCAGAAAATGTTATTCACTGCAGAATGACTTCACGCGTAGTTAGCTGATTTTTCAACCAATTTACTGCCTTTTTGCGATTACTGCATGGAAATTGACTTCCGAAACCGAACAACTCAGAGTATCTGCTCAGAGGAAGTAAAAAGGCCGAGATAAGCATCCTACGCCTCAAGTCATTCAGTGGTGAATCAGATAGGAGAACAGTGGCAAGGGGTGAGATATAGTCTGATTTTATTCTGGCTGATAAACGGGAAAAAGTTAGGTTTCTTCAATAAACAAGTATCAATTTCAGTTCAGCATATACATTTGCACATAATTAAGGGAGTTTAGAAAAGATTTGACAGGGTAAAAGCCTTCGGGGAATAAAACAAAAATTTACCAATTTTTGTTTGAAGTAATATGGAATGTCAATATGTTGATTATTTTTTTCTTTGAGTTACTATGTGCTATCCATTTTAGGTGTTGCTAATTTTGAAAGACCTCAAGTAATGTGGTTTCTGTTATCTGGCACAGTTCTTTGTGATTCAGTCACACCAATTTTTAAGATGTGAAGAAGGATGTTCTTGGTAAAACTTCATTTGCTCAAAGCTATTTTTAACCATTGATGTGAGGAAGCAGGTGCATACAGCTAAGAGTTTAGATATTTTTGAACATGCTGATACCATGCATGAAATCCATATAAAAGTCTTGATCTGATGAAGCTATTTAAGAACATCATACAATGTGTTTCTGATTTCGGACTTCCTTCATGAAATTGAAAAACTTGTTTTTAAATTCAGGGAGAGTGAATGCTATTTTCAAAGTTCAACCTCAATGTCAAGTGATAATTTATTCTTTTGCTTTTTATAGCATTTCTTAGCTTCATTACTAGGTCCATTTTTGTTTATATTTGGAAAGACTTTGTAATAATTGGATGCATATTGGTGAATGTTTTATTTCCATGGATTTAACAAAAAAAAAACGTTTTTTCTCTATAATTAGCAGAAAGTAAAAACAAACATCTGATGAAGAGCAGAGAATAACAGGCAAAATGACGAGATGAGGACACAAGTCTAAGCAAATCAGTGTAAAAGAAAAAGCCATAGTTCTCATTTCAAAAACTCCTCAATTACATTAGCAAATATAGAAAACAATGTTATATTTGGATGACTTCACAAAGCAATTAGATGCAAATTAAATTGGCTAGGCAAGGTGATAACATCTGATTTAGTTTGATTGCAGTATATCTCTGATAGAGAAGAAACAAAACATGTACATAGCTTACAACCATGTTGAAACACAAAAGCATGAAATGAAAGTCAAAAATAAAATAAACATTTTTAAAGAACTTAAAATTGTGCTCAGAAACTGAAATTATTCAGCTACATGTTATTTTGAGCACCTCAAACTTTTCATTATCATAAATGTTATCAGGATACAAATAATCCAACTCATTAGATAAAGTTGATGTTTCTCAGTTGTATAAAAGAAAAAAGTCTGTTTGGTTTTGGTTAATAAAATGCATTTTTCTTCTGGAGTTTTGTTTTAGTCATTTCCACAATCCACTGGGATTGTCATCTAAAATATTTTGTAAAGGAATTATTTTAAATTCCTGAACACTTGATAGAATCTTAGATGTTCCACTTTTTTTATATTTTATCATTTCAAATAAAAACTGAAACTGAAAGTTTGTTGTTTCTTACATTTTTATCTAATATTTAAATAATCAGTATATGAGCATTACATGTTGAATCAGAGATTAAAAAATTAGTGACCTGATAAGAACAAATCACATCAAGTAAATATGAATTAAATATTCTTTGATGAAAAAAATTATTTCTCAAGAAAAAAATATGAGATGCTGTCTGCTTTGTAGCCAAGATAGATGTTCATTTATTACTAGCACCACTGGTCAAGATTTCAAAAGCGTAATAGATAAAATCTGTGTTTCAATGTTATTGAAGCAAATTAAAGCAACACTGAGTGTTAGTATGTATTTTTTTTATTAAAAATGCTTCTAAAAATAGTCATTGAGGTTAGTGTTTTTAATGCAAATAAAGTCAAATCTATTTCATAAATAATGAGTAAAAGCCAATATTAATAAATAGGAAATTTTTACAAAATCACCTACAACACTTGTTTTTTAATAAAATATTGATTAACTAGCTATGTGATTTTCAGTGTTACTGCCAATCCTAGTCTTAGGACTGGGATAGATAAAGCCTACAGAACCATCAATAAACAACCTTTTTCTCCACACACACACAAACTCAAGAGTGCAGAATCCAATATTTGTTTTTCACTTTCTAAAATTAATAACAACAAATAAAAACACTTTTTCCATTCAATATCTTTATTAATCTTTACTTTGGGCATTGCCTTGTGTGATGTTCCATAACTAAGAAACCTTTTTTATTTTAATGTTAATAGGCCCAATGCCTTTCTACCTAAGTCATACTTGACAAGATGCATCCAATTCACCTTGTGACAAGTTCTTACATTTAAAAACATGCATTTCTGTAAAAGATACCTTTTTTCTTTTGTATATTGATTTTTTTTTAGTTCTGAATCATAACATTTTATTAAAAACATCTGTCAAATTTGTTCGAAATATACAGATAAATACAATTCCATCTGCCAGTAAGAGTTAAATTGGTTTTAAGGAAATAGCAAGCATAGTGGGTTGGAAGGGAACTATTCTGTATTTATTCAAGTTATATACATGACAAAGCAAACCGTTGAGTAGTCAGCAGTTTTCTATATACAGCTTACATTGACATATGTTTACATATTTTTAAAGTGTGTATTTTTAATTTTTTTAGTTTTGTATCAAATCACTTTCCAACAATTGAGGATGGTGTAAGGTGGCTATGGAAAGTAAGCTACCATGTGGCTAAAAGGGTATGGTGAGTAAGTTGAGGGTGCCAGGTAGATCCGAGAAGAGAGTGGGGGTGCAGCAGAAAAAGGTCACGACAAAAAAGTTAAACCATTAGCCATTTACCCCACCATCACATCATCATCACCATCAGTAATAACAACAATAGTGTACAAAAAATAAATAAAATAAAATTGCATTATATATATTAGGTGGCTGCATTTTTTTCTTTGACATGGCATCCTTTCAGCTTCCAGTCAAAATGATCCCATAAAAAAAAAAAAGAAAAAGAAAAGAGAACTGACTGTGACAACATCAGCAGCAGTAATGTTTATAATTTTAATAGGAACAATAAAAGAGAAAGAAAAAAAGCAGTAATAGAAAAAAAGGGAAGCTAATAAAAAGGAGAAAAATATAGAAAGTGTCAGGAAAAATTTGAGCATGAAGGTAAAAAGGATAATTTCTGATTTATAAAAAGAAAATTATCATTAAGTTAAGTTTTATGTGATAGATTTAATATTTCAAACTATAAAAAAAATGTAAATTATTGGAAAATTACTTTCAGTTTTTCTCATTTGTAAAAATATTCCAATTTAGACCACTTATTCTGTAAGCACTATATAATCTTTTTTAAATAAGACTATTAATTTTAGTGATGATATATGTTTACTAACCTTTTTTTAGTCTTGTGAAAGTGAAAGATTGTGCTGCACCAATCTTTCAAATGGAAAAAAACTTGCCTGCCTTGAAAAATTAATATTTGAAATCCCAACTTATCTGGGCTTAAAACCATTGACTGCCAGAAATCACAGCCTTAAAGTAAGCTTTTAATCTTATCATAAAAAGCAACTTTTTTTAATACAAAAAAAAAAAAAAAAAAAATCATGATTCGATAAATAAGAATGTAAATTAATAAAAGGGTTTCCTGTACCAATTTTAAAACAAACAATTGAAACAATTGAAAATCATTAACAATAACAAAAATACATGGATTTTAACATAAGTTAATAAAATCTGATTTTTTTTTTTAATGTGGGGGAGGAGAGAAAAAAGAGAAAAAATAGTTTATTTTTAAAGATACTGACTGTATTAAATGCTTTCATTTTTTTTTCTTTTTAAAAAAATATTATATGTTTTATAATGGGGCGGACTAAATAAATTTATACTACAGAGGAAATGTTAAAAAAAGCATGATATGGCTGTTAGGTCATTTTATAGCAGGAAGAAATTTATGTATTCAACCTACTTAGGACATTTAACAGTTACTGCTGTAATCAACAGACGGAATAAATTATGTGAACAAATTGTTTATCATCACCATAGACATTTAACTTCTCTGCAGTGGCATCTTCACATTATATTCATCAAGGGAGGTAATAAGAATAAGGTCAAATGAATTTAGCTTCCTATAAACCAGCTAAAATAAACTACTTCACAATTATGACTAATCTGAATAATATCCATTTCTTTTTGTTACCTGATTTTAGTCAGTTTATCACCCGTGTATACATAAGAGGTGGGAGTATAAAGGCAAGTTATTCGCCCACAATATATGACCTAAAAAGAGGATATGATCACAGAAATAGGGTGGAATATACAATCTGTACATACCCATGATATTTGTTGAGTGTATGTGTGTGTGTGTGTATATATATATATATATATATATATATATATACACACACACACACACACACACACAAAGTGATTACTGAATCATACTTTTGAAAAGATATCTCCATTATAAGATAATATAATTATAATCGGAAAACTTAAAAAAATAAAAATAAAAAAAAAATAAAAACCATTATCACCAAATAAAATGAACTGAACTCTTGACTAGAATTTATTGTTTGAAACTAAATTTAGAATTTCTGAATTACTTTAAAAACAATTATGGAAATTTTTTATTAATTACTTTTTGTAATATTATCTTTGAACGTGTTTCAATTCCTATCAAATTTCTACTAAAAAAAATAATAATTAGGACATTTCTATTATTTAATATTTCATAAATTGTTTCAAGTTAAACTTTTTCTGACATTATTAAACCATTGAAGTGGAATTTTCTTTTGTAATTTCCTTCAGAGAAAAATATACATGTAGAGAAATTCACAAGAAAACTAAATTGTAAATCACTTGCTAAATCAGAAAAATAAACTATTTCTACTAATGAGTAAATTTCTACCAACTATCTCGCTGTTTGATATATATTATGAGGTGAAACTAAAACATTACTTGAGCATCTCAACACAATAAGTTTCTTAAAGATTGTAACATAAAAACGTTTATAAAAATTAAAATTTACATTATCAACAATGAGTGCTCTAGTCTATACAGATACACCATTTTTTTATTATCAAAATCAGTAGATATAATTTAACTGTAAAACTTTTTACTCCATAAAATCTATTTTGATTCCTGGTTTCATAAATGAGACTATGTTTGAAACTTTTAGTAATGATGCTTATTACATAAGTTTTTTGGATTTGCATTCTCATCTTGGTTGCTAAATTTTAGTCATTTTGTTTTTCAGCCTTCCTCAAGTGTGTCATATCTGAAAATACTGAACAAAACACCTTTTTTTTTTTCGGGCCAGGGTGTGTTCTCTTCCTTGACATTTTTATCACACATGTCCTGCCTAGAGAATTAAACTTTGTGAATAAAAGCTTCAGTCACATTTCCTGAAATTTGGGAGGTCACTCCTTGTATCATACATTTTCAGGAATACATTGACTCAATTGAGAAAGTAAGACAACACTTGGAAGAAAAATAACAATTATGAAGTCAGAAATTCTCACAAAAATATCAAGGATGAGAACAATCAGAATGTATAAAAATAGAACATTTTCTGAAAGTGACGGGATATAACAAATACTTAATCAAGCCCAACAGTATGGTAGATCAAATGTGAAGCCAAGATGATACAAGTATATAATAAGTGGGATTCAATGACTTTAACCCAAGGCAAGAGATTTTTTTTTTCAGGATTTACAAAGCACAAATTATCATACTTTAGAAAATAAAGAATTTCTTTTAAACCAAAGTGAAATTTGAATTTTTTATAATCATAAACAATTACTCTAAAAATGTTTGTTTAAAAAATGGAGAAATCTTTTTATTTGTAAATAAATATAAAAAAAATGATGCAATATTTTTCTGTAAATAATTCCTTATCTTGTTTGTGCCACTAACATTATTAATATTGCAATAACTAACATTTAATGCACAGTATTCTCAGTATTATGTTAATTATATATAAAATATTAAACTTATTAACATAATACAAACTGGCAGAAATTTATCTCATGAAAAATCATCTTTAATCAGAAAAAATGATTAGAAAGAGTTTGTAAAGTTTTATCACAAGTAATCATGTCTCTGCATTGAAATCATACCAATAGGAAAATAGAGATAACACTAACATTTACCAAAGAAAATGCTCTTTCTGAAATTAATCAACATAAGTTTTTTATTATTTTATAATTATAAAAAAATAACTGAAAGTAAAAGTAAAGAACACTACAAATCAAAAATATTATGAACTGTGGTGAAGAAAATTTAGAACTGTATTCTAAATACAAAATATAAGAATGAGTAGAATGCATTTGCAATTATATATAAAGTAATTCCATCCATCATATGTAATTTACTTAGGAATTAGAGTCAGCATTATTTCTTTATTGTATTTTAGAAATATCATTAAACCCCCTTTAAATATCATTATACTTCTTAAAAATAAAAATATATCTAAGAGCAGTTAAGCCACCTAAAGTTGTATGAGTTTCTAAGAGAAATATGCTATTTAATATCAACTCACAATAAAAGAAAATGCTTATTAAGTTTGTGATTTAAGATGATTCTTTAGTATAAAGAGATGATTACAAATATAAGAAACAAATGAGAAAAAAAGTGAATTAATTTTCTTGTATTATGTATAGTTTGCTATGAAGTCCTGTAACTGAATAACAGTCAAAAACTGAATACATGCAATACTAAATAAACCTGAATGCTTTTTACTGCACAAATTGTTTGAGACAGTCTACTTGTTCATGCTTATTTAGAGTCATATTTTTCTCCCTTGCAAAAATGCCAACAAAGTAATGGAGAATTTTTCTTATAAACTAAAATAAATAAAATTTAATGTTACTTTTTATAATACGACATTCCAGGAATATACAGAAAAAATTAAATTGCAGCCCTTTTCTTTTCAAACACAAATAACATTGCTGCAGTTCTGAAATCAATTCATGTAAAAGAAATTATAACAAGTATGTGACAAAAGTGCCAATTGCAGCAAACATGAAAAAAGCCTATATACCTGCTCATAAATTGAAAAATCAAATCAATCATATTCATACCAGCAATAAAATTATCTTTAGTAGGTAGAATATGGCATCCAACTATACACTTTAAACAGAGTGATTTTATGTGACTTGATATCTTATATAAATATTCAAATATGTATGTTAGCTATTTTGTTGTAAATAATTTGTCAGCGTTAGTTTCTTCACATTACTGGCCAAAGAGAACATTAGAAAATTCCTAGGTTTAAAAATCAAATAACAGTTATAATGATCTGAAAGCCCAATCAGATACCACTTAAGATGGAAAAATAGATGATATTTTTTAGCTAAATATATTTGCTTCAAGCAAAAACACTATTTAACACTTAGAATTTTTATACTGGTAATTTTTTTAAGAACAAAAATTTTTAAAAAAAGCTAATTTTTGAAGAGCCAATCAAATTTTAGTTCAACATTTAACAAAAACAAAAATTAAAATGTTATTTGGATAAAATTCAAGTGATGAAAAACCATTTCAAATATTTATTTGATTAGGAATTTCAAAAAGCAGATTCTTTTTTTTTAAATCCCTCTCTCCTCAAACAGTTTTAGAAAATTATGTCATGAAGAAGGATGTGTATGTGTGCCCCCCACCCCAAAATAAACAAACACCAGAACATGTTAATTTGCTTATTTTTGCCGTTAAAATGAATTCTATACACACACGCAACAATAATTTTTTTTGCAGTAAAAATATTAATAACAGGTTTAAAAAGTCAATTTTTTTGACTGCTCCTGAGGTGTTTGTCCAGTCAGTAAAACAATATCAGATTACTTTACAAAAGCTCCCTACAAATTAACAATTACATATCCTAAGCAGGTTAAATAATCCATTGAAATTTTCCCTTTCATCCATTTTTTGCTTCTTTTTACAGCAGGAATTTCATTTAATTTACATGCATAATAAAATAAAATGATTGAAAAAACAAAACAAAAAATAAAATAAAATAAAACATCAATACAAATGAAGGTCTTTCATTTTTCTTTTTATAATTTTAACAAGAAAAATCTGGAAAACTATTGATAACAATATTTTCACATAGCATATACAGTTCAAGTAGATGGGCAATATTCAGGTTTTTCATTAACATACTGAAGTAAATATAGCACAGAAATAAAAAATGAGTCACAGGGATATTGCAAATATATTTTTTTAAATTTCAGAGATTGGGCTTCTGCATATTTATTTTTGTCATGAGAGTTTTATTGTTTAAATGTTGGATCATTTTTTTAAAAATATTTATTTGGTAAATTCTTAAATCTTCATTTGATGCCAATGAAACTGATTATTTGGTATTACCACTAGTGACATAAGTCATGATCATTCATTTGCTAAGCTCTGTGGAGAGACTGATTACATCTTTGCCCAGGATATATCTCAAATTTAAATTATTTTGTATATATACCAAAATATTTATATAACAACTTCACAATTGTCTACTGATACTTAGTAAATTTGTCATTTTATTAACTGTTTAAAAAAGTTAAACTCAGACATAAGAAAAACACTATTATAAAATTTAGGGTCTGATCAAAATACCAACAATTTGCAATGTTAAAAAAAAGAAATAAGTTTTACATATGTCAAACACTAGCTTAATTCACAATAATTCTAATTAAATGCAATCAAATTGAATATGGCATGAAGTTTCATCATTGTACTCATTATAGTAAAACATTAAATTCTTTAACCTTTGAATTATTTTCAAGTACAATAATTTCAAAGTTTCAACATTGTTTTGCTTTTGGATTTGACAAAACAATTACTGGTATTTTCTTTCCACAGAGATGGACAACAAAAATAATACGAATAACATTTTAAATGTGGTAAGATTTGGGAAACACTAATGTTGCTGGCATTATGATTAAGACATTTTAATTTAGGGGCCCAATAGGTAGACTTGATAATTAATGAACCACTACTAAACATAGCTATCAACAGTTAAATCAAAATCAGAAAGAGACCAAAAATTCATGTCAATTATCATATACATTTTATACTTAACAATACAAAACACCAAATCAATAAGGGATTTGCTTTCCTTAGACTCTTTATATATTTCTACTTAATGATATTTAATGCTCTAATTCTATCATTTAACAGCAATATTTATTAAAGTTTTAGAAATAAACAAATGCAATAAGCTTAATGCTTAATAAATTAAATGAAACTGATTAAGGACAAATCAACTTCAATGTCAACCTAAGAACTTCAGGTAATAAATGTTATTTATAGCCATGGATTTTTAAAATGGGTTGCTTTGCTCATGTTAGATATGGCATTGGTGAAAGTAGTTATTTTGTTTGCATTGTAAACCAAAGTTCAAAGGTGTTAAATTACATATTATCAATAAAAGTCTGAAGATAGCTGGGCCTTGCTCAATACATATATGGATAATTTTACATTCAGACTCAGATATCATATTATTCAGAGCAAGATGATTGGAAGAACCATAATATCTTGAAAAAGTTTTTCTTTTTTGTTAGATTTTACAAATCTACAAACTGAGTATTACAAAACAAAAATATGAAACAAAAAATAAAATTGCACAGGATTTTACTTGTATTTGCAGACATAGTTTAAGGGAAACAACTCATGTTATCATTACTCAATGCATAAATAATCAAAGATAAAAGATTGCTTAACTTATTCATGGATAACACAGAATTTAGAGGATAAAATATGTCTCCTGTACTTAGTTTCATTATATATAAAATGAGCCAATAAATCAGAAGAATTATGATCCCAGTGGTAATGGTGATAGTTGTAGCAGAGAACAGTAAAAATAAACCACTAATTTTTAGTCTGCATTGAATACACACACAAAAAGTAATTTTACCAAGAAATGTTTTCTAAGGAAATAATTTTTACATACATTTAGAATTTACAACAAAGAAGTGATAGTAGTTTTAAAGGGAATTTCTTTCTTGATTTAATATTCAAAGAGCTCATTTTTAAACTGTTTATAAACAATACATACCAAATAATTTGAACTATATAAAAATATACATATATATCATGGGAAATTATCATTTGTTAATGCCATTATTCTGATTATTTGTTATTTTTATTTCATTTTTGCAGTTAGTAAGTACTAGTAACTATTCTCTTTTTTATTAGCTTTATGTAAAAATCAAAAATAAAAGGAAAGTATTTTTACCCACAGTAAAAATTGCATTTACAAAGCAATAGTTTAAGAGTTACAGGAAATTGTAAAAAAAAAAAACTTTTTATAAAATAATGGATCACTTTAAGAATGACTGGTTTTAAATTCAATTACACCATCTTCAAGATTACTGTGTCCAAATTTACTACATTTCTCCTTCTGTCAACAAGGTCCAATAACTGATAAAATATTTCTTCATATAACGAAATAGAAGGAGTCAAATATAATAATTGTGTATATGAAAATGAATATTCACATATTTAATACTTATACCTTTTTTAACCAAGGATGTGATCTCTAGAGATTCTCTCTTGTAACAAAGCCTCAAACAAATGTAACTGAATTTAGTGCTGAGAATTTCATGACTGAATGATGTTGACACAGTTTCATTAAGACATTAAGATATATTGAACATCTTAATCAGTGGTTCTTAAATGGAGGCTTGTAGAACATTTGAAATAAATCATTTTCTCGTTTTTTGCAAAAGCAAACATTAGGATTGATCCAGAATTATTTTTAGTTAGTTATTAGTTAATTTTAGATAAAAAACACATAAATTTCTAATATTACTGGATTTCCCATGCCTTTGACACATTGTCTTCTCCCATATTGAAGAATTTTATTTTTCCGCTCTCAAATTGAATAAAAAAAGTAGACTATACACACATAAACTGAAAAGTTGGTAATCAAACATTAGTTTGAGTGATAACACTCAATAAAATAAAATAAAATAAAATAAAATAAAAACGTTATGAAAAAGTTAAAAATCATTTATCTAAATATATATACAACTGGCTCAAATCTGAATAATCTAACACAAAATAATTTTAAGTATAAATAAAAATATTTTTACTTTAAAAAAAAATCTTTTTTACTATTTCCCTTATTTTATTGAATCACTGAAAATAATTTTTAATTCCATATGGAGTTATTAATTGAAAGGGATTATTGGAAACAAAATGTCAAAAACCATGGGTCCAGAAAGAAAATAAATAGAGCCGGCCATTCACCATCATAACTTTCAAGTTTTCTTAATCCTAAAAGTGTTTTTTTTTTTTAATTTAAGACAAATAAGAAATAACTGAATGAAAATTGGGAAGAAAGAACATTTTAAACTTACTAGATTACAATTTAATACTAAGTAAATGTACAAATACAATGAATAAATCATTCAATTATATTTCACATACTTTATAATTTAAATATATCAAGTAAACTTAAAGTAATAACAACCCTACAGAATTATATATATATATATATATATATATATAATAACACTAAGTCTGTAAATGGAGAGGATTATCCAAAAAGATCTATTTAATATAAAAGGTTATGAGAGAAATATGTATAGAGAGCTCAATGAATATTATACAGAGCAATATGATATTTATAAAGGAAAATTCAACACGTCATTTAGATTGGTTACCAATCTAAATGATGTGTTGAATTTTCCTTTATAAATATCATATTGCTCTAGATAACATCTATTAACCTCTCTATACAGATATAACACTTAATATTTTATATTAAGTTGATCTTGTAGGATTACCCTCACCATTTACATGCTGGACACACACACACACACACACATACATACATATATATATATATGCATGTTTGTGTGCGCATGCTGACTTGTTCTGTTCAGTAAACACACTTAATACATGAACTCTCTCTTCCCTAACCTTTATGACCCTAACAAGATAACACTAAAAATCTCTATTCTGAGTCATAATACTTGGATCCCCCCCCCTTTTTAAATTTTTTTTAATGTTCTGAGAAAATTAAACCAAATCAAATCATGGTCAGAAGAGATGGGTATACACGCCCATTGAAATAAATTATAATTTATAACCACTTTTCATGATGTGTTGAGTTTGTATGCATATATATATATATATATATATATATATAGGGTAGGTATGACTGGAATAAAATTCCATATCCAAAAAAACACTATTCTTAAAAAAGTGCACAATACAAAATAGAGCGAATAATATTTCTTTAGAATTATAACATAAATGTTATATCACTACAAAAGTAGGTATTTTTTTTATTCATAAAAGATATTTTCTTTTACAGATCATTTTATAAACAAAAATCTGTTTCCTTAATGAATAAGCAGAGGAGCATTTGATATTTATCTACATATTATGAAGAGTCCCTTGTGGAAAAGATCATAAATTCTATTTATTTTCAAATGGTCTGTGGTGACCTATCAAAATACAAGTAATTTCTAAATTTAGAAATATAAGAACACACTCTAAAAACAATTTATTGGGGCATTAATGTTAATATTTGATTAAAATAGAGATCAATTGTAAAGTGAAACTAATAGTTGATTAGTAATACTGATCTTTATTTTAACCAAATATTAACACAAATGCCCCAATAAATTGTTTTTAGAGTTTGTTCATATTTTCCTAAAATTAGAAATTACTTGTATTTTGATTAGTCACCACAGACCATGTAACAATGTCTCCCTGATTGAGGGGGTTTGACTAGTTATGAACCTTTTAAAACTCTTCAACTCAAAATCAGCATGATCACTTGATAAGTGCTGAAACAAAATAGATACTTTTTGTACTGATATTATAATATAGTTATGCTATATATGTGTGTGCGTGTATATAAAGGAAAACTAAACATATCATTTAGAATGGTTATAAATTATAATTCATTTATATGAGCTAAATTGGCACATTTTATCAGACCACACTATATTCACTTGATTTGGTACAAATATTTTCATGGAATAAACATTTCTTTAAAATGAAATGGAAATCAAGTAACATGATCTAAAACAGATTTTAGCCTTATCTCAGTTGGAGATCACTAGACTGGTCGAAGAGAGTTAATCATCCTTATTTAGTGACCATAAACTCATTACACGCCTACTCACAAGCACATGAATATGTACATACATATAATCCTACACATTAACACAATTGTATATACTTACTTGTATCCACATACACATATGTTCATACTTCCACATATATTCACAAACACACATCCATCCATGCTCACATATAAACATTGTGTTCACACACTCACATATATATTTTTAAGAAGACTGGGTTTATATGTATATAATAGTAACATATTTATGCAAGTATACTAAAAAATCTCACATATACTAAGAAAATATGCATATATTTGCATACTTACACACAAACATACGTATATTTCCCTACAGGCACGTTGATACTTATATGTGTGTGTGTATGTGCATACAAATGTATCCATCCATCTATATCTACATGTAATTATTGTGTTCACACACTTATATATTCATGAAAAGCAGACCTATATATGTATAAATAATACTAACAAACCTCATATATACTCAGAAAATATGCATATTTATCCACATGTATACACATACGCAAACTTTTCCATGTATACATATCAATTTCTTATATCTGCGCACTTTCGCCTTCCTTTATCTACATACTTGCTTATAAAAACTTATACATGTATATACAAGAACAATGCAAACATGTATACATATACATGTCCACTTTTTTCTCCTCCAACGAGGTGGTACATTTCACATTCCATACATCATAACAAACATTATATACATATACCAGCATATATCATTTGGATTTCGATATCAACACGTACGTACATGAGTATACTGATCAATACAGGAACGTACAATCAATTCAAAAGGGTACAATTGATTACATCCTTAATCCAAGATTAGCGCCAACATACATATAATCAGGTGCCCCCATGTACACAAAAAAAAAATATATATATATGATTAAGTGAACATTTATACATGAAGCATATATATAATTAGGTGCACCTATATACACACAATAAATATAATCATACATTTAACCATAATTATACTTGAGCACCCCTACATATATGGAACATGCACATAATTAGGTGCACCCATATACACGAAACAACCTTATATAAACATACGGCTAGGTGCCGATCCATTCCCATCTTGCGTTGATCATTCATTGGAGGATTTTAGATTGAAGAAGTGAAATTGGACATCTACCACGTAATGGGTAGACATGTCAGTATATGTATGCAACAACTATATAATATTTATGTATTAAGTTAAGAGTGTTCTATTTTGCATTGTATGATTGTAAATATATTTTAATACGAGTATTTCACATGTATAAGAGTGCTATATACCACCTCATTTGAGAAGAAAAATGTGTACATGTATGTGTATACATGTTTGCATTGTTCTTGTATATACACATATAAGTTTTTATAAGCAAGTATGTGGATGAAGGAAGGTGAGAATGCACAGAGATAACAAATTGATATGTATATGTAGAAAAGTTTGTGTATATATATATATACACATGGAGGCAGGAGAGTATATATGTAGGCAGATATGTATGTGTGGTTATGTGGGTAAATATATGAGGTTTGTTAGTATTATTTATATGTATATAGGTCCACTCTTCATGAATATGTGAGTGTGTGAACACAGTAGCTACATGTGGATATAGATGGATGGATGGGTGGATGCATGTATGAGTGATACATTTGTATGTACACATATATATACAAGTACAGACATGTCTGTAGGGAAATATAGGTATGTGTGTGTGTGTGTGTGCATGTAAGTATGCAAATATATGCACATTTTCTGAGTATATGTGAAATTTGTTAGTATACTTGCATAAATGTAATTATATGCATTTAAATCCGGTCTTCATGAAAATACATATGCGAGCGTGCAAATGCAATGTTTCTATGTGAGCATGGATGGATGTGTGTTTGTGAGTATACGTAAGTGTACACACAGATGCATTCGTATATACATATGTGAAAGTATGGACATATGTGTATGTGGATATAAGTACACGTGATTGTGTTAATATATAGGGTTATATGTATATATGTATTCACATGCTTGTGAGTGGGCATGTAATGAGTTTATGGTTACTAAATAAGCACAAACTCTCTTCAACCAATCTAGTGATCCCCAACTGAGATAAGGCTAAAGTCTGTGTTTTAGATCATGTTACTTGATTTCCATTTCATTTTAAAGAAATATTTATTCTGGGAAAATATTTGTACCATATGGAACAAATATAGTCTGATGAAATGAGCCAATTTAGCTCATAGAAATGGATAACCTATCTAAATGATGTATTGAGTTTTCCTTTATAGATATATTGCTCTGGATAACATCCATTGAGCTCTCTATGCAGATATAACACTTAATATTTTACATTAAGTAGATCTTGTTAGATTATCCTCTCCATTCACGGACTTGACATCATTATATATATATATATATATATATAGTAAAGAAATAGGCATTTTAGTTGTTACAAAATAATTAAAGCTTTCAAAGACTTAGATACTCATTTTGAAAGATTAGATATCATGTGTACAGCACTTGCTTTATAATATTTTTTATATTGAAAGCAAATAGAATTTATGATCTTTTCCACAAGGGGCTCTTCACTTGCTCCTCTGTTTATTCATTAAGGAAACAGGGAAACAGGTTTTTGTTTATCAAATGATCTTTAAAAGAAAATGTCTTATGAATAATATGTAAGTTAAGTCTCATAATAAAGCTAACATGTTAATTAGGCAATTTTTTGTCAAATTAAAACTGCAGGATTTCTTCTCTTCCCATTTGATATTGCAAATAGAGAAAAGCAGCATTTTTTTTTAAAGAGTAAAATAATTTACATCCTCTACACAAATAATAATATCCAAAAAAAAACAAATCTCTCATCATCACATTAGCAGTCCATCCCTGTGCTAATAAATTTTCCAACAAAGTTAAACAGCAAATAAAATTATGACAATCACTTGTGGCAATCTTTTACAGGATCATTTATCAACAAGAATTTATTTTTTCATAATTGTTAGCTAACAATCAATGCCATAATGTTTTAACACTTCTATATTACAACAGAAAGACAGAGACAATTATGAATTTAAAAAAGAAAAAGAAAAATGGCTAGCAGAAAATTCATATTTATGCCTTTTCTCTTCCTCTTGTTCTCTGCAATAACAAAAAATTAAAAATTCCATTAAAACTTGTAACTGATAAAAGAAAGTCAATATTGAGTGTAGAAAAATCTGGATGACTAAAATGCATGCAATTACCTTTCACTATTCTTACTGCCATTTTTCTTAGTGATTTTAAGTGTTTGTAAATTGAAAATAATTTTTAAAAGCAGACATGGACTTAAGCTAAATGACAAGAAAAATCTATTCAGAAATATTTTAAAATATGAGTGGTTATATATTTGAGGCTTTTTGAAGAGTCCTTTTGGTGGTAGGTGGGTGGTGCTTTAAACATTTAATAAGTACATACTATTGTGTAGCATGAAAATTTCTGGTAGCATTTACATCTTGCAAAATTAGTTTTAATTTCAATTGTTTACCGAAGTTCTAAACAGTAATTTATCATTCTGATATACTTCCTATCAGTTACCATAATTTGGATTGAAATATAACTTTTTTGTTTTTCTTGTCTAACTTCATCATGATGAATTAAAATGTTTGATTACTAGTCATTATTTAATGAATATAAAAATATTTTTCCAGTTCAGTACTTGACCCGAATTTTAAACGTTTATTTAATGTGATATTCCTCATACAACAGCATCTATCATGTGATATCATGTAATAGTCTTTATACATCTATCAAAGCCAATATGAAAACAGAAATTAAACTGAAAACTGAATATAATGTAAACTACCATCTTCCCAAAATATTTAAAATGTCTTAAAAGAAAAATAATTTTTAAAATATCTACTGTTAGATTTGCTTATTTCTTTTCTCTATGAATTTAAAAAATAAATATATTTCTGCATATATGTGTCAGACAAATTTATGATTAATGAAATTTCACATACGTGAATTGTTTTCTCAATCTGATTGGCATGGACACTTAAGAAAACATTTTGTACATAGACAATTCTTACATTAATTTTGTGGTGCTATCTTGTGTGAAAAAGAATTAAAACTAGGTAAAGTTTATTTTTAATTTTATATGCTTCCTTTTTGTTAAAATTGGAAACTAATCTCTGCTGTTGCCAATTTATTTAATAAGAAATCAACTATAATGTAATTTTGGACACTCCTTGGTCATTGCTATTATGTTGTGGGTTTAATTCTCATTGGATGTCCTAACTAAAGTAAGCTGAGTGTATAACAACTATAATATAATTTTGTGCAAATATTTATAAATACATTTTATTTTTAGATGTTTATAAATGTAGCAATATTATGCCTTAAAAGAAGAAATAATTTATTATTTCATAATTGCAAAAAAGAACAGCTGAAGGTTTAGATAATTTAAAAGATTATAATTTTCATCTAAGTAAAGATACTAATAAAGCATTATATAACAATCACATAAGCCTCTTGTAACCAAAGATGTAAAGAAAAAATGAAGTTTGTTAAATAGTAAGTTAAATTACCATGAATTTAGAAACTCTCTGAAAATAATGTTATTTTCATGAACAAAAGCACCTACTTTAATGAACAGAGTTTATATTTTTATTCTTTTAGATAATGCAGAAGATGAAAATAAAAAAGGCAGTGGTACAAACATTTCCAAATCAGATGAAGCTGAAATTGTGTGCCTGCATGTGTCAAAAAGAAGGAAAATGTTTTTGTAAATATATTGATACAAATAAAATTTACAAAAAGAAAGCATATAGTTTTATAACAAAATTTACAGTAATAATGACAAAATATTTAATTTAATTTTTTCTTTTTGCATGTGGTATTAAAAACATTTTTTTTGCATCTATGATTAATTATTCTGGTTCTAATAAAGGCAATAAAATTTAACAATTTTCAAATTACATTGAAATTGTTAGAAATAACAGAAATGATGTAACATTTTTATTGTTTAGTATTTTTATCTCTGCATTTCATTATTTACATATTTTAAATAAAATTCTAAAGTAAAACTGTTTTAGTGTGGTAAGGGAAGTAATCACTTATTTTATTTAAAAATTATTTCCATTTTCTATAGTTGTGCTTTTTATTATTAGCATTCAATATTTTCAGAGAAGATCTTAAGAAAAATGTACTTCAATTAAAGTTATATGTATTTCAAATTTTTCTGATAAAAAAAAAGAGGAAAAAATATTTTTCTGTGTATCTGTAGAATATAATTTCATATAAATTGATATACCAAAATATATGAGAGGGCATTACATTAGTTTTGATCATCTGTCACAGATAGAAATAAATTTAAGTGCATGCATAAAGAGATAATGTTCTTATGGAAGTTTTAGAAAGCAAACAAGATTTAACACTGTTCAACAGTTGAATGATTGTTGGAATGAAAAGGATGTTGTTATTTCTGAAGTGGCAACTGTGCTTGGCTTTTGGTCAACACTATGTGAATTCTGGATAGAGATCTGTAGTCCATGAAAATTCCTAACACTTACAGATGATGCAAGAACAGGATTTCCAACAACTAACAAGGATGGTACAAAAAAAAAAAAAAAAAAGGTAAAATTGTATCAAATCACATACCAATTCAATGCTGACGCCATACAGCACATTCTATATTTCTTGGTGTTTTATAATTATAATTGTATCATAATTGACACCACAACAATTATTGAGCATTGTGTTATATTACTCAGTTAAATGAGAACTTTCATGCAGATGGTCAAGTTCAGGTGTGGAGATTGCATAAGGCTATGGATCCAGCCTATCATCAAATCTGTAATAGTATGGTAGTTTTGTTCTGCTGGAGAAACACAAGTGAACCTGGAGTTTGTCTTGACAGGCATGGCATACACAAATCCTGTTGCTGAACATTTAAACCCCTTTAGGTTTGCTATATTTTCCAGCAGTAATGTTTTGTTCAAGTAAGATTACAGGTTGTATAAAACTGGTTCTGGGAGCATTTCATTGACTTGCAGGTACTCCATTGGACCATATAATCACCCGATTTAAAACTTATTGAACATTTATGGAACATACTGCAGGCAAACCCAATAAACAAAACTTATGAACATAATTTAAATAAATTAACCTGAATATTTCTTTTGCTATACAATTATTTTTCCAGTTTTACTCATCAGCAAAAACTTCAGAGTAAATTTATTGTTGTTTTGGAATATCTTGTTTTTATTCACTAATGGAAAATTCTCATATCTATGAATAATAAATAACTGGACATAATCTAATTCAAACTCATTTTGATTGATTTGGTATTTAACCTGGTAATTCTAATTTATTATATAAGAGTGAGTGGAGATATTGTAAAAATCCCAGAGATTTATAGTTTATATTAGCTATCGTACATTTAAAGTAAGCAATGAATGTTCAAAAACAATTTTCCCATTAAAATGTTCAAAGGTTTTTTAAAGTTATTAAATAAATGTAAAGTTACACTTGTAAATAACTGCCATGCCTGTGTTAAAGAATATATTATTACAGCCATAATTTATTTGATTTTAATATTTTTTGCATTATTCTTGTATGAGATAATTCTTTATTAATGACCATGCATGATAAGTTTTAGGCTATTATCCATTCTTTATTGCAATTTCTCATTTAAGAAAAACAAATTAAACTTGTTATATATATATATATATATATATTATACACACACACACTTCAATAAAAGCAATTCAATAATTTTATTTTAATATTGATGCTTGTATTCAAAACAATGTTTTGGGAAATGTTGCTACTATACAGTTAATGTAAAAATATGAAACATTGTTAGATTTTTGTATTTCTATAAAATGTTAAATGTCATTCTTATATAAAAATTGTACTTTTACAAAAGTACAGCCAGTAGAAATTTTGAAAATTAGATGGTTTATTTAAAAAAGTTAAACAATTGTAGTATTAGGACTTCTTGTATATCAGGCAAGGTTTAAAAGGAAGTGTTTGTGTAAACTTGTATATAATACAATGATTTTCAGCCATTTTTTAATAAGAATAAATAAATATCTGATTATTGTTGTTGCAGTTGTTGAGTTAGATTGCAACTAAAAAAAGTTTAAATTCTGTTCATGTGCAGTGTGTGAAGCTGACAAAATTATTTTGATGAAAACAAGTGATTGGAATGTATGATATGTTAACACTGAACAAAAAAGATTACAGGATGACACCTAATTTAAGACAAAAAACATTTTCCTCAAGTTTTAATTAATTTTGTTTTTAACTTAAAAATCTGTTATGGTAAAAAAAAAAAAATCCAATGTTCATTTATAAAGACAAATTTTAAAAAATATTGTACATGCTTCTGAAAGTTGTTTTAAAAGTTCTGCAATAATAGTTGGTTATTTTAGTTTCAATATGATTTTTCCATTTTATATATGGAAAAAAAATGTTTTCTTTCCATAAAAAGATTTCATTAATAATCCCAAAGAGCATTATTATTATTATGTCTATAAAAATATTTACTTGACCAGAAAGAAAAGAGGCTGACCTTTTCTATCAACTTCCTCTGTCTTTTTAACACCTTTACTCATAACTTCATATCTTTCATAGATGGAAAATACAGGTTAATCTAAGGAGTCAGATCCAACTTCCTTAACAAAACTGGCAAAATGGAAATGTCTCCTTGACCAAACAATTACTTTTATTTTGGTTTAATATAGAAAAAAAAATATTGCACATTTAATAGCTCCTCTGATTTTTTTAAAAAAAATCAGACAATTTTTGGTAAAGCAAACAATATCAAAAATATCCTGTCTTTCATTTGAAGCTCAAAATTTAAAAGCTATTAATCCACTTAATTCATGAGAAAAAAATTATTCTCCCCTGTTTTTACTTTCATTTTCAATGATTTTTCTTTTACTATTTTAACTTTCTTGTTGCTTTATTTCTTCACACTGTTTTGTGATTCATTCTTTGGCCAAGTTCAGATAATATTTGGTTCAGTTCTAAGTTCATTGGTCCATTAGGAGTGCTTTTGAAAAAAAATGTCACCTAAAGAGATCTAGAGAATAAACAGGAAAAATAAGCTAAAAATCATAATAAAATTTAAACCTGTTCTTTATAATTTTTTTCAAACAATACCAGATTTGATTGTTATGGTAAAAGTTTTACACACTGATTCCTCAAATGAATAGCATGAGGTAGTGGTAATACCTAGATAGACAGATCTACAAGACATTAGATAGAAAGTATTAATATGCACTTGATAAAATTAGTGGAGTTGCTCTACCAAAATTGCAAGTCTTAAATTTTTTTTTATTGCTATTTGTTTTTCTGCTCCCTTTTGTATTCATGTTTAATCAAATGTAGATCTTGCACAAAACATCTATTTCGGCCAAACCATATATAAGGAAGTGAAAGAACAAAGATTAAAAAAACTACTGTTCATGCATTTACTTTTATAAAATGTGCTCAATACAGAGTAGAGCTTAATATTGTAATTTAGTTATTACAATGGTTTATAAAAGTATTATATCACTACACAAAAAGTTTCATGTTTCAGAACAATCTTCAGGTGTTATTTTAAAAACAAATGATGAAAATGATTTATTTTAAAAAATATAAGATGAATTCATGTTTATTCAGAAAGTTAAGGAGGGGTGGTGGAGGAAGTTAAACAATATGATTGTGGGTGTGTCAGTATTACTGAGTACTGACCAGGCTATATATATATATATATATATATATATATATATATAGCCTGGTCAGTACTCAGATCAGTGACTGCTGGAGAATATCAAGTGTAGTAACCTAAGTAACAAGCCTAGCAAGTTGGCAATGGATACAATTTTACTTATACTTCAATATGTGATGTTTCTGAACTGAGCTCACTCACCTCTACACTCACTTAACTGGAGTCTAGTGAGTGTAGTGGTGAGTATTTAATACCCCTGAGTGATTTGGAATCTAAAATTAAGAATCAGCAATTATATTTTAAACCTGATCTAGCAGTAGTGTAATGTTTTAAGAAATATCATTTGAAAGCACGAATTAGTCAAATTCATCAGTTAAATCAATTAAACTGAAAGTTTAAAGTTAGATTTTGATTACATGAACCAACTGTTACAATCTAAGATTTAGATTATTTCCAAAAGAATTGAACTAATCATCACAGCAAATACTTTTTAAAAATGAAAAAAAAATAGAAAAAGTACTTTCAAATCACTGATTTGACATTCTTTTTGTGCACAAGATTTTTTCATAATTGTTTTTACTGATGCAATTGTAGAGTAAAATAGTTTTTTAAATCTACTTGATGTTCAATGTTTTTTGTTTTTTTTTAAATGTAGAGTTTAAAAGAAAAAGCTTTTAATATTGTGCTGATATCCATTTTTATTTTATCTTGTTTCAATATAAAATTAGAAAAATTGAGTACATTGTTTTAAGAATTTTATAAAACTGTTCTAACCTGAACTTGAGGTTGATATGTCACAACATAACTTATTTGCTCTTATTAATTAATAGAAATTATTAGTTTATATTAAGTACTAATTATTATTTCTAGTTCAAAATTAAAGAAAAAATAAACAATAATGGAAAAATTACAGAATAGGAAATTATGTTTTGGAACTTTGGATAACGATAAAAGCATTAATAAAAAATTTGAAAAATTGATGAAGATACCAAAGATTGACAGCATAAAAAAAAAAAATATTTAAAGCTCAATAATTTTTTTATAAGAAAATAAAGTACCAATTTTATACAATATAAATAGCTTTATTCCTACTAACAAAGCTGTACTTTTTCTGTTAATTTTAAATATGCAAGGAACTAAATATAAAAAATAAAGAAATAAACATGAGGTTATCTTAAAATAAAAGTTCCAATTTCTGCAATATGAAAACTTTATCATTCAACTTCAATGAATTAAATTATTGTGAAGAGAGATGAGAGTGAAATTTAATATCAATTTGTATGTATCTTGTTTGTGTATTACATAAAATTACACATGAATATTAAAAATTAACAGTTAAGAATATTGAATACCTTATAAAAATTGAAAAATTATCTCTTCAGTAACATTTTTAAAAAATATCTTTTCAGAATACCTGTACTTAATTAACCAAAGTGATATTTTTTTCTTTCTATTTTGTTTTCTTTACTGTTTATTAGCATTTCTAAAATTATTATTATTATTTTTTAAATTTACCCCAATTAATCTATGGGTTAAGGGAAGACTGGGCTCTAGCCATAGAGTGACAGCCAGTCTTGAAGGACAACTCCAAATTAAAAATAATGGAGATGGCAACTAAAAAATCACTTCCCTATCTTTCCCCAAGAGGTCATAAGAATTCACAGATAATAAATAAAAGGAACTTATGCCACCCCAATGTCCTGGCATAGAAAAAACTAATTCGAGTACTATTCAGATCTGTATTAATTAAACATTAATAACATTTTGAGATAACCACTGCTCTTAATAGTAAAGGATTTAAAGAATTTATTTTCTTTTATCCAAATAGGCTTTACAGTATGGAACTTGAAAAAATTAAGTTAAAGATGGGTTTCCTAAGTGTCAGAATATAAAGAAACCCTTTTCTTTGATCCTAGTAAAATAATAAACTAAAAATGGTTTATATTTCACTATTAAAGAAGTAGATTTATACAATATATATATATATATATATATATATATATATATATATATATATACACACACACAATAATGTGAAGAAAAGACAATAAGAAATTTACTGTTCCTTAATGTTTATTTTTACTTTTCCAGTGCTCAATACAAAAGTAGTATTAAATATTATTATAATATAATTAATTTAACATTTTCATTATACAAAATTTCCCATGTTTCAGAATCATATTTTTACTATGACTCCATCTTCAAGCAATCATTTTTGGGGTGACTTATGGAAAATTTTTTTCCAAAAGTGAGAGATGTTTTAAGTTACAAGGTATAAATAGCTTCTAGTTAGGTTTTCAGATTACAGAGTTATATATTTATTCTTGATATGTTTGTGCTAAAAGGGCATAAAGTTTTGTGCTATTTCCTCTTTTTTTCTACATATGACTACTACAATCTATTTTTATTTTCACCAATCTTACCTTTTTAGTTTTTTGTTTTGTTTTTTACACTTTAAAACCTGTTTGTGCTTATTTATGCATTGTGTAACATTATTTTAGATTTGTTATTTTATCGATTTTTGTCATGTATATTAATATTTCTTTATTTTTTCTAAATTTTAATTGTTATCTATTGTGAAGCATAAACAGTGTTTACAGAACAAAGTCATTTCATTTCTAAGGTTTAATAAATCTTTATTTTTCATGTAAACACAAATGTCACTTAAAGATCTATATGTTAACATTATTTTTTAAATATTTTCCATTTCAGTAGTAGTTGTATATAAAAAATTTAATCTGTCCTGCTATAGATGGAAGGAGAAAAGATGGATTCATACTTTTCACATGGGTATTTGTGTGTAAGTGAATGCAACAAATTCTAACTATACAGATGTCAAAACTTGTAATATTACAAGAGACATTTTAGTAAAACTTAATGAAGCTAGTATTCATATATTCTCTTCAAGAATAAAAAAATTTCATATTTAATGAAATTAATTTCATCAGGCAATATTAAACAATATTACAAGATATCCATGGAACCAGTGGGTATTTACTTTTTGTTTTTAAAGTAAGTGTTTATAGAATATTTTGGGTTCAAAAGATACTCAACATATCCTAAGCAGATGCCTATAGGAAACTGACATAATTGTTAACTTCAATGGGAGTTGAAATCAACTCTCAATGATGATTAACCAATATATATTAAAAAGTACAAAAAAACTATTTTTATTGCTTTATCATAATTTAAGGAGTCTATAAAGATAAGGAACTGAACCAGTTAAGTTAAATACACTTCTGAAAATAGAAAATTAGAAAGCCAAGAGTTTTAATTGAATGAAAAACACTGAACTTAATCTAAACTCTTAATAAAAAAAATATTTTGAACTAGACAGCTGTTCATAAAAACTTATAACACATGGTTTGAATATGAAAAGTGGATACCATATTTATTTGTGGTTAATTTGTAATGCTAGTTTATTAAAAATCACTAATTCTCAAACAATGGATAAGAGCTTTGAGAGTTGGCAGTAAACTAACCTAACATGAAAACTTGTAAATGAGTGTGTAGTACATTTTGCTATGCATTACTAACATATTAGTTTTGTCAATTAACATAATTCTAGTTAACAAAATATAACATTTTAAATGTAAACTTAATATATGCCAAATATAGTAATCTCATGACAAGCTAAAACCTGTAACACTATAAGTGTGAATATCATTGCATGAATAACAGAGACTAAAATTTTATACAAATGTTTGGGGTTAAATACTAAATACTTAAATAAGAAATAAAAGAAAACTTTATGCATTAGTCACATACTTGTAAAATTCAAATTACATTTTAGTATTTAAAACAATATATTTCAGTATACAAAATGATCATCAGATGATCTTAGATTTTTTTGATCAAGTCATGGTTACCCATGATTTGATCAAACAAAGTAAGAAATATAATTCTAGAGAGTTAATCTACCTTCTTCCAAAAAATGCCCTGAAAATATACCCTCACCCCCAAAGAATCAGCTTGAATAAGTTCCAAGATAAAATCTGATAATTTCTAGAAAATTCATAATTCAATCACTGTCATCTAATTGTTTTATATTTTCTTTTACACACATTTTTTAAAGATCATGAAAACATCAAGAAATTTATTAGTTTTTATTTTATTACAAGTAAATTCTTTTGCCCCAAAATGTTTAAAGATTTGAAACCCATATAAACATGTACCCTATTTTTTTTATTATCTCAAAATCATGTTACTTTTTGAATCTATTTGAAATTGTATTATTAAGAGAGCAAGTATGTATCCTTCCCCACCATGTCGTATTTTACTTATCTTCTGTAAACAATTTTTAATCAAATTAAATATAGTCTTTTGAATTTTTTAATAAATATAAATAAGTTCCCCAAATAAAGCAGCAACATTTCCACCAATCTGTCAAATTGAAAAGGAGTGATATGAATTGACATGGTCAATTATAGGAGATAATGTTTAAAATGTCAATACGTACCTGGTATATAAGGTGCTTACATATTTTCAAACATATAAATCCTCACAAAGTATAATCATGTAACTTCTTTCTGTTCACCTTTTACATATTGACAAAAATTTTTATAATTAAATTCTTATTACTGAATCTTAGATATTTAGAGAATTAGCAATACATTTGCTTGCAGTTTCAGAGCAAAATTTGGCCCAAAATTGTTTGTCAAATATTCAAGAATTACATACAGTTATATATATATATATATATATATATATTCAAATGCAATAATTTGTCATATGATTGCAAATCTAAATTGTAGATAAACATCTTTGCTAGACCATTATATATTTTTTTTTCTCTTCATTAATTAATGATTTATACAATTTACATTATACTAATTATACAAACTAAAACAATATTTAAGTAAAAATAATTTTTGTTTAACTTCATGGAAAAGAAGTAATCTGGTATTAAAATATGTATTTTTATTTTGGCCTTTGTCTTATCAATGGGAAATATAAACTGAACATCAAGTAGAACTGAAGCAAAAAATCTGTAATAGAAATTTTCTGGTTAATAATAAAAAAAATAAAAAATATCCACAATGTAAATAATTACTGCAAAAAACAAAAAAAACAAAAACAAATTACTAAAAAAAGTTATTTGCCAAAATATAACCAAAGACCAGAATTGACCAGGATTACTTGGTTAGGTCAAAAGCTTTTCAGCACTTTGAGTATATGTGCGCATGAATATGTATACATAAATAATGTATATGTGAGGAGGTGGTGTGGCCCATTTCAAAATGGGACACATTTCAAAATCAGTATTGCCAAATCCTGATTTTTGGAAGCGTGTCAGTACTTTTCAACACTCCCTTGTATATATATATATATATATATATACATACACACACACACACCTACAAAGATATAGTAATTTATACATGTGAAATATACAGAAAAAAAACATGAGATCAATATGAGCTTGTTGGCTTGGCTTGTGCTTAAAAAAAAAAAAACAGAATATTAGCAGAATTTAAGGTGAAATCCAAAACTGATTTTTTTAAAATTTTGACTGCTGCAGTATCTATTTTAGAATAAAATACATGAGCATAATACGTGAAAATAAAAATGCAGATCCCTTCTGATTTTTGTTTTATATTTTTTCTTTCATAAATGCAATAACATTAATCCTGAATAATTTTTTTGATAAATCTATAAATAATTTAGCCCATCACCACAAATAATAATAAAAAACTGTGAATGTTTATATACAAAAATGCAAAATAAAAATTCTTTTATAGATAATCTTTCCTTCCTTTACAATTTTTTCAGAAAAAGTTAGATATCTTCCAAATAAAATTCACAAAATGAATAAATAAAAAGGTAAAATCCAGATAATCAAAAATGGCAAAATAAAAAGTATTCTTTACAGTTATAAAAAAAAAAGAAAAAAAAAGAAAAAAAAAGATTACTTGTGAAACTTTCCACAAAGATAAAAACGTTTGGTCCTTTCAATTCTATTTCAAAATAATAAAATGATTTCAAACATATATGAATTACTAATACTAAAAAGGCAACAGACTATAAATTTGAAAAAAATTAAAACAATTTAATTTAAACAATATAAAAATATGATATATAAACGTTTGATATTTTGAATTGTGAACAGCAATTTGCTTGCTTTCTTCTAAGTTGTCTAGTCTGAGAAACTGGGAAATAAATAACAGAAGTGAACAAAAATTTCCAAGTGGTCAAATAAAACATGCTTTTCCTTCTGCCATAGTCACATAGACAAATATACATAAACATGCACATGTATACACACACACACACACACACACACACACACACACACTACCAGTAATGAAAGACAATGTTTTTTTGTGATTTTTTTTTTTTTTGTTCTTTGAAAGATCAAGTAAATTTTGTCAGTTTTTCGCTCTGGACAAACAATAACCAGGACTACATCATTGTTACAATCCTCACAACATGTTTTGTAGAAACATCAAGTAAAAAAGCAATTTGGTAACTATTTTTCCTCCCATTTTCTTTTTTCAATTGGTTGTGATTTTAAAAAAATAAAAAAAATAAAAAAAGTTGTTTTTGTGTGTATTTTACTTGTTTTTTTCAACTTCAGATTTTTTTTTAAAGAAACTTTTTTTGCTATTTTCATTTCCATCAAATAATGCAAAAAATTTCTTTTCCTCTTAAATTTGCTCTTTTCTTTTTCACAAATCACCTTTACTCCTTCTTCCTCGTTTGTTCACAATTTTACGTTAGCTCTAAATTCCTGTCTGAATGTAGAGCTCTCTGTGAAATGTATGAGTGTTTGTTCAATCTGTCCAATGTATATTACTCAATCTGATTCTGAAGAGAGAAACACACCCACCCAAATGCAAAACATACTGCTCACTGGTGCATTCAGTCAAACAGGAAAGAGACAACACCAGATAAAATGTGGAGGGTGGTGAAGGACTGTCACAAACACAGACATTAATAGTTTTTGTTTTTTTTTCCCTGCAGATTCATTCAAATCTTGCTTGTCTAGTTAGCATCAATCATCTTCTCGGCCGAAGAAAAATTCACAATGCTTTCTCCAAGTGCTTTCTCCAACAAGCCTTGGCCAAGGAAACCAAACACCCCCAATGTTTACACCAAAATTCCCTTCTAGGCCAGGGTAAACGTTTTAATTGGGTACTTCTTTTCTTCTTGTTTGGTTAATGCAAATCAATGCAGTTGCTACCACCAGTGACCGTTGCAAAACAACATTGTCAGGAGCAGGCTGCCAAATATTTGTAGTACCAAAAGACAAAAATGTCTATTGACAAAATTTCAAGGTTTGCTGACAGCAGAATCCAATGCCAGAGCAGCTAAAGTTGATGCCACCATCACAGGTCTTGTATCGCCAGTGTTATAGGGACTAATCTCCATATACTGCTGTGCTTGGGAAGAAGGCAGCCTGTAATGTGGTTGTTTTTGCTGGATATTTAAAGCAGATACTTGAACTGGAGTACTTATCACAGAAGGGAACGATGTGGAAAAGTGGTCTTGTGAACACAATTGTGAAGTGGCCATATGAACACCTCGATCATAAGCTTTAGGTAGTGGACTGCCTATCCTGGTTCCTTGTTGGTACGAATATAATGCAGATTCATCAAAACTTCGATGAGTTCCCACAATGATGTTTGAATGGAGGAGTGAATGTTGCTTGAGACTTTCAGATGTAACAAAAGTATCTCCACACATGCCACACACATACGGCTTTTCCTGCTGCAAGAGAAATAGCAGACAAAACATGAGCACTTTTAAAGACTAGTATTTCATTGGTAAGCAAGAGATAAATAGGAATTATAAATTTCCAATGTCAAGAAAAAGCAACAGTTGAAAATTGAAAGGAAACTTTTTTTTTTTTAAACAAAGATATATTGATTCAATTCAATGTTCAATCAAAATAATCAACATCCACTACCAAAGACAATAACTCAAGCTCTACTTCACTCATTTTACTAATTAGTTGTATGAATTACAAGCTCACATATCTTCCATTAGGTATTGCTGTTAATACTTGTAGGTAGCTTACATTTCCTTTAAAACTAGAATTTGATTAAAAATAATAAGTAATAAAATAATGTATATGACATGTATTTCCCTGTGTATGTGTGTGAGTGTATATATATATATATATTTAGCAGATAACTTTCTAAACATATACTGTTAAATATAAGAGACAATGAAGGTCTATTATGTTTAACCATGAGCTGTTCTAAACACCATATTTTGGCTTTAATTTCATATATATATTTAATTTCATATATTTTAATTTCATAAAAACAAAAATTCTCCAACATTTGGATATTTTTTTATTAAGTTGGTTCTAAACTTTCAGCTCACATGAGCCATCTTTAGAGAGGTTACAAGGACATTAACATAAAAACATCCACCAAAGATGATTTTATCTTGTGTTAATATAAAACTTTGCTAAGCAATGATAAGTTACCAAATAGCAAACGCAGTTCATAAATTTGTAATGCGGTTCTATGACGTCACACCACGTGAGAGCTTGAGATGTTAACAGAACCATATATTTTAAATGCAATGTAATGTGTTATGACCAGATTTAAACGTGATTTTATTAAGCGTGGGTTGTTTTGATTTAATGTAGATGGCCTCCAATATCTGAAGGTTCTTTTTACTGTGTATGAGTGAGTATTATTGTATTGTTGACTAAAATCTGTCTAATGTTATGTACATGGTTATGTTTTTCTAAGAAATGTTGTTTAATTGAGCTCTGATCAGAAAGGTGACAGGTAAGTCTACGGGAGAGTGTGGTTGTAGTAAAACCAATATATGTAGTGGGTTTATTATTAATACCAGAGATACAATCTCTGAACGGGCATGTAAATTGATAATCTACATTGGTTTTCTGTAGAGGATTTAGTTGTGTGGCTGTAGGGTTATTAGAAACTATGAATGAGGTCAATTGTTTTAAATTTTTTATAATATATGATGAGCTTAATTTGATTATTATTATTTACTAGTTTAACATTTCTACATATTATGTTTTTGAGAGTTTTTTCATCTTGTTTGGAATTATTATGTATTTGGTTGCAATAGTAAAAGTTAATAGTGTTATGTTTATTTTGACGTACACTATTATTATTAGTATTATCAATATTATTAGAGCTATTGTTAAGTTTATTGAGATTCATTTTAATATGTTGATCAATGACTTACCTGTCACCTTTCTGATCAGAGTTCAATTAAACAGTCAGTCAGTTAAGTGCCATACATGATACACACTTGGGCGATCATGTCTCGAAAGAGACATGACTGACTGGGCAGAAGATTATCCCGCAGTAGGTTGCCATTGCTTTCTGCAGTAGACTGGTTGCCGACCAAGGCTATAGAACCCAATCTGTCCTGCTATTTAATCCATAACTGGAAGGAAGAGATGGATTAATACCTTTCCCAAGGGTATTTGCGCGTAAGTGAATACAATGGATTCAACTGGAATTCGAACTCGGTTCCCTGGTTTCTTGTTCCGAGCCGATATCCACTGTACCACAATGCACATCCTCTCAATAAAACAAAATTTCTTAAAAAAACATAGCCATGTACATAACATTAGACAGATTTTAGTCAATAATACAATAATACTCACTCATACACACAGTAAAAAGAACCTTCAGATATTGGAAGCCATCTACATTAAATCAAAACAACCCACACCTAATAAAATCACACTTAAATCTGGTCATAACACATTACATTGCATTGTATTTAAATACTGTTAATATTTCGAGCTCTCACGCAGTGTTACAGCATAGAACCGCATTACAAATTTACAAACTGTGTTTGCTATTTTGGTAACTGTTATCGTTGCTTAGCAAAGTTTTATATTAACACAAGATAAAATCATTATTAATGGTGGATGTTTTTATGTTAATGTCCCTGTAACCTCTCTGAAAATGGTTCATGTGAGCTGAAAGCTTAGAACCAACTTAATAAAAAAATATCCAAATGTTGGAGAATTTTTATCTTTATTTTCAACTGAAATTAAAGCCAAATTATGATGTTTAGAATGGCTAATGATTAAACATAGTAGACATTCATTGTCTCTTATATTTAACAAGATAAATATATATATATATATATATATATATATAAGCCTAAATTTCATTTTTTATTCTTGAATCACATTCAAATGTTACTATTTCTGAATATTTGTTTTTATGTCAAGCAGTAGTTAATTTTTAGGAGTTTCATTTTGCATTCCAAAATATGCAAGTCATTTTGTAATTTTTAAAAGAACAAGGAACAGACCTGTGAATGTATCTGCAAATGGATACGAAGTGTTTGTTTCTTTGAGAATCCAGCATCACAGTACTCACATACATATGGACGTGGGTCTGCATGAGAAAGATGATTCTGAAAATAAATAAGTAAATAGGCAATTAATGGCTGGGCTTTCATTTTATGTCTCAGTAAAAAATATAGAAAAGACAAATGACAAAAACTCTATAAAATTATCTTCAAAAAACTTCAGAGCAGGCCATAGCACTCAAGCTGGGAATCCCGAAGGAAGAAAAAAAGAAATCCGACGTCAGACCAGAAGAAAAAGTTATGAAGCAAGATTGAAAATATAATCCCTGGTTGTCAGAGAAGAAAGATAATAAAATGAAGCTGTTCAATAAAATAAAAAAAAAAAAAACAGAGAATTATCAGATAAGTTATTGTACTTCTTCCCTACTTCAGCCTTAACTTACAGCCAATACACAAATATTATGTTTGTGCAGACACTATAACACACGTACAAATAGATTATATTAATACAATCTCTATTGTCTGTGTTGGATTCTTTTTGTTTTGCATCGCCGCTGCTCATCACCTCCTGATTATGGATAAGGACAATGTTTTACATATCCCCCATCCATTGTTGTCATTTGTCCCTTTCTGTTTATTAAATTGTTATATATTAACATTCAGTGTTTTGTTCATTCTTGGTCTGCGGTCAGTTGAATGTGTCACTTAGGGAATCTAAGAAACATTAGGTTCAATTAACTCCAATTGAACCAACTTTTTTTTTATAAAATTTTTATCTCTTCTGCCGGTAATCCTTCAGTACAAGAGAGGCAACCCTGACCATCCTCATAGAAGTTTTTAACGGCACAATAATACCAAAAAAGGAATTTATTGTACCAGAATATATGGTTCTAACTAGACACTGTCTACCCAAGCAGGGTAACGCTCTGGGAAGGATTTATGATAATATATATATACACACACATTATACTATGTCTATGGCACGACTTGGAGTTTCATGTGTTATGCAATCATCAGGTGTATATTTCAAACTGACAGTTTAATAGATTTTAAATTAAGTTCACTCGATGTTCATGGGAATTAAATCTGAAAAAGTTAAGTTACTGCTTTTTTAATAACAAAATTAAAAATTTAAATATTCTAAGGTAGATAAAATAATTAAAATTTAAAAAATTTTAATTTTTTTATCTCCATGTAATATTTGAATATTTAAATTTTTATATTTCTTGATTTACACATCCTTGATTTTTTTCCCTGCAGTTTATTATTTTTAATATATTTTTTATTTGAATTTTGAATTTAATGAAAGTGTTAAAAACAAAAGCATAAAGAAACTGAATGAAATCAACTATACTATATACCCACACATATCTATAAAATAAACAAAAAATTAAATGTTTCAGCAGTTTCTACATAAACATAATTATAACCAATGTTTGCATTTTTATATCCCTCCTCTCCTTTATATGCATATATAATTACATGAAAAGAAAACATTATTTTAGACTGATGAAGTACTAGAAAATGAAATATAGCATTATCATCATTGTTAATGTCCATTTCCATGCTAACATGAGTCGGACAGGGTTTTCTTGATGGTACTTTTCCAGGCAGCCTGCTTTTTGTAAAGCCTGACTGTAATCTCAACTTCCTTAAATCATCATTGATAAGCTGTGTCCATATTTTACCTGGTTTACTTATCCCTCTTTAGCCACTGACCTCAATAAACTTACAATTGCTGACAGGGTTTTCAAAGTCTTGCTTGATGCATAACATCTCTTATATTGGCAATACTCAGCCTATTTCTTAGCTTCTCTGATGATTTTTTATCATTCTGACATTCACATCGACCGTACCATTTGCATGTCGGTTTGGGCAATTCTGCAAATATTAACTTTCTTAAGTGACCAGGTTTTAATATATTAATATTTAATATATTATAACACTTCTAAAACAAGCTGTATATAGCTTTCCTTCCATCCTATGTGAAAATACTTGAGATGTTAGAATAGGCAAAAGTTCCCTAAATTTTTTCCAACCTGATCTTACACAGATATTGAACTTGCTTCTGCACCTCCACCTGCACTTAACATGTCACCAAGATAGCAAAACTGACCAACAACCTCATACTCAACATTATCACGCTCAACCTTCTGGTCTTGATCAGTTGCAACTGGTGAGTTCAGGCAAGTTCTGCATTTTAAATTCACCACATTGACGAATTTACCATTCAGTCCATTATATCGCTTATGCACTCAGTGAGTACAATGATTGCAAAAAATGTTGAACCAACACCCTTAAAACAAACTCCACACGGGTGCTTTCCTGAGTTTAAAGGCGAACCTTGATTTATATCACTAATCATCACCTTAATCATAGCCAAATTCACCCTAAGCCCTTACTTTCCAAAGTATTTTTCCATGTAACATACCTAGCACCTAATTATTCCAAACACTTTGTGATAATTACTAAATCATCAGCATATATCTCCCTAGGTAGATTGTTTCTACATTCTCTTGAAAGGGTTTCAATAACAATAATAAACAGCAAAGAACTCAAAACAGATCCTTGATATACTCCAACTCTCACACCAAACTTATCCCTCCTAGTGTTGTTAATTTTTATTGCACTGTTACTATTCCAAAACATGGACATTCAGTCAGTTAAGTGCCATACGTGAAACATGCTTGGGCGATCATGTCTCAAAAGAGACATGACTGACTGGGCAGAAGATTATCCTGCAGTAGGTTACCATTGCTTTCTGTGGTAGACTGGTTGCCGGCTAAGGCTATAGAACCCAATCTGTCCTGTTATTTAACCCATAACTGGAGGGAAGAGACGGATTAATACCTTTCCCAAGGGTATTTGCACGTAAGTGAATGCAAGGAATTCAACTGGAATTCGAACTCGGCTTCCTGATTTCTCGTTGCAAGCTGATATCCACTGGACCACAACGCACATGGACATTACTGACCCTATTAATCATTCATCACCACCTAATTTTCTCATAGCCCACTTCACAATCACTCTAGGGGCCTGATCAAATGCGCACAAAAATATTTTACACACACACACAATTTTAAAAACAAGGAATTTATTACTAGTCTCAAAGGCTCTTTTGTTCAATATCTCATCAGGAGAAAAATCGTTGGAAAATGAAGTAAACAAAAAGAACAGTAATGATAAAAATGAAGAGCAAAAAAGAGGGAAACAAAGTAAATATACATATAATAGATATACTTATAACAAGGGGAGGGAATTCATATGTAAATAATTAGAGAGGGACAATTAGAATAAAATATCCCCCAACAAATTCAGAAACTTTACAAAATCCTTCTGCAGGCAGAGAGAAGGTTTCAGTAATGATATAGAGACTGATTCCAAAATCTTTAAATGATTATTGGAATCAGCTCTATGTATAATTTTGAACCACTCTTTTTTATATGAGTTGGCACAAGCTATATTCTCTACTAGATGTTGAGCGATAGCTGATTCCATATTTGTAGAAGGAAGGCAACACATTACCTATTTTGCCAAGTCTTATTTTAGAAGGCACATGCTGATTAACTCTTCTTTCCAAATGTAAGGTGGTATGCCCCACATAACCAGTAGCACACTGGCAATTAAATTCATATACCAAATTACTTAATTTGATGTAGGGCAAATCATTCTTACAAAATGACGGAAATGCAGACCTAGTCTGAAAAATACAACACAGAGCAATGGGTGGAAAACAACCAGAAACCAACTTCTCAATCTGCTTAACTAAACTTCGACCCTTATCCCTAATTCAAGGAACCTTCAAATAAACTGGGCACTTAGAAGGCCCCAGGACTTTAGGAGAATGAAATTCCCTAGTCTTCTTAATAATATAATAAATAAGAGCTTCAGGATAGCCATTACACAGGAAAATCTCCCTGTGTATTTATATATATATAAAAACACACAGGGTGTGATTTTTTAAAAAATCATCTCATCCCAAGCAAGGCATTCCACTGCCACTATTGCGCATGGGGCTACATAAGGGAAGGTAAAGAGAAGGAGTGGTTAGACATAGGGAATGTCAGGAGGAAGGTGACAGATGAGTAAGGATACCGAGGATGAGATGGGAAGAGTGTTTGATAGAATGGGAGCAGGTTAGTGTGTTAGGAGGTGTCTATTAATCTTACATTTAAACTTCTGGAGATTATAGCCGTCGGGGAAGCAATCGTGTGGAAGGGAATTCCACAGTCGGGAAGTGCGAGGAAAGAAACTGTTGGAGTAGAAGTTGCGGTTGCATTTTATCGGTTTCACTGTAAAAGGGTGGGATCTAGTTGCTAATCTAGTATCTCGTGCAAATTCGTATTTAGGGGGCACCAGTGATCTAAGTTCATCGGAGCAGAAGCCGTGAAAGTATTTATAGAAGAGACACAGGGAAGCCACGTTGCACTGGTGGGAGAGAGACTGCAGGTGGTCTGCCAAGTCGGTATCACATTACAGACCCACCTCTGAACCTTATCGAGAAGCCCGAGGAGAATAGCAGGGGCACCCGGCCAGATATGGCAGCAGTATTCAATGCATGGGCGGATGGTAGATTTATAAATGTGCAGGATAGATTTAGACGGAAAAACTTCCGGGCCCTACACAGAGAACCGACTTTCATAGCAGTGGATTTAGCAATGTATTCGATATAGTCATTCCATTTGAGGTCCGCTGAAAGTGTGAGACCAAGGAGGCGTAGTGTTTTACTCTCTGGGAGGCAAGCCTGGTCCATGCTAATGGGAGGTAGGTGAGATTGTCGATGATGGTTGAGAGTAGCTTCGTTTTAGAAGCATTAAAATTTACTAGCCATTTCTTACCCCAGTCCAATATGGATTGGAGGTCTTTTTCAATCTCGGCTGCAAGGTTAGCTTTGATGCCTACACCAAATTTTTGTAGGAGGCGAGAGTAAACTGTGGTGTCATCGGCGTACAAACCAACTTGGGCTCTTATGGAATCAGGGAGATCATTAATGTATATCAAGAAGAGTGTAGGACCTAAGATGGAGCCTTGGGGTACACCTGCATTTGTATGGTAGTTCTGGGAGGCATATCCGTTTAATACTACCTTCATTGTGCGGTTAGAGAGGAATGACTGGATTAGTTGAAACAAATGTCCAGTTATACCATAGCTCCGCAGTTTGCATAGAAGGCCAGCATGCCAAACTCTGTTGAACGCCTTAGATATATCCAATGCAACGGTTCGGGCTTCGCCATTCCTGTCAAGTGCCTGGTATATGTACTCGGTGATGGTCGTTAGCATATCAGCAGTAGACCTGGTGAAGCGGAAACCATATTGCTTGTCCGAGAGGAGCCTGTGTGCTGTGAGATGCTGAACCACCTCGGCGTTGATAATGGCTTCGAACACTGTGCCAAAGATTGGAAGAAGGCTGATAGGGCAGTAATTTGCAGGGTCAGAGGGTTCTCCAGTGTTTTTAAATATAGGAACTACAGAGGAAGATTTCCAACAAGCAGGAAGCAGATAGGCAGAGGTTGTAGAGCTTAGAAAGGACAGAGGAGAGTTCAGGGGCACATTTCTTTAAGACTATGGTTGGGATTCCGTCACCACCGCTCGCTTTGTGAGGGTCAAGTTTTAAGATTATCTTAGAGACAAGCGAAGGTGTAATGTGGACATCATTCAGTTGTGCCTTGGTTCTAGGTGAGAAGTCAGGTGTAAAAACTCCAGATGAGTCCAGACTCGAATTGTTCGAAAATCTGCGGGCAAAGCATTCAGCCTTATCTGCTGGGGAGGTGAGGACCTCAAATTTGTTGATTAGCGGGGGTATTGTGGACTTGCTCTTGTTAAGTACTCTTTTACAGAGTCGCCGGTAGTCTTTAGCGCCAAATTTAGAGCATGCTATGCGTTGCTTCATTCTGGCAGCAAACAACATCTTAGCTCTGTTAAGAATCCTTTTACACTTATTATGAGCTGAAGTGAAAAGGCGCCTGTTTTGGTCTGACGCGTAGTTACGATAGAGTCGGAAGAAATGATTCCGGTGGGCAATGGCAGCTGAGCAAGCGGGTGAGAACCATGGAGACGAATGAGATTTAAGCTGGAATTTCCTAGCAGGGATGAAGGCATCGATGTCAGCCTTAACCCAGGAGGAGACCTCGGATGCACATTCTTCGATGGTAAGACTAAAAACGTTGTTCCAAGGGATGTCACAGAGGAAGTCTCAGAACGAATCCCAGTCTGCTCTTTGATAGCAGTAGGACATTCTACTTGTCTGGGTTTCATGGGTCGGGCGGGAGTGGAGTGAAATATTGACGGACACTACAGTGTGGGCAGAGTTGTCTGGTAGTGCAAGAGTCTGGGATGGAAGTGAAGCAGAGGTCTAGAAGTGAGTCCCTTCTGTTAGGGTTGTCGGAGAAACGTGTGAGGAAGTCCACTACTTGTGTAAAGGATTGGATGATTGAAAAGTTCATGGTGTGGACACCAGCAGGGTCGGTGACAGCGTTCTTCAGCCACTTGGTGTGGTGGGCGTTAAAGTCACCAAACACGAATACATGGGCAGAGGGATGGGAAGAAATGGCTTTGTCGATATTGTCAGAAATGATGTCAAGTAACAAACAGTCAGGAGAGGAAGGAGAGCGATAGAGAAAGAAGAGATAGCTAATTGATCTGAGAGGCAGAAGCACATGAAAGAATGATCTGGGGATTCAAAAATGACACCCTAGCTAAGGGAAGGTGTTCGCTGACATAGACACCAAGCCCATACATATGAACATTGGAGTCCTTCCTGAAGAGGGGAAGGTAGCCAGGAACGTAGAACTCAGATGAGGGGATAGAAGGGTTAAGATTAGTTTCACATAGGGCTAATATATCAGGTGAGTTATTATGGAGAAATGAATCTACGCTGAGGAAGTTGGTGCGGATGCCGCGTATGTTAGTGAAAGAGATGCAGACAGGTTTGGGTGTTTTCAAATGAGCTGGTTTAGTTTTGCTATTATGTTTGCTTTTTTCCATAGTGATTCAGTTAAGGAGAGGTCTTAGAATAGAATCAGTCGGTCAATCATTTGCAACTTGTGAAGGATGGAGACTGGCGCAGCCTACAACATAATGTGGCCTCGGGGTTGCCCACCGAACGTTCATGCAGGGACGCCCGTCCATGCACAATATAGCACTACAAGAACCCCGGTATTATTCAACTGTTGATCAGAGCAGCCTCTCAAGACGCTACACAAGAGTTCGGGCTCCTAACTACCAGTCGGAAGCAGCAACCAGGAAACTGCCAACCCGGTACCCTCAGAATGTAAAGACGTTGCCACCATACTCTGTAACTGCAAAGAGCTTCCAGCTGAACTAACACTAAGACCAGAGAAGGGGGATGAACCGGGAACCCCTTCCTAAACAAGAAACAAGGCGATCACCTCTAAACTCATTCAAAAGAAGGGGGTGGAGTGTGAGACCGGGCGACAGTAGGAACTATCTACTCCAATTAAAAAAAAAAAAAGAAAGAAAAAAAAAGTGACTGAGGTTTACAAAGTTTTAACTTAGTATAAGTCAAAAATTAGTAATGATGGGTAAATTCTTGCCATTTTATATTTTTAATTTCACATATGCATTTTGTTTGTTTTTGTCAACAGCATAGTATAATCGGGTCATTTGGACACTATGAGAAAAAGAGCACCATGACACAAATCAGTGTGATAGATCTTTGGAAACGGAGTGTTGTACTGCTTAGAATTCATGCCAGTAGCTCCAATATGAATATTTCAGAGTGATTGAATGTCAAACTGAAGACAGTGCAGAGGAATCAGAAAGAGTTGGATAAATCTAATGGTGATTATGAAGGTGTTTGAAATGGTCACTAGTGATAGTGATGTTATGCCACCATCCATCTTTCCACAGGACCTCAAACTCAACACAGAGTCCTACATCAAGTGACTTGAAGGAAGAAGAGCAGCCCTGGGTCAAGAGGATGGCTGCTGGAAAAACCTGTGTCTAGCAACAGGACTTTGTATCATGCCACAGAAGCAGGAGAACCCAGTAATGACTGTCAGACAATTTTGCAATTACATCACTCCTTACATCTGACCATCTAACTTCCCAGATTGTAACCCCATGATGTGTGGGGTGCAGCTGCACGAGAGACCAACAAAGCACCTTGAAATATGAAAGATGAACTGAAGGCAAGAATTATGGCAGCATTCACCAACTTAAATAAGGAAACCACTCAAAAGAGTTGCAGGAGATTCCAAAGTCGTCTGGAGACCATGGTTGAAGCCAATGATGATTTTATTGAATAAATTTACTCGTTATATTTCAAGATATTTTTGTGCAATTTTGGTAAATATATCTGTTAAAATGAGATGTCAGTGTTATTTTCATTTTTGCATAGACAACAATTTGCTCACTACACACACACACACACACACACCATGCTCACCTTAGATGAGATTAATTTAATAATTTCTAAAGTTAACCATTCTCATTTGCTCACAAAGTATTTTTTTTCCAAAGAAAATTTGAAAAGATACCTCCAGTTGATAAGCTGATGTAAATGTCCTTGAACATAAATGACATGCATGGGTAGCATGAGCTGCCATTGGAGTGATTGGTATGACATTTGCCCCTGATATCTCATTCTCATCACCGGTTAGAACATAATAGGCAGGGTTTTGGATGCCACTCCTCAAAATGTTTGCTTCAACTGTCTCTTCTTTGACCTCTTCACTTGATGAATCAATATATTTCTTATTTATTGGTCTTTGGTGGATAAAGAACGAACTCTGATCAGTAACATCTGCACTAATAATTGCTGCCTGCTCTCTAGAGACACATCTTGCTTCAGCTATCATAAGTGCACGCTCATCACTTGTCATATCCTTAGCCATCAAAGCAGTTGTTGTAACAGTAACAGCAGCATTTGTAGTGACTGAAGTCACAGTGGTACAAGTTGTAGTCACACTGGTAGAAGAGAGGCTAGTAATGATTGAGGACTCATCTATAGATAAGTCAAGAGCTTTCTCAGTCCCTTGGATGGTTTTAACTCTGGACGGACCTGAAACAGAAGTAGTTGTGACAACAGTATCTGGCATGGTTTCTGATGGTGCAGCTGATTCACTATCGGTAGACGAAGAGTTTTTATTCCACATCAATGTCAGTCGATGCTTTTTGGCCCATAAGTGTTTTGGTAGATGATTCTGTTTCCAGAAATCCACTTTACAGTTTTTACAGTCGGGTGGTCTAGGAATCTCCTCTGTACTCATAGACCATGAGTCTGCATGACCTTCAGAGTGGAAACACTTGTGTAAGTGTGGGCGTGAATGACCACAACTGCTGTCCTGACTGTGATGAGTCTGCGTTTTCATGTGTTGTCGTTGGTGTTCCATGTATTCTTGAGTATTTGAAAAGCACTTATTACAAATATGGCATTTGTTCAGATCATCTTTGAAAGACTTTAACAGACTTGAATGTTGTAAAGAACTGCTGCTATCATTGAGTGGTAAGGGTCCTTCGACACTTGGTTGCATTGTCAGAGTCTTGTTCTGGTTTGTAGAGACTGAAGATGAAATCTGACTTTCAGGGATTTCTGTTGACGATTGTTTCTCACATACTCTGTGCTGTGTTTCAGTTGACGTACACAAAAGCTTTCTATCGAGATGTTGAGGCTGAGTTTCAACAATCTGGATTGGCAACTGGTGATCAGAGAGCCACTGTTGCTCAAGTCGACATGGGGATAGTCTAGCTTGAACTCTTGTTGGGGATAGATTTTCATATCTACTAGGAGATAATCTGTCTGTGTGTCTTGCAGGTGATAGTCCTTCAACATGTCTGCTTGGAGACAATCTATTTGTTTGTCTTTTGAATGGGGGTTTGTCTGTAAGTCTTATAGGAGATAGTTTGCCAGTAGTCTGTGTTGGAGACTGACTACTGAAGGGTCTAGTGGGAGACAATTTTTCTGCACATACTCGAAATGTGGTTAGCCTGTCCATGTGTTGGCTTGTAGGAGATAAATTATCTAAGTGTTGTCGAGTGGGTGATAATCTGTCACCTGTAAGCTTTTTTGAAGGTGATAACCTATCCATCTGCTTATTAATAATTGGTTGCCTCAAAGGAGACAGCATGTCCATGGGTTGGCTTGAAGAAGACAAGGTGTCAACTTGTGGCCGAGAAGATGACAAGGTATCTACATGTCTGGAAGGAGACAGTGCACTTATGCGTTGTCTTGTTGGTGACAATGCATCTACATGATACCGTGTGGATGTTAGCATGTCCACATGTTGCCTTGTAGGGGACAGTCTCTCCATGGAATGCCTTGTTGGTGACAGTTTCTCCAAGGGCTGCCTTGTTGGTGACAGCCTCTCCACGGGCTGCCTCATTGGCGACAGTCTTTCCAAGTGTTGCCTCGTTGGTGACAACCTCTCCACGGGCTGCCTCGCTGGCGACAGCCTATCCACGGGCTGCCTTGCTGGCGACAGCCTTTCCACGGGCTGCCTCGTTGGCGACAGCCTTTCCACGGGCTGCCTCGTTGGCGACAGCCTCTCCACGGGCTGCTTCGTTGGTGACAGCCTCTCCACGGGCTGCTTCGTTGGCGACAGTCTTTCCAAGTGCTGCCTTGTTGGCGACAACCTCTCCACGGGCTGCCTTGTTGGTGACAACCTCTCCACGTGCTGCCTTGTTGGCGACAACCTCTCTACAAGCTGCCTTGTGGGTGACAGCCTCTCCATGTGCTGTCGCTTTGGTGATAATCGCTCCAAATACTGTCTTGGAGGAGATAAACTTTCTATTCGTTGTGTAGGTGATAGCTTCCCAACATCTTGTGGTGGGAGTTGTACATTAGGAATCATGGGTTGGACTTCAAGCATAGGAATTCGTCGCTCAACATGCACTCGTGTCTGCCCATTTCCATAAACAGACCTCGTTTGAGAATTATCTATGTATAGCTTAGGTGACTGCCTTTCAAATGATGCAGGATGTTGCTCAGAATGGAAAGTTTTCTCAACAGTTGCTGTTGGAGATTGTCTTGTAACTAATAGTTTACTTTCTGTAGCTGATTTCTCCATAATAAGACTGACAGGTTGTAATTCTGCCAGTCTTGTTTGGGAGTGTTCTGGTAACAAATTCTCTACTAACTGTGGCTCAACAACCATATTAGTATTGAATGGTTGTGTTGGGGTAACCACTTGTGGTATATTAGTAGGACCCGTGTAGGGAGAGTTTGATACTAACTGTGACTGATGTTGTTGTCCCAGCTGTGGTTGTTGAGATATGTTTTCAACATTTTGACATGTCTGATTGGATACAATTATGCTTACAATTGATGGGTTGTTAGAGCCTGGCTGACTAGGTAGAAGGATCTGACTTTGCTGACAGTTAGTGGTTACTTCAGAGTGAGAAACCATCATCTCCATAGCAGGTGATTCGCCGCTTAAAGATTGAGAGACTCTGACAGCTTTGGGACTACAGATAAATGTAGATTCTTCAGTGCCTGAAGTAGTCAAGGGAATGATTACTGTCTGGGCTTCTTCTCTTGTTTCTTCATTTTTATTTGATGATCTCTGAAAAGCTTGGAATGGGTGTTCAAATTGGAATGGTGTTATGCTCTGAGGATGATTGATGAGACTGGCACTTATAATATGGCCACTGTCAGATTCCTGTTTGACCAATTGACTTATGTTGGGCAACAGACCAGTCAGTGATAAGGATAAGGTAGATGTGGTAGTAGCTCCATAGCTATTTTCCTTTTCTATTGTTCCTTGTAAGTTTCCATGTAAATCAGGAATCAAATAGACATTGTGGGTTAACGATTGATTATTTGGTATTGCAGTGGTAGTTGTGATAAATGGCTGCCTCTGGTAATGTTCCTGAGAATCAATCTTGAGTGCAACAATTGATGGATGTTTCAATAGTTGGGAGCCAATTTTTTCTATTTCCCCTGACCTCATCTCTTTATGTGAAGACTGAAAGGACAGAAAAATAGCTTTAGTTTCATAAATCAATCAGAAGAGATATTTTATAGTATATTAATTTTCTAAAGTCAGCATTTTATTACACTAGTTATGAAATATTACAAGGGATAATGCCTTTTCTGACAGGATTTTATTTGTAAGATATTGTTAAACTTAGATCAGAAAATTGACACAAAATCTTTATCAGACATTTGTAAGCATCTTTATCCTTATGATAATATAATAGTAATTACAATAGCTTTTCAGACTAAATTATATCAATAATAATTGCTATATCATTTATATCCTTTATGACACCCAAATACTTTTAAAACAACTTCATCCAAAAATAGAATTCAATTTTTCTTTATAAAGAAACTTTTCATTCCAAATATTAGAATTTTAAAATGCTTTTTTTTGTAAGATAATACTACTACTTCATGATTTAACTAAAAGTTTTACATTTTAGAACCTATTTTCAAAGTCAGAGTGTCTAAACAAAATTTTTCTTGGGTTGATAGCAAGTATATTTTATGAATTATTTATAGTTTTAAATATCTTCATATGTTGACAAACTTTCAGTTTAAAATTGGAAGGAATAGCTTTTGATTAACAGCAAATCATTGTGGATACAGTTTTGTTAAATATAATTCTTGATTTAGTACAGTATAGACTCAGTTTTAAAGCAAACTTGAAATTTAATTCATGAAACTGCAAGAGTACAATTATTACAAAAAATAACATTTATAAATAACAAATTTATTACATATACTTAAATTATACAAATTTGATTAATTTACCATTTTCAAGCCCCAAAAGATTATTTATTCACTACAAATTTATAAAGAATAAATCAATATAAAACATCAACAACAATAAAAACTCATTTCCTTTTCTGTTATTTTCTTATCTCTTTCATGGTTACTTCAATGTTTTAATTTAAGCACAGTGCCAAAGTTTATATTTTATGAATATCTATAGAATTGAGTCACACAAAATAAAATTATTTAACATAAATGAATACGAAATCAATATAAAATTTTCAAAATATGTTCAAGAATAGTAGTCACATAAAAATGATAAAATACTTTACACAGTAATAGCTTTAGAAATAAAAAAAAGTATCACCTCATAGTTAATATTATATATATCAAAAAATTTAAACTCACACAGTCAACACTTTGTTCAGTAACTAATCTTTTCAGCCACACTGGTTGCTATAAAAATATCAAAATTTGAGTATATTTGTTTCATATTGGAATATTTGAATAATTTTTGTAGTATTTGTCTATATTTCTGAGATGAGGTAGTTACACTATTTACATTATTTGGACTATTGACCTCATCTTTGTTATCATTTGTGTGATGTTTCAGCCATTGTATGCTCCAGCCTTCTTCAGGTGCTAGGAATTTCGAACTGAACCCTTTATTTTTTTATAGCTTATGAATTGCTTAAAAAAGTTATAAAGGAAAAAAAAAAAAACCCATCCGATTGCTTCAATAACATAAATTCCTTATCACCTTAATGTATTTAGTAACAACTGAATGGATTAATTTATGGTGAAATTTATGAGATAAGAAATTATTACATGTTTTCTATTTGTACCAGCATGTTCATCTAGATTGTTATAACCAGAGTATTTTAGATGTCATATTCATTAGCTTCCTTCATGTGTCTTTCTTTGTATTTGGTAATCTTCTTGGAATGTAAAACCAAACACTTTATTCAAGCCACATGGCTAGATTGTTATCATTGCACTTTTTATACCTAGAATATTTCTTAGTTAATTCTCTCTAGCATATTCACCTTTATGCTATTTGTTCATTGACTTTTCAGTAATCACTTGAACTCATAAGGAAGCAGATATATTTTAACCAGTGCTTTAATGCATAAAAATAATGTGTTTCTAGTGGGGAAATTCTGGATCCTTAAGCCTAATAATTGTACTCAGGTGTTCCAATGCAGTGTTTTTTTTTGTTTTTTAAAGTGTCCTTTTTTAATCAGATGCCTCCAGATAAACCGTAGCATAGAGACGGATGCTAAAACATGATAAATAGAACAACACAGGAGGAGGATAAGACAACTGAAATAATCAGCACAGTTGTCTTGAACTGACAAGCTCTTCAGTAAACTTTGCATAGAGATGAATGCCATCTGATTTAAAAAAAAAAAAACTGAGTCATAGTACCATAAGACTATCTCCAGTTTCAGTACAAACATTAGGTATAAGGCTCTAGAATTTCAACACTAGAAACATATGACCTAGTGTACTAAAGCATTAGTTATCTGGTTTTACTGACAGTTATGAGTTCAATCTGTCATATACTATGGTGCAGTGAAAAAAAAATGATCAAGCAATACAAAGTGAATAAAACCATGGCAAGAATTAACTGATATGAATTATCTCCCCATAGCATGAAAATTTGAATGAGAACAATCTACACCTTTGGGTTGAATAAAGGATTTTGTTCAAAATTACAATGGTGGACCCCGATCCCCGCCCCCAAAACCACCACTAAGTATGAAGACAGACACTTTATAAATATAATTATGATGATGATATTGAGCCAAATAGCAAAGCACATCATAACTAAATAGATTCATATTTTTGTGGGTATTGATGCTAAGATGCAATTTGGAACATATATCTGTATAAAAGAAGGAATTAAAGAAACTTATTAGTATTATATAATAACTGCACCATAAGGCATGAAAGCTTCAAGACAAACAGTATACTTCAAAGCTTTATATGAACAATTTTGTTTTTAGTTATCATATTGAAAATGCAAGAAGTTAAAAAATATAAAATGCAAAAAAAAACTAATAGGCATCAAAAATCAAATAAAAAAAAAATTTTTTAAATCACACTTACATGATCTACAATGCCAGTTGTTTGCTGATTTAACATTGCAATTTCCTCACTGCTGGTCTGTTTCAGTAGAGAATGTTGGGCTTTCTGGAAACTTTGCATCTGAATGTCTGGCACCTCCAGTTGGGGAGTAGGAGACTTGCTGAGACCTCTGTCAGGAGAGTCAGCCATATCAAAACTGTACTGTCGTTTTAAGGTCTTTTCAGCAGCCTCTGGAATTATAAATAAATTTTAATCAATTATTTTTAAAATATCTGGAAATGGAAAACAGCTACAAAATGTTCAGAATTAATGATGAACTGGTAATATATTTGAATCAAAACAATTCAGATTTCAGTAAAAGTGACAAAAATTGAGCAAATTTAGAAATTAATTAGTATTAATCTGAAATAGATGAGTTACAACCTTTTTAATGAGACTGGTGTAATGTAATGCAAAGTAAAAATTCTTTATATTTAAAATCACTAAAGCACAATTTTTGAGGTTACAGATCTCATTCACTAAAACTAGTTGTTAGTAATATAAAAACAGAAGTTAATATCAAAAGAAAATGTAAAGCCTAAAATATTGTAGATAATAAAGATTCATAAGTGATCAGCACCATAATTGAAAGGATTGAAGTTGGCCCTCAAAACTATGATCACGATATCCCTAAGAGGTCTCACAAAATAGGAGAAAAATAGTGACAGGAGGTTTTTCCTAGACTCATTATACATGTGAAACAAGAGGTTTATACTAAATGAGAAAAAGCCAACTATCAAAAGATATCAGACATAAAATAATCTAAGAAAGATGGAAACAAACTTCATGATAAAAATCAGTATATGATTTACTCTATACATTTGCAAAATTCAAATATTGAAATCTGAAACACGAGATTTGTTTAATAATTTTTTTATAGTAATTTCATTAGTTAGGACTTTTTCCAAAGAGTACATAGAGACACAAAGAGATGTTCATAAAATACCTTGAAGCTGCTAAATAATATTGTAAACAAATTTCTTTCAAGTTTCTAAGCAGAGTGGAAGTTTATATAAAGAAATTCCATAAACAACAAACAGTCTGAAACAAACATTTGATGGCACTATAGATTGTTAAAAAATTAATTATGACTTGTCAATTTCTACAACTGACACTGGAACAAGAATCAACATGCTGATTGGGTTAGTTAAAAACATTGCACTTTACAAGAATTCTTTTTGATTATAATATCCTAATATGTCCATGATGGAAAAAAATGAAGATTTAAAATGTGAAAGAAAATGGCTATTGATATAACATTTTCTGTTGAGATGGTGATGATGTTCTGTAGCAATTTTAACCTGTAAATATCTGAACTAAAAAACAAAAACTGCAGAAATTCTCTTTTTGGTTGTGCTTGCCATTTGTAAAGCTACCCAAAATGTTGTGAAAGGTTGAGGGAATGAAAATTTAACCTTATAAAAATTTTCAACTTCTTGTTTATAATTGTTTCATCACAAGCAAGGTGGTACCGCCACTGATGTGCAAGGGTACATAAGAGAAGAGTGAAAGTTTAAGCAGGAGGAGAGCGAAGAGAAAGACAAATCGGTTATGGGGGTGTCAGAGAAAGGGCAAGAGAAGGATAGGAATACTGGTGCAATGACAGTTGTGAGAGTAGAGTGAGAAAGGAAAAGATCAAGATACACAGGGTGATGGGAAAAGTATGAAAGAAGGACTGGAGTTAAGTGGGGGGAAAAAAAAAAAAAAAAGCAAATAAATTACAAATACAAAATTTTTATACTTCATAAATTGTTGAGATGGTTTTTAATTTGTTTTTCTTATGAAACTTTTTCTGTAACAGGATGTAAACTTAACACAAAGATTTTTTAATGCCTCTTCTGACTACTTTGACTGTTACTGGATCTTATGTCTTTTATTCATACATGTGCAGACATAGTATCAAACAGAAAAAATAATTAATGAATATTTAACAGAAAATATTTGGCTCTGTTTTAAACTGCATAACGTAAACAGCATAACATTTCTAATATCTTTATAACTTCTTTATGTGCTGTGTCCCTTCAACATGTAGGTGATCATGGTCTGTCTCTTGTTGCTTTCAAAATTCTTCCTCTTGGTATTGCTCCCAAACCTGATTTTGCCATCCATTTGCACAGGCCTATCAAGTAGGTCTCTCTTTCCCTCTAGCTGTCCTGTGAGTATCAAATTCTCCAGGCCCTCCTTCCTCATTACATGTCCCAGAAACCTCATCTGTCTCTTTCTTATGAGTTTTCTCCTTGTTCCCATCCTCTCCAACACCTTGTTAGTCATGGGCTCAGTCCATGGTATCCTCAGCATCCTTCAGTAAATCAACATTTCTGCTGCCTCAAGCCTCTTCTTCATCCTTGCATAGATTGTCCAAAATTTACTGCCATACAGAAGTACAGGTATCACATAGCAATCCAGCACACTCTTGTTTGTTTCCAATGAGATTTTTCTGTCTTTCAGTACTATGATTAGTTTTTTAAATACATCCTTGGCCATGCCAATGCATCTTTGGATCTCAACATTGCACTTTCCATCTTCTGTACGCATGCATAAAAGCTGAAACTTTACAGATTAATTGTTTACTATATTTTAATAAACTGTGTAAATTTTAACTTGCTCCATAAATTACAATTAAAATTTACTTTAAGTTGGTATCAACTCAGTAGGGATATTTTATTAATACTTTTAAATAAAAAAGTTTTTATTTTGTCTGAAACTAATTAATAAAATATTTTCTAATAATATGTATCAAAATTCTGACTTTTTTTTTTTTTAAACTTTGGTCAGTAAGAGTTATTTTCCTAATTGCTTCTGTCTAGAAAGCAAAGGAAATAACTATTATTGTCTTCAAACTTTTCTTTTGTGACCTGGACATCAATGTTTTGAAACTAACCTATTTTATATTACACTCCAGACAGATTCAGTACTGAAGGAGAAGTTTTTAGAAGATTCATAAACTTTTGAGAAGTTTCTAAAAGTTTAAAGAATTTCTACAATGTTCTAGCAACATAGATGGCTGTATAAATATATGGAATGTAAGTTCAATTTACTTCTAGCTGTCCAAGTGCAGACAAGTTGTTGTTGATAGATGCATTTGTCACATCAAGAGATTGTAAGCATCAGACAAACACATTTTGCTATGTCTGTGGTGAATTTATCAAGACAAGTGAACAATTGCTGTGGCAGCATCTGCTAAAATGTATGAGGCTTTCAAGATACATATCAAATGAGAGCCACTGTTTGATTGCAAGAAAGTAGTTTCTTACACTGCACTTAAAATTGGGCCTTATGAAACAATTTTTCACAGCTCTAGATAAGGAAACAGCAGTTTTCAAGCACCTTCAAAACTTCTTCCCTAAGATGTCTGCAGCAAAAGTCAAAGCCTGTGTCTTTGTCAGACTACAAATAAAGATGATCATAGAGTGCAAGGAATTCTGAAAGAAACACTCCATATGTAGAAAGCAGCTTGGAACAACTTTGTTGCAGTGGTTAAGGACTTCTTTGGGAATCACAAGGCAGAAAACTATGTTGTCCTTGTTGAGACCCTCATGAAGAAATTGGGTACAGGATGCTCCTCAATGTCCATATCCTTGGTGCATATCTTAATAAATTCAAGAACATTCCTATTTAGAGGATATACTGGACTTCGAATGCTGCTACCAAAAATAGTATAACGAAAACATAATGGGGAAAGTTTGAGTTTTGTTTAATGGCATATCAACCTTTGTGGGTTATTTAATGCCAAAAAGGTTGGGTTTTTAGGTATTTTTTAATGTTCAGTTATAGTGAGGAGGTTGTTTCTTTTTTATTATTTTAGAAAACTGAAGATGTCTTCTAGTTTTGTATTCAAAAATGTATTGCTGGTAATTTTTTTTTCTTCAAAAATGTATTATGGCAATAATTTTTTTGTCCTTCAACAATGTATATTTTTTTTTTATAAAAGTCTATTTTTATACTTTCAAAGTGTTTTGACTCCAGTTTGGAGGTTAACTATTTGCCCATAGCTGGGACCCTAACAGGTGCTACTACTCTGGGTCATGTTCCTCACAACCTCCCAATCAGAGGCCTTGCTGCCAGATGCAGTTTACCATCATACCCAGGACTCATAATTCGTGAAGTAATTTACAGTATAAGCCTAACTCACTTCTAAATTTTTTTTGCAGTTCCTCTTGTGTAATCCTAGAATAAACAAATCCTACTTTTGAATCATATCTTATTTTGTTCCTAATTTCAATCAAAAAGAATGTTCACATTCAGTTTTCAGAAATAGGTAAATTTTAGAAAGATCAATATTCTGGTCACAAAATCAAAGTCTGAAGGAAATATTAGGTATTTTTCAGACTTTATAGGTATAAGCAAGTAGGGTTTTGGTTTGGTTTGTTTTAAAGAATATCAACCCCGTGGAGGTCATTTAATACTGAAGTATAAGTTATTTTAGTATGGAAAAAAACATGGCAATAATTTTTTTTCTTTCAAAAAATGCATTATGGCAAAAAAATTTTTCCTTAAAAAAAAAAAAAAAAAAAAAAAAAAAAAAAAAAAAAAAAAAAAAAAACATTATGGCAATAATTCTTTTCCTTTCCTTTAAAAACATACTTCTGTTCGTAACATTTTTACTTCAAAAACATGCTCTTGTTGGTAACACTTTTGCTTCAAAGATGTGCTCTTGTTGGTAACATTTTTCCTTCAAAAACACGTTTTTGTTGGTAACATTTTTTCATTCAAAAATGTTTTCTTGGTAATATTTTTCCTTCAAAAATTTTTATGTATATATTTCATAAAAGTTTGTTTTTATACTTTCATAGTGTTTTGACCCCTGTTTGGAGGGTTAACTATTTGTCCATAGATGGGACCCTAACGGTGCTACCACCCCAGGACAGGGTGGACCTGGGAATAACAGCAATTAAGAGGTGTTTCCATGTTCCTTACAACCTCAAAATCAGAGGCCTTGCTGCTGGATGCAGTTTACCATCATATCCAGGACACCCCAGTTTGGGGGTTAACTATTTGCTCATAACTGGGACCTTAACAGGGGCTACCACTCCAGGTCAGAGTGGACTGGGCAATTTAGAGGTGGTCCTATGCTTCTCACAGCCTCTCAATCAGAGGCCTATAAGCAACTAGGAAACAACAGTTGCTACCCAAGGACAAAAAATGTGTTAGTGTAATTTGAATTTATCTAATTTGTTCATTTTACCAAATTAGAATTTATATAGATTTTTAAAATTTTTTACACAAACATGACAAGGTTTAGCAATGTTGCAAGATGGTTTGAGAGCACTCAAGCCAATACTAATAATGTTTCAACTTTGAATCCATATTTGACCTTATAGTCATCATTTGGTTTACTGATACATTTTGAGAGACAGACAAAGATATAAAACTTAGGATTGCTTTATTCAATACAGAATTCAATAATGTTTTATATATTTCATAGCTTTTAATGATTTCAAAAGTGAAATTATATTTTTGGAATTACAGCTTATGAAATTTCCCAGCTGAATAATATTCATTTTTTTGCCTGGTCAACAAAGAAACATGCAATCTGGCATAACAATCTGTTATTTCTCTTCACTAATTCCAGGAAATAATATAATATAAAATTTTTGCATAAGTTTATCATTTTATAAGTGACTGAAGTTGAATTTATACGATACCTTATATTTACTCTACAAACAAATGTAATAAAAGGAATAGTTTTTAAGTTTCAATATAAATGTTCACAATTTTTTAATGTGTGTATAAATGACTGTATCTTCCATTTAAGAAAACTGAAATTGGGCAAAGTTTAAATCAAATCAACTTTTCTGAATTAGGAAGTTCTTCATGATATTTGATCATTTGAAAATAAACCATACTAGCATAAGTTAAATCATAACCCTGTAAAAGACAAAAATGTTTTTATGAAATTTTGCTCTTTATGGGCAAATCTTGCTGATACTACTTTCAAGCTTTATGTCTGACAACTATTAGGTTAAACCTTGTCAATAACTAATATCAAAAATTGATTAGTGTCAATGAAGTTAAAACTATACGTGTATATTTCTGCTAGTCATAAACAAACTATGATTACAATTTCTATTTAAAATTCAATTTAAAACGATTTGATTTGTATCTCTTTTATAGTTTGGACTAAAATACTAGAGTGCACTAAAAATTCAAACTAATTGGCAACGATGTGATTAGTGACATTTTTATAAAAGAAATATGACTAAATAAGAATTGACTTTATTAATTTAATCATTTATTTTGATTCAGAAATATGTGTAACTGCAAAATCAAGGTTTTACTGATGCAACATTAAAATGTATCCATAAATATATATACAATATAAATATCACTAAGAATTTTGTGCACCAGATGCTAGTAAATTTGAACACAGAGCAGGAAAGACCATGAGAGGAAGGAAAGATGAAAGCAACAATGATGTTACAATTTTACATTTATAATGTATATCTACTCAACACAATCATCAAAATGGAAGCTCCCATCTGCTCAGATTAGGCCATTTCAACAGAATTACAATTGAATGCAGTGTTTTGGTTCACTGCAATATTTTCCAGTGCTTTTCATAGCTACAAAACATTGCTGATATTTTGTCAGAAAAATTAAAAAGAAATACCATCCAGGAGAACTAAAACTGTTTAAAAAAATAAGAAATAAAAAAATAACTATATACCATAATCCAAATAGTAAATAACAGAATAATTTTATGTACTTATTAAAATTTATTATACTTAGTAAATATAACAGCACATGACAAAATAGTTTTAATACAACAGATACAATACTAATTAAAGAAGCTGTCCTCTGATAACAATAGTACATATGAAGATGATACACAAAAACAGAATGCAACAAAAAGATTTTAATTTTCAAAACTGTGGTTGAAAGAGAGAACAAGTTGTTAAGTAGTGTGTTTAAAGCTGATGCTTCAAGTAGTGAGTAAAAAAAGTGAAATGTAACAAATGCATTCTTATCAATAAAAAAAATTAGCAAGAAACATTCAGCATAAAAATGTATTTTTTTAATCCAGAAGCCTTTCATTGTTTTTAGGTAAGTAGAAAGAATTGGCAAGGGATGACATGACTACACTGGTGAATTTACATTTATTTTTGCATGCTTTGTTATTCAACTTGGCATAAAAAGATTTCCAAAGATCAAATATCAATAATCCAAAATTTACAGAAAGAACTCTGAAAATACACATTAAAGCTAAATTAAAGTCTTTGGTTTTTAGAAAAGACCCTATTTTCAGATGATACTGTTCTGAGAAAAATCACACATATACTATGCACCTTTTCTTATATATTTTGAAAACTATTAAGAGTAGATATGAATTAAAAGATAAAGAATATTATCTTGGAAACATACTAGAAATCAATTTGGTGATGCAGTCTTCATAAGAAATTAAAGTTTGATTTCTATGGTTGTCTATAATAGTTAAAGTTTTTTTCTCTTTTCAAATAAATTGTGTGATAATACCATCTGAAGAAAGACCCCTTTTTACCTGCTTTAGACTGGATAGAGACAGCAGTGGTGGTGGTGGAGGTGATGGTAGTGGAGGCAGTGGTGATGGTGGTATTGGTGGCAGTGGAGGTGGTGATGAGGATGACAGAATCTGTTGTATCCAGATGATCTGCAGGCAACTCCTCAGCAGGAGGGATCTGCCGTTGGGCAAGATCAAGCAAACTGTGGGCTATCTCATTAACAAACTGCAATTGGCTGGTTGCACCTGCACACAGACAAAATATACAGAAGAGAGGCACTAAAACAATTATAAATGAATCTGTCCCTTCATTCCTTTACATATAAGCCAGAGGGCTAGAGGCAAAACAAGATACTGCCAACATTATGTTTCCTTTAAAGAAATCCAAACCACATTACAGCCAAACTATTAAAATAAGAACAAGATAAGCAAGAAAATAAATAGAAATGATACAAATGATGCCCCCCCACCATCAACCCCACACTTTTGGCTTTATCAGATAATTACTGAAGAAGGACTCATAGTGTGCCTCTTCCTTGCACTCTTAAATATATTTTGGCTTTAAATGCAATCTTATCCTGAAATCTCAAGAAAAGAGGTGTGTGTAATGTTTTTTCATAAAGAAAAAATATTTTTAATCTGTCATAGTACAGCAAGACTGTTAATCTTGTATTGTGATGTTCTTTGTAGTCAAAAGTAACACACACCTGATCAAATGGTGCTTTCTCTTACAAAGGGAGATGTAGGTTCAATTCCTACCAGAAAGGAATTTGTTTATTTAAAATTTATTGAACATGCAGGTCAATAAATGTAATATATACTATTTAAAGTAAAAATGAAGATAAAACTGGGGCTCCTATTTCAAATATGAGTATCCACTAAATATAATAATGCTTGAAGTACTAAATATATGAAATGCAAAAATAAATTAAAGTTGACAAACAATAATCTAGCAATCTGGCAAGAATCAAAATCTTGCATTAGTTCAAAGAATTGCGTTCAATAAATGTTGCAATTTAATAATAAAATTTTAAAATCTCAGACTTAAAATTCAAATATCTTAATAAATTTTAACAAAACTTAATTTTCAGGAATTTCAGTTTGAATCCTCTATGTAATCTACAGGATAGATATTTTTCCCATTCCACTGTCCATGGCTGGGGATATTTCATGTTTTTTTCTTTTATTTTTTTTAGTACTATTCAGTTATTGTTCATCAAGTTTCCACTGAGTGAGTCTGTATTATTCGGCTAATAACTGAGCAATAGTAAAAAGATGTGAAATTTGTTAACATGGACAATGGAACGAGAACAATATAAGTTGTAAATTGAAAAATAATTTGTTCTGTATAATTCCTGAATTAACTTTATATATATAATATTGATAATTGCTAAATAAAGAATTTAATAAATGTTATTTCAATTGACTGTTTTCTACAGAGCCACCACTTTTAGCTCTCCAGCAAATTCCTATATAAATTCTGCTAGCATATTCTCCAATTTCCTGAGCTGTCAAATCAGTCCATTGTTATTATTTTGATAGCATTTGTATAGTATCAGCTGTTAGCATGAGTTATAAATCACTGGTAATCGAATTCAATCTGTGTTTTGCTTTATCAGAATATGCTCTCATTTAAAAGCAACCATAGCTGCAATAGATAAAGGAAGTACTTTTTGTGGTACAAAGTAAAGACACTTTACATTGTTTCTAACAAATAAATTTAAGCTTCTAACAAACAAATCCTGTCTCTCTAAGGAGCATATGTAAGTTCTATATTGGCTCTTTCACAAAGAAACAGTAAATTATTTCAAATTCTTTGCTGATAATGAATAAAAAAAAACAAATGTGCAAAAGAAAAAAGTAAAAAACCAAAAGTTAAGATAATGTATATATAAAATATGCAGGTAGCATAATGAAAGTGGAATTTGTGTACAGAGTTCAAATTCTGACAGTTTTTTTTTTTTTGTTTACTTTGCCTTTTCCAAGGCATGAATCCATAATCATCCAGCTGTGGGTTAAACAGCAGGGCAGACTGGATTCTCTTGCCATTCTGAAAGAAAACTGAATTCAAACACCTCTAAATAACAGGGAAAATGAAGCTTTTTAGTCTTGGCATGGCAACCAGGGATTGGAAATGGACAAATTGACCAGAAAAGGTATGGGCTCTATAAGCCTCTCTTGTTCTAGACACAAACATAGCCTGCTACAGCTGCAGTACATGTGGTGACCTAATGACCCTAATGAGTTATAGAATAATCATAATGATTATGATTGTAGAAAAGAGTAGGGGTATCATTTGATCAGTTCATTTTGGTTTCTACAGGTCTCAGTGTTATTAAATCAGTAATAGCTGACTTAGTTGCTTTTACACTCCTTGATTTGTGTCTATCAGGAACATCATATACAGAGAAACAAGTTAGAAAGCTATAGCAATCAGATAAAATATTAATTCTAGGAAAAGGTACATATTTTGAAACTCTTAAATACACATTTAAAAGTAAGCTGGTTAAATCTGAAACCAAGAAATTACCTTTGTAAACTAATGAAATTACAATTATAAATAACAAAGCTGATAAAAGAAATTAGCCCAGATGGTTCATTGGTAGGTATAACATTGTTAAACTGTGATTAAGTATGCTTTCAGAGTATAATATGCAAATAAGCATAACTAATAGAAATAGAGGGACTTTTTTTTTAATCGATAAATCTAGCAAACCTTTTTGGGGAGAGGCTTATAAAAGGCATTACTGAGAGAGAGAGAGAGAGAGAGTGTGTGTGTGTGTGTGTGTAAATTTTGTTTAAAATTTGCTTTATTTTATAGGGGAATATTTCACAGATGTAGAAGCTAGAAACATCATTGATTTAATCTACCATATAATAAAAATGTAAAAACATTGATAAAATATTGATCAAACTCATAAACACTTTCCAAAATAAAGTAAACAAAATATTCAACAGATACTCTAACACTTTACTATAGATGTACCAAAAACAAAACAAATCATAAAAAAAGCACAATATAAAAATCATCAGTGCACCACAAATACTCACTATATTATACCTACTTTATTTTTTAGTTACAGGTGGTAACTAAAAAATAAAGTATGAATGACTACTATATAATAACTGCCTACAAAATAAAATAATATACAAAGCTAAGGTAAGGTTCTAAGGAAACTCAGAAAATACATATGTAGAAATAAAAAACTGTCCCTAGAAACAGAGAAGTTATTTAGATAAAATATTTAACAAAATATACAAATAGCACCAACTCTATCAAGGCATATATAGCAACTCAAAAAGACAAACAAAACAACAAAAATAATAAGAATAAGAAAAAAGAGTACCAGCTTACAATCCCACTTAAAAATGATTTGTCAAGACAAGAAAATAATGAAAATCACTTTTCAAGAACAAGACAAACTCCAGAACAAAGATGAGAGTATAAAAAATTCAATATATGCTACCTACAACCACAATACTAGAAAAAAGATAAAATCCCATAACCAAAATTTAAAATTTTATTCCAAATATCACAACTTAGAACCAAGGAAAAAAATAGATTAAAAACATCTACAAAACAAATGAAAAAATAGCACTAACCTATTTATAGGCATGCTCCCTCCAATCAGCCAATGATAAAAAATAACAAATTTAGGTCATTACCATAAATAACCCTAAATAATAGAAACTGAGAAGAGCCTGTTTCCTCTTACCCAACTCCTCTTAATCCCTCAATGACTAGTACACAAAGCACACTAAAGGAGCCATGGTATCTGGCCTGAAAATGTCCATATATATATATATATATATATAATTATATGGTTATGTCAATTTTACATTGCTACATGGAAATTTCTATGTTTCCAGATTAATTCTCATCATCAGGCAATGCTGGTGTGGTTGTGCAGACGATTTACATTTAAATGACAAATACTTTCGGTTTACTGTGAATGTGTGTGTGTGTGTGTGTGTGTGACTAATCAGAATGGAGATTCACTTAGGGGTTTGACCCTGAGGAATTTTTGTGCTAACCAACTTTTTTCCTCCTTTTTCTTTTTCCTTGACCCTATTCCTCTCTTGTTCATTTTCCTTCGCATTTATCTGATCTTATTTTCCCTTCAGTTTTATTACATTTGATGTGATATTCCTTCTTGGTAGTACCAATCCCCTTACCTTTAGTCATTTGTTAAAGAAAAGATTTTTTTTCCAAAAGGAAACCTCGAACTGCTATTTTTTCACTCCATCAATCAATTTGCTGTAAAGTTTATTATCCTGATACAAAAGGGGAAATTATTAAAAAAGAACAACTAACTTATTCTATATTTGGCTTTATTTTTATTTTTATTTTTACCTAATTCGTCAGTGAGCATGTTATTTAATTTAGGCTTTATCCATTTTCTAATGTGAATAATTTACAATGTCTACATATGACATTAATTTCGTGGGTTTTCCAAAAACCCAAACAATATAAAAGCCTATATAGGGAGTACTAAAAACACTCTAAAGCAGAGAATTTACCAGCATACCTCTTCATTTAATAATAGCAAATACAAAAATAGAATATCATTGGTACCTAAGGGAAACAAAAAAACACCCAAAATAAAGTGGAAAATCTTAAAAGAGGCTAAAACATGTAAGTCCTTAAATGAACCATGTTCATTATGCTTATATGAAAAACTATTTATTATTGGATCCCTTAAAAATAAAAATTTATTAAATAAACATAACGAAATTAATGTCATATGTAGACATTGTAAATTATTCACATTAGAAAATGGATAAAGCCTAAATTAAATAACATGCTCACTGACGAATTAGGTAAAAATAAAAATAAAAATAAAGCCAAATATAGAATAAGTTAGTTGTTCTTTTTTAATAATTCCCCACTTTGTATCAGGATAATAAACTTTACAGCAAATTGATAGATGGAGCGAAAAAATAGCAGTTCGGGGTTTCCCTTTGGAAAAAAAAATCTTTTCTTTAACAAATGACTAAAGGTAAGGGGATTGGTACTACCAAGAAGGAATATCACATCAAATGTAATAAAACTGAAGGGAAAATGATAAGATCAGATAAATGCGAAAAACGTTGGTTAGCATGAAAATTTCTCAGAGTCAAACCCCTAAGTGAATCTCCATTCTGATTAGTCACACACACACACACACACACACACACACACAAAAAAACAAACACCCACATACATTCACAGTAAACCGAAAGTATTTGTCATTTAAATGTAAATCGTCTGAACAACCACACCAGCATTGCCTGATGATGAGAATTAATCTCAAAACATAGAAATTTCCATGTAGCAATGTAAAATTGACATAACCATATAATTATGTTATATTATATTAAGCTCTATAATACTCATTATATTGAGCACTGTTTATAATAAAATAAATGCCAGAGCACTCAAAATATAAAAAAAACCTTGAGTCCTCTTCACTTGGAAATATATATATTTCATTTGAAAAGGAGTTACTTCACAACCTAGGTTTTTACCTTTTGGTATCTTCAGGTGATTTACAAAAATTATTTTTACAGTTTTTCAAATGTTCACGTAACAGAGATCTTTTATGAATGCACAATTTTCAAAATTAGGAGAAGTTACTTAAATGTCTTAGAACATTTTCATCCATGATTGTATGAAAGTATGTAGGCATTTATTGATATGGCTACACTTGGACATAATTTCTGTTCTTTCATTTAGTAATTCATTTTTGTCAATTTTTCCTCCTGGAATAATCTGCATATTTTACTACTGTTGTAAGGTTTGACTGTTTTAAAATGGTGAAATCAATTATTGTAAATTGCCTGAAGACACCGAAAGGTAGAAACCTAGGTTGCAAAATAACATTTCCAAATGCAAAATATTCAAAAGTTCTACAACATAACTGTATTGAACCCTTTTTAATACAACTGTGTATTGGTCTAATTTAATTTATATATATATATATATATATATATATATATATATATATATATAAAGTTAAAACAAAAGTCCATATCAACTTTAAGTGAATTTTAATCACAATATTTTCCATCAACTTGTATCATCTTTGAGGTACTTCATGATTCTCCTCTCTTAGAACTCTGTAATTTTTTTGCATGATGAACTGGTCCAAATGTTTTTACAGGATTCCAGAGAACTAAAATTCTCTCCATTAAGGATATTTTGTAGAGATCAAAATAAATAGTAATCTGATAGAAGACAACATCCAATTCCAGAAGCATTCCATTGATTGTTACTTTTAAGGAGTTCAAATGGAAATAATTGCCTTAATTTAAGGCTTCATTTTGCTTAAGGAGTACTTCTAATCCTACCAGATATATAGCATAACCTTTTTGGGATGCAAGCTACCTTTTGGGATGGTTAATGGTGGCTTATTTGGTTTTCTTCAGGATGTTTTTTTTTAAGTACACATTGTTGTAAATAATCTATTTTTTATCACCCGTGATTGTACTTAAAAAAAAAAACAAAAAAAAAAACATGTCATTTTTGTTTCATTTAAGCAGTGAACAGTAGATAGAAATATGGTCCACTCAATTTTTTCCATTAAATTATAGGCATTTGAACATTGAAGCATTTCACATATGCAAGTGTTTTCAAATGCTTTTCAATAAACCTTTGAGATATGTGGAGTATCTTTGCCTATGTTGTGCAACATGGATTATTTTTAACCAAAATTTTGATTTGGTCAACTATAGAACTTGCTGAAATAGTCTTCCAGATCAAAATTGAAATTTCTGAACCTCACAAACAGTTTATAAACAATACTCTTAACTATGGTACCATCTCCTTAAATGGGACATATATGTTTTTGTATTTTGTTTTCTTTCTGGAATTCTCATTTTTATCCATTTTCACTTTTAATGTAAAATCTTTTTAAATTTACAGTTTACACATGAATATTATAGAAAAATGCATGTTATAAATTTCAGTCATGTGTGAAACAGAACCATTTATGCAAATGCCACCTGTTGAAAAATGCTACTTGTTCTAAGCACACACACAAATGAATAAAAATAAAGATAATAATTGCAACGTTCAAAACATTAACTTAAAACAGTGCTCAATATAAAAATAGAGCAATAAATATTTATCATTAATTATTACGTTAGAATATGTGCAAACTACTACAAAATTGTACATTTTGTTTTGCCATTGAAAAATTAATGTCTCATCAGGTAGTTAACAATGATGATTGTTAACTACCTGATGAGATATTGTTCTTTCAATGTTGAAACAATATGTATAATTTTGTAGTAGCTTGTACATATTCTAACTATATATATATATATATATATATATATATATGCTTTACAAATATATCATAGATTTTACAAATATAGGAATATATTGTTATTGGATGCAAAAGCAGGCCTAAACCTGAGATTATTTATATTTCTGAAGACATGCTTATTAAACAAAAAAATAAATAAAAATTATCAAAATTCCCCTCAAATATTTGTACATGCCTCACAAAATATAAAACTTATATAATTTGTTACCAATGATAACACCCTATAATTCAATTATGCAAAAACTCATTGCTCTCAGTATACTCTGAATATAGCCATGGGCAAGATAAGTTTAAAATATATAACAAACTGTCAAATACATGTGAAATACTTAGCTGTTAATATTGTAATTAGATCATTTTTGTATTTATTAAATTCAAAATACATGCGTTTGCAAACTGAGTACAACTACTTGTTTTTATCACTAAAGCAAATGATGTACATTTATTGATTTAACATTAAAATCCATCTAACCAGAAAACACCTCAAAACACAAGAATTTGTCACAAAAGTGATTGCAATTTTTATGCTATTTCAGGATTAATGCTATAACTTCCAGGGTAAAAACTTAGTTCATTATATCCACTGTATATGGTTGGTAGAAATTCAAGTACAAAACAGGCTACCCAGAAATGTGTGAGACCTTAATTTTTACAATTGTGAACAAATTTGATCAGTCTCAATACTAACCCAAAATATTTTTTTCATTAAGGGACTGTTAAATTACTATTCATTATTGATGAAAAATGTTTTTTCTTGAACACCTTAAGAATAGAGAAAAGGTGTTATAACATATATAACAAAGGATACATTTTAAAAAGGTATGTGAAAATAAATTTAGGTGTGAAAGAAACATTCAAGTATTTGCAACAAAGATTATCAAAAATATGTGTATATACTGGGTGAAGAGAATACAATATCACACACATGTTATGGAAAACAACAGCTGAGCAACTAATAAAATGTTTATAAGATCATGCGTGGCATCTTAGCAGATGATGCCACTTGATTTTATTGATTTTCCATTAAAAGATGAAAATGCAACTTCATATATTTTTTATGTATTAACAAATTTCCAGTCATCATGTTTACAAAATAAAACATTAATTCAATTATGAGAATTGGAAAAGAGATCCTATGTACTGTGGTATTTATTCTGACACTGGTTCTCTTCCAATGATTTCTTCATTTCTGTCCGAGATTTACCCCACTGCCAACACAGGCAATCCATTTTAGTGTATGATACTATGTGTGTGTGCATACACTTTGTAGCATACATACAGATACATATTTATGAGAAAATGCATAGGTGAAAGAAATATTTTTGTACTTGAATGTGTCAGAAAGAAGCTGAGGTTTGAAGGATGATTTAATATAAGAGAGCAAAAACCTTGCACAATCATAAATTCTCTTGCATGCAAATTATAGAGCATATTTTCCTTTTTGCATATAAGATTGTATGTTAAAGAAAGGAAAAAAAGGCTTCAGTAGTTTTATGAATAATTCAATATCATTTTAAAATTTTTAAAATAGCAAAATTTTATTTTTAAATAGCAACAAATCACTTTCATATGATGAGGACAGATTTTATATTTAAGTGGTTAGTACATTAAGCAGTAAGTAATAAGTAATGTTATATTTTCAAGTAACTTTATAAGCAGCAAATTAGGATCATGAGCTTGAACAAGGTTAAAATGATCAGTTTAGTAAAAGAACAAATATTCTATTTGCTATCTGTTATAGCTACACTTGGATATGGTAAACAAGTTGTCAATAGTAAAAAGACATTATTCTTTATATAGTTTGTAGAAACAATGAAAGTGCTGAACTAGTAAAATAAATGTAATACATGCCAGAATATGCAATGCATATCAGTGTAATCTGAATTAAAACCAATAAATAAATCTATTCTTACATTTAAAGAAAAAGAATGAAAGCTACAAAATATTTGTTTCTTCAAACATCAAACAGCCAATTTAGACAACTTTAATATTAATATTCAGTAAATAGCTTAAACAGTAAATCTAAACATCCTCCCTGACACCATTTCACAGATCATCAGATAAAGAAAGCCTGTAGAAAACATGCTGATACATGAGAAGAGATTTAATGGTCTGGAGGTTGCAGGATTTATAAGTATAACAGAAGCAAAGTGCATATATAAGTAATAACACTAGGTAAAAAAAAAAATTGCTACAGGGCTAAAAGTATATTTGAGACTAAATCAAGTATGCTGATTTGTACTCAAAATTTTTTAGCATGTCAAGATTGAGATAAGTACTTAGGATATTTATGTTGATGGTAAATATATACACATCTCCAAAAACTGACATACTAAGAGAATTCAGTGAAGATTCAGGATAAGCATATTTGCTTTAGTCAAATACAGCATCATTTGTTCAGATATCAGATGAAATGTTTATTTTTATTGCCCAGTGTAATCAAAGGAAAAGCAAAAAAGATTTCTCAACATACTTTGCTGCTTAGCAAAAAATATTTTTTTTAGCCACATTTTGAAACAACATTTAAACTATTTTTATATCATAAACATTCTTAGTGCATTACAAAAAATATGTATATAAAAAAAACCAATGTTGATATTGAGTGCAGAAAAAAACTAAAACTTAATTGATGGGCTCAACTAATCCATCTAGACAAAGAGGTCATATTACATAAACATTCCATATAATAAAACTATATAATTATTGAAATTGCTGCAAACTATTTAAGAAAAATATCAATGTTGTCAAAGGTTTCATATTGATATATCCCCTGAGGGGATAATCCAGAAAAGAATAGTGTAAGAATAATACTTAACACTGAAGATATATTAATAGGGATTTATTATACCACAGCACAATAAACCAATAGACAATACACGAACACCAACAAATAGTAACAGGTATAACAATCAAGTAGATAGTGTCTCTGTTTAAGACGTATGCATCCGGCTAGTGAAGAATGCTTCCGTCTAGTGACATATGCTTCTCGTCTAATGACGATGACTCTATAGTTCGCTCTAGTCACAGTCTTTTATAGACCAGACCATGTCCATTCCAGGGTAGGACAGGATATTCCTCTACAACACATATTAAAGAAAATTTTCAAAAGGTAAAGTGAATACCAAAATGCTGATTAGAAAAATTTGTTCATTTACTAAAAAGGGTCATTTCTTCCTCTTAGCAATCTTAAAAGCCTTTGGCTTTTGAAGTTTCAGTAAGATATACTTTTAAGAGTTAGAGTAATTAACTTTTTAGAGTTTACCAGCAGTTATGTCTGAATGAGAATTTATGGTATTTAAAGACTTGGCACAAAGAATGAAACCTCAGTCCTGCAGCTTTCAGTTTAACTTAAGAGCAAAATTACAAACAATATTTTTTTCCTTAGGAAATTGCTAAACACAAATTACAAGTAGAATCTAATTTTTTTAAAATTTAATTCATAATCTTACTTCATTCATATTTATGTTACAAGCGGTAATTTTTCCATTTTATGTAAACAAAGATTGTTTGCTAACATGATTGTTTTTTGAATATACCAATCCTCCTAACAATGAACTTGCAGTAACAAAATATTTCTAAAAGAAATGTATGAAGATTCTTTTATTCAGAAAAACATAAGTATTAGTCATGTAAAAAAAGTTCCAGCTATGTTTTATTGGTGAAAAAATATCTAAAAAAGAGTTTCATATTATGTATTGAAGGCTAGTATTCAAAAAGATGCTTATGAGAACTAATGAGAATTTTGAAATAGCATACATGTTTATAAACAAAACAAAATGAAGACAGATTCTATGCAACTATTTATGGTGTTGTGCAATATGAACTGAGATATGAAAGAAAAAAATTTTTTTATACTTTTATAGTTCAGTTATCTTGAAAAGACTTTTTCAGCTTTGAAAGAATTAGTTGACTTACCTTGACGGTGGGGAGCATTAACAGTTGTTAGTGTTTGCAGTGGCAGAGGCACCTGGGAAGAACTAAAAAAAAATTTTTAAATAAAGAATTTTAAAAATTATTATTAGAATTATTTTATTCAACACTAAATTTATAAATTACATTTTCCATATTGAATTGTTGGAAACACTATTTTTTTTACCAAATATCTATGCATATAATATTACAAAGATTTTTGTGTGGCCTTTCCAAGAATTAGGGAAAAATTTGTTGCCTGTTTAATATTAAAAAAAAATCTTCATACAAATAACAAATGGTCTTTCCTTTAAGAGAAACTAAAAAGATGCATTAAGTAACTGATGAGCCCATTTTGTATAAAACACAGAGAACATGAAACCTTTTTTTAAGCTGAATTTTAATAGTTCTGGTATTATTAAATAATACAAGATTTTAATTCAGTAAAATTTTAATTTACCAAATTATAGCTCAGCCATGAATATTTAGTGACAGATCCATTATAAAAAATATATGTATTCAAATGGACCATGAATATTTTTATGATAAACTAATGTGATAAATTTCAAGAAAATGTAAAGTAAAATGAATTATATTAATAGATCTCATGAAATTTTAATTTAATTCAATTGAAATTTTCATTTTATTTAAGCTTTCTTATTTGAATTTAATGATTGAATAAACTCCTTGCGAATTCCATGACTAAAAACAGTTGCATCATAAAATATTTGAGTTTAACAAATAACAAAATATCGCAATAACAATGATTATTATGGCTGCAGGTGATGTTTGTTTTGTTTAATGGCTTGTCTACCTCAAAAGATCATATAAGGCCAGCACCGTATTCTTTAGATCAGTTTTTTGGGCATAAGGTTATACTGAGTTAGAATAAATCTGTTTTGTGATTTCTTGGTTTTGTGATCATTTTAGACCAGGGAAGTATAATTAGAAATATTTTATTCGGGTAGCATTCAGTTGGAAGATTTTTGTATTTTTTTGATAAGTTGTGAGTTGTGTTATTTTGCTTTAGCTGATATATAAGTGATATGCTTTTTTTTTTCCTGGTAAAGGCCAATTTTCTTGAAGTACAAAGAAATGATTTGGGGGCTGTTTTTTTTTCAAATAGATTTTTAATATCTTTTTCTTTGTAGAGATTATTTCTTGTTGCTGCAAAATCAATGCAGTCTGTTAGAATGTGTTTAATTGTGAAAGGGGTTTGACATGGTATACAGAAAGGTTAATTTTCTTTTCTCAGGAGATATGAGCGGGTTAAATATGTGTGTGGCCTATTTTTATTCTTGCAAATGAAACTTTTTTTCTGTTTAGTTTGGTGTTTTGTTCCTGCTTTTTTATTTTTGGCATAATTTCATATAGTTTGTTTTTGGGAAATTTGTTCCAGTAAGCTTGCCATTTATTCATTGCGTATGTATTAATGTGTCTTTTAAGATCTGTGTAGGAAATTTTGAAGTTTGCATCAGTTGAGATATTTAATTCAGCTAATTCGTTTCCTCTGATACCTGTATGGCTCAGTGTCCAGTAGAAAATAGTTTCTTTTTGGCTTTGGCTGTTTAGTTGCGTTAGCTTGTTGAGTAATTTTGCAATTAGAGGATTATCTGTTTTTTATTTTTAATTGCTTTTAGAGCAGACAGAGAGTCTGAAAAAATTATGTATTTGGGATTTTTGTTGTTGTAGACTAGATTGAGTGCTAGAGTTAGTGCATATATTTCTGCACTAAAGATAGAGGTTTGCTTTTTTATTGATTTGTTGAGTACTGCTGCACTTGCTGCTGCGTCATTTTATTTAGATCTGTCTATGAAGATGTGTATGTAGTTTGGATATCTTTCTTTGATTTTGTCAAAATCTTCTTGGAAAGTAGTTGGATGGGTTTTTTCCTTTTGGTGTTTACTTAAATTTAAATCTATCTTGGGTGTTATGATTTCCCAAGGTGGGATTTTGGATATTGTGGATTGGATAGGTTAGAGATGTTGTTGTTAGTCCAGATATTATTGAAAATGTCGAAGAGGTATGTTAGGGAGATATCTGGTAACTGGTTAAGGAATTTGTAATGTATGTCATCCAAACCCATTGCAGTATTGTGAAATTGTTTTAAGGAATTTGTTAGTTCTGATAAAGTGAAAAGTTGGTTATAATTTTCATTGTTGTTGGACTTGAAATTTAGTTTTTCCTTTTCAACAATTCTGTTGATGTTCTGGAATTTTCTGCTATAGTTAGCAGAAGAGTCCTGGGAAAAATTTTGGGCAAATGTGTTTGCGATTTCTTTGGAGTTCTTTTGTTGTGTTATTATTAACAAGGTGTTTAAGTGGAGTGTTTTGATTTTTGCTGGAAATCTTTCTGATAATATTCCAGACAGTTTTTGTATTTGAATTTATTTTGGACACAAAATCTCTCCAAGAGGAGTGTTTAGATTCTTTTATTATTCGCCATACCATTGCTCTGTATTTTTTAGAAGAGTTTAGATTTTCTGTAGTTGGTTGTAGACTGAATTTGCGAAGGGTGGCTCAGTGCAACCTGATAACTTCCTTGCAATTGTCATTGAGCCTGTGTTTGTTATATTTAGTGGATTTGGAGGATTTTGGAATACATTTTTCTGCGATGGATACGATTGTTTCTAAAAAAAAAAAAAGGTGACATGGTTTGCATTTTCAGTATTCGCATTCGGAGTGAGTTCGGATAGGCACATTATTTTGATTTTTCCCAGTTTGCTTTTTTTAAATTCCAGTAGGGAATTTTATCATTTTGATTTGTGGTCACTTCCACAAGTATCATTGTAAACTGACCAATTAAAATCCATGAAGATGGAGGGATCACATAAAGACAAGTCTAATACCATGTAGCTGACTGGAAAAGGGATATATATAGGTTGGGGTTTTGTTGTTGTAGAGGCAAAGATTGTTGCTGTCGAAAAATGATTCTATGTCTTTTCTTCTTCTGTCAGTGCTTTTGCAGCCCCATATAGTGCTGTGGTTGTTGAAGTCTCCAAGTAATAGGTAAGAGGCAGAAAGTTGTCCTATAGTTTCCTGCAGTTTGTCTTTATCTCTGCGTTAGGTGGTAGTATATGAAACAAATATCTATTTGTTTATGTAAAGTTATTCTGACAGCTATTGCCAGTAGCTCAGTTTTTAGGTTTATGTGACTATGTGGCACATTATTTCTGACCAGGATAGATGTAGCACCTGATGCTCTAATGCTAGAATCTTTAATATAGGTAAAATGTTGATATCCTTTTAAATTAGTTTTGTTGTCACTTTTAAGTAGGTACCTCCATTGAAAAAAAAATTTTTAAAAAAATAAAAACAGCATAGTATGAATAAAAAGGTTCAAAACTTAATAAAACAAACTTTTTCCATTAAAATGTTTATAATATTATTAAGAGGAAAGATAAAAGTAATCTTTATTTATTTTTTAAATTTTTAATCCCTTCTAACATGTTCGAAATTTTGGCAGAAGATTTTGTTTTGATTTGAGTTAGTGTTGCAGAAAATGTTTCGACTGTTTACAATGGATCACGTAATGATTGCATCACCCACTTTTTTTCAGTGACAAACACATACATTTGGAAATTCTCGCAAAAATCAAATAATTGTCGGATTTTAATGAAACTTTCAGTACTCATTCACAAATTAATTAAATTATTTTTGAAATTATTATTTTTTTTAAAATCTTGGTGAAAATATTTCTTTTTAACTCTGTTACCCAGCAACACATAAGTTCATGAAATTTTAATAAATTTTAATTGGCTGCAAACTGTTATTTTTATTAGTTAAACTAAACAGGACTCATTGGGGAATATAAGTCATCTAATTTTTTTATTTTAAATTTAACGACACTATCCGAAAATCACCGAAGTTAAGCAACATTGAGCCTGGTCAGTACTTAAATGGGTGACCATTTAGGAATACCAGTTGCTGTAAATAAAAGGACCAAGTTTAGGGGGTTGGGTGCAGGGCTAACAACCTTGCCCTGTAAAAAACAGTTTGTTACAGAAACAGCAACAAAAAGTTGCTGCCCTATGCACCATTGGGCGTGATGGATAAATGATAATGATGATCCGAAAATCTACTCTGAAGAAATAAAAAAATGCAATAAAATTCTAATTTAATAAGCTTTTAATTGCTGGAATAAATAATAATTGAGGACATTATAGTCTGAAGAAAAAAAAATTTTTCGATTACTAATAAAATTTTAAAAGAATGTTTTTTATTATAATAATTCATGAAGTTTTAAAAATAACTATAAAATATTTTAAACAACTGTCGCCCTAATTTTTTTTAATTAAAAATTGACGATTATATTGCCTTTTGATAACTGTAAAGTTAAATTAAAATCGTTCACAAATTATATTTTCAAAATAAGTAAAAATAATGCTTTTTGTGTGTAAATAAATATGTTCATTTTTATTAAAAATGATGTTCCATAGGGGTCTTAAGTTTCCATAGGGGTTGTATTGATTTTAGAAGTTAGCAAGTGTTTTGGATTATTCCCCTTACATGGAAAACGACAGAAACTGCATTTGATTCTGATTCAAGTCTCTTCAAGACGTTTATAAAATTCAACAGCCTGTTTTGCAAGTCATTCCTTAAACATTTAAAGCAACTTTTACATTTTAATTCCTAATTTTCTAATTTTGTTAAAAAAAAAAAAATACCTAAAAAGAATATGAAAAATAAATATTAAAAATAAAATTTAACAAATGCCATAACATTTCATAAATTATTGAGTTACCTCTGCCGTTATTTTCATTCTGTTATTAAATTGTAAAATTTTTTAAAAGAAAATTTTATATTATTTTTATTTTTATTTTTTATAAAACATCCTCAAACATAAGCCTACAAAGTTAAACTAACTAAAATTTCATAAAATATTGGATAATTGCTGAAAACTGCATTAAATTTTTAATTTTAACATACTTAGAAATAAAAAAAAACGATTTGTATGAATAAGATTTATACCAAATTCGTCTTCCATAATTGGCATTTTTTGGCCAGTTACTGTAAACCAGGCGATGTGCGTTGTGGTACAGTGGATATCGGCTCGGAACGAGAAACCGGGCAGCCGAGTTCGAATTCCAGTTGAATCCATTGTATTCACTTACGCGCAAATACCCTTAGGAAAGGTATTAATCCGTCTCTTCCTTCCAGTTATGGGTTAAATAGCAGGACAGATTGGGTTCTATAGCCTTGGTCGGCAACCAGTCTACCGCAGAAAGCAATGGCAACCTACTGCGGGATAATATTCTGCCCAGTCAGTCATGTCTCTTTCGAGACATGATCGCCCAAGCGTGTATCACGTATGGCACTTTAACTGACTGACTGTAAACCATATCACCTCCTGATAAAGTGATGACAGATATGATAACAAGGATACTGTAATTGAGAAATGCTTTTTTGAAACATTTCACGCAGTAAACAATTAATTCTTGTTTCAAGTCAACTTAAAGTAAGTTTAAATTCGGTAATTTGAATAAAATGTGTCAGCAAGGTGTATTTTATTTTTGTAAAATTTTTAAAACCAAGAATTGGTTTCTGCTTACAATCGATGAAAAATGGTGAAAAATGTGAAACTTTAAAAACTTTTTTTTAATCCTAAAAAAATTTTTGCTTTCAATCAACTTAATTTTAGTTTAAAATACACCAGGGTATTTTGCTTACTGGAATCACAAAATTTAATCCCTTGGCTTTCAATTAAAGCTAATTTTAAAGCTTGTTTATTTTTAAAATTTAAATTTAAATTTAGGTATTGAAAAATGACTAGAGGTACCTACTTTTAAGGAAGGTTTCCTAAAGGCAGATAGCAGTTGGGTTTATGTCTATTAGCAGAAGTAGTTCATTAATGTTGGTTTTCATTCCACGGCAGTTCCATTGTAGTATTTTGTTTGGATTTGTATTCATTATGATAAGAGTGATTTTGGGGGATCTAGAATTTAACCTTTTTTTTTTTAGAGTCTAGTAGGAAGACTTTTTTATTGGAGTTTAAATCTGTTGTTGAGAGGAAAAGAGAAAGCTGTTTAATTTATATATATATATATATATATATATATATATATATATATGTCTATGTATGTATATATATATATATATATATATATATATATATATATATATATATATGTCTATGTATTTATAAGTCTTTCTTTTTTTTTTTTCAAAGGTTTTGTTCACTGGTATATTTGGTTTCTATTACGATATCTTCCAATTCTTTGGGTTGGGTTGTTGATTTGTCAGATTTTATGTTTACTAGAGGTTGATTGGGACAGTGGTTTGGTTTTTATGGGGTTGATTTTTGTTGGAGAATTTTTCCCATTTGTTTTTTTGTTTGCTCAGATGATGTTTTTTTTTGTATCTTTGTTTTTGTATTTTTTATTACTTAATTTTATTTTTTAGGCTTTTGTAGGGGATTAAAGAACTCGCTTTATTGCGGAAGCTTTGTTCTTCAAAGTCTTCTGTTTCTAATATGTTATATTTGTTGTAGAAGGGAATTTGCTGATTTATTTGTATATTTTGATTGATTTGGTCTGGTTCTAATTTTCTCTTAGGGATTTGTTTCTAGCTTTGGTCGCTTATCTGGGTTTTAGTAGATGCTGTTATTTGATTTTTGTTAGTTTCTTTTTGAGTTGTTTTTAAAGTTTCAATTAGATTTTTAAGTTCAGAAACTAGTTTGTTGAGTAGGTCTTGGTTTAGTTTTTGGATGATTCCTGCATAAGTGTTTGTTTTTTTGATAGGAATCTACTATTTTCCTCACCTCCGGGAAGGATACATTTTTCCTGTATCTCACTTCCATGACTTCTTTTTCCTTTTTAAAAATTTTGCATGTTCTAGAGTATGCTGGATGATTTTCATAGCAATTCGGATACTTTGTCTTGTTTGGGCATTCATCTTCAGTATGACTGGGTTCCTTTATACCACATTTTCCACATATTCTGTACCCTCTACAAGTTTCTCTGTGGTGCCCAAATTTATGGCACTTGAAACATCTCAGGGGGGCTGGTTGATTTTTGGATTATTTATCCGATTTTAATTTCTTTAGGTATTGTGGGGATATTAAATGTTAGGATATAAGTATTTGTTGGTATGATTTGACCGTTCATAAAAATGTTGATCTGGACATGGTCTATTATTCCTTGTCTTCTTAGAGCAATTTTAAATTCTTCGGTTGTGGCCAAGGTTAGCTCATGACTTCTTATGATGCCTTTTGATGCATTTAATTTTTCATGGGCAAAGAACTTACATTGGCAGGTGTGGAATGTTTTCATTCTTAAGAGATTTTGAGTATCTCTGTAATTATCTACTTTGACTAGAAGGTCTCTGTTTTGTATATTTTTTTTTACTGTTACTATTTTGGGATAGAATTTTTTTTTTAAAAATAGAGATAGTTCACTGGTCATTTTTCCTTCTAAGTTTTCAATAGATATGAATCTTGGGAAGTATTTCCTTTCTATATATTCAGAAGAATTGTTTTTCTCTGATTTGGACTCCTGCTCACTGTCTGAGTTGGAAATATCAGAATGCATTCTTTTAGTTTTTCCATTGTTCTTTATCTGGTTCCTGAGTTTTCAGTTTCCATGTAAATATGTTTGATGTTTTCATCTTTCTTGCTCCCCACCCTCCTCGGAGCCCAAATGTGGGAAATGTTAGTGGGGGAAACCCATTCACCCCTTCATCTCAGGGATACAAAAAATGTATATTCAATTAGTTGAGTTTCCACTGTTATTCTCTGATTCTTCTTTCAGTTTCATGTTCCCAGTTTTATAAAAACATCGGGTAAGGAACAGTCACATGGTTTTGTCTCAATAATTGATTGACCCTTGCTACCGCCTTCTAACACTTACTCGATTTGCCTGTATTTGTGGTAAGAGTAAAGAGATGTTGTAGTATCTTTGGGACTTATTCTTGGATGTTGTGGTCGACATTTGTAAGTGTTAGGGTAGACATGACTAGCCGATTGATCGGATCAGGCCTTTTCGACCGCTCGTCTAGCCCAGGTAAGGGCCAAAGTGGTGTGTTGCAGGGTCGTGACCACTTTATACCTGGGTCACGACCTGCTCAACCACCAGGATCCCATCCCCAGGCATCACTGGTCGCCACCCACGGCCAACAGGTGGCCCCAATGAGGGACTTTTACCCTCTGCAGGAGGACAGTTAGCGTATTCCAATGCACCACAAACAGGGCTGGCTGCTGGTCATTATTTAAAGTAATAAGAGGGTACAAATGAAAATATTCAAAATGGACAAGGTTTTCTATTTCACTGAAATAAATGTCAAATCTCTTTCTTTTTTCTCATTATTATTATGTATGAGGGTCGTTCAAAAAGTTCCAAGCCTCACCCAGAAAGAAGAGACATAGCTGAACATTTTTGTTGTGGCAAACACACTACCACTTATAAAACTCAAAAGACTATTTTACATTTCTGTGCAGGTCAGGCTCATACAAGAGTGAGAGGTGTACAACAAATCTAAAAATGTACTAAACAGAGGCCCAAGCAGTCATAATGTATCTGCAATAGAAAGATATGAGACCCAAGGAAATTCATGAGGACATCGTACAAGCACTGTTGAGGGTTCCCCTTCCTATGCAACTGTAAAGAAGAAGTAGACTGTGAACTTCAAATGGGGCAGTAACAGTACAGAAGATGACCCCTGGTCAGGTCATCAAAAACCTCAATCACTGATGAACAAGTTGCTGTCATTCACAGTGTAGTTTTGCATGACAGATGTCTTACTGTCCAGCAGATAATTAACTCTATAGGTATTAGTTCTGGTTTGGTCTATACTGTTAACTGACATCTTTGGGAATGAGCAAGCTGTCTGTAAGATGTGTCCCAAGAATACTGACACCAGAACAGAAGCTGAAAAGGGTTGACATTTCCAGAACAATTCTGACTGAGAATTTCCACTGCAGCTTAGTAACTCAAGATGAAACCAGAGTTCACTACTTCGAGCTTGAATCAAAGATTCAAAGCAAACAGTGGAAACACTCTGGCTCTCCACTCCTGAAGAAGTTCAAGCAGGCAACATCAATTGGCGAGGTAATCACTTGTTTTTTTTTTTTGTTTATTCTGAAGGTGTAATCATGAAATTATTAATGCATCAGCATCAAACAACTGAAGTGAGCAATCAAGTCAAAATGAAGAGGGAAGCTGAGGGCAGGTGTTCTCTCACTCCTGGATAATGCACACATTCACACTGCTCAGGTTGCAGCAGCTGAGGCAGTCTTGAATTCCAACCCCCATCCGCCTTACTCACCAGACTTAGCTCCATCCGACTTCTACCAGTTTCCTAAACTCAAATCCCACCTGTGTGGTCATGATTTTGGAAACGATGATGAGATCATATTGTACTGTGGAGGAGTTTTTGGAGGATCAGGATGCCACCTTTTTCTGAGATGAGATTGCAATTATTTTTAGCATGAAGATAATTTTGTCCTTGCCAATTTTTTACTGTTTGTTTCATAAAAATTGGACAGAAGTGTTCCAGAAATAGATAATAAGTATTCAAACCAAAACATCATATTCTATATATATATATATATATATATATATTGTTCAATATATTGTTCAGTATTTGAAAAGTGAATTAGATTATTATTATTTTAAATTGATGGTACTGTATAGATATCTCAAGAGCAACTACAATGGTCTTGATTTTTGATGTGTAGAATGCTGTAATGATGGAAAAAAAAAAAAGATTTGAATGACTTTAATAAAAGCCTAATTTATATGATAAAAAGACAACATCAAAACATTTCTAAAAGATTCCCCCACTGAGAAATGGTGAGTTTCAAACTGCTGATCAAGACATGAAGCAAGAAAAAGGGAATAGAGACTTCCTGGCAATAAAGAGAATGGCACAAATTAAAGATAACATTAATCATGAGGAAGGAAAGACTGCAGTACAATGAGCTTAGTTGTGTATGAAGTTGTATAGCTAATGACCAGTCAGAATACTTATGCTAACTAGTGTCCATCTGCAAATGTGTATTCAATGGACACTATGCTTTGAAACTAGACCTTGTAATAATGTAACAAAGTAAGGTAATTCAATGTAGTGGCTTTTTCTTGAATACGACGAATTGCAGAGTACATGTGCATTGATATCCTAAGGGGAAGGTAATGGTACTATACTATGGGAAAGTAACAAGCTAACAAAGCCAATGTGATGTTTTGTGTAACACTCTACTAGAAAATGCTGGGTCCTGTCACAAAATTTCAGAGGAAACCTTTAAAGCTAGAGTTTATACCTGATTGGATTATGGAGGTATGGGAATGTAAAACACCTTATTAGACAGGTGGTTATTTGGCTCTTCAGTGTACAAGGGACCAACAAGGGTTGATGCAAATATACAACTCTTTTATATTAGCTGTTGCTATTTTGTGTAACTTGTAAAGTTAATAATACTTGAAGAGACTTTGCAGATAAAAATATTGATGTAATTAAGACTAAGATGGGAACAATGTATATGTATTGTGTCAGTAATCATAGCATATTTAGTATGGAATGTGATTGTATCCTTATGCATTTTAATAGTAATAAAAATATAATTTGTTAATTTGCCTTATTCTATAAATTTAATTCTTGTAAAACTCTCTTAAAGTGTCTTCAAAAATATCCTTAATGTAATCCTTTGAATAACAATTTTACTAAGTTGAAGCTAGGTCACAAAATAGATGACAATCTTCAAAAACATTCCCAGGTCTAATGATGGCCCTTGAAAATGCATTATATGTATCTATATGTGATTATATGTCAAAATTATGACGAACCCCATTTCAATTTCTTTCAGGCACAAACTTTAGAATTCTACTTAATGATCACCAGACCCATAACTAATTCAAGCATGTCTTGAACTCAAGTCATTTTATCTCCTAGAGTTATTGCCAACCAAAACTAGAGAATGAAGTTTGCTCTGCTATTTAACCCATATTTAGAGAAAGAAGAAATGGATGCACAATCTTTCTGAAGAGCATGTGTGTAAAAGTGAATGTTACAACCTTGGGCAGAACTTGAACTCTACATACTTTATTGCACTTTCCCCATTGATATACACTACACGCACTTAATTCAATTGATTAAATTCAGAATTAGACATGCAATTTATATTTGTTAATCAACATCAATTACTTTACAAAAATAGAAACATACCTCATAATAGGGTTATTTGTTGTGGTCTTGGTCAATTCAGCAGTAGTTGATACTTCAGGCTCTGAAAGCTCACAAGAATGAACTTCAGGCATGCGACATATCTCAGCAACATCAATACTTGAAGTCTGTGCAGGGGTACCACATTCACTGCAATAATTGGAAACATTTTTATTGAAAAAACAAACAAAGTATAACAGCCTAGATAAAAAAATTATGGTTTTCATTCAGTAAAACAAAGGAATATGAGAGATTTAAATTTTAGTTACCTAAAATATTTACTAAAGTCAAATTGGAAAGAAAAGTGAATGAATTATATTCATTTGAATTTATCTTAAAAATAAACACATGAAACAACTGACAAAATTTGAGCATTTGTGGTAATACACTATTAGCATTCTTGTTACAAAACCAACTAATATTTCAAATCCTTTCTTAATACTCCAAAAATATAGCTTTGAGCTACACCTAGCAAAGGCCAAATAAATAAAAATCATTTAAGACAGAAAAATTTGTTTCCAAATTAAAAAGAAGAAATACTATCTTTATGAAAAAAAAATTGAGCTTTTACAATATTACAAAAGAACATTTATCATAGATGGAAAGTTAGGTGAGGAAGAAATCATTTATTCATTCAAAAACCATTAAATATGAATTGGATTCATCATGTTAGCTGTAAAGATTTTATACAAAAAGATAAATTTTAAGCATTAATAATTTAGGAGATAGTTACCAAAATACAAGTAATACCCTAAAAAGATATAACCAGGTATTAAATCAACTGGAATTAAAACATAACTGGAGGTATGCTTTTTATAACAGTACGAATTGCCTTAATACTAAATAAATGTCATGTAAAAATAAAACTGAATAAATACAAAGGTGCAATGTAGAAGATTTATGTATGCCAAGGTAAAAAATGCAACAGAAATTCACTATGAACTTGTTTCAGTGTAGTCCATTCACAGAAGGATGTATATACCTGTAGGATGAGTCATATATAGCAGGCATGTCAAACTGAGGGTCCTCTAAAAGCCATATGGTCATGAGGGTCAGACATGACAACTAATTGTGCATATTACAACTAATTGGAGTTGTTTAATAAAATTTATTGCAGAATATTTTTGTTACTTAAATTTTGAAATACAATGTGCATACAAATATTTTAGCAGGATTCATGTATACAAAATAATGAAGTAGTTTGATAAAAAAATTAAATTTTAAACAACAACATATACTTGCAGTTTGCAACAGCAACAAACACAATGTACAAAAATTACAGCAGTTTAAAACCAAATATTTATTTATTCGCAGCACCATCAGTAAGATAGAGGTCCAGGTTTACTCAAATCAAGACTACACTCATGCAAAACCTGCTCAACTCTCTCAAAGATGTCTTGGCTTGTTGTAGTGTGGGGGGGTATGGGGGACCAGTTCAATAAGTTCTTCGTAAATATTAAATTCACTTTCACTGGACCTGATGAAGATTGTAAACTGTGCTATTTCAGTGATGTCAATGGTTTAATCAATAACAATAGAAAAATGCTCAAACCTTGACAATACAGCTTTCAACTGTTGTTTCAAACCACCAGACAATTTCATCAACCTATTCAGTAACAGTGTTTCTGGTTAATGAAATGTCTTTGAATAAGTGTGCTTTTTCTGAACTTACAATTTCAGTTGTTTTTACAAGGCATTGCTTTACAAAATCTCCTTCACTGTAACATTTCCCACTCATGGCTATCATTCAGTGAAGTTCATAGCTTGCAGTAATAGAAGCAACACCCTGTTTCTAAATTTTCACAAAAAAAAAAAAAAAAGAAGTCTGTTGCTGTATCAAGTTAGCCTTCAATTTCTAGAGTTTTGAAACACACATTGAGCCTTCATATTTATCATAAGATAGATGGTTGTTTCATATTGTCTTTTCAGGTTGTTCTCTTTTGGTGTGGTGATGAAGTTGTTGCAAATTAAATTAATGTATCTTTTCAATGACCCTTGTGCAAAAATACTGTAATTCACACTTTTCTTGAAACACTCGCCCTTCTTCATTCAATTTCTTTTTTCTTTTAGCTGGAGGAGCACTAGCCATTTTATCATTGATGTAGGAGAAGAAAAAAAAACTAATTTTCAAAATTGATGACACAATATGAAAAATTATTGGTACATTTAAACTACAGCTGACAATAAAAAGAGATAAAGCAATTCTGATAATGTCTCTTAAACTTTTTGGGGCTGGCATTTCACCTATAAAAGCAAAAAGTCTTGAAATTTTTCTGTTTACAACTGTAAATGAGCTGCCAAATTGTTTTTGTGGTGTGATGGCTGGTGGCATAACTACTAAAGAGAATTGGTTCTGGCACTGTTTTCTCAGCCACCAATAATATTGAATATTTACTATAATTTTTAAAATAATAGCTTAGTACCATACTAACTTAAAGTTTGGTGATAAAATTATTTTAAATAAATTCATGTAGTAAATGGTATTTTTATTTGGTATTCTATTAAATCAAAATGTGAAAAAAACATGATATATTTTCTTAAACACTTTAATTTCTAAATTATAAAAATTGCAATTTTGGCTTTTAAATGACCAAATTAGTATCCTTTGTGCAGGCTGCAGGTGTGTTTGTAAATGTTTGTCATGCCTGATATTGAGGGTATTAATACTCATCAATATTTTGTGCATTTTAAAACTTTTATTCAAGATGACTGACAATACAGACTTTATGATATGGCTGTGGAACTTGATCTTCCAAAGTTGGTGTAATATTTTATTATTTCTAGAATATAAATACATAAACCTTAAAATAAGTGAATAGATACTAATAAATAAAAATAAAAGCTATGCAAACTGTCTTGAACTTATATTCAAATTTTTATAACAATTTAAAGTAAATAATAAATCATTCATATGCTTAGTGTAAATCACGTTTTGTCTTGATAATGCAGATTTTGTTGAAATAAGTTTTTTTCTGATGACACTGATACATCAGCAAAACGTAAAAATAGAAGATTTAAAAATTGCCTTATGTAATGAACATATTAAAAAAAAACAAAAAACAGTATTCATTACTATTCAAAAAAATTCACAAGTAATGGCAAACTGAGCTCACATGTTGCCACCAACATCTGGTAAACTTATGAGTAGTGGTTGTGTCAGGTTGCACATAACATGATAAATTGATTATAATCAAGATCACCTCAGAGTTCTTCAGTACTCATCATATCCTATCTCTACTGACACAGTAGAAAGTTCACTGTATCAAGAGGACTGCAGGAACAAACATTAAGTGCTGGTCTTGGGAACTATGGTTATTAAGTAAATCGTTTCAGCTGACAGGCTTAACTCATGTGATGGAGTGGTGCTAACATGGCACCACTGGGTGAAGGACTTCCTCAATGCAAGTCACTGGTCAGGGCAGAAGGGTTCCTCGAACTACAACAGCCACATGTTCCTGACCAAGACAAGCCACCTTAGTTGGATGAGAGTAGCTGTAATCTAACCTGGAGAGGGATGGACACCATCAAATTAAAACGCCTAAGACATGCCACATGATCAGCATACCAAAAAACAAATCATCGAGACCCAGGCTCTGGCACACAACCATGACAGATGAAGGAGAATGATGAGCAGCTCAACACATTGGTACCTCAATGACCTCTTCTGGATTTAAGGGTGAAAAAAAAAGAAAGAAAGAAAGAACACTAGTTAAGGATGCACAGTGGATTGATGGACGGCGGCTTAGACTGAGGAGTCAGAGAGCCAAATTTAGCCTTGGGGGTGGCAACCAGTCTAAGAGAAGGAAAATGCTGAATTCAAAACCAACCTAAAGAGTTGCAGTACTCTGATGCCCCTATGACTTTGGGGAGTCACAGGATTTGTGATCATGATCTTGTGATCATGATTCAGTTGAGTAATCTATTGTATTTGTTCAAGAAGAATAATTCAAACTTAGTTATTTTTCCTCTTGTGCTAAGTTCTTGAATAATTCCTACAAGTCTTTAACAAAGATAAACTTCTTTTTCTTTATAAATCACAAGTAGTTGACAAAGTTTTCTTGTGATATGCAAGATTTTTCTGGAGATTTGATCATATGAATTCATTTTTCTAATAGAAATTAAGAGAGTATATAAAAATAAATTGGGGTGGTTTAAGTAACTTAGGGTTGTGTGCATTGGATTTAACAGAATCCATTATAAATTATTAAGACAGACATGAAGAAAAGGTGAGAGGAAACACAAAAATTAGGATTCACAAGCCAGATTATTTAAAGGGACCGACAATGAAATTAAACTGAATCAGATTAAAATATGGCAGAATAGAGGAAAAAGTTTGTTAAAATTTCTACAATTTTGTGATACTTTTGCTCAAAAGAATAATTTTTGATCACAAATTAAATTTTATATCTAATTTCTCCAAAGCTAGTGTTGAATTTCTAGACACTAGAGTAAAGTTCTCAAAGAATTGTCTAATGAATGAATTATTTTACAAACCTACGTCATCAAACATTTATCTACACCGTCATTCTGATCATCCTTATCACAGAATAAAATCAAACCCAAAGTGCCAATTTTTATACATATAGCAAATTTGCATGGAGATAAAAAAAATTATTGGAAGCATGCTATTAAATTCAGCATTATGTTAAATGCAGCTATCAAGAATTGCAACTGAAACAAATGTGAATTAAATAGCTAAAAATGAGATTTTACCATAATTTTATACCAGGTCAAAATACCCAAAAACACAAAAAATCTACAAGAATCCCATTATCAACTGGCACCAAAATTTTGCTGAAACTTTGAAAATACTACAAGACAGCTATGAACATTACTGTGCAAAAATATCCATGTTTTAAAGAGATTTTCCCCAACCCACCTATACTTTCTTTCAAAGGAAATACAAATTTTAACAAGTGTAGGCGTCCGCACTCAAAGCAACATTGAAGTTTCAGATTGTTGTTCTCCTAAAAACACTCACAGAAGAGGATAACTGTATATTATGCAACAACATGAATCAAGTTAATTCGATCACAAATTCAAAGAGAAACATCACAATTTCTACAGAGGGTGACAATTGTACTGGTTCCCATTTAATATACCTTGCCCAATGTATTAAATATGACAGATTTTTTCATTACAAGAAAAACGTTTGCACAAAGACACACATTTCTTTGCATATTTTTATAGTTATAAACGCTATTTAAATATAACTTGAAGACAGACATTGTTAAACAGTGTTTTTATATTTTCTTAAATCATGCTCTTCTCTGAACTGTGAATAAATATAAACTGTTTATTAAATATTTGTTATTACATTTGCATTCTAAACTGGAATGTCAACACTTTGAAAGAACATATATATTGAGTTAACGTAAAAGCCAAGAATAAAATATTCTGTGAACAATTAATTTCTTACCTCTCCTTATCCACAGATGTATCGATTGTCTCAGACGTATCCATTCTTTCAAAACTGGTTCTTGCACTTTCTTCGGAATCCGAAAACTGTCCATCTGCGTCATCAGTCTCTTCTTCATCATCCATGTCTTTATCATCATCATCATCTTCTTCATTATCATCATCCAAGATTTTTGTATCTTTTGCTATTGCACTTTGAGCAGCAAGAGCCACAGAATCAATCTGAGACTCATCTACAGTAACAGGAACAGGGACAACGCCTAGTTCTAGACATTTCTTCTGATGTGCTTTGGATTTCATGTGCTTTGTGAGGTTCCCCTTTGTCTTGAAGGATAAACGACAGTGTCGACAGTGATAGGGTCGCAGATCTGTGTGTGTACGGATATGTTTCTTCAACATGCTTGGTTTTTTACAACGAATGCCACACTCTTCACATACATACTTGCCACGGCCCCGTCCACGAATATATATGTAGTCCTCATTAGAACGAAATCCACCCTGGAAGATGCGTACACGTTTGGGCTGTTTAATAGATTGAACATCTTTTACACTTAGACTACATGGTGTAGACTCAATTGATCCACCAGAGGCATGTGAAATATCTTTGTCTTCAGATGGCAACTTCATTTCTAATGCCAATTTCGAAGATTCAGATGTTGTGTTGAAAATATTGAAGATGCCATTTGGTAGCTTCTCAATAGCATACGAAGAGGAAAGCCAAGACTTTTGTTTGTTATATAGACTCCACTTACAACTGTCAACTGTATTCACTTCACATGATTTGGCAGAAGACACAACAAAAATTGGATCGCTGAACTCTTTTGAATTGTATAGAGAAATTAACATCTGAGCTGTGAAGCTACCAGGATCTTGACTGGGTTGAGAAATTTTCCAATTGGAGTACATTGAAATGTTATGGTTATCTCCTTGGGCAACATACATTGGCTGGACCTGTTGAACACAGCACAGTGTTGTATGAGTGAGTCCCTGAAGTGAGTTGACTGAATGACCATATAAATGCTGCTGAATTAAGTCAATTTCAGTAGTTGTTTTTGCTAAAGCTCCAGCGTTAACACTTTGGGAAGAATTGTGTAACCCATGGACAACAGACAATGATCGAGATGAAGTACCAACTTCATCTTGTAACTGAAATGTTTTAGCAGATGAAAAACCTTCAGATAAAAATTCTTCCATGTCTTTTGATATTGGATCCAACTCTTCTAGTGACTCCTGAGAACATAATGTGGGCTCCTTCTGTAGTAAAAATGAAACCAATCCAGAAATAGCAGGAGTCTCTTTACCTTGCCTCAATATTGAACTTGCAGGAATGGCTGGCAATGTAAAATTGTGAGCTGGTAAAGGAACCAAACCTCTTCTGACAGCTGAACTCTGAATAGAGTCAAAAAACTTCATTGGCATTCCCATCGGCTCTGCTATTACAACTGGTACAGTCACAGGTGCTGTGATGACAGGACTTAATGTACTTGGCAAAGTATTCACCACTTTATATTCTAAAGTCTCAGGCAAACTGCTCAAGCGTTTTTCAGCAAACAGCTTCATGGAAGAACTACCAGACCAGCTCTGCCCCATGCGTGACAAGAGGGGTTCAGAACCTGCTCGTGTCACTCCTGGACGTATCACTGTATCAGAAAGTTCACTAGTTCGAACTTTTCTTTTTTTCAAAGGAGAATTCCTTTCATTTCTATCATTGTCAGTTGGATGCTTCACAACATCAAGAGATGATGCCCGCAAGAGTGCAAGATTTGCAGAACTATCTTTTGCTGAAGCTGTATTTCCTGTGCTCGAGATAGTAGAAACAATTTCCAATTCTCGTTCTTGGGACTGCATCCTTTCTGTACTCATTGAGCGCTTCATTAAAATCTTTCCTTTAAGCTTTAGCTTTGTCGGTGTGCTAGGGGTGGACACAGGATTAGATATCATTGGGCTGGGTTGAGTCCATGAACTTTGCACTGAACCCATTGGCTGACCAATCATTGATGTAGCGACTGTAGCTGTAGTAGAGGCTAATGTACTTTGAGAAACTAGAGATTTTTTCTTAAGAGTAGCTAATAATATTGAAGTCTGTTGGGTTGAAAAGGTTGATGTGTTTATTGAAGCTGAGGGCTGACATTGCTGAAATTGTAAAGAAGCAGAATTTGAAGGAATTTTTGGTTTATTTTTTGAACCCTTTGGTCTGCCTTTTTTCTTTGGTAAGGTCTGATCATAATTTTCAAGCAATGATGTGGTAGGGTCCATTTTCTCATCTTTGGACCTTTCCCCTTTTTCAGTGTCTACATCATTGGAACTTTCACGATCACTGGACAAACTCTGGGATAGGCTTCCTGATAATGAATCCTTTTCTGTAGAGCCATATTTGTCAAGTTTTGGTTTGTCAGTTCGTTCATACAGAACCTCTGGCTCAAATGATGATGGTAGGTCAGTGTTTGTTGCAGCTGGTCCACTACGACAAAGGTGCATTTTATGCAACTGTGAAGATTTGCTGGTAATCAAGAATTCCACACTGGAAGTAGTTCCTCCTTCCCTGTGAAAAAGGGGAGAAATTGTAGAGGTTTCATTTTTAATCTTTGAAATATCATCAACACTGCTTGATTTTTCTTTTATAGTTTTCACATTTGATGGAGAATTAAGTGAAGTAGATAGAGCTTTACCTTTCATTAAGAGGCCCTTAATAACACTATTCTCTGGGTTTTTATTTACTGATGTTATGGCAGGGGCTGCAGGCATATACTGGATACTGGACTGCCCTACCATAGTTGCTGTTGTAGCAACCACTTTGGACAATTTTATTTCAATTTTGATTTCATGACTGTTTGAATGCCCACTATTGCTGATTTTCTCACCCAACTGATCTACTTTTGAGGATGAAGGAGCTAAGTTAGAAATTTGTGATTTGATTAAGTTCTGTGGATTGTATTTATCACTGACTAAGAATGGTTTAGGACTGTTGCTAGAATCCTTTTGTAGATCTGTCTCTCCTGGAATTGGAGTAAGTGGGATTGATGCTATGCTAGGAATTGAAACTTTAGACATTGAAGAAGACTGAGGTAAATCATCAAGCTTTGGTGTATGAGATGTTGGTGGGTCACTAAGCTGACGACAAATTCGTTTTTGGCGTGGTGGCTCCTTCATTGGAGTATTGACAATAGAGGCATTTTCTGAAATCAATTGTGAAATACGTTTCTCTACCATTTCTTTGGTCGAAGGTGTTGTTACGCCTGATAGAATTAACGAACTTACAGGTTTTGTTTCTTCATTTTCTTTGACAGAAAGTTGCTCTTGAGATGGATTTGTAATAGAAGATTGTAATTTGTTTGGTAAAGTCAGTCCAGAAACTGATAAAGGTACATTATCTTTGGACCATGCTGGGCCTAGTTTCACATCTAAAGTTTCCATTTTAGTACTTTTGGGGTTCTCTTTAACAAGACTACACTTAGCACTTGTTGTCTCACTGGTAGAAAGTGAAGGTTCATCCCATGTCCCTTCAAATGATGATGATTTACTTTCATGAAGTTTTGTTACATAAAATTTTTTCTCAGACAAATAAAGAGGAGTATACGGTGTTGCTGAGTGCTGCAAATAACCCATTTCAATACGCTGGTTTTTACTCATCTCCCCAAACATACGACATTGGACACTCTCTGAACTTTGCCGAGTGTTAGAACCTGCACTGGCACCACTCAACCCACTTTCTCCAGCAGTGGCTACTGTAGTTACAGATAGATTAGAATCACCCAATAGTAAACCGTCTTTAAATTCTTCAAGATGTAATCGGGTATCAGGCTCTGAATTACCTCGCATTAAATGTGTATGTGATTCTGTCACTGATAACATATCCTTCCTTAATTTTTGTGGATCATCTTCATTTTCGCCATCTGTATCACTGGTCTCTGTCTGAGTTTCTTCACTTTCATTAGTGTCTTTTGCATCAATGTCCCCCTCGGTACCAGCCGTCTCTGAGGACGTACTACTTGCACTCTGACTAAGACCAGCTTTGAGGGCATGTGTTCGTGATTTTGTGTGCTTGGATAAGTTGCTTTTTGTTTTGAAAGACAGGCCACAGTTAGCACAGGGAAAGGGCCTCTCGTTGGTGTGTGCACGAATGTGTTTCTCTAATACACTTGGCTTGGCACAACCACGGCCACAATACTGGCAAATGTGGCGCCCTTGCTTTAGTGGGTGTTTGCGTTTACGGCCAACTGTAGAATCTCCTGTCATAGACTGTTGTTGCTGGAGAGACTTTTCTGTAGATTGGTGTTGGGAATGAGGTTTGTATGCAACGTAACTCATGGGACGGGCCTCTAAACTGTCAACAGTTGGTTTTGTATAAACCAACTTAAGACCTGAGAAGAAACAAAGAAAAAGTATAACATATTACATTATAACATTTATTTCTTACTAAAATGAATGAAAAAAGATAAACAAAATATTTCAAATAAATATTAGCTGTACAAAAAACAGAAGCATTTACTTTAAGTAAATCTATATATTATGCATACCTATTAATCTAAATTTCCTGTATGAAAATAGATACCAATGTCATGATTAACTCTTTTTGATTATTTTTTTTTATTAATATTTAATTAGTGATAACTGAAATGGTCTAGTGTTTGAAAGTCTATATGGACAAATCATAAAATGAACACTATTATGACAAATCTTTTATGGTTCAATATGGTCAAATTGGCAGCTGATCTAAAAAAATGACCTATAATCTTCTGCTAATTGGAGCAAAGAATGATTAGAAGTTAATTTTAGTGCCTCCAAAACCTTTCTCATTTTCTCGTTGTTTGTGGAACTTTCATCCAACTCCATGCTTTCCAGTCAACTTTTATCTTCAAACATTCAAATGCAATGTCAATTTCTATCTTCTGCCTTCTTGATCTCTCTTTTATTGTTATTGCTATTTAATAATGTTTCTCTTTTTTTTCTTATTTTTTTCACACTTGGTAACTCCTTGGTTCTTAGTGGCTTTGTTGTCTTTGGATAAAATGATTTTTTTAAAAAAAAATGTCTGGCCTGTTGGGAGTGGGGGGCAGAATTTTGAAAGCCAATAGCCATTAATTTAATAATTCTTTCTTCTGGATAAAATGACATCACTTTCTGTGATTTCAGTATTCATATTCCCAGTTTGAATGGAATTGTCCCTGCTTGAGGTGTTTGACACAGTGTCTCACTAGAGATATAAACTATCAATATTTTGTGTGTGTTTTCTGAAACTTAAAAGATGTTGTGCAATGAAAAAATCTTTATTATGCAAGAACCTAAACTAATAATAAAATTTGAAAACTCTTAATATAGGACTTGCAAATTATGGTTAGTCTATTTCTACAGCAACATTATGAGATTAAACAGTTTAAGTGAAAACTGCTCCATTTCTTGAAATGAAACCAACATTTTGAAGTAGATAAGATGATTGTTTAAAATTAACATATGATAAAACTATGTAGAAGAGAGTTTTAAGTTCCTATAATAAATATGATAGATAATGAAAAACAAAATAGCAACATTGAATAATACTCAATAAATACAAAGATAAAAATTAAATGAAGGAGAGAAAAAGTGATGAAAATGAAAACAAGACAAACTTTACACAAGAACAAAAAACAGAAGTGAGCTTTTGCTTGCAACCAACTGCAACTAAGTTACCTTGCTGTTCAAGAGAATCTGACTTAAAATGGTATTTCTCAACTCCCTTCTCAGAAGCTGGCATCTTTATTATCTCTTGAAAAAATAAACTCTCACTGGGTTGACTGGTGGTAACAGGAGCAAGTACTAGTTGAGTATTGGTTATGGATTTGCCACCAGAAGGCACCCCCACGGAAATTGTTTGACTACTGGGAACTTCACGGGACATATTCTGTAATTCAGAGTCTGTGACTTGGAGCAAGTACTTTAAGTGTAAGTTGGTTGTCTCTGCAGGCCTGCCTGTAGAAGACATTTCAGTGGCAACAGGAATCTCTTCAGTCTCTTTTGTCGATGAAACAATTGGCTCAGGAGAAGATGCATCAACAGCAGGCATGGACTTGCTACCTTTAAACTGTGCCCGTCTGATATCTGATTTGGGGACAACTGTGAATGATAAAGCAGGAAAAAGATACTCCTCTATAAATGTTGAGATCTATACAGAAAATATTAAAAAAACAAATGAATTTCATAAAACATTAATGCACAATTATATTTGTTATACAATAATAAAGCAATAATAGCCTAATAACAACAAAAAACATTTATTTTACACAAACAATTTTCTTTTACAAAATAATAAACTTTCTTTTCAATGCACTTCATTAAGCAGTAAATATTATTATACAGTGAAAATTTCAGATCAAAATTCACTTAACAATAACATCAGTTATAGATTTATTATTCAACCCTTTTAATAATAGTAACCCAAATTAGTTTGGTTTATATATCAAAACACCAAAGGTTGTAAAGGCCACTATACTCTCATCAGGTTCTATACCAATTAAAATAATTTTGAAGAACAGCATTACTAAATTATATTTCAGTTATAATTATCAAAAATATAAATATTTACAAATTAAAAGAATTACTATATCTGTTTTATAATAGTTGTTACGTGAATATATTTAATACATAGAATATAGGAATTTTTATGAGACTTAATAATTTTTAATCAGAAATATTCATAATTTGGTAAAAAGAAAAGATTATTGGACATTTTTATACATATGGCAATGCGCATGATATATAATGTGGCAGAGAGCTAAAATTAAATATATCAGGAAATAAAAAAAAAAATTAATTTAGCAACATTAAATATCTTCATTCAAATAGAAAATTTGAATTTAAAAATATTTGTACCTTTTCAGAAAAAGAAGACAAAATCATCTAAATTTTTATCCTAAACTTTTGTAATTTTATATCATGTATACACACACACACACATATATATATATATATATATAAAAAAGACACACAGGAAAACTATTCATATGTTATTACTGGATACTTGTATAAATCAGTTTTGTCCCATAAGTAGCTACTCAACTGATGCCATGAAACACCATATATAGAAAACTGATAAACAATAAACCATGGATATTTTTAGAGCATGAATATGTGGAAAAATTGAACTAGAAAGGGTTAAAAAGAATTGATTGCTTGCAAAATACACAAAATATTCATGTAAAATAAAATAGATTATGAAAAGATATTCTTTCCAAGAAACTTCTCTTATTGAGGGAAAATGCCCAAATAACTATACTTAATAGAAAAAAGGCCAATACAAAGTTTACTGTACTGTCAAAATTTACAGGTGTAATTTTAATATATGGCACAATGTATGTACCAAATTTCCTTTACCATTAAGAACTGTATTGAAGGTCTTATTGAGTTCACATGGTCCAGTAGTAATAATGGATGATAAACTAACCTTCCTGGATATAATTATCTTGCAAGCATAACATCAGAGGTACAAGGGTGGATGATAACAGTAAAAAAACTGAAATGATGCAAAGGAACATCTAGACATTATTAAAAACAAAAACAAACAGTTCAACTTTCAACAGAACCAAGCCTCCAATTAATGAAAAGAATGATGAAGAACTATATGTATAGTAATCCATGCAGTTGCAGCTTAGAATATAAAGTCAAGACCAGTAATCTTGTAAAAATAAGGCTTCAAGAACATCAAAAAGATATCACCTAATGAGAGACTCTGAAACTGGGTATGGCTGAGCAATTGAAATAGTGCTATTCTCAGTGGGACTAGCAGCATAGAATTAAACAGCATACAAGAGTCAAATTCAGAAACAACAATATAAAGATGAATTAGCTAAGAAAAATTAACTGAGACAAGACATCCTTTAGCATGAACAGTAGATTGAAAAGATTATACACATGGCCTGAATAAAGGATCAGTTATCTGAGTGTTTTGATTAACTAGCTTTTAAAAGGGGATAAGAATGTGAATTCTCATGAGGGAAGAGGGCAAATGATTTTTTTTTGAGAAATCTATTATTACCATTAAAAAAGCTCTCTGTAATATTATATTAATGCTATATTAAAATGATAAAATTATTACAAAAATTACTTGTTGACACATCAGAACTGGCTGCCTTTTGATTTCCACGTGGTGATTTGGGCATTTTGAGGACAGGTGCTTCTTTCCGAATGGCAGTTGTTGAACTCCCTGTGCTGTCAGTGGAGTCTGAAAAGAGAAGCAAAAAAAAAAAAAAAAAAAAAAAAAATACACACACAATATGAGTGCAATACTTTTGAAAACAAAATTGTTTTTGAAAAATTGTCCTCATATATGCCAGAAATATATCAAGAGTGCTTAATCCTAAGCTAGAGAGAGAGTAAGAGAGACAAAAAAAATTAATAGTAGGCAACAGATTCATTCATTCATCCTTCATTAATAAACAAAATATATTTATTGATATTTATGGAGTTTCTACAATTTCTAATTGATAAACATCCCAAGACATTAAAATGTGTTTATTTCATACCCTATTTTGACACTAATACTCACTTTGGGTTCTCAGCTTCAAAGGTGGTTCAAAATCACTAACTGCTTCACAGCTGAATTATTTTTATGGGCTCAATGAAAGTTAAGATGATGGATCAGTAAAATCACATTGATTTCATTTTCAAAACATTTTATTCCCAAGTGCCTTGTAAAACACATATCTCTTAGCCAATTTCTGAGTTCCTACTCTGAAAATCCTTTCCTCAAGAGGAAAGATTTCAATGAAATCAATACAATTTCAATAAATTGGGAGTTTAAGAAAACTTAACTTTTTTCTCTTAACCACCTGTCAAAGCCTATAATTGTTCTGAGCAATGGGTACAAGAGAGATTTATCAGTTATACTCAGTTCCGTGAAAATATTGAATCTAAATTATCTGAACTTTATTATATTACAAAAATAGTGAAAGACTTTTTCAATTTTCTCAGCTCTGTGAAACCAAACCATGTCCAATGATATTTAATCAACTGCCATCAAGCCTCTATGGTGATCTACTTTTCCCTCATAAGGGGTAATGCTGCCCAAATAGCAACATTATTCTATTATATTTTCTTTTTTTAATGCTTTCTTCCACCACAATCTGTTACATAAATCTATAGTTTATTAACTGTACCTTAATGCTTATTATCATAAATTAAGTAAATTCATTGCATAATTTTTTAAAAAATTATTTTTCAATAACTGGCCAAGTAAGAGTAAATGATGTAGCAATCTAAATAAAATCATTTAATAATACAATTTTCTTTGTGTTACAGACAAAATTTTTTTCTTGATTATAATGAGTCAATTACAACAGAAAAACTTTCTCATCTACACAAAATAAAAATCTCTTATCTTTCAACAGCAAGTGATTCGATATAACCACTTCGTGCCAGTAGAAAATGTGAGCCAAAGAAAGTGCAAAATATTGCTCTTTTGCAGTTTAGCATCAGCCATACTGATGGCAGGTGATGATTAAATGAAATCAGTTTTGTTTTGGTGGTATTAAAATTTACAAGCCATTCCTTGCTCCAGTTAACCACTGATTGGAGGCCCTTTTTGAGAGCAGTTGCCAGTTTTACTTTATTGGACTTGCTACTAAGACAGGATTAAATAGATGTATCTGTACAGATACTTAGTTTGTTTTGTTTTTTATTAAATCATTTCACCCCAAGCAAGGGAGTTTTACTGCCTCTAGTGTGCAGGGGGTTACACAAACGGATGAGAAGAAATTACCTTATCAATATTAATTGAGAAGCTGTCAGGTAGGGAACAGTCAGGAGATGAGGAGGAGCGGTAGAGAAGAAAAGATAGCTAACCGAGCTTAAACAGGAGAGACAGAAACACATGTAAGAATGATCTAGAGATTCAAGAGAGATCACCCTAGCTAGAGGGAGATGTTCACTAACAAACACCAAGCCCATGCATATGGACATTGAAGTCCTTCTTGAAGAGGGGAAGGCAACCAGGAAAGTAGAACTCAGAAGAGGAGATAGAAGGGTCAAGGTTAGTTTCACAGAGGGCTAAGATGTCAGATGAGTTTACTTAGAGGAAGGATTCAACGCTGCAAAAGTTAGTACATATAACTTGTATGTTCACGAAGGAGATGTTGACGGGTTTAAGTGTTTTTGATTAGCTTGTTTAGTTTTGCTATTTTGATTGTATGTAGTCATGGTTAGTGTTATGGGGAAACACACCTATTCCTCAGATAATGGACTCTCCCTCCTAACTTAATAAAAGTTAACAGAAAGTTCAAGGGGGTTCTTTAGACTTCTATTGGCATTCAGTAAAACTACTAGGCAGTTGATATTAGTCAGCAATTAACCGAATTTCAGTGAAAGATTACCAAGTTCCTAACATTTTGGGTACGTTAAGTCGATTAGCAACTGACATAGCATGATTATAACCTTCAGTGCAAAAACTACTCCAAAACAGTTAGAGAATTTTATTAAAAAAGAGGCTTAGAGTTAGTATAAGTTAGGAGAAGCCTTCAAAGCCAATATAAGGGTTTTCCAGTACCTTCCCTCACAAGTTCAAAGAAAAGAGGAAATGAATAAAATAAGCCTTTGTTACTGCAAAAAAAAAAAAAAAACTGACTCAAATCTTAACTGGCAAGAATAATTTTTTTTTAAAAATGTAACCAGCACTATATGCAAGAAAACAATAAAAAAAATGGGAAGTAAAAATAAAAAATACATTTCCAAAATTAAACTAGCAGAAAAAAAGAAAAGAAAACAAAAAATAACAAACTTACCAGCCACCTAAAACTGAAATTAGTGAAACTTCAAAGTCATCATGGTGAATTCCATTTCATCTCCTTTCAGTTATGAATAAAGTAGGCAACTGACAAGTGACCATAGCGCATGTCCAAGAGAGAGAGAGAAAGGGCAAAGAATCACAGAGTCAAAGAAAACTACCCTTAATCAGGAATTTAAGTTCCTGATACTTTCAAGGAACTAAAGAAGTCAGCCTTTCAATCAGGAGAAGCCTTCAAAGCCAAAACAAAACAGAAAGTGAAGTAAGTTGGGAACTGGTGATATCAAAAGTTCGTTAATGAAGATCAGAATCAGTATAGGTTCAAGATAAAGCCCTGAATGAACCATGCATTAATATGAAATGAACTAAAAGCATGTCTATTCTAGATAACCTTCATTAAACAATTTGTTAGGAATGAATGGATTGAGCCAAATATTTGCCTAGAGACACCAGAGTCATCAAGTTTGTGGAGAAGGCCAGCAAATTAAACCCTGTTAAATGTCTTTGAGATATCTAAAGCCACAGCCTGAGCTTTATAGTTTTTATCTAAAGCTTAATAGACAAATTCAATGATGGCTTTTAACACATCAGTGGGAGCCCTGGAGAAAAAGAAGCCATATTGCTTATCCAAAAGGAGGCCATGTGAAGTAAGATGCTTAACAATTCAGCATTGAGTAGAGCCTCTAATACTTTGCCAAAAAGAGACTAATAGGGTGATAATTTGGGGAATCAGATGGTCCTCCAGGGTTCTTAATAACAGGAACTACAGAGAACTTAAGACACACTAGAAAGTAAGAAGCAATGAGGCATTTATTGTAAAGTTTGGAGAAGAGAGGAGCCAGTTCAAGAGCACATTTATTTAAGACGATTGCAGCAATACAATTGAATGTGCAAGCCTTATGAGGACCTAGTTTAGAAATGTTAGCAGAAACTATGGACAAAGTTATGTGCATATCACTCAGTCTAGTTGTTGGAAAGTGACTTGAAACTCATTCACTACACAAAAAGAACTTCAAAATGATCTGCAGTCAGATGGAACAGAAGGGAGTAAAGATGCAACTAGTCAACCACTTCACCATGACTACAATTTCAGAATCCTAGTGAAACCACCCTACTTTACGTAAGTTTTGTTTACTCTTTACTCACCTCAAGAAACAGGAACAAAATATTATGGTCTGATTAGACAAAAATTTTTGTGTAAACTACTAAAGGTATATCTTACTTCATTATAACCCTCAAAGTACCCTACCAACAGTTAGACATGGTGGTGAAAGTATAACAATTTGGGGTTGTTTTTTTTTCTAGGGGTTCAGGTGCACTTCATATCTATCATTGAACAAATAATGGACAGTGCTATATTTTTTTAGTATTTCAAAATACAAGAGAAAAACTTAATTCAATCTGAAAAACATCTTAAACTATGTAAGGATGTTTCAACATGATGCAGTAAAAACAAGAGAACAGTTAAAAGCAGAAAATAAAATAGCTTTAATGTGGCTAAGTCATTTGCCTAACCTATCCCACATAGAAAATCTATCTAAGGAGTTGAAAATTAGAGTTTAGAGAAATACCCAAAATTTGAGTAAGCTTAAAAGGATTTGTTCAGAAAAAAATTGAATTCATTTTTATGCAAAACTTATTTCAAATTATTCTAATATCTGACAGCTGTCATAGCAAACAAAGGAATTAGATATGGAATGCAGTTTATTGATGTGTTCAAAACCTTTGTTTTGTACCCCATTTATTTTTTTTTTAAATTTCCCAATAAATTTGTATATTAACCGAAAATTTCTTAGTCCTGCCTAGATATAGAATATCCTAAGTATTTACGATGTTTGAATCAATTTTAAGGTTTGAAGCCACATTAGAACTTTAAATATTTTTATATGCTCTATACTTTTGCATGTGACTGAATATAAGCCAAAAGGTCTGTCAGGAATGCATTTATTCTGAATATCTTGAGATTTTGCATACTGATGCCCAATAAGAACTTTACTGAACATAAGTGGGATTACTAAGCAGTGAGATGTCACTGAGTGAATTTGTATATTACATTCATAATGATTAAGTGAGTAGATTTTTCATATCTTGTGCAGGTTTCTTTTTGGCAAAACATTGAATCACTCGTGTCTATCAGACACTTAGCTCTATTCAGATTTGGCTTTTTACTGTTGAAAGGCTTTAGGTAAGATGAAAAACAAGACAAAAGAGCTGATGGCAGTCATGAAAATAGACTTTGCAGGTAGTTTTGGAAAGTATAAATGAAGTTGGAATAATTTTGTAAGGTTCCAAGGAATATAATCTGACGAGGATTATGATGCCATTGCTCAAAGCAGATTATTTTGTTAATCCGTGAAAGATTGTGGATTTAATCATGTGTTCCTTTGTCTTTACCACTTGGACTAACCACTCATTTGTTTGTATTGTATTTTCACGACACAACAATTGGCGAACGAGGATGAGCCTTCGGTATTCAACAATTGATGAATGAGGATGAGCCTTCTTCGGTACTCAACAAAAAACAAGAATAAGCCTTTGGTATGCAACAATTCATGATATAACTCAAAGGATTCAAAAGAACTTACTATAAAAAAAAAATAATTGTACACAACAATTTGCGAACAGAGTTTTTTTTTTCTTTCGAAATAACTCACAAAGAAACACTGTATTATTCAACAGTTGTTAAAAACACACGAAGGAATACAAAAAATATATAATATATAAAAACAAAAAACAAAAACCCATGTGGATTAAAAAATAGCAGTCGCTGGGTATAATGTCAAAAGTTTTAAGAAGCTCATAACAAAAAAAATGTTCAAGCTCTTATGTGGAAACTTTACTGTCATATAAAAGTGAACGACAAAGTATTTGCAAAGAAAAAAAAATAGAGATTCTGTTGAAAAGAAGGCATAACTACTTGCCAATAGCAGTAACGAAACGAGAACTTGAAACCTGTGGATATCGGTAAAATGAGTTTGTCATAGCAAAAAGGCATAAGAGCGTAATGTAATAAGATATGTAAAGATATTTTTTTTCTTTTTTGTTTGTCAAAAAGAAAAAGAAAAACAAAAAAAATTTTATTCCACACACAAAAATTCGTATCAACTTAAAAAACTAAGAGTTTTCAAAAAAAGTCCAGTTTTTTTTTTAAAGTGACAAATTATTGTTTAAAGTGAACAGTTGATTTTTTTCTTGATGAATTATATTGTTAAAAAATTAACATTGGTCGAGTTTTCAAAAAATTTGTGTAGCGCGGTATAGCAGCAACAGAAACAATTTCAACAACAAAGCAATGCGATTCAAAAACAAATTGAATTGTTAAATTTGCAATACCAACAAAAACAACAAAACTTTGAACAACAACAGAAAGAGAACTTTTTAGAGAATATTGTACAAAAGCAACTCGAACAGACAACTGAGGGTATCTCAAATTCACTCGCTGAATTTCATTATAGGCCGATGGATGGAGAAACTTTTCTGGCATACTATAGAAGGTATGAATCCATCTTCACTAAAAGGTGTGATTTATGGTCGGATGAAAAGAAGATCATACTGTTATTGCAAAAATTAGGCACAAAAGAAAACAAAATACTCAAATTTTATCCTTCTGAAAAGGCCGGAGGAGGTTTCTTTTGAGGAAACTTTAGAGATCAGACTGAAAGGTTTGTTGATACCTTTAAGAGTTGTTGGTTGTTTTGTTTTTATGGCATATCAACCTTAGCAGGTCATTTATTGCCAACTAAATTTTATATATTTATTGCTGGTAATACCTTTTTCTTTCAACAATTTATTGTTGTTTTTATGTAAGTTTTGTGTCTAGTAATATTTTTTTCTTTTCGAGTATTAAGATTCATTAGGATTTGTTTTTAAGAGCAGGGTCCCCAAGTCCTACCCTTGTTAACTGGAGGGAAGGGACGTATTAATACCTTTCCCAAGGGTACCAGTGCTTAAGTGAATGCCGGGTATTCAACTGGAATTCGAACTCGGCTCACCGATTTTTCTTTCTGAGCCGATATCTACTATTTACAGGATAACACCAAATACTAATATAGTTGGAAAATTATCACCCACTGAGATGATGTTTGGACGTAAGGTTTGATCAGTTTTTAATAGGTTTTTGCCAAAAAAGAAAACTTATTCAAAAAGAACAAAAGAAAATTTTAAAAGTTACAAAGAAGGCGATAAAGTTTTCTTTCAAAACTACTGCGCTGGTAAGACTTTTTGGGAAGATGGTACAGTTACTCAAAGGATTGGAACTTATATGATTAAAGACAGAAATTTATATGTAAAAGGCATATAAACCAATTAAGACCACGATATATTGAAACAGTGGAAAGAAATGAAATTCCGATGGATAGAACCCCCCCAAAAAATACTGAAGTGCCGATGGCAGTAACACCAAAACCTACAACTGATCTGAAAAAGACCGAACCTACCATTAATAAGAGAAAGACAGTTAACAGGAAAAGAAAGAGAACTACGCGCTTTTACTCTAAAAAAAGAGCTAAAGTAATAAGCAACATTCAAACGAAGAATTTCGCTCAGGGGAAGGTGTTGTAATGGAAGAACCTGTCTGCCCCTAGCAATGAACTGTCATCCATTGTAAATACACCATGCAGTAGATTACGAGTGAGCTGATGACCAGAAGATGACCAGGAACGGCTGGAAGTACTCTACGCTCCATTTTTTGTACATAGTGACTATTGCATGGACTCTTAATATTTGTACCTTTAGTACAATAAACCTCATTGTGGATTTAATCATGTGTTCATTAGTCTTTACCACTTGGACTAACCACTCATTTGTTTGTATCGTATTTTCACAACACAACATATAAACAGGAAATGGTCAGTATATGCAGTATCCTATAATGTAACAACTAGCTGGCATAGATGACAACAGCTCCAACAAATGTGGAGGGGAGTGTGCATGAGAATAACAACACCTTAATCTGTCTACTCTGTGTGAAGAGGTTATTGGAGAGAATACAAAGGAGCTGTGGTTCACATAACATCAGTACAACATTCAGAAGTGGTTCTACATTTTGCAGGTACCTCTCCTGAGTAAGACCTCTAATAAAGGAGAACATGACTAAGGACTGAGTTTACACCTTTCTGTGCAGCTGCAGAAAGAAGTATAAAGGAGAAACAGGTTTGCCCCTTAAAGTAAGAACTGTAAGAACACCACAAGGCTGTAACTGAGGGAAAATAGAAAAATCAGGCATAGCTGACTACATATGGAGGGAGAAAGGATGAAGTTGAAATAATAGAGAACACCACTGGAAATTATGAAAACAAGGAATCAGTGCAAAATCTAAACCAGCTAAGCATAGAAATGAATATAATATGGGAATCAGTAATACAGAGTGCTAGAGAAAATCATTAGCTTCAAAATTACAATAAAAACAAAAAAACAAAACAAAAAACACACACACACACCGCTTGGTGGATAAAAGTTGTTTACAGCCAGTAACTTGACCCAAAGAGTTGTGAGATCAATACTTGGCTACAGTTGTGGTGAACTTAATTCCAATCACTTGAAAGCAGGAGCATACAACAGTTGAAATGTCATTAATAATAATATGGCAAATAAAGATGAGGATAACAGTCCGGACAATGTTAATAATGTAAATTTTTATTATGCTACTCAAAAATCAAAAACCAATATGACTAATTTAAAATAACTAAAATAAAACAAATCAACAAAAACAAGTAAAATTATTTACTTATTTGTTTCAATTAACAAATAAACCACTCCCACCAAAATAACCATTAGAATAATACAATAGACTATCCACAATGCATTACTTTATATAAGTCAAGCAAAAACTCAATGTACATGGCCTGGTGATTGTATTTAGCTTTTGCCTCCAAGTGTTGACTTCAATGTCCACTTTTATATTTACATAAGCTGATATTGAGCACTTTATCCCATAACATACCTTAAATATATATGTTAAACATATAAGAAGCTCATCTGCCTCTTGATAGGTTTTGTTTTTCATACTGTGATGTAACATGCTACCCTTCTCACCAGCAGAAAAGCGAGTGGAGGAACTGGTTTAGATGGAAACCATCTGTTGTACTGGGTTACATGTTACCAATAGCAGGTCTAGGCTTGAGCTGACCATAAACAATAAAAACAAAAAATATATGTAAAATATAAATTAGGAATTCTTGCTCGAGTTTAGATAATATGGAATTGTTAAAATTTTTGTGTGGATGAAAAAAATAATTATGTAATTTATTTTCCTCTAAAATGAAGAGAGAAACATGAGTTTCCATCAATATAGATTGCAGAAATTCTAATCTAGAAAATATCAAGCATTTAAAATATTAGCATTGATAATTAAACAAGAAAATATTCAAAGTGTTATAAAATGTCAATTAAAATGTAAGGTATATCCCAACACATACAACAATATATGTAAATTATTTGATACAAAAAGAATAAATCTATTGACAATAGGAAAAATGTTATGTGACTTTCACCATTATTTACATCAAGACTATTGCATGAATTTTTGTTGTTATCACAACATTTTTGTCATTGTGATCTCTGGTCATCTTCAGATGTCTGTCAATCCAGTAAACCTACAAAGATTTTCAAACTGAACCCTATATTGAATATACAAGGGTAGAGAATACTTTGCATTGTTCTTTTTTTTAGTACTGCTCCTTTATTGCATACCATGTTTCCACTGAGACTAATTTTGCACTATCTAATTGAACTCATAGTTAATATGCTACTAAATTCACAAACCAACTTTTTAATGTACTAGACTGTTGCCTCAGTTAGTGTAGGCTTAGACTAAGTGAAAACAGAAATTAATAACTGAGCAACAGTACTTAATAAGAAAAAGAAAAGATTTTCCTATCCTTTTAGATTAAATAAAGGGTTTAATTTGAAATTCTTTGAAGGTTACTTTGAGCAATAAACACCTGAAGAAAGCTAGTGTGTACAATGGCCAAAATACTATGACAATAACAAATTTCTAATTTAAGTAATTTTAACTCCACATTGCAAAACTTCAGATAGAATTTTTTCAATATAATTTGGCACATCAACATAAATCATATATACTTACAATCTCTTATTCAAAAACTTTCAGCAAAACCAATTTCTGAGTTTGGAATGACAGTATACTAATATCTAATTATTATCTTTGATACACTGATCTTAGTACACTCCTGATCAAAAGTTTAAGGCCACTTAAAAATCTTTAAAAAGAAATTTTTTTTTTACAGATAGATTTTAAACTACTACTACTTAAGGTTACCAATACTACAATCTAAAAGGTTATGGAAACAAAAAGCTACATTCCAAACATTTTATTTAGAAATTTACATTTTTATAAAATGTGGCGATTTACGCATGATCAAAATTATAAGACCAGGGGTATAAATTGATCTATGGTAATTCCAATGTTTTTAGTTCCATTAGAGATTAGCAATCACTGCGTAAAGGTGTTACCATGCCTAAAGCAAGCAAACTTACCAATGTTGAGCGTTCTCGAATTCTGGAATTACATAAGCAAGGTTTGTCACAACGGGCGATCGCAGCTAAGGTAAATCGCAGTAAAACTGTGATTTGCAACTTTCTAAAGAACAGTGAGAATTATGGAAAAGCAAAATCCTCTGGTAGGCCCCAAAAAATTTCTCCTGCATTGAGTAAGAGAATAAGACGGGTTGTTATGAAAGAGGGGGGACTTTCTTCTAGTCAAATTAAGGCAGTCACAGATGCTGATTGCAGTCCCGTAACCATCAGACAACACTTACGACAAAAAGGCATGGTAAATAAAAAGTGTAAACAAATTCCTCAGCTGCTTCCACGTCACAAGGTGGACTGCTTAAAGTTTAGTTGTGAATACCAAACATGGGACGTTGAGAAGTGGAAGAAAGTCCTGTTTTCTGATGAGAAAATATTCAAATCTAGATGGTCCTGATGGCTTCCAACGATATTGGCATAACAAAAACATGCCTCCTGAAATTTTCTCTACATGTCATAGTGGTGGAGGGTCCCTAATGGTATGGGGTGCCTTTTCTTACAGAGGAATGATGGAGCTCCAGGTAATGCAGGGTTGTCAAACAGCGGCTGGTTATGTTAGCATGCTACAAAAGCATCATTGATGATGGCGGGCCATCATTTGTGTGGGGATGGATGGTTATTCCAAAAGAATAATACTGCAATCCACGCTGCAAGACAGACCTTGACCTTTCTATAAGAAAATGGAGTCCATCTCTTGGGACATCCTGCATGCTCACCAGACTTGAACCCAACTGAAAATGTTTGAGGATGGATGACAAGAGATGTTTATCGAAATGGCAAACAATATTCAACAAAAAATGAACTTCGTGAAGTCATCTTCAGAAGCTGGAGCAACATCCCCCGCACCTTAATGGAAACGCTTATTTCTAGCATGCCCGACAGAATATTTGAAGTCATCAAAAGCAGTGGAGGTAGAACTCATTATTAAATTTGGTTGTTGAATGTTTTCATACACTTTTCATACACTTTTGTATAATTTCGTAGAATTTTTGTCCCTGGTCTTATAATTTTGATCATGTGTAAATCGCCTCATTTTATAAAAATGTAAATTTCTAAATAAAATATTTGGAATATAGCTTTTTGCTTCCATAACCTTTTAGATTGTAGTATTGGTAACCTTCAGTGGGAGGAGTTTAAAATCTATCCATAAAAAAAATATTTCTTTTTAAAGATTTTTAAGTGGTCTTAAAATTTTGATCAGGAGTGTATGATACTGCATTAAAAAGGGCTTGCAAAGCATGAGTAAAACATGAATGTTAACAAGTTATACACTGACATACTATAAATCATGTGATTGGTGCCTAGTATCATGTATAACCTCCCCCTCTAGCCTGTTGAAGTGTAGCAACTTGACATGGCATCAATTTTACAAGTGGTTAGAACATTACTGAAGAAAGGTCATGTCACCTCAAGAACTGTCTAGAGCTTCCTGATATTTATAGGATGTAGCATCTTACAAGCAAATAAACCTCTTCATTACGTCCTATAAATGATCAGTTGAGCTCATATTTGGCAAACATAGTGGTAACACTTGTCAGAAGCTGTCAAAAATAAAGGGTGTTCCAATAACTTAGACCGATTTTAAATGGAATTAAATTTAAGCATCTAATGATTTTTTCAATTTCTTTCAGATTTAACAAATTCAGTCTTGGGGAATTTCAACCATGGAAAGATTAACAATCGAAAAATGTGTTAAAGTTTATTGAAGCCTAGTACAAAAATAGATATTCAAACAGAAATGCATTTCAGGCACATCAATCATAATCAACCAACCAAGAATGCAATTGGGAAAATTGTCTGTAAATTCAAACTCTGTCGTGACATATGTGAAAATGCAAATGCATGTTTGTTTAGACAGTTCAGCTAAAAATATTGCTGCAATGTGCGAGAATGTGGTCAAGAATCCAGATAGCTTTATATGTTATCATGCGCAGGAGCTGAAACTCTCTACAACATTACATTGAATTTTGACAAAAGATTTGTCTCTACATGCTTACAAAATTCAACTGACACAAGGACTGAAGCCTGCTGATTATTTGAAGCACCATACATTCATCAATTGGTTGCCATAGCAAAGATAAGCCAAAGACGATTTTTTGCAAAAATCATCTTTAGTGATAAAGTCCATTTTCATCTTGATGGATTCGTTAATAAGCAGAATTGTCACATTTGAGCTGATGAAAATCCAAGGCAGACTGTTGAAAAGCCACTGTATCCACAAAAAGTCACTGTCTGGCGTGCATTTTTTGCTAGCGGAATCATTGGGCTATATTTCTTCAAAAACGATGTTGGAAATTCTGTTATAGTAACAGGTGAGCAATACTGTGCCATAATCACCAATTTTTATGCTCTGAATTGAATGCTATGGATGTCAAAGATTTGTGGCTCTAACAGGACAGTGCCACATGCCACACAGCTACTGCAACAACAGATTTCTTGAATGAGAAGTTCCCAGGTATCATCATCTCTTGAAACAGTGATATCAGTTGGCTACGACAATTGTGCGACTTGATGCTTTTAGATTTCTTCCTTTGGGGTCATCTCAAAAGTAAGGTCTATGCCAACAACAACTCAACAGCTGAATGATGAGATAATAAGGCATATTGGTGAGATCAAGATGCAACTATACAAAAACAATGTTAAAATTTTTAACCATCAAGTGGAGGTGAGCTACCAAAATCTTGGCAGGCATTTATTTGGGTGATGTTTTTCACGCATGACTCCAATAACATGATCCAATAGTGAAATCAATAAAATTTCACCAATAACACTAATTCACTTACTGCTAACTTCAATCCATCTTAATGAAACACACTTAATTTCTCAAACCAATTCTAGGCAACTTGAGCCCAATAGCACAGTGTATTATCTTGATGGAATAACCTATTGTTGTACATGGAACCCATGAATAAATGAAGATGATTACAAAGCAATGTAATGGTCATCAGTCAATGTTTGTTTGTTCCTGTTTAGCGGCCTATCAACATCTAAAGGGTCATTTAAGGCTGGAAGCGTATTTTTATTTTAAATGAGAGTTATTCCCTGGAAACAGGCTTATTCGGAACACAGCATGCTATTTTACCCATAGCTAGGAGGAAATGTTATAGTTTATATGTCTATGTTGAAGCTATATAATAAAGTTAAATTTTATTAAATAGGTCAATTTTCCAAAGAAGGCTAGTATTTTGTCCATGTTGATGTTTTCAAATAAAGATCTTAAGTTCTGTACTGTATAAAACTGTTGACGAATTTTTGCCAGGTCTGTACAATCAATTAGTATATGTCTTATGCTATTATTCATCTGGCATTTAGAGCATTTGGGCAGATCTACTCCTCTTAACAGCCAGGAGTGGGTAAAAAAGGTGTGTCCTATCCTAATTCGAGCCAGTATTACCTCTTCCTTTCTGGATTTCCTTAATGCACCTCTCCACTCTCCCAAATTTGGTTTAATTTGGAAGAGTTTGTTGTTCTGACAGGTCGACCAACGTTTTTGCCATTTCAGTTGAATATATCTTTTTATTGCAGGCCTTTGATCTGTGAATGGGACCTTCATATTGAAGATATCCTCTCTCAGAGACTCCTTTGCAGCCATGTCTGCTTTCATGTTACCATGAATGCCAATGTGGCTGGGGATTCAACAAAAGACAATATTCTTGATTTTGTTCATCACGTTTAATCGATTTAAAAGTTTAATGATAATCGGGTTATTAAGATTCTTGTTGTGGATGGACAATAGTACAGAGAGTGAATCAGAGAATATAACGAAGCTATCACTTACATTGTCAGTGATTAGATCAAGTGCCAGCTCAACAGCTGTGGCTTCACCACTAAAAATTGATGCTCCATCAGGTAGACGTCTTTTTTGTGTGACATTATCTACTAGGGCACAGCATCCACATTTCTCACCTTCTTTCGATCCATCTGTGTATACATGTTTATAGGAAGGGAAACTATCGACTACCTTGTTCAGTTCTTCGTAGAAATCAGTAGGGTTGGTCTTCGATTTAGGGAATTTGGTGAGATGTAGTAATACTGTTGGTTGGATGATTTCCCATGGAGGGCTTTTTGAAATGAGCGATTCGTGGATTCGTTCCAGGTTTATATTGGATTCTCTGATGATTTCTTTCATCCTTAGGCCAAATGTTTTAATTCTTTTCTTTTTCCTATCATAGAGAGGGTGATATAATGGGTTTACAATACAGTCGTAGGCAGGATTGGATGGGCAAGAGAGGATTTGGTCAAATATTGTAAAACTAGTTTGTTGCGGCGAATTGATAATGGCGGTTCATTGGCTTCTGCATATAGACTATCAATGGGAGAAGTTCGAAAGGCCTCCAAGGCCAGTCTAAGCCCCTGATGATGAACAGTGTCTAATGACTTTGTATATGACATTCTGGCGGCGCCATATGTAGCAGCCATAGTCCAATTTCGATCGCACTAATGATCTATATAACTTCAGTAAGGTTTGTCTATCAGCTCCCCAATCTGTGTGGGCAATAACTCGCATCAGCTGGATAGCTTTGTTACATTTGTTTTTTAAGTGTTTGATGTGTGGAATAAAGGTGAACTTTTTATTCAGTATTAGTCCTAAAAATTTATGTTGGTCTACAATGGGAATCTGAGTCCTGTCCAGTTTTAACAGAGGATCTGGATGTAATTTTCTAAGCTGGCAAAAGTGCATGCATTTTGTTTTGTTAGTGGAGAACTTAAATCCATTCTTGGTTGACCATTTTTTTATTTTGTCAATGCATTGTTGAAGCTGCTGCTCAATTATGTGGATATACCTTGAGCTGTAGCAGATTAGAAAATCATCGACATACAGTGAGCAATCCACACCTGGGTTTATACATCCAACAATATCATTCTATCTTTCTAGCTTCAGAGAAAGATATATTATGTGTGAACTTGATAGTGTTGATCTCTTTTTCTTTTTTCCAGATTATACATTGTTTGGAGTCTGATGGGTGATCTTCAAGACAACACATTTTGCTTTTTTGTTACATTCTTGCCCATGGTGGTCAGAGTCTCTTTCTCCACATCTTCTGTATGTTGGAAGTCTTGTGCACCTGTCTTTATGGTGTCCAAAAAGTTAACAATTGAAGCACCATAGAGGGTTTGGGATGTACTGGTTGACCTTTTCAATTGTAAATCCTATTTTTAATTCCTTCGGGACTTTGGGGAGGTTGAAAGTGAATATATATGTTTGTTTCAATGACATCTGTTCCTTTTCTAATTTGAATGCGTCGTACGTCTATCACACCTTGTGTTTTTAGCTGAGTCTTAATTTCTTCGATAGTGCAGAGTGAAAGCTCAGTGCTTCTGACTACCCCGCTAGATTTGTTCAGTGTGTTGTGTGGATATGCTTTTATCTTTATTTCAGAAAAGGTTTTCATTTTTAAAAGTGTATCAGAATATGATTTTTTTTCTCTACTTGGACAAGTAGTGTACCATTTTTAAGTTTCTTTACCATCTTTGGTACTATAGCACCAGAAAGTACTTTTTCAATAACAAATGGAGATATCTTTGTTTGGGAGACAGCGTTTTGCTTACGGTGCGCAGGAAACGGAGTCCCTAGTGAAGCAGTGTTCCGGGTTCTACAAGTAGCAGCTGGGGGAACAGTTCCAAGTGGTTATCAATTTGTCTACGAACTACACTCTGAGAAGACACAAATACCCACAAGCTATTTCGGAGTCTATCACGATTTCCATTATGGACGGCAAAGTCTTTGATGTCCGGTTGATTCCCGAGTTCAGTGGCGCTGCAACTGATATGCCAATCATCGAGTGAATCGAAAATGCAGAGTTGGTCTGCGAACTCTGTGCTATGGACAAAGTTGAGCGGATTCTTCCGTTACGCCTCCGAGGCGGTGCTCTTGCTGTATACAGGCAGCTCAGCAAGGAGCAGAAAGCGGATGTGGAGCAGATTAAACGGGCCCTCATGACCGCGTATGCGACAGATGCATTTGATGCATACGATCAATTTGTTACTCGGCAACTTCGCTCGGGAGAAACAGTGGACGAGTTTCTGGCCGAACTACATCGTTTAGCTCGGCTAGTTGAGGGATCGTTGCCCGAACGATGGATGATATGTGCGTTTGTTTCGGGGTTGCCACAATATGTTAGACAGCTTCTTCGTGCCTCGTCCAGAATGGAGACCATGACATTGGAGCAGCTTTTGACTCGAGCACGGGCTATCATGACCGACAATGGAAGCTGTAAGGAGTCAGTCGCTGCATCCACTGGCAAAACACATTCGAATGCAGAGTTGCTCCCTGATAACTCGCGCAGTGAGACCTTTTTTTGCTACAAGTGTTCTGGACCCAACCACATGGCGAAGGATTGTATGCAGGGACGCCAAGTGAGGTTGGACGGTCGAGTGCGGAAGTCTCACCGTGAAACCTGATGCTTCAGATGCAATAAACTTGGACATACATCATCAAGATGCCAGGGAAACGCCCAAGGGGAGGAGACGTCAGTGCCAGTCTCCTCCCTGAGCAAGTGAAAATCAAGAAATTGCCCGCTGTAAAAGTGCTCGTGGATGGGCGAGAGTGCACAGCTCTGGTGGATTCCGGCTGCTCACAGACGCTGGTGAGCAAAGCTGTGTGTCGCCATTGGAGACAGAAGGAAGTAGGAGTGCTGACGGCCGATGGGAAGACTTTGAAGTGCCAGGGGCACGGCAGAATAAAATTGGAAGTTGGACAGTCTAAGCCCGTGAACATTGAGGTCCTAGTCGTGGATGGACAATTGTTGGGTTTTGACCTGCTTATTGGCATCGACGCGATCAAACAGCTAGGAGGTGTTCGCCTGACGGAATCTGGTGAGGCATACTTTGGTGACCTGGATGGATGTGCCGCCATTTCTATCGATGAAACCGACACAGAAGAGAGTGAGCGATTTATTTACTTGGAGTCAGGTCAACCAAGTGATGGCTCCGATGGTCCACTAACAGCGGATGCTGACATGCATGACGAAACCTCAGATGACAGCCCATCTGAGGACGAACCTTGTGTCGTACCCCTCCGAAGGAGCACCCGCCAGAAGAGACCTGCTCCCGAATGCACTTTTTGTGATGATGAGATCAGGGGGGAGTGTGGTGGAGACTTACCTCGCCAAAGCAAAAGAAGGCGGTTTGTCTGCACGTGCGTTCGTAGACGTAATGGAACCGCAAGGCGAACTCATGCAGGGCCGTTTTTCGAATGACACGGCGCATGCGTCATTGGTGAAAGTGAGGCTCTCTGAGAGTGGGAAATTACGAGACCAAAAAACAGATAAAAAGAGCCTTCTTCTGTTTCGGAGTCACTTTGCTGTTGAAGACTCGAGAAGGCTACACCGGTGTTTGGGAGACAGCGTTTTGCTTACGGTGCGCAGTAAACGGAGTCCCTAGTGAAGCAGTGTTCTGGGTTCTACGAGTAGCAGCTGGGGGAACAGTTCCAAGTGGTCATCAATTTGTCTACGAACTACACTCTGAGAAGACACAAATACCCACATGTTTTTCTTCTTACGACTCCAAAACAATAAACTGAGGAATTTGTTTTGTAATAATAAACTCACTTTCTGAGTCTGATGGAGATTCTATATGGGGGCGTTTGGAATATTTATTAGACATACTATATAATATATTATTCATTGGAGGGTTATCCCCACCCACCAAACCAGGCTGGAGCCCATGAATGGGATCTGTCAAGGGAGAAACCCATTCACCCTGACAGATCAGGGACTTCCCCTCCAATATACTCGACGGCGTGAGAGACCCGGAACACAGCTGGATGGCTTGCAGCCATGTCCGGGCATATGTATCTTGCACCGCCGATTGACCCTTAGCCAGCACCTTCTAACATCTATTCATAGAAAGCTGGTGGTAGTTTTCTTATATATAACTTTCCATGGTCTGGTAGTTTTTGTTTTTTTTTGGGGGGGGGGGGGGGAATATGTCTGGTAGGATACATCAGTCTTGGTAGAAAATGTTTTTGGAGGGTATGTTTGGGAGTAGATGTTAGGGCTTGACCTGACCGGCCAGTTGATCGGATCGGGCCTCTCCGTCTAAGGGCCGAAGTGATGTGTTGCAGGACCATGACCTCTTTGCACCCGGGCCATGGCCTACTCAATCACCAGGATCCCGTCCCCAAACGACACAGATCGCCACCCACAGCCAACAGGTGGCCCCATTGAGAGACTTTTACTCTTAATGCCATGTTAATACAGCCCCCACACCATTTTGAGACCACTGCCAGTAACCGGCATGGTGATTTGTTGACAACTAGGATCCAACAGGGGGGCACCCTAGTAGGTCTTTTGGCCCATCTACCAAGTAAACAAAAAAAAAAAAAAAAAAAAAAGAATCTGTATTGTACCTCCGACATTGAATATGGATGTGTAATTGATTACCACAGACAATTCTAGCCAAATGACTTTGGTTACAATAATTAAGGACTACCTTGTCCACTATGTGCAATAATGTATCCTTAATTTCAGAAATGGAATGTCCAATCTGTCTGGCACCTGTTATCATGGCCCTGTTCAAATTCTGATAATTTATATTGCCTTGCCATGAGTAGCTTAGCTGATATTCACACTGACTTGCTAAATAGTATAGGTCTGGGCATTTCCATGATGCCACGGTACAATAAAACCACTTACAATTACTTTTACATACTGCCACATCAGGAATTTTGATATGCCAGTGTATCATCATACTACCACAACATTGTTGTCATTATTTTCTCTAAGTAGAAAGTATGTGTGTAATGACATTTTAAACTTTCCAATTATTAAAATTTCTAACATTGGATTGTAAAATGTGTTTTTGTTTTCTTTTTTCATGAGGTCAAATAACAGGTCATCCCAAAAGTAATGCTTGAAATATGAATGTGAGAAATTCAATAGTATTTTCACTATTTTAAAATGTCCAAATGGACATAATACATACAAGAATATGTTCATAGAATTTTAAAGAAGTAAATTATTTCATGACAGTACAATTAAACTAATTTAGTGATTAACTAAGATGTTTACAGAACACAAAAAATGTGTGATGGTTTAGAAGTTTAGAAAATTTGATAATGCTGCAGAAGCAACCTATAGCGAAGAAAATGGCAACTTACCTTGTCAAACTAAGCGACAGCACGTCGCGTTAATACTGCGATGTAAAATGTGGTGAAAAGAAAATTACATACCCAAAACAAGTCCGCCGCAGGAGTCGCTATGGGAGTGTATGCAAATCTTTGGCGTCCTCTCTGTGTTGTCAGCCAATGGAAAAAATTGATCAGCCGATAAAAGCAGTCGTTCTCGAAGTGAAGAGGAGGTTTAACTGGTTAGGTGGATAGCAGTTGGCGAGATTGGACTGGCGAGTTGAAGTGTCAGCATTTTTCTTTTTCTGGCCCGAAATTCGAGCAATTTGCAAGAGAATATTTCCGATACAACCTGAAGTATTTATAGTGTTTATGGGATAGATTCTTTAAGAAAAATTGCTGAAGATGATTTGAAAGGTTTACAAAAGATGATTTCAGATCTTAATCTTATGAACAGAGTATTTTGTAGAGTTTAACAGTCATCTATTTTTGATTAAACTTTAAAAATAGGGCTGTTGTGGTTAAAGAACTTAGAACAAAAACTGAACACAAACAAAAAAAAAATATAAAATATTCGAGAAAGTCTTTGGGAGGATTACATTGGTATGGCTGACCCAGTGACATATTTACTACAAGTGCTCAAGGTGGGTGTTAGAATCTTGCTAAAAGTGCTAATTTTTTATGCAACTTGGAAGATTGATATATTATTATCTTCCCATCCACATTTCTTTCAATTTGGTCTTACAAAGCTTAATTACTGAAACCATAGTTTTTATCATTTTCCAAGGTCTGAAAAGTTAAATAAAAAAATATTGTCAACTTTGTACACTTACCAGAACTTCTGTTTTTCTTCCCAGGAGGCTCATAACTAAATTCATCATCAAGAGGCCCTGAGAGAAAACAAACCAAAGAAAAATTTAGCAAATTCAAATGCAAAGCATATAATGTTTTAAATAATATTCATTTTATTGTAAAAGAGTCACCAACCTCTTTTGAAACAATTCCTAAAGAAAAAAAAAAGTTTTACTTTAAATGATAGAAGAGAGAATGGATAGCTGAATGAGAAAGTTGTTAGCACAAAACACCGAGAATAACAAACAAATTTTAATTAGCAAGTTCTTTCTCTATAGTAATTAATATTACTCTAGGATTATTCTAAAACATACTTATACAATTAAAAACTGTAAAGAGTCATATTGTTTGCAGAAAATTAGCTTTGAACTACAAGAATAAATTTTTAGAGTAAATTACTGAGGGCAAAAATGTTGCAAATGCACTAATTTATCCCAAAGGAAGTATGTCTTAATCAAAAACAAATATTGGCTGAATAAAGTCAGACTACCACAATACTGGATTGTTGTACATGATCAGTTGCTGAATTTACTATCTTGAAAATTCATTGCAGGTCACAATTTTTAGAAGGCCTGCTCTAAAGACAAAATATTATTTACAACAATCTGCTTGATTGCTGTTATTGGCTAAATGGGTGTGGTACAGTGGATATCGGCTCGGAACGAGAAACCGGGGAGCCAAGTTTGAATTCCAGTTGAATCCATTGTATTCACTTACGCACAAATACCCTTGGGAACGGTACTAATCCGTCTCTTCCTTCCAGTTATGAGTTAAATAGCAGGACAGATTGGGTTCTGTAGGCTTGGTCGGCAACCAGTCTACTGCAGAAAGCAATGGCAAACTACTGTGGGATAATCTTCTGCCCAATCAGTCATGTCTCTTTCAAGACATGATCGCCCAAGCGTGTATCACGTATGGCACTTAACTGACCGACATACAGAGGATAACACTTAAAATATTGTTTGTTGATACAATGAACAGTTTAACTTATTTTGTAAATTCACTATTTTCTTATGGCTGAAGTGCTCAAACAAAAAAAAAAGTATACACATGCATTAGTAGAGACCAAGTACTCAATTTTTTATCTGGAAAATTGATGCTTCTCAACTACATCACAATATATACATTTTAATTACTTTGCCCCAAGCAGGCAATAAAGCCACTAAGATGCAAAAGGTTACTTAGTATTAGAGAAGATGAGAAAAAGAAAATATTAGAGAGAGAACAATAAAAAGAACAGGAATTAAGAAAACAAGATAATGATTGACACTGCATTTAAAGTTTTAAAGATCAAGAGAGCAAAAAGCTTAGAAAAGAGTTCCACAAGTGAGAAGTGTGAAAGAAGAAACTGTTAACATAGAACTAATGATTATATCTTATGATTGCATCTGGCTATTTCAACTGTAAAATGAGGAGACCTAGTTAACAATCTAAAAGTTTAGTTACCAAAATGGTAAAAATCATTAGAACAATTATCATGAAACTATAGAAAAGGCACAGGAAAACTACATTATGGCAGTGGGAAAGTGACTGAAGCCAAGATGCTAAGTCAGGATCAATAACATTGCAGAGTCTTCTTTTATCAAGAAACTTTAAATGTATAGAAGAAGTACCATGCCAGATGTGACAGCAATATTCATTTCATGGATGAATGGTAAACATAACTGTTTTAAGCAGACCTAACAATTGATTCAACACAATCTTTCCATTTCATGTTAACAGAAAATGGGACTACAAGGGATTCACTCTCCTAGAGGTTAGCATCAACCATGCTGGTGGAAAGCAGAAAAAGTTTTCTAAGGCAATTAAAAGAGTGCAGTTTCATTTTTCAGAAGTTGCAATTAACAAGCCATTTCTTGACCCAGTTAACAACAGAGTCTTTTTTTTTAGATCAATGATAATGTGACTTCATCAAACAGATCAGACATACTATAAATACATGAGTAAATAGTTGTATTATCAGCATAGATATCAAGTTGAGAACTGATGGCATCAGGAGGTTCATTGATGACAATTAGGAACAATGTATAGAGTCTTGGAGGACACCTGCATTCATGCAAAAAGAGTTAGAAGAGTAGTCAATGAAGACTATTCATTTCATTTCACAATTTGATAAGGAAGATCAAATCAGTTCAAACATTTGTCATAACGATTCAACTTGTGCAGAAGGCAAGCATACAAACCCTGTTAAATACCTTTGAGATAAAAAATACACATATCTGGTCATTTCATTTTTTTGTTGACAAGGTAGGTCACTACATAAGCCTTTGTTAAATTCTGACCTGATCTCTCAGTCACAGTAGCTGCAATCCAAGAATGGTCGGCAATTTTTTGGCGGGTTAGGGGTAGGTCTTGCTTTTGCCACTTCATCTTGTTGTGTTGTCAGCTTCCAGAAACATAGAAATATTATCACTTGTTAGAATATTCAATGCTAGAAACGGGTAGAGATTTTTGTGACATAGCATCCCATTATCCAGGGTTGAACGTTATCTGATAATTCCAGTTACTAGTTTGATTATAGTGGTTTTGTAGGATTTTTAATCCAACAAGGACCTCCACCTTCTGTCTTGAACTCTGGAGCTGGTCTTATATCAATCCACTTGATTCAAAGTAGATTCCATTTGTAAGTGCAGTTATAGATGAGGCATTCTCTTTTAGAGTTCCATTGCACCAATATAAGGCTTCCTGGATGGAGCACTGCATTCTGGATGCAATCTTTTTCTTGATTCTAAGGATCTGCACATACCAGAAATACAGGTGCATAATCCACCTCTGTACAAAGACCCTAAACTCTTTACTGTAAAATAGTGTCTTTGTAAAGAGTTTGAGAGATGAACACTATTCAGCAAACACAGACTTCCACTGGTTGATGAGTTTTAGCAAGCCAGCTGCTGCCACACAGAAATGCCAATGAATCTCAGCCAGTAATTATTAAGCAGTACTCTTCTACTAGTGAAGAATCTATAATTTGGTACTGTTTACACATTCTTATTGCCAACCTTACAGCTATTGTAGACGTGGATGGTCAAATTATTTTGTGATGTAGTAGATCTCAATCCTGGATGTCCATCATTTGGTCAAGGTCTATATCCCAATAGCTGCCTTTTTCATTATGTTAAACCAAATAATGAACATCCAGGAGTGAGACCCACAGCATCAGTGTTAATCTGTCTACTAATGTGTCGTCTGATGTAACCAAGGTAGTCTGTAATATTGAATTTGTTCATAAATGTTCCTAGTTTACTCCATATCAGCATCTTGTTAGCAGCCTTAATATATATACTATCAGTCAGAGTATACAAGATTCAAGGATACACACCAAGTATCAATCAGTTTGTAAATGTAGCACTTTGACCTGAAGGATCAGTTTAAATCCCTTCGGTTTAGTGTCCAGCTCGGACACTAAACTGAAGGGATTTAAACTGGTCCTTCAAGTTGATGTCATTCACTGGTCATAATCAGCATACATCTTCTAGCACATTCCTTACTTCTTTAACAGAAGCCCCACTGCCAATGGTTACTGTGTCCATCCTGGAAGAGTCACAAAGAAACTGCCTTACATAATCCAGAAATGGGGAGCAAGGTCATAGAATAAAAGGATGCATACTTTCAGGAAAATTTGAATTTGTACAAAGTATCATAGAGGGAAATTGCATATCTAGGGTTATTAATCAACAGACAATATTGAGGGATCAACTGCTGTTTTATATATTTATATTTTTGAGAGCAATGTAAGATAGCAAATGTAATACTATCTTTTATGATACTAATAATAACAGACTAAGCTAAAGATTACGTTTTTGAATTTTCCCTATATCAAACACAATTTCTAATAGATCACTAGATGCAGCTAAATTTAAATGATTTTCTGGATGATTTTTATATAAAATTATCATGAAATGAGTTTGTAACACTTTATCCATGTCTTTTATTGAGATAAAAATAAAATGGGTTTACTTTTAAGACAAGTTAAAACAAAAATGAAACCAGGTTCAAATAAATAAATCATGAGAGTTACTTTTGATTTATCATTTCAGTAATCAAGATCATAATTTGCCAATTTTACTAAGTTTGAAATAAATATCTAGCAGATGAAGATAAGTCAGTGATTAAGATGGAACGAAAACTTGCAAGTAAGGTAAGTTGTTCATTGCTATTTCTAATGGTTGATGTCAAAGTACCAGAGAGTCAAGCAAGTAAAGTTAACCGATACACAAACCAAACATTTAAACTTTAAATTTTTTTGAATTCAAAAACAATGCAAGAACACCAGCTTCCTAAGTTAATGGCTGGTTTTACTTTTCTGTGGTGAGAAAATTGTGCTGACACAATAAGTTTTATAAAAGTGCGGTCCCAAGTGGAATGCTGTGACGTTTACTATGACGTCATCACAAGACAGTTTTACAATGACGTCATCAGCACGCAGTTATATTATTCGTTATCAATTCATAACAAGCATAACAATTTGGTTTGATGCGTATTTATGTTCCATGTTAATTTATATGATTAAATAATGATAAAATTGTTTCATTTTAAACTTAAAAAATATTTTAAAATTATTTCAAGGTATTTTAACACGGTATTTTAACAAGTTTTACTTTTCAATATGGTTGTTTTTTTCCTGTTGACTTTTTTATTAAAAAAAATAGAATAAATAAAAAATCAGGTTTATTTTCAGTTAAAAAAAATTTACTTTTCTGAAAGTGACGTCATCATAACAACATTCCTCTTGAAGCTGCTTTAACGGTCTCTTTGCACATTAAGTGCCAGTTTTGTGTACTTTTATCACAGTCAATAACGATTCGACTTCAAAATTCATTTTATTTTTCAAATTGTGTGTGCGTGTAAGCGGCTTCGCTAGTCTTAATTTCCCTTCCTGGAAAAATTTGATAAATTTAACGTTTGGATTTTTTTTTTTACGTGTAAATCCTAATTTTTATATACGTATATATGTTTATAAACATGTCAATAATGAATAGAAAAATAGTAAAATTTATTGTTGCCTTGTAATAATGGAGAATTAAAAAACAATCAAAAAAAAAACGTTAGCGTTTTTTTCGCAAATGTGGTTATAAAAATCCGGGTCAATAAAAGGAAACGGAAAACGAAATGTCATCATGTGTAGAAAAAAAGACTGTACAAGAGAAGAGAATTCCTGCGCGAATAGAAAGGAAAGGACGTCATCATCGACATTGATAAATTTAGCATGCATCGTCAACTGCATTCAACAGGTGGCGAAAAATGCAGTTATGAACAATATTATTTTGTTAATTAAATTGACACTTTTTTTCATAAATAATCTCTTTTAGTTTTTTTTTGTGTAAGCTTAAACAAAAAATGGAAAATATGTATACTTTTTTTAAAAATACAACTACGTTCGAAGATGGAGAGAAGAATCGCTAAAAAAAATTATTTTGTTTTTTATCTTAAGATATAACAATTGATTGAATGTTCATATCCACATCAGTTAACTTTTAAAAACTGAAACTTATGATAGGTCGGAGAATTTCTTAAAAAATACTAAAATTTGATTCGTTACCACTATTAAGTTACGAAAAGGATAAAAAAAAAAAAAAAAAAAAAAAAAAAAAAAAAAAAATCAAAATTAAAATTTTAATATAAAAAAAAAATAAAATAAAAAGTTTTCGTTGAACGTAAAATTAAATCTAAACTAAAATAAAAAATACTAATTTTTTTTATTTTTTAACCATTAAATTTTGTTTTTGTCTTGAGTAACGTGTCAGAAAGTTTAAGTCTATGGTAATTTTAAATTTAAAACAAACAAATTATGGCAAGAAGTTAATCATTTTTGGAATTTTGGGTGACATGAATTAAAGGAAATTTTCATGTGATATTACTAGCAATGGTTAAAAAAAACATTAAGTAAAGAATCTCATATTTTTCCGACACTGGAATAAAGATTATTAGGTTTTTAATTTTTTTTTTTTCAAAAAAGTAAAACAGTTAATCAAGAATCGAATGTCATTTTTTAACCGTTAAAATTTTTAAAAATCTTACAGTGCATCCGTGAATTTTTGTTATACAACGAAGCACAAAAAATCGAAAACAAGACTTCCTTTGAAAGAGACTAGAATGCCCTTAAAAGTTTTTTCTGCACTTCTTGTACAGATCGTTTAAAGTTTATGCAAAATAACTTAATGTTATTAACAATAACGTTTTTAGTAGTTTGAATAGAAATACTTTGTATGGCAGAAGTGAATTAATCCGAGTCGTCTGTGTCTAGTATTACGAAAAAAATTAATCAAATTAAAAAAATAAACTGATGAACTTTAGTAAAAAAAAAAATTAAAAAAAAATTGCAGTGATAAGCAAAATAGGAAAAACGAATTAAAAATGAAATAAGTTCGTTCGTTCCTCTCCCGCATTTTTACACACTAAATGATTAATAATACTATTTTTGTCAGTAGGTAATCAGTTAAATTGCGGATATAGTAACAGTCTGTGAGTACAATGAATAACAGAAAGAATTCAAATTTTAAATTAAAAAAGTAATACATAATGACTGTCATCTTTATGCATGCACGTTTGCTTATGTTTCCACACTCCCACCATTTAATTATTTTAGAAAAGAGGTTACCTTAGAGACTATTATTTATTTATCAAGTTGAATGCTGATATACTATTATTAGTAAAAACCACGCTGGGAAACAGTAGCAAGGAGCGATAAATGTATGTAAAATAAGGACAGTTGTTAGAACACGAGAGGTGAATGAAACTCCAATATGTAGCCATGCAGATATGAATGGAAAAAGCAATTACTACTTAATCCTACTACTGTTGTTACAACTTACTACTACTTCTATTACAAGATGAGTCTTGCTCCTCTTTTTCTTCAGTTTCATGTCAGCGAGAAAGTGGCTGATGTTTGTTTGAACGTGTCTTTTTTTTAAATTTCTAGAGAAAACAGAAAATGAGCAATGTTAAATGTTCACTAAGGCAACAATCAAAATTTAATCATACTATAACTACCCCCCTACGCTTTTTATTCACACTACTTACTTATAATATTTATGTAAAAAAAAAAAAAAAAAAAAAAAAAAAAAATATTTACTTTCGAAGTTTTTACAAACTTGAGAATGTTATAAAAAACAAAAAAAAAAACAACTACCATTTTACACTCGTAGCATATCATTCACGTGATGTAACCTACCTTAACAACCCTTGCTTGACCAATGTACATTTTTTTTTTTTTTTTGGGTCTTGATTCAAGTGATCCCCAAAACGGTCGTTTTCATTAATTTCCTACAAGTTTTGAAAGAAAGAAAGAAAAAAAAAGGCGGGGGCAACAACTCGTCATTGTCATTGTCTTTTACTGAATATTTGTTTTTTATTTAAAAGAATAATTTTTAGACCATAGCAATAATTATATCAACAGACCAGTTTTTTATCAATGTTTTTTTTTACACTTGTCTTGTACTCTATGTGTGTTGTGGTACAAACTATTCGGCTCGGAACAAGAAATCAAGTTCGAATTCCAGTTGAATTCCTTGCATTCACTTACGCGCAAATACCCTTTTGGGAAATGTATTAATCCGCCTCTTCCCTCCAGTTATGGGTTAAATAACAGGACAGATTGGGTTCTTGGCTGGCAACCAGTCTACCGCAGACACTGAATGACAACGTAGTGCGGGATAATCTTCTGCCCAGTCAGTCATGTCTCTTTCGAGACATGATCGCCGAAGCGTGACACTTTAACTGACTTGTACCCGACACTAAGCTGCATTTTTGTGAAATTCCACGCGAAGATTCAACTCATGCTTTTTCCCCCACTTTTAACCTGAGCCTATTGGGATGGGGGGGGGGGATAAACTTAAACAGACTATCTGCACTTAGCAGTAAAAAAAAAAAAAAAAGACTAAGTCTTTAAGACATTTTTTTTTGTTGTTGTTTAACCAATATTGGTTAATCTTTTCAAGACTAATGCCAAGAGGAAAAAAATGGTGCAGTTGGTAGATGATAATTTAATTTAGTAAACGTTTTTGTTTATTTTTTTAATAAAAACCAAATTCAAATTGTGAGACATGATTCGTGTCTTTTAAATAAATTCAGTCTTAAAATTCTATTCTTTCCTATAATTAATTTTCTACACCATATTTAATTTAGTTTTATGTTTTTAGTTAGAATGAAAAAGAAAAAGCAAAGGTGAAAATGCCAATCAACGTCTCCCTCGTAAACATAAAAGCTCCTTTCCTCAACAACTGTATAACGATTAAATTATTTCAATTTCACCTTACCATTCTTACAATGCATAATTAATATCCAACATTAACAATATATAATAAATACTTAAATTTTAATAATTAAAACAGCAAATCTTTTAAATTGAATGTCAAAAAGCTAGTCATTTATTTACAGTTTAGTCTGCGTATTAATTTAAATATTTTATAATTTGTTTGTCATAAATGGAGAAAATAAAATTAAAAACAATCTTTGTATTGCACCAGACACTCTCCCAATTTTAATCAAATATATTCAGCGTGTACTTTTATTTATTCGGGCCCTACTTTTACAAACCATTCAAGAACAGGGTGAATAAAGTGACTGGACGATAAGGCAAACGTAGTGGAATAACCAACCATAAGCCTCGTGCTGTGTTATCAATGCTGTCAATTAGAACATAAAATAATTCTACACCTAGCCAATACAATGTAACTATTTTTAATCATTAAAATTTAATGGCACTTACAAAAAAAGTGGCTTTGTGAGTGTGCTTAACCTTTTTTAAAAGTTCTTACAATGTCATTACTGTTTTTAAATACAATACTAATTGCGATGGAGGAAATACGAAGTTTACACACTGCCATGAATTTCGAAAGCCAGCTTTATGAATCCAAAATCGATCAACAATGCTGCAGTCAGCTTCTCTTTACTTTTTAGCTTAAATGTCACAGAAAATTTTTCAACAGGTGTTTAGTTACGTTATAGCGCGAGGTGAATCAGTGTAACAGTAGTAGTGTGTAAAACTTTACACTCCCATTTCATTCGTGGAATTCCTGTCCCAGTAACTTAAACCGTTTTGTTTAAGATTGTTATTATTTCAATAAATTTAAATTTATTTTTATTGCTTAGGATTTACCAAACGGCGTGCTTGAAAAATTTAAAAAGACTTTTGTTTTGTTTTTTGTAACCAAAGTGAAAATAATTGAAGGCTTTTTTTTTAATCAATTTAAGATTTTAAAAAAAATGAGATGCTAACACATTCAGAATAAAAGTTTTTTCAGAAATTAGAAGCTATAAAGAGAACATGTTATACTTTAAATTTTTAAAACTAACTGAACAACGGAAATAAAATAATTCTCACGTTTATCAATCGAAACGCAAAACACAAAAAAAGGGATCAATGTTAAAGAATCAATAGATCAAAACAACTAAAAAAGCCGAAGGCTAGTTTAAATTTAAAAAGAATTGTTTCAGAATGACAGATCAATTAAAAAACTTGGAGATTTTTAAAGTGAGATAAAAATTAAAATGGAAAGATTTTAAAGAGCTTAATAATTTAAGAAATTTTAGTTTTAGAACAGGAGTAACAAGACATTAAATAGAAAAAAAACTATTACACCGTAAATCATTATAGTGTACTGTAGAGAAAAGCTATGGAGGAAAAGTTTTCCCTTATTAAAACTGAAATGCACTATTTGCCAATTTTCAGGAAATGAACGAATGAAATGGTTTGAGGAGAAGAATGAATGGAACGGAAAATATGTCGGGAGGGGGAGGAAAAACAAAAACTACTCTATTCATATAACATCATGAGTCAGTCGCCACAGGTTGGAGAGTGAAACGTATTCGTCCATTCATAAACATAATTAAGCATAAAATATCGTTTTGAATATGGGTTTGAGGGAGAGTGGCACAAAAAAAAAAGTAACTATTTATTTAATAATAATTCTTATCGCTTTTTAAATGAAGTGAAAGTCGTAGGTCGTCAAAAATCACCTCATGAACAAAGAGTCGAGAGAGTAAAATTAAAAATAAAATGAAACAAAAAAAATTCTTTAAAAACAAGTGCTAGTGAATTCCTTAGAAAAATCAAGAATTGCTATTAAATCATAAACGCGAATTGAAATATTTATTTTCACAAGGCTTTTTTTAGCAGATTAATTTTTTTTCAAAAAAAGAAATCCGGCTATTAAAAAAAAAAACTCCATATTTTTTGTTATGTTAGGGTAGAGGGGGGATTTAGTACGGATAAATCGGTATACCTACAAAAAAAAAAAAATTAAGCCTGAAAAAAGATTTTGAAAAACGACTCAAATAATTGTTATGTGCATCTTCTTTATATCCAAGGAATCTTGTGTTGTGTGGTTGTAGTAGAGAACATTTCGTAATTGTTGAATATTATTGAAGAAGCGAAATGAGAGAGGACTAAAAAACATCTTTTTTTGTTATTGTAACAACATAATAGCACCTAGTTCGCATGGTAACCAAAACTTTTTTTGTTTGAGCATGAGTTTTCCTAAAAGTTAGAATCTTTTTTTCCTTTTCCATTTTGAGAAGATGAGATTTTCCCAGAGTCTCTTAAAAAGTTCTAAATAATGAGAATTTCATGGGAAGGAAGTTATTAAGGTTTTAAAAAAAGTAACATAAAATTGATGAAACAACTTCTAAGGACGAAAAAAGAAGACAGTTTTTCACCATATTACAACACATTATCATTACAACCACAGTCATTAAATTGATTTATTTGTAAATTCTATCAGGTATGAAAAATGTATGCCGTGAGACTACCCCATCTTTTTTGCGTAGATAATAGGATTCCCAAAGAAAACTTTTTGGGGCGATGACGTCACAATCATCCACACCCACAAAAATCAGACAAAAAGAATTGAGACTTGACAATTTCTATGGGTCTTTTTTTGCCAGATAGGCAAGCTTCTTTAACTTTAGAATAGAAAAAGAAAAATATTTTTAAAAATTTAGTTTGCATGAAAATGTTATCATCCTATCCAGTAGGCGTAGAGAGAGATACGTACCTCCACTAATTCACGATGAATTAAAAAATGTAAAAGCTTTTTTGAAGCTTTCATTTTTTTAGCTTTAATTGAAGGATAAAAGATTAAATTTACTATTTTATTTTACTCTGTAGCGTATTTGAAACAGATTGATTAGAATTTATTATTTAAATATTTCTTTTTTGGGGGGAGGGGGTTAAAACTAAAAGTAAAAAGTAAGTGATTAGCGCCGTTCGGATGTGCGTTATGGTGCGGTGGATATCGACTCGGAACGAGAAATTGGAGAACCTAGTTCGAATTTCAGTTGAATTTGTTGTATTCATTTACGCGAAAGTACTAGTCTTGAGTCACTTGAGAAAATCTCTTCTCCCGCCAGCTATGGGTTTAGTGTTGGTTTATAATTAATCTGATTTGAAAAAAAAATACTAACTAGTTTACTAAGCTAACTTACAAATAACACAGAAATTAGATTTTAAAACAAAAACAATAGCAGTGATTACGTTACATGTTTGACGAGCGATAAGCACTGACAAGATGTTGACATGAAAGTTGTTATTCGGAGACATTATCTGCTAAAAAAGCGTTCAACGGTATTTTCTTAAATTATGTTTTAGGCTAAAACATAACTTAAGAAAATGACAGGTGAACGCTTTTTTTTTCTTTAATAAAATTTAAGTAAGTACTCAGTATTCTTTAAAAGGTAAATTTTTGTTTTGTTCCCCGAAGGCCTTTACTCCGTAAATCTTTCCTAAACTTCTTTAATTACGTGCAAAAGTAAAAATGCTGAACTCAACTCGATAATTGTTTATTGACGAAACCTAACTTTTTTCAATTTTAAAACCAGAAAAATATCGAACTTCTTTTCACTGTCTATCTCACCACAGTTCAAAACATGTTATTCACTGCTGAATGACTTCACGCATAGATTGGCGATTTTTCGACCAATTTGCCTTCTTTTTTTGCTATTCATGCGCGGAAATTGAGTTCCGAACCCAAACAAATCGCGGACTAATCGCTCAAAAGAAGTACACGGGCCGTAATAAGTATCCTACGCCTTAAGTCATTCAGCGGTGAATCAGATATGAAAATGGTAAGGGGTGACATATAGTCCGACGTTTTTGTGGTCGAAGACAGGAAAAATGGTATGTTTCTTCAATAAACAATTATCGATTTGATTTCAGCATATACATTTGCACGTAATTAAGGAAGTTTAGGAAAGATTTGACAAGGTAAAGGCCTTTCGGGGAACAAAACAAAAATTTACCCTTTAAAAATGTTGGAAAATATTTTCTGTCATGTAATTTTAGGAATTGTTGACTTTAAATTTATAGTCAGCGAACTTTTTTTTATATAATGTGTACTTACTGTATTTCAACATGAGGCACGTTTTTTCAGTGTTACACATAATTTAATTTTTGTTTAAATGACAAAAGATGATTTTTGTTTTGTATTAAGCTTTTCAATTTTTGATTAGTAAATAGTTTTTTCACTTAATAACTTACCCTACAAGATCAAAGTTTTGAATTTTTAAAAGATTTTTGAAACTTTATAAATTATTATAAAAAAAAGAAAAATGAAAACAATTCTTAAAATTCATTATTCATCGAATTTTTTTCTTAAAGACTAGTCACTAAGTGACAATAACAATATCCTTAAGCAATTAAAAGTTTACTTAAATAATTAGATAGTAGTAAAATTAAATTTTAAATAAATGAAATAAAGCTATTTAATTTTAGAAAACAGATTTTCGGTAAAACAGTAACTGTTTTTTTTTTTTTTTTAAATAAAAAAAAATGGATGATTTACATTACAATACATTATCCAAGGAGTCCTGCGTTAAAACAAACTTTGTGATCAGAATTTAATTTCTCGAAATTAAATATGTGGTACACTAAAAAAAGAAGTAACAGATGTGTGCGTGTGTGTGTACACAAGGATTTTCTAATAATTTCAAAAATAATTTAAGAATAAGTATTGGAAATTCTATTAAAATCCGACAATTATGATTTTTGTAAGAATTTCCAAATTAACGTGTTATTTTACCGGAAAAAAACGCAAAAATTTTCATGATCAGCTTTTTTCTTAACCCGCTGACGAAATAGATAAATAAATAAAACAAGATTTTTTTTTTTTTTTAAATTTTGCCAAAATTTCAAACGTGATCATCAGATAGAAACAAAAAATGAAGTGGGGAGTCATATAATTTGGCATTTTGTAGATAAAGAAATCACTTTTTAAAAAATCTAAAAAAGGAGAGTTTTAAAGAATTTAAGCTATTTTAAATTTTTTATTTATTCACTTCTTCCACACTAAGAATTCATATAAATAAATAAATAAAGATTTGTTTTCTAGACTAATTGCACTTCTTGGTTTCTTTAAACTTTTTTACTTTTATTTGTGACGTGGCTGCAGAAAGTAACCTTATTTCATTCATACTGAGTACATTTGGAATTGGATGTATAGACGAATAGGACATGAAAATAGTTTACTCAATCATGAATGTATCTTTGATCGTCAATACTTCTTGGTGGCAATTTTTTCATTAAATGTAAATTACATTTTTTATTTTGGTAAATTTTGGTTTTAGTTTCTCGAAGGATTTTTTTCAAAAATATCCTTATTTCCGCTCAAATGCTGAACTCCAATCAACAATTAGATATTTTAGAAACCTACCTTTTTTTGTATTAACGACCAGAAAACTTAAACTACACTTACACTTATTTTCGTACATTTGAATGTTAACTTTCTTCAGAAATTAAGTACAAAAAAAAAATAAAAATCGCGTAGTCATTTCTGCAAATAATTTACAGAAAAGGAAGTAAATAGGCCGAAATTAACTTCCTACGCCTTTGTAATCATTTAAGTGTAAATTCACATATTTATAAGAAAAAAAAAAGCTTTTTTTTAATTTTTTTATGGGAATCTGTTTTTATCAATCATCATGATGATACATTGTAACATACAATAAGTGTTATTTGTAAAATGTAAAATAAATAAACAATTATTATAAAATCAGCTAATCTGAAGGAAGATAAACTAAAAGTGGAATCACAGAAAAATCAAGTGATTGACTCTAGCGAAAACATTAATAGTTTTTTCCTTTTTCATTCATAAACTGTTAGCATCCCACCCAGCCTTTGAGAAATACTTCACCACCCCCACTTTCAACAACCACTACTACTTACAGTGGCAAATGTGAATCACAAACACATCAATATAACGCACTTTTGATCTTTCTCTAGTAGTTATACTACTTGATCCTAACAGGGTACCATGTACCTGGTGAAATTATTCTTTAAGAACATAATACTCATGATGAAAACATTTAACATTTACTACAAAGATTTCTAGATAAGATAGACAACTTTTACACTAACAGAGAAAACTTATCTCCTGCTATAGTAAATCAATATTTTAAAAAGTAATAATTTGCTGACTTTTGCTTGCATCAGCTTGCATTTATTGACTTGAGGATTTTTAATAAAATAATATCCACATAAAATAAAGCTTAGGTTTCCCTTGTCATATTCTAGATACCTTTTTGGGAAGAAAAGTTATACTAATACCATTAATACAGATAGGTTGAGACATGACTGATAAAATTAAAAAAATAAAAAAGGTAAAGGTAAAGAGGAATATATCTTGATATATTGGTAACTTTCTTATAGGATGTGCATTGTGGTGCAGTGGATATTGGCTTGGAGCGAGAAATTGGGGAGACGAGTTCAAATTCTAGTTGAATTCGTTGCATTTACTTATGTGCAAATACCCTTAGGAAAGGTATTAATCTGCCTTTTCCCTCCAGTTATGGGTTAAATAACAAGAAGGATTGGGTTCTTTAGCCTTGGTTGGCAACCAGTCTACTGCAGTAAGTAATAGCATCCTATTGCGGGAAAATCTTCTACCCAGTCAGTTATGTCTCGAGAGAGGCATTATCACCCAAGCATGTATCACGTATGGCACTTAGCTAACTGACCCGGCTACTGAAGTGTCAAACTCCTTATCTTACAACTCCTCCAGTGTGAAATCAAATACAACCAAAAAAATCTTTTACTAGTTCATTTCTGGAAAATAATCATCAAAACAAAAGATAGGAATAATTAAAAAAATATTCTTAAGTGAGTGTCCAACAATAAGCTTACCTCGACTTCTTCAAGTGTCTTTCATACTGAGTAACCTTCTTGGCATTTGAACTGCATACTTTATTCAATTCAAAAGAGTAGAATGTTCTCATTCTACTTTCCAGGATTAGTGACATTTCATATTAGTTAATACTTTAATATTAGTTTATTTACCTTTGTTTTACACATTTTTTTCTTCCAATGAAACTGTATACTTGACTGAGGTTGATAGTTGTTAAGGCAGTCTGCCACCTCTTGAGTAGATTTTTTTAAAGTTTTAATCAATCCACAAGCAGATAATTTTCTATTAAGAACTATGCTCACTTTGTGGGGACCATCAGAAATGCTCCCATTCAAAGCAATCAGATGCTGAGGCTCTATCAATTATTTGAGACAAATTAGAATCAAACCTTTTTAGGAGAATATATGAGGATTTCAATTGATAACATTCTGTATACAATCAAAATACTTCCAATTTGGTTCTGACATAAACCAAAAGTTGGAAGGCTCAGCTATGGGATCACCATTATTTCCAGTAATGGCAAAGATATACATAGAATACTTTTTGAAGAAATGGCTATTGAAATGTCATCACTAAAGCCAACCATGTGATATAGATGACACTTTTATACTCTGACCCCACAAAATGTGTAAACACTGCTGGACAAGGTGAACTCAATAAGACCTCCCATAGAGTTCACAATGGAAAAAAAAGCAGATCAACTGGTTTTCTTGGATGCAAATATAACTTGCACAGAGCATGGGTTCAATACATGTGTATATCATAAGCTAAGACTCACTGTACAATATGTAAATTTCAATTTGCCCCATCCATATAGCATCAAGAAGTGTCCACTGCATACTAGGTGCACTAAGTGATATCAGGTATATCGTCCTAGTTAACTTATTCTTGTGGTGTATTTTTTCTTTTATCACTGAACAAGAGTATACAACTTTCACTGATTGAAGTGATAAACCACCAAGTGCTCTTTAACTATCACTTTTACTCATTTTGTAGAGCAACAAAGTAGTGGAATTTTGGAATCTGAAACCTAATATTTGTTCTTCAATCAAACTTTTATATGATATTTATTTATGTTTACACAGTTGGGGAGGTCATTAATGCATTGCATATATACTGATATTTGGATGTGATAGTCACAATGAAAATTTTTGAGACAAGTTAAGAAGGAAAGGATGAGACAATGGAGAAACCCAAGTTTCTCAAGCCAAATATCACAAGAAAGAAAAGAATGGCTACCAAAATCCAGGAAAGTTATGGCAACATCAAAGAACAAATGTGATAGTGGTGGTAGACAAGTTAGAATACTCATAAAAATTATTAAACCTATTTGGGGACAGTAGCTATTACAACCTAACAGGTGGCTGCAACTCTGTAAACCTCAGTAGGCTAAATTGAGGATTAAATATCATACTTCTTGTACAACACATGAAAAAATAGTTGCTATTGAAAATATATTCTGCTGCACAAAACAAATAATGCAGTTATTGAGTTGATATTAAAACAATTTTTTTCCTGTGTTTAACGTTATTTTCTTCCCAGATGACACTAAATATCCTTGCTAGTACTCATTTATATAGTGTAATAATTCAAATTATAATTTTCATTGTTTTCTCTTTGCTTCCATAATCATGGGAAAGACACTTGACTATTTTCAAATAATATGGAAGAAGCATCATTAAAAAAGTCATACTACTTTTGGTCATATTGCACCAACCACTGAAAAAATATTATAAAACTGTAAATATTACTTAAGTACTACCTAAATATTTATGATCTACATAAATTAACATAAAACACAAAGAATGAGAAAATTATCTTCCTCCAACTAAAACTGAAGTGAATTAACATGTATCTACTTATTAAATCAATTGTCTAAGATATGTGAGACATAAGCACTATATTGTGGTAAAGATATTAGATATAATTTTCAAGAATCAAAGAACATATTTTAATGAGTACATAACTCTGTAGCCCCCCCCCCCTCTCTCACCTCGTGGTCTGGCTACTTAGCAGTTGACCTTCCTACCTACTGTATCTGAAAAAGAGTTGAAATGTATTTGGCATTATTGTCTTTCGGAATTTCACTCGACTTCGGTTCTGGTTGATTGGTATGTCTGCAAGATCATTCTTTTTTCTTATTACTAATTTAAGTAAGGAAATGTATTTTTCTACTTACTTTTACTGTACATTTGTCTCATTGCATATAGCTGTGGTTAAATTTAAGAAAAAAAAAATTTTTTTCTCCAGAAATGAATCAGCACTTTTTTTTCTCCAAAAATGAGTCAGCACTTTTTGGGCAGCCAAATGCTTGTTTATTTCGTCTTTTGTATGGTCTTTTCTTTAAACTTGCTAGAGAAGGTACTGTAAAAGTTATTTTGGCTTTGAAGGCTTCTCTCAACTTATACTAAGTTAAAACTTAGTAATTTTTTTTTTTTTTTTTAATTGGAGTAGATGGTACTACTATTGCCCGGTTTCACACTCCACCCTCTTCTTTTGAACAGGAGTAGAGGTGAACGCCTTGTTTTTTGTTTAAGAAGGAGTTCCTGGTTCTTTTCCCTCTCCTTCGGTCTTAGTGTTAGCTCAGTCGAAAGCTTTTTGCAGTATTTGAGGATGGTGGCAACATCTCTTCATTCTGAGGGTACCAGGTTGGCAGTTTCCTGGTTGCTGCTTCCAACTGGTAGTTAGGAGCCTGAACTCTTGTGTAGCGTTTTGAAAGGCTGCGCTGATCAATAGTTGAATAATATTGGAGTTTCTTGTAGTGCCATGTCACGCATGGATGGGTGTCCCTGCATGAACCTCCGGTGAGCAACCCCGAGGCCACGTTATGCTGCAGGCTGCGCCAGTCTCCATCCTACACACACTGCATACAGTGACAGACTGATTCTACTCTAGACCTCTCTCTCTTAATAAATCACTATGAATACATGCAATTAAAATAGCAAAACTAAACCAGCTAATCAGAAACTGCCCAAACCTGTCTGCGTCTCCTTTGCAAACACACAATGTATTCGCACTAACTTTTGCAGTGTAGAATCATTTCTTCAAACAAACTCACCTGACATCTTAGCTCTCTGTGAAACTAACCTTGACCCTTCTATCCCCTCTTCTGAGTTTGATGTTCCCAGTTACCTTCCCCTCTTCAGGAAGGACTCCAATGTCCATATGCATGGGCTTGGTGTTTATGTCAGTGAATATCTCCCTTAGGGTGATCTCTCTTGAATCCCTAGATCATTCTTTCATGTGCTTCTGTCTCTCACTTCTAATCTTGGTTAGCTATCTTTTCTTTCTCTACTGCCCCCCCCCAATCTCCTGACTGTTCAGTACCTGATAACATCTCTAATAATATCGATAAGGCCATTTCTTCTCATCCATCTGCCAATATATTTATGTTTGGTGACTTTAATGCCTACCACATCAAGTGGCTGGAAAACTGTCACCAATCTTGCTGGTGTCCACACCATGAATTTTTCAATTACCCAGTTTCTTACACAAGTGGTGGATTTCCCCACGTGTTTCTCCAATAACCCTAATAGAAGGGACTCACTGCTAGACCTCTGTTTCACTTCCATCCCAGACTCTTGCAATGTCAAGCAGCTCTGCCCTCTCAGAAACTCTGACCATGCGGTGGTTTTCGTTAACATCTCCTTCCACTCCCACACCACCAAAGAAACTCAGACCAGCAGAATATTCTACTGCTACCAAAGAGCAGACTGAGACTCGTTCCGCAATTTCCAGTGTGACGTCCCTTGGAACAATGTTTTTAGTCTTCCCATTGAAGACTGTGCATCCGAGGTCTCCTCTTGGGTTAAAGCTGGCATTGATGCTTTCATCCCAACCAGGAAGTTTCAGCTTAAATCCCATTCGTCCCCCTGGTTCTTGTCCACTTACTCGGCCACCATTGCCCACCAGAATCACTTCTGGCTTTATAGAAGCCAAGCATCGGACCATAACAGGCACCTTTTCACCTTAGCTCATAATAAGTGCAAAAAGATACTTAATGAAGCTAAGATGTTGTTTGCTGCCAGAATGAAGCAGCGCATAGCATCCCGTAAGTTTGGCACCAAAGACTACTGGCGACTATGAAAATGTGCTTAACAATAGTAAAACCACAAACCCCATCTAATCAATGAATTTGAGGTCCTCACCTCTTCAGCGGACAAGGCTGAATGGTTTGCTCGCGGATTCTCCACTAATTTGAGACTGGATTCGTCTGGAGTATCTGCACCCAACTGAATGACGTCCACATTACCCTCTTGCTGGTCTAACATAATCTCAAAGTTTGACCCTCATAAAACGAGTGGAGGGGACGGAATCCCAATCATAGTCTTGAAGAAATGTGCTGCTGAACTCTTCTGTCCTCTCTAAGCTCTACAACTACTGCCTATCTGCATCCTGCTTTCCTGCTTGTTGGAAGTCTTCCTCTGTAGTTCCTATATTTAAGAATACTGGCGAACCCTCGGACCCCACTAATTACCACCCTATCAGCCTCCTACTGATCTTTGGCAAAGTGTTTGAAGTCATTATCAATGCCAAGATGGTTCAGCATCTCACAGCCCACAGACTCTTCTCGGACAAACAGTATGGTTTCCGCTTCACCAGGTCTACTGCTGATATGCTAACGACCATCACCGAGTATATATACCAGGCTCTTGACAAGAATGGTGAAGCTCAAACCATTGCCCTGGATATTTCCAAAGCATTTAACAGAGTCTGGCATGCTGGTCTTCTATGCAAGCTGCGGAGCTATGGTATAACTGGGCATTTGTTTGACCTAATCTAGTCATTCCTCTCTAATCGCTCAACAAAGGTAGTATTAAACGGACATGCTTCCCAAAACTACCATACGAACACGGGTGTTCTGCAAGGCTCTATACTAGGCCCTATGCTTTTTCTGATCTACATTAATGATCTCACTGATGTCATAAGATCTCAAGTAGACATGTATGTCGATGACACCGCCATTTACTCTCGCCTCGAGCAAAAATGTGCTGAGGTTGACAAAGCGAACCTCATTGTCGAGCTTAAGAAGGACCTCCAATCGGTAAGAAATGGCTCGTAAATTTTAATGCTTCCAAAATGAAGCTGCTATCAATTAACCATCATAGACAATTGCTCCTACCTCCCATTAGCATGGAACAGGCCTGCCTCCCTGAGAGTAAAACAGTATGCCTCCTTGGCCTCACACTCTCAGTGGCCCTCAAGTGGAATGACTACATTGAATCCATTGCTAAATCTGCTGCTAAAAAGATCGGTTCACTGTGAAGAGCCAGGAAATTTTGCCCGTCTGAGCCCATCTGAGTCCATCCTGCACATATATAAATCTACTATCCGCCTGTGTATGGAATACTGCTGCCACATCTGGTCAGGTACCCCTGCTATTCACCTTGGTGTTCTTGACAAAATCCAACAGAGAATCTGTAATGTGATCGATACCAACTTAGCAGCTTGGCTGCAGTCGCTGTCTCACCGGCATGACATGGCTTCCCTGTGCCTCTTCTATAAATACTTTCATGGCCTCTGCCTCAATGAACTTAGATCATTGGTGCCCCCTAGGTATGAATTTACACGAAATACTAGATTAGCAACTAGGTCCTACCCTTTTACAGTGAAACTGATAAAATGTAACTGCAATTTTTACTCTAACAGCTTCTTTTCACGCACTTCCCACCTATGGAATTCCCTTCCATATACTTGCTTCCCCGACAGCTACAATCTCCAGGAATCTAAATGTAAGGTCAATAGACATCTATCACACTATCTTGCATCCATTCTCTCACGCTCTTTTTTCATCTACTCCACCCCCATCCTCGGTATTCTCATCCATCTATTACCCTCCTCCTGACATTTCCTATAACTAACCCTCTTTCTCAACACATTCCTTTATGTAATCCCCTGTGCAACAGTGGCAGTAGAATGCCTTGCTTGAGGTGAGATGATTAAAGAAAAAAAATACACACATATATATATATATATATATATATATATATAATAATTTGATAATTTTCTTGTTTGATTATGAGTTGATGTGATTAAAGATATGTATTTTTACATCTTGACTCTTGTAGATATTTTAATATTTTAATTAATTTATGTGTTGAATATGAACTTTTTAAAGGTTTATAAGGATAAAAAGGTGCAATGTAGATATTCCAAGTATACTTGGAATATCTACATTGCACCTTTTTATCCTTATAAACCTTTAAAAAGTTCATATTCAACACATAAATTAATTAAAATATTAAAATATCTACAAGAGTCAAGATGTAAAAATACATATCTTTAATCACATCAACTCATAATCAAACAAGAAAATTATCATTTTTTTGTTACTAAGTTGATAACTCAATGTCATTTCATATACACTGATAGAAAATAAAATTACAACATCCACTGAAGAACAATGACTCTTTTGACCAGAGTTACAATCTGTACACATAAATTAGCAGTAGATATTTGGATAATATTCAGCCATCTTTTGGTTTAGTAACATTCATTGTCTGTGTCTAAGCTTTCAATGATGAGCAATGCTACAATAAAGTTTTGTGTAGGCACAATGATACTCACAGGTTCTTTTTGTTTCATTAGACCCATTTGAGGGGGAGGATGGTCATTTTAGAGAATTACTGCACATGTTCGATATGACATTTCAGTGGTATTTTGATATTGGTAACAGTGGTCAACTGAACCTTCCTACAATCATAGATCAGGTGTAAGCAACCATGCTGTATAGATGTTAAGCAAGATTGGTATTTTGTAAAGACAGTGGTGGTATACCACATGGTGTCCACAGCACAGATCAGAACAAATGCGGTGGAATTTGCTTGCTATCAGTAGGACTACAGACACATGTATCTATGGACAGACTTCCACTTATACTACAACACCAGTGGGTACATCTTCAGTGGTTTCAGAAGAAAGTTACCTGGGTGATCAAAATGACATTTTGTTTTCAATAACGAGAGCAGGGTCTACCTTCATACAAGTGATACTTGCATGTGCAATACAGACCTAGAGAGTGACGTCTCTCAGAATGTATTCGCCCACAATAGAAGCCCAAGCCTTTGCATCATACCTATACCTTTAGTTTCATTTAGTAGAATGCCATTAGTTACAACTCCTACTTGTCTTTAGTGGTTATGAATGCAATCTTCTACAATGCCATGTACATAAATTATTCAAGCCATTCTACTGCTATTCCTACAACAGGAAGTCAGCATATTGTTCCAGCAGAATAACTGCCCACATGTGTCATGGTGGCATCACACATTCAACAAACTGAACTATTCCTACAACTACATATACTTCCCCTCACAAGAGAAGGGTAGAGAGCTCAGTGAGATATCAGCAAATCAGCATAAGGCAGAGCGATAGGCAGAGATAGCCAAAACTGTTACTGTACAACAATTGCGAGTCGAAGTTCTAGTATTACTTCCTAACTTGTATTTCTCGTTCTACTAACAGAGTTCCAAGTATTTGTATTTTGCTGTTTAATATATATATATTGTTATTTCCTATTTTATTTGTTGTTATATTATTTCTTGCTGGACTTCTTACTTAACTGGGTCCATGACAAGTGGCAACGAAGAATCGAACAAATTCACGTGGAAAGATAAAAAAGAAAAATGTTTTTTTACGTCAGTCGCCCATGACAAGCGGCAACCAAGATTCAAACAAATTCACACAGAGATATACAAAAAAAATGAAAAACAGTGTCCCCATGACAAGAAGCAACGAAGACTCAAAAAATCTACGTGGAGTTATAAAAAAGAAAAACATTATCCCATGACAAGTGACAAGGAAATATTTAAAAAATTACACAGAGATAAAGGAATTTTTTCAACAACAGTCACAACAACAAAAAAGCAACACGGAAACTCAAAGAATTTACATTTTTTGAACTGCAGTCGTCATATGAAGTAGCAACAAGGTTAAAGGAAATATCTCTCTGCACAACTGTGTAAAGAAAAATAAAAAATGTTTCTTTTCCCCTCCTCACAGAAATAAGTGAAAAAAAAAAAAAAAAAAAATGGATTTCCAAGCAGTAATTGGTGAATTGTTAAAAAAAAACAATTCGAATTCCAACAAAGATTGAAAGAGAAACAAATAGAAATGCAGCAAAAAAATGAAACCAGACACATGGAATTAAAAGAATTAATACTAAAAGTGATAAACAATAAAGGACAGAACAGCGAAAAAGTTTACATTTTCTCAGAACACAATATGGAACTCCATTGGAGATTTCAAATACTCTCCTTACGAGGATAAAACCGTCGAAGACTACTTTAGAAGGTATGAGGATTTTTTAAAAATTGACTGCAAGACATGGTCAGACACAAAGAAATTGAGGTTGTTATTAAGAAAACTGGGGATGTCTGAACATACAAAGTTTGTTGACTACATATCGACAAAAAGACCAACAAATTAACTTTCGAGGAAGCAGTGAAATGCTTAACAGAACTATTCAGCCCAAAGACCTCACTTTTCCATAAAAGGTGGAAATGCTTTAACCTCCTAACTAAGAAAGACAACAAAGATTACACCACATTCACAGCAATTGTAAATAAACACGGCAATGATTTTAAACTATCAAAACTCTTGTTAGACAATTTCAAGTGTTTCATTTTTGTACAGGGACTAGTCTCAACAAAAGATTCTGAAATGAGGAAAAGAATTCTGACAAAGCTGCAAAACGAACCAGAACTAACGTTACAGAAACTAGCAAAAACTTGTCAGAGGCATTTAAGCGTCAAAAAAGGCTCAAGGGACATAGAAGAATCGGGTGTCACACATATACGAAAGGTAAACAGAAAGACATATTTTCAACCCTCCCCAAAGAAAAGTCAAAACAGAAATACACATTTTTACTCTCCTCAAACAAAAAATCAAAACAATTATGAATTCAAAAAGAAACCTTCTCCTAGTCAGTGTTATAAATGTGGAGCTCTTCAGTAGTATAAAGACTGCATCTATCGTTATAAAACCTGTTCTCATTGAAGAACTAAAACTGGAAATAGAAGTAGGGTAAGAGCTGCCAGAACAGAACATGAGGACAGAATAAACAGAAGAAAATGCATAGTAGTAGAAATTCTGAACAAAAGAATCAAATTACAGCTTGATTCAGGCTCTGATTTGACTATCATTAATTTACAAAAATGCAGAAAACTGAATAAGCCCATCATACTACGTACAAACAAAATTGCAAGATTAGTAACAAGAAAAAGAATAAAATTCAAAGGAGAGGTAATCACGAATGTATCATTCAATGGGAAAAAAAAAAAGCTCAAAATGTTCATTCTAAAAAATACTGAGAACTTTTTTGGCACCGATTGGATGCAAAAATTTGACTTATGGGACTTGCCTATTAATACGTTTTGCCAGAAAGTGGAAAGTGAATCAACAGAAGCAGAGAAATTAAAAGAAAGACTAAAAAAAAGTTCCCCAATGTATTTTCACTAGGATTGGGTAGATGTAAAAAGGTAGCAGCAAAAATAGAATTGAAAGATGGAGCACAACCAATATTTAAAAAGAAATATTCCCTTTGCATCAATAGGAAAAATTGATAAGGAACTGGGTAGGCTTGTAGAAACAGGGATTTTAACAAAAGTAGAATTTAGCCAATGGGCTGCACCGACCGTCTATGTTAAGAAAAATATCAGGCGAAATTTGTGTTTGCGCGGATTTTTCAACAGGTCTTAAAAACGCAATAAAGGATTACCACCACCCACTTCCCAGCCCAGAGGAAGTGTTCACAAGATTAAATGGAGGAAAATAATTTTCAAAACTTGATCTAAGTGAAGCCTATTTACAGGTACCAGTGGATGAGGAGGCCTCTAAGCTACTATGCATTAATACACACAAGGGATTGCATAGATTTCAAAGACTTGCTTTTGGAATTAAAGTGGCACCAGCGATTTTCCAACAAATGATGTATACAATGTTAGCTGGATTAGAATTCACCATAGCATATCTAGATGACATACTAATAAAAAGCGACAATGTTGAACAACATGTGAAACACATTCAAGAAGTATTTATACGAATCCAAAGCTATGGATTAAAAGTTAAAGAATAAAATGCAACTTTTTCTGAAAAGAAATTAAATACCACATTATAAACAAGGATGGAAGATAGCTGGATCTGGGAAGAGCGGCAGCAATAAAGGATATGCCGGCACCGAGAAATATCGCGAAACTACTTAGTTTGCTAGGATTGGTAAATTATTACCAGGAATTCATTGCAAATATGCATAAATTGCATGCTCCATTAAATGAATTACTCAAAAAAGAAAAAAAGATTGGATTTGGACAGCACAATGCTAAGAAGCATTTGAAGAGATTATTAAAATATTAATGTCAGACTTGTTTTTGACATACTATGATCCAAAATTAGAACTAATAATAGCGAGTGACAAGAGCTTATATGGCATAGGTACTTGTTTATTACACAAAATGCCAGACGAAAAGAAGAGACCTATCGCACACATTTTGAGAACACTATTACCAGCGAAAAAAACTATTCACAAATTGAGAAAGAGGCTATAGGGATCATATTTGTTGTAACCAGATTTCACATTTATAGAAGACATTTCACTCTACAGACTGATCATAAACCGTTGTTGACAATCTTCAGTTCAAAGAAAGGCTTACCAACAAATACAGCAAACAGACTATTACGATGGGAAACCATATTACTTAACTTTGACTTCAAACTGGAATACCTGCCTGTTGTGGAGTAGGTTTCGCACTGAAGGTTATAATCGTGCTATGTCAGATTCTAATCAACTTAACATACCCAAAATGTTAGGAACTTGGTTATCTTCCACTGAAAGCTGACTCCTTAGTATTCAGCTAACTGCCAACTAATATCAACTGCCTAGTAGTTCTACTGAACTCCAATAGAAGTCTAAAGAATTTCTATGAACTTCTCCCAGAACTTCCTGTTAACTCTTATTAATATAGGAGGGAGAGTCCATTATCTGAGGAATAGGTGTGTTTCCCCATAACACTGCCTTCCAACAAGATTGAACACACAGACAGGTTGTCGAGATTGTAAAATCCTTAGATAGCAACAGCCAGTAATCAGTTGAAGTTGAAACTGACAGTTCAATATATTTATTTTGCAAAATTACAAAATTGTGGCACAAGGCTGAAGGGGAGGGGTAGAGGTTGGTCAACATTAGCTATCCTATACCTAGCTAAACAATATCACGACCAATTCACTCATGACAATTAGCTCAATCACCACAAGAACCCATCCATCATCTCCCAATCCTTCATGCACCACAATACCACATATTTACAAGGGGCACCTAAAAAGGAGGGAACAAACCTATGACAATAAAAATGCAGTTATGTATACTATATAATTTAAAACATTTTAATGAAAACTGAAATGATGGGAGGGGGATGAATCCCAATAAACTAAAATACAACAAAATAAACAATGTTAGTAAGAGCTGTCCATCCCACAAAAAGAGTGGCCGCTGTATTCTGCCAGAGGGCAAAATCAAGAGGCACACTTGCTAAGGGAGTGGAGAGGGATTAAAATAACTAAAGGGATGGGAAAATCGAAGGCTGACCCATCCGAGATAAAAGAAGGCCAAAACAAACTGGGGAGGTTGGGGATCTCGAATTGAATCATAACAAAAGAGAAAGCCGGGTACAGGCTAGGAACACATTAATTTACATTAACTAGGTACACAAAAGAGAGCTACCTCAACCAGGGGAGGGTTCCAAAAGAATCCATCCCAATGTAACCAGCAGATCTAGAAGAAAAAAATCAAGACTAGCCCCATTCATGCAAACCAGGCTCGCCACATTTACCCACCTTTTGCTGAAGGCTGTCAAGATCAAACGTTTCCAATCAGTTCTAATCTTAATTTTGAGCACCAGCTCAAAATATCGGATCAGATCCTGATGTGAAAGACGCTGACCTTGCAAGACTTCCTCCCTTCACGTCATTTAAATCACCATTCGAGCCATGGCTAGCAGCAACAGAAACACCATACACTTCATCCCAGAGATCGGAGTTGACACATTATCACAAGCAAATGCACAATCAATATGCATAAGCTCTTGCAGCGCGATACGAGCAGTCAACTCACCGACCCGATCACATAAAGGGAAAACCCGCTAACAATAGAAGCTGTGCGGAACCGTTTCTTCCACGCCAAGGTTTCAGCGTTCACAATCTAGCAAATCCGCCAGGCCCCATATGAAGAACTTGTCATTGAGAGGCAACTGATTCCGAGCTAATCGCCAGGTAAGCAAAAACTCAGCGTTGCTGAGATAATCGATACCCGGCACCCAAGACCAGAACAAGTGAAACTCATCCTCCAACAAGTGAAGCACATCACGTAATGAATCCTTCGTGACGCCCTCCACTAACTCACGATAGAAGGCTCTCCTAGGCTATGACAGATCACTAGACCGTGGAATGGCCCGCAAGACCGGTAGACATTCGAGGAGAAAACTCGATTGCCCTCGAGGCTTATGGCACCACCTCGAGATGGAGGAGTGACAGTAAGGCTAGGGAACATGTCCCTCACTATCCCCACCAGCAATGAGTTTCCAAAATAGCACAAACTGAGAAAAACCAACCTTATGGCCCATCAAGTGCAACATTCCCAGACCCTCATGACACAAACGCTGGACACAGACACATTTGTCAATGTAGTGTTTGCGTCCTCTCCACAAAAAGGATAATAGCAAATGCTCAATCGCCTCCCTACGCCAGTTACAAAGTGGAAGTACTGACAGCCAGTAAATGATAATGGTAAAGACATATGTAACACACACCAAACCCTTTAATGACAAATTCCTTCGACACCAAATATCGACCGACGTGCCAACCTTTGCCAGTACTTCTGACTAATTTTTCTCCAACTGGAGGTCGGGCCCAAACTACACTCCAAGAATGCAGACAGGACCGTCCGTCCAGTCAAAGGGCCCCGGGTGGGTAACACCCTTCCAGGCACCTAACTGCAAGCTGGACGACTTGTTGTGGTTAATCTTGGCCCCTGTGACCTGTTCGTACTATTCAACCACCTTCTGTACAACCTCAATGTCACTCTGGGAGGACATGAAAGTAGTGATGTCATCGGCATACATAGAAACCCTGGCTTGAGCCCCACCAGGAACAGCAATTCCACATATGCCCTGTTCCTTAGAAACTAAGATTTTTAACTCTGTGTTTAGCAGAGCTATGGGCCAGTAACCCTCTAGCACCTTCCCAACATCCTTGCCTTTTCTCAACAGCATGATCACACCCCTGGTGAACCGGTTGGGGATGGACCCCGGCTGGAACCAGTTGCTAAACCCGACAGTCAAAATTGGGACAAAGATGTGCGACAACTTCAAGTACAATTCATAGGGCAAATCATCAAGACCCAGTGATTTGCCTCTGCTGACCTTCTTCAAAGCCACGTAGACTTCGCCCTCTGTAATCTCTCCCTCACAGCTAGCTGCATCAGCCATGAAACTAGCTGCATAGCTGTGAAACCCCTCAACATGGAGACCAGGCTCCTTGGTAAACAGGATTTCAAGATGCCGCCGAAACCCCTTGCACATGTCATCAGTCACCCGAAGAGTATGTCCCTTCGGGTCACGAACCTCTCGAATGTACTAGTTGTCACCTTGGCAAATCACTTTTTTGTGCAGTTCTGCGCCCATGTTCACAGCTTCGGAAGGCATCTTGTAATTAGTTCTAAGTGTCTTCACCTTGTCAGCCTTATCTAGTTTAAGCCGTTTGCTGAACTTGTTGGTGAAAGACCTAATACTATTCTTAAGGTTCTTCTACCACTTATTCTCAATGACTCTCCCAGTTAACGCCCACTGCACTAAGTTAATTAGCTGGTGCTGGAAGTCCCGCCTGTCCAGTAAGGACAGGTTGAACTTCCTGTAACCAGTCATTCTAGGCCTATTTCCTAAATCTACCCGAGCACAAACGAGTTTGTGGTCCAAATAGCCTAACCAGTAGAACGTGGGACAATCTAAAAGATCTATGTTGGCTTCACGAACTAACATTCTATCCAGGTAGCTAACTACCCGGGTAGAAGGCCAACTATTAGCCCACGTCCACATTCTCCCACCCTTGTGATCAACCCGGTATCTATCAATGAGCCCGTACTAGCTCCCCACCCTCTATCCAGCTTGGGGTCCAGGATGGCATTTCAGTCCCCCACTAAGTCACGTTAAATCCACTAGGAAGGGCTCCAACCGCCAAAAAAACGAGATGTTGGCCGCATAAACCACAACCAGTTGAAACGCATTAACTTTTACTGCAATATCGGCCACGATCAGTTGGCCCTCGGCACCAACATGGACAAGATCCACCTTTGCGTCCAGGGTATGCTTAACCAGCAAAGAAACTCCTCTGGCCAGCCAGTTCCCATATGCTGAATAAACGACAAAGTCGTGAGACAGCACACAGGCATCGGTCTTGCAAACAAAGTGAATCTCTTGGATCGCGGCGACATCCACACCAAAGGACAAGAGGTCCTGAAGCAGGCAGGCAGCCTTACTCCGATCCCTAAGGCCCCTCGCATTCAAACAGGCTAACTTAATTGCCATCTTTTAAGCCTGAAACGAGAAAGCAAAGACATTACTCCTGGCCACATATGGCGTGGAAATCAATGGCAGTAGGGACCCCGACAGCTTGTCCCAGGCTTCCTGATCCAATATCAGATATAATTCGTCCATCCTGGACAATGCTGCCAACTTCCATGGGGAACATTAATTTTATTGCCCTATATAATGAAGGATGGATGATAACAGGAACCCTCCCAGAACAGTATGTAGACAATTTTTTGAGTACGGGTGTCCCTATCTGGGCCATACATATTGCAGGGAACACTTCCACCATTCTCTGCAAAAAGTCCCAAACTTTTTAGTTTCCCCCATTACTTCTAACCAGAGTTATCATACCGGGGGCTTGGGGAAAATTTCTTGGATCTTCGGTCATCTTACCTGGGCTGAGCATCAATAGGGGAGGGTGATCCTGGTTGGTAGGAGGGTATTTTCATTTGGGAAAAGGAAGCCTCTGGCTGAGAAGAGGGTGTAGGGAGGGAAAACGAAATGTGCCTTACAGGAGAGGCAGATTGGCTCCTCCCCATCATTTTACAAGTTCTTTCTGGTGAGGCTGAGGCAGATTGAGTCTTGGCAGCAGCACTGACTCCTCCTCCTACCATGATCGCCAATGCCTGTCGTTCTTTTCTTTATCCCATCTTCCTCCTCTTCACGACCCCTTTTTAGAGAAGATGTGCGTGGTGGTGGCATATCCTCCACCTCCATCACTGTCTCCCGGCTTGGTTTCTGTTGTTGTTGCTGTCGTCCTCCTCGTTGTTGTTGTTTTTGCTGCTGCTTTCCTTGCTGTTGTTGTTGTCGCTGCTGCTCTATCTTTTTCTCCTTTTTGGAGGGAGAAGCAGCATTCTTGGACATGGAGTCCTGCTTTGAAGGGGATTAAGCCATCTTTTCCACCCTTTTTTAATACCTCCGTCCATTCTGTAGAAGCTATTTTTCCGGTTTGTACAGTTGAAGCTACCTTCTTTGCAGTTGTCCCTGGAACTGCTGATGCTTTCTCCTTTGAAGTTGTCATCGTTGCCTCATTTTGTCCTTGCTTCCTAGTGGGACACAGTTTGGCCAGGTGACCTGCCATTCCACAGTAACAGCAATGCGGTCTGCACCCTTCCATGGCTATGAACAACTTTCAACCATTGCATAGGAGGATGTCAGTCACTCGCAGAAAATTTGGTCTATCAACGACCACGTAGGCACTGATGTCCTCTGTTAAAACTCCTGCTTTGCTGACAAAGCTATCTACCTCCTCTACAGTGCCAAATTGGGTTAGAAATGCACCCTCATGATCACAACAGATCTCCAATGGTACTCCGTGTATCATGATGTGAGTGCACTTTGTACCTTATACTCGGTCTGTAGGTGCACTTCCTTTGCTTGCAAACATGTACCTGCCAGCTTTTTGACTTCCTCATATGGCACGGGATCTTCTGGCGAGTACTCTAGGGTTAATACCCAAGCTCTTGAGAGTTTCTTCCATACTTTCCCAGCTGACGCCCACAAACTTTCTGGTTTTTGGGTCCAACGTCAGCAGAGAAATTGTTCTGGTGACAATCTCCTTTCCAACTTCTGGAATAATGATAAGTTTGTTTTCTTTATACAACTCCTTGTATTTTTCTTGCCTCACCAGGTAAAAGTTACCATCCCTCTTTGTAGGAGCCTGGTTCCAAACTGACAGTGAAGGTGTCGGTGTCGCTGCTGATGTAGAAGGTTGGGGAGAGAGAGCCATACTGGTCTTTGTCACCCCCTCAATGGAAAAAACACAAAAAAGTCCAAATGAGGCACATATAGACAACCCAACAAAACAAAGGGTAGAACAATCAAACAAGTTCACAGTTGGTATGAAAATTGCTTACTCTCAGATTTTGCTGTAACAAATGACAAAGATTCCTCTTCCAAGAAGCAAAAAAAACAATCTGAAACTGACAGCTCAAAGCCACCCAGCAAATTGGTAGGTGGTTTATATGACAGCCTGAGAGATTCCACTCTGCCATGTAGGCAAGTCTATTCTGTAGATTCTGATTGGCTGATGATTCCAGTGTGGATATTGTGCTCAATAAATATCAGTACAATATCCTCTCAATGGGTGAGAGGAGAAAGGGACATGTATTGAGTTACATCCATGTTTCTTTTTGTCTGCCAACTGGACGCTAGTTGGAAACATCCTTGAAGGTGAGTCTCATACTCTTAATTGTTCAGAGATTAGTGCCAAAAAATAATGAATCACTGGAAGTCTCAGTAATAGCTGCACTACAATCAGAAGGCAAAATGAGAACAGCACTAGGAAACACAGTACGTGAGCTGCCAGTGATGTTACTAGAAATTAGGAACGACTTTATTAAAAGTATGAGAAAAAAAAAAGAAAAAGGCAGGTCTCCCCAACAGTTTTTCACTTTGCGACAACGTACTAATGTACAATGAGAGAGTCGTAATACCTAAGACACTACAGAAAAGAATACTAAAGGATTTCCTTATGGGACATCCTGGAAAAAATCATATGAAAGCTTTAAAGAGAAGCTACATTTATTGGAAGAACATGGATGAAGACATCATGCTAATGGTAGAAAAATGTAAGGGTTGCACTCTAGCTGCCAGGGAACCCCTAATGATACAAAAACCTTGGCCGAAAACTGATCGACCATGGTCAAGGATCCATGTAGATTATGTGGGACCTATAGATGGATTTTATTATTTAATCACAGTAGACAGCTACAACAAGTGGCCAGAAGTTTTTCGCTACAAAAATCCAACGGCAGAAAACATTAACTGCCTACATGAACTGTTCACAAAGTTCAGGATAGTGGATTGTCTGGTAACAGACAATGAAACACCATTCATGTTCACAGACTTCCAGGAGTTCTGTGAGACGTTCCAGATAAACCACATAAAAACTCCACCATATTACCTACATCCGAATGATGAAGCTGAGAGATTAGTTGACACCCTAAAAAGAGCGTTGAAAAAGGCATATGGTGTACCCACAGAGAAAGCACTGCAACAGTTTCTATAAGTTTATAGGATTACTCCAAACAATAATACACCATCAGGACTGCCACCAGCGGGGTGATGTTTGCAAGAAAAATAAAATCTGTATTCGATAAATTACTACCCAAGCAAAACAAAAAAACAGCCAACATCATTCGTACCAAAGAGGATTTTCAGACCAAGAGAAAGAGTATATTATAAAATGTTTAAAAACAATACGTTCTACTGGGAAGCCAGTACAATAACTAATTGAGTCAGAAATATGCTATACATGATTCAAGGTCTAGAATACACGCACAGAAGGTATATAAATCAAATAAAGAAAAGGCGGTTGGAAGAAACCAATACGCCACTGCAAGAAGAAGAAACTATGGACACAATCTTTGATACATTCGAGTTACGAAGACTCCAAACAGTGCTGGAAACTAGAAAATCTGATAGGAAAAGGAAGTTCACCGAACCTTTAATGATAAATTACAAAAGAAAAAAAAGATTAAAAGCTCCCTACATAGAGAAAAAAACTTGGGAAGGGGTGTCATGGTGGCATCACCCATTCATTAGATTGAACTCTCCCTACAACTACATATACTTCCCCTCACAAGAGAAGGGCAGAGAGCTCAGTGAGAGATCAGCAGATCAGCATAAGTTCTAGTATTACTTCCTAACCCGTATTTCTCATTCTACTAACAGAGTTCCAAGTATTTGTATTTTGCTGTGTTTAATATATATATCGTTATTTCCTATTTGATTGTTGTTATATTATTTCTTGCTGGACTTCTTAACTGGGTCCATGACAACATGATTCCCCTGCTACTCAATAACAAGATGTTCAACTTTCATGGCCAACAAAAATACCAAATTGAACCTGTATCCAATATACTCAATTTGTTTAAACCTACATCTACATCTCTTATTGCATTGCATCAACAGGTATGACAGACATGAAATAATATAAAGATATAAAAGATATTCACTGTCTGTATGACTGCATCTATGCAGAGAGTACAGGCATGTGTTAATGTCTAATGAAGATATATAAGGATCCAAGTACTGCTGATGCAATCATTATTTTAGAAACCTGTATGGATCTATATTTATGATCATTATCAGTAATCCAGCGATATTACCTCTATATTTAATCTTGAGTAAACAACAACATACTCAGTTTTGCAATTCATTTTTAACTGTGCTTCCAAGATATTTGCAAAGGATAAAGTTAAGAACATTAAATCTTAAAAGTAAAAGTGGATATGAATTACCACAGTGATTAGAACTAAATAGACAAACTAAAAAAATATATGGAGCTTCACATTTGATTAACAAAATATTCAGTATAATTTTTGCAGATGTAGCTCAGCAATTACAATGCAAGAGAGCTGTTTGAAATTTTATTTCTGTTAAAAAGTAGGTCATATTTGTGACCATGGAATTCACCAAGATAAGAGAAATCTGCTTTTGAAAGAATCACCTTTTTTTTTTTTTGCAGATAATTAAGTACATATTTCCCAAAATAAAATACCATAGTTTAGTATGGTAGTTTCAAGAGTTATTGTCAGTCCAACAAATATTAATACTATTCAACCCCAGGTGTATAACTTCTCACCAATATTTCATATTTGTTAGGTTAGATCAAATGAAAAGAAAGCAGGGTTAGTATAGATTTCTTAATAGTTGCATATAAAAATATTAGTCTAAAAAGAGAAAAAAGCAATTTATTTTTCCTTTACAATGAGAGTATAGTTTATAAATTAATGATACCAGAGAGGTCATATGTATCAATTTCTGAACATTAGAACTGTGTGATAAATGGACTACAAAGCCCAAATACCAACTTTTAGAGTTGGCAAAATTCCATCTTGAATTTATGGAGGTTCAAACTATAACATACAAATAAGAAGGTGAATCTTCTTGATAACCCATAAACAGAACCATAAATTTTGTACCATGAGACAAACTAGAAAACATTAATATTCATCCGAGGCATACAACAGATATAGAACTTGCACAAGAAATAAGTCATCATATTGCAGTTGTGTATGTTCCTACTACTATACATTTAGTTAACAGCAAAAAAGATTCTATTCTGAATTGGAGTCATTTATCTCAAGTTACATACTGCTAATTTTGATGATTGAATTGGAACTATAACAATCTAAGACAAACATCATTATGAACCTTTTATTTCTTGTGTTACTGTGTGGCAACAAAAATCTATGTCAACCACAGCTTTCAAGCAAAAAAAAAAAACAGCACATGATAACTTGATGTGCGCCAAACTGAAAAACCAAGAGCCAGATTGACCACATCCTGGTGCATTAGACAAGGCAAGGTGCATAATGGCAAAGCTACACTCATAGAAATCCTATGTTCCTAAAATACCACAATATTGACAGATTGAAACTGGAAAGGATTCACAGACAATATTTATAATGAAAAATTCATCAGAAGACTTCAAGATAAAGTGTGTAAATCCATTTGTTAACCTCAAGTGACTGTGGGCATAACTAAAAGTTATGATTTGGAACCAGCCCCAAACTAAGCAAAGAGTGGATATCTAAGGAAACATTAAAACTCATGTAGCTAATAAGTAGAATCCCTATCACAAGAGCTAAAATCCAGAATTATACTGTAATGTTCATCATAGAATTTGCCATGATAGAGATGTTTTGACCAACTGAAGCTTCAGAAATTAAAAAGAACATGACAGCAAACTATTTGGACTTGTAAAAAGATGCTACTGTCAGATTAACTGGTGTTAATCAGATAATAACTGAAGCTAACCAGAAAAAGCATCTGAAACACTGGGCTGATCATTTTGAACTGATTTAGGGATAATTCATCCATCATACAAACGTTTCTGGAGACCACAGTATAATTCATACAAGCAATTAATCAACAACCAGAGAACTTCCCCAGGTCAAGAGTTCATTTAAGAAGACAAATCTGCTGGTAATGATGGAATTAATCCTGAATTCTACAAGGATGAAAATTAAATTCTTATTCAACTTTAGCAACTTGATATTTGCTGTTTAACATCAGAAGATAATTCAATTTCTGCTATTGAGTTGCCTTTCTACAGTAAAGAAAAACACAATTGCAGCAGCAGCTATCATGCTATCGTCCTGATTGACATAGCTGTCAAGATACAACTGTCACCATATTGAAGCAGCAACAAGCAACACACGAGAACCAAACTAGTTTCAAACAAGGTTGTGGCTGTATTGATCAGTTTTGTTACACTTCTCCAGATTTTAGAACAGTGATAGGAGATCAACATAAGTAGAATTCCTCAATTTCAAAAGAGAGACTGTCTTCAAGCCTTCTCTGTAGCAAAGTTCACAGATGGGTGGCATGCTCTCTAAGTTTATCAGTATCTGCAGTCCTTCAAGAAAGATGCTATCATGTATATATATATACAGCAAGTTGTTACAGACATTCTGAACAAAAACAGGTATCAGAAAACAACAAGTAGCATCTCTCATTCAATGTTTGTATTGATGCTTTGTTCATTCATGCACTGGAAGATATCACTGAAGGAAGTAAACTAGACAATGGTATACATGTAGAAGATGTAGAGTTTGTAGGCAAAATTGTACTTCTTGCTGAAGATGTTTTATTACTATTGTAATATGACAGATCAAGTCACTTATTTAGTAGCACCATTTGGATTGAAACGGAGTTCTACAAAATTCAAAATTATCCTGTAAGACTGGAATTCCACAAACGAAGGATGACAGACATGAAATAATATAAAGATATAAAAGATATGCACTGTCTGTATGACTGCATCTATGCAGAGAGTACAGGCATGTGTTAATGTCTAATGAAGATATATAAGGATCCAAGTACTGCTTCAAAACTGTTCAAAGTTTTTGGTACCTCAATAGTGAGGTCACATCTTCTGCAGCCCCTTCTCACAATAGAGTTTGTATCAAGTACATTAAAGATTAATATAATTTACAACAACCTAAACAACCTATAAAAAAGGAGATATTACCTTTCCCCATCAAGTGTCTATTGTGCAGTTGCTGGTTTTACATTGTATTGTAGATATAAGACACAATTACTGCAGTGATCTCATGAAAATAATACAGATAAAGTGTATATGACAGATCCTTCAAACTAAATGGTGGCACAAGGTACCAAACAGATTTGGTAGCATATTTTTCAGTGTAGTGTCACCCCAAAAGACTTGAATGACTACAGATTCTACAGATACCATTTGTGAAGCTTTCTTAATGACTTATGAGCCAAAGACATCATGGAGGAAACCATAAATAGTTTCCATGATGATTTGGAAAAAGAAGTACCATGATAACTTATGCTTTTGCATAAAACTGGTAAGGATACCAAAGGACTATTATCTACTTCTTGGTAAACCACTCATAGATGTGAAAGTCAAGAGGATCTAGTAAATGACTAACAGTAGTCAAGCTCATAACAATGATTATATAAATATCACACCTGATAAAAATAGAAAATACAGCACTGAATGGACATAGTTTAGCAATTGACATCCGGAGTCATGCTATTTTGGGGGATTAACTCATTCACTCAAATGATAATCTGGTGCTTAATGCACTGTGAAGGTATCAAGTGAAAAGTACAATATTATTTATGATTTAGTTGATACATTTTTACAGTAATGGTTGCAACACAAATGTATCCTATAAAAAATAAAAACTATCAGGAAAAATTGCTGGAAAACTAAAAACAAAAACAAATCTGCTTTTTATTCTTCACAGGTTTGATTGACAGGAGTTGCATCAGCATGTACACAACACAATATTGAAATCAATTTTTACTAAATATAGCAGTGCATATGGTCATTTTGTAACTCAAAGAACCAGTCTTACTGTAACAAGTTTGTGTTGAGCAATGTTAGATAGTTATGCTAACAAATACATTGTCATGAGCATTCATGTGTATTTGCAAGTTTTCTGCAGGTGGGGAAACAGGTACAATTGGTTTCAGAGATGGCTTGCTTGTTTGGCAATAAGATATACAAAATAGCATGCCACAACTTGCATGCAGACAACTGTTTACACTAGCAAGATTATCCTGGTATAGCCCAACTTAAAAATGCTTTTTATTTTTGTTGTTGGCTAATTTTGTTTTATTAACTACATAATAATAAAAAAAAGCTGATATTGGTTTCATCTTTCATAATGATTTTGAGGAAGAAGGTCAAAGTGAATTTAAGAAAATGTTATCCAACTATTAGTTCTTTTACATGTTAAACACACTAAAAAATATTACAAAGAATTTAATTAACACCAAAATATAAAAAATAAAACTTTTAAAAAGAGTAAAAAGAAACTTTTGGCTTTTACCTGATCAAAACAATTTTATTTTAATATTAAGGCACATTTTCTTTAATCTCCCTTCCATTCAGTACATTGATGGTCTTAATGTTGAAATCAAATGTATTGAATCTACAATTTACTACTGGGTTAGATGCATTTGAAGATGTGATTAGGTTTCACAAATGACTGAAATTTATGACACATAAATATTATGAAAGGTGACATTTTAATATGTCTTCTATACAATTTATGTTTGGATTGTTAATTTTAAATGTTTTTTTTTATGCTAAAGGTGAAAATGTAGTACAAACAGTAAAAAAGATATGCACCATTTATAGAGAGGATGTAACTGAAAGTACTGTTCATAAGTGGTTGATAGAAATTTTAATCTGGAAGATTGAGAATGTTCTGGCAAGTTGTCGATGACCAAATCAAAATGATTAAAAACAATACAGAGATACTCCATTGGGTGTTGTAATGCATTTAAAAGCACTTGGATACATGAATCACTACTTCACTTTATCTTGGATTTTTGTACAACAAATACAAAGAGAGAAAAACTTTATATGCCATAAATAAGGATGAAAAGGGAAAGAAATGTGAAAGTAATTTGCATGACTATTTGTTCCTTCACTCCATTTTTGTAAACATTTTATGCTACTTGATAGTAGAGCAAGTTTTTCTTAAATATAAATAAACTGACCATAGGCATAAAAATTGTTTGAGACCACCATGTGAATACAAATTGTGTTTAACAAAATGAATTTATTTATTTTTTTCTAATATACAGTAATACATATCTTCTCTTTTCGTCCCTGTAGCCAATCACTTGTTCAGAGTATATGGATAATTTTATAAGATTAAAGTAATTTCATACAAGGTCAGCCAAAACAGGAAATCAACAGAAATATGTTTAATCCTATGCTAAGAAATGTTTTGTGTTTAAACATTTTGCTAATTTTTAAAAAGAAACTAAGAAATTAAAAGAATAAGCAGACTATTTAGACTTACAAATATGTAAAATAAATAAAAAAATACTTTATTGTCCATTTACAGAAGGAAAAGCTTATTTTCAAACTTTAATTTGTAACATATAAAAAATTGAAAAAAATAATTATTTTATAGTGTAACCCCATCCCCATTATTGCAAAAGTCAAATATCAATTTGCTTCCCTCTGTACAAAAAAAAACATGTGGTTCTAAAGATGAGATCATCTGGTTGTAAACCCAATTTTAGGAGAAAAAAAGCATATATTTCAGATTATTTCTAAATATTTTAGCAGATTTTTCAAAATAAAATTACTTTTTAATATTTACATATTTTACTACAAAGCCAATAGCAATTTAAGAGTTTCTTTATTTCAATATTTTTAGTATAAACTTTGTAGCAATAAAACATTGACAATTCAATAATATGCCTTAATATTTGGACCAGCATGTTCATCTTTGTTGTTCTACTCACAACATTTCTGCCTTTATACTATCCAATCAGCTGTTTTTTTAATAGTTGGCAATCATATCCGAATTTTGAACCAAACCCATTACTTAATTCACAAGAGCATTAGTCAATAAAGCCTTCTATACAATTTAGAATAGAAAAGGAAGTAAACAATCAACTGGCCTTCCTCGTATGGGTTCAAGATATCCCTATATCATTAGTTAACATTCATCCAACAATATCTGAAATTCAATTGCCCTCAAACAGTGTTAAGAAAAAGTTTGTCCACTGCCTATAATATCATACCAAACTCTTAAGTGGCAACCCAGACAGATACCAACAGAAGATGATTAGCATTATGGTGCCCTTTTATGAGGAAAGGACTCTTACTATATATAATTACCTGCAGGACTTCTGAAGGCAGTTAAGAAAGCAGTTGTGTGCAGTTAAAGCCAGCTACAATTCAGGCAATAAGCAGCAGAACTGTACTGTTTAGACTTACTTATTTCTATTTACTAATTATTAACACTATATATTGTATATATTGTTCTTGTTATACTGTTTTGAACCTACTATCTGTATTCTGTGTCTTACTTCCAGCACAAACCAGCCACTACAATTTTGCAGCGAAGTTTTACCACAACAAATTGATGACAAAGATTTGTGTTAGGATTTGGCATAACAAATTGGCGGCAAAGATCCACAACACGTTAGAAGTATACTTCGAGGTAATAACTATTCTGCAAGTATAACATCTTCCATGAGCAGTTGCAAAAGGGTTAAGGACAACAATAAAAAATCTGCCATAGTCTGTCTACTAGACATAAAAGGTACATCAGAAAAGATTCAGATCTGCAGACTATACAACATGAAAGCTCAACTTTTTGGTGATATCTTTCCTAAACCAAACACTCCTTGGAAAAGAACATGACCACAAACTGCATTCCATCCCATACAACTGTGACAAGGAATACAAGAGTAAGATTTTATTCAAAAGTGCCTATTTATCAAGTAGAGATGGGTAAATTGCCTATTTCAATGTAATGTATACTTCTGGTGATATAGATAAGTATTATGTATGCAAAATAGATATGAATAAACATTGTATTTATATATGTGAACCTGTAAACTTACATGCAATGAAGTTTATTTTAAATCTCTTAATAGAAACACTGTTTCTTTTGCCATTTTCGTTTATCATCTTATGATAGAAATTTACTTCTTATTTTCTCAGAGACACTTATCACAAATATTTAATTCTATATAACTTCATTCCCAACATAACCATTGATGTCCTGAAAGATTATAAGTCAATTATTTTCCACCAATTAAAATTTAATTTAAAATAAAAACAAAAATAATGAAATTAATTTTTAAATAAACTATTTTAAATTTGAATAACTCCAAGCTAAGAGCATATTAATATATTAAACTCATGTTTAAAATGGAAGGAAAAGAGTTTAATGAAGTCAGCATATTTTTCAATTAAGAGTAGTGGTTAAACTTACAATGAGATACATTTTATGAACATTTATCAGTTGATAGCATTTTCTTTATGATAATGAACATTATGTCTTTGTAATCACAAAACAAAATTTGTTTGACAGTCTTGCTCAACTTGTCGGTAATTTACTTGCTTAAGTTCAAACATTTGTTTTAAAGATGTGCAACAATTCATCACTCCAAATTCTTAAAGGGCTTTAAAGATATGCAAAATAGTAAATAGATAGTTAAGAAATCCTTATTCACAAACAAATTGCCTCTTTAATGTAAAGCCAGATAAATTCTATACCAATATTATTAAATCTTCACCCAGGTTTCCCCTCAACCCTGAAAGTAAGCCATTATTTAGTAGTAATAGTAACAATTATGTTAACTGTGTGTCAGCTGTAACAACAAGAATCACCATGGCTGACTAAAAGAGGGTGTGTAAAAGAAAGAGAAAGAACAAATCAGAGTTGTACTTGTACAATGGGATCAATAATTGGCAACAGCAGTCCACAATATATGACAGATTCATATCAGTGGGAACATACTGCTGCCAACCCAGCTGTTTGGATGTCTGTAGTGTTTTAACAAGTAAGAAGGAGAACTGTAAAAAGAAAAGATAGAGAGGGAGGAAATTTGCTCAGGTAGTATTTTACAAGTGGCTTAAGCAAACATTGAATGTATATAGAGTAAAATGATGATAATGACATGGAAGTGTCATTATCTTCAAACTTGTTTCCCTATTGTGAGAGATGTAAATAAGTCAGAATGTGATTTTGATTTTTTTAATATAAATAAATATTTAGGTTCACTCATGGGGTAAATTTTCAATTAAAAAAAAATTATCAGGTATTCAAAACTACCCCTTGATTTATCTATTTGAAATCCCCCTTTGTGTCCAAAATTATGCAGTGCCTCAAAGTTGAAGTTTTGTGAGGTTTTGCCCATCCTCTGTTGCAGAAAAATCATCTTTCATAAACAAATAACTAATCCTACTTGTTCATTTTTATTTCTTAAAGTAAAAGTGTATTGGATTACAAATTAATGATGGTTTGATTTGTAAATTTTCCGCCCTTCCCATTCAAGAGAATTACCTACATTAAATTATTCTACATCTTTACCAGAATGGCAATTTGATACAAAGGAAAAAATAATAAAAAAATATTTAAAAACTAAACTTCAAATGGCAAATAGACAGGTGTATAGTTAAGAATGAAATAATATGAATGGAGTGACACACACACACACTTATGCTCTACTCTGTATCGAGTACACTTTATAATGCTTGAACAGTAGATTTTTAATCTACATGTTCTTTTACTTTTTTGGAATATATATATATATATATATATATATATATATATATACTACCAGCCATAATTAGTAGACCACCCCCAGTTTTTTTTAAAAGAAATTATATATTTAATACTATTTTTAGTATTTATTGCCAAGTGAATAATTCTAAATGAATATAGAATGGTTTTTTTGTTATTATTACTTTGCAAAATTTTACAAGGCAAAGAAGCAAAGATGAACTCGTCCGAATCGCTCTAAATTTTCTTCATTCTTTCATTGATGAAACTGCAATATAGGTAATTATTAAATATTTATAAATTCATTTGATGCACATGTTATTGTGCAGTATTAACAAAAGAACCATTCTAATTTCATTTACAATTATTCACTTGGCAATAAATACTAAAAAATACTATGAAATACATCATTTTTTTAAACACTGAGGTGGCCTAATAATTATGGTAGTGTGTGTATATATAAGGTTACTGAACAGTTCTCTGTCCAACCTACTCCCTAACATCTGAAAATCTTTTTGTTTTTTGGTGGAAGAATCCTTTCTTAACTTGAAAACTTTTTAGCAACTTTCATGTATCCACACACACAAACACACTTGCTTAACATCTATTTGTCTCCTCCAAGAGAAGCACCTCAAATTTGCTTTCCAACAGTGATTACTAATAGTAGTAGTATTACTACTATTGCTACAATTACAACCTCATCTTTTTGTCAAAGCCAGACAATATCAGCAAATATATAGCATCAAATCCAAACTATTTTTGCCAAATTTATCAAGAGTTACAAGCACAGTTACAATTATGCTTTGTAAAAGAAAGTTTTTGACATGCATAAAATTTCTGTAATTTGAAAGACCATACTTTTACATTGGATAATTACAGAAATTACTTGGAATATTCAACTAACTTCTGAAACAGGATTTACCAATCAGTCAGTTAAGTGCCATACGTGAAACACGCTTGGGCGATCATGTCTCGAAAGAGACATGACTGACTGAGCAGAAGATTATCCCGCAGTAGGTTGCCATTGCCTGCCAAGGCTATAGAACCCATTCTGTCCTGTTATTTAACCCATAACTGGAAAGAAGAGATGGATTAATACCTTTCCCAAGGGTAATTGCACGTAAGTGAATGCAATGAATTCAACTGGAATTTGAACTCGGCTCTCCGATTTCTCGTTCCAAGCTGATATCCACTGGACCACCACCAATCTCTTAATCATTTGATTACCATAGAAAAAGATGCAAGTTTGGAAAAAATAGAATTTCAACTAACAGGGAATAATATGTTAAACAGATGAATGAAATTTATACATTCATGAATATGCACAGAGAAAAGGTGTAATAGACCTTAATGACTTTATATAAAACTTGAAAATTCTTTAGTGCACATTTATAAGGAATCATTAAATTCTTAGATGATTCTAAAAATAGGACTATTTATCATAATTTGTTATTTATTAGTTTTGATGAGATTTTTGCTGCATTTTACTATGTACTTTTACTTATTCAAAATTAAAAGAAACATAATCAACAAAAACAGAATCTAAGAAGCTTAAAACAATAATTAAAATATTTTTTCTTCAACAAGTGAAAGTGGTGATCTCATGTTGTTAACCAACACAAAAATGTAAAAAAAAAAAAATAAAGTTGAATATTCACAAACATAATTGAATTTTGAGTAATAAAAAAGAAAATATTACACAATATAGTGTCCAGAAAACATTAAACAGATGTGTCAAAACATGATAATGCCCTTAGTGACTTATTGCCTTGTTTGGGATGAAATGATAATAAAAATATATAGATATATAAATAAAAATTAAAGCTTTTTTTTAAAACTACAGATATTCCAAGACACCCTCAAATTGTCAAGTATTCATTCAATCAACTACTACTATAGAGAAAAAAAAGCAGTCTTTACTGATTCAATAATTTGATCAGATTACATTATCTTGCTGTTATGAATACTCTGTCAGCATATCAAATACCGTTATTGTAAACATGCCACAAGTTAAAGACCCACAAAATCAACAGCAAAAATACTTTTCAACTATTTTATTGAATAAAAGTTTGCTGTAAGAATTGTATTAAATTAGCTAGTTTTTAAATTTCAAGAAAGTATATCATTTGAATCATACCAAATTTTGTAGTGATAATAAAAAGCAATTATTACTGTACATTACTACTATATTGAAGAAAGGTAATAACATTAAAAATGTCATCTTGACTCTTTATTGCCTTTTCAGATCATAACAAGTTTCCTTTAAATAGTTTTTATATCTGTTTTATAAACATAACTTTTCACAAAATTGTCTCATCTGAAGTCCTGTTGAATTTTAACAACTGATATTTGTAACAGATTTTATTTATTAAAATAGAATAATTATCCTAAAATATAATTCCAATATCCTCTTCTACATTGAAACAGTACATTGTGCAATATCATCTTCTACATTGAAACAGTACATTGTGCAATATCATCTTCTACATTGAAACAGTACATTGTGCAATATCATCTTCTACATTGAAACAGTACATTGTGCAATATCATCTTCTACATTGAAACAGTACATTGTGCAATATCATCTTCTACATTGAAACAGTACATTGTGCAATATCATCTTCTACATTGAAACAGTACATTGTGCAATATCCTCTTCTACATTCTATCAGCCTTCTTCCGATCTTTGGCAAAGTGTTCGAAGCCATTATCAACGCCGAGGTGGTTCAGCATCTCACAGCACACAGGCTCCTCTCGGACAAGCAATATGGTTTCCGCTTCACCAGGTCTACTGCTGATATGCTAACAACCATCACCGAGTACATATACCAGGCACTCGACAGGAATGGCGAAGCCCGAACCGTTGCATTGGATATATCTAAGGCGTTCGACAGAGTTTGGCATGCTGGCCTTCTATGTAAACTGCGGAGCTATGGTATAACTGGACATTTGTTTGAACTAATCCAGTCATTCCTCTCTAACTGCACAATGAAGGTGGTATTAAACGGACATGCCTCTCAGAACTACCATACAAATGCAGGTGTCCCCCAAGGCTCCATCTTAGGTCCTACACTCTTCCTGATATACATTAATGATCTCCCTGATTCCATAAGAGCCCAAATAGGTTTGTACGCCGATGACACCACAGTTTACTCTCGCCTCCTACAAAAATCTCAGCCGAGATTGAAAAAGGCCTCCAATCCATAGTGGACTGGGGTAAGAAATGGCTAGTAAATTTTAATGCTTCTAAAACGAAGCTACTCTCAATTAACCATCATCGACAATCTCACCTACCTCCCATTAGCATGGACCAGGCTTGCCTCCCAGAGAGTAAAACACTACGCCTCCTTGGTCTCACACTTTCAGCGGACCTCAAATGGAATGACTATATCAAATCCATTGCTAAATCCGCTGCTATGAAAGTTGGTTCTCTGTGTAGGGCCCAGAAGTTTTTTCCGTCTAAATCTATCCTGCACATTTACAAATCTACCATCCGCCCGTGCATTGAATACTGCTGCCATATCTGGTCGGGTGCCCCTGCTGTTCTCCTCGGGCTTCTCAATAAGGTTCAGAGGAGGGTCTGTCATGTGATAGATACCGACTTGGCAGACTGCCTGCAGTCTCTCTCCCACCGGCGCGATGTGGCTTCCCTGTGTCTCTTCTATAAATACTTTCACGGCTTCTGCTCCGATGAACTTAGATCACTAGTGCCCCCAAATACGTATTTGAACGAGATACTAGATTAGTAACTAGATCCCACCCTTTTACAGTGAAACCGATAAAATGCAGCCGTAATTTCTACTCCAACAGTTTCTTTCCTCGCACTTCCCGACTGTGGAATTCTCTTCCAAACGATTGCTTCCCCGACGGCTACAATCTCCAGGAGTTTAAATGTAAGGTCAACAGACACCTCCTAACACACTAACCTGCTCCCATTCCTCCTGACATTCCCTATGTCTAACATTCATTCCTCCTGACATTCCCTATGTCTAACCACTCCTTCTCTTTACCTTCCCCTATGTAGCCCCATGCGCAATAGTGGCAGTGGAATGCCTTGCTTGGGGTGAGATGATTAAAAAAAAAAAAATGATCTGTGATAAGTAAGGCAATATACAGGACAGTTTATGATATGACAGCAGAAAAATGACAAATATTAACATGAAAATTGAAGTCCTTTTGGTTTATTTTAATATGTTAGTATAGTTTTAAGCAAATAAATCAATTTCTTAAATTTATATATAAAACAAAGAAAAAATCTAAGCTAACTAATTTTAATCTGAGTTTTGTTTTTATTTCCAAAATTTAAATTTTCACCAACCAAGATAAGCTATTACTGTGCATTGTTCTAACTACTAAGCTATTAGTTCTACAAATTTCAGTATTGATAATACACTTGGAAGAACAAATATTTGATAAGTGACTAGAACTAACTAATGTGAATGAATGTTTTCAAATGAATCAAGGTATGATAACATTGGACAACACATTTTTCTGGCATGAAGAGTTAGAGCTGATTTAGACTAATTTTGGGGGTGCTGAATCCAAATCTGGTCTCAGATTTGTTCTATCACATCATATACTTGTGATATCAGTATACCACATTTTCATGCATCTTGCTGATAATCAATTTCAACATAGTTTGAAGATTTTTTTGGCTATACACTGTCATATGTGGGGTGACAAGATTTAATATGTTGAATGCATTTCTTGAAATAAATTACATTGTATGTTGTATGGTGTCTCATTTATTTATTTCTGATTGGCTGGATAGGTAAAATTATATTGACAAGCTTCAGTGAAAAAATACTAACAAGCAATTCATTCACAGAAAAATCAGCTGATCAAGTAAGATACTGTACAGAAAGTATAGTATATACAGAATTTTGGAATATATGTTATACATACAATTTATTTGTGCCTTCATTTTTAGACTATAAAATAACCAAGAGCACTCATTAAAATGTTTTTTTGTACAGATATTGCTTCTAATCAGGGAGTGAATTAGGTATTATTACTTGATCCTAACCAGGAAGTGATTTAAGCATTACTTTCCAATTCTAACCAGGAAATAATTTGAGATTACTTCCTAATTAACAGCCAATCAAAATTGGACACAAATTCCCTATAAAAAAAAAAACAACTTCTGTCCTAATTCTAGTACTGATTTGCTGTTGCTTGTTTAAACATTGCAGTGTACAACTTCTGAGGTCTAGCAGTTATAGCTACAACATCTCAAAGAAGGAAGTACTGTAATGATAATTTCTGTAACATTAATGTCTTTGTCAAAAAGGTGTATCGTGTCTACTTTAAAGCACCACTTGGAGATCAGGACAAAAGCTGGGACCCTCAAAAAGTGTGTAAGACCTGTGTGGAAACTTTGCTATAATGGTTTCATGGGAAGAATGCTAAGTTCAAGTTTGGAGAGAACCAACAAACCATTTGGATAACTGCTACTTCTGAATTGTCAGTGTAAAAGTTTTCAGTAAGAAAACTAAACACTTGAAATACCCAAATATTTCATTTGCTATTCAACCAGTTGCACACTGAGGAAATACCCATGCCTGTATTTACTGAGCTACCAGAGATTGATGTTGAATCCTTCAATTCTCCTACTTCTACAGATGAAGAAGATTACACTAATATTTTTAATCCATCTGATAAATCTTTGTTTAGTCATCCTGAATTGAATGAAATGGTTAGAGATTTGTATTTGATAAAGGAGTCTGCTGAATTATTGGCTTCTAGTTTACAAGAGAAAAAACTGCTGAAATCTAGTACAGTTGTCTCCTTTAACAGAGATTCATAACTGACGAAATAATACCATTCAGATGGTCATCTTGTTTATTGTAATGATGTTAAAGGATATCTTCTCACTTTGGAACTGCCTGCATATGATTCAAGTGAGTAGTGACTGTTTATTGAGAGTTCTAGAAAAAGCTTGAAATGTATTTTACTTCATAATGGAAATAAGTATTGCTCAATCCCAATAGAATATTCTGTAAAAATGAAAGTAGAGTATGTTAACATCAAGATTCTTCTGGGGAGGTTGGAATGTAACACTATTTTTGATACCCAAAAGAAAGGAATAAAATTGTTTGGATAAACTGATAAATATACCAAAAAATATAATTTAATTTTTTTTCTTCAATTGCTGAAACTAGGTAAAGGATATTCTAAAAAAGACCACCCAAGAAAAATAGACAAATAAACTTATAGACACTGAAAATTTTTTCTGACTCTTGGATGCTGGCCACAAAGTTTGGTCAAAAAGATAAAAATTCTGTATAATTTCTTGTCATCAAATTCAGGATAGCCCCATTACCATGAAAAAGTGAGTCTCTCATTGTGAAAATTTAACAACCATTGTTAAAATAACAGCTATGATTTGATTTAAAACAGAATCTTTTTCCTTGCATGGAAATTACTGAAAGAATTTTATGCCCTTCAGGAACAGGTCACCCGTGGTCAGAAAGAGAGAATTCTCAGAAATAAAGTTTCTTTGTTTTAGGGAATTTTGCAACACTGATATAATTATCAGCATTACAAAATTCCCTAAAACAAAGAAAATTCCCTAAAAAAAAGAAACATATGGTGTTTTCTTTCAACTGAAGTTAGATAATTTCTTACAACAGTTGTATCGCACCCGGCCAGAAGTTATTGCTGACTACTCTAATGGTTAAACGCATCACTATGGAAAACAGAGCAAGCCATTAATTTCCGGTGACTCAGCGTTCCCAAAGCCCAAAACACAGAAAAATAACAACAAAATGAAATATGAACACACACAAGCACTCGTACATAAGAACAATGACCTGAAACTAGTCTATGTACACATGGCGTTCAAACAAAACCCATGTGTACATTCAAAAGTGGAAGGAGAATTTTAATAGTCAAACAAAAGATATTACTAACTGGGCAATGTTGCCAACCATGACTGACAGAAACATGGCCGGTTTTTTTCAATCAAGCCTGGGATCCGGGGGGGGGGGGGCAAGCGACATGCTCCCCCTACTACCTGTGCCTGGCCTACCTTGTTGCTGACCATAGCAGCAGCCACCTCCAAAAACCAGCAGCAGCTGCCACTTCCAGCCCAGCTTGCCAACTCCAGCAGCAGCAGCCACTATCAGCAACAGTCCTTTTCAGGGCTCTCTAACTGCATATGCAACAGTCCTTTTTAGGACTCTCTGATTACATTGATATAGTCCTTTTCTGAAAGGCCCAAGTCCTCTTAAGGGCTCTTCAGCTACGTATGCAATAGCCCTTTTCAGGGCTAACCTACCCCTACAGCAGCAGCCACCAGTACCAGCGGGCGCACCAAAGCACCAACCAACACCAGCAGACACACCAAGCAGAAGCAGCAGGCGCACCATGCACCAGCAGAAGCCGTAGTCCCAGCTACATATACAACAGCCCTTCTAAAGGCTAACTGAGTACATACGCAACAGTCCTCTTTAGGACTAGCCGTTTACGTATGCAACAGTTCTTCTAAAAACTAACCATCTCCAGCAACAGACCTTCCTGGAATGACCGAAGCAGAACCTCTAACAACCAGCATCATCTCTGCATTACCCTGCCAGCCACTGGTCTACCGCCTTGGAACCAAGTGATCCTTTCAATTGGCACTGCCGACTCAACAAACTTTCTGTAAATACGTTTGCCAGATTTTGTAAATAAAAATTTGGCTGAAACTTATAAACCCTTGTCTTCATTGTCCTTGATTCGATCGTAGTAAATTAATTCCTAGCGGGGTTAACAGCACCCGCTGTCGATAGCCCTGCAACAGTTGTATACAAAGCAAGAAAGCCTAGATAATTAAAGACATCTCAGATTGAGAGATTATCTCCTTTTTTGACACTTGTCGGGAGGGAGGAATTGAAATGATAAAACACAGACGTGAAAAATGACCACACACCAAAGATTTGATAAGAAAGAAATTTTGAAGTAATAATTAGGTTAGGCCATTTGGGCTGGACCATGCCCCTTGGGCAGTGGTAAGAGACACTCACACAGGAGAGGAGACAAGGTTGATCAGGTGACCAAAAGGAGGATCCCTGATTAGTCATTTGGAAATGCTAGCATACCTAGTGTGTGTCACACCCACCCCTACTGGATGTGAGGCTTAATATAAGCAAGAGTTGGTGGATTTTCAGAGAGTTAAGTTGAGTTAGCTTGAGAGTTTAGAGTTAGACCAGTACAGGTTGAGTTAACATGAGAGACAAGTTGTCACATGACTGTCTTAGAAGAACCTAGCCTGGTGCCAGACTAACCACCTTAGATAAAGTCTTACATCCTATAGAAGCTAGCTATGGGTTGGAATTATAATTGTCTGCATGCAAGAGTGATAAACTTTCTTATTGTGGCTGCCAGCTCTGTCTGGATCATTGATGCAGTGGATTTCGGCAACTTTCAACACAAACTGGCTTTGTGATCAATTGTGGAACAGGACCGAGTTTGAAATGAAAGGGTCAAATATTGATCAGCCACGAAGACTTGGGGTGAGGGATATGAAGCCATATTCACATTAGAATATGGATAAAAAAAATCTCTAAATGAATTAACATGCATATAATCAATAAGTCGCTTAAGGAAAATAATAACTGATGAAATATCAAAATAAAGTAAATTAGTACATAAAACTGTTTATAAAAAAATTTTTTACAAAAAAGTTTCACAATAAATAAATAGGTATTAGAAAGATGGGATAAGCATAGCAGGAAAAATAAAAATGTTATTTATAAATCAAAGATTTTAAAAAAATTAGAACTAGAAAAGCAATGGTAAAATGAATAAAGTTCTTCTCTTTCTTCACCCCTCTCCTGTTCTCTAAGAGAGGAGATCAAGAAAGCAGAAAGGACAGTCTTGGTACTAAATAGGCACATCACATTAAAAACAATAAAACTAAGTGAGAATCAATAAAGGAAAAGGGGAAAAGATAAAATTAGGTTAAAAGCAGGTTGACATTTAGAGAGGAAAAAGAAGAAAGGAATGGAAAGGAAAAAAGGAGGAAAAAAAGAGAAATAGTTAGCATGTATTCTTTGAAAAATATGGACTAAATTCCAGAATGAATCTTCTCTCTGATTAGTTAAAAGAAACACACACATAAATATTATATCTTCCCACATACATAAACAGCAAACCTAAGTTTTTTTTTGTATTTAAATGTAAATCCTTTGTACAACCAACATCCAACATTGCCTGATAAAGAGAATCTATCTCGAAACATAGAAATTTCCATGTCACAATGATAAATTAATTCATAATTATATGATTATTTATATAATCATATAATTGTTCTCTAATATCTTTTATATTGAGCACTGTTTATAATAAAATAAATACTGAGGTACTCAAAATAGTAAAACCTTGAGACCCCTTCACCTGGATTTATTCATATATATAAAATCCTGCCAATTGACATACATTTTCATAACAAAAATTTATCATAAATAATCTGGCTGGTAGAAATAAATATATAATACTGTTTGATTATAAACAGAATATCTACTTAAATATGAGAATAGATAAAAAATAATGTTCAAACAAATCATATATATAATATATATATATATATATATATATATATATATATATATACACACACACACTCAGTTGAGCTTCAGTTCTAGGTGGGAAATCACGTGTGGATACTCCAGACAAGTGTGGAGTTAGAAGAGAACTTACAAGCAAAGCACTCAACCTTGTCCACTGTAGATGTGAGGACTTTAAATTGATTGAATAGAGGAAGGATTGAGGGTTTGCTGTTGTTCAGCATACCCTTATGACTGTTGTATTCCTGAAGTCTTATTTTTAGGGGCAACTACTGTCCTCCTTATATTCTCTCCCATAATTTTATGAAATGTACCTATAGTTCTTGATCAAAGTTTCCACTTGGCATTCGCAAAATGTTTGTATAGAGTGGTATTCATATTTATTTATACTAGTATCACAGCCAGGTATTTGATACAGGGTTATTAATGCACTCTGATTGATATCCTCCACATCTATCTACCTTTTATCAGACCTTGGATATGTTTTTGGATGCTTCTGTTACCAGTGTTTTAGACAATGAATGATCTTTTTTATTGATATAATAAGAACAGTAAGAATCTATATATATAGAAGGCAATCTGTGAATGTGTGTGACTGTTCCCTATGCACGCCTACGTTTTTTAAGCTATGCTATTCAAACTTTCTAGGGACACATATCTACAGGGAAGACAGGTCGACACATACATTGAGTTTAAGTTCAGCAATTTTCCCTTTTGCACTTTTTGGCCAATGGACACAATTGTTTACATTTGCTTTGTAAAACATCTAAGATCTAAGATGGCTGTTGAATTATGTCACAGAGATCAAATCGAATATGTCAAACGTGACTAAAATATTTTTTTATTAAAAACATAAAAAAGTAAAAATAAGCCTTTATATTTAATTTTTATTCAAAAAAAAAAAAAAAAAAAAAAAAAATTAAAAATTCATTTCGTCAACAAAAAAATGTGAATATTTTCCCCCATAATTTTGAAACAAAAGAAATATTTAAAAAAAGAAAATGTTTTTCAAACAAAAACAAAATATGTAAGATAAAAAGTGGCATCTTCTACTACTAAAATGTTCTGAGTTGCACGGGCAACGCCGGGCTATGATGCTAGTCATAGTTAAAATACAGTAGTGTGATGCCTTGTAATTTGGACTCAAACTAAGAGACATAACACTGAGAGTAGGTCAACTGATCATCTAAGAAGTTTATTAATATTTAATTTTTTAATGGTGAACTGTATTGATGGTCTAATGAAGTTTAATGATTCATCGGTATTTGTGTATTTTTTTTTAGGAGTGGGCCAAATATGAAATTATAATATATATAAATAAACCAAACAGTTGCTTTCATGACATTCTTAAATCTTTTCATGATATTCTATGTAAAGGTTTGCCATTACAGGTGACAAAGGGGATTCTATTGCCATGCTAATTTTATATTAATACAAATAAGATCTGAATTAGAAGTGTATCATCTATATAGAGAATAGTGACTTTAACATCAAGTTATCTATCCAGATGCTGGTATGGTTTAGAGAAAGCAGTTACCAGCTTATCCCTGACACCACTATTGGGACTAGTGATTTTAGAGAGGAAATTATAGGTGTTGCTCTGATTATATAAACAAAGTGGTCTGATGATATCAATTACAAAATTAGTGTAATGTTCTAAATGCCTTGAAGAGAAATTCAAGGGAGAGGCTCATGTTCAATTTGAAGTTTTTAGAAGATTATATTTTTGTATAGGATAATTAAATTTCCAAAGTAAACAAGTAGATAAATCTAAAGATCATTAGAATTTGTTACTTGTAAATTATTACATCATTTCAAACAGAATGTCAGGAGGTGACAATTACATAATAGCACAAATAACTCATGTTTAAAACATTAAAAGCAGTTTCATTGAAGAGTCACATTTACACCAATGCCATTTGTAACAGAAAACCTGGGATTCTGTAGCACATACACTGGAAACACCCTCACAATGAATTCTGGTTAAACATTGGGTATGCTGCCAGCCTCGATCTGACTTACTGACACATACACCTCATCATTTCAGCACCAAATGCTCGGACAGTCTGCCTCACTAGCAATTTGTTCATACACTTAGGCTACTCTACTACTCTAGCCCTCTTAGATCTCCAAGATAATTCTCTACACCATTTTCAAAATTGTTTTTTCAAAAATACTTCAAAGCATACTGAGTGTCACAGATTACATGGCAAGCTTTTGCATATAAAAATGTTTCAATATTAAATCACTGATAAGAAAATAAATGTCATTATTTCTTCAATAATTGTTCAAACTTATACTTAATGTTATTTGATTGCACTGAAATTAGTTTATTTTAGAAGCAAAAGAAACAGTTTTAACATTTCTGTTTCTTCAATGGTCAGTAAGTAAGGGTAAGTTATCTCATATGGAGTAAAATTTCATACTGAAGGAGCAAATAGAGTTCATTGTTTAAAAGTTTTTCATGTCATCTTCATAATTGCGGTTTTGTTTGATTTACTTGTTATACTACCTATTCCATATGGAAGTGTATGCTTCTGTAGAAGATTGTAATAATACAATTCAGAGATATTAGATTCTATTCTTATTTTCAAATCTATATAAATATATGCAATATAAAATGTTATATGACTATATGTAATGACAAAATATAGTTGCGATAGAGTGAATAAATAACTTGAAATAGTTGCCGTAGGGGCAATGTATTTGCTAATCACTGAATTAGATAGACATTAACTTTTTTCCTTTTAGAAAAATTAGGCCTTTTGTTTATACTTATGACATGGCTGGTGTATACTTTGATTGCATACAAAATTTAAAAATAGCCTGAGTTATAAAAACATATAAGGATTTAACATATAAGCACTAAGCCATGAACAATTGTAACAACTAGCAACATTTTGAAGGTTATTATTTTTAGGCTTAGATTGGCAGCTACAAAAACACTCAAAGCCTCAAATTAATCCATTAGTGCATATATTTTGCATAATGACAATAAAACAAATTCGAATTAAAATTATTTTAGAAAGTTTTAAAATTATTTTTGTCATATTTTGCTGTTAAATGGTGTAATTAGCATCCACGAATCATCATTAATATTTGCTTAATAAACACATTTACAGATAGAATACACACATGAAGGACAGAACTAACATAAGATGGTGATAAGAGAGAAATTTAAACAAAGCCATATTTGTTTGCTTACATATTTACATACACACAAATAATGCAAATAAATATCTATTCAAAACACTACTATTTGGCATTTACATTGCATAAAAATGTTTTGTTAGAGTATGTGATCACTAAGAGGCAAGTAAAACTTAAACCAATAAACGAAAAAAAAAAAAAACCAACTTGATTTGAACTCAAACAAAATGGGTGTTTTTCTGAGATATTTTTTTGAAAATTAGGCACTTTTTTGTAACCGTTTATATACATACACAAGAAAATGAAAAAATAAGAAACAGTCTAGAAAATTGTTTAAGAAGGATTAAGAATTAAACAGCATTTTGCTGTGGGATGGAATAATTCTATGTAACAAAAACATAGGAAAAATAATATAAAAACATGAACAATTTCCCAATGCTTGCATTCTGTGTGTAACAGCAGTGGAAGTTAGCTTTAACAACAGCTAATGTCAGCAGTGAATCTGTCTCTTTCACCTAAAAACACAATTTTTTAGATGCCTCAGAAAATAACCTTCTCGTCTCTGCAAGCAAAATGCTTTTTTATGAGCACACAGCATCATGAAATAAAACTACTGACAACAGGTGAGTGTGGTATACATTGATGATAATGCAAACAAATACAGTGTGAGGAGAAACATGGGTAACAAAGTTTAGAGATGAAAATAAAAGTGGCAAAATACAAATACGAAAACTGCTAAACACTAAAATATAGAAAGAGAGCAAGAAAAATAAAAATAAAAAAAAGAAATAGAAAACTAAAGAGTTATAAAGAGAATTAGTAAAAAAAAAAAAATGGAAAAAAGAAAAAAAAACAATTGAAGGTGAGAAAAAGACAAAATTTCAAAAAATAAAGAAATAAATCTAAATCTAAATCTAATCTAAATCTAAACTTATTTATAAATGGAACTTAGTGTGTGTGTGTGTGTGTGTGTGCGTCCATTACCTATAGAGTCCGAAACGGCTGAACCAATTTTCTTGAAAATTTACACAGTTGTACTATAAGCGTCTGCGAGTGTTCTTAGCTAGGTTTTGTGTCGAGGTATCCCCGATAAATATCGAAAATCAAAAAAATCAGGTTATAGAAGGAGTGGTCCGATTTTAATCAAATTTGATACACTCATAGACAAAGACATAAGAAACAATATTCAGAAGTTTCAAGGTTGCAGTTCTTACAATAGTGCAGAAACTCAATTAATATATATATATAAAAGGCAAGATGTTTGTGTGTGTCTGTTTATCTGCCTGTATGTCTTTTATACAAATCCATAATTTTTATCCGATTCTCACCAAACTTCACACAAATATTCTTTAGGCTGGGTCTGAGCTCCAGAACCATGGATTAGTTTTAAAGTTTTCATTACACCCAAGCAACGCCAGGCTATACTGCTAGTATAATAAAAGTTCCTCTTATTTTTCTTTTCAATGTTATGAAAAGATTTATGTGATTATACACATTTATAGGCTTTGTCTTTACAATTCATGTTTTGAATGGAGTTATACTGCTTAAAAATCCTTTTTTTTATTAACAGAATGTGGAAGACAAGAAGGCAAAGAAAGCTAAAATAAAATAAGTGTTGGAAGAGAATATAAAACAGAAAAGAGTTGGTTAGGAAAGAAAAAGTAGAAAAGTAAGGAAATGAAAAAGTTATCACAAACAATTAGAGTAAACTAAAACACTAAACAATAATAGTTGTGTTAGTGGTTCCACTGTAATGGAAAATGCCATTATTAGTATTATTAAACATTAGTGGTGGTGCTGCTGCTAGTAGCAAGCTTTTGTAGGTCCAGCAAAAGCTTCCTCCTTTTGCACAATGATTAGCATAGATAGCAAAAGCACCAGAATCAGAGAATGATTATCCATTACCCAGAATCAGTTCAAGTATCTAATCTTCAATTGCAGATTGCAGTCATCAGATTTAGACATCCCAAGCAAACAAAACAGAATTGAACATAACCTTAGAAATTACATTCTAAATAATATTAAATACAAAGTGTAAGCAGATATCAAAATTATGAATCGGTAATTATTCAATAACCTTTACATACTATCCCTGATTCCATTTACAACAAATGTGCCAATAAAACATTAAAGATGTCACAAAAAAGAAATATTAAAAAACAAAAACAAAAATAAAATTACCAAATTGAACAATCAAATAACATATTTGTACCTCCACAGAAATTGGTTATAATCAGTTCCTTGACTGCTTCAACCCTCTTGGTAGGGGCCTAAGAGCAGAAGAAACAGAACATCATCCAGAATGATATATTGGTGGTGACTCTTAAGAATACTGGCATTGTTATAATTGTCCACTCTTTAACATTGTCTAACCAGCTATTGCATAGTCGTTTCTGCTTGCATCCACTTTCAAAACTACATGATGATGATTTTGCAGATTCTATTATGCTACATGATGTGGCCAAACCATGACATCTTCTGATGCTTAATAGTGGCAAGAAGAGATTCCTGTCCGCCCACGAGACTTGATCTAGCTTGGTACATAGTCATTGATTTTGATCTCCCATTAAGAGATGTGGAGGATCTTTCTCAAGCTTTTGTTCTCAAATGCCTGGTTCATTTTTTTTTCTGTCTCAACCAGGTGTGTCCAAGTCTCACACCCATAGAGGAGGATGGATATGACCAGCGATTGAAGCTGATGTTGCTTTTCCACATCTTTTCAAGTCTGGCCATCACGACTTGCTGATTTATGCATTGCAAGTGTCATCTTTTGACAGGATTGCTTTCAAGTATTCTAAGTTGTCTGCTTCCTCTAGTTCTTTGCTGTCCATGATGATGCTGACACTGGTGTTATTTGTGAATTTCTGTTTTGTTCCATTCCATATGCAGCAGTTCTTTCAATGAATTTGTTGGTTAGGTTTTGCAGACCACTGTTACAGCCTGTCATAAGGTCAATATTGTCACTAACAGGTCTACCTCCAATAGAGAGAAAAGTGTTATGGTTGTGGAAGGTTTCCTGCATAATTCTCTCCAGAAACAAGTTGAAGAATGTTGGAAAGAGTAGGCATCCCTGTTTAACACCATATCATTTAATGCCAGAAGCCATCTGGAAGAAACCTCCAACTTGGGTTACTCAAGAGAACTACACTAGTGGCATGGTCATGCCATACCTTTCTTGAAATCAATGAAATTGTAGAATAGGTTTCTCTGGTTTTGCAGATGTTTCTCAATGAGAACCCTACATTTGAAGATTTGTTCCACTGTGCTCTGTCTGGCTCTAAAATCTACCTGCTTTTCCTACAGTAATTCTTCAGCCTTAGATTTCAGACAGTTGAGGATATGGGTTGTGGTGCAATGGATATCAGTTCTGAATCACAAATCAAAGAGCCAAGTTCAAATTCCAGTTGAACTCATTGCATTCATTTATGCACAAATACCTTTGGAAAAGGTATTAATCCATCTCTTCTTCCAGCTATGGGTTGAATAGCAGGACATGTTGGATTCTATAGCCTTGGTTGGAAAGTAGTCTACTGCAAAAAACAATGACAACCTACTGCAGGAAAATCTTCTGCCTAGTCAGTCATGGATTGTCTAGTGTATCACATATGGCAATTAACTTACTGAGTATAACATGGAGCATGACCTTGCTGAGGTGGCTGATCAGGCTTATTGTTTTATAATTCTGGAATTGCTTAAGATTATTCTTCTTTGGTATAGGTACCACCATTGACAGGTTCCACTCTTTTGGCCATTTTTTCTGTTTCCAAATCTGCTCTGACATAGAACTGTTAGGACCTTGACGGTTTCTTCACCTCCATTTTTCACTAGTTCAGAGAGTACATTGTCCACTGTCCTCAGACTGTACTGGTTGGCTTGCAGTAAAGAGGTACCTGGATAGAACTCACAATTGTACAGACCATCACAGTATTCAATCCACTTATACAAAACTACCACTCTCTCTCTCTCTCAGTAGCTAGCCATCTTTATCATTTATGACAGCTGCTCTTGGCAAGGAACTTGAGTGTATTGTAGGCCTTCTTACTGTCACCTGAGTTTGTGCCCTTCCCAATGGTGCTGTAGTGCTCCTCTATCCACTCTGCTTTGGCTGATAGTAACTTGATAGTAACTTCTGACCTCTCTGTGCATATTTTGGCACTGCATCTGCACTTCATTACTTAAGGGCTTTTTCTTCTTAGCTCTCACCTATTGTTGCACAAATTCAGGACTTCTTTCATGTTCCACAGCTGAATATTCTTTGGTGGCTTTCCCAGAACCTTTTCAGCTGTTGTGATTAAGATTTGTTTGATGTCAAATATGAAGGTCAGTCTCACTTTCAAGCAAGTTGTGGGAGCAAACTTGGGTTTCAGCTTCAAGTTCAAAGCAGATGCAAGGACTCTTAGGACAACAGTTAGTTTTCAGCTTAAAGTTTGTCATCCAATGTCATGATTGTTGCCCATGTCTGCACCAAGGAAGGTCCTTATTTTCACCTTGTTGACTTGAAGCATTGCCAAACCAGAATAAAGTCAATCTGGTTGTGGACTTGACCATTAGAGGAATGCCAGGTTGTAGTTCAAGACAGCTTATGAGTTTGTAAAGTGTTGACTGAGGTGAGACAGTGGCTTCTGGCAAATTCAGGCAATCTAAAGAAACCATTGTTGATCTCCCTGATGCCAAATGTGTTGCCTAGTTTTCACATGCACCTTCTCATCCCCTTGTAAAATGATGTCGTCTTTCTTGGAGATTTTTGCTATCCACCATTCTATAAATTCATAAAACTTTTAGACTTGCTTAACATTGAGGTTTGAAGTTCAAGAATAAATCTGGATGATGGTCATGTTATGCATGTTGGCTGATATACAGATGGAGATGATTATATTGGAGATACAAGTGAAGCTAGTGACACTTCCTGCAAGCTATTTCCTGACAATACCACCCGATACTGATATTTCTTCTCCTTTCCATATAACCAGATTTTGTATCCATTTTCTGTTGGTGCTCTACCAAAATCAGTCCATCTGACTTCAGACAGCCCAATGATGTTCCAGTGAAAGCATCTCATGGGTTAATTCTTGAATTTTGTTGCCAGCATAGAGAGTGCAAATGTTTCACATTCTGATGAGTGTACCATGCATTGGTAACTTGATGGTGCTTATCACTCCATTTGCCCACTTTTCACACCCATCCTAGAGTGGGTCGATGAGGTGCATAACTGCTGTTGATTCAGGCCTCAACTGATTCAGCATGGTGTTGCTTTGAAAGGATCATGAGGAAGAAAAAGCAAAGCAGCAGAAATTAATGAAGACATAAACAGAGCGGAAAAAGGTTAAAGAAATTGTTGTCATCTACCACGTTGCTTAAGATTGTACAAACCAGAATTCAACAGCTAATCAAAATAAAGGCTTTTGTAATCTAAAAGAAGTAACAACTCATACACATTGCATCACCAGCAATAACATTTTGATGTATGGCTTCAACCTTGATTACAGTTCTACCAGCATCTCATGTCAAATAAATACATTTACTGGTCTCTCATGCTTACAATCAAATGAAGCTAAAAAAAAAAAATATTAATCATTGCTATATGTTTGCAGATGTTATTTGTGGATATTTATATCAGCAATGACCAAAAAAGAAAATGTTAAAGAACACCATCTTCTGACAAGTGATACATTTTAATCAGAGAAAATAAATGAGAAGCTATGAGACTCTTGCTTTATTTTTGCTGATCAAGTAATTGTATTATAAGATTCAAGTAATTCTCTTCTTAACAATTAGAGAAAAGTTGCATGTAGTCAATATAAAACTATGTTGACTAGCCTTTGATTGATGTAAAGCTTAATCAGCACTGATATAACTGTTACAGATGCCAGTTTCTAGTAAAAGCATGTGAAATATACAGTCACTTTCCTAAAAATCACAACAATATTTACACTTGAAAAATTTCTTTATCTCAAATAGCATTTGATCTTTCTTTTTTAGGATATATTTACAAAGTGATCAGATACGTCTACTCTTACCAAACAATCAATGCTATATTCATAGACATTTTAAACAGTATAGAATCAAACACTTTCCAAATGATAAAGTGAAGAGATATAAATACACTTTATTCAATGCCAAATGGGAAGAACTAGAAGGAGCCAGCCTGCAGAAATTTGATAAATTGTGAAATAATACCCATTCCCAATATACCAGAAAAAGAGAGAATTTCTTGAATGCATAGTTAGATAATATATCATAACACTACCTCTTCTCCCTGTTTTCTGGAGCTAGGGGTCCCATTCTACCAGTCAATCATCCCCACCTATGCTGTGTTTAAGTTTTTGATCTGAGGAATTCAGTGGGTTAAAAAACAAACATACAAAGAACAAAGGGAATAAATTATAAGAAATAAAAAGACTTTCAGGAAAGACAACTGACTCTTGTAGAAATAATAAGATAGAATCTATTTGTTGAAGCTTTCAGCTATCAGCTTAACAGTTCCCAGTTCTGTTATGCAATGACCTATTTAATTATGGCCTGTTGGTGAATTAGTAGCTCTCAGCCTTATTTACGACATATGACAAAAACCACAACAATGCTCCAGACTGATATTTAGTTTGGCAATTCAATCAGGGAACTTTAGTCTTGGGCTTGCAGACAAAGGTAGTTTCCAACTCATCCATTCAATCATTGGCCTGCAAGCAAAATCTTTAGAGGCTGAGGAAGATTCCTTCAGTTGACAAGGATGAAAATGAAATATGTATAGGAGGGTCACTTTTATGTCCTTCCTCATACCTGTTGTGATATCCAAACATAACTGTAAAAAGTTTGGTTTCAATCTTTGTCAACAAAAATTTATGAAACATTTGTTACTCCTTTCAAGTAATGTTCTTCAGACAGTTCTACCAAAATCTTACAAGACTAAGGAAGTAAGGAAGCAAGTAATAATATCCTTATTTTACAAGTATTTAATATATTAGGTAATTAGACAGAAATAAAGGATTAATAAGGTGAGAAGGTTTGAGATTTATTCACTATGATTATAGCAAAACAACTCACATAGTTGAAAAATAAGCAAGCAACTACAAAACGAGGCATGATCTAGTCATAACAAGGACAGAAGCCAATATAACAGGTGGGAGATGTTAGAAAAAATGCTTGATATACTCACTCAAGAGACAGAGGTGACCAAACAAGCAAGACAAAGATACAAGAAAACTAAAAGGGAGGGTAAAGAAAATGTTCAATAAAGTAAGCTTGTATAATATAATTTATAGTTACTTATGTATTAGTGGGAACTAACAAACTAAGAAGAGACAATTGAAACAGATATATTGATAGCAAAAGCATAGTCAAACTAGTAGAGGGAAGTCTCTGTATATCTTTAGAATATGAGAACTAAAAATAAGTTTTAGCATTTTATAAACAAATGCTAGAAAGAAATAGCTTATAGGAACCTTTAAGAAGTCATTTTAAGAAACTAATCATTATTTGAAGAATATAAAAATATCATCATCTATGTTTGAAAGAAACATAGATGATGATAAAAAGAGAAGAAGCAAGAAGTAGTACAATAAAGAGCAACCCAGTTGTCAATGTTACAGCAAAAGTTATTTTACCTACCCTTGTTTCTTAGCCATATCTGTAAAGAGATGAGAAACATTCAATCCTATTAAGGTGGACAACAGGAATGGAAATTCTGTGCAAAGAAGCTGTTAACCTGGATGCCACATGTTATGGGCAAATAATGAAAACTAACATGAAGCCAACAACTACCAGATCAAAACAACTGTATCCATACTGAAATTAGGAACTTCTAAAGCAAATTAAGAAGAAAAAAAAAACTAGAGATTTCTCATTTGTATGTGGGAATATTTGCAACTTTGTTTTTAGGCATGTGTTGTTAAGGCTAAATTGCTCATCATAGGTACTGAATATTTTTTTTTTATCAAATATAAGAAATATAAATGAAAAAAAGGAATTGTTAAATTGGAGATGATAGATGTTTTATTTCATAAAGAACTTGAAACTTTTTTAATCTTTTCTTGTTTGAACTGAACTTTTCAGTACTATCTGTGCATGTGTGATTACTTTTAATAACAACAATTGTCAATGTTTGCATATTGTATTGTTTTCCCTTTTTTCCAGGCTTTCTTTTGCCCACAAGCTGTTACCAGCTTCACTTTATCATTTCTGGATGGAGTCACAATCTGATCAAAAAGTGAGAGAAGGAATGTGATTAACAATTAGAAGAGGTGTAAAGTAACCAATAAATTTGGTAAGAAAACAAAGGGAACAGATACACAAATCCAATCTTGATTTTTACCAGTTTGACAAAATATCAATTCCTGTGTATCATCATTTAAAGAAACCTCAATTATAGTTTTCTTCAAACAAACCTGCTAGCACTTCCCTATTGGATATGTTAATTGGAAACTTTAGTTTCCTCCACAACTACTTAAAATAAGATCAATATCAAAAGCTGTATATAGTTATATAGTACAGTTCAAAAGTACAAATATTCAAAGTTTAAACTCACTTCTTAGTTTCTTATTTAGAACAACATAAATGTCAGTTTACTTAAACTAATGAAGTAACACACTATAGATATTTTACTAAGCAGAAACTACAGTAATTCAGTTGCTCAAAGTTATTTTAACAGACTTGAAGTAAATTCAGACAGTAGATGGGAAACCTAAGCAAATTGAAGTCCTTACCAGAAGAAATATATGTTAGTGATTTCATACATAACAAATAAAATTAGAAAAAATTATTTGTTACAAAACACAGAATCAAATTAATAGGGCATTTGTATAAGAACAAAAGCTATAAACCATGTTCCAAATCATAGATGATAAGGACTATTTCATTCTTAATTAACAAGGAAATACTTTTGTAATGATTTCTAATGTTGACAAAGTAAAATACTTGTCTATATTTCTGAGACAAGGTACTGTAATTATTTAAACTATTTACATTGTTTGTTGCCATATTCATAACATTTCAGCCATTGTACACACCAGCCTTTTTGAAATGATTGAAATTTTGTACTTTATTTCATTCACCAGGATAAATTATTCTACAAGTCATCAAGATGTCTTAGTATCAGTTATCTTCCCTTTAACTCAACCAGGTATTGAACTCACAATTCTTTGGGTCACATTACTGGATTCAACCAATGCTTTTATCCACTGAGCCACTTGAGGATATCCATGTATGAATTTTTAGAACTTATTAACCTAATAACCATTTTTTTAATTTTTTTTACCAGAGCTCATAATACAGTTTTGTTGTTTGTTACTGCTTTTCTGTAGCACCCCATATTACTGGTTACCATATTGTATTCATTTCTATGCTTGACTGACTTAGAGTTTTGTTGCCTAGCATATGCACCGATTCCTTATGTTTTCATATTTTCTGGTGGTGTTGAAATCATAGATGATTTCAACTTCATTCCACAGGAGGTAGTGATCTCCTTTTTCCTGCCAGATGTGGTCAGCTATATCTGATTTTTCTCTTGTGTTAGTTTTACAGTGTTGATGCAATCTTATCTTAAAGGGATGGTCCATTTTTAATTTTTATTTCTTACCACAGCTGCATGGAATGGCATACACAGAGTCTTTAATCATATTTTCCTCTATAGGAGGTTTTACTCAAAAGAGGTGTCTGTGAAGTGTTGAACCATTGATGCTATATGGATCACAGATCTTTTGTACTTTTTCTGATAAACCCTTTGCATAGGGTAAGCAGACAGAGGCTATTTTCTGGGTGTTATTATCCTCTTTCACCCTTCTATCTCAGTTTGTGGGAGCTGTTATCACCTGGACAAGGCCAGAGTGTACAAAGTAAAATACATATCGAAAGATATAAAATCACCCACTTTTCTTTCACAATATTAGTTTTTTTACATGCAAAGTTGGCATACTAGTACATTAGGCTACCAGTACTTGTACTGAACATAACTCCATAATTTTTTAACACTATAGTGTTTTATATGACAAGAAATATGGTAGTGCAAAAAAAAATTTCTTAAATAACCAATGTTATATAAAATCAGTGATACAAAAGTAATAAAATATCAACAATGAAGTTACAGATGCAAAAGAAAAGCTTCATGCTTAAAACATATACAAAAAATATAATTTGTTGCAATCAACTCATATAAATATGTCAAAATCATATTTTTAAATCTGTACCATTCTTCAATTTCTTTCAGAATAAAAACTAGTTTCAAGACTCTTTATTCAAACACACACACACACACACACACACACACACACACAAATACTGTGATAAAAAGTTAAAATCAATCATAAAAAAATGAAAAATATAAAAAAAAGTATGCTACACTCAAGTGAATTCTTGTTTTGCTGTTAATAAAACAGCAAAACAAGAATTCAGTTAAGTGTAGCAACCCAAATAATTATAAGATCTTATGCAAGAATTACCATTCTTTCATAAAGAGTTAGGCAAATTTAATACTGTGATTACATTGAGGTTTCGCTATTATTTTGCTTCAGCCTTATGTAATTGGAAAAAAAAACAGTTGACATATCAATATAAATATTTCACAAAAAGTCGGATTTTATTAAGAAATATTTTCATAGATTTTTAACAAAATTTGCAAATAAAATAATTGAAGCTTTTAACTTAAATATCCCTAAAATAAAATTAAAATTTTCTTAAACTAAGTTAAGGAATAAAAAGCTATGTTCCAAGTAACAGATGCTTTAAAGTTTCTTATGAATAACTTCTCACAGAAACATTAAAATGGTCACAGCAGTCATTTATTTTCATTTGATTTATGGTTATTGGTAATCAATTACATTAACCAGATCGAAACTAAGTATTGTCAGCAATGTATATAATAGTATCTTTATGACTTACCATACAACTAAGAGGAGGATTTTTCTGATTAAAAAAAATAAATTAAAAAAATGAATTTGTAAATAGTATTTGCGCATTCATTTTACGATAAAAAACCTGCTTGCCAAAATACATTTTATCAGTAAAACCACTGAGAAAAAAAACAAAAATCTACAATCTTAGCACTAAACATTAACTCAACACCACACACACACACACACACACACACACATTGTTCAAATGATAGCAGCATGTGTAGAAGCAACTAAAAATTCTATGCTTAATGTTTTTGGTTTGCTTCTTTTCAGGTATAGAAATGGCATTTACGAGAAAAAAGAAAAGACAGTTTGAATATTAGAGTGAGCTCGAACACAGTCAAACAAGAATTTGATAAAAATGCACCAACTGCAATGCAGATTTGGATATTACACAAAAAGTTCAAACAGGAAGACTAGGCTACTGATTTGATAGTCATGCACATATAGGAGACTTGTGAAATCATTTCTGAAATCCACATACCTTTGAATTCTTCATTTAAATTTTGACAAATAAATTTTATTTTGCTCAATAATAAGTGTTTAGTTTATTTTGCCTAAACTATGTAGCTACTTAAACATTTATATTTCAAATGATATCAAATTTTTTTAAATACCCTGTACATATGTGTTTCTTATAATATATAAGAAAGTGAGAGAATAGGTAGATTAAAACCCACTGTTCAAGCATTTATTTTATAAAGAGTGCTCACTATCAAGTAGAGTTTAATATTGTATTTTTGTTATTACAATTGTTTATAAAAGCATTATATCACTACACAAAAATTTTCATGTTTCAAAACAATACTGTTCTTATTCAGGTGATATTTTAAAATAAATGGTGAAAATGATTAATTTAGAAGATGAATTCATGGTTATTTAAAAATGAAGTGCTAAAATTTTTGTGTAGTGATATAATGCTTTTATAAACCATTGTAATAACAAAATTATATATATATATATATATATATATATATATAAACATGGCATTATTAATTACTGGACTGAATGTACTTTTAATATTTATATCACCTCACTCCTTTACAAGGATGAGGACAGCTTAAAAGAAAGATATTGATATTTCAATTCCATAAAAATATTATAAATGTAACTATCAACCACAAATACTTGAATTATTCATGCCCTTAGGAAATATACAAGCCTTAAAATCCATACAAATCCTGGTCCTCCAAACTACATTAAATATTGGTCATGCATAATTAGCAATTTAGAGATTAGAAATAGGGACTGACATTGAATTGGCTTCTGTTGCTTATATTCAAAATATAAAACCCAAATACTTTTCTGTATAAATATTTAGTGCACTTTTACCCCTTCAACCTTGTTTAAAAAAATTAATCAAATAACAGAGTGGGGATATGAAGTGAGTAGTGACTTAAGATTTTTTACTCAAAAATTTTCATAAGTATGACTTATTTGAAAATTTTTAAAATGTTACTCGAGTATGTTATATGGCTTAAACTAGAACATACATTAAGGCAACTATTCAAATGGCAAACTAATCATAACCAATTGCAAGTGCATCAAATTGCAGTATTAATAAAAAATGAAATACTAAAATGATATTGGGTAATTAACTATAAGAGAAAATAAACATATTTTTTCTTATTTAAAATCATGTGGTGAAAAAGATTTTAATTAAAATCAATAGTTACAAAATATAGTTTTCAACTTACTCTCTAGGCACTGAAAAACTGTAGTCTATAACTAATTATTTCATTTAAAATGCTTTTTTTATAACAATTTTGTTTCGAATAAATAAATAAAATGGTCAAAATTTTACTTAAATATTCAGCAAATCAAAACTAAGATCTTCATAATCAAAATATAAAAATTGCTGCAAAAAATCTTATATCTTAATGAATTGTACCTGCCTGGTGGAAATTATCTATTAGGAAGATTTCAAAAGAAATAAATTGTTTGGACCATTAAAATTTTTTTAGTAACATTATAGAAAATAATTAAGCCTCTTAAACCATTTACTGCCATAAGCCAATTTGATCAAATTACTGAAAAACAGTGTTTTTAAATATAGCTTAATAAAATTATTCAATTTTTTAGCATACAACTAGTGAACATTTTCTTCGATTGTTCATCAGCTCTGTGATTGTTTGTTTTAAAGCTAATAATAGACCATCTTGAAAACTTAAATTATGGCTATCACAACAAGATTATATCAAAGGACAAAATACTGAGCACGTTTTAAATAGAAGACATACAATATCCTGATTAAGGGTTTGGTGAAATCAAGTAAGGAAACAATTTATAAAATATCAGTGAAATAAAAGTAAGCAAAATTAAGTGAAGATTATATTTCTTGTCCTTGGTTTGGAAATAATTTTAAAAATTCAAAAATAGGAGCATTATATTGATCACCTTTGTCATAATACTAAAGAGATCAGAATAAAGGTCAATGCTTATTAAGGGTTCATAGGACTTCATTTTTTTTTTTTTGAAGCAAGAAAACCTTGCCTAATTGAATTAATGTTGAAATAAGAGATTTTAAAGTTATAGACATGAGAGTCATTAATTATAACTTGAATTATCTTTCAATTCTTGCCTAACCAACCTGACATTTAAATTGGAACTACAAACCTCTTAATATATTTGATCCTTCTATTTACAACTTGAATCAAAGCTATAAAATTTACATCAGAATAAGTGATAAGAAATAAGTTTGTATTAGGGTATTCAGAAATTATGTTTTATTAAAAAAGAAAGTATGTTTTATTAAATAATGTTTTATCAAAAAAGAAATTAAATAAACATTGAATTTATTAAAATATCATGTATCAAAAATGTAATCGCCTTCATTTTCAATCAGTACAACCCAACATGAAGGCAAATTTTCAATTTCACATTTACAGAATTAAGGATAATTTTTCAAAAAGAGTTTAGAAGACTATTTTAAAATACTTTTTTGTTTCTGAATATCTAAGCATTTATGAAATGTTCTATGCTGAATATTTTCAACATAACATTTCATTTACTCAAGTTGTTAGCAATAAACATCTACAGTGATACCGTTCATATTCAACCAGATACAAAGTAAAAACTTCAGTGGAAAGAGTCCTGGTTTTAGTGTTTGTGCTGTTTCTCATTTTGTGACAACCACTGTCTTTTTTTTTGTCTTCTGTTGGCATGCAAAACCCATTTTTTATCACCTGTAACAATATGATGAAAAAATGAATACTTGGTGTTCTTGGTAAAAAAAAAAAAAACTACTGCAGATAGTGCAATGTTATATTCAGTTCTCAAATGGAAGGTGATGAGGAACCCAAATTTGGGTTCCTCATCAGTTTTCTTTGCAAATTTTTCCAATTTGCTTGTAATATTGATGAACAACTGAACATGACACACTGTTTCTGTGTCAAATCTCTGGTGCTTTGATGTGAAGCTAATAGTCTTTTTCTTTATTCTTTATTTTAAATATTCATCTTCTAGAGCAAGGCTTGTCATATTTTTAAATAACCATTATTTTTAAACATTTTAAAACCACAGCTGACATAGATGAGCCTTCACTGCATAAACTGTACAAATGTTTTAAATGCTTTTGTTATCCTTTTGAAATTCATTTAATATGTTGCTTTTTAAAGTTAGAATCCTCTAGGAATTAAGCTGTGAAATGCCTTATGACACATTATCATGGAAGAGATAATAACCTAATTCTAGATTCAATTTTTTACTATTCAACTTAGTTGAACTCATAATTCATTGTGGTGAAATACATACTCTCATACAAAAATTAAATTCTTCTGAAGTTAAACAAAATTTAATTAGAAAAATTCAAACTCATATTAAACACATTTGAGATTTAAATAATGTTTATTTTTTTGATAATCATTTTATGATGTGTATGCCTAAAATACCACACATCATAAAATGTACTTTCATTATAGTGAGAAGTTTTGCTGCAAAAAAATCATATGTACTACTCTTGATAGAACACAATGGAATTAAAAATATATATTTCTTTTTGTGAAGTTAAACAACTGATTTGCTCATAAAGAAATAGATTGCATGTTTCACATTCAAAAATGCATACATGTTAGAAAAACTTGATGCTTTCCAAAATGGAGTTTGCAGATAACCAGGAATTTTATCTAAACTCAATTCTATCAAGAATTTCGGAGTTATTAGAAGCAAACAACAAATGTTCAGAAGCCTGCTTCTATAGATTGGATTTTGTGAAGATTTCTGGTGAAATATCAATTAAAAATAGATTGATAGTAAAACTTAAGATACCCTTTATGACTGAGAAAAAGAAATAAGTATAAATAAAGTCACACACAACTTTTATAGGCATATTTATGCTCTAAACTAATAAATAAAACTAAATATTCTTAAAATCAAAATTAATAAAACTTAATGTACAGAAAAAAAACAAATAACTGACAAAATTATCAGCTAAATATTTTAACTTATAAATTAATCAGAACTTTGTTTTGGAAAAAAAATCAGCTGCAAACCATCTAAAGTTATTACAATTTGATACCCACAGCTTGTAATAAAAACTTAAATAATAAAGGTTAATCTGTAGTTTTCTTTTAACTTGAATACGTAATTTAAAAATCATGGAAGGAAACTAATGTATACAAGAAAAAAGAATTGACCTTGTAAAAGAAGTCAGTCAATTTGGTTCAGAATTGAAAGGGGGATTCTAAAAAGTAAGGACCAGTGTTAGTTCAGTGGATCTATGTAGAAATTAAGATAACAAATTGCCATGAAGAGTGGGGATATTTAATCAGTGTAGTGACCTTGCAAGACAATGGATAAAACTTTTAAATGTAATATACAGAGACTGAGAATGAGACATGATCAAAGTAAATAAACATCTATTTTCAAACAAACTTATAATCAACAATTAAAAACATGCTATTGGTTCTAATATTTTTATTTTTAAGCATGAAATTTATCAGATTTCTCTTTTTTTATATAGGAAATCTAACTAAATAGCAATGAAAACCTGAACATTTTTTGTAAGCTTTCTGAACATTTTCCTTATTTCTTAATCTAAAATAGGGCAAACATGAGATGGACTGAAGAATGACAGTCACATTTTTTAATTCCTACTATTCTTGATTATTTTTCCTATATGACAGGGCGCCTATGAACAAAAGTACTATTTTTAATCAAATAATCACAGAATAATTCTGGAAGACCTACCTCTCAGAAAACATCCTTTTTTAACTATCATGCAACCCAGAAGTTTTGAACAACCAAATACCATAACTGAAGATTTGCGTTGTTTAATAATAGCATGGATTGTAGATGGCTCAAACAAAATTCTATGTTCAGTAATCTCTGGAAACTATACTTATCCACAATTCAAAACTAGAACAAATAAAAGATTTATCTAAAGGAGTGCGAAAACTCCAAAAGTCTGTGAATAAATAGCTATATTTACTGTTAGGAAGGTCAGGTCACTGTGTTGGGCCAAGGAGTTTTTCTCATTAAAATCCATCTTGAACATATACAAATCTACCATCTGTTTGTGCATTGAATACTGCTGCCATATTTGATCAGGTGCCCCTGCTATTCATCTTGAGGTTCTTGACAAAATCCAAAGGAGGATCTGCAATATAATCAATCCTGATTTGGCAGCTCGACTTCAGTCCCTTTCTCACCAACAGAATGTAGCTTCCATCTGTTTTTTCTAAAAGTATTTTCACAGCTTTTGCTCTGATGAGCTTATCTCCCTATTGCCCCCTCTCTATGAATTTACTCAAGCTACTAGACTGGCAACTAGGTTCAACCCTTTTATTGTCAAAACAGTCAAATGTAACCACCAATTCTACTCCACCAGCTTCTTTTCTCGCACTTCCCACTTGTGGAACTTCCTTCTGTATACTTGCTTCCCTGATAGCTACTATCTCCAAGAGTTTAAGTGCAACAACAATTGCCATCTTTTATCTCCCTGATTCCCATCTTTCTTCTTTCTCTGACACCCCTTGTATTTTATTCTTCTTTTTCACACTCCTTTCATGCAACCCCCTGTGTACCAGTGGCAATACTGCCTTGCTTTGGGTGAAACAATTTTTTAAAAAAATGTATAAAAATGTATTTTAATACAATAAATATTAGGAGGAAAAAGTATATATAAATATTATATTTTTTAACAATGAATGAATAGTTAAAATGAAAACATTCACATTGTTAATCTGAGGCAATTAACTATTCAATATAACAAAGCCAGCAAATTATACATTTAGTATTTTGATCTGAAATCTATAAATACTCCAAAAAAATCTAGCAATTGCCATTAAGAAATGTAAAAGTATTTCTATTGGATAAACCTACAATTTATGCTTCTTAACATCACTTGATCATTCATTCATAGAATTTATTCTGTATATGACTACAAAGGGGGTGCTGAAAAGTTCTTTCCTTAACAAGAAAAAAAAAATCTATTGTTTGGACAGTTGATCAGATTTTGGATATGAGAACTGCTCAGTGGTTTTTTTTTTTTTTTTTTTTTTGGCCTAATCCTATGTGATGCAATCATTTTCAAAGTAATCCTTGGAAATTTTTTTCCTTATTTAATGAAACTTAGTTATTTTGTTCTTAATTATTTGTAGGAGGAACTTGTATTTTTTTTTTTAGTAGATATTCTTGTTTTTTTCACACAATGAAATTAATGTCCACTGGCTGAGACAGTTTTATTATTTATTTTATAAGAAAATTTACCTCTCAGCAGGGATTAAACTTTTTCATTTCTCTAACTTGAGAAACAACTTTTTAGCCAAACATGTTGTACCGTTTAGCCACAAAGGTCTCTAGAGCTAACAAGGCTCAGTTGCTCTTTTTTTATATAAATACACCTTGCTTCTCCTTGGACTACAGTCTTTTCAAGTTCTATTTTTATTTTATAGGGTCAACTGGTTTCTTCTTTGCATTACTTGCCACAACTGCATGGAATACAATACACACAATTCTTGGTGATGTTTTCTTTTAAGAAATGGCTTGATTAATAGATATAGATTTGAAGGGATTTGTTCAAAATTCTGAGAAATTTATCAAGTACAATGACAAACACTAAAACAGCTTTCATATCCACTTTTAAAATAATATCAAAATTTATTACAAAAAAAAGAGCATATAAAAGACAGATGTTTAATTAACAACAATAGTCAAAACAAAATCTAAAACTTAAAAATATAAATAAAACAATAAATAAAAATAACTGTAACATAGGGTATCTAACTTCAAAATAAAATCTCTTCATTCTCTTCACTGCACAGAGAAAAAGTTTAAATCGTACCAGAGGTGCTCAGCTACTTTTTCTGTGTAAAAATTAATAGTGACTGTATCATATTAAGTGAAGAAGCAGAACAAATATCTGCATGATCTACAATTAAAAATATTTAATGTATACATTTTACAACTTACTATTACATAAACTAAGGTTTATTTACACATCTAAAACATTACAAAAAGGTACACATTCATATATGGAAATAATAATCAATAAGTGAGTTTTCTATATACAGCTAAAGGTTTTGTTCAATATTTTCTTTTTAATTAACATAATTTTGGAAAATTTGATTCAATACTTTATTTGGTCTGATATATAGTTGAAGAAGCAAAAGAGTGAAAAGATAAAGTTAAAGTTAAGAAAAAAAAGGAACAAGCAAAAACATTTGAACAGGGTCAAGGTAAAAACTAAAGTGGGGGAGAGAGAAAAATCAAAAGAAGATTAAAATGATTCAAAATAATTAAGTGAATAAAAATTGGCAAAGAAACAAAAAGTATTTAAAGTAAAAGAAAACAAGCTATTCAGGATAAGAAAGACAATAATGAATAAAAAGTGAAATGATGAAAGAGAAAGACTTTTAAAAAGTAATATATATCAATAAATATACATATGGATATACACACAAGCACACACACACACACACACATATATATATATATATATATATATATATAAATGTATTTAAGGTGCTTATTATGAACTGACCTGATGATTGCATAGTGCATGAAAGTCATGCTATAGATGTAGGATAATATGTATATCAACTTTTGTGTATATCTTGAGGCAAAATGCATGGTGGAGACAAGAAGTAAATTAAAAAAGACTTTACAAAATTATAATATTACTGGAAAATGAAGGTTTTCAAATGTTACACTTTTTTCATTTTAATTGAATAAATTAAAAGCAACAAAAAATTCTTTAAATAAATGTTATGAATTTCTAAGCTAAAAATGGTTAAACTACTCATTGTTTACAATCTATAGAGTTTCAAGTTTCCAGTATTTACTGCTTTATTAGTTTGGCTTGTAAACATCACCTTTTATTTATTAATTTTAATATAAAAGTTACAAACTTCTAAGTTAAATAGTTGTTAACGTATTATTTTAATGCCATCTTATTCCAGTAAAAACTGAGAAAAATAATTATGGAGAAAGTTAATTGTTTACCTACTTACTCTTGTCTCTGCTCTATTAATATAACAAAAATTTGAAATTTATGGATGATCAAACCAAGCAAAAAAAGATGATCTTAATTATGTAAATCTGTTATAATTGACCACATCTACAATTTGAATTTAAATCCCAAATTCTATGTTCTACACCAATTTGAGCTTCTGATGATGTAATTTGAATAATTCTATTACTTACTGTCGCAGACAAAAATCTCTCACAAAATAAAACTAAATAAAAATACATTAATTATAAAATGTTTTAGGAAAGCAAGATATTTTATTGGTAAAAAATTCATTTACAAACAAGATCGTCTTTAGTCCCCAAAACATGATTCTATAGAGAACATGATTCTATAGAGAACATTCATTGCCTTTTCTTATGTATTATATGTATATTCTTTCATTTGATTGAATTTAGCAATAAACCCTGAAAAAAAGTTTAATTTAGGAGTGGTTGATATGCTGTAAAATCAACCATGTTGGGCTATGTAACATTAAATGTAGTATGGATCATCTAGTGAGGATCAAACTCACTATTCAATAGTAATAGTCAATTAGACTTGCTTTGATAATGATTATCTCATGAAATGTCTCCCAATAAAAGTAACTATATATTCAGATAGTCATTTTACAAAGTACTGGTGTATTATTTTAATGTAACACTATAGTGACTGCCGTGACTATTGCACCAGTGGCTGAGATCAGGTAAAAGTAGGAAATTGATGCAACTATATATTAGTTAATAGAGAAATATATGTTTAAACAACTTATCTTCAGAGTTCAAGTTTTGTAAATATCTGTTAATAAATTCATTAGATTTATCTGATTGACAAGTGGTGTATCTGCAGGACTTGAGTTTAGAAGTCCTTGGAATTTTTATTCCTCTATTAACTTTTAAATCTGCTCATCTTTAAATATGTTTTAAACTTCAGTAATTTACTAATCTATGAGTTTTATTAGGTGATAATGATCTTTATTGTATAATATTGAGAGGAAAACTCAACATATATTTATAGAGACAATTTTTAAGAATACACATTCCAATGTATTAATATCACTACTCTTTGCATCCACCACCCACTATATGTCCAATCTTGCAAAAAAGAAAAGAAAGAAAAAAGAAAGACAATTGTTCAGTAAGATAGAAAAAGAAAAGAAAAAGGAAACATTTAGTGTTACACTTACACTCCCTGAATTGTACTTTCTGGTCAAACAGAAAGAACTGTTTGTGTCATTTAAAAAAAAAAAAAAAAAAAAAAAAAAAAAAAAAAAAAAAAAAAAAAAAAGAGTATATTAGGACCATTATAAAGAACAGATTCTACAGTAGCAAGAATAAAAATAATTTTGGAAAGTCATAGTCTGTTCTTTAAGTTTTGATATGGTTCAATGCACATGACATCATAATACATTACTTAGATCAACAAGCTGATAAGATACAAAAAAAACATATTAGAAATGTGATTGTCAAGTTAAATTGCCTACATCATTAAATAAATTGAAGGTATTGTGTAAGTTTAAAATATTAGAGACATGACAAAGGTAAATTTCACACATGATCATTAGTATGACTGAGAAAAGGGGAACACAGAAATAGAAACAGAGAGAGGTAGAGGTAGGAGTAAACATATTTTTATGTTTCCTTTTCTTTTTTTTCTCTAGTCTAAAATACTTCTGATGCTAAATAAATAGAAAAATTCTATAGACCTATTTGAAAAGTTTTAAAGTTCAGAGAGCACAATGCAGTAGTTAGAGTTAAATTTTCATGTCAAGTAAAAGAAATGATTTTTTTTTGTTTTGATGTTATCAATGTTTATTGTTTTAGAATTGAAGTTTTACATCATTTTAATTATTCAAGACTGATTTTTGAAGGACTATGTAGATAATGAGAATGACCGAGATAGTGAGAATGCTGAATTATATTTTAGATAGGATAAGGATCAGTGATTATAATATTGGTACAGATTTTAAACAAGTGCTTATTACTTACAGGCAGATTAAAATAGAAGCGTTTTGAGAAAATCCAGTAGTTATTATGACATACAAGCAGTCATGGGAGACACCAAAAAATGTCCTCTAAAAATAGGCCTAACAGAGAGAAGAAACAGAAATAAATTATTAGGTAATACGTATGCTTACTTATACAGATATGTTTATAGTTCTTTGCAAGTATTACATGGTGAACAAATGGCAACATTATAAATGTATTATGTCTGTACAGATTTGTTTTAGTAAATCTAATGCAAAAATAAACAAAAAAAAACAATTTTAATAAAAAAAAACGATGTTGCTTCTGTTTTCAGTTTTGAGACATATGAGAGAAAGAGCGAGAGATGCTGAGTTTGGGATTTGATTGGAAAAAAGAAACATACAGCCATGAAAGTTGTCTTTCACTTTCTGAGAAGTAGCCATTTAAGAAAAATCATTTTGGAAAAAGTTATCTTTGTATGAATAATAACTTTATTTTTACTTTACTGTCATCACATTTAACAAAAAGTAAAAAAACATAACATTAACCAAAACTGCTTTTGAATTTGGCAAATGAAAGACCTACAAATAGAATACTATTTAGTTCACTTACAGCATGTAGTGAACTAAGTATTAAGTTAACTCAAATTAAATCCATTTCAAATATACCTGGATGTGAATCTATGAAAAACTGAACAGTTATCTTCTCTGCATTCATCCTATGCAGTTCTTATTAAGCTACATCAACAGATTATATTTTATACAGACAAAGGTAAACCTGAATTTGTTGAAATTCTCTAAAATTCTGATTTTAAAAAAATAATTTCAATAAAAGAATTATTTTTACTGACCCAAATTGACATATAAAGATAAAAATGTGTGACACGATAACTAGGCATATATGTATTTTATTATAATAGATTAAAATAGAAAATAGATTAGAATTAGAAAATAGTTTAAAAACATATTTAACAAAAGTGAAAAAGAAGAGGAAAAAATAAATAAATAAACGCTTTTTCTTTTATGAAGAAAATTGTGGAAGAGACAAGAGTATCCGATTACTGTTTTAAAATCCTACCACTCTTCCGGTAAATATTTGACTCAGTGATTTAATGTGATAAAGAGATAAAGTTCAGCAGGTAGGTTTTCGAATGACCCGGTCAAAGGCTGTCCTTTACTGTATCTTGACCACACATTAAGAATTTTCTGGCGGAAGCTTTATTAAGATAAAAAAAAAAAAGATAACTGAAATTTCAGACTTACAGTCGCCAATGTTTATCACCGGTGGTCTAAAGCATTTCCGGATTTCCGGATTCATTTAAATAAATAGAAGTCAGTTAAGTGAGAGAGTCAGTTAAGTTAAGGGGAGTTCCGCCGGGCGTGTAAGTGAAGAAGAATCTCCATTCGTCTTGTTTCGTTCAGTTCGGATTTGTTGATCTCCATTAATTAGAGTTAGAGCTGTGTGTCACATTCGCCTACCCCAACCGAAAAGGCTAACTCTAAACGAATAAAGCATCCTTTTCAACTCATCCAAGTTGTGGAAGTTCGTTCCTTATAGTTCAGTCTTGTACCCCCAGCTGTTCGGCCGACATTTTCAACAAACTCCCGGCAAACATCACAGCGTGGAGAACGGCCACCGGAGGAAATTGTTCGGACGGTCCATTGGGGTGTTACAAATGAAAGAAATATGATATAAAAAATATAGAGATTTACTTGGTGTATTATTTGCAATTTGATCAAAATTATTCGTGTTATGTAGATAGTAGTATGGATTAGTAATGTGTAAAGTGAAGTTTGCAATCCAAGTTAAAACTTCAGCCTACTTTATTGCTTTCCTATTTGCACAAATGCCAGATGTGGGTTACATAACAGAGTACATTAGGTTCTATAGCTTTAGATGACAGCCAACCTTAAAGAAGAAAAACTTTGAAATCAAAACCATGGAGAAGACACTGAGAAACCATTCTATCATCTTTTCCAAGAAGACATAGCAATTCACAGATAAAGAAAAAGAATATGTTGAGAACCATGATTACTTATGTCTTGAAGAGACATGGCATTAAAATTTTTTTAAAAATGATAGTGCTGAGTCATACACTTCAGAATTAAAGTTAAATAGGAGGTAGTATTTGTAATCTTCATCAATTTTTTGTTAGAAAAGAATCAATATTGTTATGATGAAAGAACATAGTGAGGACTTCAGTTTAAACATTGTGACTGCCAACAATGAGGGAAAAGACATTAAAGCCATATTCAAGCAATTTTACGTGGGTTCTAACAGTTCAAAGAATTATCAAGAAATTCTTGAATATTGACACTGTGAAAGGTTTCAAAGGATGAGGCAGGAAACCCAAGATTTCATATGGCAAGAAAAGTTCTCAGAAACATCAGTAACAATCAGAGTTTCAACCCCAAGCATATTTTCACTTTGAATGAATCTGGAATATTATTCTTGTCATTCAATCCAGTGAACTTTGCATAACTTTGGCCGCTACAAAAAACAGGCAATATATAAAAGCTCATTTAACTCTTACTAAACATCATCTTGATAAGGATTCAAGATTTGGATCATCAATTATTTGGTCAGATAAAACAAGGTACAACATTTTGTCAAAAATGGAATAAATATTTCAACCCAAAGGACACTGCCAAAAAATAGTAGAGGTGGCAGCCTTATGGTATGATCATGCTTTTCAGCCAGTGAAACTGGCTAAAGTGGATAGAATCATGAAGAAAATGCAGCATGAGATACAGAATTACAACAGGAATGATGTGTTTTTCAAAGCTACTGAAAATTTAAGGTTTTTTTTATAATATAAATATGAAGTTTGTTATTTTTTATATTATTTTAGCCTAATCCTAAATATAAATATTCTTATTATTAAATTTATGTTTCTGCTTTTACTGATCAACTAATCAATTAGTTTTTTTATCTATATTATTCCTTAAAGATTAAATATTAGTTGTAGATAACACTAAGTAAATATTTATGTTTAGTTTAATGAATATCTGAATGATATACAGGTGTCACATTTTGAACATAAAGTTTTGGTTTTTTTATTAATTATCCACTTAAATGTTATTTTTTTTTTATAATCATATTGCCCCAAGCAAGGTATTTTACTGCCACTGTTTTGCAGGGGTTACATAGGAGGAAAGTTATGAGAAAGAGTGACAGGTTATAGGGGATGTCAGGAAGTGGGTAAGAGAAGGATGAGAATACTGATGAGAGTGGAGTGGACGGAGAAAGAAGCATGAGAGAGGATGCAGGTTAGTGAGATAAGAGATGACTACTGACTTTACATTTAAATTCTTGAAGATTATAGCTGTCAGGAAAACAAGAAAATGGAAGGGAATTCCACAAGCGGAAGTGCAAGAAAATAAGCTGCTGGAAAAGAATTTGCATTTACAATTTATTGGTTTCACAGTAAAAGGGTGCGACCTAGTTGCTAATCTTGTGACTCGAGTAAATTTATATATAGGGGGCACCAATGAGCTAAGTTCATCAGAGCAGAAGCTGTGAAAGGATTTGTAGAAGAGACACAGGGAAGCCACATTGCACCGTGAGAAAGTGATTGTATCTGAGCTATCAAATTGGGATCTATCATATTACAGATTCTTCATTGGATTTTGTCAAGGACACCTAAGTGGATAGCAGGCGCACTCAACCAGATATGGCAGCAGTATTCAATGCACGGGCGGATGGTAGATTTATATATGTGCAGGATGGTTTCAGGTGGAAAAAAACTTCCTGCCCCTACACTGAGAACCGACTTCTATATATTCTATATATTCATTCCACTTGAGGTCTGTTGTGAGAGTTAAGCCCAGGAGGCACAGCGTTTTGCTTTCAGGGAGACTAGCCTGATCCATGCTGGGGGGGGGGGGGTAAGAGCGATTGTCTATGATGGTTAATAGCAGCTTTGATTTGGAAGCATTAAAATTCACAAGCCATTTCTCACCATAGTCCACCACAGATCAGAGGTCCTTTTCAAGCTCAGCAGCGAGGTTTGCTTTGTCAGCCTCAGCAGATTTTTGATCGATGTGAGAGTAAACTGTAGTGTCATCAGTGTATATGCCTACTTGGGATCTTATTACATCTGGGAGATCATTAATGTAGATAAGGAAAAGCATAGGACCTAGAATAGAGCCTTGAGGGACACCCGCATTCTTATGATAGTATTGGGAAGCATATCTGTTCAATACTACCTTCATTGCGTGATTTGATAGGAATGACTGGATAAGGTCAAACAATTGTCCAGTTATACCATAACCTCGCAGATTGTGTAGAAGGCCAGCAGGCCAGACTGTCAAATGCTTTGGAGATATCTAGGGCAACAGTTCAGGCTTCGCCATTCTTGTCGAGAGCCTGGTGTATATACTCAGTGATGGCATATCAGCAGTAGACCTGGTGAAGCGGAAACCATACTGTTTGTCAGAGCTGTGGGCTGTGAGATGTTGAACCACCTCGGCATTGATGATGGCTTCGAACACTTTGCCAAAAATCAGTAGGCTGATAGAGCGATAATTAGAGGGGTCAGAGGGTTCACCAGTGTTTTTATATATTGGAACCACGGAGGAGAACTTCCAGCAGGCAAGAAAGCAAGAAGCAGAGAGGCAGTAGTTATAGAGTTTGGAGAGAACAGAGGAGAGTTCAGGTGAACATTTCTTCAGGACAATGGTTGGGATTATGTCACCACCACTTGCTTTATGGTGGTCAAGCTTTGAAATTATATTAGAGACCACCAAGGGGGTAATGTGGATGTCATTCAGTTGGGCCTCAGTTCAGAGTGGGAAGTCAGGTACAGATACTCCAGAAGAGTCTAGTGTCGAGTTGGTGGAGAATCTGCGAGTGAAGTACTCAGCCTTGTCTGTTGTAGAAATAAGGACCTCAAACTTGTTGATTAGAGGAGGGGTTGAGGGTTTGCTATTGTTTAGTACACTTTTACAGAGCCTCTAGTAGTCTTTGGAACTGAACTTACGGGATGCTATACATGGCTTCATTCTGGCTGCAAACAGCAGCTTGGCTTCTTAAAGTATTTTCTTGCACTCATTGCAAGCAGAGGCGCCTGTTATGGTCTGACGCATGACTCTGATAAAGCCGAAGAAGTGATTTTGATGGGCGATGGCGGCTGAGCAAGTGGGGGAGAACCAAGGGGATGAGTGGGATTTAAGTATCAACTTCCTGGCTGAGATGAAAGCTTCGATGCCAGCCTTAACTCAAGAAGAGACCTCAGCCACACAGTCTTCAATAGGAAGACTAAAGAGTTTGTTCCAAGGGATGTCACACAGGAAATCGCAGAATGAGTCCCAATCGGCTCTTTGGTAGCAGTAAGATATTCTGCTAGTCTGATGTTCTTGGGTGGAGTGGGAGTGGAAGGAGATGTTAATGGAAACCACCGCATGGTCAGAGTTTCTGAGGGGGCAGAGTTGCTTGACATTGCAAGAGTCAGGGATGGAAGTCTAGTAGTGAGTCGTGTATATTAGGGTTATTAGAGAAACGCGTGGGGAACTCCACCACTTGCGTGATTGAAAAATTCATGGTGCAGACACCAGCAAGATCTGTGACAGAGTTTTTCAGAGTCTTTTGGTGGGCGTTAAATTCGCCAAACACAAATATATGGTCAAATGGATGAGAGGAAATGGCCTTGTCAATATTATTGGAGATGCTGTCAAGACCGAAACAGTCGGGAGATGAGGGGGAGCAGTAGAGAAAGAAGACTAACTGAGCTTAGTAAAGAGAGACAGAAATGCATATAAGAATGATCTAGGGATTCAAGAAAGATCACCCTAGCTAGAGGGCGGTGATCACTGACATAAGCACCAAGCCCTTACATGTGGACATTGAAGTCCTTCCTGAAGTGGGGAAGGTAACCAGGAACATAGAATTCAGAAGAGAGGATAGAAGGATCAAGGTTAATTTCTCAAAGGGCTAGGATGTCAGGTGAATTGACTTGGAGAAAGGATTCGACATTGTAAAAATTGCTGCGTATACCTTGTATGTTACTGAAAGAGATGTTGATAGGTTTGGGTGTTTTTAGGTTAGCTGGTTTAGATTTGCTTTTATGATAATGTGCATTCATGATTGTTTTATTAGAAGAGAGGCCTAGAGTAGAACTATATTTTTCATTGTTAAATGTTATGTTTTGTTTGTTATATTATTACATATTTATAATCTTTAATTATTATTTAATTTAATTATTAATAGACATACTTGTTTAATTTTAAAAAGATAATTTGTAGTATCCACTATTTTACTGTTATTTTAAAAATAAGTTATGTCAAGTTTAAGAATTATTATATTAATAATATTCAGTACCCTGTATTTGCTAACTTATTTATACCTTTATACATTGGTATGAATAATTCTTTCTTTATGAATGAAGATGTAACTTTCATAATTGTAAGGAAATCATTTATGAGTTAAATTCTCTGATTTTGTTTATCTTTGACTAGAGTATTGCTGACTTCCCTAACATTTATTCTTCAAATTTTTTTTTCTTTTAACTCCAATAATGATTTTATAATTTAATATATGCAAGTTACATTTTTAAATAAATTTAGATGGGACATATTTTCAAGTTTGTCTGAGCAGTTCAAGTTTTAATGTTTATTTTATTTAAATGTCAAATTTCATTATGCAATAAATAAGCTATTTTTTAGGAAGATTTAAAAAATAATTTACTTTCGCCTTTGGATACTTAGATTTTTTTTATTTTATCTATTTTTTTATTTATTTATATTTCTTTTGAGTTTTCAGAGTTATCGCTTTAACTGTCCTTTGTCATTTATTGAATCAGTAATGGATTATACTAAATTTTTTCTGACTCATAATAAGTTAAATTTTAGTAATTTTTTTCAGTAGTAGATAGGCTCTCTTATCGCTCGGTCCTTACTCATCCCTTTTCTATTGAACAAGAGTAGAGTCTTATCCCTTGTTTCCTGCTTAGGAAGGGGTTCTCAGTTTTTTTCCTCTCCTGAGGTCTTAATAGTGAAGCTGTCACAAGTTTTTTGTAATGTGTATGGATGGTGGCAACAGTTCTTCATACTGAGGGTGTCGAGTTGGCACTTTTCTGGTTGCTGCTTCTGACTGGTAATTAGGAGCCTGAACGCTTGAGAGGCTGCTCTGATCAGCAGTTGAATAATATTGGGGTCCTTGTAGTGTCATGTCCCAGCGAATACCTCTGTGAGCAACCCTAAAGCTACATTATGCTGCAGTCTGCGCCAGTTCCCTTCTTATACATGTTGCATTTGATGACTGACTGCTACTCTAGGCCTCTCCCTACTGATATAACTAAATCATAACAACATATAATCAAAGATATAATAAAACTAAACCAGCTAAACAAAAACACCTAAACCCCTCAATATCTTTTTCTCTAATGTCCATGGTATTGGTACCAACTTTTGTTGTGTGGAATCATTCCTATACAAAAGGTCCCCTGCCATCCTAGCTCTCTGCAAAACTAACCTAAACCTTACAATTCCCTCCACTGATTTCTCAATTCCTGGATACCTTACTCTCTTTAGGAAAGACTAATGTTGATATACATGGCCTGGGTGTTTATATCAGTGAACATCTCCCTCTGGCTAAGAAGATCTCTCTTGAATCTTCTACATGTGTCTCCGTCTCTCTCTGCTAAACTCAATAAGTTATCTTTTCTTTCTCTATCACTCCCCTTCCTCTCCTGACTGCTGCATTCTAGATAGTATTTCTGACAATGTAGACAAAGCTATTTTCCTTCACCTACTTGCTAATGTATTTGTGTTCCATGACTTCAATGCCCATCATTCCAAGTGGCTGAAAAATTGTGTCACTGATCATGCTGGAGTCCAAACGCTGAACTTTTCAATATTCAATTTCTCACAAAAGTAGATAATTTCCCCACACATTTCCCTAGCAATAACAATGGACACACTTCTCTTCTAGATCTTCCTTACTTCTCTGGAATACCCACACCCAATTTCCCACCTAGAACTGGGACTCGATTTATATATATATATATATATATAAAATCCTATCTCTGGTCTCTAACATAATTTCTAAGCTTGACTTCCATAAAGCAAGCAGAGGTGATAGAATTCCAGTTATCACCTAAGAAATGTATGCCCCTGAGCTAGCTCTAGTCCTTTCTAAACTCTATAACTATTGCCTCACTGTTTCCTGCTTGTTGGAAGTCCTTTTCTGTACTTCCTGTTTTTAAGAACTCTGGGGTACCCTTTGACTCCTCTAATTGTCCTATTAGCCTCTTACCTCTTTTTGGCAGGGTACCCAAGGCTATTATCAATGCTGAAAGGAAACCTGGAAGGAATTCTAGTTCCTCAAAAATTAAAATGGTCGCAATGACACTGATAATAACATTATTATTCACAAATTTGGATTTACACCAATGAAATAACCACCACAACAAAACAATCTCATCGCTTTTGAAAATGATTTAAGCATAATAAATAATTTTGAAAGAAGGACATTCAACAATAATTAAAAAAAAAAGACTTGAAGACAACTCAAAAACTATAAAAACAGATAAATCTAGGAGAAGCTATAAAATGGAAACCAATTACTATAAACTAATTGACAAAGGAGTCACTACATTTTTACAAAACCACTAAAAACAAAACAGAAAGTGATATAAACATAGAAGCTAAAAACATACCCACTAAACTAAAATTAGACAATAGAATAAAATAATTAGCAAAAGTAGAATTATTTATTAAATTAAAAGATCATAAGGACAATTTCACAACTAAACCAACATGCAGATTACTAAATCTCCACAAAAAGCAACATTGGGAAAAATAAGCAAACAAATATTAAAAAAAAAAATAGTCAAAAGTAAGAAACATGCTAAGCAATCAATTGGTTTAATAATGTTAGTAATAAAGAAAACTGTTCTTTCACACAATTAGACATCAGACTTTTACCTAGCTATTAATGAGAATACACTAAACAACTTACAAAACTTAGCAAACAATACATGACTATACCCAATATAGGCATAAATATAAACACTGCTGAAAATCAATATTATACCACAATAAAAAAAAAATATGGACAAAAAAAGCCATAATAATAATAACAATTTTGATGTAACAATGGGTAGCTATGATGGTGTATGTAAACTCATAGATATATACATAATCAATAAATACTAAAAAATAGATATAGGTCTATACAGGGACGTTGGTTTTTTAATTCTCAGAAATTGCAATTGCAGAACTACAGAAAAAAAAAACTTTCAAAACCTTAGAATTTATGATAGATGTAAAATCCAAACCAAAATATAGTAAATTATTTAGAGATAACATTCAACAGATACCTACAAACCATACAAAAAACTAAATAGTCCAATATACATTAACAATTGACAAAGGGCTTAACAGTGAATTTATGCCAGTGCCAGATATATACGGATCTTACAACATTCTTCTAAAACAATTGATATAATTTCAGTTGATTGGATTTTTTTATATGTGCAGTGTCTCTGGTCTTGCTCTAGACATTTTTTACATATTTAGTCAAAAGGTCTTGTCACTGTGTTTTGGAAGACTTAGAAAAAACGTTTAGAAAAAAAAATTAAAGTGAAAATTATGACTTCTTAATCCATACACTTTGAATAAAAGAAAATAAACTTAAAAATAAATAAACAAAAATTTTATTTATAAATACTTGAAATTATAAATTAAAAATGTAAACTTTCGAATTTAGCTCACATATTTTTTATTAATTAATTTATGAAAAGACAAGAAATTAAATTTAAAAAAAAAAAAAAAAAAAAAATCAATCCAAAGGCAATAAAATGCCATTATTTTGTCAGTTAATCATTAATGAACAGAAATGTAATAATAAAAAAATTACTTTTGTATGATATTAATTTGTAAAAATTCCAAATATATTTGAGATGGTTTAACTAACTTACAAAAATTATATCTCCCTCTCATTATACAAATGATTCATGCCCCTAGGTGCAGATGTGAGCAAGTGCTGTGAAATCTATGCATAATTTCCATCGGAATAAAAGAATAATTTGCAAAAGTTCATAGTTTCTGGAAGAGGATGACACTGATGATGTCACCACCTTAATAAATCCGGGCAACTTTCTCTGTGCCTGGTGTTTTTTAGCATCCGCTATGGCCCTGGTCTCATATATATACATTATATGTTACTGCTTCTATGGGCTTATATACATGGATTAGTAATAGTGTAGTATATAATATATACATGGATTAGTAATAATAGTAATATGGATTAGTGTATTTATATTAAACAAAGATTATTCTTTTTATCTTTACCAGGTAGCTAAACCCTATTTAATGGTGTCTGACTACAAGCATAAAAGTAGTGCTCAAAAGAGACAAAAGAAAAAGGAAACAATATTCAAGATAAGGAAGACAACACATAAAATTGATACATTTTCTGCTAAGAAAACAACATCCTCTGAGCAAGTCAAAGATGCAGCTGACTTTAACTTACAACAGCCACAGAAGCACCTTCTGAATCTGAAATTACTCCTCATTCTGCTGAACCCCTTGATCTCTTCAAGCCAGATGAAACTGAATTTGATGGGCCACCAGCTAAGATTTCAAGGCCTGATTCCATGACAACCAGTACACAGATTACACCTGTCAAAAGTGCATATTTTCTTAAACCAGATACCAGCCATAATGCCTCTATTTCACAGGAGATGTTCTGGAAATTTCATCCAAACCAGCCTGTAAGTAATATACCATTCAATAGTGCTGTTGTATATGACTGACAAGGCATTTAGGGCATGGATATTAACAGAAAGTGGGTGACATACAATGAAGAAAACAAGACTTTGCATTGCTCATTTTGTCTGATGTATGCTCCCGAGAAAAGTTGAAACATGCTGATCCAGGGCTGTTCTGACTGGAGACACATCACAACAAGACTGTTTGAACATAAAAAGAGCCACTGTCATATGAATTCCACTGATGCATATTTCCTGAATGTTTGTGAAAGATCCCTCAAGCACAATTTGTTAAAGGAACAACTCTCCTTAAGAACTCAACAATTGCTTCAGCATCGCTCTGTTTTAAAGTGTGTAATTGATGTAATATTTTAAATTGGTTTTCAAGTCTTGTCTTACCACAGCAAACATGGAGAAGCTGTTGCAACTGTATTTGATGAAAGTAATCATGACAATTGTAGGGAATTTTTTAGAGACTATAAAGCTTCTTGCAGAATACAATCCACACCTGCAGGAACATTTGCAGAAGGTCATTTTGCAGGGAAAACAAAAATATCCATCTAAGAAAAGGTGTGGCAAATTTGTAACTTTTTAATACAAAACAACTGTGAATAAGATAAATATTATTTCAGACATGGTCAAAAACTAAATTGTGAAGGAGGTGAAAAATGAAGAGATGTCTTCAGTACAAATTGACTCTACTCAAGATATTTCTACCCGTGATCAGTGTGCCATTGTCCTTAAATTTGTTGTTAGAGACAAAGATAAGGAAAGACTAGTTCACCTGGTAAATTTGCACACCCTGCTACGAAATTCACTTACAGAGATAGGCATGACACTGGAACAGTGTATTGGAGATTCATTTGATGGAGCAGCTAATATGAGTGGTGTTTACTCTGGTCTTCAGGCACTTATGAAAGCAGCTCGCCCAAGTCACATCCATACTTGGTGTTATGCACATGTTCTGAACCTGGTGATCAGTGATGCAAACAGTGTATGTGTTGCAGCAGTTAGTCTTTTTGAGGAATATAACATGAGCACCTTTTTATATTAATTTTTAACTACCCAGTAAACTTTAAAATTTATGAAAATATTCTCCATAATATGTTTTATTGAATGCAAGGTACTTTGGCTTTAAATTTACTGTATTTATCACTCTTATTTTCTGATAATGTTGTGTATAGATGTCTATATTTTTTTTTAAATCAGTACATTTATACACAGACAAAAAAAAATTTCAATATTCATTTTTAAAATACTTAAAATTTTTATATTTAAAAATGAAATTTCAAGACTTACTGATGCTAAAATTAAAGAAATCTTTGTCAGGCCTTAAATTCAACAGCTCATGAGAGACAATGAATTTAAAGTAACATTAAACAAATTGGAATAAGAAACCAGAAAAAGTTTCAAAATGCATGTGTAAAGGTCTCCTTGGAAAACACAAAGTGTCAAATTATAAAATACTAGTTCAAAATATGAATGAGGCATAAAAAATTTAGGATGCAGGTCAATAAAGGTGCATTTTTTGCTCTTACATCTACTCTTTTTTTCAAAGGGTGTTGCCAATTTCCAAGATTTTAACACAAAATAAAGTTTAAACTTGAATAACTGTGGCAGTCATCATGTAAATCTACAAAGAAAGAAAATAAGGGTCGCGCTGTGTGCCATCCATCAGGGAAAGATCTAGGATTGAAACCAGAATCTTGTTTTTCTTTTTTTTTTTTATATGCTGGTCAATTCACACAGCGACATTGGACCATGTGTGGTTAGAGAGAGACATCCAAGACACAAAGAAGAAGAAGAAATTCTTACAAGCTATTTCAGCCTTTTAACATGTAGCTGATTTTTAATTAGTTTGATGCAAAATGACGGATGCAAAGTTTGACCTGAAATGGCTCCACATCTGTGGTGGTCTGGGTTGCAAGGGTGGAGCCGATATTGAGCTAACTAAAGCTGTGCTGTACTGGGCCCTTGCGATTGACCCATGTACAGCGTACACTTTACCACCCAAGTTATTGGCAGGTGAGACAGTGGATGTCTTCTTTGTGGCAACTGAAGAAGCTGGCTGTGCTGTTTAGGGGATTGCCTGAACAGACTTTTGTATATGTATTTGTGGCCGGACTCCTGGTTCAAGTGAAGCAACTTCTGAGAGTGTCTACAAGCATTGAGGCAACACAAATTGAGCACGCACAGGCCATCAGGGATGAAGCAGAACTTGGGGAGCCTACTGTGATGGTTGTACAATCAGCCCAGAGTGGCCACAGAAATCCCAGGCCAGACCCATGTTCCAAAAGGAATTTGCTCCATTGAGGGTAGAGCGGTCACATTGCCAAGGATTGTAAAGGACCATAAAGGACAGGGGCGTGTATGCAGCTTCCAGTGTGGCAGGATCGAACACATGGATACAAGCTATCCAGGAAACGAGCCAGGGGAAATGATGTCAGTGCTGCTCTGGTCCCTGGACAAGATGTAAATGAGGCACAACCAATCATCCCAAGTACATGTCAACCAAATGCCTTGCTCAGTGCTGCTTGATTCTGGCTGCTACCATATTATAGTGAGTGCAAGGTTGTGCCACACCTGGAGGAGGAAAAGTATTAAAATAATAGCCATAAATGGTGAGACACAAGGATGCTGTGGAGTAGGGTTAGTGAGGATTTGGACAGACTCTGGTGCATCTGCTGAGGTCAACATGCTGGTGACACGGAAGGACATACTAGGCTTCAATCTGCTGCTCAGATATGATGTCATCAAGGCACTAGGTAGTGTCCTCCTTACTCAAGCTGGAACTGTGCAATTTCTGAAGGCCTCGGTATGTGCCGCACTTCGGATTGATTGGCCAAACTTCAAGGTAGAGTTCAATCAATGACAGAAAATCTGGACCATGTCATGAGATTGAACAGACAATTATGTCCCAACCAAGCTACAGAATGTCATCACAGAGTACCCTGTACTCACGAATGTTAGAGCTGCATATAAACCAGAGCTTGACACCTGGATCAAAGATGACTGGTTGATCCCATACCCCAACCAAACGCTTAGAACTCCCAAAGGTCTGATCCCTTTGATGGCAGTGGTACAACAGAACAAGTCAAAGGTGCAACTAGTCATGGACTACTGTGATCTCAATCAATGCATAGAGGCTTACACAGCCAATGTTGGTGTATGTGCAAGCAAGTTAAAGAAGTGGCATCAGAAAGGGTCAAACATATTACTGGATCTGAGGAAGGCTTATCTGCAGGTGTGGGTCAATTAAACTTTATGGCCATTCCAGACAGTGGTATTTTGCGACAAAAAGGTACTGCCTGACGAGACTGGGTTTTGGCTTGAATGTGGCACCACTAATCATGAAGACCATCGTCGGTACTGTGTTGTCTCAGAAGGAAACAGTTGAAAAGGCGACATTAGCATACTTTGACAACATTTATATCAATGAAGATGTTAAACCTGCAATGCACATTTGAGTGAAATTGGCAAGAGTTTAGCCTAAAATGCAAGAAGCCAGAGCAGCTTGAAGACGGAGCGTGCATACTGGGCCTGGACGTCTGGAGGAGGAAGATGGCACTCTGTGATGGAGATGGGGAAGTGTGATTCAGGGCATCCCTGAAGTCCTCACAAAACAGACCATCTTTTCCCTGTTCAGAAAACTTGTGGGGCACCTACCAGTGTGTGGCTGACTGTGTAGCAGTAGGTGTAACAAAACGCAGGGCAAGTGTGGTAACCACAAGGTGAGATGATCAAACAAGTAGTACCCTCCTCACCTGAATGATTGCAGAAAGTGTGGAGAGAGCAACATGCAAGGACCCAGCCTGAGAAGAGTGCTGTATCAACAGGGAAGAAATGGATGTATGGGTCAACACCAGTTCATTAGCATTGGTTGTTTTGTTGGAGAAAGATGGAGCTGTGTTGGAAGAGCTGGCTAAATTAGATGCCATGCTGAAGGGCATTAACCTAGCATTACAGTGGCAAGCAAAGAAGTTGCACCTGCATACCGACTGCCACTGCATCTATCACTAGGTGTCTGACATGCTGACCAGGAAAGCAAGAATATGCTTCAAGGCAGCAAGCAAAATGCTCATAAGGCAAAAGTTAGACACCTTAAAGAGTCTAGGCTGTGAATATTACCTGGTAGTCAGCATAACATTGGTCACATCATTCTGTAACTTTACCAACTAGTTGACACATATGCCTTGAAAGGTCAAACATTCACTGCTACAGTGAATGTGATGAGCCAGCAGCAGATAAAAAACATTGTCACAGAGCATCAAGAGGCACTGTATTTTGTGAGACATATCCACCCAATAGTGGCCAAACAAGTCATCAAGCACTGTGAGGTGTGCCTGTCTATTGACCCAGCACCAGCCTTGTGGCAAAAGGGATAACTGGAAGCAAGTGACAAATGGCAAAGGGTGGGAATGGATATCATCCATTATAATAGCAACCACTTTCTTACCCTCATCGACTGTGGACCCACCTGGTTTGCAGTTTAGTGACCACCTTCATAGCAAGTCTTGAAAAGCATTATTCAACAACTATCATCTAGCTTTTACGAATGAAGTGCATCAGATGAGATTTTGACCGATAACAAACCCGCCTTTTGCAGCCAGCAGGTCAGACCGTTTCTGTGTGTGTGTGTGGGGGGGGGGGGGGTGACTACGGCTGCAATGCGCATACATGCCATGAAGCAATGATATCGAGGAAAGAAACCACCGCACCATAAAGAGGATTGCCACCAGGAAGAAGTGCTCCATTGCAGAAGCAACATACTGGTACACTGTTATACCACAGGACAACATGCCCCTAGCAACTACACATGCAAATGCCATCTACATGGACATGGCTTGGGTAAAAGGGATCGACATTGTTCAATCACTTGACAATGAGATGGTGGGCAAGTAATATGCTGTAGGAGATCTTGTCTGGGTGAAACTACCAGGTAATCGGTGTACCACTAGATTCAAGCAGAGGTGAGTGACTGGTGTGGTCAGTCAATCTGTCCTGGTCAATGGAATCCCACATCACATGCGTGATCTCTGCTCTGCTTTGGAGGTAGACCATTCGACAACTGAAGAAAGTGATGAGGACAGTGATGAGTTGTCCGACAGTGAACTATTAATGGGTGGCACCAGTGGTCCCCTAGAAAATATAACTGCGAGCTCATCAGATGATTCGTTGGCAAAAACTCATGTGCATGTCCCACTTCAGTTTCCCAAAATAAATATAAATTGTAAGATATTAGTTATTGACAGAACAAGAAATTCAAATTAAACAAAGTTTTGTGCTACTTCAAGTTTACATGGGCACGTAAAACTAGTTTAACTGGCAATGGGTTTATTTTCTAAAAAGTTTTTAATTACTCAGGAATCAGAGGGAAGTGTAAGTCTTAACAAAATTCTAATACAATCCCAATATTTTGTACCAAAATTTAATACTTTTATTCATTTTTTTTCTTTCTATACTTTCCTCATTTTACCTATAATTAAAAAACAAGATTTTCAGGAAGTTTTGGCTGAAGACGGACATCATCAAAATATTACAAACAACTTAAAACAAGAATTATTTAAAAACTAATAATTTACACAAGAAATTGTATAAAACTATGTTTTTTGTTGTTTTAAGGTTGTTTTGCATATTAGATAAATTTTATAACTTTCCAATAAATAACAAAAAAATGGCATGTTGATATTTTTATTCTAAATAAATAAAGAACAAATAGTACCTTTTATATAAATAACTGATAAAATTTTAAATACAATCACAAAATTTGGGAGACTCTTATCAAACACCATCACACTAACAAATTTTAACCTCAGCTAAATGGTAAATATACAGAAATATAAATATTGTAATTCTAAACAAATGTCAAATGGGCAGAATATGTTGAACTTTATGAAAAGAAGGGACCCAAAAATACTGGTATATAAATTTTCAGTGGGTTAGCTGTTTTTTCTTTACTTTTTAACAAGAATTTCATAAAATATAAAATGTAGACTAGTGTTGTTATTAAATAAAATAAACTACTCTTTCGGTAACTCAATGTTTTAAGTATTTACATACATATATAATAATGAAAATGATTATTATGATAAAAGAACTTGAACACAACCCTGTTGTTATCAGCAGTAAGGGGAAACACCCATGTGACTTCCCCTGGCAATGACGTCAGTAGGTCATACAAGAGATGACGTCACCAAGGAAATTCTCCCAACAACCTGCCTTATATCCGGTTTGTCTATGCTTAAGTTAGAAACAATTTTTAAATTGTCAACAAAACATTTATCATCCTTTCTGAACACTAAAATTACATATCATTGGAATAAGCAAAAAGAATAAAAAAATAAACAATAAAAGTGATTTATTAGGCTAGCAATAATAGACGAAGATGCTAAACCCCATTCTCCGTTTTTCCTCCCACCAAAAAGTTTTCTTTAGGTTAAGTTAGGAATAGGATGGATGGAACAAACTAAACAAAAACTTATGACTGTTAACAATTCATCGGTAAAGTAGTAAGGTCACAAATAATATCGAATGTAATTGTTTGGGGAGGTGGGCGTCAACATTTTTTTTTTTTTTAGGATTGCTACACACTTATTAATTTAAATAATAATTTATGAATTATTAATCCTGAACCGATATCTTCAGTATTTCTCAAAAAAAAAAAAAAAAAAAAAAAAAAACACAATCATGAGGGAGATAACTACTCAATGTCAGTTTCATAAAATAAATTAAAATGTAGAAATTAAGTTTTTTTTCTGTTAAAAACAAAATAGCAAAACTAAAAATAAAATTAAGCATGTCGAATTTGAATTTTAAAAAAAAATTTATCTGAGTGCATCTCATTTTTTTATGCACATCACTTGTAACCATAACCAAAAAAATATTTCCTGCCCCCGCATTGTTGGAAGAATTGACAGTTACGGCGTTAACATTGGAAGCAGACCAAATTAATTGTTAACAAACAACTAAAAAGGCGATGTTTTCATTATAATTAAATTATATTTCGACAAGATCGCTATGTGGGAGAAGAAATGGAAAAGAATGCAGACAAAGGGGTTTCACTACGTTACTTAAAGTATTGAAGAAATAAAACCATTATTTTGAAATACAAACCCTTACAAAGTTCAGCTGACATGCAATTATGATGTTATTGTTATTAGACAACTAAGCTAGGAATAAGAAAATGTAAATCGACTTCTTGTGTCATCGAAGAAAATCATCATAAGAATCTGGGTCATCAGTGACAAGGCGGTATTTCTGACCCAGTAGTTGATAAAAACCTGCTGGTGTTCCACAAAACAGCCACTGTCTGCAAGCAACAGATTTTTTTTTTGTTTTTGTTTTTTTTGTTTTTTTACGTTTTAATCCCAATACTTGTTCACTAAAATAAAATCTATCAGAAAATGTTAAACGTGTCATTTTGACAGTTTTTCAAGAAACTCGAATGCAATGGCATGAGAAAGATAATCACAGTTGATGTTTTTTTTTAACAACTCTATGTAATTATGTTTTTTATTTTACAGTTTTTACGCTTCTACTTTGTAAGGTTACAGGGCATAACTTTGTGATATGTGTGTAATATACGCAACAAACAAGCATAAAGGGACACTGGCTAACGTCTTGAACGTTATCTCTAGGAATTTTCATGAAAACTTACTTAGAGAAATACAAAAATAAATAAATAAAACATTGTGTTACAGATTGGTTCAAACTATTTTTCAGAAAAAATTAACGATTAATTAATCCCATTGATTAAAGAAAAAACAAACTGCCATGCAAATCAGTGTTACTGTTGTGTGATGTTATAAAAACTCACTACCCACTTAAAGTGAATTTCTTTTATTACCATAACACACACGCGACATTGTTATGAAATTTCTATATAAATTATTGGCTTTTTATTCAGTAATACTAATAGTTGAAGTTGAAATATGACTGGTTTCTCTAAAAAAATAACATGTAAAAAACTAAAAGTAAGGAAAGTTTATTATTTTCATTGCAATTTTTCACAAAATATTTTCCTTAAAAGAGTCATTTAAAATGTATTTTTTTATCATTTAAAAGAAAAATACAATAGTTTTTGTCTTAGAAATTTAATTTCCGTGCAAACTAAAAAAAAAAAAAAATATTCAATAAAATTATGAATATTTTTAAGCACTAACGGAACTTTTTTGTAGAAACCAGAGAGGAGACGAGAGCAAGAAAATAACGACAGAAATTTAACTCCAAAGAGGTAACAAAATAACAAATGTTGCAGAAAAATATTATTATCTTTAAAGGTTAAAACAAGCAATAAGCGGTAGAAAAAGTAACAACAGTTGATGATCCATCATTGGTGGTGGTCACCTTTTTAGAGAGAAAGAAGAAAGGAGTGAGTTAACGAACAAGTGATGATGATACAAATACAGAACAAGATTTTTTGTGCCAATGGCCTTAGTTACTAACCTAACACGTCAACAGTTACGAAGTTAAGTAACTATATCACAAAATAGGGTTCACAACAGAAGCAAGAACACATTTTACTTTTAAAAGACAACAGGGTGAATGTAAGTAAAAAACAAAAAGAACTAATATCAAAAACCAAAAAAAAAAAAATACATCATAACGTGAAGGAAAACTCTTCTTCACTCACTCCTAATAAAAACAATTTAATTTTAGAGTTTAAATGTATTGTAAAAATATTTTTTTCTCTTCTTGACAGCATTAAAGAGGACCACATGGTTGGCACCTACATAAAAAAGGATTGACAACTGAAATGACAATTTATATACCTGATGCGTTAGGGAAGACTAAGAGTTAACTGTTTTGAAGGTAAAACAGAACTTACGCGGTTGATGTAGATGGTGGTGTCATCTTGATGTGACTAGAAACAACTGGGGGGCTCAGGCCAAGCCATGTGACCAGCTTTTGTAAGAACCATCTTCAAGAGTCAAGAGAAGACTATGGCCTTTTTACTGTTATAACATGTAGTATTTTTAGTTGTACTTCTCAGTGTTTTTCTCTCTCGATAGGACCATCGACTTCCCAAATGTTGATCTGATTGTTACTGTTTTTTGTTGTTTTTTTTTTTTTGCTCAGGGAGGGGGGATAAGTCCTTACTCAGCCCGCTTCACTTACTTCATAACTTAGTGCTATACAACACACACCCATATACTTAGCAATGTTTTCTATCTATGGAAGCATGCAGCTGCTGCTACAGAATTGAAATAAGGGACATAATTTTCGCTTTTCTGCTCTTTTGAGAGACTGGTTAAAACGAGAGTTTAAAAAATGCATCAAGGAAGAATGGGAAAATATAGAAAGTTTGTTGACATTTTTTCATTTTGTTTATGTTGCAAAGTCACCATAAAACACTAAAATGATACTTTTTATGGACTTAAAAAAGAAATACATAAGTTTTATCAAGTTGGGAAATACTAAAATAATAAATACTGTCAATGACAGTCGCAATAACAGGTTATGATATTAAAATTTAAAAAATGTAAATCCTTTTCCTTCAACGTGAAGAAAGCTAGTGTAATCACGTGACAATCCAATATCAACGTTTATTTTTTCTGAACGCAAGCAAGAACCACCCCTTTTGCTTTAAGCTACTTTCTTTTGAGACTATAAATGCTTTTCAGAATTATTAAAAGATATTACTAAATAGATATTTTCTACAACTTCAAAGTGGAAACTGTAAAATATTATAGATGTATTAGTATTCGCAGTAAAGTTGAAAAGAAAAATGACCTTCACTCTCGACAAAAAAAGATGCTTTCCATATTTTCCATCTAACAAGTGGTCAGCCGGTTGTACAATAATAAAACTACTAAGGAAAATTTTCAACCATCAATACGCAAAAAGATCTTCCTTTTTGCGTATTGATTGTACCGATGTTTAGTTAACTAAAGAAAATCGTTAAAATAAACTATAACGGTATTAAATTACATTTTTTAATCAATAAATGAAAAAGACAACACATCTTACACATTTTACAATAGCTTTTTCCCACTTTTTAAACCTAATTAAACGACGGTATAGTTAGTTTTGACTTTTGATGAATAATTAATACATGCTTCTTCTTGCTTGATAGTTTTTATTTTGACCTGTTATTTTATTTATTTTTTTTATTATTGAATAGTAACAGTTTTACTTTTTTCAATCTTAATAATAATTTAGATCTGTCGGTAGCATAGGAAACGCAGGTACAAGTTACAAGATGTAAAACTAGTCAATAAATCACTGCTATTGAAATTTTGCAATGTCAAGCACTGAAAATCAACTAACCATATGATAACTGTTATGCATTTTAACAAACATCATAAAAAAAGGATCCCCAAGAAGAGATGTTTCTTTTCTTTTCTTCACCATACCATAAAATAACACTACATTGAATGAAGACCGAAAATTTAAGATTTTTTACAGATTAATTGAGAAATGTTCATAGAAGAGTCAGCTTTTTCTTCACATTTTATATTCAAAATAGTTTCAAATTGATAGACAAAAAAATGTGTAAGAATGAATTTACTTAGTAAATTTTACTACTTGTCGCTTGGTAACTTGGTTGGTAGTAATGGGAAAGTGTAGGTAAAATCACTTTGTTTTTTGGTAGATTGTTGCTATGATTGTGTGGGGTTATTTTTTTTTTTTTTTTTTAAATCATATCACCCCAAGCAAAGCGATAAAGGCCACTGGTGTGCAGGGGGTTACGTAAGAGTGAATAGATTGGAAAAGAGAAAGCCGGACTTGTAACAACTTCTGTAAGTTTATAGTGGGAGAAAAATGTAATAAACCAACCTTGAATAAATTTATTGTTCACTGAAGTTCACACAACCAAATTTTGAATATTTATTTTGAAAGAGATAGAGACTGGACGACAAAAAAATGTTGAATAGAAAATTTGTTTTACATTTTTCTTGGTAAATAAGATGAAAAATTAATTAATAGTTAAATTTGTAAACAGCTTCAGTGTCATCTGTTTACTGGTCTTACTCTTAATTTGCCAAATATGAATAATGATTTCCTAAGTGCAGCTTAGATGTGGCACAAGGCAGAAAGTATGAGACATATTCTAGTGAGAACAGAATTCACTACTCAATTGTAATGATTCTAGTGAGACAAGCTTGCTAACCATTACACCACACTGAGGTGCCCATTGCCAAATATGAATGATTTCTAAATTTCTGTGACTGCATCATTAAATACTGAAAGATGTTAAATGAATTAATGAGCAATTTTTCTTATTGAATACATATGCATTGGTACAGGATTGTCTCCAAACAAAGCATCTGAAATACTGGTTACTGATTTTGATCTCTCAAGAGATTAATATATTCATTTTCTTGAGTATATTCACTTTTAGCATAAACTTGTAAAAGTAGGATGAAATTGTTCCACAATCCTTAATTTAAAAAAACAGTCCACTGTAAATGTAATTATAGTTTTTGTGTGCCAACTCATTTAAGTGCTGAAATTTTAAAATACCTGTTGCTGAAGTAAAAGAAGAAAATCTTGAATTTTGATAATTGAAACATTTGAAAATAAGATGAGCTAATTAAGAGAGAAGTCAATTAAAAATTTACTAAATTAAAATGATGTCCTTGTAGTGGGTAAGAAATTAATTAAAATCAACCTTCTTCACTTTTACAAAAATTCACAATGAAGTGTGAAATCCTGGTTTTCCCAAATAGAAAAAGGATTAACCATCCCTTAAAGAAAAAGTTAAAACCAGATTTTGACAATGGGAGCTACTTGCAAGATCAAAAAGGACTTTGCAAGTAAGTGCAAAAAATCTCGATTACAATAAAAGGACTTCATCAGTGTCAGTCAGCCAGAGTGTCAGATGGGAGCCTCAAGACAAACATCTAAAATATAACTGCCACTTCAAGAGACTGGACATTGTCCTCTTTCTCTTTTTCCTTATCTCTTTCAACAATTACTACTAGGCACATTTTGTACTAACTCTACCTTCAACTTCTTAATGTTTCTAATAACACATTAACTTCTACAACTTGTTATTCCTCCTTTTAATAAATTTCTATTTTAAAATGCAAAATGTATATTTTATTCTTCTTACGCTATTCCACAAAGATTCAATTGTCCAGTGTTGGGAAAGAATTTGAATACTATTTCTATTGTAGGTTTTATGGGCTGGTTATTAGTTTATTTTTTTACATCACTTCAATACCTGAAATTTTCACAAATCAAAAATCAATCAGAAAATAGTTAAATGCTCTGATTATTAAAATGCTAAATGTTCTGGGAAAATGTTTATTTTTCAAACATATTTCAGGGTATTTCAAATGAAGTTTATCAGAGAGTCTTAGACACAATATATTAAATCATAAAAATTAAATAAACTTGTTTCAGAGTCCATTTGAAAATAAAACATTATATATCAAGATAATATAACTAAAAGCTTTATGGCTTTACTATGAACATATAAGAGCAGTTAGGTAATGGATAGTATGTTTCATTCAACAGAGGCTGCAATAAAGACTTGCAGTGTCAACCCACAAAATGAAGTGTGCCTCAAAAATTAATAGTCAATGTTGGTGATTATGTTGAAAAATAGTACTGTGTAGCTGAAAAATTGCTCTGTCTATTAGTGTTATTGGGTTCTGTGTATCTGTGATAGTTTCTGTAGAAATAAATGAGAGGAATTACTTTTAAAGTGTCCCTCATATATATGTGTGTGTGTGGATGTGTTATATCAGAAATATTTTTTGAAATGATTACATCATTAAACAAGATATTTATGACACATTTATAGTAAAAAAGAAACAGCTCAAGCTGAGTGTTATTAGCAGCAACAATAATTTGTCAGTTTGATACCAAAAGAGTAGGTATATAAATATATTTTTTGTAAAATGCGATAACACACATTAAAGAAAAAAATTCAGAATAAAAATGCACAACATGAAAATTGAAACATAATTTTCAATTGGAGTAGATAGACTAAACTATCGCCCGGTTCACACTCCACCCACATCTATTGAACAGGTGAAGAGGCTCATCCCTTGTTTCCTGTTTAGGATGCGGTTTCCGGTTTTCTCTTTTCCAATCTTTTCACTCTTTTCCTTTATTATTCTTTTTTTTTCAATTGGAGTAGATAGACTAAACTATCGCCCGGTTCACACTCCACCCACATCTATTGAACAGGTGAAGAGGCTCATCCCTTGTTTCCTGTTTAGGATGTGGTTTCCGGCTTTCTCTTTTCCATTCTTTTTACCCTTACGTAGCCCCCTGCGCATCAGTGGCGTTACCGCCTTGCTCGGGGTGATATGATTAAAAAAAAAAAAAAATTTCACAAATACATTTTGTATCTGAATATCCTTTGTATTATCCTTTTGAGATTAGTTTACTCATTTCAAAAATGGTAAACATATAAAGCACTTATACCAACTTATGTCCTTGTAAATCCCACATTGGTGAATTGCCATTTGTAACTTATTTTCAATGGAGAATTTGTTACTAGTCATCTTTATCTTCATTTGTATATTTTTAAGAAAGCAAACAAGATACTCAAGTTTAATTTTTTTCAGCAGTAATTCTATAAAATTTTCAGTCTTTGAAAAAAACAAAACAAAAAAATCTGAAATATCAGAAATAACAGAGATATCTAAAATATATTGTTTTTTAAATTTGAAATTTTATAAAACTACTTTGACTTTGTATGTATATACAATTCAGTTTTCTCACAAAATTATTAAAGCTTCTCTTCAAGGTCATAGCAGAAGGTTGAAATAAATGACTTAATTTTTTAAAGAATGCACACATAGATACAAAAAGCTTCACATAAATATACCAACTGTTGAATAAGAATAACTATTATCGAAACAATGGTTTTACTGAAACCTAAAATTAGAAAATAAAATGGAAAAAATTGTGACCTTAGCTAAACTCATAAAAGCAATGAAAAATTTTATTTAATGTTCAAGAAAGTTAGAAGATTCTACTCTTAAGTGATATTTCACCAGTCACCTAACTGTTGCCATCCAGAATAAGGTTAACATTTACATAAAATAACTTAGCAAGAAGGAAATCCTTAACAGCATACATTCAAATATTTTTTTATGCAGTGCAAGACATCATCAGACAAGAAATGTGCCCAGTGGAAGACCTCGTAACCACTGTTAGAAAAAGGAAGTTAAAATGGTATGACCATGTCACAAGAACCAACAGTCTTTCTACTGTCATCCTGTAAGGTACTACTTTAGGCAAAAGAAAAAGAGGCAGAGAGTGGAAAAATGGACTGACAGTATCACTGAGCAGACTGGAAGCTCCTTTACAAAAACTCAGACATTGACACACAATTGTTATACTCTACTGCAATTAGATCTCTTTCTGATTCACAGTGCATGTAGGTCAGATGTGAGCATTAAGAAAGCAAAACACAAAATAAAAAAAATTAGTTTTGTGCAAGGGGCTCCAAGCATCACACCTGATCCACAAAATGAATCCTTGCAATAAAATAATAACCAATTAATAATGTTCTTGCTGAAAATAAGACAACCATTTGCTTAAAAGAAAGCCCCCTCGTAACAACCAACACAGTTGTGAGCTAAAAGATCATCTGCCAACATGCAGGCATATTGTCACTGTCACCACCATAATTAATTCTCTTGTTACAATCATAAAAGATAGATCTATCTATTGGAGTAGATAGATCTATCTATCGCCCAGTTCACACTCCACCCACGTCTATTGAACAGGTTAAGAGGCTCATCCCTTGTTTCCTGTTTAGGATGTGGTTTCTGGCTTTCTCTTTTCCAATCTTTTCACTATTACGTAGCCCCCTGCACATCAGTGGCGTTACCGCCTTGCTAGGGGTGATATGATTAAATAAAAATAAATAAATTCAGCCAAGTTTCACTAATCTCACTAAACTTTTCACATGCAGACTGCATCTGCTGGGTCAGCTTCAACACTGCAGAGCTTCCAACACCATCACCATGATTTCTAACACCTCAATGTCTTCACTATCCAGCTGTCTCTGTTGTTGTCACAACCACGACCCTGTTCAATGATCTTTAATTCAATCAGAATCAAACAGAGGCCTTCTGTTTGATCAATGTTTACTATCTACCTCTATTCCTTTATCACTACTGCCATAACCATGGCAACTAATGTGCCTTACCACAAATCAACCCACCACTGTGAACTCAATCAACCAGCCCTCAACCCACCTTACCAGACAGTCTGGATTCAACATCTTGGCTTTACACAACTGCTATTCTGTCAAACCCCACCAACAGCTAATCTATCCTCTGACCCCAACTGTGACCAACCAACCTAAGAAATCAGTCAACTTCCAACCTTACCAACAACACTGTCACATATAAGTTTTCCTGACCACCACCAGCTGAAGAACCATACATAAACAATTTTTACCAACTCTCAAACAATTATATACATATTCAAAATGTTGATGATTATACAGTATTTAAAATTTAATCCTTGTTTATTCCTTTCCTTTGCAACCAAATACTCGTTATAACACAATCGAGATATGTAGAGTAACCCTATGACTACACCTAGTCCCTGGTCATAGGCCTAATAATGATGATGAAAAACTGATTGGAATATATCATGAGGTAGGAGGGGAAAAATCAGAAAAATAGTTTCATATTGATACAAAATTATAAATAATGATAATAATAATAATAATAATACTGCAGAATTCATATTGTACTCTGAATGCATCCTCCTATGTAAGCTTAACCTTTAAAAACAATTTAAAATATTTGTTCAAAATGTGTTTTAATGTTGTTTTTTTTCTTCTTTCTCTTCAATTTTTCTAATTTTTTTTTGTTATTATTATCATCCTTTCCTGTTCAAGTCTACTTGTAATTGTATTTTTTAATTTTTTATTCATTTAACAACATTTCTACACAGATAGCAGCATTTATTGTACTTGCAATCTTACTGGTCATTTTGGTGACTGATGAATCTGTTAAAGAGTGTCTTTTGAATCCCTACCTTAAGAATATGTGTCGGAAAAATCTCTGTCGTGACAAGAGTAAACTAATTTTCTGCTAGTGTCTTTAGTTGATAAGTGTTATCACAACTTATGCAAATTCTATTACGGACAAATTTTTTAACTGATTCAGTCTTTCTTATTAAATTACAAAATAAAAGTTGTCTTGAATGGCCACTCTTCTCAATCTTTTTGCATTAATACAAGTATCCCTTTCATATTTAGAAGTTTACCATTCATCCATACTTTGAATATTGTTGCCACATCTGGTTCAGAGATTCTTGATAAAGTCCAAAGAAGAGTCTGCAATTTTATTGCAATTTTTAACTGGTATTTTGGCTTCAGTCACTTTCCCACAACAGCTTCCCTATGCTTTTTTCATAAATATTTTCATAAAAGTTCTGAAGAACTTTCCTCTATGCTTTATTAATTTAAGCACAGTACTAGATGTGCATTGTATCATAATGGATATTGGCTTGAAATGAGAAGTCAAAGAGCCGAGTTCAATTTCCAGTTGAATTTGTTTCATTCACTTACACACAAATAACCTTAGGAAAGGTATTAATCCATTTCTTCTTCATCTACTTATGGGTTGAATAACAGAGCCTATATTCTATGCTAACAGTTTCTTATACAGCATTTCTTGCTCATGGAACTCTTTTCCTGCTTCCCAGTCATTTTCTTAATTCTTGTTCTTTCTCCTTAATAGTTATTTTTCTCATATTCTCTCACACTCTAGTAATCCCTTGCATTTTAGTGACTATATTGCCTTACATGAAAAAAATGATTAATAAAATGAAAGAAAGAAGTTAAAATTTATAATTAATAATGTACAGACTTAAGCTCCTTATCAGAATACATATAGTTGAAGTTACAACACAACCATCTCATTGTTCTTAATTTTAGTTTTCCTTTTATTTCTTTTCTCCTATGTGGAATGTCTCCATCTAAACTCTGTAATTTTATTTACTATTTACTTTTTAATTTTGCATTTTATTTCTCATTTTTTTCTCACTAGGAATAGATAGGTTCATCTATTATCCTGTTCACACTCCTCTCCAGTTTTTTGAACAGGTATAGAACTTTATCTTATATTCTCTGTTTAGGATTGGATTTCTGGTTTTCTTATATAGTATTTGTCATTTCTTTCATTACCAGTAGCATTATTGCCTTGTTTGGAGTGAATTGGTTAAAAAAAATATGACTTAAATATTTTTTAAAAGCAGATTTTAATCAACCATCAATTTTTGGTTTGCTAATAAGAAAATTCAGGTTTCACTCTTGTGACCTAAAATAGGTTGTAAACCATCTCATCAAATTTTATAATGGTAGTAGTAAATTGATATAAATATTTGCAAGTAAAATTCATAATCTATGAATACTAAGAAAAGCATGAAACAAACAAGAAAGAAAAAAGTTATTTCAAATAAGTCTTAGTAAATAATTTCTGTTTTTTCTTACCACATCATTGGGAGAATGCATGAATCATTGTTTGGGAGTTAAGAGCAAAGGCATTATATTTGGAATATAATGAATGGTCAATGTCACTAGAAATACAACTAAATCAAAGACTGAAGATATAGGAGTTCCATTGAATGTTGTTAATAAATAGCAAAAGATAGAAGCGAAGTGTTTTAATAATAGGGTATAAAGAAATTTATTCAGTAATCAATGTAGCAATATTGATCTGTGCTAAAATAGTCGTCAGACAATTTTACAGCCAAGTAATAATATATAAATATACTGTGACATTGTGTATACATGAAAGTGTGATATTATAATCATAATATACATGTTTTAATTTATTTAGAGTGAATAAAGTTTGACATGTGGTTATATTCTGAAAGGCTCAAAATCAAATTAAGTATTAATATTTTTGATACCAGCATGCTTTTCGCTGTACTAGAAGCAAGAGTTAAAAATGGTTGGATCTGTTGATGAAACTGACAAGGGAGAAAACTGTGTAAACATTTATCAGTGCATTTCTAATGGACATTAACTTACGCTAAGTGGCACTGCTGATATTGTGGCATGTGTTTAATTTCTCAATCTAAGCCGCTGTCCAGTACTCCTCCATATATGTGTGAGTGTGTGTATTTTTGTGTAAGGATATGCACAAATTAATGCATATGTTTATATGTGTAATCTACTTGTGTGTGTGTGTGCGCGTGCGTGAGTGTCTGTCTCCAAATCATAATTCAAAAATATATTTTCATGTAAGGATGCAAATTTACATATATAGGAGGGAATATGTTTAAATCTACAATTAGCACTTATATAAAAACTTGGACAATTTTCAATATACATTTGTATAGATGGATTTGTTGATCCATATATTTATGTGTAGACATGTGTGAAGTATGTATCTTTCTTGCTTTCTCTCTCTCTCTCTCTGCTTATTGTAAGGACACTATATTTAAATATCAATGTATCCATGCAATATATCAGTCAATGATTATTGTATAATGCTGTTAAGACTGTAATATCACAAGAATAATCTATAATAAAATACTGAAGGCTAAAATAGATGTTACCCAGAATTACTTTTATTTTCAGTTTATTTTTTAAAAAATCATTATCTGTTAACTACAAAATTTTTACACTCAAAAGCAAATATTACGTTCTAGTACATAAACTTCTGGGTTATATTGTATTCACATTCCAGATGTGACAATTCAAAGACTGAAATTTGATTTTGAAATATCGTGACAATCACTATTTCAGATTCTATCATCATCATCATCGTTTAATGTCCATTTCCATGCTAGCACAGGTTGGACAGGGTTTTCTTGATGGCTCCATAATTGAACCATCATGAAATTTTAGAGTCTTTAGCTTGTGATAGCAATTTATCTAAAAGTTGCATCCCAAGCTAAAGATTCTTACACAGCCTAACTTTTTCTTCTTCTCTTAAATGATCCTCGTTTGGGGGTCAACTATTTGCCCATAGATGGGACTCTAACAAATGCTACCACCCCAGGTTAGGGTGAACCTTGAAACAACAGCAATTAAGAAGTGATTCCATGCTCATCTAAACCTCCAATCTCTTGATTGGAGACCTTACTGCTGGATATAATTTATTGTCATATTCAGGACTAGAATAATCATATGCAAAAGATTAATCATAAATTTAATAAGCACTGAACATCACAAGTGGTAGCATTGTAGTATTCTAATGGCTGCCACTATAAGAACTTTTTTTCACTATTTCTTTTTGTATTAACTATATATTTTTATTTGGGAGCCTCAAATTCATTTTTTTTTCTTTATAACAGATGAAAACTGTAGGACTACATTAAAAATATTAAAATGTGTGAAAAAAATTCTAATTTTAAAATTTTATAGTTTGATTAGTTATTAGTAACAACCGAAATTAAATGAAAAAGCTTTAATAGATAAAAATTAAAACTAGCAAATATTTTCAAATCAGTAAGAGAAAATAAGAGAGAAATTAAATTTGAATAAGTTATTTCCTTTCACAACAAGGTCAGATGTTACAGAAAGCTTATATTTCAATATTTATCCTTTAAAAATATTTATTTTCCAGTTATCTCACTAAAACTAAAAGTATAATGCTTTCTATATGATATAGTTCTTCAGATATTGCAGATATTTTTTCTTAAACTTAGTCAACAATATTAAGTTATGATTTCTTTAGAAAATCAAACAACCCATGCATGTGACATTTTTATTTTACTTTAAAGATGAATAAACGATGTAAAAGTTAAGAATAAGATGAACAGCATACAGATGACTCTTAATGTTAACCTCAGAAGGAAATCAGTTGTACAATGCATATGAAGCTTTTTCAGAGTTTTAAGTGTTTCTTTATCTCTGAAATTGTTTTTGTTCTTTACTTTGTATGTTGTCACAAAGTCCTTAAATATATTTTCATAAGTTAGAAAAACACTGCACAAACAATATCCAATTTCTTTATGTAGAATGTTTTCTTGCATTTGAACTAAAAATAACTTCTGATTGCTTGAATCACTAGTGATTACAATGTTATGCCTCCATTTATCTTCCCACAGGGTTGCAGACTCTAGTATTTCAAAATATTTTTGTGTAATTTTGGTAGAAAAATCAATTACAATGATACGTCAGTCTTATTTTAATTTTTACATAATTTAGACAATTTATCCATTGTAACCTGTAAACCCTTGAATTTTACACAGGAAAATTTATAACTTATTGGGTAAACATGTTAAATTCTATTATGATGTTCCAGTTTAGCAATCAGGAGTTGTGAAATTTTATTTCTGGGTTTAGGAAGTTTATTAGCTAGTGAGCTCAAATGTTCTACTACTGGACCAATAAATAAATGGATTTTTTCCTCTAAAGAGTGTATAACACACACTTTCATCTCAAGAAGATCTGAAATTTATATTTATGATCAAAAACATAAGTTTTTAAAGCCATACTAAACAATTTACATCCAGTAAAAGCCTTCTAAAGTGCTGACCATTGTTACTTGGAAACTGTTTCGTTTACAACTGCATTCCAACACCTAAATCCATAGTAGAAGTGAAGTGAATAGAGTAAGTCAAAACCTTTCATGTTGTCTAAATCTATTCATCAAGGTTGTCTACTTTTGCCCATGTTGTATATCTTGACACTGGAATCTTTCCTTCATATATCGATAGCAAACCTATTCTCATATGGAATTATGTTACTTAATGCAAATATCTTGGCTTGGTACTCTGCCTGGGATTTTTTGTAAAAGATGTGTAAATTTTCCAGGCTTGTGCCATATGAATAAAGCTATCTTGAAGTAATTTGTTAGAGATTTTGGTTTCATAAAAAAGTCATCAGCCTGGACCATTTAGGGAGATTTTGGTTTTATTTTGTTAAAGTAACATTGCCTGAGAATCTATGCTGAGTGATCCTTTTCCTATTTTTAGTTTCTCACATTTGTGTTTTTTTTTTTTTTTTTTGTTTTTTTCACTTTCTCTTCATTTCCCCTTTTAAATGACAGAAGACAAAGAATAGGCCATTTTCTTTTTTCTTTTGCTGTATTTTCCATATAATTTTCAGAATGTTAACTTACTTTTTCTGCAATGCTAGACGGTGGAAAAGTCACTGACTAATGCATTCTTTATATAAATAATTTTTCTGTAAACAAAATTTCGAATCATCTCAAAATTTCAAATCTGGTGGATTTTTTATATAAAACATGAATCATTTGTTTTAATCCCACATGAAATTGTAAATATGAAAATTATAATTTCTGATGAGAGAATGTGTACTTTTGGTGATTACTGAATAAAAGACTCAGAATAAATGTGACATTATAGTGAAAGGAATAATGAAGAAGATAGTTTGTTGGGTCAGTGAATGCAACGAGGTCAGAAAGTTAATGTGTAAGGATATTTTAGTATTTCCCCTTCCTTCAATTTCTGAACTTTTTCCACATTTTTGCTATTTTTAACAAAACAAATATTCATTCGCACTAGTTCTGTTTCAATATAATGGGGAATATAAGAAATAAGTTTTTTTTCAGTTGCATAGGAAATCAAATTTTAAAGAAAAATAGACGACCTACATTTTCTTTCATTTTTCAAATCATGCAACTGGAAATTGCAAAATTTTGGTGTCTATTACTAGTTGTCCAGGAAAGGAAAAATATTTCTAGTAAAGCAAAGAAACTTTTTAATTGTCGCTCAAGCCAAAGTTTCTAATTGGATTTACTTATTTTGAAATAAAAGCATTCAAAAATAAGGGAGGGTTTTACTTTTATGAAAAATGAAAGACAATACACAAAAATGTTTTATTGCTACACTTTTTTATTTTATTGTTTATTTTCTGTAGTTGTAACATGAGATATCGGCTTTGATAAAAAAAAAGTCAGTAAGTCTAGGCTACTGAAAAATTTAAAATTTTAAATTCAATCGTGAATCAAGCATCGAACAAGTTTTTTGAAAAGGTAAAAAATTGTCGCATTATCAAAAATAGAGGAATCAGGCACCCAAACCTCTTTTTAAGCCTTAAACAAATTACCTTAAAATTTAAGGTAATTTGTTTTTTACTTCATAATATCGTTTTTCTAATTCATTATCCATGACTGTTTCCCAAATAATAATAAAAAACGATGATGATGATAACAGGTCATCATCATCATCATCATCAGGTTGTCTTTGCATATCAGAAAAATGTATTTTTTTATTATTTAATATTTTTCTTCTCCTACCGATTTAAAACAGTAAACACCGAAATCACTTTAACTTGTTTTCTGTATTTATTTCCCAATCGAGCGTGAATATACGAAAAGTGACCATAGAGTTAAAAAACGCGGGAAGTATTTTTTTATTTTTAATTTAAAAATGTACTTAGAATACTCAACTCGCTTCGGTAATTCATCTACTAAAATTGGAACGATACAGAGAAGATTAGAATGGCCCCTGCGCAAGGATGACACGCATAAATTCGTGAAGCGTTCCATTTTGGGGGACGTGCGTTGTGGTGCAGTGGATATCGGCTCGGAACGACAAATCGAGGAGCCAAGTTCGAATTCCAGTCGAATTCCTTGCATTTACGCACAAATACCCTTGGGGAAGGTATTAAATCCGTCTCTTCCCTCCAGTTTGGGTTAGGACAGATTGGGTTCTATAGCCTTGGCTGGTAACCAGTCTACCGCAGAAAGCAATGACAACCTGGAATAATAATAGTTTCTACCCAGTCAGTCATGTCTGATCGCCCAAAGCGTGTATCATGCATGGCACTTCTGACCAACAAATAAATAGAGATTGATTCGTAAACACCGAAGGTTATGTACAAAAAATGATGAAAAGGAAACTTGTTAAAATAAGTTTTTTTACAATGTAATATTTAAGTGATTAGATTGAAAATTGCTGTTCCTAAACAATTAGAACGCCTGTATTTTTTTTTTTAAGAGAACTAAGAAATTGTTGCCTTCACATTCACAATCTTTTCTGAACTCAAATTAAAAAAAGAAAAATAGGTTAGGTAATTTACCAGCACCTTTTCTAAATATTTAACTTCATTTCGAGACTTTAAGAAAATATTCTTGATTTGCAAAATTGATGCAAATTTTTTACACAAAAAAAAAATCTGTAAAAAAGAAAAAAAAAACACCGTATTCAACAAACTGAAAACGATCACTTACAGATGTAAAACAACATTACATAATAATTTAATTATTTTTTCTTAAACAGATTACTTATCTTTAAGAAAAAAAAAGCTTTTTATAAAACCATGAGATCAGTATTACATTATACTTTTTAAAAAGTTTAAGTGCGATGTGGTTTTCTTATGGGCTTTTAACATCTATTTTTTTCTACGTATATGATTGTGAACTCAACAAACTGTCTTGATTTTCTTTTTTACATTTTTTTTAAGGCAGTTTTTATCTTCGAAATATATTCCTTTTTTTTACTAAGTTTGAATTCCCTCAAACAGAACTATTCAAACTTAATCATTTCTTTCTTTATGAAAAAGACAAAATCTGTGTTCAATTAACAATTTTTGTGAATGTAACTAAAATAAATAAATAAAACTGCTAGGAAGCTATTATATGGTCACGCAAGTGCGGCAAGTCTAAACATAAAATGAAAATAAGGATTTGTTAATTGTCAACTTGTGTTCGAACACTGACTACAGCCGCCAAAGTTAAATGTGCACTATCACAGGGTACTTTGACATGGTGTAATAATGGTTAACAAACATTAAATTAACAAGCTTGTTTTGCTATTCACAATTAATTAGGAGATCGATCCTTGTACCACATGTAAGCTACGATTAAATCGCTAAAGCGGCTAGACTAGGTAGTAAGTGTTGAGTGTAGTATTGATTCGTAAAAATCGAATCAACTCAAAGAAAAATGATAATGCCAAAAATAAGGTAGTTAATTATAGGCGTAAAAACGTAAAACGTTGTTAAAGAAATTAATTGATACCCCTACAGTCTTTTTTTGCGAAACAAAACTTTATCTTTTCAAAATTTTTTTTTAATCTTTCTCAATTTCTAACTGAATTAAAAAAAAAAAAATTAAAAAATAAACTTATTTATTTCTAAACTCCACCAGAAGTGGGGGTAATAATAATTATTACTAAATTAGAGCTATTCCATAAAGTACATTTTTCCCAGCCATTGTGCAAAAAAAAAAAAAAAAAAAAGTGTGTGTGGGGGTAAAACAAAAATGTAACGAAGACTCGAGATTGTTTTTTTTTTATTTATTATTTTTTAAAATCTACATGCAAGAAAATGCTCGAATGAACCAGCCCCCACTACTTATTAATAATTTAATAAAATGATCACAATTAGTTTTTCTTTATAGCAATAAAAATTTTAAAAACTAAAATCTTAAACGGAGACATTTGCATTTTTTAGTTTTGTTTAGTTTTACAGTCTAATTGCGAAAAAAAGAAGCTTATTCAAATTTTCATTACTTCACTCTTTGGGTATGAAAAAATAAAAATGTGTAAAATGTAAATAAAAAAAAAATAAGTAGGTTAATAAGTCAAATTGACGAAGAAAAAAAAGATAAGTAATTTCTATTTTCAAATATCATGAACTTAATGGAAATAATTTTATTTTTTCATAAAGTAAAGAAAATCAAAGCAAGTTAAAACACGAAATAAAAATAAACCTGGGCCTTGCCCGTTTCTCCAAGTTGAGCTGTAGAGTGTGAATTTCCTACGCATCAGGTGGGTTTAGGAAACCAATATTTGGATAATAAGTTTTCACTTTTCAAACACTTAAATTTGAAAGATAAATTAAATACCTCTCATTGTGTGTAAATAGAAAGGTAAGAAACAATAAAGTATTGAAAAATTAAAATATTTTTTGTAAGAACAGAAATCAGCTATGAAAAAAAATAAAAACAACATCGGCTGACTGAATAATATTATTATTTTTCCTATTTGTCTGCAAAATCAACATGCTCACATGATCCAACATACTCACCGTCTGAAATGCTAATTTTTATGTTTATGATTAGCTATAGTATAAATTAATTATGAAAAATTAAATGTTTGTATTCCCCATTTATTTTTTGTTTTTACTTTTTAATTACCAACTCATTGATTTTTTTTCTTCGACTTGAGATAGAAACGGTGCCAAGTTTTAAATAAGGCACATTATCATAAAATATTAAAGAAAATTAGAACTTGTAATAAAAAATGATATATCCCCAATCAAGATATAGACAGGTTCAAATGATAGATCCTATTTTTAATTCTTTGTAATATAGTGCGCTTGAAATTTACACATTTAGAGCCGCCATACTGTGTAACTGGTATCTCATAAAAAAAGGAGCACAATTAATTGAGAATAACCTATGTATATCTCTACACTACAGGTATGTACACACTACTGACTGATTATCAGTGATTTTAAAAATATCCACACTTTTAAATGTCACGGGTAGCTAGTCGTATAAATCTCTAGTGCAATACCACATTATGGAACCCCACCAGCGATCGAACTTGCAATCGATACACCAGCAACTACGACAATTTTGGTATATTAGATTTTTTTTTTTTTACAAAAGTAATTGTTATTATGATGAGAAGCGTTGTCTATCTTCCTAGGAAGACTTGATTACTTCGAAAATCATCGAAACGCAGGTTTTGCCGCTTGCGTCTAGAACATTGGTTTCGTCATTTATTAAAAAAAAAACTAACACAAGCATGGGACACCCAGTGAGGATCAAACGCAATGGATCCACTAATTAAACTAACCATTATCCAACACCGAAGCAGCTCGTGACCACAGAACGGTAAATCACTCATAAAAATAATCATTTTTTAGTTAAAAATGACAGGAATTGCGCCAATTTTCAAAATTGGGAAAGCTTTTTTTTTCTGTTTCTAGAAAAAAAAATTCCTACAAAATCCTAAATTTACCTGCACTTGAACATACACTTTGTTTTGTCTCTGTCACGAAGCTGAAAAACCGAGATAGTTTTATTAACTGTACAGTACACTGGTGTTTTATAAAGACAAAAAAAAAAAAAAAAACACTTTTAAACGTTAAAGTAATTTTTGAAAAACTTCGCTCTTCTATCGCTTGTTAGTCAGCTTGCAAAAAGCACATGTAAATGACATCAAAGCATTTTTTTTTACAAATAAGATACGATGAAAAACAATAATTAAACAGCAGTGAAACACCTATTTTCTTCAGACTCAGAGGTTAAAATTGCTAATATAAACTGATTATTTATTATTTATTTTTTTCATGTTAAATTTTAATTTAAAGAATGGTTTTAAATACCTCCAAAATTACATCAATAAGCATTTTGTAAAAAAAAAAACTTGTTGAAAGAACTTCTAAGCTAAAAATTACTAGTGGCCCTAATTTTATTTATTTTCCAAATCGTTGAATACACTTCACATTATTAAAATATAATAAAACATTTATGCCATTTATCTCGAGCTAAAGACTGCTAGTTGCATCCTCATCATTAAAATGAGATGGCGATCGCTGATCAGAGTTACAGAGTAGTGAATAGTGAATATTTGTTTTTTTAAGGCTGCATAAATTTTAGCTTGAGAATTTATTAGCCAGTGAAAAATCAGAATATCGAGATTGGTTAAAAATTATGTATTTATCGACAGTTTGATTAAAGTAGTAAATAATCCTTTAAATTAGATTGGTGATTTCTAACATGCAAAAATAAAATTCCTAACTTTGAACACGTTGCTTCTCCTGCTTTGAAAAATTCTCTTCATTATTCTCGAGAATTTTAACAGCAGCAATTGAATGAGAAATGCAGACTATTTTCTGCTCTTAAAATGACAGATGATACACCACCACAGCGTCAATATTTTTGTTTTTAGTTAATTTTTTATTCTCCTTGGAAAAAAAAAAAACAAATCACATGATAATGCTGTGTAGTGTAATGTAAACAAAAAGTCCAGATTTCAATCGCTTTTCCTACCTAGCATGGTCAGTTATCGGTAAACAAAATATGAGACCGAGTAGGATATCATTTTTTAAATGAAATGAAACTGAATTAGCGATTTCCGGAAAAAAGTAACATCTAATATCTGGAGACAACACAAACATATGGACTGATGACCATTGACCACGTTTTTGCTGTATTCTTCTCCCTACCCCGCTAGAGAAAAATTACACTTTTTTTTTTTAAAGTTTACTTGTTTCTTTGAATAGGAATGTGATATTTAAAAATCGCGATTTTAAAAAGTAAGAAATTCAAATAGCGTCGATTTGGAGAATTTAAAGGACAACAATAAAAAAAAATAATAAAACTGTAGTGTATTTGTTCTTTTTTTTTTTTGGAATTGAGAAAAAAGGAATTATGCGAAAATAAAAGATTTTATAATAAACTAAAAAATGAAATAAAAAGATTTTAATGGTGAATATAACACATCGAATGAATCAACATGGTTGATTGAAGAAAATCGTTTTGTTTTTACTCAACTGGCATCTAAAAATATAAAAGAAGCTTTTTATTACCTGGAATTTACAAGACTGCTTTTGTTTTGGTAGAAAAAAGGGAACTGACACAAGTTTTAGTGTCTTTCTTTAGGGATGAGCTTCGTTCAACAAGTTGGCAATTAAGCACTGCCTGTTAGTGTAAGTCACTAAGTGTCTCTATCGACTGTCTGAGCCCAACAAATCATAAATGATATGAGGTTTTTTGACCCAAAATACAACTATGACTAGTTAAAAAATTGATTTATAACTTCGAGAGGAAAAGGCGATTAAGTCGATTTAAGCCAGAGACATAAAATACAAACGTTTTTACAAAGGATAGAGAGAAAATAACTTCAAAAAATATAAAATATTTCAATTCAACGGTGACGCAAGATCCACATTCCACAATAAAAAAAAAAAATAGAAAAATTAGTGAACTAAAATAAAGTTCTGACTAAAATTGGAAATTACTAAATATAATTAATAATCGTAATTAAACGTCACTAAAAAAATGTTAGTAACAATTTAAAAGAAAAGATAAGTGCAAAAAGGACGGTAAAAAAATATAAAAGCGTTTACTTACGATAACGAAAAACTGATTCGTTGTATTTAGTGCAAATTGTTCATCCATCCCGTCCCATCCCAACAACTTTATTTTCTTAAAAAATGCTTAAGAAGCGCCTGAATAACAGAAGAAGAGGAAGCACACATAATCAAGAGAGCCCCTTTCTAAACATTTAGTTTTTGTTTACCTCCCTCCTGTGCTTCCTTGTTGCAACTGACGTTTATAGCCAGGCTTTTACATATTTTGCTGGGTATTTCCCCATTTTGCAACAGACCTAAAAATTTACTCTACTTTTGCTTCTCGTTTGTCTGCAATTGACGGCAGTAAAAACAATAGAAGGATATCGTTAAACATTTAGAAAGTAATTCAATTTAAAATTTTAGTATTTTCAGAATATTAACTCATCTGCAGGAATTAAAATCCCACCGTAAAGTAAAAGTGACACTCACAAAGAAAAGTTAACTAAGAAAAACAAAAAAGAAAAATAAATTCTTCTTCAGTAACGCCCAATAAACTCTGTCATGGAGCCTTTTAAACTACATTTCCTTCGCAAGATTCACTAGAGATCAAGTGACACCAAGTATCCCCAGACCCATAACACATTTTCATTCTTTCTTACTTTGTCCTTTCTTACCTTTCTGTGATATGTTCGAGTGATTGTTAATGATATTTGGAAGAAGGGTACTTGTCAGTTGTTAATTCAATAACATTTTTTTAAAAATCATATTTATTATTTAATGGTTTTGGTTATGTACACTAAAAAAACAAAAGCTCATTTCGTTTTTAGAGATTCATCATGTATAAAAAAAAAAACTGAAGGTAGTCAAACCAGCTGGTTTTTGCTCTCGAACAATTGTTTTTTGTCGCATGATGTGTGTGTCCCCGACAAAAAAGTATCTCGTTTTCAATTTCAGGTGTAAATTTTAATATTATTATTAACGAAGTAAGTTTTAGCTAAAAAAATAAATTGACGTCTTTGACACCCTTATACAACATTACAACGTCAAGGTAATGTAGCAGATTGACAAAAACTAAAAAATAGTGACATATTCTTTTAGAGTTTTTTTCTTTTTCACAAAGTGTTTCATACCGATTATTTTTGTATTGATTTGGCCCTTGGGTTAGCTACATACACTCACTCACTGTCTCTGTGATAAATAAACTAAATTTCTATGAAAAGAAAAGAATCATTTGAATGGTTAAATTTCGGAAAATAAATATTAGTTGAATTATGAGTGAAAGTGAAAGATGTCATCGCCTGTTGAGATAAAATATTTTTGGATAATCATCCACCCCACACATAATTGTCACATACATGTAATGTACAATGCACATGCGTACAGTGTACATTCATCCAGTTTATCAACACACATGGCCAAGAATTCTCTCTGTTAATTAAATTTGTACGATATATGCTAAAAAAAAGTAGAGGTCGTATGGCAAGTCTACTTTTCGTTTGTTTAAAATAAATCGTTTGTTAGTTAAAAAAAATTAAAAGAATGTAGGACATTTTCATTCAACTAGAGAGACTAGAGAAGTAACAGAACTCGAAGAATTAAAAAAATAAAAATAAATGAAGAATAGATTATCGCTTTCATTACATTACAATACATTTATTGATATGCTTTTTAATTTTTGTCGTTACTTTTATTGTAAAAATTGTTTATGCGAGAGATTGAAGGTTTGCAAAACGATAGAGAGACTGAGAGAGATGCCAATTATTGTAAAAAAAAATGTATGTGCATTACAACTATAAGTAAATAACTGTACAAACAACAGGTTTTAACTTTTTAAGTCTATATTGATTTTATTTTTCACTGATTAATATACTTACGACACAAGTCTGTCACTATTGATAAAATAAACAATTAAACGTCGATCATAATACGTACACTAGCAAACGAAACAAGAGTACCTCTCTCTCTAAACTAGAGAGAGAGTTTCGTTTGATGGGTTTTTTTAGAAACGTCACCATTTATGCAAATTCAAAGACAATACCCAAATTTGTCATCATTATTTTAGTGCATTTTAGGTGCCTTCGACACATTTAAAAAGAAAAAAAAACAGAAATATATTGTTTCGCAGAAATTACGCTTCTCTGCTATTATTAATTCATGAATATTTGCTAAAACACATACACACAAAAAAAAAACATTTAAAAACACAAAAGTAAAACTGAAATGCAACAAATAAATATTTTGTGGGGAAACAACATACTATTTTTTTCTTTATGAAAAATGTTGGAAAATACAATGAATAGCTTGAAGCAATTTCTTAACACAAATCCAAACTTGCAAGATAATCTTATTATTTTTTTTTCTTTTGCTGAAAAAAAGGAAAAAAAAATTTCTTTTTAAATGTGACTAAACTAAAGTGTAATGCGTAATAATGAGTGAGAATTATGAAAGTAAAAGATGTTAAAGAAAATGTGTTTAATGAAAATGTTTCGGTGGAAAAGAATGAATTTGTCTGAACAGATATGGGGGGGGGGGGGGTGAAGGAGAAAATATAGTTCAACGGAGAAGAGTGGGGAGGGAATACGTGTTGACAAGATCATTACGACAGGATTTTTCCTTGAAAAACGAGGTTTTTCAATCACTAAAGAAAATAATGATTTTGGTCAGTCGGCAATATGGATTTTATTGTTTTTTATGCACAAGAAGAACGTTGTCTATGGCATTAACGGAAGAAGATGGTAAAACTGCACTAAAGATATGAGGAAAGGTTTTTTTTACTTTAAAAGGAGTGGTTCTTAAAGGAAATTAAAAAATAGGGAAATAGACTAAACATAATTAGATGTAAGAAGGTGACAACATGGTTCAGTCTCCGCTGGGGGAAAGAAAATAGAAAAAAAAATCTATGATTTATTTATTTATTTACCAAGCCTCATAGTGCAAATACGCATTTCTTTAACACTAAAGCTAAAAAAACTCGTCTTCGCAACTCCAGAAAACACGCTGACGAATAAGAAGAGAAAGCGTAAAGTATTTTCTTAGATTTCGGTGTTTATTGCTATCCAGTCACATGCTTAACACACCTCCCAGCTCCATATTCAGTAAGTTAACAGTAAAAAAAGTAACTATTTTTTCACTTTCATTTAAGGGAAATTAAAGTATCTGTTATTTGATTTTTTTTTCATATAATAAAATGAACCTTATTCACAATATGAAACATGTTAAAAAAAATAAATGCGTATTTTTAATGTGTAAATTTGTGTTTAAACAACAAAGGCCGGAATGTATCAGACAAAAAAGTGAGGAAAAAGAGAAAAAAGAATAGGGAATTTTTTTAAAGTCTAAAGTAAAAAGAAAGAGAGGGCACAATTTTTTGAAAAAGAAAAAACTCTCAACAAGCAATAAATAAAAACTTAGGAAAAGAGGAAACGAATTTAAGGAACTAAAGAAGTTTTGTGGTAAAATGAAGAAAACAAGAATAAAAGAAAATTTAAAAAGAAGAAACTAAGAAAGGTAAAGGTGACTTGTTAAAATGTAAATGAAATAATGAATATTTAAGAGAAAAGTAATTTGTTTCATTTAAATTTTTGTGAGTAGTGGATGTTTTCTTACGTGGCATTCCGATGGACAAAAACCAGTTGTGGTACAATATTACCGTCACGTTATGGTTTTTGTTGATATTGTTAATGTCAATGCTATCTGTGTGAATCCTCTCCCTTAATTTTTGTTTCAAGGCGGGAACAGCGATGAAATAAATGACGATGATGATGATGTAAGGTCTGGATCTCGCTGATGGTGGTAGTGATGATGATGGCGATGACAATAATAATAATAACCGAAGTTTGAATTTGATAAGCAAACTGAAGATTTTGTTATTGTTGTTGTCGTCGTCGTCGTCGCCGGTGGTACTGTGGAAGTGTCGGGGATTCCAGCCGACGAAGGACGACGTAGATGAAGAAGACAGAGACGATGGCGATGAAGATGATGGAGAGGTTTTGGGCGAATCCTTGCTAAAAACCCTGTCGCCTCTAAAACCGACAGTGGCGAAGATGACAGGAATCGACGACGACGACAATGATAAAGTTAATGATGACAATAATGAAGAAGATACGACCAGCAGAAAGGCGCTATCTTTCTCCTTTTCCACCTCTTCTTCTCCAACCGTCTCTGCTTCTTCCTTTCGCTTTCCTGGTGATGAATACGACGAAACTGCCGAAGTGCCTGCTGCACGTGAGGCGATTTCGGTAGATGCAATGATAATACTTTTTTTTACGGTTCTACGAACAATTATAAAAGATGACAACAATGAAGACGCTGTCACCGTAGTCCATTTTCTTTTTCTCCTCCTCCTCTTTATTATTATTGTTATTGTTGCTTCCTTGTTTTCAAACAAGAAGATAGATATCCAAATAGCAGCCTTACCTTTTTTAATGATGATATTATTAATAATGCTAGCAATGAAGATTAGAGTGAAAGTCTTTATCGTCAGATTATTCGTGTTCTTAACTCTAATGCCGGAAGGCTCATTTTTTTCTACTTTTTGTAGAGATAGACCAAAGTCACCAAATCGACAGTGGTAACGACGATAGCGACTGTGTGGGATTCCTCCTAAGTACCTTCTTCTGCCATGTAGTGTCCCACCACAAGCGACAGACCACAATGTGTTAGGCATGGACAATTTTACTTACATCCTCAGCCCCTTCTTCCGGTGTAAAACAAGTCAAATACTTTAACATATCAAATTAATATAAATCTCTAAATACACGTATATACATATGGCGGTAAGCTGTTAGGTTGTCATCCTCGTACTTATCAGGATCCTGTGGTGTTGGTATTGGCAACACTAAAGAATGGCGAAATATAACATCCAAAATCGTCTTTCTTATCGAAAATCAATCAACAATTAAGTTCGTGAAATATTTTTAGCATAGGTGTGTCTATGTGTGTTGCTTGTAATGTACAATACATTTACATTATTTCTAGTAGCAGCATTAGTACGTATGTGTCGTGGTGATATGTGATGTTTTGTTTGGTGGTTATGATGAGTACATAAATAATACTTGTGCGTTAGGTTGTTTTTTTTATATATGTTGTTGCATAAAGTTTACGTCTTAAAAGAGAAATATGTGGGAGACTTTTTGCAGTACGCGCGCAACCCCCCCATACGGTTGCAAGGCTTGTTTGTTGGAGAGAGATATATACCGGGAATCCTCTTTCTCTCTTTTCTGCTCATTTATGCGGGGAATTTCTCCCTCCGATTAGAAGCAGACTCCCGCAAAATGACGTCATATGAGGGAGGCTCTCAAGCAGCAGTAGCAATGAGAGGAGAAGTGGAAGGTGAGCGAATGTAGGAGTAACACTGAACTAGGAAGAAACTGAGGAGTATACTGAGGCAGTTGTGGAAATTAGTACACTTCTCATTCTCTCTCTAAATGTAAATTGTGTTTATCACATTCACTTTGCTTTCAGAAGCTTGTTTTGTAGCACTGTAAAATATTGTTTTTTGTTTGTTGTTTTTAAACAGCTGATTTTGGTTTGAGCCTTGGAAGTCTGTTTTTCACTGTGGATATTTATTTTAGAAACACATCCGCCCACTTGACGCAATATTCATGTTGTAAAATATGGAAGTAGGATAAAAATGCAGTTAATGCGTTGGTTTCATTCTTGTTCGCCCGGCGTGATCTTTAAAATAATGAAATTGTTTATAAATGGTAATGGCCTGATTTCTATTGCTCAGTTTGAACTTAAGCAATTAAATTAAGTATTAGCCTTTGTTGAGTTATGACCGTAAAAAAGAAAAGCTGATTAAAGAAATTCATAATCACAAGAAGAATATAAGATGATTCTTAGACAATTCATAACGTACACTACACTACACTACACAGTGACACCCCAAGAAATGAGAAAGAAAAAATATAATCGATTTTCTAACATTGCATTTTTTGTCATAAAGTTGATAAGACAATCACAGTTTATTAAGTGATTAAAATTAAGAGATTTATTATTATTCTCTATGCAAATGTCACTGAACAACCTTCGTACTGGTTTGTTAATGTTTCCTGTCCTTTTATTGTGTGTGTGTGTGTGTGTGTGTGTGTGTGTGTGTGTGTGTGTGTGTGTAATTAAATTCTCTTAAATTACTTGTTTTGACAGTTTTTATTTGAAGCAAATATTATATTGAGGAAATAAACACTGAAAAAAAAAATTATATACTTTGTCATTAAGCATGTTCATACTCACGTTTCAGTGTTGCACCCACCAGCCTTCTTCATGGTCTTTTTATTGTCCTTGGTAACCTTTTCGGAATTTCAAATTGAATTCTTTATTCAATCCACAAGGGCAGATTGTTCTCATTCCATTTGTGAGATAATTAATTCCAATCAATACTCACTAGTCTTATTCACCTTTATGTCCTTTGTCTGTTTCTTCCACTGAATCAAAGTATATGACTTTTCAGTATCACCAGACACTGAATGATTTATTACAATATATGAATGTCTTGAACCCATCACCTGAGCAAGTTATGAGTAAATCCTGGAAGTTCATTTGATCTTTTGCTTCGTTTTCCATTGTGAACTACAGAAGATCTTATTGAGTTCTCATGACCCAGCAGTATTTGCACATCTTCATGGTGGGCACAGAGTATGAAGGAGTCTTTTAAGACATATAGTTGGTTTTAGTAGTGACGTTTCTATAGATATTTCCTTAAAGTATTCTATGTATATGTTTACTATTACTGAAGATGACAATTCCAGTCAAGCCTTTTTTTTTAGTATATGTTAAAACCCAATTGGAAGTATACTGTCACCATCTTCATCAGGCTATGATGTTCTTCAAAAGGTAAGTAGAGTTCTTTACATAGAATGGAGATTTACCTGTGAACAGTGTTGGCATTTCAATTTTTAAGAATAGGTTATCTTATCTTTTACCTCCCAGATTCTTTTGTTTATAAAATTAAGATCCGGTTCTCTCTTTCATTTTATTACTCCTGAAAGTGTTTATCAGAATGTAAAAAATCAAGGGAATTTAAGAATTGATACTGCAAACTTGTGTATTTTTAGTTAAAAGGCTCAAGCAAATGATTGTGAATCTGTTGAATTCAACCAGCAGTGCCTATGAAGAATCTGCTCAACAGGTGATAGTAAATTTAACATAAAGATGAACATAATCTCTGAGTAGGCAAAAAAGAACACTGAAATGAAATTCCACCATCTGAGTCAGGACATTCATATATTCTCGCAACTTGAGTACAGACCTCCTTAGTTTTCTTCTTTTATGTGCTGTGTCCTTTCAGGCAATTATGGCTCTTCACAACCTCCTATCCTTTGTACCTTGTAGCAACATTTGTCCATTTGCCAAGCCTCCCATGCCCCTTTCCACCATTCATTCACACAAGCTGGTCAGGTAGGGTACTTGATGCCATCCCCTATCTTTTAATATGTTCTATGAATATCAAATTCTTCAAGCTCTCTTTATTTGTTATGCATCCAAGAAATTTTAGCTGTCTCTTTCTGATTCTGTGTATAAATGTTCTTTTCGTTATGATTTTCTTTAAGATTTCTTTGTTGCTTTTGTGCTTCATCTATGGTATTCTCAGCATCCTTCTAAAAAACCACATTTCTGTTGCCCATTGTTTTCTGTTCATCTATGAGGAAATTGTCTAGGAAGATTGATATAACATACCAGTTCAGCACTCTTTCTTTCTAACAAACTTTTCCTGCTTCTTAGTATTTTTTTACACTTTTTGAATGCATCTTTCACTAATTCAATGTTCATTCAGATTGTACTGTTGCATTTTTAATCATTTTTTTAAAACACTTCCCAGATATTTAAACTGTATTTGTTTGTTGTTGACATCTCAGATCCATAGTCATATCTCAAGTTTTTTTCTCTTGTTGACAATCATGCAGTATGTTTTCTTACAATTGATGGTTAATCCTTTCTTTTCGCTTTCATTTACTTCCTTGTCTTGTGGGTCACGTAGTTTACCATCTGTATCCATCACCTGCATATTTTACATTGTTAAGATTGCAGCTACTGATGATAAATCCAACCTCCCTTAGGATTACCTCACTGTAGAGGTTGGAAAAATCTAGGAAGAAGATACATCCTTATCTTATGTTCATTTTTGCTTTTGTGTATATACTCTATTCATTTTCTCTCTGTAAGCAGGTGTTTTGCTCCCAGTATAAGTTCTGGATTATTTTGACATCATTCTCAAATCGATCTAGTTTTCCTAAAACTTATAATAGTGTTTTGTGGTATAACTCATCTGCTTGTAAAGAATGCAAATGTGTTCTAAATGATACAATGTTATTGTTTGCTAATAGAATGAAACAAGGCATATATAGCAAGTTGGGTTCTAGAGATAAGCAGAGTTCTTTACATAGAATGGAGATTTACCAACAACAGCAAACCCTCAATCCCTTCTCTATTCAATCAGTTCAAACTCCTTACATCTACAGTAGACAAGGTTGAATGGTTTGTTTGCAAATTTTCTTCTAACTCCACACTTGACTTGTCTGGAGTCCCTACACCCTTTTTCTGACCTAAATCAGAGTTTCAACTAGATAGTATATATATAACTTCATCTCTAGTCTTGAACATCATTTCTGAATTAGACTGCTATAAGGCAAGCAGAATTGATATTGGCATCCCAGTCATTATCCTAAAAAAACTGTGCCTTTGAGCGGGATCCAGTCCTTTCCAAACTCTACAACTATTACTTTTCTGCTTCTTGCTTGTTGCAAATCCTCCTCTGTAGTTCCTGTTTTTAAGAACACTGGTGAACCTTCTGATCTCTCTTACCACTTTTTAACAGAGTATTTGAGGCTTTAAAAATGCTGAAGTAGTTAAGCATCTCACCTCTGGCTTCTGCTTTGCTAGGTCTACAGCTGATGTGCTAACAGTCATCACTGAATATATGCATACCATGCTCTTGATAATAACCGCAAAGCTCAAGCTTTTGCTCTAGATATCTCAAAAACATTTGACAGAGTTTGACATGTTGGCCTTCTGTGCAAGCTCCAAGGCTATGATATTTTAATCCAATTATTCTTATCAAATTGTGAAATGAAGGTCATTTTGAATGGGAAAGCTTCCAGATCCTTTCACTTGACCACGGATGTCCCAGAATGCTCTATCCTAGGTCTTACACTGTTTCTAGTTTTCATCAACGATATTCCTGGTGTCATCAGTTCTCAAGTAGGCATCTGTGCAGATGACACCACCATTTACACCCATCTCAATGGAAAATTTGCCAAAGCTGACAAAGTAAATGTGTAAAAATAAATAAATAAAAAGCTTTGAAAATACTGTCATGAAGTCACTTTTCCATCTCCATAATATATAATCCTTAAATTTTCTCTATAAATTCTTTCATGATAAATGTTCTGATGAACTCTCCTCTATGGTACCTAGACTATGAATTAAAGCAGATTACTAGATTGGTGATAAGATCTCATCATTTTTTTAGTTGAAATGGTTAGATGTAACTGTAAGTTCTATGATAACATTTTCTTTCCCCACACTTCTCATATGTGGGACTTCTTGCTTTCCAGTTAAATTTGATCTTCAAGATTGAAATGAAATGTCCAATGTTATCTTCTGTCCTCTTGCATTATGTTCTTTTATTATTCTTGCTCCTTAATAATGTTAATCTTATGTTTTTTACACTCAGTAACTCCTTGCATATTTAGACTTGTGTTGCATTGCATGGGGTGAAATGATTAAAAAAGACTAAAACACTGCAAAATAATAATCTATCTTATCAAAGATTGTTAGTCAATGAATTTCTTTACTATTTTTGCATCTTTACCACAAGGCTTTGATGCAATTTGTGGTTAGTGATGCACAAAAATATACAAACACATAAAATGATTTGTATATGGAGTATACAAGCATGTTATTGTCAGATTCTGTAATATTTAATTGCACAGAAAATCTAAGATTACACACACCTATACTTTTTCATGAGCCAGTAAAAAAAAAACATACATTTATTCATTCACTAATAGAAAAGCTTTTTTTGTAACACACTTGGTTCATCAAATTTTACCTTATGTGGACATTGTTGAAAACAAAATGGATGCAATATCTCATTTATTAATCAATCGGAGTTAAAAAAAAAATCTTAAATGTTGATTTGATTATATTCTCCAAAAATGTATAATTTTTTTCTTTTTCTTTAGAGAGCCACAAGTCATCAATGGGACAGGTGACTTGCATTTTCTTACTCTCTCTGACTTTCTCCTTCCAGAGCTCAGTGGGTGCATAGCAATCCAGAAACCCCTGTTACAGAAAGTGAAAAAGCAGAAAAGACCGTTATGAGCAAAAAAGCATAAAATCTGGACATTGACAACAACGAAAGAACATCACAGAGTCATCTGACTAACCACCATGTCCAGATGACATGCATTTTCTCACTCCCTCTTTCCCTCTGCAGTAATTGATTCTCCTAGTTCCTTATTTGTCAGCAACAAAAAAAAAAGAAACAAGACATCATTTTGCCAATTTCAATAGTGCACACAAAGAAACATAGACTTATTTTTTCTTCATAAATCAATTTTGTCAGACAAAGAAACTGAACTCTAAAATGCACATATTCAAAGAAAGCTTTATAAAGAACTTTCAAACAAACATTTCATAAATAACAAACATTGATGTTAATTCTTGTTAAATAAATTTACATTTATTGATAGAAATGAGACCTTTTTATTTATTCTTTTCATGTTTGTTCAATCTTCTAATTTTTAAATGTGGTAGGCTCGATTGTGTTAGGCACAAGGCCATTTCACAAGCATGGCCGATGATTCCTACTTTATCAATAGATTACAGAAAAGATTTTGAGCAATAAATTTTCATAATAATCCCCTACACACATGCAGAAACATGTTTGTGTATTTTTTTTTTATTTTTTTTATAATTGTATTGCCCCAAGCAAGGCATTTTACTGCCATTGTTGTGCAGGGGGTTACATAAAAGGAAAGTTATGAGAAAGAGTGACAGGTTACAGGGGGTGTTTGGAAGTAGGTAAGAGAAGGATGAGAATACTGATGGGAGTGGAGTGGACAGAGAAAGGAGCATGAGAGAGACAATGCAAGTTAGTGAGATAGGAGATGACTATTGACTTTACATTTAAATTCTAGGAGATTGTAGCTGTCGAGAAAACAAGTAAATGGAAGGGAATTCCACAGGTGAGAAAAGAAGCTGTTGGAGTAGAATTTGTGTTTACATTTTATTGGTTTCACAGTAAAAAGGTGGGACCTAGTTGCTAATCATTGCGCTGATGAGAAAGGGACTGTATCTGAGCTGCCAAGTTGGGATCGATCGATTGGATTTTGTCAAGGACCTCTAGGTGGATAGAAGGAGCACCCGACCAGATATGGCAGCAGTATTAAATGCACGGGCAGATGGTAGATCTTTATAAGTGCAGGATTGTTTCAGACGAGAAACACTTCCTGACTCTGCACAGAGAACCGACCTTCTTAGCAGCGGATTTGACTATGGATTCTATATAGTCATTCCACTTGCGGTCTGTTGTGAGAGTTAACCCAAGGAGGCACAGTGTTTTACTTTCAGGGAGACTAGCCTGATCCATGCTAATGGGGAGTAGGAGCGATTGTCTGTGATGGTCACTAGACAGCAGCTTTGTTTTGGAAGCATTAAAATTCACGATCCATGTGTGTGTATATATGTATATATATTTAATTTATTTGTTTAAACATTATTTATAATCGATACTCATATTTGAATAATTACTCTGTTTTTCATAATTAAACATATTATATCTATGAGCCTGAATAATCGAGAAATCCTGTTTGGAAAATATGCACCTTTGGCAGGATTCAAACCTGCATTTCTTTGGGGAAACTGTCAATCGATCTGACGTGTCTTAGACCACTCAACCACAAAGGACTTAGAGTCAAACAAAGCTTGGAATAATGCCTTTAAACGTAGATTTTCCTGATTTTCCAAAGAATCCATATCTATTCTGTTTTCATATACTCCATATTCCATATAAACAAAATATAATCAAAGACAATTTATTCTCATTTTATAAAATCCATTATGAAATGGATTAACTCCAATATATTTTTAAATAATATCTAAACAAATAATTTAATATGTTAGAGTTAATCCATTTTGTAAATTGTCTTTGCAAATATATGTGTGTGTGTGTGTGTGTGTGTGTGTGTGTGTGTGTGTGTGTGAATATCTATATGTTACAAAACAACACTCTTGAGAATGGACAGAGAAGTAGCTGAAAGTGCTTGAAAAATAGGAAAGATTTTTACATTCCTTACTTGGTTGTGCTAGCTCAAAGTCACAAGTCATCATGAGGGTTTGAGCCTGGCCTTGTTCAGACTATCATTCATGCTAGATAACGCGCTATCTCCCAGAAACTGCAGCTAAGGTGCACTCAGCATAGTTGCAGTATAAACCACAGGTGGGCTGTGTGTGCGTTAAACAAAAATATCAAAGCAAATACACAAAATAAGGATAACTTTATGTTAGTTGGACCCGTCAAACCCTCAAAAGTAGTGGGTGAGACCGCTTTAGAGAAAATCAAGAGGTACTCTTGCTAAAGGTGAAAGAAGGATGAAATAAATACAGCGATGAGAAAAGAAAAATTCTGAACTAGTCGAGATGAAAAAAGAGGGAGTCATTGAACTGGTGAGGTTGGGAAATTCGACTTGGATCATAACCAAAGAAGGAGCTGGGAACAGGCTCACCTCAGTCACCTACCTTTCGCTGAAATCTGTCGAAACAAATTGCTTTCTACCAGTTTTAATCTTCTTTTTGAGCTCATATGCAAAAAATCAGATTAGATCCTGATGAG